>CM077082.1:151189843-152555395 GCA_039513925.1 Platanthera zijinensis | reverse complement strand
TCTGTAAAAAACTTAATCAAACAAGGTTCGGCCTTTGCCTTACACACTATATGCCTCAAACATATTTAGAATTACAATTAAAACCACCAATGTAAAATAACTGGCATGCTAATGGAATACATAATGTAGTCTTATCATAATACCAGAATATCCACAATAAAAATATATTACAAAGTTTGTATTATTAAATAAAATTAAATAATGGGATAAAATAATATAATTAGAATATATAATTATAATTTTAATTTATAATTATATATTTTATTTAAAATGGTGCCGGCAGACGTCATGCAAAATATGAAGCAGCGTTAGCGAAGGAGCGTCACGCGTTGACGAAGAAGCATCGTGGCGTTGGCGAAGAGCGTCGTCATCACCTCCCCCCTAGGGCGTGTCAAAAGGCGTGACCACCCGTGAACTTTTCCTATAAATTCAAACCCCCCCTTCCATTTCAGCAAGCTTGGGTTGAGAGGGGAGGTGTTGCCCCTTTGTTTCTTGGTCTTTTTCATGTTCTTCCCTCTCTCTCTCTCTTCCTTATTTTGTAATTTTCATAACCCTAGCTTAGTGCTTAGTTTGTTTAAGCTTTTTATTGTAATTTATGCACTTGTTTTAGTTTATAATTGTAGGGCTTTTAGAATAGGATTTTAATTTTGTGCAAGTGTATTTTTCATTTTCAAGTAGTGTAGCTCTCTTTCATTATTAATAAAAGTGCTCTTTTCTTACTTGTGTTCTTATTATGCTTTACTACTCATCCCCCCTCCTCCACTCCATTATGATTAACTAATCCTCCTTGTACTCGATCTTGATGATCTGAGTTCGAGCGATTAAGTTATGATGTTTTAATTTACCTTTTCTTTTTAGGTTTTAGGTGTTGAATTACTCTTGATTTTTCATGGGCTGGAGGTATATTATCGATATATACTCTCCACCTTTGCTTTTATTCCGGGCTAGCTGAGAGGCCGATAGAATGAAGTGAGCATTCAAGAGTAAAGGGAGTTGTACGCACCCCTCGAGAGAGGTAGACATCTAAATCTCTCGTATTGGAGTAAAATCCAATAGTTGGGTTCACCGCGTAAAGCGAGCTTTAGGCCTCCGATTTAGACGAGAGTCGGTCGGACCTTCCTAAACTTAGTTTGTCACAACTTCGAGAGAAGCATGTTCAAGCTTTAGAAACCTCCACGGTCAAGGACCTTTACCCTATTAAGTTTAGGTTTTTATCGCATTTCTTAGTTGACTTTAGCCGAGGTGATTCTTGATCGAGTGTATTTCCATTTCATATTTTCAGCCCTTTGTTGTAATTGCTTATTATAAGCCTTTAATTAACTGCAGTAGTTCTCTTTCAAGCATAGTTTTATTTCCTTAATTGCAATTAGTTTCTCAAACACTAGTTTTTTCGTTGATAAAATAATAGCCTTCGTGTGAATAAGTGTACTCAACAGTTCCCGTATTTCAATACGACACTTGTGTCCCCTAGCTACAGTTTGATAGGTATACATGCCTCATTGGATTGCTAGTTCGGTTGCTTTTATTTTCTTTGAAGCTTAGCGACCACAACAATTAAGAAAAGTAAATGAAAATGCTAATGACAGAAAATGAAGACCTGCACAACATTATGTCACAGGGAAGCAACATCGGTTTATGGCACCATCAATTTTAGTCATTTTTCTAGAACTAACACAGTACATCAACTAAGAAAGGCATTCTTCCAAAACTCATGAATTCAAGATCAAGGAATTTTGGAAATGAAAGTTTCCTTACTGAAGTAGGTTATTTGAAAGAGAAAAAAAATACATGGTGTTATTAGTTCCACCAAAAAGCATCATTAATTTCCGCGCTATTTGCAACAAGAACACGATCCAAAATCTATCTCAAAACATCATGGATATAAATATAAGTTCACCAAAATCTATCTCAAAACTTCATGGAAATAAATAGAAAAAAGCATTTCAAGAAAGAAATTAAAAATAGATCAAAACATCGAGTTGATATGATTTTTTTCCATATTAGTAGATCAACACCAAAGCTTTTAATTTAGGTACTGCATCATCCGTTGAAATTCTGCATCTTCCTTAGCACTATTTTCATCATTAACCTAAAATATATATACATTATAGATATGTTAAACATGTTAATAATTGAGTAATAAACAATACTACGTACTTGACTAGTGCTAGAAGGTATTGAAGGATTCACCCGACTTCTAGAAGTTGTTATTGTTGGTGTCAATGGGCTGCTAACAAGCTCCAGATGAGCTTACACCTCTTATCATAGGCATGATGCCATCTTTTCTTTCCATTTGTGCCTCCATTTGTGCCTTCATTTCGGCAATTTGAATATTGAACTGTGATTGCATTTCTTCTCGAAGTTGAGTACGGATTGACTCAACTGCTTCTTGACTAGGTTATAAATTAAGATCTTTTTCCTCATTAAGCCCCATGTATGCAAACGTCCATGTCCATCCTCTCCCATTACCTGAGAGAAGCAAGAATTTCTATATTCTACGGTGCTCTCCTCCTCAGGCACATTTTCAAGAAGAGTGCTCATATCTTCCTATAATATGAAGATATAAAAATAAGAAATGTTGCCAATATTATATGTATTATTTTGAAATTAGTTATGGGAGAAACAAATCATAATATACAATGGACTCCTGAGCTTCAAAATCAATTCTACCCTTCTTATCTGTCTGTGTTCTTATAAAAACACTAATTTATCTACCTGATCGTTACCTTGTTTCTCCATCTAAAACAACAACTAAAAATAAATTGTAATTGCATATATGTATTATATAAAGATGTTGGATGTTTTACCTCTGATCGAACAGAGCGAAATGAGGTCCTCCCCATTTTATGGTATCCTCCAAGATATTCACGGTTGATTGAGTTTTGTTTTGATACAAATTTAATAGCTTCTTGCCCCCAATATTGGACAAGATTTCTTCATTGCCCGACAATAACACGATCTGGGACAATTGCAAGGCGCTCCTCATCAGTTGTATATATATCATAATTATCACGCATAACATGATATTTCCATTCCCTCCACCGCAATCCAACTGAATGCAAGCATCTACTTTGATAATTAAGAGGGACATCTGTATTCTCCTACAATTTTTCAATGAATTAAAATTGAGTTTATTTTAAGAGCGGTGTTCATTAATGTAACAAAATAATAAATTAACATACCTGCACCTATCTCCACATCGCATCAAGCATATCATTGGGTATATTCATCCATCGCGGATATGTGAGTGGTAGTGTAAACCCATTTCTAGCTAGAACCCTAAGTTAGCAAACAAATGGTTGCTCGCACTTACCTATAGGGTACCATATCTATCAAAATCAACATGAAATCGCTCACCTGTCCCCCACATTGGGATGCCTTGAAAAGGGCCTAAACCTCTCTTTTTATTAATTCTTTCATGATTCTTTGAAAGACCTGCATTAAAAATGTCAATAACTTATATATATTGTTATAATGCACAAGATAAAAAAAATTTGATTCCAAATACCTGCATTGTCAAGTGAATGTGATGTGTCAATGGGTTGGGAGATTAGTGTATCATGTTCAGTAGCTTGGGAAATTGAATGTAGAGTGGTGATGGGCTGGGATATTGGTGAAGGATTTATATTAGGTTGGGAGATTGAATGTGTGGCCACAGATTGAGAGAGTTGCAACTTTTCAATCATAGTTTGTCCTCGAGTATTTTTCTTCCCCATGCCTGCAAGAAGATCATAGAACAAACTATATTAATCCATTAAATGTAATTTAAAATGACCAAATATAGTAATTTGTCAAGCTAACAATTATGATTCCAAATACCTTCATTGTCTAGTGAATGTGATGTGTCAATAGGTTGGGAGATTGGTGTAGTATGTTCATTATCTTGGGAAGCTGAATATAGAGTGGTGATGGGTTGGGATATTGGTGAAGGATTTATATTAGTTTGGGAGATTAAATGTGCGGCCACGGATTAAGAGAGTTACAACTTTTCAATCATAGTTTGTCCTCGAGTATTTTTCTTCCCCCTGCCTGTAAGAAGAACATAGAACAAACTATATTAATCCATCAAATGTAATTTAAAATGATCAAATATAGTAATTTTTCAAGCTAAAAATTATGATTCCAAATACCCGCATTGCCAAGTGAATGTCATGTGTGAATGGGTTGGAGATTGGTGTAGCATGTGCAGTAGCTTGGGAAACTGAATGTAGAGTGGTGTTGGGTTGGGATATTGGTGAAGGATTTATATTAGGTTGGGAGATTGAATGTGCGACGACGGATTGAGAGAGTTGTAACTTTTTAATCATAGTTTGTCCTCGAGTATTTTTCTTCCCCATGCCTGCAAGAAGAACATAGAACAAACTATATTAATCCATCAAATGTAATTTAAAACATACTATAATATTCTTTGAAACATACTAATATTATTATATCAAAATCAACATACTAATATTAATCCATCAAATGGCAAGCCAAAAATTATGATAACATACAATATTAATACTTTGAAACCGCTCACCGAGCTATACGAAGATTATAAAACATACTATATTATTCTATCAAAATCAACATGAAATATCTTACCTGTCCCCCATGTTGGGATGCCTTGTGCAGGGCCTCGACCTCTCTTTTTATTAATACTTTCACAATTGTTTGAAAGATCTGCATTCAAAATGTCAATAACTTATATATGTTGTTATGGTGCACAAGCAAAAAAATAAAGATTCCAAATACCTGCATTGTCAAGTGAATGTGATGTATCAATGGGTTGGGATATTGGTGTAGCATGTGCAGTAGCTTGGAAACTGAATGTAGAGTGGTGATGGGTTGGGATATTGGTGAAAGATTTATATTAGGTTGGGAGATTGTAATGTGCGGCCACAGATTGAGAGTGTTACACTTTTCAATCATAGTTTGTCCTCGAGTATTTTTCTTCCCCATGCCTGCAAGAAGATCATAGAACAAACTATACTATTTGTAAGACCCAATTTTTTTTTCTTTTTAAACACTAGGGTCTTAGGCCCAGAACCGCCGCTTTGCGTTGACACCTTCATGCCCGGAAAGGTCGTCACTACAAAACGTCGATCCTACCGGCCAAATCGATCGCAGAAAAGCATCAATAGTAGAGTAAACACAAAATGTAGTAAAACTCTAGCCATAAAATCCACAATAAAAATCCCATCAGAGTAATAATATCTCCACGAATGGAGTGTCCACAGAATAATATATCAGAGTACTAAAATACGGGCTTATGGCCCGTACATCATGTCCTCACTTCAAATCACTCATGCGGAAGCAAATTGAAACACTACTAGAATCAGGGACTCAAAGTCCCAGCTGTCTGAACTCCTGAGCTAGACTGCCCTATCTCCAAACGGGCCGACCTCCGGGGCTGCTCCTCCATGCATGGCTCCACGATCCCCTAAATGATGTGGTCCGAAAACCGTTAGTCTATAAGACTAAGTCCTATCATCCCTACCCCTTCCCCCATGGCCCCTAGGCACTGAGCAGAGAGGAAGAAAGGGAGGACTTGAAGGTGGAGAGTAATCAAGAAACTGATGGCAGCAGACCTATACTAGCAATTTTATAGTACATGTGGTAGTAAAGTAAAGTATGAAAAGTAACCTTAACTTATTTGCGGACACATAAGACAAGGGGTCTTCTGTAAGGCTCCCATCATATAAAAAGTCTCATACAAATTTATACATTGGGGTGTCAGTTATCAAACAACAATATATATATATATATATATATAATAATATATATATATATATATATCAAAATTGACCTTAATTTATAAACTTGCCCACACAAGCTTATAGACCAAGGGGTCGTTTTGTAAGTCCTAATGTATAAGCATCCCATTCCACTTATAACTTAGGTGTCAGGGGTTAAATGAATCAATTATGCTATGACATGCTAGTAGGTTTGATGGATCGTGCAAGTGCAACACACACACCCGACTCTGTGCACACAGACCTTTAGTTCCCACTTTCTGGAGCCGTAACCTCCCAGGATACCTCCGTTGTGGCATAAGGAAGCGGTGGGTTGGACCTCGCCCACCTCTAAACCAGTAAAGCACTACCGGTCAGACCTATCGTACGCCTCAACGCTTGGTGCACGAAGCAGACTCCTGCGTACTCTTGCCGGATGGCGCACCGGACTTCTGTTGGCGAAGTGCTAACCACACTTGCCGAGTCAGCATATTAGCGTCGGTGCATCGACCCTCCAATACCGAAGACCCACCACCTTAATTTTCTTCCTTTTATGCACATGCAAATTTAACGTATTTAATAAAAAAAACCGAGCCGAAGCTCCCTGGACTAAAACGTCCGTCTCAAACAATCGAGTCGAAACTCCCTGAACCAAAAAATCTGTCTCTTAACTATCCAAGCCGAAGATCCCAACTATCTTCCTGTGTTATCTGGGTTTGTGAAATGTGCAACCCTAATTACTAAGTTACTCTTTTCAGCTTGTTAATATAGTTTACGTTAACCCAGGACTACCCCCGGTATACCCCTTGAAGGGCTCTCAAAGGGCATTAGGAACTATGATGGTAGCTGAAGCCCATCGTTCCCTTTCGCAAGGCACTTATTGTTATTGGTTGATTCCCTTTACCCATTATCTTCTCATATTACGATAGACTAACCTAGTGTGATTTTTAACCTTCCTCTCTTCGGGAAAGACGATCTTTCGTCGAAACCCCGAGCACCTCTTAACTCTAGCCAACACCACTTCTTACTAGCCTTCCCATCCTTATATGGTGAACACTTTCACATCCATCCAATTCAGTAGATTAACTAACTCCAACGTTGTGCCTCATCATATCCTATGACAGTTAACACAAATTGCTATTGTAGACTATCCTATGTTATATGTCGAACCGGATAGGACATGATCCAATACTCATCCAAATGCCCTAATTTATTTACTGGGGGTATATCATGATATAATTAGCCTATAATCAGAAAATTATAATTTTTCCTAATTTATCTGGCATTTAATTAATTTCCTCAAAAATTCAGAGGGCTACCGGTTTGAACATGAACTACCCTAAGTACTCATGCAAGATGTCCAACAAAATTATTATAAATATTATGTTAATTCAATATGGTAAATCCAAAGTATCACAATTTTTCTATCATCAAAAAGGCACTAAAACTATTTTAGCAATATTTTCTATCTTTGGTTATTTATGAATCAAGTACAGAGAATATCCATCAAAAAATTATAAATTAATTATACTATGCAGATACAACATTAAAAATAGTATTGTCCTAGTTTCACAATTTTTCAGCAAGTATTAATCTTCTGAATAAATTAATTAGCAAAAATCTCCATAAGGTGGACTTGTAAAGAAAGTGCCGTAATTAAGATTATGAAAATCATGAATAAATGTCTACAAGCATATAATGGACTGAAAGTCTTAATTCCTAAGCCTCATAATTTTTCATTCATAGCATTATCATCCATAATCAATTTTTAAACCATAAAACCCCTTTTTAAGATTTGTGAATGAAGTACTAGATTTACCCAACTAAAAATTATACAAAAATTTTTAAGCAACCATTCTGAACTAAAACGTTTATTTCCAAGATTTCATGGGGTTTTAATGAACAGAAAGATTTAAATAATTAAAACGTCAATTAGGGCTATAATAATCTTTACAAATGAAGTGCTAGAAACAAACATCATAAAATTCTAGTAAAATTGCTATAGGTTCTACCATTCCAAAACTCACTTTACCCGAGTTTCACAGCTTTTAGATAATGTTTAGTGACTAGTTTTACTTATTTGAGATTTTACCCCTAAACTAAGGTCAGGGTTTTGAGGTATCTACATATCTCCAAATCCTCTGAGATTCCATCCAAATAATTTATATTATGCTAACGTCGACTCTACAGAATTTCAAGGCAAAACGAGGGCATTTTCCCCCATGTAATTCACAACCCTCAAAACCCTCTCTTTAGGGTTTGAGTATGGATCTAGGGTAAATCAACTCTAAACCACACCATTTTCTCCAAGTGGGTTATAGTAACCCTTCTAAGTCAGTGGTCAAAATATCTGCCTCTGTTGAGGTGATTTGACCATTCCAATCTCTTAGTGCACTTTTTACTCAAAAATGCCTCATTAATGCCTAGTTAAGGAAAGGTGATTTACTATCTAAAACTCATCCAAATGAGTTGTAATTTTGTACAGAGCTTGGTTTTATAGCCAGGGACAACTCACCAAAATTTGGGAGGGTTTGGAGGTCATTTGACCACTTAAATAAATTACTCTAACTTTATTAAATTAAAACAAACACCTTAGGAAAAGTATCTCCAAAAATTCCCATTTCGAGACAACCTCTAGGTATGGTTAAGGGTAACCTCTTGCCCAAATTTCAGGTCATTTTGACAAGGGACGAAGAGTTGGCATTCATTTTAGTTTCTGCCTAACTCTAGGTACAGCCCCCACAAAAACGGGTGCTGCGGTCAAACCACTTACCCAAATGAGTTTAAATAAATTTTAAATTAATCTAGACTTGAAGTGCTACAACTTTTGTGACTGGTCATTTTTCCTAAATCAGCTCTTAAGTACCTCATTTTGCATCAACAAAATGCGACCATTTATTGTATCTTTTGCTTATATACTATATACATAATTTTTATATTATAAAAATGTTTTTACTGTTCATCTTCTACAAAAATACTTATATTTCCTATAGCTCTTCCGCAATCCGTCGCCGGCCGTCTGGTCACTTCCCTGGCCAGCCAGCCACCACCACCACCTCCGTCGAGGCGATGGCTATCGGTCGGCGGTGGTTTGGCCGCCGGAGTTGGCGGTTTCCGGCGGACCCGAAAATATATTTTTCATGGTTTTTCCATGAAAACGCGAGATAGGACCGGCTCCGTTGAGCACGAACTTCCTTTCTAAGATCCTAAGATCTACACATAAAAGAAGAAGAAGAAGAGGAGGACCTTGTTCGCAGTTTGGAGGCGAGATGAACGTCGGGTTGCCATGGCGCGGTGGTGGCATTGTCGAACTTCTCCTATAGCAAGAACAAGAACTTTAATCAATTTGGTCAAGAGTGTAAACCTCTCATCTTGCTCTAAGGGGGATTTTATAGAACACCAAGTGAGGATGGGAAAGGGTAAAGCATTTAAGGCCATGAAGGCTCTCCTCTTAATAACATTTCAGTTATGGTGGAGGGAGAAGAAAAGGTGGAAGATGAAATGAGGTGTCCAAGTGGCGATTTCATATTGTACCAACACTTACTCATTTTATTAAGTAATTAGAGAAGGAAACGGCCCATAAATACTCCTGGTGTAACTTCCCATAATCAGAGTTAATTATGGCATGTGTTACAGAAATTTCTAGCCTGGCTGACGTTTCGGCCTTGTCACGGGCGTGACACGTAGGTCACGGGAGTGACACTAGTCCATTCGTCATTCTCGAGTCGACAACCGATTTTTCTGCGTCGGTTCACGGGTCACCCCCCATGTCACGGGCATGACACGTTTGTCACAGTCGTGATAGGTGTTCTTCAGTCGACGTTCGTCGATCTGAGGTCGACGGTCGGTGGGGGCGTCACGCCCTAGGTCACAGATGCGATGGGCCTGTCACGTGCGTGACAGGTATTCTTCGGTCGACGTTTGTCAATCTGAGGTCGACGGTCGGTGGGTGCGTCACGCCCTAGGTCACGGGCTTGACGGGCCTTGTCACGGGCGTGACCATCCCGTGACATGAGTTCTGAGCTCGGCGATCAGCTTCCTGATTTCGTCGACCATCGATGGAGGTCATGGGCATGACGGGCCGGACACGAGCGTGACCAACCCATGATTCGGGATTTCGATCGACGGACTTCGGAGGATTGCGTCTTCGGCTAGCCGTTGTTCCTAAACCTATTTAGATCGGCTACTGCCAATTTGTGGGGTTTAAAGGAGTTCTGTCACGGCAGACCGACTCCTAGGGGTCTAGCTAGAAATGGGATGTTACAAATCCCAATAAACAAAACAAAAATTTCATCCCCAAAATTGAGGTTAAGCCTACGGTGATTTCAACCGGAATAAAATAAACTTGTAACATCCCATATGGTTTTCCTATTGAGTCGAAGCGATTACTTGTTCAATAAACGAAGGCAATTCCCCAATAAACAAAAGATTAGCCCCTACTTTCCTGACTGAGTGCGCATGCCTAGGTTCTCAATTTCTCTTATCTAGTCCTACCGGTTCAATACAAGAAGGTAATTTATAGTATACCGAGAGGTGGTGAGATATACCTGACTGAACAACACCGGGTATTTTTGCCTCATCAGGTCCTACGGTTCCCATGTGTGCTCCTCCTTACCATGGTTCCTCCACAGAACCTTGACTAAGGGGATCTTCTTATGGCACAAGATCCGTACTCCTTTGTCATCGATTCAAACCGGCTCCAAGTTAACAGACCGGTCTTAAGCTACCGGCACTTCGGTGGTAAATATCTACTACTCCGGGCATAGTAGAGTCCTCCTCAGTGAAGAAATGTGGAATACGTCGTGCAGAGCTGCCAGCTCTGGTGGAACTTCCAACCTGTAGGCTAGGGCTCTGATCCGCTCCAGGATCTTATAAGGGCCCATATACCTAGGGCTGAGCTTCTTCCTCCGACCGCGCACCCGTGAAACTCCATGCATGGGCCGGATCTTCAAAACACTTTGTCCCCCACCTGAAACTCCACCTGATGGTACCGGACATTATAGTACTTATCCTGTCTGCTCTGTGCCTCTAACATCCTGTCTCTGATCAGTCTCACCTGAGCCTCGGTGTCTTCAACAAAATCTGATTCCAACGCCTTCTGATCCTCGTCATGAATCCAAGAAAGTGGGGTCCTGCATTTTCTTCTATACAAGGCTTCGTAAGGCGCCATCCTGATGCTGGACTTGTAGCTGTTGTTATAGGAGAACTCGACCAGGGGTAAGAGCTTCTCCCACGATTCCCCGCGGTCCAAAATGCATAGCCTCAAAAGATCTTCCAGCGTCCGATTGGTGCGTTCCGTATGCCCATCCGTTTGGGGATGAAATGTTGTGCTGAAGGTCAGCCGCATGCCTAAGTAAGTCTGCATGGATCTCCACTCCCTGGATGTGAACCGACCATCCCGATCCGACACGATCGTCCTGGGCACCCCATAGTAATGAATGAACTGCTCTACGAATCTCCTTACTAGTACCCCAACCAAGTCATCTTTTCTTATCGGAATGAATCTGGCCACCTTCGTCAGCCGATCGACGATGACCCAAATCAAATCGTTTCCCGTCCGTGATCGGGGGAGGCCATGAATGAAATCCATCGCGATGTCCTCAAATTTCAACTCCGGAACCAGAAGTGGCTGTAGCAATCCAGCGGGGTTCCTACCCTCCGCCTTCACCAGCTGGCATGCCTCGCAATGAGTCATGAAGTATGTAATGTCCTTCTTCATCCCTGGCCAAAACATCATCTTCTTCAAGTCTGCCATCATCTTGGTGATCCCCGGGTGTATAGAATATCTGCTACAATGTGCATCCGCCATGATGTCCTCCTGATTCTGGCCTCCATATAAACCCTGCCTCTAAAACAAAGCAATCCATCTCTCAGTGAATAATCTCCCATCAAACCCTCTTCTAAGGCTTGGAATATCGGCTCTGCCCATGCATCTGTCCTCTGTCCGTCCCAGATGCGGTCCCGAATATCATTTATGGTAACCCTCGATGCTAGATACTCCATATACAGCTCTTGATCATTCTCGGACACTAGGGATATCTGCATATCTCTGAAAGACCGGACTAGCTCCATAGAAATCAGTTGTGGTCCCTTCCCTGAGGTATCTTCTCTCCGGCTTAGAGCATCTGCCACCACGTTCGCCTTCCCAGGGTGGTAGTGCATGGTGTACTGGTAATCCTACAGGAACTCCACCCAACGTCTCTGTCTGATGTTGAGTTCCTTCTATATGTCCATGTATTTCAAATTCTTGTGATTTTAGAAGTTGTCACAGTTAACCCCGTAGAGGTAGTGTCGCCAAATCTTCAGAGCAAAGATCACTACACCCATCTCTAAATCATGCACCGGATAGTTCTTCTCATGTACCTTCAGCTATCGAGAGGAGTAGGCTATTACGTGCTCGTTCTACATCAGAACGACACCCATCCCCTGGTAGGAGGCGTCCGTGTACACCTGGAATCCCTCCCTTCCCGACGGAAGATCGAGAATGGTAGTCGAGGTAAGCCAACCTTTCAACTCTACAAAGGCCACCTCGCACTTTGCCGCCCAAATGAAAGGGGATTCCTTCTTTGTCAGGGATGTAAGAGGGAGTACAATCCGGGAAAATCCTTCGACGAACTTCCGGTAATATCCGGCAAGTCCCAGGAAGCTCCGTACATCCGTGGCTATCTTCTACGGTGGCCAATCCTGAACTGCCCGAACCTTGGCCGGGTCTACTGCCAACACAGCACCGCTGATCATATGACCTAAGAAGGCCACCTCCTTTAACCAAAACTAGCATTTGCTGAACTTCGCGTACAGCTGGTGCTCCCGTACCCTCTCAAGAGTCAACGTCAGGTGTCGTGTATGCTCCTCCTCCGTCCTTGAGTAGATGAGGATGTCGTCTATAAATATGATGACGAATACATCCAAATACTCCTCAAATACACTGTTCATGAGGGTTATAAATGCTGACGGATCATTTGTGAGCCCGAAGGGCATCACTGTAAACTCAAACAGTCTGTATCTACTACTGAAGGCGGTCTTCGGAATGTCCTCCTCTCGAATCCGTAGCTGGTAATAACCTGACCTCAAGTCAAGTTTCAAGAAGAAATGCGCTCCCTCCAGTTGATCAAACAACTCGTCAATTCGTGGCAACAGGTATGTATTCCAGACCGTCAGTCTGTTCAGCGCTCGATAATCAATACACAAGAGGAGACTTCCGTCCTTTTTCTTGACAAATAGCACTGGGGCTCCCCATGGTGAAGAGCTTGGCCGGACAAACCCTGACTCTACTAGTTCCCGCAACTGGCTTCATAACTCTTTCAACTCTTTCAGGGCCATCCGGTAAGGGGCCCTAGATGCCGGCTTGGCCCCCGGCACAAGCTGTATCTGGAAGTCCTGCACTCGGTGCGGAGGTAGTCCTTAGAGTTTCTCTGGAAAGATATCAGCGAAATCTCGCACCACCGGGATGTCTGTCACAGACTCCTTGACTTATGTCATCTCAAATAGAATCTAATAAACCTCCTCTCCCTTCAGATGGGCCTTAACGGCCTGTATTGAAGATAAGAGTATACGAGAGGCAGGTATTATACCTTTGACGACAATGAAAGAGTCCCCGTGCCTCATGGTGATCCTCTTTGCTTGGAAATCAATCTGGGCATGGTTCCAGTGCAGCCATACCATGCCCAGGATCAAGTCGTAGTCCGTCAACTTCAAAAGCGTCGCTGGAGCCTCAAACGCCTTTCCACCGATTTCTACCTCCATGTTACAGTGGTCCGACGTAAGGAGTTCAGATCCATCGGGTTATCACACCCTCATCACCGAGCCCGTGAATCGCTCCACGCCTTCCAATCCTTCTACGAACATCTCCGACACAAAGGAGTGAGAAGCTCTGGTATTGAAAAGCGTGCGGGCAGGCTTGCCGCTGATGAAGAGTATACTTGGGGTGGTTAAATGTGTAACACCTCTACCTGTCAAGAAGAATATAATAGAGGGTCCGGCCGGGGCCCCACACCATATTCCACAAACAGGCGGAGACGCTACGAAATATATCATGACCACGCATCCTAACACAGAGCATTCTAGCGGAAGCTTCACGGTTGAATAATTGAACTCAAGATAAATAACATTGTCCACTAAAACTTAGGAATATATATAAACACCACAAGAGTTTGACCTTAAGGCCTTACAACAGTTTCTCTTACAAGAGTGTGGATTACAAACATCGGCATGCAGGCCGGCCACACATGAACAAAAGAAACAAAACAATGCCTTCGAGGGCAGCAGCGCAGCTTTGGGCTTCAGCCCGCTAAGTCCCGCTCGGACCAGCAACTCCAGCACCTGTAATAACCAATCCACCAAGCGGTGGCAAACAGGGCAACGATCAGCATTCAGCTGACCAATTATAACGACCCTGCCCCTGGCGCGGGGCAGCGGAATTCCATCCCTGCATAACAATCTTCCAATATGATATATAGCAATTTAAGCAAGACGTGCACGCCCGCACAGTCACATATCACAAACGCCGGCTCGACGGCCCGACGCTCCGTGCACTCAGGGCACATTATCGGTGTTCCACACCATCGTTCAGAGGTCCCAGACATAACGGTTCAATATGAGCATTCTAGTCTGATCGGCTCACGGGCCGTCGACTCTCGCTATGTGATCCTAACAGGGTCTTAAGCACCCAAGGTTAGACAACCATAACGCGGGTACAGATCCACCTTTCCCGTTGCTCACATCGTCAGACTCACGCCTGGACTGACGCGGGTACAGCTTCACCTTGCCCGTTCCACGTTTCCTAGTTGCAGCCCCACGGCTCAACCTCATACAACGTAGCAACTCACGGCTACAAGAGAGTCCAACTCTCACAATTCCTAGACTTCCTCCAGTACTTTATCCATCATGCCTACAAGCAAGAATCACGGAGTTTTCTCCGATATGCAAACAAGCATCACCAATCCAGACCATGTCCAGATGGGCTTCACACAGCATGCCTAGATCCGTACTCCAATTCCGGACTCTAACAAGGGGGACTTCACATATCTACCCCAAGGGACGCCACAACCCACCGCACACTAGCGGGGAAGGGTTTTCCCTATGCAATGCAGGAATTAAGGACTTCACATGTCCAAGCAGGAAATCGTTACCCTAGGAGTTCGCTTCGGAGCCATGGAGAGAAATTTGAGACGGATGAAAGCCTTCGCAGCAGCGTTGCCTTCGCAAATCCGAACTCGGCTCGCGATTTGGACCACCGTAGCTCCACCGGCAGCCGGACTCCACTTCTTCTTCCTCACCTTGCTCTCACCTCTCTCTTAAAAGTTAGAAAGAGAGTAGAACTTAAGAAATGAGCCTTCTTCTCCTCCTTCCCCGGCCTTATCAGCCCAGGAATGATCCCCAGCCACAGGATCCTCTTTAAGGAAAATGAACGGCCAAGATCTGCCCCAAAATATTGAACTTTTTGGCCGACACGGCCTGTGACACGCCCGTGTCACAGGCCGTGTACCCTTAAGCGGCACACGCGGCACTCGTACCGCCTAAAAAATACCAGAACACGGGCATCGACATGCCCGTGTCGAACCTGACATGCCCGTGTCGGTCATCTGACACGCCCGTGTCACACCTGCTATACGGTACTCAACGAGCGCTATAACCAGTCAGAGCAGTACACGAGTGGGCACACGCCCTATGACACGCCCGTGTCAAAACTGACACGGCCGTGTTCAAGCCTTGGTTCCGGGCCGTGTACATTTCTGACTCGATACGACATTTTATTGAGTGACACGCCCTGGGACACGCCCGTGTCGAAGGCCGTGTCCCAGGCTCCACTATCGTCGACCTCTGATCGTCGACTAACCTGAACACGCCCTGGGACACGCCCGTGTCCCAGGCCGTGTTAAGCAACCTGCACCTCAATTTCAATTTTGAGTCTTTTTGGGGTGTTACAACCCTCCCGTCCTTAATAAAATTTCGTCCCGAAATTTGAAGACAATAAGGAGAAAAAAATAACAAAACAGTTATATGTTTCTATTACATATATAACGAGCAAATAAGTTACGAAAATAACTCGGGAAACTCGGCTTGCATGGTCTGCTCACGCTCCCATGTTAGCTCTTCACGACCACAATTGTCCCATCGGACTTTGACCATCCCGATCACTTTGTTCCGCAACTGTTTCTCGGCTCGATCCTCGATCCGTATAGGCTTCACCTTTATTGTTAGCCCATACTCAACCGGCACTCGATCATTGCTAATTACTTGAGCTGGATCCTTGATTGCTTTCCGTAGCACCGAGATGTGAAACACATCATGCAATCCACTCAATTCCGATGAAAGAGCTAGCCGATAGGCGGCTTCCCCAACTCGCTCCACCACTTCAAACGGACCAAGGTATCGCGGACTTAGCTTTTTCAACCGCCGAATCCGAGATACGCCTTTGAAGGGCTTAATCTTTAAATAGACCCAGTCACCCACCGCGAACTCCACGTTCCGGTGCTTAGCATTGTAATACTTGTCTTGCCGATCCTGGGATATTAGGAGCCTCTCTCGAATAGAGCGTATTGTTGAGGTAGCATCCTCGACTTCCTTTTTGCCTAAAAGTTTAGTCTCGCCAGTTTTTGCCCAAGCTAGCGGTGTACGACACTTCCGACCATACAGCGCTTCAAACGGGGCCATGCCTATACTCGCTTGATGGCTATTATTATAGGCAAACTCCACCATAACAAGATGCTCTTCCCAATTCTTACCGAAGTCCAGGGCGCACATACGGAGCATATCCTCCATCGTTCTGTTGGTTCGTTCAGTTTGGCCATCCGTTTGCGGGTGAAAGGCCGTACTGAATGCTAACTTTGTGCCCAACATCTGATAAACTAATCTCCAATCCTTCGAGGTAAAGCGCCCATCTCGGTCACTTACGATGCTCCGGGGAACACCATGAAATCGAACAATCTGCTCCACATAGTGCTTTGCCAACGTTTCCACTGAATCGTCCCGCTTGTTTGGGATAAAGTGAGCCACCTTTGTCAACCGGTCTACAATCACCCAGATTGAGTCATGGCCACGCTGAGATCTCGTCAATCCGTGCACGAAATCCATAGAAATATCCTCAAACTTCCATTGTGGAACCGGCAACGACTTCAGGAAACCACTCGGCCGTTGACATTCTGCCTTTACCAAAGCACAAGTGCGACATTTAGCCACATACGCGGCTATGTCCTTCTTTAAACCAGGCCACCAGAACAGTTTCTTCATGTCCTTGTACATTTTTGTGCTCCCAGGGTGAATTGAATACTTTGTAAAGTGTGCTTCATATAGCAATCCTTCTCGCAATTTACCCGCACTAGGGACGCACAATCGGCCATCTTTTCGTAACAACCTGTCATCCCAGGAGAATTGATCACCAGACCCCTCCTTTGCATAGCGTTGGAGACTTTCATCCAACTCCGTTGCCCGCCGAACCCTGTCAGCAAGGTCATATTGAACCTCCAACCAGTTCACGCATGCAACAGTCGAAGAATCTCTTTCCACACAAGATATCTCCAAAGCTTCCAACTCCTGGATTAACTGCTCATCATGTATCCGCAACCAATTTGCCCGTACCGGAGTCCAACGACTCAAGGCATCAGCGACCACATTTCCCTTTCCGGGAACATAGTGAATGTCGAAGGTATAATCCCCAAGGAATTCCATCCACCTCCTTTGTCGCATATTCAATTCTTTTTGATAAAGCAGATACTTTAAGCTTTTATGATCTGTATAAATATCCACTTTCACTCCATAAAGATAATGCTGCCACAACTTTAGCGAAAAGATCACCGCCGCCAACTCCAAATCATGGACGGGGTAATTACGCTCATGCACTTTCAATTGACGTGAACCATAAGCAATCACCTTGCCAAACTGCAGGAGAACGCAGCCTAAGCCGCTTCCTGACGCATCGCTGTATATTTCAAATCCATCTGTACCACATGGCGACGTCAAAACGGGCGCCGTGGTCAAACGATTCTTCAGCTCATCAAAAGCTCGTGCGCACACCGGCGTCCAAACGAACTTCTGGTCCTTTCTCGTCAACGTAGTCAGAGGCAAAGCAATTCGGGAGAAGTTCTCCACGAACCGTCTATAGTAGCCCGCTAGTCCAAGGAAACTCCTGACTTCGGCCACCGAAGACAACACTGGCCAATCACGAATGGCACTTATCTTTGCCAGATCCACCGCTATGCCCTCTCCACTTACTACATGGCCTAGAAAAGCCACCGACGAGAGCCAGAACTCACACTTCGAGAACTTGGCATACAGCTTATTCCTTCGCAAGGTATGCAATACTAATCGCAAGTGGTTTGCATGATCTTCCTCCGATTGTGAATATACAAGGATATCATCAATAAACACAATCACAAACAGATCCAGGTATTCGCGGAACGTTCGATGCATGAGATCCATGAAGACCGAAGGTG
This sequence comes from Platanthera zijinensis, assembly GCA_039513925.1. Classification (NCBI taxonomy): domain Eukaryota; kingdom Viridiplantae; phylum Streptophyta; class Magnoliopsida; order Asparagales; family Orchidaceae; genus Platanthera; species Platanthera zijinensis. The sequence goes on along the minus strand of CM077082.1, from coordinate 152,537,250 downwards.
CATTACATAAGCCGAACGGCATCACTGTGAACTCATAATGACCATAGCGTATGCCAAACGCTGTCTTGGGAATGTCACCTTCCCTAATCCGCAACTGGTAATACCCGGACTTCAAATCCAACTTCGAATAGACGGTTGAGCCTGCTAGCTGATCGAACAAGTCATCGATCCGTGGAATTGGATACTTGTTTTTCTCCGTCAGCTTGTTCAGTTCGCAATAATCAATACATAGTCGCAAACCACCGTCTTTATTTTTCACAAAAAGAACAGGCGCGCTCCAAGGTGACATACTTGGGCGTATATATCCCTGCTCCAACAACTCTTGCAACTGAACTTTCAGTTCGGCCATTTCTTTTGGCGCTACCCGATACGGCGAACGGGCCACGGGTTTCGCACCCGGCACCAGCTCGATAGCGAAGTTGATTTCCCTTTGGGGAGGTAACCCCGGAAGGTCCTTTGGAAACACATCCGCATATTCCGACACAATCGGCACTTCACTCACACTGGCCTTCGGCGCCACCGCCTCTATGAGTGTGAAGAACAACTCCGCACCCTTCCAAACTGCCTTAACAACTTAGAGAGCGGATAACAACATCCCACTCATCCCTTGCATACCAATGAACTTGGTCTCTTGTTCGGTATTTTGCCCAAGTGTGACCTCTTTTGAAGTGCAATCTATACAGGCACGCTGCTCTGAAAGCCAGTCCATACCAAAGATTATATCAAACTCTTTAATCGGCAATACTAATGTTTCCACCTTGAACTCCCGACTTCCTATCTTGACCTCAAGACCGCAAGATCGATCCGTGCACATCAAACATCCGTTAGGCAACAACACCTTTACACTGTATGTCGTGGTCCGGATCGGCACCCCAACACGAAAGACAAAGTCCTCAGACAGAAACGAATGTGAAGCACCTGTATCGAACAGTGCTCGCGCCGGATACTCTCGTATAAGGACAAACCCTATCACATTACAATTAAAACAAGCACAGCACATCATAACAAGAACATTAAAATCTACGCGCACCTGTGACGACATCCGCCTGCTTAATGGCCTCTTGTTGTCCAAGATTGAAGACCCTGGGCTGCGCGTGCGAGGTAGAAGACTCCACCATAGCCTTCCCCTTCTCCGCATAAGACGCTCCCGTCTTCTTATCACCCTTTGGAGGACCAAATCGGCATTCACGTGCGCAGTGTCCAACCTTCCCGCACGTAAAACAAGCACGAGATCCATACCCAGATGTATCCGTCACAGTCGCAGAAGGAGCTTGTCCAGCAGACTTCGACTTCTTGTTCCATCTCTTTCGGTAGCCAAACTTGTCCGGACGCGGCGGCTTAAACTCCAGCTTCACAACCGCCAAGTTTCCCTTTGCTTGCCCCCATTTCATGTCCAGCTCCAAAGAACGAGCCGTACAGACTAAGGCTTGGAAGCCCTGACTCACAGAACTCGAGAGCAAATACCGCAGCTCATCTCGCAGTCCTGCATAAAACCGACTAGTCTTACGCTCTTCTTCGGCGAAGATCGTGCCCGCATATCTTCCCAACCGGGTGAACTCATGCAGGTAGTCATCCACACTTCGATCTCCCTGCACTAACCATTGAAATTCCATTTCTATCGATATCCTTTGTTGCACCGGCAGATGTTGTGCTAAGAACAATCGAGAAAATTTGTCCATGGTAACCTCTGCCAATTGCCTACCAGCCAAGTGATGCATTTCAATCTCATCCCATCACAATCGCGCCTCTCCTTCCAGTAGGAAAGTGGCTAACATAACTTTCTGTTCCTCCTCCACCTTGATAGCTCGTATAATCCTCTTGATTCTTGCAAGCCAATCCTCTGCTTGGGCCGGTGTACCCGCCCCATGAAACTGCGGAGGGTTGAAGCTCAAGAATTGCTTCCATTGTTGATCTGCTACCCGCGGATCAACTTCGGCTTCTACCGGTTCTTGCCGTACCCCAGCTTGCGTTGGCACCACTGCAGGACGTGCCTGCCCCGCCTGCTGAGCATTCATCACCGCAAGTACCGTTTCCGTGATGAGACGGACTGTTTCAGTAGATGGAGGAGTTGTGGGCACCTCGGCTGGTGCCGCACTCTCAACAGAATGTTGTGGTTCGGATTGACCCGCAACACTTCTGGTCACCTATATATGTAAAATACACAGGTTATTGACCAATAAAACCGGCAACCATACAAAAAGAATACACAAGTTCAACAAACAAGTGTATTTGCATTCCTAAGTGGACAATCTTGAGTTCAAATTAAGTGTTATAACGACGGCACTGACACGTGCTCGCCACCGCTCAAAAGAATTCGTCCACGAATTCGGAAGAGATCGACCAACAAGCTGATACCAAATTGTAACACCTCTACCCGTCAAGAAGAATATAATAGAGGGTCCGGCCGGGGCCCCACACCATATTCCACAAACAGGCGGAGACGCTATGAAATATATCACGACCACGCATCCTAACACAGAGCATTCTAGCGGAAGCTTCACGGTTGAATAATTGAACTCAAGATAAATAACATTGTCCACTAAAACTTAGGAATATATATAAACACCACAAGAGTTTGGCCTTAAGGCCTTACAACAGTTTCTCTTACAAGAGTGTGGATTACAAACATCGGCACGCAGGCCGGCCACACATGAACAAAAGAAACAAAACAATGCCTTCGAGGGCAGCAACGCAGCTTTGGGCTTCAGCCCGCTAAGTCCCGCTCGGACCAGCAACTCCAGCACCTGTAATAACCAATCCACCAAGCGGTGGCAAACAGGGCAACGGTCAGCATTCAGCTGACCAATTATAACAACCCTGCCCCTGGCACGGGGCAGCGGAATTCAATCACTGCATAGCAATCTTCCAATATGATATATAGCAATTTAAGCAAGACGTGCACGCCTGCACTGTCACATATCACAAATGCCGGCTCGACGGCCCGACGCTCCGTGCACTCAGGGCACATTATCGGTGTTCCACACCACCGTTCAGAGGTCCCAGACATAACGGTTCAATATGAGCATTCTAGTCTGATCGACTCACAGGCCGTCGACTCTCGCTATGTGATCCTAACCGGGTCTTAAGCACCCAAGGTTAGACAACCATAACGCGGGTACAGATCCACCTTTCCCGTTGCTCACATCATCAGACTCACGCCTGGACTGACGCGGGTACAGCTTCACCTTGCCCGTTCCACGTTTCCTAGTTGCAGCCCCATGGCTCAACCTCATACAACGTAGCAACTCACGGCTACAAGAGAGTCCAACTCTCACAATTCCTGGACTTCCTCCAGTACTTTATCCATTATGCCTACAAGCAAGAATCACGGAGTTTTCTCCGATATGCAAACAAGCATCACCAATCCAGACCATGTCCAGATGGGCTTCACACAGCATGCCTAGATCCGTACTCCAATTCCTGACTCTAACAAGGGGGACTTCACATATCTACCCCAAGGGACGCCACAACCCACCGCACACTCGCGGGGAAGGGTTTTCCCTATACAATGCAGGAATTAAGGACTTCACATGTCCAAGCAGGAAATCGTTACCCTAGGAGTTAGCTTCGGAGCCATGGAGAGAAATTTGAGACGGATGAAAGCCTTCGCAGTAGCGTTGCCTTCGCAAATCCGAACTCGGCTCGCGATTTGGACCACCGTAGCTCCACCGGCAGCCGGACTCCACTTCTTCTTCCTCACCATGCTCTCACCTCTCTCTTAAAATTTAGAAAGAGAGTAGAACTTAAGAAATGAGCCTTCTTCTCCTCCTTTCCCGGCCTTATCAGCCCAGGAATGATCCCCAGCCACAGGATCCTCTTTAAGGAAAATGAACGGCTAAGATCTGCCCCAAAATATTGAACTTTTTGGCCGACACGGCCTGTGACACGCCCGTGTCACAGGCCGTGTACCCTTAAGCGGCACACGCGGCACTCGCACCGCCTAAAAAATACCAGAACACGGGCATCGACACACCCGTATCGAACCCGACACGCCCGTGTCGGTCATCTGACACGCCCGTGTCACACCTGCTACACGGTACTCAACGAGCGCTATAACCAGTCAGAGCAGTACACGGGTGGGCACACGCCATATGACACGCCCGTGTCAAAACTGACACGGCCGTGTTCAAGCCTTGGTTCCGGGCCGTGTACATTTCTGACTCGATACGGCATTTTATTGAGTGACACGCCCTGGGACACGCCCGTGTCGAAGGCCGTGTCCCAGGCTCGACTATCGTCGACCTCCGATCGTCGACTAACCTGAACACGCCCTGGGACACGCCCGTGTCCCAGGCCGTGTACCCCGACACGCCCTGGGACACGCCCGTGTCCCAGGCCGTGTTAAGCAACCTGCACCTCAATTTCAATTTTTAGTCTTTTTGGGGTGTTACAAAATGTCTTAGGATTCTATAATGAGTTTTTCTTTCCTATTTATTCTATCTAGTGCAGTTCTACAAAATTTTTCAACTGAGAAAAAGGAGAATTCTTTTAAACAATTAAACATGTCGGCGTACCTACTATGACCTGTTCTGGGTTCCGAGGTTGCGCAAGGTCCCAAGCATACACTTGCTCCCTTTCGTGTCTATGATCTCCCCCTGGTATCCACGACCTCGGCCGCATCCTCGGCCTACGAAATGCTGAGAAGGTAGGCCACCCTGTGGTGCTGGAGGTGGTGCCCTCCTCATGGGGATGTTTATCTGGAGGTGCCCAATCTGATGACAATAGAAGCACTCTGGTGGGGGATACGCCATACCCCCGGGTCTCGGCATCTCCTGCATCCGAGGAGGTTGAGGGGCCAAAATCACATACTCCCTCGGCTCCTTCCTCACTTCCTGACGAGACTGGTCCTCTGTCCTTCTCCCATCTTATATAGCGCCTCACCGCTATTCATTTCTGGCTCTCCGGCCCTGATCCTCCGCTTGCCGCTTCTGGCCCCGAGTGGTGTGCCAATCAGCCTCAATCCTCTTTGCCATCTCCAAAATCCGGGAGATAGTCCTTGAAAGAGAGGGGATAAGATACTTACTACTCTAGAGGGGGGTGAATAGAGTATTCAAAAATTAAGGAGGCTCTAAACACTTTCTTAGAGCTATTTGCGGAATATAAAAAAAATAAAAGCTTTAAATCTAAAGCCTAACTGAGTGTAGTGAATAACAGAGAAGCTCACTGAATTTTCAGTTGAACATTTTTCCTAACACAGCAACTAGCAACCTAGTTAAAACTAACACAGCCACAGAGCAATGACTAAAATAAGCAACAGACAACACAAGAGCTTGATAGTGGTTCCCCAATTGGGTACATCCACTCTTCTACAACCATAGTAGGAATCCACTATAAGTTTTTTATCAGGTGCCCTGCCACTAGTAGATCTGCTTCAGGTATATCTAAAGACCCTTCAGGCTTTTGATCAGGTGCCTAAAAACCAAACACACAGGTTTTTGATCAGGTGCCTTGCCACCAATGGTTCACTTTTGAAGGGAGTAATAACCCTTTTATAGGAGGTTGAAAGAAAGAATTAAGATGTCTTCTCTGTGTTAAGAGAAGCTAGTGGATGGCTCTGAAAATATCAAAGCTCTCCCTAGCTTAAAGAATGTCCAGGAAGAAGCTTTGCTTCCGGGTGTAGGATCTCCAAATTGCTTGAGAAGACTTTCTGATGCAGTCTTGAAGAAGACTCTAGATTTTTAATGAATGTTCTTCTTCAACAGCTTTTGCAATCTGGGAGAGTTTGCAACAAAGAAAATGTTCAGCAATCTGGGAGGTTATTCTTCTTGAAAGCTTGAACTCTGTGTATTGATTTTCCTGAAGACAGGATGAACTCAGAAAGAAGATGAACTTTTCTTTTCTCTTGAGATTATCTGGTTCTGTGTCTGCTGAGAGTTTGTATGAGTTATTCTCTGTATTCTGAGTTATGAGTAGTAGTTTTTGTCTTCAGCCGACTGCACTGATAATATAGAAACTTTTCTTCTTTTAAAAAAGCCTCGAGCCCTGCACTAGAAAAACTTTCCAAATAATAGAATAAAACAAAATAAGGAAACCTGCACCTGCAATCTTTTCTGTCATTCCCAAAAAGGAATTAAGGATGTTAAAAAATATCCTTTCAATTTGACTTTACAAATTGGCACAGGAAACCAAGCATAACGGCTATATTACAGCTGTAGAAAAACACGATTTCCTTTAATAAAACAAACGACTTTATTCTGCCAAATCTCTCAATTAATGCAAAAGGAATATTGCAAATAAGCAAAAGAATATAAGCATTAAATTGAGCAGAGTATTATGAATAAAATATGTCTTAAAAAAGAGGAAATAAATCAATGATCAAATGAAATAACTATAGATAAAAGCAGACAGAAATCATCGAACAGAGATCGAAGATCGTCGATCTGAACAAGCAGATCGTCGACCTGAAGAAAAAACTGTCTTTACAGAAATCGTCGACCAAGGCTACACGATCGTCGATCTAAATAAGCAGATCGTCGACCCACTTTAGATTTTATATACCTCTGAGATTGTTGATCATCAATCGAAGATCGTCGAGCGCCAATCGACTATCGTCGAGCACAAATCTACTTAACCATTTTCATTTCAATTCAATCTCAACTGATCTAACCTAAGGGTAAACTAACCTTTAGTCTAACCATTGACCATAGATTATTCTTGGGTCAATTAAGCCTAATTGAGATGACATGGCCCAATTCAAAACAAGGGAACCAACAATCTCCCCCTATTTGGGTGATTTCACTCAAACAAAAACAAATCTAACACAAGCAGATAAGAATAAACAACAGTAAAAAGATTTGAATAAAATAGGCAGTCAGAACAGACATCAAAGACATTTATTAACAGAGTCTGAAGGAGGAATAGAAGTAGCAGGAGAGAAAGTGATTTTTCTTCTAGGATCACACGCATCCTTCTTTGATAACTTCAAGTCTTGCTCTCCAATAATGTTTAGCTGTCTAGTTTTGGGTAGAACAGCTTCAGGATGTTTTTCCATATATTTTGAAGCATCAAAAACTTCTGAGCTGACTTGGAACCTATCCAATTCTTTCTTTCTGTATGTTGACATAGTAGAAAATCCTGTGATATCTTTACTTTCAACTTTAGTTTTCTTGATCTTAGCAGTTCCCACCAATTCTAAAAGTCTAGCCATTTTGAAGTTAGGATCAAGCTCTTGACTTTCATAAGTGTTTTCATCATCTGGATTCAATGGATTTACAACCTTAAATTTTACTGATTGAGTAAGAAAACTCTCAGTTTGCTTGACATTTGAATCTTTTGGTTCTTGAATCATAAGACTAGATGGAGGATCAAACTCAACATATTTCTTGCTTGATTTGTCAGAATATATAACTCTTTTTCTTTTGACATCTGCTAGCTTGGCCTGAGCAAGATTTTCCTTTGAAGGTGACAACTTTGCTTTGGGAGGAGACCTAGGAGCTGAAGGAGGAGAGAAAGTTGGTTGTTGATATACAACTTCTTTTACTTGCTCTCTTTGACTATCTGAATGCCTAGTCTGCCTCTGATCATGAGACCTGCTGGGAGGAGGCTGTCTGCCCTTCCTATGATAGATGTATGGTTGATTTTGTCTGGTAGAAGGAGCGGAAGATCTGGGAGCAACATTTCCTGGAGCTCCAGCAGAGGGTGGAGGAGGAGGAGGACCTCTCTGAATCCCCTTGGGAGGAGGAGAGTTCTTCCTGCTCTTCTTCCATGCTTTCAGAGCATTTTTAGAGAACCACATCCAAGCCTCAAAATTCTAAGATTTAGGATCAATTCCTTTCAGAATATAGTATGGAATATCATGGTCTGGATTAGGAGGTGCTGGAGTTATGGCCTTCCTTTTCTTTTGAGCAGTCCTTTTCTTTTTCTTATTACCCTCTGAATCATCAGAATCCTCATCCTCATCCTCAGAATGTGAGGACTGAGGTTTTGCATACAGATCATCAATGTCTTTTAGCATAGCTTCCTCTTATTCTTTAGCTTTCATTAGAGCCTTTTTTTCTTTCTTCTTCTAATATATCTTGTGCCAAGAGAGAGTCCAAATCTGGACCTGGGGTGTCATCCCAAAGAGTAGAGGGCGCAGAAGATACAACAGATTCAACTTCTGGAACAGCAACTAACACACTTTTATCTGAAGGCTCTACTGAATTCCACTTATCTTCTAAGAATGAGGTAATTATCCCTTCTAGATGTCTGGAAACTACAGGAGTGGAAATCTCCTCAAGACAAAATTTGAAGGCAAAGGCTGCTTCAGCTATTGCTTCCGAAATAATAAAATTGTCCAAAAACTGAAGGCTCATTGGTCACTGATAGCACACAATACCCAGAAGGGGGTCAAAAGAACAAGGGGAGGACTGAAAAAATAATGGCCTCCAAGGGAAGAGAGAGAGGACTCGTCATCTGAATCAAGAAATGCCTCCAGTTCATCTGGAACTACTGGAGCATCTATATCTACTACTATCCTTTGTACTTCATCTGGAACTGTATCTTAACATGTTTCTAGCTCCACTGCTGCTGGAGATTGCACAACCTGACGAGCCAAAGCAGAGCCTGAATCATCATCATTGAGCATCTCCCCCTGCCTTGGTTCAGTGGTAACTAAACCCAGGCACCTAGATGATGAAAGGGCTGAGAGGGTAGTGAAGGAAGCAGCAAGTGAGGAGATGGAGTTAGCAAGGGGGGCAATGGCTTCAGCTATCATTATTTTGATGGATGGAGTAATGAGGTCTAGGATATTGGCAATGAATTCTGGTGTCATTATAAACGATGGGGGAATGATAGATGGGGAAGCATTCTGAGTTGGGGCTTCATCAATTGGAGAATTATGATAAGATGAATGATCATTTATGGGTGATTGATGATTTCAAGTTGATGGGGAGTGATGAGGAGATGGAGTAAGCAAATTGAACATGGAATCAATGTTGAAGTGTGGTATCTCAGCTAGATGAGCTGGAGTTGGAGAAGAATATTATGATGGATGGTTTATAGGAGAAGAATGAGTTGCAATAGAGGTGGATGGAAAGGAGGATGAAGCAGGAATTTCTTCATTAGGGTGGGAAGTGGCTTCAGGAGCCCTTGTGCCCTCAGATGTTGAAGGGGCAGACCCAGCCTTTGATGGTTTCTGGATGGTCCTTTTCCACTTAACAAATAGAGAAGGATCAATTTTCTTGCTAGCATTGATTGCCGTAGGAGTAGAACCTAACAGCTGGGAAGCTTTCTTTGATAGAAAGACCCCAATCAGCCTATATTGAGTCACCTCTTTCTTGTTATTCTTTTTCCTGATCAATTCAAACAGCAATCCATCCCAGTTGATTGACTTCTTATTCAATATCGCTGACATCAAGGCAAATTGTTGCCTGTTAATATTGTCATGGGCTGAATGATTTCCAAGCAACACTTTTCCAAACAGGTCAGCCAAGAACTTAAAACCAACAGATAAATTTACATTTAGGAGCTTAGATGGAATGCCTTTTGCATGTCCCATCTCCGACAGCATCCTACCATACTCAGTAGAATCTTGCTCATACTCATCAGATCAATTCTTTAACTCAAAGATTTCAGTCAGAATTTTGGGAGTAAGAGTTACCTCCATACCGTTGATGGTTCTTGTCATTACTTTGTCATCTGAGGAAGATTTATAGACCCATTTCTTTATTTCTGATAGGTGGAGTTTGATTTTTGTAGACATGAGTTTCTTGAGGCCTTGATCATCACATAACTGCAGCATCTCTCGAAAAACTTGTTCGCAGTCGCTGAACGAATAAAAATCAAAACTGAAATCGACATCAAACTTCATCACAGACAGGGTTGAAGAGGAAATCGCCATGGAATCGATGAGAGAAATCACAAGAAGAGAGAAGGAGAAAGCGCGGGACGAGAGCTCGAAACAGTCCGGGAAGCAGAATATAAAAAGGCGAGCTCCGTCGACGATCTTCAAACCTAAATAGACGATCGTTTAGAAATAAACTAGAATCGTCGATCTCTGAATGAAGATCAGGAGAACCGGTCGTCGATCGATGATCGATTTCTGAAGCAGAGTCTCGATCATCTATCGACGATTTCTGTCTCTAAAGGCAAAGAGCTGTCGTAGACCAAGGGTCGACGATTTAGCTCAACCTGTTCGACTATCTTCGAACACCGTTCGACGATTTCAGAACAGATTTCAACTTAGCAGATTTTTACACTTAGTCTGATCCATTCATCATGCCTAGTTGATTCAAAAAGAATTGATGTTTCTGTTCATCTAACGGCTTTGTAAAAATGTCACTTCTCTGAAGATCTGTGGGTATAAACTCGAGATTTATTTTATTCTTGTCAATACAGTCTCTAAGAAAATGGTGTCTAATGTCTATGTGCTTAGTTCTAGAATGGTGTACAGGATTTTGTGCTATGGAAATAGCACTAGTACTGTCACACATAATTTTGGTGTTTTTGTGAGTGTACCCATAATCCAAGAGTTGATTTTGAATCCACAGTATCTGTGAACAGCAACTAACAGCTGCTATATATTCAGCCTCTATAGTTAAAGTTGAAACAGAAGACTGGTTCTTGCAAAACCAACAGAATAATCTCTCACCTAGGAACTGACAAGTCCCTGAGGTGCTCTTCCTGTCAACTCTACAGCCGGCATAGTCAGCATCTGAGTATCCAATCAACTCAAATTTTGATTCAGCTGGGTACCAAAGTCCTAAATTTGGGCATCCCTTCAAGTGTCTTTAGATTCTCTTAAGAAGAGTTAAATGAGATTCCTTGGGGTTGACCTGAAATCTAGCACAGAGGTATGTGACAAACATTATATCAGGCCTACTTGTAGTTAGATATAATAGGGAACCAACAATGGCCCTATAATATTTTTGATCAACAGGCTTTCCCTTTTCATCAAAATCAATAACTACATTAGTAGCCATAGGAGTGTGCATTGCTGAAGCATCTGCCATCCCAAACTTCTTTACCAATTCCTTGGCATACTTAAATTGGGAGATGAAGATGTCATCAGCATCTTATTTCAGTTGGAGACCAAGGAAATAAGATAGCTCACCCATACTACTCATCTCAAACTTAGAATGCATTAGGTTAGAGAACCTTTTGCATAGTTTGGGATCAGTGGAACCAAATATAATGTCATCCACATAAATTTGAACTAATAGGATCTTGTCCTTGTGGTGCTTAAAGAAAAGGGTTCTATCAACTATGCCTCTAGCAAACTTATGTTCTAATAGGAAACTAGCTAGAGTTTCATACCATGCTCTAGGAGACTGCTTAAGTCCATATAGAGCTTTTTGTAACTTAAAAACATGTGAGGGATAAGTTGAAGAAATAAAACCAGGGGGTTGTTCAATAAATACCTCTTCCTTTAGTTCTCCATTCAGGAATACACTCTTTACATCCATTTGGAACACTTTAAACTTCATGAATGCTGCATAGGCTAGAAATATCCTTATTGCCTCTAGCCTTGCAATAGGAGCAAATGTCTGATCATAATCTATGCCTTATTCCTGTCTGTAGCCCTGTGCTACAAGCCTTGCTTTATTATTTATAATAATTCCTTGTGCATCCAACTTGTTCCTAAACACCCATTTGGTGCCTATAACCAGTTGACCTTTTGGTCTAGGGACCAAATTCCAAACTTTACACCTTTCAAACTTGTTCAGCTCCTCTTGCATAACAATGATCCAGTGGGGATCTTGCTCAGCATCTTTTTTGGTTAGGGGCTCAATCAGAGAAAGAAAAAAAGCAAGCATCACATCTTGACTTAGTTGATGTCTAGTTTGCACACCAGTTGAAATGTCTCAGATCACTTGAGATGTAGGATGATCTCTAAGTGTGACATAATCAGTTGGTGGCATGCGATCTTCCACAGCAGTTGGAATCAATTCCTCAGGTGGAATTAGATTGGTTGTTGGTAGAGTTGCAATCACTTCAACTTGGTCTTCATCACTGTCTGAATCAGCTATCTGAAGAGTTGGTTGAGGTTGAATCTCCTGAGTGAGTTCCAACTCATCTAAATTCTTGTACAAGTCAGGTACCTGCAAAGAGTTACTGGAAGAAGTTTCCTTCTCTCTGTAAAACTTTTTAGTTTCATCAAAAGATACATGTACTGACTCTTCAATTTTCAATGTGGATTTATTAAATTCCCTATAAGCTTTGCTTACTTGGGAATATCCTAGAAAGATTCTCATTGAAGCCTTTGCTTCAAACTTTCTAATGTAATCTTTGTTATTATTGTGAATGTAAACTACACAGCCAAAAACTCTAAAATAATCTATTTTAGGTTTCTTTTCTTTAAGTAATTCATAGGGAGTATTCCCCTTTAGTTTATGTATCAGACTCCTATTCAGTATATAGTTAGATTTTCTAACTGCTTCTGCCCAAAAGGATAAATGCATATAAGCATCTGCTAACAATGTTCCTGCAGATCAGGGTTCTATTTTTCCTTTCCACTACCCCATTTTGTTGAGGAGTTCTAGGAGCAGAGAAGCTATACCTGATACCTTCTTTCTTACAGAATTCTTGCGTAAGAAGAGATTCAAACTCAGTACCATGATCACTTCTGATCAAGGAAACTTGAGTAGAGTACTCAGTCTGTATACAAAGTAGAAAATATGTAAGAACTTTAAAGTTATCAGATTTAGTTCTCAAGAATAACACCCAAGTGAACCTAGAGTAATCATCTACAATTACTAGGGTATAGAATTTCCCTCCTAGACTTTGTACAGCTATTGGACAAAAGATATCCAAGTGCAATAGGTACAAGATTCTAGGTGAGTCACTTTTATTTACAGCTTTGAAACTATTCTTGGTTTGCTTGCCTAGCTGACAAGCCTTGCATAGGCCTTCCTTCTTGTAGGGGCAAGAGGGAAAACCTCTGACAAGGTTGTATTTAGATAACCTAGATATATTCTTAAGGTTAACATGACCTAGCCTCTTATGCCACAAAGTATTATTACTACTCACCTCATTAAATAAACAAATTTCAGAAGAGGTGGAATTAAAATCTATAAGATAAATATTTCCTTGCCTAATGCCTAATACAACTTTATTATTCAAAGTAATATTGCACAGAGTATTAAAAAACCAAACCTGGTAGCCAGCATCACAAAGCTGACTTACAGAAATAAGATTGTGCTTCAGTCCTGTGACATAAGCTACCTTCTTGAAAGTCACTGACCCTATGGTGAATTTACCATATCCTTCAGTCTGACTACATCTAGAATCACCAATGACTACCTTTGGTCCCAACTTGGCTTTGAAGCTTGAAAGGTTCTCTTTGTTTCCAGTCATATGCTTTGAGCATCCACTATCCAAATAACACTTGTCCTGAGTGATAGGATAGGTCTTCACCTACAATAAGATAGATTAAACATTGTGGACCCAGGTAACCTTGGGTCCATTGTTCTTCACATAAGAAAAACTAGAAAATAAAGAGTATGCAGGTTGAGGGTGATATCTTAAGGGATGAGATCTCCTAGGTGGGATAATCCAATTAGCAGACCTAGGGTTGCTATTAAACTTATTGTTTCTGTGAGCTTTGTTGTGATTCTAGAAATTTAGTTCTGACCGTCGGTTGATGTTCGACGATCGGTACCCAGATCGTCGATCTCAGTTTACAGAAAAGGATTCTGGATTCCACGATCGTCGATCTATGTTCGACGACACATGTAGAAATCGTCGATCACTCATTGCTAAGTTGTTATACCCAGCAGGTGAGTTCAGAGATCATCGATTGTCGTTCGACAATGGGTGCAGCGATCGTCGATGGTCGTTTGACAATTTTTGTATTTCTATGTATTTCTGTTTCCTTTTGTCTCTCTTAATCTTATTTAAAGTTTTCTTAGCCTTTTGAATAACCTCAGTATTGTGTATTCCTTTTTCAGAAACAAACTTTACTTGAGTAGACAGATTGTATTCAAGTAGCAATGGGGGTTCACTAGGGGAGGCACCTAAGCCTAACTGATTGTTGCCTGTCCTAGTGTTGGGAGTGGTTGTGATTTCTAGTAACTTAAGGCTTTTACAATTAAGTGAATCTTCTAACCTCTTAGCTTTAGCTAGTTCTAATTTAAGAAATTTGATTTCTTCAGATGCTCTAGTGAGTTCAGATTCTTGAAGTTCTCATATTGGGATATGAGGTTGGACCTTCTGTCCTTCCTCTCATCAGCTAAACAAGCTACAATCTGATTCAGTGAGTCCCACATGGCTTTTGCTGAGGTGCAATCAGCCACTTTCTAGAATGTATCATCAGACATAGTCTTAGCCAGAATATTCATAGCTTTGGCATCAACTATCTTGGCCTTCTTGTAAGTTTCATTATAGTCAGGAGGTGGCACTGCACTAAGATTTGCAGATGTTGTAGCAGTAGCTGCAGCAGGTGGTGTTGGTGGCCCTGTTAAGATAGAGGAAAAAATATCTTCATCAATAAAGTTAATGTAAAGTCTAATTCTTGCTTTCAAGATACCAAACTTGGCTAAGTTGCATACTGGAGGTCTGGTGCTAGAGTAATCTTTGTACTGGGCCATGAATCTAATGTGAGTGTATATGGTATCAAAGTATCTTATCACAAGATCTTATGGTTCAGGTGTTAGCCTGTTCAACCAATCAATCTGATAAGGATTTAGTTGTTGAATAATCAACCTCCCTCTGATACCAATTGAAAGAGAGGGGATAAGATACTTACTACTCTAGAGGGGGGTGAATAGAGTATTCAAAAATTAAGGAGACTCTAAACACTTCTCTTAGAGCTATTTACAGAATATAAAAAAAATAAAAGCTTTAAATCTAAAGCCTAACTGAGTGTAGTGAATAATAGAGAAGCTCATTGAATTTTCAGTTGAACTTTTATCCTAACACAGCAACTAACAACCTAGTTAAAACTAACATAGCCACAGAGCAATGATTAAAACAAGCAGCAGACAACACAAGAGCTTTATAGTTGTTCCCCAATTTGGTACATCCACTCTTCTACAACCTTGGTAGGAATCCACTACAGGTTTTGATCAGACGCCTGCCACCAGTAGATCTGCTTTAGGTAGATCTAAAGAACCTTCAGGCTTTTGATCAGGTGCCTAAAAACCAAACACACAAGTTTTTGATCAGGTGCCCTGCCACCAATGCTTCACTTTTGAAGGGAGTAATAACCCTTTTATAGGAGGTTTAAAGAAAGAATTAAGATGTCTTCTCTGTGTTCAGATAAGCTACTGGATGGCTCTGAAAATATCAAAGCTCCCCTGGCTTAGAGAATGTCCAGGAAGAAGCTTTTCTTTAGTGCGTAGGATCTCCAAAATGCTTGAGAAGACTTTCTGATGCAGCCTTGAAGAAGACTCTAGATTTTTAATGAATGTTCTTCTTCAGTAGCTTTTGCAATCTGGGAGAGTTTGCAACAAAGAAAATGTTCAGCAATCTGGAAGGTTCTTCTTCTTGAAAGCTTGAACTCTGAGTATTGATTTTCCTGAAGACAGGATGAACTCAGGAAGAAGAAGAACTTTTCTTTTCTCTTGAGATTATCTGGTTCTGTGTCTGCTGAGAGTTTGTATGAGTTATTCTCTGTATTCTGAGTTGTGATTAGTAGTTTTTGTCTTCAGCCAACTGCACTGATAATATAGAAACTTTTCTTCTTTTAAAAAAGCCTCGAGCCCTGCACTAGAAAAACTTTCCAAATAATAGAGTAAAACAAAATAAGGAAACCTACACCTGCAATCTTTTCTATCATTCCCAAAAAGGAATTAAGGATGTTAAAAAATATCCTTTCAATTTGACTTTACAAATTGGCACAGGAAACCAAGCCTAACGACAATATTACAGCTGTAGAAAAACACAATTTCCTCTAATAAAACAAACGGCTTTATTCTGCCAAATCTCTCAATTAATGCAAAAGAAATATTGTAAAAAAGCAAAAGAATATAAGCATTAAATTGAGCAGAGTATTCTGAATAAAATATGTCTTAAACAAGAGGAAATAAACCAATGATCAAATGAAATAACTATAGATAAAAGCAGACAGAAAGCGTCGAACAGAGATCGAAGATCATCGATCTGAACAAGCAGATCGTCGACTTGAAGAAAAAACTATCTTCACAGAAATCGTCGACCAAGGCTACATGATCGTCGATCTGAATAAGCAGATCGTCGACCCACTTCAGAGTTCATATACCTCTGAGATCGTCGATCATCAATCGATGATCATCGAGCACAAATCTACTTAACAATTTTCATTTCAATTCAATCTCAACTGATCTAACCTAAGGGTAGACTAACCTTTAGTCTAACCATTGACCATAGATAATTCTTGGGTTAATTAAGCCTAATTTAGATGACATGGACCAAATCAAAACTAGGGAACCAACAGGCCCGTCGGATATAAACAACAACGCCTCCCTCAAATCCTCTTTCAGGCCCTTATAGAACCTCTTGATGTACCCTACTTCGCCCAGCTGGTAAGAATCTGCAACTCGATCCAAATGGTCGAACTCCCGATGGTACTCCACCAATATCCTGGTGCCCTACTTCAACTATAAGAACAGCTCCTCCAACTCATCCCTGGCCGACTGCGGAACAAAATGCTCCAGCAGCGCGGCCCTGAACTCTTCCCAAGTAATTTCCGCAACCTCCCTATCGGCAAATGTCGTGTCCAGCAGCGTCTTCCACCACCTCTTAGTATGGGAATCCAGGCAAGAGACAACCAAAGCCACCCTCTCCTCCCAGGGGAACCATATCCCGGTCAGCATTTCGTACATAATGTCATGCCATTCTTCTATCCGAACTGCCGACTCTGTCCCTAAGTAGGACGGGGGAGAAAGTCCTCGGAATATGCTCAACCAGTTGGACCCCAGGTTTGGCTATGGATCCAGAGCCTGTTGAGCCCTGAAAGCCTCCAGAACGCCTGTCAGAGTCTGCCCCATCTACGACTGTAGAAACAGAGTGGGGATCGGTGGAGATGGTGCATCATTCGGAGTCTGCTGGACTCCGCCCTGTGGTGTAGGCTGTGTTGGAGGCTGCATATCAAAAACCTTCTGTAAGCAATTGACTCAAGCCTAATTAATAGTGGACAATTATATGTGATCCCCACATGGGCACACCACGTGTAAGACCCCCATTTTTTTTCTTTTTCGACACCGGGGTCTTAGGCCCAGAACCGCCGCCTTGCGGTGACACCTTCGCACCCGGGAAGGTCGTCACTACAAGACGCCGATTCTGCCGGCCAATTCGATCATAACAGTAGCAATATACTTAAGAAGGTAGCAAGTCCACAAAGAGAATCACATATATATAAATAAACTCCACGAAGGGAGTGTCCACAGATAGTACATATAATGAAAAATCACGGGCTTATGCCCGGTACATCAAGTCCTCACTACATTTCACTCATCGCGGAAGCAAACTAATACAACTACTATAGATCAGGACTCACTGTCTCTGCTGTCTGGACTCCAGTGCTAGACTGTCCGATCTCCAAGCGTGCCGACCTCCGGGGCTGCTCTTCCATGCTGGGCTCCGTGGTCCCCTAAATGATGTGGTTCGAAAACCGTTAGTCTAAAAGACTAAGTCCTATCGTCCCCCACCCCTTCCCCCATGGCTCCTAAAGCACCGAGCGGGGAGAAGGAAAGGGAAGGACATGAAAGTGGAGAGTATTCAAATTTCAGATGGCAGCGGAACTAAACTATCAGTGTAAGCATGATAATAATCGTACAAAATAAATAAGTAACTTTAACTTATGCGAGTATACATAAGCTAAGGGATCTTTTGCAGGGCTCCTATCGTATAAAAAGTCCCATACCGATTTATACGATAGGGTGTCGGTTCTATTAGCAGGTTTATAATGTTGAAAGAGAACCTTGACTTATAAGCACGCTCACACGAACTTATAGGCCAAGGGGTCGTTTAGCAAGGCCTAATGTATAGAGCGTCCCATACCGCTTATACATTAGGTGTTAGGTTATATGCGATGGTTATGCTATGAAATACATTTATGCCATGATGTGAACATGCATGTGCAACTCACCCACTCGACTCTGTGTACACAGACCTTTAGTTCCCCCTTTCGGAGCCGTTACCTCCCAGGATACCTCCGTAGTGGCAGACGGAAGCGGTGGGTTGGGCCTCGCCCACCTCTAAACCAGTAAAGCACTACCGGTCAGACCTATCGTACGCCTCAACGCTTGGTGCACTAAGCGGACGTCTGCGTACTCTTGCCGGCTGGCGCACCGGACTTCTGTTGGCAAGGTGCTAACCACACTTGCCGAGCCAACCATATTGGTATCGGTGCATCGAACTCCCCAATATAGAAGACCCACCACCTTAAAACCTTTTATGCACATACAATAGTTATGAGTCAACCAACCAACCGAGCCGAAGCTCACCGGACAATTCCCGTCCATCATAATCTACAACCGAGCTAAAGTTCCCCGGACAATCCCGTCCGTCATAATCTACAACCGAGCTAAAGTTCCCCGGACAATCCCGTCCGTCATAATCTACAACCGAGCCAAAGCTCACCGGACAATCTCGTCCGTCGTAATCAACAACTGAGCCGAAGCTCGCCAGACCACCATCACAACTACTGGGCTTATTGCCCAAGTAACCCATACTATCTCCCGGGACACTGAGTGGGAAAGTGTGAAACCCTAAGTTTATTATTTACTGTATGCTTACGAAGTTTTGACTCTTCCTAATTACTACGAGAAAGACGATACGTTGAACCAGATAGGGGGTATTCTAAATAATCATCCGAATGCCCTGAATTATTTACTGGAGACTTATCATGATGCAAATGGACTAAATCCAAAAGATTATCATTTTTCCAATTATTCTGATATTTATTTAAATTCCTGTAAAGCTTCTAAGGGCTACCCATTGAGCATGAAGTGCACTTTTCAGAAAGGTATAAAGCTTCATAAATTCATGATAAATTCTAAATAACCATTTAACAATAAATCCAAGATATAACAATTTTTCAAGTATTCAAGTGATACTAATCAATTTTTGAAAATATATCCTTTTTCCTTTTATTAATGAAGTAAGTGCAATAAATATTCATCCAAAAATTCTAAATTAATTTTCTAAAGTAGATACTGACCTAAAAACATCATTGGCCAAATTTCATAATTATACAGTAAGTAAATTGCTCAAAATGATGCAAACAAACTAGATCCAAAATTGCTAAATGCAGACCACCAAGTCAATCTTCCTGTAAAATGGGATGTATATAAAATAATCATCCTACACCCCTATAATAATTAATGGAGGTTCATTATGACCTTTAAGTTCTAAATCCAGAGTTCCAAAATTTTCCTTACTTATTTGATAATTCATTTAATTATTTTAATGTCTAAAATTTCCAAAAATGAACATGAAGTACTACTTTCATTCAAGGAATCATTTTACAAATTTTATATGTTACTCAGAATAATGATATAACTTATCTTCCAAAATATATATTTCTTTTCAGTAAAGCTTTATCTTTAAATCAAATATTCATTTAAGTCATTGGAAATTCATTTAATAAATATAAAATAATGTATTGCTTCCAAAAATTCAGGGAAATTTCAATTATGAATCTAATGGCATGTACATGGTTTGGGCCAAATTTCATAATTTATTTATTAGTAAATAGGCTTAAATGAATTTTTGAATAATTCCATCAAATGACAATCTTGTGAACTATCTACCTCATATACTTGTCCAAGAATTCTTATAAAATTTATATAAACTCCTTATGCTTCCAAACAACCTCTGCCAAAATTTCAGGACCTCTCAAATATCAGAAGTAGCATAATAAATTATTTACTTAATTTAAGCATTTATTGGGTTACAAATGAAGTGCTATATTTATTGACCCAAAATTCCCCATTAAATTACCAGAGGCTCATAATGTCCTTAAGACCAATCTACCAAAATTTCATCTTAGTTTGAGGTGTTTAGCTAACCCATTTCAACCCTAGAATGTTTGTGCCCTAAACTAGGGTTAGGGATTTTAGGGTCCTAAACCTTCCAAAATGCCTTAATAATTTTACCAGAGGGTTATAGTTACCAAAACTATATCCCTACTAAATTTCATAGCCATACAAGGTGATTTGGCCATATGCCCTTCACAAGGTACAAAAGCCCTTCCTTAGGGTTTGACCTAAGATCTTGGGCCAAACCAACTCCACTGCCCCCAAATTTCCTTTGGGGGGTGTATCTTGTCATCCCAAACTAGTGTACAAAATTTGAACCTCTGTTGAGGTGGATTGGACACTAAAAGCCAAAATTACAATTTGGACCAAAATACCCTTCTTAGGGCAAGGCTAGGGTTTGCTTGAATCCTATTCAAATCAACTCCAAACTTAATAAAATTTTAACCAGAGGTCTATATTGACCTCATAACCATCCCACCAAAATTTGGTTGAATTTGGACTTCATTTGACCCCTAATTTAAGTTGCCCTAGCATAATTAAATTATTTACAAAAACTATAGGAAAATGATTCCCAAAAATTCCCATTTTTGGGCAGGGTCTAGGTATAGGGTAGGGTGAGCCCCTGCCAAAATTTCAGCTTATTTGGACCAAGGATCAAGTGTGGGCATCCAATTTAATGACTGACTATTCATTTGTATAGGCCCCACCAAAATGAGTGCCCTGGCCAAACCAGTCACCCAATTCGGTTCAAACCAATTTTGGCTGAAATTAGACTCATAGGGCTAGGTTTTTGATGTTGACCACTTTCTCTGAAACAGGCTCTATATATTTTTAATAATTAAAACCAGTAAATACCAATACTGTGACAATAATGAAATGAATCAAATACTAACCCTATAGTTTAAAATCATATGGCACGAATCTTGGCGCAATATTGGACGGGATCGGGTCATCTTCAAGCTCCAGCTGACGGCCCCGATTCAACCTGCCTGGAGCATCTTCCAGCGGCTGCCGCCGTCGCTCCGGCCACCTCCCCGGCCTGCCACCGCCGCCGACACCTTCGTGGTGGTCGGGGCTATCTCCAGGCGGCGGCCCGGCCGCCGGGGAGCACTATTCCGGCGATCCCGATAGTATGGATTTTCATGGAAAATCCATGATTTTGAAAATCCGATTAGGCTCAAATGAGCCCTAACCTTGTCTCTAATGATTCCTAAGGACTACCCATGAGAGAAGGAGTGGAGGAGAACCTGTTTGGCGGCCTGAAGTCGGGAGGATCGCCGGAATACCATGGTGGTGGTGGGTGGTGCTCGGCTTGTTCAAAGATGCAGGAAAGGGCTTGGCTGCTTCAGGAAAAATGTGGGGAATTCTCCTTGGAGTCTAGGGGAGCTTTTAAAGTGGAGAGGGGAGGTGTTAGGTGGCTGAAAAGCCATGTGCCATTTTTGGCCAAATTCAAACTTGGCGGCTTGAGGATATAGGGGAGATGGCATGGCTGTATCCAGTCAAAGATTGCATGGTTGGATTGGGGCTGCCTTCCTTGTCCTAGAGGAGTGAATGGAGGGGTTGGGGAGGGGGAGGATGAGCCCAAAAGTCTTCCTCCCTTTTCTTCCTTCTCTTTCTCTCTCCTCCATGGATGACTTTCTCTCTCCTAGTCATCAAGCCTGAAATTTAGGCTCCTACATGTCACATGTCAGCCCACCAATTCATTTGGCGACTTGGATCAAGGTTAGCCCAAATGAAATAGGCTTGAGCTTGAGTTAGCCCATTTGGGCTAACTTGACCCAAAGTGGGACTAGGGCCCACCTAGGTCAATTTGATCCTTGAGGTTTCCTTAATAGGTCCTTGGTGACCCATTAGCCTCCCCTAGGGTCAAGGTGGGGTTGAATTGGCTCTTGAAGGTCACTTGGCCCTTAACTAGGGCATTTTGACCATTTTAGGTTAAGGGTTGACTTTGGTCAAACTAGCCCCTTTGATTGGTCCCAATGGGTCCTTGGTGACCTATTGGCCTCTCACTAGGCTTATGAGGGTAGGGGTGGTGTCTATTGGGCTAAGGGACTACAATTGACCCTTGTGTAGGTCAATTTGACCTAATTAGGGCTATATTTGACTTTGGTCAACTTAGCCCTATTGACTGCTTTCCATGGGTCCTTAGTGACCCATTGACCTCTCACTAGGGTTATGGAAGTTTGGGTGGAGTATATTTGGCTAATAGACTGAAATGGACCCTTGTCTAGGTCAACTTGACCTAGCTAGGGTTATAGTTGACTTTGGTCAACTTTGGTCTTTTGACTGCTCTCCATGGGTCCTTAGTGACCCATTGACCTCTCACTAGGGTTATAAGGGTATGGGTGGGGTCTTGGAGTCTTGGTGAAGTCCCATGATCACTTTTAGTCAAGGTTCTGAGATCTGCTAAGTGCAGACCACAGTGGCACTATTCACACTACCAGGTCCACTTGCCTCTTCCTTGGGCTTTCTAGGGTTTTGTCATGACAAAACCACTCCTAGGGGTCTAGTTGGAAATGGGATGTTACAAATCCCAATAAACAAAACAAAGATTTCGTCCCCGAAATCCTGGTTAAGCTTACGGGGACTCCTATCGAGGAGGAAGAAACTTGTAACATCCCATGTAAGTTGAAAGTTTTATGCCACGTCTCCGTGATTGACATGCGAGGTTTAAGGCGTTTGTCGATGTTAAGACCAAATAGTCCAAATGACAAAAATCTAGACCCCAATAAACAAAAGTTTAGCCCATATCCTTGAAATTTTAGTTCTACTAGTTAAACATATGAAGGGAATTGAACATTTTGAGTGGTTGCGAGGAATACCTGACTGAAGAGTTCCGGGTATCTTTGTCGCATCAAGTCCTGGGGCTCCCATGTGTGCTCCTCTCTTCCGTGATTTCTCCACAGGACCTTGACTAACGGAACCTTCTTGTGGCGTAGAACTCGTACCCCCTTGTCGTCAATCCGGACTGGTTCTAGGTGAACTGACCGATCAGATGCTATCGGTCCATCTGCGGTTGAAACTTGCTGCTCTGGACGTAGTAGAGCTCTCCTAAGAGAGGATATATGGAACACGTCGTGCAGACTCACCAGCTCTGGTGGCAGTTCCAGTCTGTATGCCAAGGGACCGATCCGCTCCTGGATCCTATAAGGTCCCATGTACCGTGGGCTGAGCTTCTTCCTTTGTCCGCGTACCCGAGTAACTCCATGCATGGGTCGGATTTTCAAGAACACCTGATCTCCTACCTGGAATTCCACCTGACGGTGCCGAGCATCGTAATACTTAGCCTGCCGGCTCTGCGCTTCCAGCATCCTATCCCGTATCAATCTTACCTGAGCCTCGGTGTCCTCGACAAACTCCGAATCCAAAGCCTTAGGGTCCTCGTCCTGTATCCATGACAGAGGAGTCCTGCACTTTCGTCCATACAACGCCTCATAAGGAGCCATTTTAATACTGGACTGGTAGCTGTTATTATACGAAAATTCAATTAGTGGTAATGACTTTTCCCACGGTTCCCCGCGATCTAATACGCAGAGTCGTAGTAAATCCTCCAGAGTCCGGTTAGTTCGTTCCGTTTGTCCGTCTGTCTGGGGATGGAAAGCTGTACTGAATGTTAGTCGAGTGCCTAAGTAGGTCTGCACTGACCTCCATTCTCTGGAAGTAAATCGTCCATCCCGGTCCGACACGATCGTTTTGGGGACGCCATGATAACGGACGAACTGCTCCACAAATTTCCGGATTAACACTCCCACCGAGTCATCCTTCCTGATTGGAATAAACCTCGCCACCTTCGTCAGTCGGTCGATGATTACCCATATCGAATCGTTCCCTGTCCTAGATCGAGGAAGTCCATGTATAAAGTCCATGGCGATATCATCAAACTTCCACTCTGGTACTGGGAGGGGCTGTAATAATCCTGCGGGGTTTTTGCACTCCGCTTTTACTAATTGGCACGCCTTGCAACGGGTCACGAAGTAGGTGATATCCTTCTTCATGCCGGGCCAGAACATAGTCTTCTTCAGATCTGCAGTCATCTTCGTAATCCCCGGGTGTACCGAATATCGACTGCAATGAGCCTCCGTCATGATGTCTTCCCGGATCTGGCCTCCCTCTGGTATGTAGACCCGTCCTCTGAAGCATACTAAATCATCTCTCAGCGTGTAATCTCCCGCAGTGCCTGCTTCTAAGGACCGGAATACCGGATCTAGCTGGGCATCCTGCCTCTGTCCACCCTTGACCCGCTCCCGTATGTCATCCGTGGCGATTAATGATGACAGGTACTCCCGGTATAGCCCAGGGTGATCCTCGGATACTAGGGATATTTGCATTTTATCAAACATCTGAATCAACTCCAAGGCCATCAATGGTGTTCCTACTTCAGTGTTTGCGGTCTTTTGGCTCAATGCATCTGCTACCACATTCGCCTTCCCCGGGTGGTAGTGCATCTCGTACTGATAATCTGCCAAAAATTCCACCCATCATCTCTGTCTGATATTTAGCTCCTTCTGCGTGTCCACATACTTCAAATTTTTGTGGTCGGAGTATATGTCGCAGTGGACACCGTATAGATAGTGATGCCAGACATTTAATGCAAAAATAACAGCTCCCATCTCTAAGTCATGGATTGGGTAGTTTTGCTCGTGTTTCTTCAGCTGCCGAGAAGCATAAGCTATCACATGGCCATTCTGCATAAGTACTGCACCCATGCCCTGGTAGGAGGCATCAGTGTAGACCTGGAATCCTTCTTTCCCTGAAGGGAGGGTAAGTATAGGGGCCGAAGTGAGTCGCCCCTTTAGCTCTTGAAAAGCCTCTTCACACCGTGGGGTCCAGGTAAAGGGCACCTCCTTCCTTGTCAGAGATGTGAGTGGGAGGGCGATACGAGAGAATCCCTCTACGAATTTCCGGTAGTATCCGGCAAGCCCTAGGAAACTTCGTACATCTGTGGCCGTCTTTAATTGTGGCCAGTCCCGAACTGCTTGGATCTTGGCCGGGTCCACTGCTAACCCAGCACCACTGATGATATGGCCTAGGAAGGCCACCTCCTTCAACCAAAATTGGCACTTGCTGATCTTTGCATAGAGCTTGTGCTCCCGTAGTTTCCTCAGAGTCAGCGTCAGATGTTGCGTGTGCTCCTCTTCTGTCCTTGAGTAAATGAGGATGTCATCGATAAACACGATGACAAATATATCTAAATACTCCTTGAACACCTGATTCATAAGGCTCATAAATGCTGACGGCGCATTTGTGAGCCCGAAGGGCATTACAGTAAACTCGTATAGTCCGTATCTGCTACTGAATGCAGTCTTCGGAATGTCCTCTTCCTGGATCCGTAACTGGTAGTAGCCTGATCTCAGATCCAATTTGGAAAAGAAGTACGCCCCTTCTAGCTGGTCAAACAGCTCATCTATCCTTGGCAACGGATACGTATTTCGGACTGTCAATCGGTTTAGAGCTCGGTAGTCGATGCACAGTCTCAGAGTTCCGTCCTTCTTTTTAACAAACAAGACTGGGGCTCCCCAAGGCGAAGAGCTCGGTCGGACAAATCCAGCCTCCACCAGTTCTTGGAGTTGGCTTCGAAACTCTGTCAATTCTTTCGGGGCCATCCGGTTAGGGGCCCTAGCTGCTGGCTTAGCCCCCGGCACCAGCTGTATTCGGAAATCCTGCTCCCGGTGCGGGGGTAGCCCAGGCAGTTTCTCCGGGAATACGTCGGCAAAATCTCGCACCACCGGAATATCCGAGGTGGAGACCTTGGTTTCAGTCATCTCAAATATTACTTCATACACTTCTTCTCCTTGTAAGTGAGCCTTGACAGCTTGTACAGACGACAGTATGAGAGGGGGAATAGATTTTATACCTTCAATGATGAGGTATGAATCCCCATGTCTTACGGTAACTCTTTTGGACGTGCAGTCAATTTGAGCATGATTCCAGTTCAACCACGTCATCCCTAGGATCAAATCAAAGATTGGCATCTTTATGATCGTCGCTGGAGCTTCAAATATCCTTCCGCCGATCTCTGCCTCCATGTTGCAGTGGGCAGAGGTGAACAACTCTGATTCGTCGGGTAGTCGTATCCTCACCATCAGACCCGTGAATCGTTCCACGCCTTCCAATCCTTCTATGAAGGCCTCCGATACAAATGAGTGCGAAGCACCCGTATCAAATAGCCTATAAGCGGGTTTGCCGCTGATGAAAACTATTCCTGGGGTTTTGGGAAAAATTAAATGTCTCAGAATTCTAGCCATGGTTTTCTTTCCTAGATGGTCACTTCTATATCAAATTTAACTTCATGAGGAAATAACTTTAACCAAAATTTTCAGACATACCAGTGATTACTTGCTCCGGGTTTCGGGGCTGAGCCAGATCCAGTGCATAAATTTGCTCCCTTTGCTGCCTACGATCTGCACCCTGGAAACCACGTCCTCGACCACGTCCTCGTCCTCCAAACTGCTGGGCATGCGGGGCAACCTGTGGTGTTGGTAGAGGTGCTTCCCTCATGGGGCAGTTTCTCCGAATATGCCCTATTTGATGGCAGTTGTAGCACTCTGCTGGGGGAAATGCCATGCCCCCGGGTCTTGGTGCCTCACTCATCTGAAGAGGCTGAGGAGCCAGTACCACCGGCTCCCTCGGCTCTCGTCTTATTTCCTAACGAGGTTGGTCTTCTGTTCTTCTTCCTTCTCTCCCATCTGTGATGCGGCCCCGCTGCTGATCATTCCGGGCTCCCCGGCCCTGGTCCTCTGTTGGCCTTTTTCGACCCCGAGTGGTGTGCCAATCGGCCTCAATCCTCTTGGCCATTTCCAAGATCCGAGAGATAGGTCCATCAGAAATGAACAGAAGGGCCTCCCTCAAGTCCTCTCGTAGACCCTTATAAAACCTTTTTGTGTAGCCCGCCTCATCTAGTTGATACGAATCCGCGTAGCGAGCCAAGTGGTCGAACTCCCGATGGTACTCTACCACCGTCCTGGTACCCTGCTTCAACTGTAAGAACCGTTCCTCCAACTCATCCCTGGCTGATTGTGGAACAAAATGTTCCAGGAGAGCGGTCCTGAACTCTTCCCAGGAGATTTCTGTAACCTCCCTATCAGCAAATGTTGTATCCAGCAGCGTCTTCCACCACCTCTTTGCGTGAGACTCTAGGCAGGAGACAACCAAGGCCACCTTCTCCTCCCAGGGACATCGTATCCCAGTCAGCATTTCATACATAATATCTAGCCACTCCTCTGTCCGTACAGCGGATTCTGTCCCCAAGTAAGATGGAGGAGAGAGTCCTCGAAAAATGCTCAGCCAATTGGCCCCCGGGGTCGGCTGCGGAGCCGGAACCTGCTGAGCCCTGAAAGCATCTAGAATGGCCGTCAGCGTTTGACCCATCTCCGAGTGTAAGAATGGAGTGGGGGCCGGGGGAGGTGGTGAACAGTCGGAGTCTGCTGAACTCCGCCTTGTGGTGTTGGCTGCGCTGGGGGCTGCGTTATAGAAGACAATTATAAGAAGTCTCACAGGTTTAACTAAAAGTGGACAATTTTCCATGTGATTTTTCCCTTTGGGCCCACCACTGCTTCCGCTGCTTAGTTTGTCCGCAAACTAAACTCGAGCGGGGGTGTCCCAGGGTTAGTGGACTGCTACATTTCTGATCGAGGTTTCCTCTGATACCACTTGTAAGACCCCCATTTTTTCTTTCTTTTTCGACACCGGGGTCTTAGGCCCAGAACCGCCGCCTTGCGGTGACACCTTCGCACCCGGAAAGGTCGTCACTACAAGACGCCGATTCTGCCGGCCAATTCGATCATAACAGTAGCAATATACTTAAGAAGGTAGCAAGTCCACAAAGAGAATCACATATATAGAAATAAACTCCACGAAGGGAGTGTCCACAGATAGTACATATAATGAAAAATCACGGGCTTATGCCCGGTACATCAAGTCCTCACTACATTTCACTCATCGCGGAAGCAAACTAATACAACTACTATAGATCAGGACTCACTGTCTCTGCTGTCTGGACTCCAGTGCTAGACTGTCCGATCTCCAAGCGTGCCGACCTCCGGGGCTGCTCTTCCATGCTGGGCTCCGTGGTCCTCTAAATGATGTGGTTCGAAAACCGTTAGTCTAAAAGACTAAGTCCTATCGTCCCCCACCCGTTCCCCCATGACTCCTAAAGCACCGAGCGGGGAGAAGGAAAGGGAAGGACATGAAAGTGGAGAGTATTCAAATTTCCGATGGCAGCGGAACTAAACTATCAGTGTAAGCATGATAATAATCGTACAAAATAAATAAGTAACTTTAACTTATGCGAGTATACATAAGCTAAGGGATCTTTTGCAGGGCTCCTATCGTATAAAAAGTCCCATACCGATTTATACGATAGGGTGTCGGTTCTATTAGCAGGTTTATAATGTTGAAAGAGAACCTTGACTTATAAGCACGCTCACACGAACTTATAGGCCAAGGGGTCGTTTAGCAAGGCCTAATGTATAGAGCATCCCATACCGCTTATACATTAGGTGTCAGGTTATATGCGATCGTTATGCTATGAAATACATTTATGCCATGATGTGAACATGCATGTGCAACTCACCCACTCGACTCTGTGTACACAGACCTTTAGTTCCCCCTTTCGGAGCCGTTACCTCCCAGGATACCTCCGTAGTGGCAGACGGAAGCGGTGGGTTGGGCCTCGCCCACCTCTAAACCAGTAAAGCACTACCGGTCAGACCTATCGTACGCCTCAATGCTTGGTGCACTAAGCGGACGTCTGTGTACTCTTGCCGGCTGGCACACCGGACTTCTGTTGGCAAGGTGCTAACCACACTTGCCGAGCCAACCATATTGGTGTCGGTGCATCGAACTCCCCAATATAGAAGACCCACCACCTTAAAACCTTTTATGCACATACAATAGTTATGAGTCAACCAACCAACCGAGCCGAAGCTCACCGGACAATTCCCGTCCATCATAATCTACAACCGAGCTAAAGTTCCCCGGACAATCCCGTCCGTCATAATCTACAACCGAGCTAAAGTTCCCCGGACAATCCCGTCCGTCATAATCTACAACCGAGCCAAAGCTCACCGGACAATCCCGTCCGTCGTAATCAACAACTGAGCCGAAGCTCGCCAGACCACCATCACAACTACTGGGCTTATTGCCCAAGTAACCCATACTATCTCCCGGGACACTGAGTGGGAAAGTGTGAAACCCTAAGTTTATTATTTACTGTATGCTTACGAAGTTTTGACTCTTCCTAATTACTACGAGAAAGACGATACGTTGAACCAGATAGGGGGTATTCTAAATAATCATCTGAATGCCCTGAATTATTTACTGGATGTTGGGATTTGTCTCCACAATACCTCAGATTTGTAGGAGGTCAGACCTTGAACTAAGATGAATTAAGGTGTATTTGATGCTGTGTTTAAGTTGTATGTGTGCAGGTTCTAATTGCCAAGTGTAGACCAATGTCAGTCTATAATGGGTCACCAAACACAGGACCATACAATGTAATCCCTCATTGTGTGATCCAAAGTGTTGGCCCATGTATAGCCTCTCTATTGGGATACACTTCCTTCATGCACTTGGATTGATGGACAGAAGCATTGGAGCAAATTTCCTCTTAGAATTTTCCTAAGTCCTTTATACTCGAGTATTTCCTTGTAATACACGAGTAAGTGTTTCCTGATACTCGAGTATATATTCTGATACTCGAGTAAGTATGTTTATACTCGAGTAAGTGCTTTCTGATACTCGAGTATATATTCTGATACTCGAGTATATATTCTGATACTCGAGTAAGTATGTTTATACTCGAGTAAGTGCTTTCTGATACTCGAGTATATATTCTGATACTCGAGTAAGTATGTTTATACTCGAGTAAGTGCTTTCTGATACTCGAGTATATATTCTGATACTCGAGTATATATTCTGATACTCGAGTAAGTATGTTTATACTCGAGTAAGTGCTTTCTGATACTCGAGTATATATTCTGATACTCGAGTATATATTCTGATACTCGAGTATATATTCTGATACTCGAGTAAGTATGTTTATACTCGAGTAAGTGCTTTCTGATACTCGAGTATATATTCTGATACTCGAGTATATATTCTGATACTCGAGTAAGTATGTTTATACTCGAGTAAGTGTTTTCTGATACTCGAGTGTATATTCTGATACTCGAGTATATCTTCTGATACTCGAGTAAGTATGTTCATACTCGAGTAATTGATTTTTGATACTCGAGTAAATTCTTCCATACTCGAGTAATTGACTCTGATATAAACGTTTCTCAGATATATTTTCTGATACTCGAGTTTAGCCTTTTGATACTCGAGTATATCGTCTTGATACTCGAGTATACCTTTCTATTACTCGAGTATACCCTTCTGATACTCGAGTATACCATTTTTGATACTCGAGTAATTCTTTCTTCTCTCCTGTAATTCTCTCTTTCTATACTCGAGTATACTGCCTCTTGCTACTCGAGTAATCCATCTCTCCATACTCGTGTATATCCTCCATTACTCGAGTATCGCAGTCAACTTCTCCAGAATTATTCTAAGTCCATTTTCATCATAAGTACTTTGAATCTGTCAATTCTGATTAGTCCACGTGTCATCATTAATCAATGTTATGACCGTTGGAACCCACCTATAAATAGGTCTTTTCAGAAATGACTTTTCAAGCGTTATTACAGAAATATTCTTTTTAAGAAAGAGGAATTCCGTGAACCCTAATTTCACGCCGCCGCCATTGCCGTTCACGGAAGAAGAAGAAAAGTTTGGATCGCGACCTTCGTTTTCATCGATCTTTTCTCCAGCGATCCAGAAGAAAGAGAATCACTCGATCTTGCCAAGCCTTGAAGATTCCAGATCTACTTTCTTGATCGAGGTGGTTCTAGATCTCAGATTCGTGGATATTTCTCTAGTCGTCTTCTACATTTTCTGATCAAGCCGAAGTTCCTAAAGAAGAAGACAGATCCAGATCTGAGATTGTTGTTTTGATTTTTATTTTCAAACCAAATTTCATTGTAGGAGATTCTTCTCCGAGACTTGTAGGAAGTTTTGTCTTCCGAGTTTTTGTAGATCCGTTTTGGGATCGAGATTTGTAGGAACGTGGTTCCGAGGTGTAGGATTGTTTTCAATCCGAGATAGTGGAGTAGCCGAGTCTAGTAATTTGCTAGATCGGTGAGGAAAGTGGACGTACCCAATATTGGGGAACCACTATAAATCTCTTGTCTTCTGTGATTGCTTGATATTTGCTGTGTTAGTTTTTAATTCCGCATTTGACACGCATTTCACCTATTCACCCCCCTCTAGGTGATTTAGGCTAACAACTTAGACCTCTCAATTGGTATCAGAGGGAGGTTGATCGTTAAAAGGTTAACACCTTGATCTTATCCTTCCAAGTTGTTTTCTGAAAAGTATCAAGCATGAGTAAGACCAAGGATTTTGCTAAACTCCCTATCTGCACCAAGAACAACTTTCCTATGTGGAAGGAAAGAGTAAAGTTCTTCATGGAAGCAGTAGATCCCCGGATCTTCATGATTGTTGAAGAAGGTCCCCACATTCCTATGACCGCATCCACCATAGATCCCACCAAGCAAGTTCCCAAGAAGTTGATGGATCTAGACAAGGATGAGATTGCACTTGTCTCTCTGGACAAGAAGGCTAAAAATATTATAGCAAGTGCAGTCGACGACTCAATGCTGCAGAATCTAATTCATTGCCAGTCTGCCAAGGAGATGTGGCAATCCCTTGTGACTCTAATGGAAGGCACTGAAGAGGTGAGGGATGATCGGAGATCCCTTCTGAATCAAAAGTATGAAGCCTTCCGGCAAGGTCATAAGGAAGCCATAGCTGACACCTTTGAGAACTTCTTCAAGATAGTAAATGGCCTAAGAGTGTATGGCCGTGTCTTCACCAACGGGGAACTCAATGACAAATTCTTAAGATCCCTAACCAAGGAATGGGATAATAAGGTATGTGCCATTCGGGAGTTTGGAAGGTTAGCTGAGACGGACCCGCAGAATCTGTTCGGAAAGCTTATGTCTTACGAGCTGCAAATCAACTCAAGAAAAGCTGAAGAAGAGACAAGCAGGTCTGCATCCAAGGAGAAATCTGTCGCTCTAAAGGCAGATAGCTCAAGGAAGATAAAAGCTAGCTCTCCTGCCCCAGTTCCTGAGGCTGATGAAGAAGAATCATCTGAGCCTAGCTCATCTGGCTCAGAACTATCTGATGGAGAGTTCTCCCTACTTTCAAGGCAGTTCAAGAAATTTTTGAACAAGAAGAAGCAATGGAGAGGCAAGGATGCCTCATATAGAAGATCACGACATGACAGTGATCATCGGAAGAAAGGCTCAAGTAGCCATGACAGGTATAATCCTAAACCGAACAAACAGATTTCTACTGACATCATTTGTTATTGCTGCAATAAGCCAGGTCACGTCATCGCCGATTGCCCTCACAAAAAGAAAGAGGGTGGAAGAAGAGAGGAAAAGAAATCCTCACACCCCAAGAAGAGGACAGAGAGAAGCCTAGTAGCCAAGAAGAGCAAAACTCTCAGCGACTCTGACTCATCTGAGTCGAGTGAAGAAGAGGAAGCTTACTTTGGGCTCATGGCTCATTCGGATGATGAACAAGTCCCCCAGTTTACTGGGGAGGTAAAATCTCACACTCCTCTCTCTGATTCTGAAAATGACAATGAGCAAGAGGGATATTCCTCTGAAGATGAATCTGAACTCATGGGACAGTATAAGGAATTACTTACCGCTTACGAGAAATGTCGTAGAATGGTGAGAAGTCAAGCCAAAGAGATCAATTCTCTACAGGCCAGTGAGAGCAACTTGAGAGAGGAAGTCAGTAGGACTAACTCTCTTCAAGAGAACCTAAATGAAGCTATGGAGGAATACAATAAAGCTCTCAAGCACCTCGACCTTAAAGAGGAAATCATCAAAGAACTGGAAAAACAGCTCGAGGCTGAAAAGAAGCTTGTTGAGAGCTTCTCTAAGCCTAAGACAGTTCTTCCAATCGTTGCTGAATTCTCTGCTAAGGCCAAGGGTGCTGGTTTAGGCCACATTGGGTCTTCTAGTAAATCCTCTAGAAGAAACAAGGCCAGGAGAAAGAATAAGGCTGCCCGAAAGACTCTAGCTGAAGAAAAAGGGAAAGCTCCCTTGGAACCTGTTGTGTTCAAGAAAGTTATCTTTCCCACGAACGAACTCGATTATGAGTCCACCTACGGACACTTTTCTAGGCCAATCCCTGAGAAGCCTAAGTCAAGATACCAAGGTTGGACTCGTCCTCGTAACTTTGGCGAGAGTGTCTTCAAGGCACCTTATGAGGAGATTCAGCTTCAAAGCTATGGACCTTATGCTCATGGTCATAACTTTAAGAAGACACCAAAAGTAAAACCCATTGTAGAAAAGCCTATGAAGGAGAAGACCTCATGTAACTGCCATCATCATGAAGTCTCCTCCTCCAAGAGTAAAGCTCCTGCCAGACCGTCATTCCAGAAAGTCAAGCAGGACTACACAAGGCAAAGATACAACAGGTTCAACTGTTGGTGCTGTGGCAGAATTGGTCATTTTGCCAGTGATTGTTGGTTCAATCCTGAAAATGCTGCAACCCCTAAGGTTAGCAACGTGAGAGTGACCACTCATAAGGCTAATACTCGTAGGGGGAGTATTCTAACTCGAGACCAAGGACCCAAACTTGTTTGGGTTCCTAAGGCTAAATGATTGTAATTGCAGGTATGTCCAAAGGCCACCAAAATGCCAATCTGGTACTTGGACAGTGGATGTTCTCGGCATATGACCGGGACAAGGAGCCTACTACTGAACTACACCTCAGTCTGCGACGGACCAAAGGTCATCTTTGGAGGTTCAGATCGAGGAATCACTAAAGGCTATGGTATGATTTCTAACGGTAGCGTATCCTTCTCGAATGTAGCCTATGTTGAAGGATTGGAACACAATCTCATCAGCATAAGCCAACTATGCGACAAAGGATACGTAGTTGAATTTCATGCAGACAAGTGTTTGATAAAATCGGTTAACAATATGGAAACTATCTTATCAGGCACTCGAAGCAGAAATATTTTCTGTTTAAATTTTATTTGTATAGACTCTTCGACACCAGTGTGTCTTTTGGCAAAAAGTAGTGCATCTCTTGCTGACCAATGGCACAAGAGACTAGCACATATTAATTTCAAAACTATTAATAAATTATTCTCTCAAAACTTAGTGCGTGATGCACCCAAGGTCAAGTGCGTTACGGACAGTCCTTGTCACGCTTGTATCAAAGGCAAGCAAACAAGAAGCTCGTTCAAAAGCATAATAGGCAAGGATTCCAATAGAAGTTTACAGCTTCTTCATATGGACTTGTTTGGTCCACTGCAGGTTAGAAGTTTGGGAGGTAAGGAATATACGTTGGTTATTGTGGATGATTACTCGCGCTTTGCGTGGGTGTTCTTTCTGAAACACAAGTCAGATACCTTCGGTATTTTCACTAACTTTGTCAGGCAAATCCAGAATGAATACAACTGTTCCGTAGTCAAAATCAGAAGTGACAATGGAACGGAATTCAAGTCTGGAGCCATGACAGAATTTTGTGAAAGTCAAGGTATCTTTCATGAGTTTTCCTCTCCCCACACACCACAGTAAAATGGAGTGGCTGAGAGAAGGAACAGAACACTCATAGAGGCTTGTCGGACCATGTTGAGTGATGCCTCACTTCCGGAGTATTTCTGGGCTGAAGCCGTCAACACCGCTTGTCACGTGCAAAATCGAGCACTCATCAACAAAGACCATGATAAGACTCCTTACGAACTTCTAAAAGGCAGGCAACCAACCATTTCATACTTTAGAATCTTTGGTTGTAAGTGCTTCGTACTTAACAATGGCAAGTATCACACTACAAAGTTTAGCGAGAAAAGCTTTGAAGGTATTTTCGTAGGTTATAGTAGCCATAGTAAGGCCTATAGAGTTTTCAATAGAAAAACTCTGGTTGTGGAAGAGTCGATACATCTTGTATTTGATGAGACGAGTCTGTTGCAAAGCAACTCGTCTAGTGTGCCTATTGTAGATGCAGGTACAAAGTCGAAAGAACTCAGCTTGGATGAACCTATTAAAGATAAAGATGAGACGTTCATCAAGATCCCCTCTACAACCACCTTTGGAGAGGGAGATGATCAAGATGAAGAAGACATCCCAGCTGAAGATATAACTCCAGTGGCTGAAGAGATCCCAGATGCAAGGACTTTAGAGTTCAGACACTTGAAGGATCATCCTGTTGACCAAATCATAGGAGATCCTCGGGATGGTGTCAGAACTCGTCGAGGTACAACTAACGAGAATTTACACTTAAGCTTTCTCTCACAGGTTGAACCAAAGAAATTTGAGGAAGCCAACTCCGACGCATCCTGGATTCTAGCCATGGAAGAAGAATTAAACCAGTTTAAAAGATGCAAAGTCTGGACACTTGTTCCTAGACCCAAGCATAAGAACGTCATCGGGACAAAATGGGTCTACCGGAATAAGATGGATGAAGACGGAACAATTATAAAGAATAAAGCCAGACTTGTCGCCAAGGGATATCGTCAAGAGGAAGGGATCGACTTCGACCAAACTTATGCTCCAGTAGCAAGACTGGAGGCAATCAGGTTATTTCTTGCCTACGCTGCACTTAAGGGCTTTACCGTCTATCAAATGGACGTGAAGTCCGCCTTCCTAAATGGTAACATTAAGGAAGAAGTGTACGTAGAGCAACCCCCAGGTTTTGTTGATCCAACCCTTCCTAACTATGTGTATTTATTACAAAAAGCACTATATGGTCTCAAGCAAGCCCCTCGGGCTTGGTATGAGACGCTGTTTACCTTTCTTCTTGAGAACAAGTTCACAAGAGGAAAGATAGACAAGACATTATTTCTTAGGGAAATAAAAGGCAAGATTTTGCTAGTGCAAATCTATGTCGACGACATCATTTTTGGCTCTACAGATAATAACCTCTGCAAGAAGTTTTCTAAACTTATGCAAGGGAAGTTTGAAATGAGCAGTATGGGAGAGCTGAAGTATTTCTTAGGGCTACAAGTGAAACAATCTGAGGATGGAATTTTCATCTCTCAGACCAAGTTCACCAAAGAGCTGCTTAAGAAATTCGGAATGGAGAATGCAACCTCTATGAGGACTCCAATGGCCTCAGCTATGTCTCTGGACAAGGACGAGAAAGGAAAACCTTTTGATGAAACCAAGTACAGAAGCATAATTGGGTCCTTGCTCTACCTTACTGCAAGTAGGCCAGATATAATGTTCTCGACATGTGTATGTGCTAGATTTCAGGTGAACTCTAAGGAATCTCACTACATCGCTGCAAAGCGAATCTTGAGATACCTCAAAGGAACACCAAATCTTGGCTTATGGTACCCAAGAAGTAATGATAGTGAACTAATTGGATTTTCAGATGCAGACTTTGCAGGAAGCAAAGACGACAGGAAAAGCACCTCCGGGACTTGCCAATTCCTCGGAAGGAGACTCATTTCCTGGAGCAGTAAGAAGCAAAACTGTGTAGCCATCTCAACGGCTGAATCAGAGTACATCTCTGCAGGGAGCTGTTGTGCACAGCTTTTGTGGATCAAGAATCAGTTTGAAGATTATAACATGTAGTTCCAGAACATTCCACTATTCTGTGATTCTTCCAGCGCAATTGCAATAGCCAACAACCCAGTCTCCCACAGCAGGACCAAGCACATAGAGCTTCGCTACCATTTCATCCGGGAGCATGTGGAAAATGGAGATATAGATCTACAGTATGTCTCCACAGACAGGCAAGTTGCAGATATCTTCACCAAGCCGCTGGATGAGTCCAAGTTTTCATTCTTCAAAACTGAGCTTGGACTGCTTAACAAAGAAGACCAATGATGGACTCAGAAATTTAGAAGAGGTTAGAAATGTTGGATACTCTAAGGTACATTTTTTTTAGTGGAAATTCCTTCAAGAAATTTGAGACTCGAGAATAGTTACATTTACACGAGTGAAATAGTGAATACTCGAGTAACAAGTCAAATAT
Source organism: Platanthera zijinensis (assembly GCA_039513925.1). Lineage (NCBI taxonomy): Eukaryota > Viridiplantae > Streptophyta > Magnoliopsida > Asparagales > Orchidaceae > Platanthera > Platanthera zijinensis. The sequence continues at coordinate 152,500,318 of CM077082.1, read as the reverse complement.
ACTCGAGTAATCAAATCAATACTCGTGTATGCACTCCTTATACTCGAGTATGAAAAGTCTTTAAAATTTAATACTCGTGTATTGAACTTCATATACTCGAGTAATCAGATTGATACTCGAGTATGAATTTCTTATACTCGAGTATGGAAAAATCCGTGAAGGCTTAATACTCGTGTATACTCGGTACATACTCGAGTATATGTTAAGGATTACTCGTGTATAGTATGACCTAATCGAGTATACTAAATCCAATACTCGTGTATGCCGTAAACTCCTCTCGTGTAATCGGATTTCTCTGAAATTTTTCAAACTCTCTATTCGCACAACTAATTTGCCGCCTCTTCAGGTATGTCTTTATACTTAATTCGTTTTTAAACCTAATTAGAATTATTTATATATATATTCAAAACGACAAAGTCCTTTCCACTTCTCATTCACTCGAGTAGCCGCCGGCTGTTCGTATTCCCGAAACCCTGTTCTTCGTCTTCCGTCGCCGCAGATTTCCGTCTTCCTCATTGCAGAATCGCTGATGGCTCCTCCCTCCTCCAAGTTTGGAATCGGCTCGGAATTAGTGACTGATGGAATTGAAGATATCTCCGATGATTTCAAGAACCTTCTGATTCTCCTCGACACGGCCGGATTAACCTTCGTTCTTCAAGAACCTTGCCGCCTTTTGCTTTCTGATGTTGAAGAGTTCTACAAAAACTTGAAGATTAGGCACAATGGTACTGTTCTGAAATCAAAGGTAAGGGGAGTTGATGTTCGGTTAGATAAAACCTCTGTCGCCACTCTGCTTCGGATGCCCGTGGTCGACGAAGAAGATGATTTAGACAAGGCAGATGCCGACCGCACCTCCTTATTCTGTGGTCGAGATCCAGAAGGTGGAGGTGAAACCCTGAACCGCTCTCTGTTCAATTCAGAAGGGATGTTTCTCGTTGACATCATTGCCAAAATCCTCTGGTGCAAGACTTACTCCATTCGAGATGTATCACAAAATCTTTTTGATGTTATGCAAGCTATTGTCTGCAGGAAGAAGTTTCAGTTTGGAATGATGATACTGGATAAGATCAAAGAAAGCGTCAAACATCCCAGCTTTGCCAGGATTATCTCCCTCCTCCTCCATGAGATAAATCCTACAGTGTTTGACTTCTCTAAAGGGACTCCTCTTCACCACATGAAGAAAGTCTCAATTTCATCCATTCAGAGGTATGACCTCAAGATCATGAACCCTGCCCAAACCTCCAGACAGCAAGCTGTCATCAGGACCCCATCTCCTCCTCAACATCAAATTGCTGACACTCTGGGTGCAGCAATTGAGGGGGAGCCTGCCTCTTCTCTTCCTCAGAATCAGGTTTCTTCAGAATCAGTAATTCCAGAAACAGAAGAAGTAAGAATTCCCACTCCTCCAATCTCTCCTCCTCCAGCAGATATTCAATCAGCAAATGCAGACTCAGAGATTCCAGACTCAGCAGCCCTTCTGTCTACAGCTGAGGATATCAACAAATTCATTGATGAGCTCAGCTCAGATGCCCCTCTCTTCCAGAATGACTCAGCTGCTAAGTCTCCAGTTCAGTCTGAAGTCCATACTCCAGCTCCATCTCCTGCAAGATCTCCAGTCCATTCTCCTGAGAGTGAGCCTAGTAAATCAGCTCATATTCTCCTGTCTGATGATGAGATGTCTCCAGATCCTGTGGAGGCACCTCTGAAGAACTTGGATTTCTCCATGCCCTCTCTCCTACCCTCAGAAGAAGATGTTGACACAGTTCCATTCAAGAGAGCAGTCAGCTCAGTGGTGATCTCAGAAATCCCTCCTTGGACTGCTTCTGCTTCTACTTCTGCTCTTGCTCCTGCTGCTTCAGCTCCTGAACCAACCTCAGCTCCCTCCTCTTCATCCTCAGATATTATCAGCAAGATAGAGCTTATGCTAAAAGAACAGAGAGATTACTTTGATGCCTCTCTGCAATCAGTAACATCCAAGGTCTCTGCTCTTCAAACAGAGATGAGCAGAGGCTTTGCTGAGATTCAAGCAAATACTGATGAGTTAAAAAGGTTGTTCCAAATTGGAGGCAAAGCCATAGACCACACCATTACAAGCATTGGTGAACTAAGAAATCAGGCTGAGACAGTAGCTCATAACCAGCTCAAGCTAGATGAGAGAGCTGAACTGAATGTTGTGAAAGTGTGTAATGAAGTGAGCACCTTCAAAGATGAAGCCATTGCAAAGCTAAACATAGATATCAGCAAGGGGGAGAAAGTTGTAAAAGAACAAGTGGAAAAACTTCATGAGCAAGCTCAAATAGCTGTAAAGGAACAAGTTGAAACTCTCTCTAAACAGGCTCAAACTACAGTGGATGGAATTGTAAAGGAAATGAAAGCAGACATTCTCTCTCAACTTCAATCTGTAAAGTTTTATACATATGATACTGCTGTGTGGCTGCATAATATGAACTTCCCCAATGCTCAGCTCAACCCAGCCATCATTCCTCAGCACCTAAATCCTCTTGAAGAGCATCCCTCTGCAGATGCCCCTGTCCAAGCTACCATTCCAGAAAGTGGTGTGCCAGTCTTCTCTCCTAGACCTGAGGGTGATCTGACTGAGCCTCCTCTCAACTACTCTGACTTGTGGCAAGATGATTTTGTTTCCAGTTCTCAAGGTCCATCTAAAAGGAAAAGAAAGTATGGTGAAGGTGCTTCTGCAAGTCGTTCTGAACCCAGAAGAGATCCAGCAATTGTTCACTCAGAGGTTTGGAGTCCAACCTCCAAATCCCTTATTCTTGATACCCTGAAATTAGTGACAGATCTTGGGGAAAACAGAGACAATCATTACAGCTACTCAGAGTGGAAAGCATATGAAGCGTCACAGATTAAAATCAGACTCCATGATAGAAACTGGGGACACAACAACCCTGCTGCTCCTCCCAGGCCCAGGACTTATTTCCCAAAGCCTTACAGCTACCTGGAGAGGCAACAGCTCAAAAGGGAAAGGATGTGCAAGGATGCTCCATCATGAGTGGATCTGAGAAAGTGGAATTGGACTATTTTGTTTATGTGCTTTAAAAACATTTCCTCATATATATATATACTTAATTCTGATTATGGCCATATTTTGTTTACTCTGCTTTAGTTAAGCTTATTCTCCTGTTATATGCTTGCTGTTCTTTTACTCTTAAGCAATTCACCTTAGTATAGAGAGTGCTGACATCTACAAATAGGGGGAGATTGTTGGGATTTGTCTCCACAATACCTCAGATTTGTAGGAGGTCAGACCTTGAACTAAGATGAATTAAGGTGTATTTGATGCTGTGTTTAAGTTGTATGTGTGCAGGTTCTAATTGCCAAGTGTAGACCAATGTCAGTCTATAATGGGTCACCAAACACAGGACCATACAATGTAATCCCTCATTGTGTGATCCAAAGTGTTGGCCCATGTATAGCCTCTCTATTGGGATACACTTCCTTCATGCACTTGGATTGATGGACAGAAGCATTGGAGCAAATTTCCTCTTAGAATTTTCCTAAGTCCTTTATACTCGAGTATTTCCTTGTAATACACGAGTAAGTGTTTCCTGATACTCGAGTATATATTCTGATACTCGAGTAAGTATGTTTATACTCGAGTAAGTGCTTTCTGATACTCGAGTATATATTCTGATACTCGAGTATATATTCTGATACTCGAGTAAGTATGTTTATACTCGAGTAAGTGCTTTCTGATACTCGAGTATATATTCTGATACTCGAGTAAGTATGTTTATACTCGAGTAAGTGCTTTCTGATACTCGAGTATATATTCTGATACTCGAGTATATATTCTGATACTCGAGTAAGTATGTTTATACTCGAGTAAGTGCTTTCTGATACTCGAGTATATATTCTGATACTCGAGTATATATTCTGATACTCGAGTATATATTCTGATACTCGAGTAAGTATGTTTATACTCGAGTAAGTGCTTTCTGATACTCGAGTATATATTCTGATACTCGAGTATATATTCTGATACTCGAGTAAGTATGTTTATACTCGAGTAAGTGTTTTCTGATACTCGAGTGTATATTCTGATACTCGAGTATATCTTCTGATACTCGAGTAAGTATGTTCATACTCGAGTAATTGATTTTTGATACTCGAGTAAATTCTTCCATACTCGAGTAATTGACTCTGATATAAACGTTTCTCAGATATATTTTCTGATACTCGAGTTTAGCCTTTTGATACTCGAGTGTATCGTCTTGATACTCGAGTATACCTTTCTATTACTCGAGTATACCCTTCTGATACTCGAGTATACCATTTTTGATACTCGAGTAATTCTTTCTTCTCTCCTGTAATTCTCTCTTTCTATACTCGAGTATACTGCCTCTTGCTACTCGAGTAATCCATCTCTCCATACTCGTGTATATCCTCCATTACTCGAGTATCACAGTCAACTTCTCCAGAATTATTCTAAGTCCATTTTCATCATAAGTACTTTGAATCTGTCAATTCTGATTAGTCCACGTGTCATCATTAATCAATGTTATGACCGTTGGAACCCACCTATAAATAGGTCTTTTCAGAAATGACTTTTCAAGCGTTATTACAGAAATATTCTTTTTAAGAAAGAGGAATTCCGTGAACCCTAATTTCACGCCGCCGCCATTGCCGTTCACGGAAGAAGAAGAAAAGTTTGGATCGCGACCTTCGTTTTCATCGATCTTTTCTCCAGCGATCCAGAAGAAAGAGAATCACTCAATCTTGCCAAGCCTTGAAGATTCCAGATCTACTTTCTTGATCGAGGTGGTTCTAGATCTCAGATTCGTGGATATTTCTCTAGTCGTCTTCTACATTTTCTGATCAAGCCGAAGTTCCTAAAGAAGAAGACAGATCCAGATCTGAGATTGTTGTTTTGATTTTTATTTTCAAACCAAATTTCATTGTAGGAGATTCTTCTCCGAGACTTGTAGGAAGTTTTGTCTTCCGAGTTTTTGTAGATCCGTTTTGGGATCGAGATTTGTAGGAACGTGGTTCCGAGGTGTAGGATTGTTTTCAATCCGAGATAGTGGAGTAGCCGAGTCTAGTAATTTGCTAGATCGGTGAGGAAAGTGGACGTACCCAAGATTGGGGAACCACTATAAATCTCTTGTCTTCTGTGATTGCTTGATATTTGCTGTGTTAGTTTTTAATTCCGCATTTGACACGCATTTCACCTATTCACCCCCCTCTAGGTGATTTAGGCTAACAACTTAGACCTCTCACTGGAGACTTATCATGATGCAAATGGACTAAATCCAAAAGATTATCATTTTTCCAATTATTTTGATATTTATTTAAATTCCCGTAAAGCTTCTAAGGGCTACCCATTGAGCATGAAGTGCACTTTTCAGAAAGGTATAAAGCTTCATAAATTCATGATAAATTCTAAATAACCATTTAACAATAAATCCAAGATATAACAATTTTTCAAGTATTCAAGTGATACTAATCAATTTTTGAAAATATATCCTTTTTTCTTTTATTAATGAAGTAAGTGCAATAAATATTCATCCAAAAATTCTAAATTAATTTTCTAAAGTAGATACTGACCTAAAAACATCATTGGCCAAATTTCATAATTATACAGTAAGTAAATTGCTCAAAATGATGCAAACAAACTAGATCCAAAATTGCTAAATGCAGACCACCAAGTCAATCTTCCTGTAAAATGGGATGTATATAAAATAATCATCCTACACCCCTATAATAATTAATGGAGGTTCATTATGACCTTTAAGTTCTAAATCCAGAGTTCCAAAATTTTCCTTACTTATTTGATAATTCATTTAATTATTTTAATGTCTAAAATTTCCAAAAATGAACATGAAGTACTACTTTCATTCATGGAATCATTTTACAAATTTTATATGTTACTCAGAATAATGATATAACTTATCTTCCAAAATATATATTTCTTTTCAGTAAAGCTTTATCTTTAAATCAAATATTCATTTAAGTCCTTGGAAATTCATTTAATAAATATAAAATAATGTATTGCTTCCAAAAATTCAGGGAAATTTCAATTATGAATCTAATGGCATGTACATGGTTTGGGCCAAATTTCATAATTTATTTATTAGTAAATAGGCTTAAATGAATTTTTGAATAATTCCATCAAATGACAATCTTGTGAACTATCTACCTCATATACTTGTCCAAGAATTCTTATAAAATTTATATAAACTCCTTATGCTTCCAAACAACCTCTGCCAAAATTTCAGGACCTCTCAAATATCAGAAGTAGCATAATAAATTATTTACTTAATTTAAGCATTTATTGGGTTACAAATGAAGTGCTAAATTTATTGACCCAAAATTCCCCATTAAATTACCAGAGGCTCATAATGTCCTTAAGACCAATCTACCAAAATTTCATCTTAGTTTGAGGTGTTTAGCTAACCCATTGCAACCCTAGAATGTTTGTGCCCTAAACTAGGGTTAGGGATTTTAGGGTCCTAAACCTTCCAAAATGCCCTAATAATTTTACCAGAGGGTTATAGTTACCAAAACTATATCCCTACAAAATTTCATAGCCATACAAGGTGATTTGGCCATATGCCCTTCACAAGGTACAAAAGCCCTTCCTTAGGGTTTGACCTAAGATCTTGGGCCAAACCAACTCCACTGCCCCCAAATTTCCTTTTGGGGGTGTATCTTGTCATCCCAAACTAGTGTACAAAATTTGAACCTCTTTTGAGGTGGATTGGACACTAAAAGCCAAAATTACAATTTGGACCAAAATACCCTTCTTAGGGCAAGGCTAGGGTTTGCTTGAATCCTATTCAAATCAACTCCAAACTTAATGAAATTTTAACCAGAGGTCTATATTGACCTCATAACCATCCCACCAAAATTTGGTTGAATTTGGACTTCATTTGACCCCTAATTTAATTTGCCCTAGCATAATTAAATTATTTACAAAAACTATAGGAAAATTATTCCCAAAAATTCCCATTTTTGGGCAGTGTCTAGGTATAGGGTAGGGTGAGCCCCTGCCAAAATTTCAGCTTATTTGGACCAAGGATCAAGTGTGGGCATCCAATTTAATGACTGACTATTCATTTGTATAGGCCCCACCAAAATGAGTGCCCTGGCCAAACCAGTCACCCAATTCGGTTCAAACTAATTTTGGCTGAAAGTAGACTCATAGGGCTAGGTTTTTGATGTTGACCACTTTCTCTGAAACAGGCTCTATATATTTTTAATAATTAAAACCAGTAAATACCAATACTGTGACAATAATGAAATGAATCAAATACTAACCCTATAGTTTAAAATCATATGGCACGAATCTTGGCGCAATATTGGACGGGATCGGGTCATCTTCAAGCTCCAGCTGACGGCCCCGATTCAACCTGCCTGGAGCATCTTCCAGCGGCTGCCGCCGTCGCTCCGGCCACCTCCCCGGCCTGCCACCGCCGCCGACACCTTCGTGGTGGTCGGGGCTATCTCCAGGCGGCGGCCCGGCCGCCGGGGAGCACTATTCCGGCGATCCCGATAGTATGGATTTTCATGGAAAATCCATGATTTTGAAAATCCGATTAGGCTCAAATGAGCCCTAACCTTGTCTCTAATGATTCCTAAGGACTACCCATGAGAGAAGGAGTGGAGGAGAACCTGTTTGGCGGCCTGAAGTCGGGAGGATCGCCGGAATACCATGGTGGTGGTGGGTGGTGCTCGGCTTGTTCAAAGATGCAGGAAAGGGCTTGGCTGCTTCAGGAAAAATGTGGGGAATTCTCCTTGGAGTCTAGGGGAGCTTTTAAAGTGGAGAGGGGAGGTGTTAGGTGGCTGAAAAGCCATGTGCCATTTTTGGCCAAATTCAAACTTGGCGGCTTGAGGATATAGGGGAGATGGCATGGCTGTATCCAGTCAAAGATTGCATGGTTGGATTGGGGCTGCCTTCCTTGTCCTAGAGGAGTGAATGGAGGGGTTGGGGAGGGGGAGGATGAGCCCAAAAGTCTTCCTCCCTTTTCTTCCTTCTCTTTCTCTCTCCTCCATGGATGACTTTCTCTCTCCTAGTCATCAAGCCTGAAATTTAGGCTCCTACATGTCACATGTCAGCCCACCAATTCATTTGGCCACTTGGGTCAAGGTTAGCCCAAATGAAATAGGCTTGAGCTTGAGTTAGCCCATTTGGGCTAACTTGACCCAAAGTGGGACTAGGGCCCACCTAGGTTAATTTGATCCTTGAGGTTTCCTTAATAGGTCCTTGGTGACCCATTAGCCTCCCCTAGGGTCAAGGTGGGGTTGAATTGGCTCTTGAAGGTCACTTGGCCCTTAACTAGGGCATTTTGACCATTTTAGGTTAAGGGTTGACTTTGGTCAAACTAGCCCCTTTGATTGGTCCCAATGGGTCCTTGGTGACCTATTGGCCTCTCACTAGGCTTATGAGGGTAGGGGTGGTGTCTATTGGGCTAAGGGACTACAATTGACCCTTGTGTAGGTCAATTTGACCTAATTAGGGCTATATTTGACTTTGGTCAACTTAGCCCTATTGACTGCTTTCCATGGGTCCTTAGTGACCCATTGACCTCTCACTAGGGTTATGGAAGTTTGGGTGGAGTATATTTGGCTAATAGACTGAAATGGACCCTTGTCTAGGTCAACTTGACCTAGCTAGGGTTATAGTTGACTTTGGTCAACTTTGGTCTTTTGACTGCTCTCCATGGGTCCTTAGTGACCCATTGACCTCTCACTAGGGTTATAAGGGTATGGGTGGGGTCTTGGAGTCTTGGTGAAGTCCCATGATCACTTTTAGTCAAGGTTCTGAGATCTGCTAAGTGCAGACCACAGTGGCACTATTCACACTACCAGGTCCACTTGCCTCTTCCTTGGGCTTTCTAGGGTTTTGTCATGAAAAAACCACTCCTAGGGGTCTAGTTGGAAATGAGATATTACACCACGCTTCTGCTGCTTAGTTTGACCCCAAACTAAACTCGAGCGGGGTTGACCCAGGGTTAGTGGACTACTACCTTTTTCCGATCGATGTTTCCCTCTGATACCACTTGTAAGACCCAATTTTTTTTCTTTTTAAACACCGGGTTCTTAGGCCCAGAACTGCCGCTTTGCGGTGACACCTTCACGCCCGGAAAGGTCGTAACTACAAAACGCCGATCCTGCCGGCCAAATCGATCGCAGAAAAGCAGCAATAGTAGAGTAAACAAAAAATGTAGTAAAACTCTAGCCATAAAATCCACAATAAAAATCACATCAGAGTAATAATATCTCCACAAAGGGAGTGTTCACAGAATAATATATCAGAGTACTAAAATACGGGCTTATGCCCGGTACATCACGTCCTCACTTCAAATCACTCATGCGGAAGCAAATTGAAACACTACTAGAATCAGGGACTCACATTCCTAGCTGTCCGAACTCCTGAGCATGACTTCCCTATCTCCAAACGGGCCGACCTCCGGGGCTGCTCCTCCATGCTGGGCTCCAAGATCCCCTAAATGATGTGGTTTGAAAACCGTTAGTCTATAAGACTAAGTCCAATCATCCCCTACCCCTTCCCTCATGGCCCCTAGGCACCGAGCGGAGAGGAAGAAAGGGGAGGACTTGAAGGTGGAGAGTAATCAAGAAACTGATGGCAGCGAACCTATACTAGCAATTTTATAGTACATGTGGCAGTAAAGTAAAGTATGAAAAGTAACCTTAACTTATGTGCGGACACATAAGCCAAGGGGTCTTCTGCAAGGCTCCCATCGTATAAAAAGTTCCATACCAATTTATACGTTGGGGTGTCGGTTATCAAATAGCAGTATGTATATATATATATATCAAAATTTACCTTAATTTATAAACTTTCCCACACAAGCTTATAGACCAATGGGTCGTTTTGCAATTCCTAATGTATAAGCATCCCATTCCACTTATACCTTAGGTGTTAGGGGTTAAATGAATCGATTATGCTATGACATGCTAGTGGGTATGATGGATCATGCAAGGGCAACACATGTAACATCCCTCAGCCAGCTAGACCCCTAGGAGTGTTTTTGTCATGATTAGGTCATGACAAAACCCTTAGGAGCCCAAGAAAGCCAAGTGTACTAAGGAAAGAAGGTGAGATCATCATGGGTTGCAAATAACACTTGATAATTACCTAACTTAGGGTTGACTTAAGGACCCCAGCTTGTTCCCAGGACTTCACCACACCACCCTTAACCTTTTAGGTGGTTCATAGGGTCACTAAGAACCCATTGGGGGCAAGTGAAGTGGCCAAATTGACCAAAGTCAACCCAAGCCCTAATTTGGTCAAACTAGTCCAAATAGGCTAACTCAAGTCCAAGCTCAATCCACTTGGGCTAACCTTGTTTGATGAGTTTAAAAATGGGTGTATTTAGGCTGGACCCACCAGCAATATCATCCATGATGATTAGGAGAGAGAAAAATGGGATTTTCCCCATTATTTAAGAGAGAGAAAGTGGCTTTATAAGGTTAACCTAGCCCATTTCAAGTGGGCTAAGCCCATGTAGTGTGGCCCATGAATTTTAGGAAATAATGAGACATGTTTGGGCCCACCAAATTCAGAAAGGGGTGACTAGGAGAGAGGAATGCAAATTTTCCCCAATTTGGAGGAGAGAGAAAGAGGGGCTTAATGGCCATCATGGCCATGGAGGCTCCATAACCCCCCACCATCATGGGGCTTTTACTCTTCTGGTGGAGGGGAAGAGTTTCCCTAAGGTGGCCAGCTAAGGGGGTGGCTCAGCCCCACCAATTGGAGGAAAAACTGAAAATAGGCTTAATGGCCATTAATGGGGAAATTCAAAATTGGGGAGTTACACTTCTCCTCTCCCAAATTCCTTCATTAAGAAGCTTCACCAGAGCAAGGGCAAGCTTTTCCCCCGTTCCTTTTCCAATTCCAGAGAGGTTGGTGTAGAAGTTGGAGAGGAGCTCAAGCTTGGTGGCCGAAAATGGCAAGGAGGAATTCAGCCCGTCTACAAGCCGCAGCTCAGGTCCTCCTCCTCCTCTTTACTCATGTATAGATCCTAGGAATCCATTAGAACAAGAATCGGGCTCAATTGAGCCCGATCCAATTCGAAAAAAATGAGAAAATCGGCCAAAATTCTACCTCTCGGGTTGGCCGGATTCCACTGTTCCGGCGGCGGTGCCGCCGGCTAGGGGTAGCCCCCCCACCTCCCCGAAGGTGGTGGTGGTGGTGGTCGGCCGGGGAGGTGGCCGGGTGGCCGGGAAAACCTCCTGCAATATTACCCAGGACGGGCGAATCGCCGCCGTCGGCTGGAGGAAGAAGATGAAGGCGGGCCGTCGGATGGGCTTTGAGATTCGGGCAAGATCTGCCATATAATTTCCAGATTTATTTGTATTTCTGTAACAGTTATTGGGTGGTTTTAAAATAAATATTAAAATTACTTAGAGACCTCTGCAGGAAAAATGGTTAATATGAAAACTGTAGCACTTTGAGTCTACTTTATTTTAGAATTGATTTCACCCAATTTGGATAACTGTGCTGACCTCAGCACTCAGTTTGGTGGAAGGTGTCCTTAGGCTAGGTCAGACACCATTTTGGTTGCCCACATCAAACCAGACCTCCAAATGACTTAAAATTTTATGTAGAGGTCATTCTTACCTACACCTATGACATATCCAAAAATGGTAATTTTTGGATAACATTTTTCTATAGTTTTTGTTAAAATTTAATAATCATATCTTAGAGTGATTAAGGGGTCTAATGACCTCCAAAGCCCCCAAAATTTTGGTGGGAGGTCCTTAGGGACCTAGGGAAGCTCTGTATAAAGTTTCATTTAATTTGGAGATGTTTTGGGTGGGTAATTACCCAATCCTAGGTTAGCCCATTAAGGGGCAAATAGGTCAAAAGTGCACTTAGTGATTTTAGTTGACCAAACTCCCTCACCAGAGGCTGAAACTTGGCCCACTGGTTTGTAATGGGCTTTAACACTCCCTTATGGTGTATGGAGTGGTTTGGGGTGAGTATGCCCTAGGACCCAAGTCCAAACCCCTAGGTTGGACTTTGGGGGCTTGTGAAGGGCATGGGGTCAAATGACCTTGAATGGAAGTGATTTTTGGTGGAGAGGAGACTAGTGAGGTTAGAACCCCCTGACCAAAGTCTTGGAAGATTTGGAGAGGGTTACCCTCCCTTAAACCCTAACCCTAGTTTAGGACACCTCCTTTGTTAAGGTAAAATAGGTCACCAAAACTTGCCTAAAGGCCATGAAACTTGGGTAGTGTACTTCTTGGGTTTAGGGAAGTCTCTGGGAAGTAATATTGAGAGCCTTGGAATTCAATACATGATAGTTCCTTCATATCTCACAAAAATAGGCTTTTGGGTATTTTAATTAATTTGATTTCTCTGATTGATTAATGGATTTGAAATTTTGGCAGAGAGCTTTTTAGATTCTTATACATATGCTTGAATTTTGCTGGAATTATTAACTGATTATTTTAAGTACTTCATTCACAAGCCATTGATTTTCTAAAGATAGTCAAATAATTATTATGGGTTGTTCCCTCACTGAAATCTGGTGTAACTTAGGCAAATGAGTTTTTATGACCTCTTACATCTCTGGTAATTATTGTAGAATTTTTGGATCTATAATCATAGGGGTTGATTCACAAGGCTTGCAATTTGTAGAATTTATAAATGATTTTTAAATAATATTTTTAGGCCTTGTAAAATTATAATTTTTGGTCAGTGAACATTTATGGACATTGTAGAGCCCTGGTAGTTTTCTTATAATTTTATGATGAATGAATGTAGTACCTCATGCTCAAAATCACTCATGGCTTTAATTTCTGGATAATTAAATAAATATTAAATTATTTAGGAAAAATTTGGAAGTGCTGGATTTAAATTATAAAAGTCATGATAGGCCCTTAGTAATTACCTTAGGGTGTTAGGATGAGAAATTGATGCACTTCCTATCATACTTGTTGTTAGCTCAAGTTGGTCTGCATATAGTGAAATCATAGAAATTGTAATACCATGGTCATAGGGCGACAAATCATGTGTAAATGCCGTGGCAAGATGATTCGGAGGTTATCAATGAAATTGGGTATGGGATAGTGGCTAGGTTAACTAAGGATGGGTGGAGCTCGGGTTCGACGGAACATCGTCTTTCCTGGGAGCGGGTGAAGGAGTTAAAACACATTAGGGTTAGAACCAGAGTAACATTAAGGGTTTGGGAACGGGGTATTAACCAACAATAATAAGTGCCTTGCGAAAGGGAACTTCGGGCCGTAATGCACCGTCTTGGTTCCTAGTGCCCCTTGAGAGCCCTTCACGGGGTATGCCGGGGGCAGTCCTGGGCTAACGTAAATCTTAAAACAAACGAAAGAGTAATTAGCCTAATAGGGATTCACATTGCACCCACTCATTAGTGAGGGTTGGTGGTGGTTAAGCCGTCCCGTGGTGCTCTAAGGGATGAAGTCTGGGGATGAGCCGGACGGTTTAGTCCGGGGAAGTTGGTCTCGGATGTGGTTTATACGGACGGTTTAGTCCGGGAGTTTGACACTTTAAAATTGTTATATATTAAACGGATGCATGTGCATAAAAATAGGAAAGATTAAGGTGGTGGGTTTTCGATATCGGGGAGTTCGATTGCACCGACACCGATATCGTTGACTCGGCAAGTTGACTAGCACTTAGCCAAGGTTAAGTCCGGCGGACCAGTCGGCAAGAGTACGCAGGAGTCCGCCTCGTGCACCAGGCGTTGAGGGCGTACGATAGGTCAGACCAGTAGTGCTTTTACTGGTTTTGAGGTGGGCGAGGCCCAACCCACCGCTTCCGTCTGCCACTACGGGAGTATCCTGGGAGTTATCTCCAGAAAGGGGGAACTAAAGGTTTGTGTACACAAAGTTGGGTGTGTGAGTTGCACTGCTTGATCATCATACCCACCATATAGCTGCATGCCATAAACATTCATAACAACCTTGACACCTAAAGTATAAGTGGAATGGGACGCTTATACTTTAGGACTTGCAAAACGACCCCTTGGTCTATAAGCTTGTGTGGGCAAGTTTATAAATCAAAGGTTAATTTCAATATATATATATGCTGCTGTTGATAGCCGACACCCCAACGTATAAGTGGTATGGGACACTTTATACGATGGGAGCCTTGCAAAAGATCCCTTGGCTTATGTGTACTCACATAAGTGAAGGTTTAAATTACCTTACTTATTTTCCTTCTTGTTTGACCTATTACAACACTTAAGATTTATATTGCTCCCCTGTTATAACTTGCTAGTTAGGTCTACCGTCATCTGCCTTGGAATTTATCTCCACCTTCATGTCCTCCCCTTTCTTCCTCTCCGCCCGGTGCCTTAGAGCGTGGGGGAAGGGGTGGGGGATGATAGGGCTTAGTCTTTTAGACTAACGGTTTTCGAACCATAACATCTTAGGGGATCGCGGAGCCCAGCATGGAGGAGCAGCCCAGGAGGCCGGTACGCTTGGAGATGGGACAGTCTAGCACGGGAGTCCAGACTACGGGGACTGTGAGTCCCGACCCTTTAGTAGAGATTTAGTTTTGCTTCCGCATTGAGTGGTTTTGTAGTGAGGACTTGATGTACCGGGCATGAGCCCTTTTATTTCCAGACTATTTGTACTCTGATGATTTTCTGTGGACACTCCCTTCGTGGAGTTTTATTTTATGTGATATTCTCTTTTGGTGGACTTACTTCTCTCTTGCTTGCTACTTATTGTGATCGAAAAGGCCGGCAGAATCGGCGCGTTGTAGTGGCGACCTTCCCGGGTGCGAAGGTGTCACCGCAAAGCGGCGGTTCTGGGCATAAGACCCCGGGTTTTCAAAAAAAAAAAAAAAATGGGGTCTTACAAAGTGGTATCAGAGGAAACATCGATCGGATTAGTAGCAGTCCACAAATCCCTGGGTCACCCCCGCGCGAGTTTAGTTTGCGGACAAACTAAGCAGCGGAAGCAGTGGTGTGCCCATAAGGGGAATCACATATAATTGTCCACATTTAGTTCTTTCGAACCGTTTTCTCATAATAAAAATTTTCTTTTCGCAGCCCTCAGCGCAGCCTACTCCACAGGGTGAAGTTTTGCAGACTCCGGATGCTGCACCACCTCCACCAGCTCCCGCTCCTTTCCTTCAGACAGACATGGGGAAGACTTTGACAGCCATCCTAGAAGCCTTCAGGGCTCAACAGGCTCCGGCTCCGCAGTTGATTCCGGGAGCCAACTGGCTGAGTATATTCCGAGGACTTTCTCCCCCGTCCTACTTGGGGACAGAGACGGCAGTTCGGACAGAGGAGTGGTTGGACATCATGCATGAGATGCTGACTGGGATACGATGCCCGGTGGAGGAGAGGGTGGCGTTGGTGGTCTCTTGCCTAGAGTCCCATGCCAAGAGGTGGTGGAAGACACTCCTGGACAAGACTTATGCTGACAGGGAGGTTGCGGAGGTCACTTGGGGAGAATTCAGGGTCGCGCTGTTGGAACATTTTGTTCCGCAATCGGCCAGGGATGAGCTTGAAGACCGGTTCTTACAGCTAAAGCAGGGCACCAGGTCGGTGGTGGAGTACCATCGGGAGTTCGATCATCTAGCCCGATATGCAGACTCTTATCAGCTGGACGAAGCCGGGTACACCAAGAGGTTTTACAAGGGCTTGAAGGAGGATTTGAGGGAGGCCCTATTGTTCGTGTCCGATGGGCCTATTCCTCGGATGCTAGAGATGGCCAAGAGGATCGAGGCAGACTGGCACGCTACCCGGGGCCGGAAGCGGCCAATGGAGGATCAGAATCGTGGAGCAAGAAATGAGCAGCGACGAGGTCGTGTTACAGATGTGGGCAGGATGGAGGATCAGCCTCGTCAGGAGGTGAGACAGGAGTCGAGGGAGCAGGTGACTCTAGCTCCCCAGCCCCTCCAGATGCGGGAGATACCAAGACCACAGATGCAGGATTTGCAGAGACCAGGAGGGAGGGCTTACCCTCCACCAGAGTGTTTTCACTGCCGTCAGGTGGGGCATATCAAGAGGAACTGCCCTATGAGAAGGGGGCCCCCACTAGCGCCACAGATTGCCCCACCTGCTCAGCACTATGGAGGTCGAGGACGCGGTCAAGGACAAGGGTACCAGGGCGGAGACCGTAGGCAAGAAAGGGAGCAGGTATATGCACTGGACCTGGCCCAGCCCCGACAACCTGAGCAAGTGATCACAGGTACGACTATGTTTGTTTGCTTTGTCTTAAATCTTTTTCCATCCTTTCCTAGGAATTAACTGTTTTTAGCATTAGGTAGTAAAAACCAAGAATAAAACTCTAAGTTAAGTCACAATCTCAGGCATTGTCTTCATTTGCGGCAAACCCGCACACACTCTCTTCGACACGGGTGCCTCGCACTCGTTTGTGTCGGAGACTTTTATCCAAGGGTTGGATGGCGTGGAGAAATTCACGGGGTCGATGATGAAGATACGGCTACCTGACGGGTCGGAGCTGTTCACCTCGTCCCGTTGCAATATGGAGGCATGGATAGGCGGGAAACCTTTCGAAGCGTCAGCAACGGTCTTGCCACTGCCAGATTATGATCTGATTCTGGGTATGTCATGGCTTCATTGGAACCATGCCCAGATTGACTGCTTGGCCAAGAAGGTTACCCTTAGATATGGGGATTCTCTCATCGTGATGGAAGGTATTAGACTTGCGTCCTATATTTTCTTATCCTCTATTCAGGCCGTCAAGGCCCATCTACAGGGAGACATGGTATATCAGGTACTGTTCGAGATGACCGAGGAGAAGGACCGGATTGCCAATATACCGGTGGTTTGTGATTACGCCGATGTGTTTCCAGAGAAGCTGCCAGGATTGCCTCCGCACAGGGAGAAGGATTTCCAGATTCAGTTGGTGCCAGGGGCTAAGCCGATATCCAGGGCTCCCTATCGGATGGCCCCGAAAGAGCTGGCGGAGTTTCGGACTCAGTTGCGAGAGTTGGTGGAGGCGGGATTTGTTAGACCGAGTTCTTCGCCATGGGGAGCTCCGGTCTTATTCGTGAAGAAGAAGGATGGGACACTTCGCCTGTGCATCGATTATCGAGCACTAAATAGGCTGACCGTCCGAAATACCTATCCGCTCCCCCGGATAGACGAGTTGTTCGACCAGCTGGAGGGAGCCCACTATTTCTCAAAGCTGGACTTGAGGTCAGGATACTACCAGCTGCGGATCCAGGAGGAGGATATTCCGAAGACGGCCTTCAGTAGCAGATATGGCTTGTATGAGTTCACCGTGATGCCCTTCGGGCTCACAAATGCGCCTGTCGGCGTTCATGAGCCTCATGAACCGGGTTTTTGAGGCCTACTTGGATGTGTTCGTTATAGTATTCATAGACGACATCCTGATCTACTCTAGGACGGAGGAGGAGCACACTCGGCATCTGGCACTGACTCTACAGAGGTTGCGGGAGCATCACCTTTATGCGAAATCCAGCAAGTGTCAGTTTTGGTTGAAGGAGGTGGCTTTCCTAGGCCATATTATCAGCGGAGCCGGGTTGGCAGTGGATCCGGCAAAGATTCAGGCAGTTCGAGATTGGCCGCCGTTGAAGACAACCACTGATGTACGAAGTTTCTTGGGACTTGCCGGTTATTACCGGAAGTTCGTGGAAGGGTTCTCTCAAATTGCCCTCCCCCTCACATCTTTGACAAGGAAGGAGACGCCTTTCGTTTGGACCGCGCAGTGCCAGGCGGCCTTCCAGGAGCTAAAGGACCGACTCATCTCAGCCCCGATTCTGGCCCTTCCATCTGGAAAGGAAGGATTCCAGGTGTATACCGACGCATCATACCAAGGGATGGGAGCGGTGCTAATGCAGAACGGACATGTCATAGCATATGCCTCCCGCCAGCTGAAGACCCATGAGAGGAACTACCCGGTGCACGACCTCGAGATGGGAGCGGTCGTTTTTGCTCTGAAGGTCTGGCGCCATTATCTTTATGGAGTCCACTGCGATATCTTCTCCGATCACAAGAACTTGAAATATGTGGACACGCAGAAGGAGCTGAATATCAGGCAGAGGCGCTGGGTGGAGTTCTTAGCAGATTATCAGTATGAGATGCACTACCACCCAGGGAGGGCAAACGTGGTGGCCGACGCGTTGAGTCGGAGAGCGGCCACTTCCGAAGCCAGGCCCCAAGTTATGTCCATGGAGCTAGTTCGGACCTTCAGAGATATGCAGATATCCCTAGTGTCCGAGGATGACCCAGAGCTATATAGGGAGTATCTGGCATCGATGGTGGCTATTGATGATATTCGGGACCGCATCCGGGACGAACAAAGGACAGATGCATGGGCATTGCCGATATTCCGAGCCTTGGAGGAGGGTTCAACAGGAGATTATTCCCTGAGAGACGGATTGCTACATTTCAGAGGCAGGGTTTATATACCCGCAGGAGGCCGGGTTCGGGAGGACATCATGGCGGAGGCGCATTGTAGTAGATATTCTATACACCCGGGGATCACGAAGATGACGGCAGACTTGAAGAAGATGATGTTTTGGCCAGGGATGAAGAAAGACATTATGTACTTCGTGACCCACTGCGAGACATGCCAGTTAGTGAAGGCAGAGTGTAGGCATCCCGCTGGTTTATTGCAGCCACTCCCGGTGCCGGAGTGGAAGTTTGAGGACATCGCGATGGACTTCATCCACGGCCTACCTCGATCACGGACGGGAAACGATTCGATCTGGGTGATCGTGGACCGTCTAACGAAGGTGGCTAGGTTCATCCCGATCAGGAAGGACGACTCTGTTGGAGTGTTGGTTCGGAAGTTCGTGGAGCAGTATATTCGTTATCACGGCGTGCCAAGGACGATCGTATCAGATCGAGATGGGCGGTTTACGTCCAGAGAGTGGAAATCGGTGCAGGCGTACCTTGGCTCCCGACTGACTTTCAGTACGGCCTTCCACCCCCAGACTGACGGGCAGACGGAGCGTACCAATCGGACGCTAGAAGACCTTCTGAGACTATGTATTGTAGACCGCGGAGAGCCCTGGGAGAAGATGCTGCCATTGGTGGAGTTCTCGTATAACAACAGTTATCAGTCCAGCATACAGATGGCTCCTTACGAGGCCCTGTATGGGAGAAGGTGTAGGACACCGTTATCTTGGCTGCAGGACGTGGATCCGAAGATTCTGGACTCAGAGTTTGTGGAAGACACCGAGGCTCAGGTGAGACTGATCCGGGACCGGATGTTAGAGGCGCAGAGCAGGCAAGCGAAGTATTATGACGCTCGGCATCGTCAAGTAGAGTTTCAGGTAGGAGACCGGGTATTCTTGAAGATACGACCGATGCATGGAGTCTCGCGGGTGCGTGGCCGGAAAAAGCTCAGTCCGAGATACATGGGGCCTTACAAGATCCTGGAGCGGATCGGTCCCTTGGCATATAGATTGGAGCTGCCACCGGAGCTAGCGGGTTTGCACGACGTCTTCCACGTTTCCTCCCTCAGGAGAGCTCTACTTCGGCCAGAGCAGCAGATTACGACTACGGATGGGCCTATAGCTTCCGATCGATCGGTGCACCTAGAGCCGATCCGGATAGACGATACTGGGATGCGAGTCTTACGACGCAAGAAGGTTCCGCTGGTCAAGGTCTTGTGGAGAAATCATGGACAAGAGGAGCACACCTGGGAACCACAGGACTTGATGCAGCAAAAGTACCCGGAGCTCTTCAGTCAGGTACTTCTTTCCACCCCTCGGGATGTTACAATTTAGCTTTCTTTCTTGAAAACCCGTAGGCTTAACTAGAATTTCGGGGACGAAATTTTTGTTTATATATTGGGATTTGTAACATCCCTCAGCCAGCTAGACCCCTAGGAGTGTTTTTGTCATGATTAGGTCATGACAAAACCCTTAGGAGCCCAAGAAAGCCAAGTGTACTAAGGAAAGAAGGTGAGATCATCATGGGTGGCAAATAACACTTGATAATTACCTAACTTAGGGTTGACTTAAGGACCCCAGCTTGTTCCCAGGACTTCACCACACCACCCTTAACCTTTTAGGTGGTTCATAGGGTCACTAAGAACCCATTGGGGGCAAGTGAAGTGGCCAAATTGACCAAAGTCAACCCAAGCCCTAATTTGGTCAAACTAGCCCAAATAGGCTAACTCAAGTCCAAGCTCAATCCACTTGGGCTAACCTTGTTTGATGAGTTTAAAAATGGGTGTATTTAGGCTGGACCCACCAGCAATATCATCCATGATGATTAGGAGAGAGAAAAATGGGATTTTCCCCATTATTTAAGAGAGAGAAAGTGGCTTTATAAGGTTAACCTAGCCCATTTCAAGTGGGCTAAGCCCATGTAGTGTGGCCCATGAATTTTAGGAAATAATGAGACATGTTTGGGCCCACCAAATTCAGAAAGGGGTGACTAGGAGAGAGGAATGCAAATTTTCCCCAATTTGGAGGAGAGAGAAAGAGGGGCTTAATGGCCATCATGGCCATGGAGGCTCCATAACCCCCCACCATCATGGGGCTTTTACTCTTCTGGTGGAGGGGAAGAGTTTCCCTAAGGTGGCCAGCTAAGGGGGTGGCTCAGCCCCACCAATTGGAGGAAAAACTGAAAATAGGCTTAATGGCCATTAATGGGGAAATTCAAAATTGGGGAGTTACACTTCTCCTCTCCCAAATTCCTTCATTAAGAAGCTTCACCAGAGCAAGGGCAAGCTTTTCCCCCGTTCCTTTTCCAATTCCAGAGAGGTTGGTGTAGAAGTTGGAGAGGAGCTCAAGCTTGGTGGCCGAAAATGGCAAGGAGGAATTCAGCTCGTCTACAAGCCGCAGCTCAGGTCCTCCTCCTCCTCTTTACTCATGTATAGATCCTAGGAATCCATTAGAACAAGAATCGGGCTCAATTGAGCCCGATCCAATTCGAAAAAAATGAGAAAATCGGCCGAAATTCTACCTCTCGGGTTGGCCGGATTCCACTGTTCCGGCGGCGGTGCCGCCGGCTAGGGGTAGCCCCCCACCTCCCCGAAGGTGGTGGTGGTGGTGGTCGGCCGGGGAGGTGGCCGGGTGGCCGGGAAAACCTCCCGCAATATTACCCAGGACGGGCGAATCGCCGCCGTCGGCTGGAGGAAGAAGATGACGGCGGGCCGTCGGATGGGCTTTGAGATTCGGGCAAGATCTGCCATATAATTTCCAGATTTATTTGTATTTCTGTAACAGTTATTGGGTGGTTTTAAAATAAATATTAAAATTACTTAGAGACCTCTGCAGGAAACATGGTTAATATGAAAACTGTAGCACTTTGAGTCTACTTTATTTTAGAATTGATTTCACCCAATTTGGATAACTGTGCTGACCTCAGCACTCAGTTTGGTGGAAGGTGTCCTTAGGCTAGGTCAGACACCATTTTGGTTGCCCACATCAAACCAGACCTCCAAATGACTTAAAATTTTATGTAGGGGTCATTCTTACCTACACCTATGACATATCCAAAAATGGTAATTTTTGGATAACATTTTTCTATAGTTTTTGTTAAAATTTAATAATCATATCTTAGAGTGATTAAGGGGTCTAATGACCTCCAAATCCCCCAAAACTTTGGTGGGAGGTCCTTAGGGACCTAGGGAAGCTCTGTATAAAGTTTCATTTAATTTGGAGATGTTTTGGGTGGGTAATTACCCAATCCTAGGTTAGCCCATTAAGGGGCAAATAGGTCAAAAGTGCACTTAGTGATTTTAGTTGACCAAACTCCCTCACCAGAGGCTGAAACTTGGCCCACTGGTTTGTAATGGGCTTTAACACTCCCTTATGGTGTATGGAGTGGTTTGGGGTGAGTATGCCCTAGGACCCAAGTCCAAACCCCTAGGTTGGACTTTGGGGGCTTGTGAAGGGCATGGGGTCAAATGACCTTGAATGGAAGTGATTTTTGGTGGAGAGGAGACTAGTGAGGTTAGAACCCCCTGACCAAAGTCTTGGAAGATTTGGAGAGGGTTACCCTCCCTTAAACCCTAACCCTAGTTTAGGACACCTCCTTTGTTAAGGTAAAATAGGTCACCAAAACTTGCCTAAAGGCCATGAAACTTGGGTAGTGTACTTCTTGGGTTTAGGGAAGTCTCTGGGAAGTAATATTGAGAGCCTTGGAATTCAATACATGATAGTTCCTTCATATCTCACAAAAATAGGCTTTTGGGTATTTTAATTAATTTGATTTCTCTGGTTGATTAATGGATATGAAATTTTGGCAGAGAGCTTTTTAGATTCTTATACATATGCTTGAATTTTGCTGGAATTATTAACTGATTATTTTAAGTACTTCATTCACAAGCCATTGATTTTCTAAAGATAGTCAAATAATTATTATGGGTTGTTCCCTCACTGAAATCTGGTGTAACTTAGGCAAATGAGTTTTTATGACCTCTTACATCTCTGGTAATTATTGTAGAATTTTTGGATCTATAATCATAGGGGTTGATTCACAAGGCTTGCAATTTGTAGAATTTATAAATGATTTTTAAATAATATTTTTAGGCCTTGTAAAATTATAATTTTTGGTCAGTGAACATTTATGGACATTGTAGAGCCCTGGTAGTTTTCTTATAATTTTATGATGAATGAATGTAGTACCTCATGCTCAAAATCACTCATGTCTTTAATTTCTGGATAATTAAATAAATATTAAATTATTTAGGAAAAATTTGGAAGTGCTGGATTTAAATTATAAAAGTCATGATAGGCCCTTAGTAATTACCTTAGGGTGTTTGGATGAGAAATTGATGCACTTCCTATCATACTTGTTGTTAGCTCAAGTTGGTCTGCATATAGTGAAATCATAGAAATTGTAATACCATGGTCATAGGGCGACAAATCATGTGTAAATGCCGTGGCAAGATGATTCGGAGGTTATCAATGAAATTGGGTATGGGATAGTGGCTAGGTTAACTAAGGATGGGTGGAGCTCGGGTTCGACGGAACATCGTCTTTCCTGGGAGCGGGTGAAGGAGTTAAAACACATTAGGGTTAGAACCAGAGTAACATTAAGGGTTTGGGAACGGGGTATTAACCAACAATAATAAGTGCCTTGCGAAAGGGAACTTCGGGCCGTAATGCACCGTCTTGGTTCCTAGTGCCCCTTGAGAGCCCTTCACGGGGTATGCCGGGGGCAGTCCTGGGCTAACGTAAATCTTAAAACAAACGAAAGAGTAATTAGCCTAATAGGGATTCACATTGCACCCACTCATTAGTGAGGGTTGGTGGTGGTTAAGCCGTCCCGTGGTGCTCTAAGGGATGAAGTCTGGGGATGAGCCGGACGGTTTAGTCCGGGGAAGTTGGTCTCGGATGTGGTTTATACGGACGGTTTAGTCCGGGAGTTTGACACTTTAAAATTGTTATATATTAAACGGATGCATGTGCATAAAAATAGGAAAGATTAAGGTGGTGGGTTTTCGATATCGGGGAGTTCGATTGCACCGACACCGATATCGTTGACTCGGCAAGGTGACTAGCACTTAGCCAAGGTTAAGTCCGGCGGACCAGTCGGCAAGAGTACGCAGGAGTCCGCCTCGTGCACCAGGCGTTGAGGGCGTACGATAGGTCAGACCAGTAGTACTTTTACTGGTTTTGAGGTGGGCGAGGCCCAACCCACCGCTTCCGTCTGCCACTACGGGAGTATCCTGGGAGTTATCTCCAGAAAGGGGGAACTAAAGGTTTGTGTACACAAAGTTGGGTGTGTGAGTTGCACTGCTTGATCATCATACCCACCATATAGCTGCATGCCATAAACATTCATAACAACCTTGACACCTAAAGTATAAGTGGAATGGGACGCTTATACTTTAGGACTTGCAAAACGACCCCTTGGTCTATAAGCTTGTGTGGGCAAGTTTATAAATCAAAGGTTAATTTCAATATATATATATGCTGCTGTTGATAGCCGACACCCCAACGTATAAGTGGTATGGGACACTTTATACGATGGGAGCCTTGCAAAAGATCCCTTGGCTTATGTGTACTCACATAAGTGAAGGTTTAAATTACCTTACTTATTTTCCTTCTTGTTTGACCTATTACAACACTTAAGATTTATATTGCTCCCCTGTTATAACTTGCTAGTTAGGTCTACCGTCATCTGCCTTGGAATTTATCTCCACCTTCATGTCCTCCCCTTTCTTCCTCTCCGCCCGGTGCCTTAGAGCGTGGGGGAAGGGGTGGGGGATGATAGGGCTTAGTCTTTTAGACTAACGGTTTTCGAACCATAACATCTTAGGGGATCGCGGAGCCCAGCATGGAGGAGCAGCCCAGGAGGCCGATACGCTTGGAGATGGGACAGTCTAGCACGGGAGTCCAGACTACGGGGACTGTGAGTCCCGGCCCTTTAGTAGAGATTTAGTTTTGCTTCCGCATTGAGTGGTTTTGTAGTGAGGACTTGATGTACCGGGCATGAGCCCTTTTATTTCCAGACTATTTGTACTCTGATGATTTTCTGTGGACACTCCCTTCGTGGAGTTTTATTTTATGTGATATTCTCTTTTGGTGGACTTACTTCTCTCTTGCTTGCTACTTATTGTGATCGAAAAGGCCGGCAGAATCGGCGCGTTGTAGTGGCGACCTTCCCGGGTGCGAAGGTGTCACCGCAAAGCGGCGGTTCTGGGCATAAGACCCCGGGTTTTCAAAAAAAAAAAAAAAAGGGGTCTTACAACACACACACACGACTCTGTTAATACAGACCTTTAGTTCCCCCTTTCTGGAGCCGTAACCTCCCAGGATACCTCCGTAGTGGTAGACGGAAGCAGTGGGTTGGGCCTCGCCCACCTCTAAACCAGTAAAGAACTACTGGTCAGACCAATCGTACGCCTCAACGCTTGGTGCACGAAGCGGACTCCTACGTACTCTTGCCGGCTGGCGCACCGGACTTCTGTTGGCGAAGTGCTAACCACACTTGCCGAGTCAGCGTATTGGCGTCGGTGCATCGAACCTCCAATACTGAAGACCCACCACCTTAATTTTCTTTCCTTTTATGCACATGCAAATTTAATGTATTCAATAAAAAAAATCCGAGCCGAAGCTCCCCAGACTAAAACGTCCATCTCAAACAATCGAGCCGAAACTCCCCAGACCAAAACGTCCGTCTCTTAACTATCCAAGCCAAAGCTCCCAACTATCTTCCTGTACTATCTGGGTTTGTGAAATATGCAACCCTAATTACTAAGTTACTCTTTTCAGCATGTTAATATAGTTTACGTTAACCAAGGACTGCCCCTGGTATATCCCGTGAAGGGCTCTCAAAGGGCACTAGGAACTATGATGGTAGCTGAAGCCCATCATTCCCTTTCACAAGTCACTTATTGTTATTGGTTGATTCCCTTTACCCATTCCCTTCTCAAATTACGATAGACTAACCTAGTGTGATTTTTAACCTTCCTCTCTTCGGGAAAGACAATCTTTCGTCGAACCCGAACACCTCTTAACTCTAGCCAAAACCACTTCTCACTAGCCTTCCCATCTTTATATGGTGAACACTTTCACATCCATCCAATTCAACAGATTAACTAACTCAAACGTTGTGCCCCATCTTATCCTATGACTGTTAACACAAATTGCTATTGTAGACTATCCTATGTTATTTGTCGAATCGGATAGGACAGGATCCAATACTCATCCAAATGCCCTAATTTATTTACAGGGGGTATATCATGATATAATTAGCCTATAATCAGAAAATTATAATTTTTCCTAATTTATCTGGCATTTCATTAATTTCCTAAAAAATTCAAAGGGCTACCGGTTTGAACATGAACTACCCTAAGTACTCATGCAAGATGTCCAACAAAATTATTATAAATATTATGTTATTTCAATATGGTAAATCCAAAGTATCACAATTTTTCTATCATCAAAAGGGAACTAAAACTATTTTAGCAATATTTTCTAGCTTTGGTTATTTATGAATCAAGTACAGAGAATATCCATCAAAAAATTATAAATTAATTATAATATGCAGATACAACATTAAAAACATCATTGGCCTAGTTTCATAATTTTTCAGCAAGTATTAATCTCTGAATAAATTAATTTGCAAAAATCTCCATAAGGTAGACTTGTAAAGAAAGTGCCGTAATCAAGATTCTAAAAATCATGAATAAATGTATACAAGCATATAATGGTTTGAAAGTCTTAATTCCAAAGCCTCATAATTTTTCAATAGCATTATCATCCATAATTAATTTTTAAACCATAAAACCCCTTTTTAAGATTTGTGAATGAAGTACTAGATTTACCCAACTAAAAATTGTACAAAATTCTGGAGCAACCATTCCGACCTAGAACATTTACTCTTAAGATTTCATGGGGTTTCAATGAACAGAAAGATCTAAATAATTAAAATGTCAATTAGGGCTATAACAAACTTTACAAATGAAGTGCTAGAAATAAACATCATAAATTTCCAGTAAAATTGCTATAGGTTTTAACCATTCCAAAACTCACTCTACCCGAGTTTCACAGCTTTTAGATAATGTTTAGTGACTGATTTTACTTATTTGAGATTTTACCCCTAAACTAAGGTTAGGGTTTTGAGGTATCTACATATCTCCAAATCCTCCGAGATTCCATCCAAACGATTTATATTATGCTATCGTCGACTTTAATGAATTTAAAGGCAAAACGAGGGCATTTGCCCTCATGTCCTTCACAACCCTCAAAACCCTCCCTTTAGGGTTTGAGTTTTGATCCTAGGGTAAATCAACCCTAAACCACACCATTTTCTCCAAGTGGGTTATAGTAACCCTTCTAATTCAGTGGTCAAAATATCAGCCTCTGTTGAAGTGATTTGACCGTTCCAACCTCTTAGTGCACTTTTTACTCAAAAATGCTTCATTAATGCCTAGTTAAGGATAGGTGATTTCCTATCAGAAACTCATTCAAATGAGTTGAAATTTTGTACAGAGCTAGGTTTTATAGACAGGGACCACTCACAAAAATTTGGGATGGTTTGGAGGTTATTTGACTACTTAAATAAATTACTCAAACTTTATTGAATTAAAACAAAAACCTTAGGCAAAGTATCTCCACAAATTCCCATTTTTGGAAAGCCTCTAGTTTTGGCTAAGGGTAACCACCTTCCCAAATTTTAGGTCGTTTGGACAAGGGACGAAGAGTGGGCATTCATTTTAGTTTCTGCCCAACTCTAGGTACAACCCCCACTAAAACAAGTGCTTCGATCAAACCACTTAACCAAACGAGTCGAAATTAATTTTAAATTAATCTACACTCAAAGGGCTACAACTTTTTTTACTGGCCATTTTTCTTAAATCGGCCTTGAAGTGCCTCATTTTGAAGCAGCAAAATGCACCCATTTAATGTATTTTTCCTTATATACTATATACATAATTTTTATATTATAAAAATGTTTTTACTGTTCATCTTCTACAAAAAAACTTATATTTCTTGTAGCTCTTCCGCGATCCATCGTCGGCCGTCCGGTCACTTCCCTTGCCAGCCACCACTACCACCACCTCCGTCGAGGCGATGACTATCGGTCGGCGGTGGTTTGGCCGCCGGAGGTGGCGGTTTCCGGCAGACCCGAAAATATATTTTTCATGGTTTTTCCATGAAAACGCGAGATAGGTCCGGCTCCGTTGAGCACGAACTTATTTTCTAAGATCCTAAGATCTACCCATAAAATAAGAAGTAGAAGAGGACCTTGTTCGCGGTTTGGGGGCGAGATGAATGTCGGGTTGCCATGGCGCGGTGGTGGCATTGCCGAACTTCTCCTACAACAAGAACAACAACTCTAATCCGTTTGGTCAAGAGTGTAAACTTCTCATCTTGCTCTATGGGGGATTTTATAGATCACCAAGTGGGCAGGGGAAATTGTAAAGCATTTAAAGCCATGAAGGCTCTCCTCTTAATAGCATTTCAGTTATGGTGGAGGGAGAGGAAAAGGTGGAAGATGAAATGATGTGTCCAAGTGGCGATTTCCTATTAGACCAACTCTTACTCATTTTATTAAGTAATTAGAGAAGGAAACGGCCCATAAATACTCCTTGTGTAACTTCCCATAATCAGAGTTAATTATGGTATGTGTTATAGAAATTTCCAGCCTGGCTGACGTTTCGGCCTTTGTCACGGGCGTGACACGTAGGTCACGGGCGTGACACTAGTCCATTCATCATTCTCGAGTCGACAAATGATTTTTCTGCATCGGTTCACGGGTCACCCCCCATGTCACGGGCGTGACACGTTTGTCACGGGCGTGACAGGTGTTATTCGGTCGACGTTCGTCGATCAGAGGTCGACGGTCGGTGGGGGCATCACTCCCTAGGTTACGGGCATGACGGGCCGGTCACGGGCGTGATAGGTGTTCTTCGGTCAACGTTCGTCGATCTGAGGTTGACGGTTAGTGGGGGCGTCACGCCCTAGGTCACGGGCATGACGGGCCATGTCACGGGCGTGACCATCTCGTGACATGAGTTCTGAGCTCGACGATTAGCTTCCTGATTTCGTCGACCATACATGGAGGTCACGGGCGTGACGGGCCGGTCACGGGCGTGACCAACCCGTGACTCGGGATTTCGGTTGACGGACTTCAGAGGATTGCGTCTTTGGCTTGCCGTCGTGCCTGAACAAATTTTTAGATCGGTTACTGTCAATTTCTGGGGTTTACGGGGGTTCTGTAACGGCAGACCGACTCCTAGGGGTCTAGCCGGAAATGGGATGTTACACTATTTCAAAATACGTACATCACAAATATATTATAAATCAAACTATATTAATTTAAAATGACAAAATATAGCAATTTGGCAAGCTAAAAATTATGATAACATACAATATTACTTTTCATTAGTTATTTCATCGTCAACATCTAAAAGAATATCATCAACAACATCACCATTAACTCTTTCCCTAACCCAATTAGTATCATCATCACGTACACATATTGTTTCATCCAAATATTATTTATTGAGTGGTTCAACTTGAGGTTCAACATCAAATGAATCCCGAGCTGTCAACTTCATAATGACTTCCCAATCTGGATTTAGAGGATCTTTGACGTAACAAACCTGCTCTGCTTGAGTGGCTAATATAAAAGGCTCATCTATCATTTTTTTTTTGTCTATACAACAAATGATTGAAGTTCACAAGAGTTAAACTAAATTCATCAAGTTTTTTTCCAACTTGAGGGTCAACCCAATCACACTTAAATAGGATGAATTAAAAATCATTACCATACTGAATCTCAAAAATGTCCCTTAACCTTCCATAGTAAGTGACACCCCCTACACGTGGGTTCTTATCTTATGAGCTAGCATAACTAGTTGTACTTGCTTTGAGCAGCACACCACTATTTTGGGTAGTTCTTTTTTTATCTTTGTACTTTGTGCGATAATGAAATCCATTAATAAAATATCCATCATGTCTCCATGCCCAATTATCTGGACCTTCCCTGAGATGCTTAACTTCTTTGGATAGATTGTTATTAATACATCTAAACTGTAGAGATAGTCAAACCATGGATGAAATTAATGAAATGATTCATTAAAAAGTTGATCTTCATTACTATATTGAAGAACTTACATAATGTTTAAACCATAAATGAAAGGATTCATTATGAGCTTTATTTATTTGATGTTCGGTCATACGAGGGATTGTATTTTTGAGTTCTTCGATGTGTTTCCTATATAAGAACACATTTTGATATTGTAAAAAGTAACACCAAATTAAATTGATGTGAAAAAAATATGACAACTCACGTTAGAAAAGGTGTGATTGCATCTGTATTGAAAAGAACATGACTATGCATTTGTAACCAAGAAACCTCATCAAGTCTTCCTCCATCATAATTTCTATTTTGCCGGTTATATTTTGTGTCAATGCGAACAAGATATCGTTCGCAAAAGTTCATGCATTCCTCCATTAGATATCCTTTTGCAATAAAACCTTTCAGATGAGCACGATTACAAACATATCTCTTCAAGGTAAGTAGATACCTAATTTCAATATATATAATAAGTTAATACAAATAATATTATATAAATAAATATATAAACTCAAATATATGAAATGTTAATTACCTTTTAATAGGATACATCCATCGAAATTGCACCGGACCACCAACAGAGGCCTCTTCAGCTAAATGTATTGTTAGATGCTCCATAATATAAAAAAAAGAAGGTGGAAATATCTTTTCAAGATGACGTAGTGTTAGAACTATGCGTTCTTACATAATCTTCAAGTCAACATGCTTAATAGCCTTTAAGCACAATTGTCTATAGAAATTAGATAACTCGATAAAAACTTTCACAACATCTGGTGGCAATACTTTCCTTATGGATATTAGAAGGAATTGTTGCATAAGAATGTGCATATCATTACTTTTAAGACCCCAAATATTTCTCTCTTTCAAATGTACACATCGAGAAATATTAGATGCATAACCATCTGACACTTTGATATTTTTTAACACTTATAGGAAAACATCTTGATGAACTTTGTTCATTGAAAAATGGGTTGGAGATAAGAAGGCCTTACCGGATGCAAGTTGTTGTGGGTGTAATTTTGTTTGAATACCAATTTATTTTAAATCTCGTCTTGCTTTTAAGACATCTTTTGTTTTTCCTATAACACCCAATATTGTATAAAGAAAATTTTCACCCATATTCTTCTCTTGGTGCATTACATCAATGAAATGACGTGTTTGAAAATACTCCCAATATGGAAATTCAAAGAAGATGCTTTTTTTCTTCCAACCATGTTTTTGACCAATATTCTTAACCCTACAATTATCTTCTCTCTTCCTCCTTTTAAGATCATCCTTTTTGTATTCAGTAATTACATCATTTAGTTATGTTGTGAATGTACTTCCCTTTAACATTAGAGGTTTAGCTTCAAATTCACGACATCCATTAAAAGCTGCCATATCTCTTCAAAACCTCTGCCCACTGGGTAACCATCAACGATGCCCCAAATAGCAAAAATTTCTACAATTTATTAGCCATTGTGATTTAGTTTTCAAATTACAATTTGCACAAGCATACTAGCCTTTTGAACTCCATCCTGATAAGTTTGCATATGTCGGGCAGTCATTAATTGTCCAAAACAATGCGGCGCGTAGAGTGAACATCTAATTTTTTTGATGCATCATATGTAGCCACACAAGCAATCCATAATTCTTTTAACTCTTCAATCAATTGTTGAAGGTAAAAATCTATTTTATTACTAGGCCCCTTTGGTCCATCAATTAGTACAGTAAGAAAGAGAAAAGATTCCGACATGCACATCCATGGCAGAAAATTGTAAGGAATTAAAACAACTGGCCACGTGCTATGAGCAATGGACATGGTTCTATATTGAATAAACCCATCAGAGGCCAAACCAAGTCTAATATTGCGACACTCTGCAGCAAATTGAGGATAATCTTTATCAAACTCTTTCCAAGTTAGAGAGTCAGCAGGGTGCCTGAAAGTGAGGGGATAAGTTGTAAACTACTCTAGAGGGGGGGTGAATAGAGTATTCAAATTTTATGAATAACTAGTCAGCTCTCTTGGAGTTTATTTGCGGAATAAAATAATCTGATACTTGAACCCTGAGAGCCTAACACAGTGACGTGCACAAGTGAGAGAGTTAACTGAAATTTCAGTTTAACTATAAACCTATCACAGCAACTAGCAATCCTAGGTAGTTCTATCACAGCCACAGAAAAGACGATTAAACAAAAACAACCAGAGAGACACAGGATATATAGTGGTTCCCTCTTAATAGGTACTCCACTCTCCTACCACCCTGGTAGGAATCCACTACAGGTTTTTGCTAAGGTGCCCTACCACCAATGATCTGATTCAGGTAAATCAAACAGACCCTTTGAGCTTTTGATAAGGATGCTCAACCACAGGTTGTTGATAAGGTGCCCTGTCACCAATGTTCACTTTTGAAGAGGTGTGAAAACTCTTTTACAAAGGGGTTGAGAGGGTTAGATTGTCTTCTCTGTTGTTAATACAGATTAGAGAAGACTTGTGGATTCTCTAAAGAATCAAAGTCTCCCCCTGGCTCAGTGGAAGTCCAGGGAAAGCCTTTGCTTCAGGATGAAGGAGTTTCAGATATACTGAAACTAAATCCTCAGAGATCTGTAGACTGATTTTTATCAGGTCTTCAGATTCTGGAGCACGTGAAGCAGATATGGAGCTCTTTCTGAAGTCTTGAAAACTCTAAGCAGATGCTCAGGAGACTTGAGAATGAAAGAAATTTCTTTGGACTTTTGCTTCAAGAAAGCTTTTCTTCTTCGTTTTGAGAGATGGTGAAGAGTTGCTCTAGAGATGCTTGAGAGAATGCAGCACTAAGAAAAAATCTCTCTGTATCTGTGTCTTCTTATTTTTCTGAGAAAAAAATCTCTCTTAAATATGTCTTCTCATTTTTCCTTTGGAACGGCTCTATTGATTTGAATTCTCGAGCCCTGCAACAGATTATCTCAAAATAGAATATAGCAATAGGAATAGAATGACCTATTAGCTTACTGTCAGTCCCAATAAGGAAATAAATGAATAAGAAAATATCTCAGCATAAAGACTTATCATTCTTGGAAATAGCATACACCGCCAACGGCTAGAATACAGCCTGGCAATATATTTTGTATAATAAGACAAAAATGCTTTATCAAAATACGAAATCCCGTAATTTATGCTTAACATATTTGGTAATTAATTCATTTGAATTTAAGCCATAAATTAGCAAAAACAATCTTCAGAAAATCTTTCTAACCACACGCTAAAACACTTGGAAATAAACTAAGGAATAAAATAAGTGCAAATTGTTAAAGGCAGACAGAAATCGTCGAACAGGGGTTCGATGATCATCGACCTAGCTAACAGATCGTCGACTAAAAGTAGAAATCTGTCGAAACAGAAATCGTCGACCAGAAATCGTCGACCAGCTCAAGATATCGTCGACCAGCAAAGAATCTGTCGAAGCAGAAAACGTCGAACATCACATGATGTCGACGACTAAGGAAAACAATCTGTCGAGACAGGAATCGTGAAGCGAGAACACGATCGTAGAACTGCTGATGGCAGATCGTCGACCAACCTTCAGAGCATAATAAACTTGCTCTGAGATCGTCGACCATCGGTCGACGATAATTGTCTTGACTTCAACGATTCAATAGCCCTGCTATCGTCGACCAATGATCGACGATCGCGAGGCCTCGTTCGACGATGGTCGAACGGAAAAGGCCTTAACCAAAAATACATTTAGAACTACTAGCCTAAGCTCTAGGTCAGTTATAAACTGTCCTAGGGAAACTGAACAAGGCCTAAACATGATCATATATAGTTATATGGATCAAGAGGGACCGGAAAGGGATTACATAAGCCAAATCACATCCAGGGTACCAACAATCTCCCCCTATTTGGGTTATGTTATCCAATCCGATCTAAAACTAAAGCACACAATATCAAAAGCAGAGATTAACCAAAAATTTAAATCACAGGCAATCCACAGAAAAACATAAAAGCATAAATCAGCAGAACTGTAAAGTATCAAGCAGATTTATCAGAGGTTTTGGCATCAGATGAGTTCTTAGGGATTGCAGCTGGTTTGAAAATAATTTCTCTGTTTGGATTTGCTGCTTGTCTTTTGGATAGCATTAGATCATGTTCACCAATAATTTTCTTTTCAGCATAACTTGGCAAAACTACAGCAGGGTGCAACCTCATGTATTCTTCAGTATTAAAAATTTCAGAGTTGACTTGAATTTTGCTGAGTTCCTTTTCTCTGAATTCAGACATAGTTGTATATGCTGTAGGGTCTAGTCCTTGAGCTTTGGCTCTCTCCATCATGCTCAGTGCAATAGATTCCTTAAATCTTGCCATAGAGGCAATTCTTTCAGTTTCAGTCATATCTGATGGAGAGGATGGTCTGTCAGTATCAGCTTGAGATGCAATCTCCATGTTCCTTTGAAGAGCTGTGGCTAATTTGCTTGAATCAAGAGGAATCTGTGCAGCCTTCTTAGGATCAGTTTCAGCATATAGAGATCTGGGAGGTGCAAGTTCAATGAACTTCTTGTGGGATTTCTCTGAATAGACCACTCTTTTTCCTTTTGTTTCAGCTGTCTCAGAAGCAGCAGGTTTCCTTGATGTGGAGGATGGACCTTTCCTGGGAGGAGAAGGTTTCCATTCTGGAACTTTCTTTTTAGGAGCAGGAGGAGGAGAGAAAGTAGATTGCTGAAATGTCATCTCCTTTATTTGTTCCATGGGAACATTTTCATTTCTTTTCCTTCCTTGTCCTGATACATCTTGGCCTCCCTGGCTTTGGTTACTCCTTCTCTGGTAAGACTTAAAGGTGTTGGAACTTGCTGATTTTGCAGATGGGGCAGAAGAGAGACTTCCAGAGGCTCCAGCACCAGGAGGTGGAGGAGGACCTCTGGGGGGGAATTTCTGAATTGGAGTGTCATATCTTTTTGTTCTCTTCTTCTCTCTTGTCTGATTCTTTGAAAGTCTCATCCATGGTTGAAATTCCTTGCTCTTGGGATCAATTCCCTTTAGAATGAAATAGGGAACATCCTTGTCTGGATTAGCAGTAGGACGAGCAGATGCTTTTCTTTTCTTGGATACAGCCTTTTTCTTCTTCTGGGTACTATCAGAATCCTCAGAGTCATCATCATCAGAGGAGTGGGATGAGGTTCTGCCAGCATAATCATCAAAATCTTGTTCTGAGATATCTTTGGCAGCTATAGCATGTTCAGCCTTTTCTTTCTCCTGCTTCTCTCTATCTTCTTTTTCTCTTGCTTCCTCAATGGCATCTTGCACAAGGAGGGCATCAAGATCGACATTGGGAGATCTCTTCCAGAGTTCTGATTCAGGATACAAGTCAGGAACTATCCTGGGGACCAGTTCTGCAATAGAAGGAATGGGTAGAGGATAGGTAAGGATAGGTGGAGAAAAGATGACTGTATCTACAGGGGCAGATGCTTTCTCTAGAGAGATGACTAGGGAATCCATATGAGAATTAGCCAACCCTTCAATGTACTCAGAGGCAATATTCTCAGCCACAAAGGCTATAAATTGTTCAAGGTTGAGAGTACCTGAGCTTGATTCCTTTTCAGTCATTTTGGAGGCATTCTCTGGTAAGTCTTGTATAGCCTCAGCTTCTTCAGCAGCAGCAGGGATGTTGATTGTGCCTGCATACAAAGAAAGATAAGTTAACAACCAAGTGGGAATAGAGTATTCCCCCAAGGTGAACAACAGCAGGTAATTGATAGAGTTACCTGAGATCTACATAGGATACCACTTTGCATCTAGGAAGGAGGTTATAATTCCTTCTAGATGTTCAGTGACATCAGGGATAGACA
Source organism: Platanthera zijinensis (assembly GCA_039513925.1). Taxonomy (NCBI): domain Eukaryota; kingdom Viridiplantae; phylum Streptophyta; class Magnoliopsida; order Asparagales; family Orchidaceae; genus Platanthera; species Platanthera zijinensis. The sequence goes on along the minus strand of CM077082.1, from coordinate 152,465,048 downwards.
CCTTTGCAAGGCACAAGAGGAGTGCCATACAGGAAAAGAAGAGAGAGTCCTTGACCAAGGGGTCATCAAGGTACTCAGGTCTATAAGGGACCGTTTTCTCTTGAGAAGGAGGAACAGAAGGAGATGTGAGTGTGAACTCACAGTCTGAATTGAGAAAGGATTCCAAAGCATTATCAGAGTCAATGGAGATAGCAGCATCAACTTGCAACACTGCTGCAAGATCATCAGCAGCTGAGATGGGAAGGAAGGGATAAGAGATTAACTCAAAGTTGGAGTTTGAATTAATTAGAAACTTAAATAAAACTATACCATCTGGTTGAGCAGTAGCATTCTCAAGTTGTTGAACCACTACTTCTGAGTCAGTAGTGTTTATTGAAACTTTTTCACACAAGTCCATGAGGACTTCCTCATTATTTTTCTCTGGGAGATCTTCATCAGAAGCTAGATTCACTAGGGAGTGAATGTCTTTGTTAGATAAAGATATCAATTTAAAGTCCTGATTATAACCTTTAGAGGAAGTGTTTTACCTTCTGATTGCTCTGGATCTTTCATTAGAGACTCTTTCTCTGGAAACTCTTGATGTTCTTCTACAATTGCTGTAAGGGGAAGAGAAGAGTTGTCCTGAAGGGCCAAGGCATCACCTGAGACCACTTCAACAGACATCTCCCCCTGCATGACTTCAGTGGGGACTGGAGTCATGCATCTTACTGAAGAGGGCTCAGCAGAGGGTGGAAATGATTTGATGGATTCAGTAAGGGCTTTGATGGATGCAATGAGAGGGGCATTGGCAGCCTCAATCATTTTTTGTATGGATGGAGTGATGAGCTCTACAATTTGTGCAAGCAATTCAGGAGTTATCTGAAATGCTGAGGATGTAGAGGTGGATGGAATGGAAGCAGTATGATCTACCACATGATCAAATGAATCATGTGGAGATGGGTGAACATCAACATGAGTGTGGGATTCATGTTGAGATAAGTGTGTGAGGATGGTAGCAGTTACCGTGTCAACACTGGCTGCGGCTGCCAGATGTTGTGGTATGGGTGACTGGGGTGGAGATGCATGTAGGGTGGAAGATGCATGTTGTGGTGGCACTGCAGATTGTGTGGAGGGTAATGCAGGAGATGGGGATGCAGGGGTAAAGAGGGAGGATGAAGGGATTGCTGAGCCTTCCCCAGCAAGCTGGAGAGTGGCTGAATCAGCCCTTGTGTCTGATGGAGGGTTAGGATCAACCCTAGCTGACTTCTTGATGACTCTCTGAGATTTCTTGAACAGAGAGGGGTCCAACCTCTTGCTAGCGTTGACTGCGGAGGGTGCAGAAACAAGCAGCAGGGGTGCTTTCACATATAGAAACACACCCAACACCCTGACAAGGTTTACTTCTTTCTGATTGTTCTTTCTCCTTATTAGTTCAAACAAAACTTTTCCCCAGGCTATCTGCGTCTTATTCACCAAAACTGACATTAAGGCAAATTATTGCCTGTTGATGTTGTCGTGAGCAGAGTGCTTTCCCAAAACAACCTTGCCCACCAGGTCTGCCAGAAACTTGTACTCTGGAGACAGGTTTATTTTCAGCAGCTTAGCTGGAATACCTTCAGCATGGCCCATCACGGTTAGCATGCGGCCATATTCCTCTGAATTTTGCTCATAGTCCTCAGTACCGGTTGGTAGACCAAACAACTCAGTCAGAACTTCAGGAGTCAGAATGACCTCCTCTCCATTTATCTTTCCAGTCATCGCTTCGTCGCTGGAGGACGAGGTATATACCCATTCTCGAATCTCTGGTATATGAATCTTTGGTGAGAATGACATAAATTTATTTAGCCCTTGATCTTCACACAGCTGCAGAATGTCTTGGATGGGTTGATCACATCGACTGAAAGAATCGAAGTCGACACAGAAACCAGTGTCGAACTTCATTCCGAAGAGAACTGCAGAAGGAATCGCCATTAGATTGAAGGGAGAATGACGAATCGAGATGCAAGGCAGGGGAGAAGAGAATCGCGCGGGATTAGAGTTCGAGAGCGAATTCTAAGCCAGAAGATGGAATATGAAAAGACGGAGCGGAAGGACGACGATCTCCAGACCAAAATCGACTATCAGATATAAATCTGCGATCGTCGATCCCGGAATAAAATCGGTCGTCGAACAATGACCGACGATAGTCAATATTTGACTAAACGAAAAACATCGACCGACTACAAGCAATCACCACGATCGTTGATCAATATATGTTGGTGGACGATTTCTGCCCTACTACCGAACGAGCTGTCGTCGACTGTTGGTCGACGATAGTTCTGACCTGGTCGAAGATCGTCGAGCAGTCGTTCGACGATTTTAGACAGAAAACAAATCTATCCAAATTTTCACTACTCTGAACCATTAATCATACCAAGCTGGTTTAGGAAGAACAAATGCCTTTGTTCATCAAGGGGCTTAGTGAAAATATCTCCTCTCTGCAGGTCTGTGGATATAAATTCCATTGCTATCTTGTTCTTTTCCACATTATCTCTTAGAAAATGATGTCTAATCTCAATGTGCTTGGTCCTGGAATGGTGCACAGGATTTTGAGCAATTGATATTGCACTGGTACTGTCACACAGAATTTTTGTTTTTGAGTGTGTGTACCCATAATCCACTAGCTGATTTTGAATCCACAGGATCTGTGAACAACAACTAGCTGCTGCTATATATTCAGCTTCAGCAGTTGAAGTAGTCACAGATGCCTGTTTCTTACAAAACCAAGAGACAAGTCTCTCTCCCAGGAATTGACAGGTCCCTGAGGTGCTTTTCCTGTCAACTCTACAACCAGCATAATCAGCATCTGAATATCCAATTAATTCAAATCCTGACTCAGCTGGGTACCACAGTCCTAAGTTAGGGCATCCCTTAAGATATCTCAAGATCCTCTTGAGAAGAGTTAAGTGAGATTCCTTTGGGTTGACCTGAAACCTAGCACATAGGCATGTAGCAAACATTATGTCAGGCCTACTTGCAGTCAAATACAGCAGGGAACCAACAATGGCTCTATAGTTCTTTTGATCAACAGTCTTGCCATTGACATCAGAATCAATAACTACATTTGAGGCCATAGGTGTGCTCATTGATGAAGCATCGGACATTCCAAATCTTTTAACCAGCTCTCTGGCATATTTTGATTGAGAAATGAAGATACCATTAACACACTGTTTCACTTGGAGACCAAGGAAATAGGATAACTCACCCATGCTGCTCATCTCAAACTTGGAGTGCATTAGTTCAGAGAACCTCTTGCATAGTTTGGGATCAGTGGAGCCAAATATAATGTCATCTACATAGATTTGAACTAACAGTTGTGAGTCCTTATGATGTCTAATAAATAGGGTTCTATCTACTACACCTCTCACAAACTTGTGTTCTAGAAGGAAATTTGCTAAGGTCTCATACCAAGCTCTAGGAGCTTGCTTAAGTCCATATAGAGCCTTTTGGAGTTTGAACACATGAGTGGGTAAGGTTGATGAAACAAACCCTGGTGGTTGTTCAACAAACACTTCTTCCTTTAAATCTCCATTGAGGAAGGCACTCTTCACATCCATTTGGAAGACCTTAAATTTCTTATAGGCAGCATAGGCTAGGAAAATCCTAATGGCTTCTAGTCTAGCTACAGGGGCAAAAGTTTGATCATAATCTATGCCTTCCTCCTGTCTATAGCTTTGAGCTACTAGCCTAGCTTTATTCCTAACTACTATGCTTTGGGCATCAAGCTTGTTTCTAAACACCCACTTGGTGCCTATGATCAGTTGGCCTCTTGGTCTTGGAACCAAAGTCCAAACTTTACATCTTTCAAACTGGTTAAGTTCCTCTTGCATGGCTATAATCCAGTGTGGATCAAGCTCAGTATCTTTAATGGTTAGTGGCTCAACCTGAGAAAGGAAACAAGCAAACATCACATCTTTGTTGAGTTGATGTCTTGTCTGGACTCCTACTGAAATGTCTCCAATCACTTGAGATACAGGGTGATCTATAAGTGTGACAAGATTAGTAGGTTCAACAATGATCTGATCTTCAACATGTGCAAGATTTAATTCCTCATGTGGAATTTGATCAACTGTTGGAGCAGGTGCTTTAACTTGTAAAAGTTCTACATCAGATTCAGAATCTGAAGAAGCAACCTGAGGAGTTTGTTGGGGATGATTCTCCTATGTGAGTCTCAAACCTTCCAAATCCTTACTTACTCCTAGGACTTGCACTGTACTATTAGAGGAAGAGTCCTTCTCCTTATAATACATGACTGTCTCATCAAAAGAGACATGTGCAGACTCTTCTATCTTAAGAGAGGATTTATTGAGGACCCTATAGGCTTTGCTTACTTGAGAGTATCCCAGAAAGACTCCCATTGAAGCTTTTGCCTCAAATTTTCTAAGGTATTCTTTGTTATTGTTATGAACAAAAGCAACACATCCAAATACTCTAAAATAGTCTATTTTAGGTTTCACTTGCTTAAGTAACTCATAGGGTGTCTTACCCTTAAGTTTATGTATCAGGCTTCTGTTCAATACATAGTTAGCTGTGCTAACTGCTTCAGCCCAAAAATACAGAGGCATGTTAGCATCTGCCAACAATGTACTTGCAGCTTCAATTAGGGTTCTGTTTTTCCTTTCAACTACCCCATTTTGTTGAGGAGTTCTAGGAGCAGAGAAGCTATGTTTGATACCTTCCTTCTCACAGAATTCTTGCATAAGAAGAGACTCAAACTCAGTACCATGATCACTTCTGATCAAGGCAATCTGAGTAGAGTACTCACTCTGTATACACTTTAGAAAATCTGTAAGAACCTTGAAGTTATCAGCCTTAGTTCTCAAGAAGAATACCCAAGTGAACCTAGAGAAGTCATCTACAATTACTAGAGTGTAGGACTTTCCTCCAAGACTCTGTACAGCAATAGGACCAAATAAATCCAAATGTAGCAAGTACAGAATCCTGGGAGAATCACTTTTATTAACTGATTTAAAGCTATTTCTTGTTTGCTTACCTAATTGACAAGCTTTGCAAAGGCCTTCCTTCTTGTAGGGGCAAGAAGGTAAGCCTCTTACAAGATTGTATTTAGCCAACCTAGAAATGTTTTTCAAATTTACATGACTAAGTCTCTTATGCCAAAGGGTATTATTACTGGTTACTTCATTAAATAAGCATATTTCAGATTTGGATGAGTTAAAATCTACAACATAAACATTACCAATTCTAATACCTACTAACACAACAGTATTATTTAAAGCAATATTACAAGCAGTGTCAGTAAACCATACCTTGTACCCAGCATCACACATTTGGCTTACAGAGATTAGGTTGTGCTTTAGTCCTGAGACATAAGCAACCTTCTTGAATGTTACAGCTCCTATGGTGAAGCTGCCATACCCTTCAGTCTGTCCACAGCTGGAATCCCTGAATACAACTTTTGGTCCCAGCTTGGCTTTGAACCCTGACAGATTCTTCTTCTTTCCTGTCATATGCTTTGAGCATCCACTATCCAGATACCATTTGTCATGTATGACTGGATAGGTCTTCACCTGCAAAGATATCAATTATACATTGTGGACCCAGGTTACCTTGGGTCCAGTATTCTTCACAAAAGAAAAACTAGATATAAAAGATTTTGCAGGCTTAGATTTATATCCTAAAGGGTGTGATCTCCTAGGTGGGATAATCCATTCAGTTAAAGGATTAAACGACCTAGGGTAGTGATTGGGATTTGCAATTCTGGAAGTTTGAAATTTATTTTCCAGCTTAAGTCCAGATCGTCGATCCACGGTCGACGATCGCAAGTCATATCGTCGATCATTTGTAGTAGTGCTATGTTCTGGATTCCACGATCGTCGATCACTGGTCGACGACTCAAGATGAGATCGTCGATCTCCTGCACCAAAGATATCATACTTGGTGAAGGTGTTCAGCGATCGTCGATAGACGTTCGACGATTGGTTTGACGATCGTCGAATAGTGTTCGACGATTTTTGTAAAGCTAGAAATTTTTTCTTCCTGTTCTCTTTCTTAATCTTATTCTGAATTTTCTTACATTTTTCAATTTCCTCAGTATTCTTTATTCCTGATTCAGAAATAAATTTTACTGGAGTGCTAAATCTCTCCTTTGTGAGGAGGATGGGTTCACTAGATGTAGCACCTAAGCCTAGTTTATCATTACCAACCCTAGTGTTTGCTATACTGGTTATTTCAGATAATTTAAGGCTTCTGCCATTTAATTGTTCTTCTAATCTCTTAGATTTAGCTAGTTCTAATTTTAGGAATGTTACTTCTTCTTTTGAGCTTTCTAATTCCTTTTCTAATCTAATTATTTTAATACTTTCCATGTCTAGTTCCATTATCTTTAATCTAAGTGACTTAATTTCTTTTTCAGACAATAGTAAATCTAAACATAGAGTTTTAAATTTTAATTTGAACTCAGGAGATGAGAAATCAAATGAGTCGATTACCTGGTCTTCCATAGAGGAATCTTCTTCATTGTCTCCTTCTTCTTCAGAATTCTCTGCAGCTGACAGAGAGCTGCAGGCATCAATAGCCATGAGGCAGACCTCTTTGGCTTTCTTCTCTTCTTCTTCTTCTGAATCACTGGAGCTAGAGGAGCAGGTATCCTCTTCTGTTTCACTCCAGGTAGCAGCCACAAATCCCTTGTCCTTCTTCTTGTATTTGTGTGAGGAGGACTTGGAGTGGTGCTTCCTGTACTCTTTCTCATGTTTCTTCTCCTTGTGTTTCTTCTCTGGACAATCTGGAGCAATGTGTCCAGGCTTGCTGCAAACATAGCAGATGATTTCTTTAGATGGAGTTTTGTCATACCTTGGTTTGTCCTCATACTTGGAGAACTTCTTTCTGAGGTCTCTTCTTCCCATGTTGAAGAATCTCTTGACAATGAGTGCCAGTAACTCCTCATTTGATTGACTTCCTTCAGAAGTCTCAGCAGCCTTAAGAGCTAGAGAGTGCTCTTTCTTTGTAGGTGTAGGAGTTTTTACTTCAATTGCAGCAGCTCTGCTCTTTAAAGTTTGCTCATATGACTTGAGCTTTCCCAACATAGCTTCTGTGGAGAGTTCCACAGTGTTTCTTCCATCCTTGATGGGCCATATCCTTGAGTCCCAAGAGATGGGAAGGCACATCAGGATCTTGTCATTGACTTCTGACAAAGTTATCTCCTTGTCCAAAGACCTCAGTTCACTTATTATTGAACTGAGTCTTGTGTACATTGTGTCAATGTCTTCAGCATCATCCTTCTTGAAATTTTCATACTGAGAAGTGAGGTTGGATCTCCTGTCCTTCCTCTCGTCAGCTGAGCCAGCAACTATGTGGTTGAGGGAATCCCACATAGCTTTGGCTGAGGTACATTCAGCAAGCTTCTGGAATATTTCATCAGACATTGTCTGAGCTAGGATATTCATTGCTTTTGCATCAGCTGCTTTTGCCTTCTTGTAAGTTTCATTGTAGTCAGGTGGTGGCACAGTACTGAGATCAGCAGAAGTGGAAGCAGCAGCAGGCCTAGCAGGTGGTCCTGTCAAAATAGAGGAAAAGATATCTTCATCAATAGAATTCATGTATAGTCTTATCCTGGCCTTCCATATGCCAAACTTGGACAAGTTGCATACAGGAGGTCTGGTGCTTGAATAATCCTTAGACTGGGCCATGTGTGAAAGTGTTTGTGAATGGTATCAGGAAACAACTTATCACTGGATCTTTTAACTCAGGTGTTAGCCTGTATGAACAGCTAACCTCCCTCTGATACCAATTGAAAGTGAGGGGATAAGTTGTAAACTACTCTAGAGGGGGGGTGAATAGAGTATTCAAATTTTATGAATAACTAGTCAGCTCTCTTGGAGTTTATTTACGGAATAAAATAATCTGATACTTGAACCCTGAGAGCCTAACACAGTGACGTGCACAAGTGAGAGAGTTAACTGAAATTTCAGTTTAACTATAAACCTATCACAGCAACTAGCAATCCTAGGTAGTTCTATCACAACCACAGAAAAGACGATTAAACAAAAACAACCAGAGAGACACAGGATATATAGTGGTTCCCTCTTAATAGGTACTCCACTCTTCTACCACCCTGGTAGGAATCCACTACAGGTTTTTGCTAAGGTGCCCTGCCACCAATGATCTGATTCAGGTAGATCAAACAGACCCTTTGAGCTTTTGATAAGGATGCTCAACCACAGGTTGTTGATAAGGTGCCCTGTCACCAATGTTCACTTTTGAAGAGGTGTGAAAACTCTTTTACAAAGGGGTTGAGAGGGTTAGATTGTCTTCTCTGTTGTTAATACAGATTAGAGAAGACTTGTGGATTCTCTAAAGAATCAAAGTCTCCCCCTGGCTCAGTGGAAGTCCAGGGAAAGCCTTTGCTTCAGGATGAAGGAGTTTCAGATATACTGAAACTAAATCCTCAGAGATCTGTAGACTGATTTTTATCAGGTCTTCAGATTCTGGAGCACGTGAAGCAGATCTGGAACTCTTTCTGAAGTCTTGAAAACTCTAAGCAGATGCTCAGGAGACTTGAGAATGAAAGAAATTTCTTTGGACTTTTGCTTCAAGAAAACTTTTCTTCTTCGTTTTGAGAGATGGTGAAGAGTTGCTCTGGAGATGCTTGAGAGAATGCAGCACTAAGAAAAAATCTCTCTGTATCTGTGTCTTCTTATTTTTCTGAGAAAAAAATCTCTCTTAAATATGTCTTCTCATTTTTCCTTTGGAACGGCTCTATTGATTTGAATTCTCGAGCCCTGCAACAGATTATCTCAAAATAGAATATAGCAATAGGAATAGAATGACCTATTAGCTTACTGTCAGTCCCAATAAGGAAATAAATGAATAGGAAAATATCTCAGCATAAAGACTTATCATTCTTGGAAATAGCATACACCGCCAACGGCTAGAATACAGCCTGGCAATATATTTTGTATAAAAAGACAAAAATGCTTTATCAAAATACGAAATCCCGTAATTTATGCTTAACATATTTGGTAATTAATTCATTCGAATTTAAGCCATAAATTAGCAAAAACAATCTTCAGAAAATCTTTCTAACCACACGCTAAAACACTTGGAAATAAACCAAGGAATAAAATAAGTGCAAATTGTTAAAGGCAGACAGAAATCGTCGAACAGGGGTTCGATGATCGTCGACCTAGCTAACAGATCGTCGACTAAAAGCAGAAATCTGTCGAAACAGAAATCGTCGACCAGAAATCGTCGACCAGCTCAAGATATCGTCGACCAGCAAAGAATCTGTCGAAGCAGAAAACGTCGAACATCACATGATGTCGACGACTAAGGCAAACAATCTGTCGAGACAGGAATCGTGAAGCGAGAACACGATCGTAGAACTGCTGATGGCAGATCGTCGACCAACCTTCAGAGCATAATAAACTTGCTCTGAGATCGTCGACCATCGGTCGACGATAATTGTCTTGACTTCAACGATTCAATAGCCCTGCTATCGTCGACCAATGATCGACGATCGCGAGGCCTCGTTCGACGATGGTCGAACGGAAAAGGCCTTAACCAAAAATACATTTAGAACTACTAGCCTAAGCTCTAGGTCAGTTATAAACTGTCCTAGGGAAACTGAACAAGGCCTAAACATGATCATATATAGTTATATGGATCAAGAGGGACCGGAAAGGGATTACATAAGCCAAATCACATCCAGGGTACCAACAGTGCCTCATAATATCATCTTTAGAATGTTCCTCTACATGCCATCGAATATTACTTTCAGTTTTTGATGACATGAATAACCTTTTCAATCTCGGTGTCAAAGGAAAATATCTTACTTGTTTTGCTGGAATTTTTTAAATTGTATTTTGCATGTTATTTCCATTGTCATTTAGTTGCTTTTATCGTGACTCGCCGCAAATCTAAAAATTTTCATGTGTAATATCATTTCCTTTAAAAATCATGCAATTATTGGGGCATGCATCCCAAGTGTCGTAAGAAAATCCCAAATCTTTTGTAATCTTATGAGATTCATAATAAGACTTAGGTATTTTTATGTTCGGAAAAGCATCAATAAGGCACTCCAATAGCCATGTGAATGAGATATCTGTCCATCCATGCATAACTTTACCTTGCAGTAATCTAACTATGAAAGACAATGATGTATACTTGACACAATTAGGGTACAATGGACACTCTACGTCTTCAACAAGTTTTATAAATTTGGCATCTTCTTCGCTAGGACCATCTATTCTTGGACTGCTTGATGATGGATTCTCATACAAACTAGCACTAATAGGTGGCATTCCAATTGCTTCATGAATCATCTCCATCATATACGCTCTAAAATCATAACGTTGTTCATCCCAACTGCAAGATATAGAAGAATATGATTCCCCGTGAAGGGTCCATCTTGTACATGTATAAAAGCCCATTTATAATTATATGTTCACGAGCAATGACCCTCTCCATCAAATAAGTATTATAATATTTTTTGCAAGGGCAATAAATTTAAGTATCAAGACTATATGTTTTATTTTGATATGCATAATCTAGAAACTTGTCAACACCATGGATGTATTCAGATGAACCTTATTTTGCAAATCAATCCAACTTTTATCCATATTTAATGCCAAAGAAATCTACATAAATAAAAGAAAAATTTAGGGTTATACAAATAGAGGTCGGAAATTGAAAATATATTATTTTGATTTTCAATAATGTTTGACAAGTAAAAACAATCAAAATGATTATGAAAAACTTGTCTTAATCATAACCATACAAATCATGTGCAAAGATCAAATATGATAAATTAGTAGCAGTCAGTCTACAAATTTATGAACAACAATCAAGAACCATCATCCACCAAAGCATTCTCATATTCACAACTCCCATTTTTTGCTCATGTACACAACTCACACATTAATTATAATTTCATATTATTTCAAAAGGGCTTTATGTTCCAACGGAGTTATCATCATCATCAATATTATCAAGATTATCCCAACTATTTTGAGTGGGCTTTATAAATTTCTCTCAAATTATTGCTATTAAGTGCAACATAGAGTTTTAAATATTAATTTTTTCCATCTATTTTTGCGATTTGTTTTCATCTATTTTTGCAATTTGTTTTCATGTTTTCTCTAGGTTATTTTTCTATATTATTTCCAATGGCTTTCATTTTTGGGGCATCTTTTGCCCTTTTGATCTGTCCAAACAACTGTAGTCCATTTACATTATTTTTCCTTTAGTAGGTACCAAGTAACATAGCATATAAGATGATATCTTGCAATTAACTATGTAAATCCTAGCACAGTTAACAAAGAATTATGAGTAGCCGGTAAAACATGAAGCCTTGGGTAATTCAACTACTGATTAAGATAGCAGGTAAAGGTAACAAATAATAAACCTTCTTCTTTTAAACTAATTACCTTAGATAATCCAAGATTTTAGAACAACTTATGTTAAACAAAAAGGAAAGAAGATTGTCAAACCTGAGTTGCAGAGAACAGGAAGTAAAAGATTACCTAACCGAACGATTTTCAGTAAAAGATAACCTAACATAAAGAGATCGTGGACGGGCACTCACTGATTTTCAATGATTTTTCTGAAAAACAACATATCATCAAAGGAGATAAGATCCAAATATATGGCAAACGGGAAGAAGATCGAAGGAGGATGAAGTTGTGCGGCTATTATACCTACCGAGATGCGAGAGAGATCATGGACCCGGTGACGAGAGAGATCGTTTATGCAGTTGCCGAGAGAGAATGTGAATGCAAATAACGAGATGTGCAAGGAAACTGCGAAGGGTTGTACGCCATCGTGGAGGGGATCGGGATCTAGAGCAGCTTGCAAAATAGGGCACGGGATGGGCGAAATGTCGAGGAGAAAGGGGAAGCACGATTTAGATTAGGGCACGGGATGGGCGCGGGTTTTAACATTTTTTTTGGCGATAGAAATAGGGGAGTACGGTGGATGGGGGGATATACATGAATGGTTGTGATTGCTTAGATGTTAGCTAATACTAAATATTAGCCACACTTTTTTCTTTACGTGGCTAATACAAAGGTATTAGCCATACTTTTTTACAGCCCTGGCTAAAACCTAAATATTAGCCACGATTTTGCGATCATGGCTAATACTGGTGTATTAGCCACTATTTTTGAACCCTTGGAAAAAAATGTGTAGCTAATACTCATTTTTCTAGTAGTGTAACCTGAAATTATTCTGGACTTTGCAGGCGTTCAGTGGTCTCGACGCCACTCGACAAAGCGTCAAGTGCGCTGAGTAAACTCGATGCCATTCGACGAATTATCAAGTAATACTCAACAAATGAAAAATTGACTTAGAAAACTATGCTGGACTTTATAGGCGTCAAGTGCTCACGACGATTCTCGACGATTCGTTGAGTGAGTGTATGTATACTTGATGATTTTTACTTAAGGTATTTTTCAGCCCATACTGTTTTCTGATTCCTATACACGGGCTGAAACGGGTTTCGAGAAATTCACCATATGACTCCTTTGGACTGGTTTTTTCAATAAGACCTTTTAAAGTAATTATGAGAGGTCTAATGTTAGGGTGACACATGGCATCCCTAATTCTTCTTATAAAAAAGGAAGGAACGAGAAACCCTAGCCATCACTTCAATTTTCTTGTCGAGCCATTTCTTGTGCCGAAACCATCGGAAGAGAGAAGTTATCGGAGTCGGATTTTCTGGAATAGGAACCTTTATATTCCATGAGTAACAATGCCAATGAGGTAGAAGATGCCGCCGAGAGGGATAACAAGATCCATGGCCGGAAATGAGGTGAGCTTCCTACCCCCTCCCTTAGTGCTAGATCTTTAGTTAAATTCTAGGAGAGATGTCGACTCAAAAGAGTTGGACTGTGCGAGATGAAGATCTCCTAGGATGAGACCATGCTAGGATTCTTATCCTAGGTATTTGTGTCTTCAACCTCTCCTCTCTTCATCGAGAAGATTATGGACTTGGTTTTGTGAAGAGAAATGGTTTATTGAGGGTGAATTAGGGAGGAGGAAAATCTATGACTAGTTTTGAACATATGACTGGAGAAAGAAGATGAACCGATGTCGTTAATTTTTCTTTAAGATGCATGCAGAAATCTATTTTCTATGCACAGTGAACATCGAGTCCATTTTTTGATGTGATATAGTTGTATTTAGGTCTTGGGCTAAACACGAAAGTTGTATTCCTCAGAAAGATTTTTCCTATGGATGGTTAAATGTTTTCATACCAGTCCTGTCGCCTCGTGAAAGTCCAGTCAAAGTTCTTATACAGTATAACCAAAGTGCACATTATTTTCAGGTTAGTGTATAATCGGATCTGGACTCGGTAGAAGGTTGTAATAGGATGATGTTGAGGTTTTGGTGAACTCAATTTATTTATGATCGTGATAAACAAATGTTTGATAGGATTCAGTTGTTAGATCGTTAAGTAAAAAAATGGTTTGGTGAATTGTTTGTACAAATGGTTTGAAAGATTTTAATAAACAAATGGTTAGGGAATCTTAGTGAACAAATGATTTGATAAGGTTTGGTTGTACAAATGATGCACTCGTGAAATTCGATAAGGATGTGCATGATTATACCCGGATAATGGAATAGGTTTTGAAAGAGGATGTGATGCCCGATAATTGAATGTGTAACTTATAGCTCTGTTATCATGCTTGATGATTTTGAGAAATACCATTATATTATTGTGATTATAATATGGAATCATAGTTGTTTGTGAAGGCTTGATTTTAATGAAGGAATCAGATGAGGTAAATCTCATTGCCATGGAATATGTGGAATGGTAGTATCTAGTGTCTGATGGTATAGTTAGTATAGTCCATTGCTTAGATTTGTCTCCCTATAGGTAGCAATGTGGGATTGGTACGTTGTATGAGGTGTATTTCCACTGTGTCTATGATGAACCCTTAATTGCTTGGAGTGCGAGAATGCAAAAAGGGTGTGAGTCCATGAGTATTTGGCCACACTAGACTGATGTGATTATAAGGGGCTCTGTGGGGAACCCTTGAGTGTTGTTGAACACTGGATGGTTGATGGCAAGGCCATGTGAAATTACATGCGGTGGGAGTCGACACACAATGTCATAATCCTAGGTTAAGGATAGTGTGGCAAGTCTACAGGCTCGCTAGTAATCACACCGATGGGAGTTGATAGATAGAATTCGGATAGTTTGGCTGTTTCCTCGGTGCTCATTCCCGATGCCCTTTCTATGCCACACCCTTATCCAGGTTTGGCTGTGTTCTTGGTGCACGTATACCCAAGACCCTTTTTATCAATAGTACACATGAAGCTCCGCTGTTCATGTTCTTAGCATTGAGGCGTACTGAGGCCTAGGCCAGGTAGTGTGGAGACCAGCCTAGTAGTGGAAATCCCGTTCCACTGTTACCGTCTGTCCAAATGGATGGCGCCTAAGAGGTTAGCTACTTGCTCGAAAAGTGGGAACTACAAGTCTGTGTCGGCATAACAGTGTCCGTATGTGTGAGCATGGGTGAGTCATCATGCTACATTCATATAATTACATTGCACTGTATAGATCCTTATCATATAAGTTTGTATGGGCACTCTTATATGATAAGTTACTTTACTGTTAAGCCAGTCCTTAACTTATAAGTCCATATGGGAATAATTATAAGTTGAGTTACTTTCCTGTTATGGAACATATTTACACTGATATTGATAGTAGAAATACTTGCATAGATTGATATCATTACTTATTGTACATTGTTGGATACTCTTATATTGATTTGTCTTATGCCACCTGCTTGTACTACTGCTTATACATATATATTGTACTCTCTTCTTTCCTCCGCTCGGTGCCTAAGAGTCACCGGGGGAGCGTATGTGAGAGCCAGTTAGTCTTTATGACTAACGGTTGCTACTTCTTCCGTTTTAGGAGGAAACCCCATAGATAGAGCAGTAGAAGGTTATGCAGGAGGGCATCCAGGCCAGGGAGATAGGGCATGATGTGACATTACCAATGCTGTTGTTGGTTACGGATATGAGTTTTTGAGAGATTCTAGTTGTAGCCCTTTGGGCAAAGTTTTTATGTACACTGATATTATAGAAGCATGTTGATGTTTCTTATTATTGATGTACTTGTGGACTTTTATACTTATGTGGATTTTAAATTCTGTTTGTTCTTTATGTTGGGTTGGCATGGATGATATTGGTTTTAGCCGGCAGGATAGGCGTCTTGTAGTATCGATCAACCCGTATGTTGGCGTTACCGTAAGCTGGCTGTTTTGTGCATAAGACTCCCCTTGGCTGTTTCTTGTGTTTCGGGGGGGGGGGGGGTCTTACAAGAGGCCACTCCTGTATCGTAACTATCTTCGCCGGATCCACTGCAATTCCCTCACCACTAATCACTTGACTGAGGAACAATACTTTTGACATCCAAAACTCACACTTATTGAACTTGGCATATAACTTACTCCTCGTCAATGTTTCCAACACAGTGCATAAGTGATCCACATGATCTTCCTCCGACTGAGAGTACACCAGGATATCATCAATTAAGACTATCACGAATTGGTCGAAATACTCCTTGATCGTTCTATTTATCAAGTCCATAAACACTAAAGGCGCATTTGTTAGGCCAAACGACATAACCGTGAACTCGTAATCCTTGTAACACATACTTAACGCCATTTTGGGAATGTAACTTTCCCATATACTCAGTAGATAGTAACCGGACTTTAAATCCAGCGTCGAGTACACATCAGAACCTACTAGCTAATAAAATAGATCAGCAATTCTCAGAATTAGATACATATTCTTCTCCATTAACTTGTTCAACTCTCGGTAATCTATATACAACCGCAAGCTTCCACCCTTTTTCTTCACTAAAATGACTGGTGCACTCCAAGGTGACGAACTAAGACAAACATAACCTTAATATAGCAGCTCGTGTGTAATATCCCACAAACAACCAGACCCCTAGGAGGTTTTCTGTCACAACCCGCATTTTTCTCATTAATAAATAAATCAGAACACGAGATAACTACGAGCTGTGATGCCACGTCAAGCAGGGGAAAACTACTGACGCTCAAGCAACACTCTAA
Organism: Platanthera zijinensis; assembly: GCA_039513925.1. Taxonomy (NCBI): domain Eukaryota; kingdom Viridiplantae; phylum Streptophyta; class Magnoliopsida; order Asparagales; family Orchidaceae; genus Platanthera; species Platanthera zijinensis. Next base: position 152,448,981 of record CM077082.1, on the reverse strand, counting down.
ACCGTCAAATCATAAGTTAAAAAGAATAGAAAACTGATTTTAAATTAATTGGCCGTATCCCTCAGCTCAGTGGATTAGAAAGTCCACGGTTTGAAAACTATTTTTATACGTAGCGGAAAAATACTTCATTTATGTTTAACATCCTAAAAGAGTGCATAAGTGTCCTAAGAGGACAACTTACACTATGCAAGACCCTAGATTTCAATTTATAATATTTATAAAGAAAAAAATCTTTTTTACGCATTTGGAAAATAATGTATGAGCTTTTATAAAACATGCTGATCATGCAATACATATAGTAGTTCTTATAGGTTGTAAAGTAACTAGCAACCTAGCATAAAACATTCCCAGAGAGCAAGTGAAACTACCACAAAACAGGTAAACTAGCAGCTAAGCAAAGACTTAGTATCACCAAGGAAAATCACCAACGAGCGTCAACAACCTGACATGAACTCGCTGGCGAGCATGTATGTCTGTACTACCACAAAGCTAAAGAATTACCTCAATAGGTGAGGAAAACACTGCCACCACGCAGTCCACAAAGAAACTCCTGAAATTAGCCGCTCAGCCGGCTACAGACCTGAACCTGAGGCATTCAAAAGAAGAACACCTCAGCAAGAAATAATAAAACAAGTGGCAAAGAAACATCAGATAAAAATCGAATGAGAAGAGCAGAAAGAAAAGGGTTACCAACCCTGCAAGGGAAATGCTGAAAACCTCAGCTAAGAATTCAAAAAAAAGAGAGACAAAATGTAAGTGTAATAATTAGAAAAGTGAGAGAAATGCAACAAGTGCTAAAACGTACCAAACTCTGCTCAAGCCTGCAGAGACAAAAGGGGACCAATATGCCGTCAAATGAACAATATGAAAGGAACTAACAGTCCTAAACTTGTAAATCGCTAGCACTGGCACAAATCCCAAACCTGTGTCGGAGACTAAGAACAGTCACAACCGAACAAGCAGGTCCAGGTGTCTCAAGAGTACTAAAGGGGCCGCCACAGGGTCCACACACAAAGAGTTCCAACCTCTTACAGGAACCCAAAATGTCCAAAGGAGGGAATGGTGGTGGCCACGGCTCGAACTCCCTGGTACCATACTCCCTCAGAAACCCAGCTACCACATGCTAAGGATCCACGATTCGGCGCCAAAACTAGCCGACAACACCACATAGAAACTACCAAGTTCTACAACCAAAACCCGCTGAAATAGACTAAACCTAAATTCGGCGACACCCGCCAAATTATTTCCCACTACCCGCCGAATTATTTCCCACTACCCGCCGAATTATTTCCCACTACCCGCCGAATTCAACTTAGAAAATAAATTCTGATTTCTTCCTAGTTTAGGCCGACTACAAGCCCTAACCTAGGAATATTTCTAATCTCACCTACACTACTCCGGTATTCTACGACAAGGAGAGACAATAAGGTGAAAAAAATACAACCCATGGAGGCACGCAAGAGGGGAGAAGTCCACTTGCCTCAAATCGTTCTTGAAAACGTCCACCCAAAAAACTTCACCACGTAGATCCGTCCAAAAGGGGGCACGCGAAGACGAGATCTACGAAAAAAAACGGACAACCGGGGTTAGGGCCGAAAAAAATCTAAGGCGAAACGGTCACTGAAATGGAAAAAGCTTACCGCGATCTCGAAGCTCTCGCCGAGAGCTTTCCAACGCCGTGATCGGATCGAAATTCCGTCCACCGGATCGGCGGTGGCGGCCGCCGGAAGATACGTGAACGAGAGGTTTCCGCCTCGATTTCTCTCGCACAGGAGGGGGGCTGCTGGTTCGGGGGAAGAAAGGGGCTTCTTCTTTTTATATATATATATACTTAAGAATAATAATATTAATAATAATATTATATTTATTACTAATAATATTATTAATAATAATATTAATAATATTATTAACAAAAGGGGGGGGGGGCTGCTGGTTCGGCGGGAAAGGCAAAGGGGGAGGGGGGCTGATTCGGTGAGAATGGTAAACCATTCTCACCGATTCCCTCTCCCCCTTTTTCTTTTTCCTTTTTTTTTATATTCTTTATATATATATATGTAATAATAATATTTATTATTATTAAAAAAATGATATAACATTATATCGTTACGGAGGGCCAAACGCGTTCCGAATCGAACGCAATTCGCACCGTAGGCGAATGACGATGCTACGAATCCAACGGCGAAGTCGAAATCGAATTCCAGCGCACTATTTTCGAGATAAAAATTTCTAAAGTTAACGGCGTATGCGAAAACATGCAAAACTTCAATCGCGCGCCGAGGCTCCAAAAATGCTCGGAACGCGACGAAACTTGACGAGCAAGTCTAAAATTAGCCGATCAAATTTCCTAATGTGAAATTTTCCACTCCCGACACAAATCCCAAAATTTCGCCGGTGAAACCTAACGAACGCAGAACGCGCTAACGACAAAGTCGGTATCAAAATCCGACGAACAAAACTCGGGCAAATTCCTCCCAAAGCCAAAACACAAGCATTCCCCAAGAGGCTCCACCGAGTCACCAAACAGACTCCGGCTCACTAGGGAATCTTGCTACCAGGCATCACCAAGCCACGCAGGAAACCTAAAGAGCTAAGAGCACGCTCTAACAACGTCACATGACCAACACACGCTAACATAACGCTCTGACGTCATACTACGTCAAATAAGAAATTAAATAATTCACTGGAAAAATGTCGGCGGCGTTACAGTCACTCCCCCTAAAAGAAAGTTTCGTCCCGAAACTTTACGCATAAAAACTTCTACCATAGAAGGAAAAACAAACCAAGGGTTATCGAATGCATACCGAGCAAAGCTAGGAGAATAGATGAGGATGCGCCTCCCTCATAGCGGACTCCAACTCCTAAGTCGCGCTCTCCACGTCTTGGTTTCTCCACAGAATCTTTACCATCGGTATTGTCTTCCTCCGCAACACTCGATCTTGCACATCCAGAACACGAATAGGAACTTCCACGTAGGAAAGGTTAGGCTCCAACTGGGGCACTGCATCCAGAACTTGTCTGTCACTTAGCACGCACCTCCGTAATTGGCTCACGTGAAAAAAATTGTGCACACTAGGAAAATTTGCGGGCAATTTCAACTTGTAGGCTGACACACCAATCCGCTCCACAATTTCAAATGGTCCCACATACCTCGGGTCCAACTTGTGGTTCTTACCGAACCTCTTCACTCCAACCCTCGGGGTAACCTTAAGGAATACCATGTCCCCCACAGAAAATTCCAAAACGGATCTACGCCGATTGGCGTTCTTCTCGTATCGCTCTTGAGCTATCTAAAGCTTCTCTCGAATAAGCTTTACAGAGACTTCCATTTCTTCTAAGGCATCTGGACCTAACAGCGGCCTCTCACCAACCTCAGCCCAAAATAGAGGAGTTCTACATCGTCTTCCATATAGCGCTTCGAAAGGAGCCATTTGCAGACTCTCTAGATAACAGTTATTGTATGCGAACTCCATCAACCTCAAGCGTTCGTCCCACGCTCCTCCGTGGTCTAATATATAACAACGGATCATATCTTCCACAATCTGATTAACACGCTCCGTTTGACCATTGGTCTGCGGATGATATGCGGTAGAATATCTCAAGTCAGTTCCCAATCCTTCTTGAAGGCTCTTCCAGAAACGAGACGTAAACCTGGAGTCTCGATCTGATACTATACTTATGGGTACTCCATGTAACCTGATAACTTCATTCAAATATAGCTCCGCTATCTTTTTCATCGAGTAACCAATCTGAAAGGGTACGAAGTGCGCACACTTTGTTAATCTATCAACAATCACCCAAACAGAGTCATGCCCTCTGGGAGATCTCGGCAAACCAGTAATGAAATCCATTGAGATACTCTCCCACTTCCAAGCTGGAATCTCTAAAGGCGCTAACTTTCCACCAGGCCTTCCATGATCAGCCTTAACTCTATTGCACGTAAAACATTCTGACACAAACCTTACAATATCACCCTTCATCCCAATCCACCAGGCAATCTGTTTCAAGTCCTTGTACATTTTTGTAGACCCTGGATGGTAGGCCACACTTGAACAGTGTGCCTCATTGCACAACTTAACTCGAATATCTCGAAAATTGGGGACGCAAAATCTACCGCGGTACTTTAGAGTACCCGCGTCATCGATCGAAAAGTCAGGTAGCTCCCCCTTCTCAGTTCTACTATGAAGGTGCAATAGATCAGGATCGTCCTTTTGATGAAGCCTCGTAAGAGAAATCCATGAAGGCTCAGACACTTCCAAACTGCCTGGCGAGTCACATCTACCAACTGAAATATCCATTAAAAGGAACTCTTCTACTAACAACTCAGCGGAGAGATTGAAAATTTTCCCTGTCTTCCTGCTTAAGGCGTCGGCTACCACGTTAGCCTTACCCAGATGGTATATGATCTCCACTTCATAATCAGCCACATACTATAACCATCTGCACTGGCGCAAGTTCAACTCCTTTTGAGTGAAGACGTACTTCAAACTCTTATGATCTGTATAAATCTTGCACTGCGCGCCATACAACAAGTGTCTCCATAATTTCAATGCATAGATAACTGCTGCGAATTCCAAGTCATGCGTAGGGTAGTTCCTTTCATGAATCTTAAGCTTCCTTGACCCATACGCAATCACTTTTCCTTCTTGCATCAGCACACAACCAAGACCCACGTGGGACGCATCTACATAAACGGCATAGTCTAATCCTTCCGTAGGTAATGTCAATATTGGAGCAGTGCACAGTCTATTCTTTAGCTCTTGGAATGCTTCTTCGCACTTATCGCTCCACACAAATGCTGCATTCTTCTGCGTCAATTTGGTCAATGGCGCAGATAATGTAGAGAAACCCTCTACAAATCTTCTATAGTAGCCAGCCAACCCTAGGAAGCTTCTTATTTCTTTGGGTGTGGCAGGCCTCGTCCATTCCATAACTGCGGCTATCTTTTCTGGGTTGACAGAGATTCCGTCCTTGTTAACCACATGACCCAGGAAAGAAACCTGAGGCAACCAGAACTCGCATTTACTTAGCTTGGCGAACAACTTATGGTCCCTCAGGGCAGATAAAACTAGACGCAAATGTTGGTTATGCTCCTCAACATTGCGTGAATACACCAACACATCATCTATAAATACGACTACAAACTTGTCCAGAAAGTCCTTGAAAACTCTGTTCATCATTTCCATGAAAGCAGAAGTTGCGTTGGTCAAACCAAACGACATCAACAAAAATTCAAAATGTCCATGTCTGGAACGGAAGGCAGTCCGCAGGATATCTGATTCACGGATCCTTAACTGGTGGTAGCCCGAACGAAGGTCAATCTTAGAGAACACGGTGCTGCCTCGTAGTTGATCAAACAAATCATCTATCCTCGGCAACGAATACCTATTCTTGATCGTTACCTTATTTAGCTCTCTATAATCGATGCACAACCTCATCGATCCATCTTTTTTCTTGACAAACAAAACGGGAGCACCCTAAGGCGAAGAACTCGGCCTTATAAATCCATTCTCAAGCAACTCGTCTAACTGGATATGCAACTCCTCCAGTTCGTGTGGGGCCATCCGGTAAGGCGCCTTGGCAATCGGACGCGTACCCGGCTCCAAATCTATAACAAACTCCACGTCTCGATCAGGCGGGAGACCACGAAGATTAGCTGGAAAGACATCAGAGAATTCACAAACCACTGGTATCTCTTCCAAACATGGAAAACTAACCTTGGTTTCTAAAACCGAAACCAAACAAGCAAAACATCCGGAATCTACAAGCTTCCGAGCACATACCGCCGATATAGTCGGAGAATCCTGGCGCGGATAACCGTAAACACTCTCGGGCTAACCGTTGTCCATCCTAAAGTCCAAGCGCTTACCCTTGCATTGGATCACAACATCATATCTGGACAACCAGTCCATGCCTAGGATCACATCGAAGTCTTCCAGATCCAACAGCTTGAAATCAGCAATCACGAGAAAATCGCCTAGCAAAATTGGACAACTCTGAATACCCTGATCTGAAACTACAGATTCCCCTGAAGGAAACTTGACACAAAACGCATCACCAACTTGATCGAGATCCAAACGGTAATGCTCTACGAAGGCTCTAGCCACAAACGTGTGGGTAGCGCCAGAATCGAACAGAACACGCGCCCAGCGGTTCTTTACCTTAAATCGTCCTATAAAATTGCACACGCGACTAAGGAAACGAATGCTCAAAACTATAACTATGAGCTAAACATTAAAACTAGGGGAGAATCTAACCTGATATCACTTGCGTGGACGTCTGAGCTTCCTCCATAGAGACCACGTTCAACTTTCCTTTTCCCTTGTCCACTCGCTGCGGCGGCGGCAAAGCCTGAAGAGGAACTGGCTTTAGAGTAAGCTGAGCTTGCGGGCACTGATACTTGAGTAGACCCTCTTGACCGCACAAGAAACAGCTTCTCATCTTCTTCCAGCAATGGGCAGCATCGTGCCCCGGCTTCTTGCATACAGAACAAAGCAAGTCTTTCCTTGGGTTACCTTGGATTACATGAATCTGCTCTTTCTTCTGAGCTCCTAATCTTTGATAGCACCTTTCCAATGGATGGCCCGGTCGGCCACAGAAACTGCATACCTCTTTGTTTCTCTTCCTCGGAGCAGCGTCAGGGACCTGGGTACTCTTACCCTCATCAGACTTTCTTTTATCTTTTCTCAGTTATTGACCTCGATTCTTGGGGTTATCAATTGCCTCTACCTTTAAGGCAGCTTCCACCATCCTAGCATAACTTGATGTCGCATAGGCACTTGCTAACTGCTGGACGTCACTCCTTAGCCCAGCCAGAAATCGCTTGCTTCTATTTTCATCGGAACTCACCAAGTCTGGGGCAAATCGGCTTAGCTTACTAAACTCGATTTCGTACTCACTAACCGTGAGCTGCCTCTGCTTTAAGTGCAGGAAATCGTTCATCAGACGGTACCTCTCGACCGATGGCAGAAACTTGCTCAGAAGTAGCTCCTTAAAGGACTCCCAGGAACACCCGTCCTTCAGACATTCTTTCTCCCTCAGCCACCAGCCCTTTAGCAACCCTTTGAGCTGATATGCGGCTAACATCACTTTCTGATTATCAGTGATCCCGGGTATGAGAACATCTCCTCGATTGATATCATCCAATCGTCTAAGACTATGTAATCTGCCTTGCCATCATACGTCGGAGGCCTAAGTCGCTAAAACTGAGAAATAAAGGTCATCTCTGGTGGCACCACGACCGGAGGCACCAGAGGAGCAGGGGGAATAGGAACAGCTTGACCCACAGCAGGGTCCTGAACTCTCGGAATTTGTCCTTCCACAACTGCTAACAGGGACTGGACCTGATACTGCAAATCCACTACTTGCTTTGACAAGGCTTCATTGCTTTGTCGCAGACCTTCTATCATTGCACTTCTCTGCGCACCTGAAGATTCTCCCACTGATTGGGGAGTCGACCTTGTCGAAGGACGCCTCGATATTCTAATGGAACAACAAAACACTAATCAAAAACCTGGCCCACCCACTAGAACCAAATAACATAGTACAAACAATACATACTTAAGTACTTGCTCATGCTGCTAACTTGCTCTGGGATTTTCAATAATGATGTTATGCTTATCCTACGATGATTCACTATCATCACACTAACTCTTGTGCCTAGATCGGGAATGCATGAATTTATATTCTTTTTGACTCAAAAATTATGTGTGTACACATGTCATCCGGCAAATCTTTAGCTTGGAACGTTGTGCTTATGCAATGTTATGCTATGCATGATTGTGCTATGCATTCTAAAAAAAAGGCCTTAATGCATGTTATGAGCGGCGTACACATGAAAATGTTATGCACCCCATAAATACATAACATTTCCATGCAACAAAAAAGAAAACGTGTTAGTCGCATTCATGTGGTGAGGTTATGCACCCCATAAATACATAACCCTCACATGTTGCCTCCTATGGTGGATCCATATACAAACACATATTATGCACCCCATAAATACATAATATGCCCCGTATACTTCATGTTATGCTATGAGTGTAGTGTCCGTGCTTCAGCCAAGACGTACTGATGACATGTCGGTGTGTGTATGATATGACGCTAAACATCTAATACTAACAGGGAAAGGTTGCCCGACAATTTGTCAAGCAACTTCCCTCTGATACCAACTGTCATAACCCGCATTTTTCTCATTAATAAATAAATCAGAACACGAGATAACTACGAGCTGTGATGCCACGTCAAGCAGGGGATAACTGCTGACGCTCAGGCAACACTCTAAACCTTCAAATCATAAGTTAAAATGAATAGAAAACTGATTTTAAATTAATTGGCTGTATCCCTTAGCTCAGTGGATTAGAAAGTCCACGGTTTGAAAAATATTTTTATACGTAGCGGAAAAATACTTCATTTATGTTTAACATCCTAAAAGAGCGCATAAGTGTCCTAAGAGGACAACTTACACTATGCAAGACCCTAGATTTCAATTTATAATATTTATAAAGAAAACAATCTTTTTTACGCATTTGGGAAATAATGTATGAGCTTTTATAAAACATGCTGATCATGCAATACATATAGTAGTTCTTATAGGTTGTAAAGTAACTAGCAACCTAGCATAAAACATTCCCAGAGAGCAAGTGAAACTACCACAAAACAGGTAAACCAGCAGCTAAGCAAAGACTTAGTATCACCAAGGAAAATCACAAACGAGCGTCAACAACCTGACACGAACTCGCTGGCGAGCATGTATGTCCGTACTACCACAAAGCTAAAGAACTACCTCAACAGGTGAGGAAAACACTGCCACCACGCAGTCCACAAAGAAACTCCTGAAATTAGCCGCTCAGCCGGCTACAGACCTGAACCTGAGGCATTCAAAAGAAGAACACCTCAGCAAGAAATAATAAAACAAGTGGCAAAGAAACATCAGATAAAAATCGAATGAGAAGAGCAGAAAGAAAAGGGTTACCAACCCTGCAAGGGAAATGCTGAAAACCTCAGCTAAGAATTCAAAAAAAAAGAGAGACAAAATGTAAGTGTAACAATTAGAAAAGTGAGAGAAATGCAACAAGTGCTAAAACGTACCAAACTCTGCTCAAGCCTGTAGAGGCAAAAGGGGACCAATATGCGTTAAATGAACAATATGAAAGGAACTAACAGTCCTAAACTTGTAAATCGCTAGCACTGGCACAAATCCCAAACCTGTGTCGGAGACTAAGAACAGTCACAACCGAACAAGCAGGTCCAGGTGTCTCAAGAGTACTAAATGGGCCGCCACAGGGTCCACACACATAGAGTTCCAACCTCTTACAGGAACCCAAAATGTCCAAAGGAGGGAATGGTGGTGGCCACGACTCGAACTCCCCTGGTACCATACTCCCTCAGAAACCCAGCTACCACATGCTAAGGATCCACGATTCGGCGCCAAAACTAGCCGACAACACCACTTAGAAACTACCAAGTTCTACAACCAAAACCCGCCGAAATAGACTAAACCTAAATTCGGCGACACCCGCCAAATTATTTCCCACTACCCGCCGAATTATTTCCCACTACCCGCCGAATTATTTCCCACTACCCGCCGAATTCAACTTAGAAAATAAATTCCGATTTCTTCCTAGTTTAGGCCGACTACAAGCCCTAACCTAGGAATATTTCTAATCTCACCTACACTACTCCGGTATTCTACGACAAGGAGAGACAATAAGGCGAAAAAAATACAACCCATGGAGGCACGCAAGAGGGGAGAAGTCCACTTGCCTCAAATCGTTCTTGAAAACGTCCACCCAAAAAACTCCACCACGTAGATCCGTCCAAAAGGGGGAACGCGGAGACGAGATCTACGAAAAAAATGGACAACCGGGGTTAGGGCTGAAAAAAATCTAAGGCGAAACGGTCACCGAAACGGGAAAAGCTTACCGCAATCTCGAAGCTCTCGCCGAGAGCTTTCCAACGCCGCGATCGGATCGAAATTCCGTCCACCGGATCGGCGGTGGCGGCCGCCGGAAGATACGCGAACGAGAGGTTTCCGCCTCGATTTCTCTCGCACAGGAGGGGGGCTGCTGGTTCGGGGGAAGAAAGGGGCTTCTTCTTTTTTTATATATACTTAAGAATAATAATATTAATAATAATATTATATTTATTACTAATAATATTATTAATAATAATATTAATAATAATATTAACAAAAGGGGGGGGGGGCTGCCGGTTCGGCGGGAAAGGCAAAGGGGGGGGGGGCTGATTCGGTGAGAATGGTAAACCATTCTCACCGATTCCCTCTCCCCCTTTTTCTTTTTCCTTTTTTTTATATTCTTTATATATATATATATGTAATAATAATATTTATAATTATTAAAAAAATGATATAACATTATATCGTTACGGAGGGCCAAACGCGCGCCAAATCGAACGAAATTCGCACCGTAGGCGAATGACGACGCTAATAATCCAACGGTGAAGTCGTAATCGAATTCCGACGCACTGTTTTCGAGATAAAAATTTCAAAGTTAACGGCGTACGCGAAAACATACAAAACTTCAATCGCGCGCCGAGGCTCCAAAAATGCTCGGAACGCGACGAAACTTGACGAGCAAGTCTAAAATTAGCCGATCAAATTTCCTAATATGAAATTTTCCACTCCCTACGCAAATCCCAAAATTTGGTCGGTCAAACCTAACGAACGCAAAACGCGCTAACGACAAAGTCGGTATCAAAATCCAACGAACAAAACTCGGGCAAATTCCTCCCGAAGCCAAAACACAAGCATTCCCCAAGAGGCTCCACCGAGTAACCAAACAGACTCCGGCTTGCTAGGGAATCTTGCTACCAGGCATCACCAAGCCACACAGGAAACCTAAAGAGCTAAGAGCACGCTCTAACAATGTCACATGACCAACACACGCTAACATAACGCTCTGACGTCATACTATGTCAAATAAGAAATTAAATAATTCACTGGAAAAAAGTCGGGGGCGTTACATTTTCTATGTCATGACAAGGTCATGACAAAGCTTTAAGAAGACCAAGAGGAACTTGGATGCCTAGGTAAATAGGTGAAAGAACATTGGTCTGCAAATAGTGGTTCTGGAAACCTAAGCTAGGGCTTGGCTAATGGCTCCCAACATGACTACCTAACCCCACTATACCCCATAAGGATCCTTTGTAACATCCCTCAAACAACTAGACCCCTAGGTATTTGTTTTGTCATGACTAGGTCATGACAAAATTATCAGAAGCTCTAGATCAAGTGTGCAAGGCCCAAGGTGAAAACAACCTTGGTATGCCTATAACACATCCTCAACATTAGACCTAAAGTTTAACTTTAGGGCTTCAACTTGACCCCATAACCCTACCACAACACCTTTAACACCTTGGCTAGTCCATAGGGTCACTAAGGACCCATGGAGGGCTGTTAAAGTGATTAAGTTGACCTAAATCAACTCTAACCCTAAATGGGTCAAACTGACCTACATAGTGTCAACTGATCTTCCCTTAGCCAAGTGGATCCCACTCATGTCCTCCTAACCCTAGAGTGTGGTCAATGGGTCACCTAGGACCCATTGGAGTTAACCAAAGAGGCTAAGTTGACCCAAGTCAACCTTAGCCCTAAAAAGGTCAAAGTTCCCTAATCAAGGGTCAAGTGACCCCCAAGATGCCCAACCAACACTACCCAAGTGCTTATAGACCTTAGGGGAGGCCAAGGGGTCACCAAGGACCCATTGGAGTCAACCCAAATAGTCATATTGACCGAAGTCAACTCATGGGTCAAAGTGGTCAACTTAGGCTAACATAGCCCAATTCAAGTGGGCTAAGCTCAAGTGGTGTGGCCCATTAGTCTGGATAGACACATTTTGGGCCCACCAAATTCCAAAAAGTGATTAGGAGAGAGAGAGAAAGGAGTTACCCACTTTTGAGGAGAGAGAAAGTGAGCTTAATGGCCATCATGGCCATGGAGCTCCATAACCCCTCCTTTTGATGAGGCTTTAACTCCTTGGAGGCAGGGGAGAAGTTTTTAGAGGATGGTCAGCCAGTGGGGTGGCTCAGCCCATTAATTTGGGTGAAACTGAAAACTAGGTTTAATGGCGGTTAATAGTGTTTTGAGAAATTGAGGAGTTAAAATCCTCCTCACCTATATTCCTTCTTCAAAAACCTTCACCAGGCCGAGAGCAGACGTTTCCCCCGTTCCAATTCCAATTCCCTTACTGTTACTGTGGAGGTTGTAGAGAAGCCCAAACCGGCAATCAGGAATGGCAATGAGGCACAACACTCGCTCTTAGGCCGCAATTCAGGTCCTCCTCCTCTCCTATGCTTGTGGGTAGATCTTAGGGTTCGTTTAGAATGAAGATCGAGCTCAATTGAGCCCGATCAAACCTGCCATTTTCCTGGTTTTATCAAGAAAAATAACTTGTCGGGATCGCCGGAATCCGCCCCTCCGGCGGCTATGCCGCCGCCTGGCGATAGCCACCACCTCGACGGAGGTGGTGGTGGCGGTTGTAGGTCAGGGAGGTGGCCGGATGGCCGGGAAAAGGGAATAGAATGAGCTCCAGGTCAGGTGTATCCTAACCATTGGCTGGAGCTTGAACATGATTGGAAGCCGCCAGATTTGCGTCACGATTCGTGCCGCCTTATATATTAAACTATAGGATATGTTTATTTGATTTTAATGAATCTGTCACACCTTTTAATTTATCTTGTAAATTATTTTAAAAATACTTAGAAGTTAAATCAGAAAAAGTAGTCAACACATAATTTGTATCCCTATGGGTCTACTTTAATTTAAAATTAATTTGAGTCAATTTGGATAACTGGTATGACCAACACACTTATTTTGGTGGGGTCTATACATAAAGCTAGACAGAGATCAAAATGAGTGCCCACACTTCATATCTTGCCCAAATTACTTGAAAGTTGGACAGGGAGTCAACCTAACCTATACCTAGGTCCTTCCAAAAAATGAGAAATTTTGGTGACAGATTTTTTATAGTTTTTGAAAATATTTAATTACTCTAAGGTAAATTAATTAAAAGATTAAATGACCTCCAACCTATCCCAAATTTTGGTGAGAGGTCCTTGGGGTCATTATAAGACTCTGGATAAAATTTCATCTCATTTGGAAATGATTTGTATTGAACTCTTGCAAACCCAAGCCTTGCCATAATAAGGGTATTTAGGTCAAAAGTGCACTTTGTGTTTTGAGTGGCCAAATCCCCTCAACAGAGGTTGAGATTTTGGCCAATGCTTTGACATGACATTTAACACCCTCAAATGGTATATGGAGTGGTTTGGGATTGAAGTGTCTTAGGACCCAAGTTCAAACCCTATGTTTGGACTTTGGGGGTTTGAGAAGGGCATGTGGTCAAATGCCCTTGTATGGACTTGAAATTTAGTAGGGAAAGTACTAGGGTAGCTAAAGTCCTTTGATAAAAATCTTAGAGGATTTGGAAATAGGTAGAACCCTCAAAACCCTAACCCTAGTTTAGGTCACAAATTTTATAATGACATAATAGGCTATCAAAACTCTGTGAAAAGTTTTGAAATTTTGGTAGTCCGGTCATAAGGTTAGTATGAGTGTTTGGAAATTTTAATGGGAATTTTAGAGCATTTATTTTGGTACTTCCTTTGTTATGCAAGTGTTTGCCCTTAATTGATTATTTATTATTTTTGATCTCCCCGACCATAGGGAATTTGTGTAATTTGGGCATATGGAATTTTGGATTTTTATCTTCATACATGAATTTTATTACAAATTGTAGATGCATATTTACAGTACTTACTTCACAAGCTCATTAAGATGGAAACTTGTTCAATAATTTATTCAGAGCTCATTATTGGTTGTAAAATTGTGAAACCTGATCAGTAGTGCTATTTGGTCAAACTTTCATGAGGGAATTTATTCACAATTTTTTAATGTATAATTTTTGTACTTACTTCATTAACACATGAAAATGAAATATGTTTCGAAATAAAATTTAGAGTTCTTTGTTCACTACAAAATTATGAAAGTGGATCTAGAGTGATTATAAGTAATTATATACTTTCTTGAATTTTATAAGAATTTTTGGAAGTGTTTTGGCAGTACTTGCTCCCTTAAAGTGGTTAATGTAGATTCTATTTTAAAAATTAGGTTCAGAGGTTAAATCTTGCTGAAAAATTGGGAGACTTTAGATGTTTTAGTAAAAACTCATCTTGTATTTATCATAATTTTTTGGAGTATTTGCATATCTGAAAAGGGTACTTCATGTTCAAACATGGGTGTTTTGATTACTTAGGAAAATAAATAAATTATTAATTAAATTAGGAAAATTATGAATTTCTGGATTTAGGCTAATAATATCATTGTAACACCCCTATCCGTCGCATAGCATATAGCAGTAGGTCCGGCCGGGGCCCGACGCCATATACTACGGACAGACCGGAAGGTTACGAATATGGACAACCATTCCAACCAATTTAACAACAACGTCCTACATAACGCATTCTAACGGAAGCATTTTAAAGTCAAACAAGGAACCCATAAAGGCATGAATGTCCACTAGTAATAAATTACCACAAAGGAATGACGAACATGAAAATACACAAAAGAGTTCACGGCCTTAAGGCCTTACAAAAGTGTTCACTTAACAAGATAGCGTCTTTCATACATCGGCACGCAGGCCGGCCATACATGAATATGAAAAAGCTAATAAGTAAGCCTTCGAGGGCTGGCGCTGCAACTTGGGCTTTAGCCCGCTATTTGCCGCTTGGCTCCGCAGCAGCACCTGTAGAAAGCAATCCACCCAAGAGGTGGCAATACAAAAGGGCAACGGTCAGCAAAGCTGACCAAATTATAACGACCCCGTCCCGTTTCTCGGGACGGCGGTGCTCCTTCCCTACATATGAAACTACCATAACAATTCTATAAAGTATTCTATTCTCCACAAGTGTCGGCACGCACGGCCGCACACTCCGTGCTCTCAGGGCACTAATCGGTGAACCCGGTCCGGACCCAGTCCGACACCGCGATTCCACCACCATCCCTCGGATGGCAACTCTCGTGAGCATTTAGCCCTTTCAGCCGAAGCCTAGGCCCGTTTCCAGCCTCCCGGGAAGTCCCATGTACTTTAGGTCGCTTCTACCGAGACCACTTGGAATGGGTAGAGTTCCACCCTCCCGTTGCTCACTTCACCACGGCATTTAGCCATCGGTGCGGGCCAAGTTTCTCCTCATTCCCACAATCGATCAAAACACGCACATAACCCCGTTATGTACCGATTTGCCCTCCAAGGCAACATCGTGGCGGCAATGCGATTCCGCCCAAGCTTTCCGGGTGCGCCTCGAGGTTAACCCCCAAGGATCCCTGTATGCAATCTACCGCGTAGAAATTTCGGAAAACTAAAATCACCGGCGCGGAATCTTCTCCGGCCATGCAATGCAAACATCACCGATCCGGGTTAAACCCGAATAGGCTTCACACACAATGCCTACGCCCGTACTCCGATTCCGGGCTCTAACAACGGGGACTTTACATATCTACCCGAAGGGATTCCGCGCCTCAACGCTCACTCGCGAGAGGGGGATTTCCCCATGCATAGAAAGAAGGGCGACTACACATGCCCTAAGAAGAGGATCGTTAACCTTGCGTTTTTCCGCGGCGCCATCGCAAACTACGCGGCTAGAAAGCTTCGCATCGTCGTCGCCTCCGCGGATCTGGGCTCGGATCGCGATTTGGAGCTTCGAACCTCCTCCGGCGGCCGGATTTTGGCCTCACACCACCAATGGAGCTCTCCCCTCTCTCTAGGATGTAGAAAGAGAACCCAAGATGAAAATGAGGGTTTCTCCCCCCATTTCCCGGCTAATAACCCCCCAGGAGCAGCCCCCACCGTCGGATCCAGATCCAAGGGAATGAACGGCCGAGATTAGATCCAAAATAACAAAATCTGGGCCGAACACGGGTTGGCACACGGCCGTGTGCCTGGCCGTGTAGTTCATTCGCCGATCGACACGGGTCCTGACACGGCCGTGTACCATAGGCCGTGTTACCTGGAGCTTCAGGACGATCGTCGGGCTTCCAGAACACGGCTTCGAACACGGCCGTGTTCGAGGCCGTGTGCCCCACACACGGCTTGAGACACAGCCGTGTGTCTCAGGCCGTGTACTTCTCTGACTCGAGACTGCACAAAACCACTGAACACGGGTAGGCACACGGTCGTGTGCCTGGCCGTGTGCCCCTGTTCAGACCTCCAAAAGCGTTGATTGATCGCCCCGCGATCAACTCCGAGGTTGGGGTCTTACAACTCCCTCCCCCTTAAGAGAATTTCGTCCCGAAATTAAGAACAGAGACTACACAAAAACAAAAACATAACGAGTACCTGAGGGGAACAACTCGGGGTACTCCTCGCGCATTGTCTGCTCTCGCTTCCAAGAGAGCTCCTCGCGTCCGCAGTTATCCCAACGGACCTTCACCATTCTGATTTCCTTGTTCCGAAGCCGCTTGACTTCGAAATCCTCAATAGATATGGGCTTGACTTTCGTTGTCAACCCTTCCTCAACCGGTACTTGATCAGCCGCGATCACCTGCGAAGGCTCTTGCACTGCCTTCCGCAACACAGAAATATGGAACACATCATGTAATCCACTCAACTCCACTAATAGCTTCAAACGGTATGCAGCTTCGCCGACTCGCTCCAGGACCTCAAAAGGTCCAAGGTATCTTGGGCTCAGCTTCTTCAAGCGCCTCACCCGCGAAACCCCCTTGAACGGCTTCACTTTCAGGTATACCCAATCGCCTACCGCGAACTCCACGTTCCGGTGCTTGGCATTGTCATACTTCGCCTGCCGGTCCTGAGCGATCAACAAGCGCTCCCGAATGATCCGCACTAACGAGGTAGCACTCTCCACCTCCTGCTTCTTGTACAACCTTGCCTCACCCGCTTCAAGCCACGATAACGGCGTGCGACACTTCCTACCATACAGGGCCTCGAAGGGCGCCATTTGTATACTCACTTGGTAGCTGTTGTTGTACGCGAACTCCACCAAATAAAGGTGGTCTTCCCAATGCTTCCCGAAGTCTAGAACACACATGCGGAGCATGTCCTCCATCGTTCTATTGACCCTCTCGGTCTGCCCATCCGTCTGCGGATGGAAAGCTGTGCTGAACTTTAACTTTGTTCCCAACATCTGCTGCACCAACCTCCAATCATCTGACGTGAACCGCCCATCGAGATCACTCACAATGCTACGGGGCACACCATGTAGCCTAACAATATTATCGACATACAATTTTGCCAATCTCTCCACAGAATCATCCTTCCTATGCGGAATGAAATGCGACACTTTGGTTAGTCGATCTACGATCACCCAGATGGCGTCGTTCCCCTTCTGTGACCTTGGCAACCCGTGCACAAAGTCCATGGATATGTCGTCGAATTTCCACTCCGGTATAGGCAAGGATTTCAGAAATCCTCCTGGCTTTTGGCACTCCGCCTTCACCAAGGCGCACGTTTGGCATTTAGCCATGTACAACGCCACATCTTTCTTAAGCCCCGGCCACCAAAACAACTTCTTGAGATCGCGATACATCTTCGTGCTCCCTGGGTGGATTGAGTACTTGGTATGATGAGCCTCGTACATCAACTCCGCCCGGAGGTTACCCCCACTCGGGACGCACAACCGATGATCCTTTCTTAACAAACCATCAACCACCGAGAACTGGGAATTTGACCCATCCAGAGCGGCCTCCATAAGCTCTTTCATGGAGTCATCTAACTCCAATGCCTGCCGAACCCGGTCAGCCAGGTCATACTGCACCTCTGTCCAGTTTAACATTGCTTTGGCGCTCGTCTGCTTGTCAACGCAACAGATCTCAAGCTCCTCCAACTCCCGCACTAGCCGCTCATCAAGCACCGACAACCAGTTGGCTCGGGCGGGAGCCCTGCGGCTCAGCGCATCCGCAACTGCGTTGCCCTTCCCGGGTACATAATGTATCTTGAAGGTGTAGTCCCCCAGGAACTCCATCCACCTCCTCTGCCTCATATTGAGATCCTTTTGATCCAACAAGTATTTTAGGCTCTTGTGATCGGTGTATATGTCGACCCTTACTCCGTATAGGTAGTGCCTCCACAACTTAAGTGCAAAAATCACGGCAGCCAACTCCAAGTCGTGCACCGGATAATTTCTTTCATGCACTTTCAGCTGATGCGATCCATACGCGATCACACTTCCATGCTGCAACAACACGCAGCCCAAGCCACTACCCGAAGCGTCGCTATACACCTCAAAGCCCTCGGTCCCACTCGGCGAACTAAGCACTGGCGCCGTGGTCAACCGCCTCTTCAGCTCCTCAAAAGCTTGCACGCACTCTTGCGTCCACAAGAATTTCTGATCCTTCCTTGTCAACTTCGTGAGAGGTAACGCTACCCATGAGAAGTTCTCTACGAAGCGCCTGTAATATCCGGCAAGCCCGAGAAAACTACGGACTTCCGCGACAGAAGATAACGCAGGCCACTCCCATATCGCAACAATCTTCGCCGGATCCACTGCTATACCTTCCCCACTCACTATATGACCAAGGAACGCTACCGAGGGTAGCCAGAACTCGCACTTGGAGAACTTTGCGTAAAGCTCATTCCTCCTCAGAGTCTCCAACACCAAATGCAAATGCTTGAAGTGGTCTTCTTCGCACTGCAAGTATACCAAAATATCGTCAATAAAGACGATCACAAAGCGATCCAGGAAATCTCTGAACGTCCTGTTCATCAGATCCATAAACACCGATGGCGCATTTGTCAGTCCAAACGGCATGACCGTGAACTCGAAATGCCCATACCTCGTACTGAACGCCGTCTTCGGGATATCACACTCCCTGATCCTCAGCTGATAGTACCCCGACTTCAAGTCCAACTTGGAGTATACCGACGATCCGACTAACTGATCAAAGAGATCATCAATCCTCGGGATCGGGTACTTATTCTTTTCCGTCAACTTGTTCAATTCTCTGTAGTCGATGCACAGCCGCATACTACCGTCCTTCTTTTTAACGAAGAGGACCGGTGCGCTCCAAGGCGATGAACTTGGACGCACATAACCTTGCTCCATCAGTTCCTCCAACTGAACCTTCAACTCCGCCATCTCCTTTGGCGCCAACCTATAAGGAGCACGTGACACGGGTTTGGCACCCGGCACGAGCTCGATCGTAAAATCAATCTCTCGCTGCGGTGGGGCTCCGGGAAGGCTATCCGGAAACACATCGGGGTATTCGCAAACCACGGGGATGCTATCCAACGGGGACTTTGGCTCCACAGCCCCCACTATCGCAAAGAATAGCTCTGCACCAGCACGAACCGCCTTCACCACCTGAAGAGCAGACATTAGTGTCTTGCTCGACCCCTTGAGCCCCTCGAAAGTAGTCTCCCGCCCTACACCCAGCTTGACCTCCTTATGGTCGCAATCGATCCAAGCCTTCTGCTCTGACAGCCAATCCATTCCAAAGATAACATCGAACTCTACTAACGGCAATAATGACGCTAGCAAGTCGAACTCTTGGCTCCCTATGTGAACCTTCACGGCGCACACTCTGTCCGCACGCATCGAGCACCCATTCGGTAGCAACACATCTAACTTGTCCTTCGCCATCGAAGAAGGGACTCCGATGCGCGATATAAACTGTTCGGACAAGAAAGAATGCGAAGCACCAGTGTCGAACAGTGCTTGTGCCGGATTATCGCTAATCACCACAAAGCCTAAGCAAAAGATATTAGCTTAACAAGCAATAGGTAATAGTATTCTCAAGTCAACTTGCATAAATTAACTCATACCTGTCACCACATCCGCTTGCTTGATGGCCTCCTGCTGGCCCAAGTTGTAGACTCTAGGCTGAGTCGGAGCATAGTGGGACGCGGTCGACTCCACCGCTTTGCCCTTTTCCTCGTAGGTAGATCCTTGTTTCCTTTTGGACTTTGAGCGTCCACTCCAGCAGTCACGGGCAAAGTGCCCCGGCTTTCCACACGTGAAACAAGCGCCCGGGGTTCGATTGGTAGTTGCCCCCGAGGCACCTGCAGAAGGAGCTGGACCCGACGTCCTAGACTTCTTGGAGAATCTGCGGTAGCCCGACTTCGACGTAGTCGGTGCCTTGAACTCTGATCTCTTGCCACCAGATTCCCTCTCCATCTTCGCTTGCACGTTTCTCATATCCTTCTCCAAGGACCGGGCTGAACTGACCAGGGTCATGAAACCCTGCGTCTTGGGCCCCGACAGCAGCAACCTCAAATCATCCCTTAGCCCTTCATAAAAGCGGCTCGTCTTGCGCTCCTCGTCTGCGAAGGTAGCGCCGGCATATCTCCCCAATCGAGTAAACTCGTGGAGGTATTCATCAACGGTGCTATCACCCTGCACCAACTTCTGGAATTCGCTCTCTAGCGCGATCCTCTGCGCCGAGGGGAGGTATCGAGCCATAAATAGTCTCGCAAACTCCTCCATCGGGACTTCGGCCAATGGCCTTCCCCTCAACTGATGCAGCTCTAGGCCCTCCCACCACAGTCTTGCGTCCCCATCCAAAAGGAACGTCGCTATAGTGGTCTTCTGCCACTCTTCAGTTTCCGTCGCAGTCATCACCCTGTTGACCCTTGAGAGCCAATCCTCTGCTTGGGTCGGGGTTTCTGCCCCCGTGAACACCGGTGGATGAAAGCCCATGTCATGCTTCAGTTGTCTTTCAGTTTCTCTCCGCGGCAACTCTGGTTCCACCACAACTTGCTCAACCCTCCTTTGCTCTGCCGTCTGAAGCGGTACTTGCTCTACAGCAGGAGCAGGCTGCTGCATCTGTCTTGCAGGCTGCGCATTAATCATTGCCATGACCGCTTCTGCCACCAACCTAATGGTCTCGGCAGACAAAGGTGTTGCAGGCGTATCGCTTGGCGCACTGCTCGCCTCAGAACCTGGCCGTTCAGACGGCCCAACGCCACTTCTGGTCACCTATATTCGTGCAAAAACACCGATAAGCGACCAAACACTACTGCAAACCGCAATTAAAGGAACACGCAGGTTCCTCAACAAGTGTATTTTCATTCCTAAGTGGACATTCATGGGTTCTTTTTCATGTTATAACGATGACGCACGTGACCGTGCTCACCACCCCTTAAAAGAATTCGTCCGCGAATTCCAATAAGCCAGACCGAAACCAGTAGTCTGATACCAATTTGTAACACCCCTATCCGTCGCATAGCATATAGCAGTAGGTCCGGCCGGGGCCCGACGCTATATACTACGGACAGACCGGAAGGTTACGAATATGGACAACCATTCCAACCAATTTAACAACAACGTCCTACACAATGCATTCTAACGGAAGCATTTTAAAGTCAAACAAGGAACCCATAAAGGCATGATTGTCCACTAGTAATAAATTACCACAAAGGAATGATGAACATGAAAATACACAAAAGAGTTCACGGCCTTAAGGCCTTACAAAAGTGTTCGCTTAACAAGATAGCGTCTTTCATACATCGGCACGCAGGCCGGCCATACATGAATATGAAAAAGCTAATAACTAAGCCTTCGAGGGCTGGCGCTACAACTTGGGCTTTAGCCTGCTATTTGCCGCTTGGCTCCGCAGCAGCACCTGTAGAAAGCAATCCACCCAAGAGGTGGCAATACAAAAGGGCAACGGTCAGCAAAGCTGACCAAATTATAACGACCCCGTCCCGTTTCTCGGGACGGCGGTGCTCCTTCCCTGCATATGAAACTACCATAGCAATTCTATAAAGTATTCTATTCGCCACAAGTGTCGGCACGCACGGCCGCACACTCCGTGCTCTCAGGGCACTAATCGGTGAACCCGATCCGGACCCAGTCCGACACCGCGATTCCACCACCATCCCTCGGATGGCAACTCTCGTGAGCATTTAGCCCTTTCAGCCGAAGCCTAGGCCCGTTTCCAGCCTCCCGGGAAGTCCCATGTACTTTAGGTCGCTTCTACCGAGACCACTTGGAATGGGTAGAGTTCCACCCGCCCGTTGCTCACTTCACCACGGCCATTTAGCCATCGGTGCAGGCCAAGTTTCTCCTCATTCCCACAATCGATCAAAACACGCACATAACCCCGTTATGTACCGATTTGCCCTCCAAGGCAACATCGTGGCGGCAATGCGATTCCGCCCAAGCTTTCCGGGAGCGCCTCGAGGTTAACCCCCAAGGATCCCTATATGCAATCTACCGCGTAGAAATTTCGGAAAACTAAAATCACCGGTGCGGAGTCTTCTCGGGCCATGCAATGCAAACATCACCGATCCGGGTTAAACCCGAATAGGCTTCACACACAATGCCTACGCCCGTACTCCGATTCTGGGCTCTAACAACGGGGACTTTATATATCTACCCGAAGGGATTCCGCGCCTCAACGCTCACTCGCGAGAGGGGGATTTCCCCATGCATAGAAAGAAGGGCGACTACACATGCCCTAAGAAGAGGATCGTTACCCTTGCATTTTTCCGCGGCGCCATCGCAAACTACACGGCTAGAAAGCTTCGCAACGTCGTCGCCTCCGCGGATCTGGGCTCGGATCGCGATTTGGAGCTTCGAACCTCCTCCGGCGGCCGGATTTTGGCCTCACACCACCAATGGAGCTCTCCCCTCTCTCTAGGATGTAGAAAGAGAACCCAAGATGAAAATGAGGGTTTCTCCCCCCATTTCCCGGCTAATAACCCCCCAGGAGCAGCCCCCACCGTCGGATCCAGATCCAAGGGAATGAACGGCCGAGATTAGATCCAAAATAACAAAATCTGGGCCGAACACGGGTTGGCACACGGCCGTGTGCCTGGCCGTGTAGTTCATTCGCCGATCGACATGGGTCCTGACACGGCCGTGTACCACAGGCCGTGTTACCTGGAGCTTCAGGACGATCGTCGGGCTTCCAGAACACGGCTTCGAACACGGCCGTGTTCGAGGCCGTGTGCCCCACACACGGCTTGAGACATAGCCGTGTGTCTCAGGCCGTGTACTTCTCTGACTCGAGACTGCACAAAACCACTGAACACGGGTAGGCACACGGCCGTGTGCCCCTATTCAGACCTCCAAAAGCGTTGATTGATCGCCCCGCGATCAAATCCGAGGTTGGGGTCTTACAATCATAATAGATCCTTAATAATTAGTATAGGGGTATTGGATGATAATTTGGAGTACCTCTCATTGTACACATCATATAACTTTGAATGGTCTACATTTAGTAAAAACTGCAGAAATCATAATACGGTGCAAAATGAACCTAGGGATTGGGAAATTAGTGTTTGATCTGGTAAGTGAAATGAGTTCATCATCGGGAGCTATGATGAGGAGTGAGAGGTTTGACTAGTGTTAAGAGGTGCTCGGGGTCGACGAAACATCGTCTTTCCCATGGAGAGGGAGAATGAGTCAAATCACATTAGGATTTAGATCCAGAGTAATACTAAGGGATTGGGAATCGGGTATTTACCAATAATAATAAGTGTCTTATAAAAGGGAGCTTTGGGTGCCCATCGTAGTTCCTAGTTCCCTTTGAGAGCCCTTCACGGGGTATGCCGGAGGCAGTCCTGGGCTAACCTAAACTGTAGGTAAAACTGAATTGCAAGAGTAACTATCATAAATAGGGATTCACTTTCACTCACCTCAATGTCTCGGGATGTTAGGATGGGTCACTCGGGTTGTAGGCTCGGTGTATTTAGTGATGGGCAAGTTGGTCCGGCAAGCTTTGGCTCGGTTGTTGATTGTGACAGACGGGATGGTCCGGGGAGCTTTTTCTCGGCAGCTGATACATAAGTTACATGTGCATAAGGTATAAGGTGGTGGGTCTTCGTAATTGGAGGGTAGATGCACCGATTCTAATACGTTGACTCGGCAAGTGTGGTTTAACACTTAGCCACAAAAGTTTGGTTCGCTAGCCGGCAAGAGTACGCAGGAGCTCCGCTTAGTGCACCATCATTGAGGCGTACGATAGGTCTGGCTGGTAGTGCAATTACCGGTTTAGATGTCACGACCCGCATTTTTCCCAACAATTTAATTATATCAGAGCAAGGGGAAAATACGCGTTGTGATGTCACGCCGTGCAGGGGATAACTGCAGACGTTCAGGCAAGACTCCAAACTCTACAATTTTAATAGAAAACATAAATGGTTATGAATAAAATCCAGTTTAAGTTATGATGGTAGCCGTATCCCTCGGCTTAGTGAATCATCTAGTTCACGATTTAAAATATAAATTATATGCTTGCGGAAAATACTTATTTAAATTGACTCTAATATCCTACATGAGTATAAATGTCCCCGAGGAACAACTCATACAATGCAAACCCTAGATTTATAATAAGTGTAGAAAAGTCTTTACGCTAAATAAAAAGTAGTGGCTTAGTTTTGAAAGAGATGACAAGTATGCTTTACTAATAGTAGGGTTTTATAGGTTAAAAATATCTAACATGCAATCCTAGCAATAAATCATCCCAGAGAGCAAGTAATGTAAACCAAACATAAGGAAACCATAACAGCTAGCAAGTGTCAAAAAAAAACAACAATCCTGTGGGCGTCAACAGCCTGACACGAACCCACAGTAGGAATATGTCTGAAACTAGTCAAAGAAAACTAAAACAACAAACTACCTCGCTACGGCGAGGGGGAAAAACCACAGCCAAACAGCTGCTGCTAGGGCTCCAAAACTGGCTCCGCTAACTGCTAATGCTCCGAACCTGGGGCATTCCGAAGACAGAACACCTCAGCAAGAGGGTACAAATGGTGGCAGAAAAATAATCCAAAATAAATAAGGGTCAAAAGGGGGTACCAACCCAAGACCAAAATCTTTGAAGTAAAGTACAAAAAGAAACAAGGCATCATCAGAAAAAAGAACACTTAGGTGATTTGTCACAAGAGTACACCAGACGCACAAGGCTATAAGATGACAACATGAATAAATCATAAGGAAGAAACACAAAACCTTTATTAGGCACCCGTCGTCGACTCTACCCCAAAAACACGGGCGAGGTGGCCACTCAACTAGACACACCCTTACGAATAAAATATCCGCTTAACTGCGAGGGAGTCTCATACTCTCCACCATGTTGGGGTGTGCGGCCTACAGGCCTTGCTAACGGTGCCGGATTCTAGGCCATGCTGTGCGGCCCATATTCGGGTGCGGCAGCCTCTGAGCCGCGGGCCGGGCCATTACATTAGAGGTGGGCGAGGCCTAACCCACCGTTTCCATTTTCCACTACGGAGGTATCCTTGGAGGTTCGGCTCCAGAAAGGGGGAACTAAAGGTCTGTGTACACAAAGTCGAGTGGGTGAGTTGCACTTGCATGTTCACATCATGGCATAATTGCATGTAATATCATAACCATTGTATATAACCCCGACACCTATTGTATAAAGTGGTATGGGACGCCTTATACAATAGGCCATGCAAAATGCCCCCTTTGGTTTATAGTTCGCGCGAGCGTGCTTATAAGTTAAGGTTTTTATTCAGTAAACCTATATGTATGCTTGCTAGAACACCAACACCATATCGTATAAATTCGTATGGGACTTTTTCTACGATAGGAGCCTTGCAGAAGATCCCTTAGCTTTTGTGTTTTCATATAAGTTAAGGTTACTTATTTCGTGTTCAGTTTCCTTGCTTTTATTACAGTCGCAGATACTTATAGAACTGCTAGACTAGCTCCGCCGTCACCTGTTATTTTTTATTCTCCACCTTCATTACCTCTCCTTTCCTCCTCGCCACTCGGTGCCTAGAGCCATGGGGGAAGGGGCGGGGGATGATAGGACTTAGTCGTTTAAACTAATGGTTTTCGAACAACATCATTTTTAGGGATCGTGGAGCCCAGCATGGAGGAGCAACCCCAGAGGTCGACACGCTTGGAGATGGGGCAGTCTAGTACCAGAGTTCAGATAGCTAGGACTGTGAGTCTCGATCGTTATTAGATGATTAGTTTTGCTTCCGCGCTGAGTGATATGTAGTGAGGATATTGATGTAGCGGGCATGAGCCCTATTTTTTGTACTTTCATTATATCTTTGGACACTCCCTTCGTGGAGACTATTTACATTATATGTGATTGTTGTGGACTTGCTTTCTTCTTTATTTGACTACTGTTTTGTGATCAAATCGACCAACATGATCGGCATTTTGTAGTGGCGACCTTCCCGGGTGTGAAGGTGTCACCGCAAAGCGGCGGTTCTGGGCCTAAGACCTCGGTGTTGTAAAAAGAAAAAAAAGGGGTCTTACACCCATTAAAGCCATACAACCCATTTTGGGTCAACCTAACGGGTCAACTTTGCCAAGGTCAAGCCTAACCCAAGTTAGGTCAAATTGCCCTAGTTGGACCTAAGTAGTATACACCAAGCCACAAGTGGCCTTGGGTTGTGGTAAGAGACCCAAGGCACTAAGTTGACCAGACAACCCACTTAGTTGACCATGTAAACACCCCCAAGTCAAACTTGGTCAAACCAAGCTGAAATGGGGAGGAATGCTAAGCCCAACTCCAACCCAATTGGGCTTGGCCCAATTATGGTGGCTCACTAATTCTAACAAGTAGAATTCAGCTAGAACACTACTAAAATTCTGGATATGATGACTAGGAGAGATAAATGGGGTCTCATTCAAGGGAGGAGAGAGAAAGATGGAGAAATTAATGGTGAATGCTAAGAGGCTTCCCCCTCCCCTTCCCTAAGCCATCTTGTATCTCCTCTTACCTTTGGTAGGAGGTTTCCATCAATTCCATCCAGCCCAGCACATGAAGGGGCATCAATCCACCATGGTCGAACATCCCCCTTCATGGCCATTAATGGCTATTCAAGTGTAGCCTTTTCCACTCCATAAAACAACCCCTCCATTAGTTTTAAAAGCTCTCAAGAAAACAAAATGAAACTTTACATCATTGGTTTAGGAGGACAACAGGGAATTTGGTAAGGAAAAAGCTTGGAGACATCGTCCATGGAACACCACCGCCACACATATTGCCAAGCTCGCATGCAGGTCTAGTCCTTCTCCTTCTCTCCTGTGCTAGATCTTTAGATCATTGGAGGAGAAATCAGACTCAATTGAGCTCGATCGGTGAGGAGAAAATCTTCATTTTTCAATGAAAATGAGCCTCTCGGGTTCGCCGGAATATGCCCCTGCGGCGGCTGTACCGCCGCCAGGCAATAGCCACCACCTCAATGGAGGTGGTGGTGGCGGTGGCCGGCCAGGGAGTTTGCCCGATGGCCAGGAATTGAAACAAGAAAAGCTTCAAGAAGATCAAATCCCGTCCTTTGGCTCATTGAGGACGATGAATCAAAGTCGTTGTATCTGGCTGATTGATATTTGCAGGCCGAATAATAAAAGTATTGTCTTTTATAAAATATTTTGTCACATTTTAACAACCACATTGTTTTAATTATTAAAAATAGTTAGAGGCTTTTCCTCTAAAGGTTTCCCACAAAGAAAATCTATCCCTTTGTGTCTAGATTAATACAAAATTTAAATCAACTCATTTGGACCACTGGATTTCACTCAGTACACTTTTTGGTGCAAGGTGTCCAAAGGACAATCAGAAATTAAAATGAGTGCCCCCTATGGTCCACTCAATTAAATGGCCTGAAAATTGGACCAAAAGCTGACCTAGCCATGGTCGACATCATATCCAAAAATTAGAATTTTTGGAGATGATGTTTCTATAGTTTTATAGCAATTCAATAATTCATATAAGTGACTTAAATGGGGTCTATGGACCTCAAACCTTTCCCAAACTATGGTGGATGACCATAGGGGATATTATAAGATCAAGGGAAAAATATCAGCCCAATTAGAGTTGATTAGGTAGGATAACTTGCTAAATATAATGGCCTAGGTTATATGCTTAGTTTCAAAGTTCACAAGTACCAGGCGTCGAGTTATCTTGACACCATCTGACCCGGCATTGAGTGATCGACTAGAATCGATGATGCATCGAGTAATCTTGACGCCACTCGACTCAACATTGAGTGATTTTCTAGACTCGGCGAGGCATTGAGTAATCTCAACGTCATGCAATGAGGCATTGAGTGATCTCGACGACGTTCCTATCAAACACAAAAAATTACGTTTCTTAAAGTATTGGATGGCCATGAAATTTGGGCAATAAGTTTTTACTGATGCTCACAACCTCTGCAAATTTTATTATAATTTTAGGTTGAAGATTTTTTGTACATTCTTTATAACACTAGAATATGTTGATTGGAGAAATAACTTTTATAGGACTAACTGAGTACCGGAAAACTGTGAATTTTGGCTAGTAAGCTTTTTATACCATTGTGATATCTTGATAATTTTGTTGCAATTTCTGGAAGAATATATAAAGTAGTTCCTTCATAAGTTGTCTTAGAGGTAAATTATTTTGTAAATTCAAAGAAATGATAAAAAGAAATTAGAAAATCATGAAACATTGGCTGACATGTGTTCTGATCAATCTAGTCCTCTAGTAATTTTGCTATAATTTATGGATGACAAAATCTTGTACTTACTTTGTAAATGGTCATTTTGATCAAAAGATTAGTATTTTGACTTATGATAAATTCATTTTAGAAAAATCATGAAATTCATACCTTGCTGTTATTTAGTCATTAAGGGGCTCTGAAAATTTTAGCAAGGTAATTGACTGTCTAGATCTTATACTTCATGTTCAAGTCATAGGAAGAATAATTTTTGGGAAAATATTTAAATGACTGATTTTAATTAGGAAAAATACCAAGTTCTGGTTTTAGGCTCAATAAGTCATGGTAGACCCCCAGTAATAATTATAAGGTTGTAGACAAGTATACATAATATTTACTTTCCTATGCTTAGGTTAGATCTTTTGGTCTACATTTAGTAAAATTCAAGTATTCAGGAAAGAATTGTAGTCCATGCATGGGTGGAGGTATATTGGGAGCACCTAGAAGGGTGGAGTTTTGATAAGGTCGCCCTTAGGGCCAAATTCTGAGTAGTCTTGGTAATATGGGTTTGGGGTTGCTCTCGGGGTCGACGGAGTACCGTCTTCTTCCGGGGATTATAAATTCACATAGAATTAGCTAAAGAGTAATGTGGGAAAAAGGTTTTGTAATAATTAGATACTCATAAGAGTAAGTGCCTTGCGAAAGGGAACTTTGGGCTTCATCCCATCGTAGTACCTAGTTCCCTCGAGAGCCCTTCACAGGGAATGCCCTGGACAGTCCAAGGTTAACCCTAAACTATAAGAATAAGCCGACTAAAAGAGCAACCTTTATTAAACCACCGTTACATACACTCACCCCATCGTTCGGGAGGATAGTTGGTATAGATTCACGAGCAGTGGGCTCGGTGTTTGATATAAAGATGGTTTAAGTTTGGAGAGCCGATGGCTCGGGAGATCTTATTGCATATGTAGATGTGCATTAAGTGGTGGGCCTTCGTTATTGGATAGTCGTTCACACCGACGTCGATACGTTGACTCGGCGGGTATAAGTATTCACTTATCCAAGAAAATACTAGTGGTTTGCCAGTATTAGTACAAGAGACTCTGTAGCACCTGACTGTGCATATACCGAGTAGTATGCAATGTATAGGTTAGGCCGTGTGAATGTTGATCTAGGAGTGGGGAGGCCCAACCCATTGCCTCTCTTAACCACTACATGAGGTACCAGAGAGTTTAGCTAAGTCCAAATGGGGGAACTAAATTTTTGTGCGCATAGAGCCATATACGTGTGTTGCACTTGCATGAATCATGGCATGACATATCACAACACACATACCTACATATAACCTCACACCCCCATCATATAAACTAGTATGGGATAGCTTATACGATGGGAGCCATGCAAAACAACCTCTTAACTTATAAGTCTGTATGGGAATTCTTATAAGCTATGGTTACTTTTCTGTAATGATATTAACTGCTCTACTTATACTTTATATGTTGCTCTTACTACACTGCTACCTTTATTTGTTGTTCATATACTTGCCATTTCTATGATAGATACTTTTATCATATGATTGTTAGGTCCATTGTCACCGATTTTTATTACTCTCCACTTTTCGTACTTCCCTTTCCTTCCTTCTCGCGCGGCGCCTATGTATTGCAGGGGAGCAGAGGGGGATCAAGACTTAGTTTTAAACTAACGACCTGATGGGAATAACACTAGGGACACTAGTTGGGAGACAGGGTGCAGTTCCAAGAGACCCAGCCCAACAGGAGTACGGTACAAGAGGAGGTGAACCAGCCTAGTCCAGGAGTGGCAACAACACCATCAGTCCAGGGATCAGTGAGTGATTAGTAATTTTACTTCCACGAACATTTTGTAGTGAGGACTATTATGCTGGGCAGAAGCCCCTTATCCTTCATCAGTATTAGTTCATTTCCTTGTGTGGAATTATTTTCTACTGCATCATGATCGTGTACATGTTTTCGTTTATATAAATGAATATGAATGTTTAAGTTCTTTTCTTCTGTGGAATATGGTTGTGAAATTGCTGGCGGGATTGGCAATTTGTGGTGACGGACTCCTTGGGAGTTTGTGTCACCGCAAAGCAGCGATTCTGAGCATAAAACTCTGTCAAAAAAAGGGGGGAGGGAGTCTTACAACTACTATCAGAGTGAACCTCAGCCCGAAGAAAAGAAGTCCACAAAACATAGGACACCCCCCCCCCCCCCCCCGCTATAGTTTAGTTTGGGGACAAACTAAGTAGCAGAAGCTATGGTGTGCCCATATTGGGAATCACATGCAGTTGTCCATTCTTAACTAGATTTAAGTCAACCACTGTATAAGTGAGCCTTCCTCTTTGAGTTTATAGTGAATTATTGACTTGGAACAGGGAACACTGGCAGTTCAGAATAATTTTCCATGCCCTCCAGTTCCTACTCCCTTCCTTTAAATGGACATGGGACAAACACTGACGGCCATCTTAGAGGCTTTTAAGACACATCAGGCTCTAGCTCCTTAACCAAATCCCGGGGCAAATTGGCTGAGTGTCTTCCGAGGCCTTTCCCCTTTATCATATCTGGGGAAGGAGTCAGCTATACGGATAGAGGAATGGTTGGACATCATCCACTAGATGTTGGCTGGGATACGAGTCCCGATAGATATGGATGTATCCTTAGTAGTTTCATTCTTGGAGTCCCACACAAAGAGATGGTGGAAGTCTCTTTTAGACACTTCCTATGCAGGAATTGAGGACACAGACATCCCATGGTACGAGTTCAAGACAGCATTCTTGGATCATTGTGTGCTACAGAATGCGAGGGATTAGCTAGAGGACAGGTTCTTGCAACTGAGGTAGGGAAGCAGGTCAGTGTTGGAATACTACCGAGAGTTTACCTATTTAGCTCGCTTCGTGGATTCATACCAGTTAGATGATGTCGGCTATGCGAAGAGGTTCTACAAGGGCCTTCAAGATGACCCGAGGAAGGTAATCTTATTCATCTCTAACGGAAGCCTGACCTAGATCCTGGAGATGGATAAGAAGTTGGAGGCAGACCATCTCATGGTTAAGGGCAGGGGAAAAAGACCGGCAGACGACACAATTATTTGTGGCAGGAGGGAACAACAGAGGGATCAAAGAAATGGGGATCAATCTCACCCGAGGAATAGACAGTAGCAGAGGGACCCGGAGATACTGAACCCTCAGCCTTTACAGATGCGGGGGATGCCGAGGCTAGTGGATGGGGCACCTCCCCCACTAGTGTGTTATCACTGCAACCAGTCAAGACATATTCGTATCAATTGTCCCAGGAGACATGCACCACTACCAACACCACAGGCTGCCCCACCTGCGCAGCAATTTAGGGGATTGGGACATCGTCGAGGATGTGGGTTCCAAGGCAGTGACCGTAGGCCGGACAGAGATCAGATCTACGCTCTGGATCTTGCTCAACCCTGGAACTCGGATAGGGTGATAACAGGTGTAACACCTCCGTACGTCACAGGGAATATAGTAGAGGGTACGGCCGGGGCCCCACGCCATATTTCACAAATAGACAACGGAATCACATGTGAATACCAAAATACCTTCTACTCGCATCTTAACTCAGAGAATTCTAGCGGAAGTTTAAAGCTTATAAGAACTCATTCAACGAATGTCCACTAAATATATAGATAACCATTTATATATAATACCAGGAATGTATATTAGAACTCAAACACTCACGGCCTTAAGGCCTTACATGTTTCTGTTTACAAGAGGTGGTTTCATACATCGGCACGCAGGCCGACCACAAATGAAATCTAATTCTTCGCACGGCCTTCAAGGGCCTACAAGCAGCAGCAGTAAGGGCTACAGCCCGCTCAATCCAAGTCAGCAATAGCAAGGGTATACCTGCATATGGACGTCCACCCCAAGGGGGATAAACAAGATACGGTCAGCATTCAGCTGACAAATTATAACGACCCTACCCCTTACCCGGGGTAGTGTTTCCTTCCTTGCATGCATTGCAATCACAATATATATATCACAACAAGTGCACTCACGCACAACAACATCACAAACGCCAGCCTTCGTGCCAAACGCTCCGTGCACTTAGGGCACGCTTACGGTGTACCGAATCATTCCAGGTCCCACCGCCAATCAGAGGTTATTAGCTTATTGTCCGTGGGCACTTGTCTATTGCAACATGCATGCTGGAGACATCCTCGCCCATACCACTCAGGGGTGTTCACCTCACGGAAACCATTGAGCATTTAGTCTTAATTACGTGTAGGCCTAAGACTCTAGCTATGTGATCCTAACAGGGCCTTAAGCACCCAAGATTAGACAACCATAACACGGGTACAGATCCACCTTTCTCATTGCTCAAATTCGTTAGACTCAAGACTGGACTGACACGGGTATAGCTTCACCTTGCCCATTCGCGAAAATACTTTTTTAAGAGCTCTCAACTCACCATAGCCACACTGCCCAGCAAGGACTGGCTTCATAATCCAAAGAATGTCTCTTAGGGCCACCTCACAAATAGCTCATGCAGAGCATACAACTCAAGGAACTCACAAGCATCCTCACAAACTCCGTAACCTACTCGTTACATACACGGAGCCTTCTCTGATTCGTAATATAAACATCACCAATCCAGACTAACTGTCCGGATAGGCTTCACACAGCATGCCTATTCAGTACAACTTATTTTCGGATCTAGATGCAGACTCAACCGGGGATATAACCTATCAACCCGCTGGAATCGCTTATGCTTTCCACCTCTTGGTGGAGGATTCCATGCATATGCATAAAGTAGGACTTCTATTGTCTAAGAATGAGATCTTTACCCTTGACGATCGCTTTGGATCCATGGAAAAACTAGCCGGATGGTAATAATTGCGATGGCTTGGCCTCCACAACGCTGAACTCAGCTCTCGATTTGGATCGCTGAAGCTCCACCGGCGGCCAGATCTCTTCTCCTTCTTCCTTCCTTGCTCTCCTCTCTCTCTTCTCTTTAGAAAAAAATGGCCAATATTAGAATGAGAATTAATTCTCAATCCTTAGCCTTATAACAGTACGAAGGAGATCGAACCACAGGATCCAATTAGAAGGAAATGAATGGCCACGATTCGCTCTAAAAAGCATCTTTTTAGGGCTGACACGGCTTGTGACACTCCCGTATCACAGGTCATTTCCCTTAAGCGGCACACAATCGACTCAAACCAAATCAGTAAACGGGCTTAGACACGCCCATGTTAAGTCTTGATACACCCGTTTCAACTAGTACATGCCCGTGTTGAGGGGCGTGCCCCTCAATCGACATAGGACCAACAATCCCGAGAGGGACACGGGTTCCCAACACGCCCGTGTCACCATTGACACGCCCATGTCATCCAGAACACGTCTGGGATCCAGGTCGTGTTCCTTACTCGACACAGCTTGGCTACTAACCCGAGAAGGACACGCCCTGGGACACGCCCGTGTCCCAGGCTGTGTCGTCTCTCGAAGATTGTCGACTGCACTTTCATCGAGAACTCGCGACAATACAGTGAAGGACATGCCCTTGGACACTCCGATGTCCCAGGCCGTGTGCCTCACTCGAGACACACTTTAGGCCCACTCGAGTACCCAGAGCTGGACATGCCCTGGGACACGCCCGTATCCCAGGTCGTGTCACCCAGCCTGAACCCCAAATCGGGATTTTGTGTGTTACAACCCTCCCCTCCCTATAAAAATTTCTCCCAAAATTTAGCGCAACATATATACCAACACAACTTCTCCGTTGCAACTTAAACAGAAACGATCTAGGTTTAGAGCTCAGAGGACGCAGCTTGTCTCGCCCCACGACATTGCACAAACAACAGTTTTTTTACAAACAGACATACACCACAACATCACGACAATAGCAAGGTACACTCTTCCTTTAATTTTGCTCATCCACGTCCCTCATAATCCACTTTACGGCATCCGATAACTTCAGATTATATACGCATGGCTGTTGTACCTCACGATTCGAGCTTTACGGCTCCTGCATTTCAAGAGTGTATATTCGAGGCTGCTCCCGGGATGCAGATGACTCTGCTACTACCTTGCCCTTTTAATCATAGGATGCACCTATCTTTTTCTCCTCACCCTTTGAAGGGCCACTCCAACAATTGCGGGCGACATGTCCCTGCTTCCCACAATTATAACATGTACGCGTCTCCACACATCCTTGCCCAAACGTTGCTCCCAAAGCAACATCCGGAGAAGTTTGTTCAACAGGCCTAAACTGCTTCTTATCTCGTTTCCTCAATTCCGATTATTCCGACTGCGGAACTTTGAACTCCGGCTTTTCCACCGCCATGTTTTTCTTGTCCTACACCTGCTTCAAATATTTTTCGAGCGCACAGGCTGTATCAACTAACGCTTGGAAGCCTTGGTTCACCGAAATCGGGAGCGCCAACCTCAGCTCATCACGAAGGCCTTCAACAGTTTTGATCACTGTCAAGATCCTCTTCACTCTTGCGATCCAATCCTCATCTTGTGTTGGGGAACCCGCCCCATCGAACGTAGGTGGGTGAAACTCCATAAACTATTTCAATTGCTCATCAGCCGCTTGCTTGTCAATAAGAGCCTCAATATGCTCTTGCCTCGCACCAACTCGTACTTGCTCCACTGCATGCCTTGCCTGCCCAGTAGGCTGAGCATTAAACAGGGCAAATAGTGCTTCCGTAACTAAGCGTGTGATTTCCGCAGAGGGAGGAGGTATGCGCATCTCAGCTGGTGCAACACTCTCATCCAAACGCTGGGGTTCAGACTACCCAGCTCCACTCCTTGTCACCTATACGTGAACAAGACATCATTAACTTCCATTCCACAATGGCAAACATTCTTAATATACACGCGCACACTCCTCAAACACATGTATTGCATTCCTAGTGGGCATTCATGAGTTCGATTATGTGATCCTTACAAAACCCTAACCTCTGGTACCACTTTATAACGCCTCTGTCCATCACATGGAATATAACAGAGGGTCTGGCCGGGGCCCCACGCCATATTTCACAAACTGACAGAGGAATTATGTGTGAATACCAAAATACTTTCTACTTGCATCATAACTCAGAGCATTCTAGCGGAAGTTTAAAGCTTATAAGAACTCATTCAACGAATGTCCACTAAATATATAAATAACCATTTATATATAATACCAGGAATATATACAAGAACTGAAATGCTCACGGACTTAAGACCTTACATGTTTCTCTTTACAAGAGATTGTTTCATACATCGGCACGCAGACCGGGCACACATGAAATCCAATTCTTCACATGACCTTCAAGGGCCTTCAAGCAGCAATAGTAAGGGCTTCAACCCGCTCAATCCAAGTCAACATCAGCAAGGGAAACACCTGCATATGGACGTCCACCCCAAGGGGGATAAACAAAGCAACAGTCAGCATTCAGCTGACCAATTATAACGACCCTAACCCTTACCTGGGGCAGTGGTTCCTTCCCTGCATGCATTGCAATCATAATATATATATCACAACAAGTGCACTCATGCAAAACAACATCACAAACGTCGGCCTTCGTGACAGACGCTCCGTGCACTCAGGGCATGCTTTGGTGTACCGAATCATTCTAGGTCCCACCTCCGATTAGAGGTTATTAGCTTGTTGGTCGTGGGCACTTTTCTACCGCAACACGCATGCTGGAGACATCCTCTCCCATACCACTCAGAGGTGTTCACCTCACGGCAAACACTGAGCATTTAGTCTTAATGGTGCGCAAGCCTAAGAATCCCGTTATGTGATCCTAACAGGGCCTTAAGCACCCAAGGTTAGACAACCATAATGCGGGTATAGATCCACCTTTCCCGTTGCTCAAATTCGTAAGACTCAAGACTGGACTGATGCGGGTACAGCTTCACCTTGCCCGTTCACCACAAAGCCTTTTTAAGAGCTCTCAGCTCACCATAGCCACACTGTCCAGCAAGGACTGGCTTACGCTTTCCACCTATTGGTGGAGGATTCCATGCACATGCATAAAGTAGGATTCACTTGTCTAAGAAGAAGATCGTTACCCTTGACGATCTCTTTGGATCCATGGAAAAACTAGCCGGATGGTAATCACCGCGACAGCTTTGCATCCACAATGCTGAACTCGGCTCTCGATTTGGATAGCTGAAGCTCCACTGGCGGTCGGATCTCTTCTCCTTCTTCCTTCCTAGATCTCCTCTCTCTTCTCTTTAGAAAGAGAATGGCCAATATTATAATGAGAATTACTTCTCAATCCTTTGCCTTATAATCGCAGGAAGGAGCTTGGACCATATGATCCAATTAGAAGGAAATGAACGGCCGTGATTCACTCTGAAAAGCATCTTTTTAGGGCTGACATGGCTTGTGACATGCCCGTATCATAGGTCGTGTCCCTTAAGCGGCGCACAATCGACTCAAACTAGATCAGGACACAGGCTTAGACATTCCCATGTCAATTCCTGATACGCCCATATCAACCAGTACACGAACGTGTTGAGGGGCGTGTCCCTCAATCAACACAGGACCAAAAATCCCGAGAGGGACACGGGTTCCCAACACGCATGTGTCACCATTGACACGCCCGTGTCATCCAGAACATGTTTGGGATCCAGGCCATGTTCCTTACTAAACAAAGCTAGGCTACCAACCCGAGCAGGACACGCCCTCGGACACGCCCGTGTCCTAGTCTGTGTCGCCTCTCGTAGATCGTCGACTGCACATTCATCGAGAACTCGCGAGAACACAGTGAAGGACACAAGTGAAGGACACGCCCGTGTCCCAGGCCGTGTGCCTCACTTTAGACACACTCGAGGCCCACTCGAGTCCTACTCAAGACCCACTCGAGTACCCAGAGCTGGACACACCCTAGGACACGCCCGTGTCCCCGGCCGTGTCACCCAGCCTGAACCCCAAATTAGGATTTAGCATGTTACAACAGGTATGCTAGCAATTTTTATTTCTTGCCTTCTATTCTCTAAATAGTAGAACTGATAGTAAACTTATAGTGCTAAGAGAAAAACATTATAAATAGCCACCTAAGAGCGTTTAATAAACTCAAGGATGGTAACGGTATGTGGCAAGTCTGCACATACCTTATTCGACATGGGGGCGACGCATAATTTTGTGGTGGAGGATTTTATTAAGGACATGGACCAGGTCCAACATTTCACGAGAGTCATAAGGAGGGTGCATCTTCCCAATGGGACATAGATCCTATCAATTGTAATGTGCCTCATGGAGGTGACCATCAATGGCAACATTCGAGGCTCCGACGACGATCTTGGAGTTACCTGACTTTGATCTTGTTTTGGGAATGACGTTGCTCACCTGGAACCATGCACAGATTTATTTTTAGGCAAAGAAAGTCTTGTTGAGATACAGCGACTCCAATGTGACCTTCAAAGGTACTATATGTTGGATCTCATGGCCAACCTTAGAGGGGGTTGAATAATGATAGTTTTACTTTCAAGATAACCTAAACACCTAGAGGGGGGGGGTTAATAGGTTCTAAAGCTTGTTAACACTTTTTGGCAGAATTCAATTACAGAATTAAAACACACAGCACAGCAGTCACAGAAATTTAACCATCACAGATTGCACACTGTTTTATAGTGGTTCCCCAAGGTCTGGGTACATCCACTTTCCCCCTTCACATATCTAGTAGTATGCTAGATTCAGCCAAACTTCCTCTTTACTCAGATCCACAGATCTTACAGCTTAGAACCTGAAAAGGTTCCTACAACTCAGGCTCAACAGCCCTACCTCAGCCTTATCACAAAGCCTACAACTCAGAGAAGAACCTTCTCCTACACTCAGGCAAACAGCCCTACCACTTAGAGATCAACTCTCCTACACTCAGTCTTTATAACACAGGCTTACAACTCAGATCTGTATTGACAGATCCTACAGAAATTAGAAAAGAAGTTTTTAATGTCTTGCCTTTGTTGAGAGAGAAAAGAACAAGACAAATCTTGATCAGCTGATGAAATCAACTGAATCTGAGCTTTCTTCAAAGCTTCTTGAATCTGAACTTAGCTGAGTTGATTTCCAAACAGTTTCTTGAGAAACCAATGATGGCTTCCTTCTTCTTCTTCAAGAGGCTGGATCCCTCTCTATCCAACACCTTTGATGATACTTCTGAATTCTTGAAAGAAATCTACTTAGACAGATCCTGAGATCGTCTTCTTAGAACTTCTGATGAAGATCTTCTTTTGTGTATTACTCCTTCTTGATTTTATTTCTCAAATTGATTGCCAAAATTCAATCTATTACTTCTCTATGAATCTGTCTATTTATAGATCTTCTTCATGGTAACCGGCTGATCCGGTTTCTAACTTACTTCTGACAAGTCTGATAACATCAGTTAACCGGTTGCAACCCAAAGCTGTCAAGTCTTCAAATAGATCCTGTGCCTTAGTCTTGGACAGCAAAGTGTTGAGACAGACTGTCAGAAAGTGTCGAGACCAACTGTCTATATGTGTCGACACAAGTGACTTTGGTGTCGACACAGCCTTTGATGATGTCGACTAGTTTGCCTTTAAGTCGACACTGCTTCTTCAGAACTTCATCTTGAGAATGAGTCGACACAGAGAATTTGTGTCGACTCAACACTTCATCTTTCTTCAGAAAATAACTTGGTCTTGACTTTGCAGTGTGTCAACACAAGTCCTGTGTGTCGACACAGTTGTTGTTGATTCAGAACTCAGTATGTGTCGACTCTGCCTTCAGGTGTCGACATAGTTGAGGTCGACTATCTTTCTGTAAGTCGACACTGCTTCCCAGTATCGACAAGAATATGGTCGACTATCTTTCTGTGAGTCGACACTGCTTCCCAGTGTCGATACAAGTGTGTTCGACTATTTTTCTGTGAGTCGACACTGGTTCCCAGTGTCGACACAAATGTGGTCGACTATCTTTCTGTGAGTCGACACTGCTTCCCAGTGTCGACACAAATGTGGTCGACTATCTTTCTGTGAGTTGACACTGCTTCCCGGTGTCGACACAAATGTGGTCGACTATCTTTCTGTGAGTCGACACTGCTTCCTTCAAGTGTCGACACAATTATTCTGAAGTGTCGACACAATTTCTTCAGGTGTCGACATATGGACTTAGAATAATTTCCTATATTCTTTAATACTTCTTCACCTGCACATGTCAACTTAAAATAACATCAAATACACCTTGATGTATATCATTAAGCTAAGTTAGGCTTCTTCAAATCAGGTACACATTTTCCAATGTACCCAACAATCTCCCCCTATTTGGAGAAGTCATAACCCTTTTAGTTAATGATATACACCATTTATAACAAATATAATATGATGATGTATGACATTACAGGAATGCTTAATATAAACAAAATATTAACAATTCATCACAGAGTGAACATGAATATATGATTCCAAACAAAATTTTGTTTATAACTTGGTAATGTTTGATTACAGATGTTTACATTGAATGATTAAACAAAACATTACAAAACACTTTTGAAAGAACTTAGAACTAAGACTGATCAGGCTCTTTTATGACAATTCCTTTGCCAGATTGGATTTGAGCCTTCACAGGAGCATCAACAACTTCAGCTGGCTTCTTGCCTTTTAGCTCAGCTTTCTTCTGTGCTTCTTCCTTGAGCCTTTGCCTTTCAAAGTAATGAAAGGGCTTTGGAAAGTACTTGCTCGGCTCCTGAGCATCTGGTGGCAGCCTTCCCAGCTTGGCTTTTCTCTTGAACAGTACTATAGCTTCTTGACTAGCTTCATGCTTTTGCCATTCCATTTCATTATACCACTTCCCTCTATCATGTACTTGGTCCTTTACAGCCTTCCATGCAGTTAGTATAATATTTCTTAAAGTAGGGCTCCACTGCTCAAAATCTGGCTTAAGTTCAGCCTGCTCTCTAAATCTTTTCTTGGATAGTAGAGCATCTTGTTGTTCTTGCAAGTTGGCATCAGGCTCATCAACTTTTTCAATAACAACCTTGGTAACCTCCTTTGGAGGAATATACATATCCTGAACTTGCTGATCAATCATATCAAAATCAGGAGGAGGGTAAATGACTTGGGCAATCTCAGGTTGATTGCCTTCAAGTAGACCTGTTTGAATTCCGGACTCAGCCACCATAGCATCATCACACAAAGGTGGATATCCCATTGTGGCTCGAATACTATTTGTCACCCATTTGGTGTGCTCTGAGCCAGCATGAACTAACAACCTCTCCCCCTTTATGACTTCTCTGGTAATATGATCTCGTAGATCATTCTTCTGAAATCTGATCTGGCCATCTAGATAATTCACACCTTCTTTAAAATATGGTTTCAATTTTTGTAGTTTGTCAGATATGTCCTTCTGAGATGTAGTGATGGCATTCTTAACTGATTCAATGGCTTCTTGAAGTTTCTTATCAAACTCTTCCATCTCCTTTGCTCTTGCTTCAGTCATCCCTGCAGTAGCCTTTGTGAACTCTTCAAGAATTTCATGGTGAGATTCAGTCAAATTATCATTCATCCTTAGCTGATTCTCCAAAACATAACCTTACTTTAAAGCAATATCATCCACTTTAGTGAGGATAGACTGCTGTTGTTTAGCCAAAAACACTACAGCATGACCTCCCTTATGGAAGCAATCTGTCATCTCCTTCTTATTCATATTTACTTCAAATCTAATAGATTTAATATCTTGAGCCAAGTCAAATTGAAGGGATTTATTGCTCTCATCAACATACTTTTCAACAGCCAATCTGTGTTCATCCAACTTAACTTGCAAGTCTATCATAAACTTGTTATAATTAAATTCAGAAGGAGATTGGAGAGGTGTAGTTTGTAGAGTCTGCTTATAGCTTTTGCTCCTTCTCTTAAAGACCATGAGCTTTTTCTTCTTAGCCAGTCTGGCTTCTTCATTCTCAGAATCAGTTGAACTTTCAATTTGAACTCTGTCAGGAGAAGTAGGAGGAATATCTGTCTCAGTGCCATGTTGTTCAGCCTCAACATGCACAGGCTCCCCCTCAACTACTTGCTCCTTCTCAACTCCTTGTTCCTTCTCAGCTTCTTGCTCTATCTCCATATCTAGTGCCTTCTCATTGTCTTGCTCCTCCTCTATTCTATCAGTAGCAATTTCAATATTAGGAAATAACTCATCTAGAGTGTATTCCTTCTGAGCTTGAACAGATGTTGAATCATCCAGATCTGCAATATTCAAATCTTTTGATAAATCAATTTGTTCTTCCTCTTGCACTTGTTCAGACATTTGCATCTCCTGCACTTGTTCAGTATGTGGAATTTCCTGTGTAGGAGAATGTACTTGCTCCCCCTATACCTGTGCAGGAGTAAAAATATTAGGAATGTCCTAGGCAGGAAAACTCACTTGCTTTCCCTTTACCTGTTCTGAAGTAGATACATTCTGGGCAGGAGAGTGAGCTTGCTCCCCCTGTATTTGGGCAGGAATGGTTTCATCTTGAACAGACTCAGGCTGATCTTCAACCTGCTTTATCACTTGCTCTTCTTGATGCTGGGCAGTGCCTAGATCATGTGCAGGGGATCTCACAGGGGTGTCCTGCCTGTTCTCATCAGGCACATCATTAGACAGCACCCTATCCCACCTTGAAAATAATCTTATATCCATTTTCCTCATGTGATTAATTTTTGTCCCAGGCAGTTGTTGCATAACCTGAGGGATCACTTTAGTCAGGTATAAACTCACAATTCTAGCCAGATTTGGCTTCTTGATTCCTTCCTTAATCTTATCAAATACTATAGCTGACCAGTCAGTTGGAATTGTAAATACAATTCTGGTCATTAGGCTGAACATATAGGCTGAAATCCTATCATGTCCACCTGGTTTGCACAAAATTACTTTCCCAACTACTTCAGACAAAAATTTTCCTTGTTGATTCATTCCTTTTCTATTGAAAGCAGCTCCAATCTTCAGGGTTGGATCCAATCCACACCATTGGAGAGCCTCCCTTGACTTAGAAGCTGGGACCTCTTCTTCATTCTCAACTATAGGCAATTGTAGAATCTTTCTCAAACTTCTTGGTGTGATTTTCACCATTGTCCCATGAACTGTGGATTTTATCTTGACACCAGCTGAATCCACTGATGCAGAGGTAAAGAATTCAAGCACCTCCTTCTTCCATATCTTGGAAGGTTCAGAAACTAGAAACTCTATTCCAGATTCGGAGATTAGAGTTATAACCCTTTGAATATCTGTCGGGGCATCAACAAAGGCATTGCGTACCAACTCATATCCTTCATTGATGTTATCTTCAACCTTTGGTGCCATTGATCAGACGAGAAAGCTTGAGAGAA
The DNA here is from genome assembly GCA_039513925.1 of Platanthera zijinensis. Lineage (NCBI taxonomy): Eukaryota > Viridiplantae > Streptophyta > Magnoliopsida > Asparagales > Orchidaceae > Platanthera > Platanthera zijinensis. Next base: position 152,406,294 of record CM077082.1, on the reverse strand, counting down.
GTGAGAGAGAGAATGTCGACACAGGGTTTCAGTTTCGAAAACCTTGTAAGCGTGTCGACAGAATAAGTTCTTGACCTATTTATACCTTTTATTGAAAGAAGATCAAAAGGCAGGCAAAAACAGTCTATATGTGTCGACACAGATGGAGTGTGTCGACACAAACTTCTATTGTCTTGACAGCAAGTCTGTCTACTATGTGTCGACACCAATTGTGGATATGTCGACACCTGAGAGACATAGTAGAGCATCAGAAATTCTGTGTCGACTCTTAGGATAAGTGTCAGCACAAAATCTGTAAGTGTCGACACCACTATTCTGGTGAAGTCGACACTACATTCCTGGATGAGTCGACTATTTGATTCTTAAGTGTCGACACAAATTCTCTGTGTCGATACATATTCTCTGACTAGTCGACATGACTTTACTGAGTTGACACATATGCTCTGATACCACTTGATAGTCTAATGCCACTTGTAAGTTTGTTGATAACCTAATCAATGGTCAGCATGCCTAATTCAATTTTAAATTTATTGAATTTTATTTCATCCAGTGGCTTAGTAAATACATCTGCTATTTGATAATCTGTTTTAACAAATTCCAATGAGATGTCTTCTCTTTCTACATGTTCTCTAAGAAAATGGTATTAAATTTCTATATGCTTAGTTCTACTATGAGAAACAGGATTATTAGCAATAGAAATTGCACTCTTAGAATCACACAAAAGACGTGTTCTACTTACTTGAATACCATAATCTTTAAGCTGATGCTGTTTCCACAATAGCTGTGCACAGCAGCTGCCAGCAGCAACATATTCTGACTCAGCTGTGGATATTGCCACACTGGTCTGCTTCTTACTACTCCATGATATCAATCTTCCTCCCAAGAATTGACAAGTACCTGTTGTACTCTTTCTATCCTCTCTACAGCCTGCAAAGTCTGCATCTGAATAACCTGTTAGTAGAAAATCTCTATTCCTAGGGTACCAAAGGCCTAGATTAGGTGTGCCCTTAAGATATCTCCGAATCCTTTTGACTGCAGTATAATGAGATTCTTTAGGGAAGGCTTGGTACCTAGCACAGACACATATAGCATACATAATATCTGGTCTACTAGCAGTGAGATATAGTAGAGAGCCAACTATCCCTCTATACAAAGATTCATCAACAGGTTTACCTGCATCATCTTTGCATATAGGCATACTTGTTCCCATAGGAGTTCTCATAGTGGAGGATGACTCCATACCATACTTCTTAATTAATTCTTTGGTGAACTTAGACTGGGATATGGGCAGGCCATCATCAGTCTGTCTTACTTGGAGTCCCAAGAAGAACTTAAGTTCCCCCATACTGCTCATCTCAAACTTCCCTTGCATAAGTTTGGCAAACTTTTTACAAAGGTTGTTTTCAGTAGATCCAAAGATTATGTCATCAACATAGATCTGAACTAAGATGATCTTACCTTTGGATTCCCTAAGGAATAGAGTTTTGTCTATTTTTCCTCTTGAGAATTTATTCTCAATAAGAAAAGTAGACAGGGTTTCATACCAAGCCCTTGGGGCTTGCTTTAACCCATACAAAGCTTTCCTAAGCTTATAGACATAATCTGGTTTAAGAGGATCTACAAAACCTGATGGCTGCTCTACATAGACTTCCTCTTTTAAATCACCATTCAGGAATGCTGATTTCACATCCATCTGGTACACTCTGAAGTCTTGATAGGCTGCATAGGCAAGGAACATTCTGATTGCCTCTAGCCTTGCTACTGGGGCAAAGGTTTGATTAAAGTCAATCCCTTCTTCCTGCATGTATCCTTTTGCAACCAATCTTGCTTTATTCTTCACTATTATTCCACTCTCATCCAATTTGTTCCTATAAATCCACTTTGTGCCAATTATGTTGTGGCCTCTTGGTTTAGGAACAAGCTCCCAGACATTGCACCTTCTGAATTGATTCAGCTCCTCTTGCATAGCATCAGTCCAGTGCTGGTCTTGGATGGCTTTTTCAAACTTCTTAGGCTCCACTTGAGACAGGAAACTTGAATACAGGTCTGTGCTTTGATTTCTGCTTTTAGTCTGCACTCCCTGTCTTGGATCACCTATAATCTGATCAGCTAGATGATCTCTTAAATGTCTTGTAGCTGGAGGAAGGTTCCTTTCTAGTTGGACATCTCCAGCTCCTTCTTCATGCTGAACCTCTTGGTTTTCATCAGCATTTATTGAGTTTTGTACTCCCCCTGGATAGTAGCCTTCATTTTCCAATGCTCCATCTTCCTTTGATGCATCAGCAATGGAGAGCTTGTCCATTCTTTTGCTTATACCTGTTGAATCATTTGATCTACAAGACAACTCACAGTTAATTAATCTTGTTTCATCAAACACAACATGTATAGATTCTTCAACAACTTGAGTAGTCAAGTTGAAGACTCTATAGGCCTTACTATTTATGTTGTACCCAACAAATATCCCATCTTGGGATTTGGCAGCAAACTTAGTTAGGTATGTCTTGCCATTGTTAAGTATATAGCATTTGCAACCAAAGATCCTGAAGTAGGATAGATTTGGTTATCTACCTTTCATAATCTCATAGGGAGTCTGTTTGTGGTTCTTGGTGATAGAAGCCCTATTGATCACATGACATGCAGTGTTAACTACCTCAGCCCAGAAATATTCTGGAAGAGAGGTGTCACTCAATAGAGTTCTACCAGCTTCAATTAATGTTCTATTCTTTCTTTCAGCAATGTCATTTTGCTGTGGTGTTCTAGGTGAGGAGAACTCTTGGAAAATCCCAAATTCTTCACATAACTTTGTCATGCTTTCAGATTGAAACTCAGTACTATGGTCACTTCTGATTTTGACCACTGTACTATTCAGTTCATTCTGAATCTGCTTCACAAAATTAAGACACTTGGGGTTTCTGATTTCTGTCTCAGAAAGAACACCCATGTAAATCTAGAATAGTCATCTACAACCACAAAAGTGTAGACCTTCCTACCTAGACTATGAACTGGCATAGGACCAAAAAGATCCATATGCAAGAGGTATAAGCACCTCACAGAATCCTTGTTTTCAAGGTTATGAAAGGAGGATTTTGTCTGCTTGCCCTTTTGACAAGCTGAGCATATCACTTCCTTTATACACTTAACTTGAGGACCATTCCTTACTAACTCTTTGCTAAAGAGTTGGCCAATTGTCTTGTAGTTAAGATGAGCCAATCTCTTGTGTCACTTGACACAATGAGAAGCATTATCATAGGCTACAAGAAAGATGGAAGAAGCCTTGCTCTTACATACAAAATTAAGACAATATACATTTCTCTTCCTATATCCAGTCAATATGATCTCTTGATCACTTGAACTTTTGATATGACATCCATCCTTAACAAATGAAATGTCATATCCAAAATCACTCAGCTGGCTTATGCTTATTAGATTGTGTTTCAAACCTTTTACATAAGCCACTTGGGAGATAGTAATTAGGTTAGTAGAAATGTTACCAAACCCTTTGATGATTCCTTTTTCAGATCCACCAAAGATCACTTTAGGTCCATCTTTGACAGATATATACTCCTTCAGCAGCCCCTTTGTTCCAGTCATGTGCCTGGAACAACCACTATCCAAGTACCATATAGGGGCATGGCCCCTTGGACTTTCCTGCAACACAGATTTACTTACCCTTAGAACCCAAGTAAGTCTTGGGTCCTTGGTTCAGGTTAGCATTAAAAAAGCTACCATTATCTCTTCTAACAGGTAGACTATTGTTCTTTCTAACACTTGTGTTATGCCAGCAGTCAAATGCAAAATGGCCTCTCTTTCCACAGCACCAACATTTAAACTTATTGTTTTTAGTTCTAGATACACCCTTGACAGAGGAATTTCTGTCCATTGCTGGTGCAGCAGCAGCTTTGCCCACTGATTTCTTATAACCATTGGGTTTATGAACATAGATAGGCCTGTTGGCATTTACACCCTTGTTTATCAGAACATTAGTCTTAAAATGACCATGAATATCTTCATGATCATATTGGTTAGAAGGCACTTGCACCTTTATAAACTTAATAGGGACTGAAAAGAGTCACATCTCTTATCACGGTCCCCCAAGCACTACTCATTCCTCCTGATAAGTCTTCATGAGCATTGTGAGGATGAGCACCTTGGTTAAAGAGTCACTTCGATCTTGTGCATCGACTCTATCGTTAGCTTAGTGCCCCTAGTTTTTTTTACTATGAATGACATCGAATGACATGTGAGGTGATTGTTCACCTTATTTCTCTTGTGTTAGGTTATTAGATGATCGAGATATCCATGGACAATATGTTATCTTTACCTAAGTGTTATCTCACATTCGATGCTACACGAACACATGTCATTGCCTTGTTTAAGACTTCCGCATATAAGAATTGGACTACAACTACACTAACTTGTTTGAACACAATACGTTCTAGCACACGATTTACACTCATGTCGTTTTCAATGTTTGTTTAACCTGATTACTTCCTTACTCTTTTAGCATTTTAAATGTACTCGTTGTGTGCTCAGTTTAGTCTGTGCTGTCCAATTCATATTAACTTTGAAAAGTGAACTTCTCTGTCTGTGTACCTTGCTCCATTTTGTCACCCATGTGCTTATAATTTTTTGAAATGTATTCCACTTTGAGTCACCTCTATGATTATTATCTCTAACCATTACTTTGTGTGTGCACTATCTGTTATTTATCAAAACCCTCATCATATCTATTATTTTTCATCCTGCATGTCTTGTTGGTCTTGCCTGCCCTTTTGATAATATCAAAGGGGGAGAATCATTTGTTCATGAGTATGTTCATTGGTATGAGTCACGGTTTAGAAGAGGTCACTTGTAGGGGGAGAATGTTAACAATGTGTGCACATAGATAGGGGAGCAAGTCGAACATGTAGATAGGGGGAGTGTGCAAGTAGGGGAGCTACATAGAGAACCTGCAACCAATTGTTAGAATATAACTCTTATTATTTATCTGCAGTCTATCACATTGTTATTTCTCATGAACGGGATTTGATATTATCAAAAGGGGTAGTTTGTTGTAACCGATGTTTCACATGCCCTGTTGATGAGTATAAAAATATACAATTTTATTTCATATTAAATATACATATTTATAAATAAAAACCTTAGTTTTTATTATATAAAACTAACTATTTTTATTATATTGTATTTTTTTGTTTTAAAATTAAGTTTTAAGTTTTTCTGAAAATTTTGTATTTTTTCTTAGGTCACGCCCCTAGGTCACGCCCGTGACCTAGGGCGTGACAGCTCTTTTTAATTTCTTTTTTCTGTTGTTTTGCTGGACAGATAAAAATCGGGAATTCGATGGACACGCCTGCTGAACACGCCCGTGCCAAAGGCGACACGCCCGTGACCCAATGAAATTCTATCCAGAAGTCCAGCAAGCTGCCGCGCTGTCGCCACGCCCCATGCCGCCTGTTGAATTACATGCATGACACGCCCGTGACCTATTCAGACACGCCCGTGACCGGCCCAAAGTCTATCCAAATCTCCAGCCCGCTTGCCACCTGTCCCGACAGCCTGGAAGACACGCCCGTGACCCTATCACGCCCTACCCGACACGCCCGTGTCAGGGGGCGTGTCACCGGAAATTTTTTTCTATAAATAGGCCGGCAGGGATTTGTAAATTCAATTGAACTCCAGCAGATTCCTTAAGAACTGTTAGGACTCCCCAGCTCTCTGACAAGGAACTGGTAGTAGCTTTCAAGTAATCTAAAGTTCTGTAAGTTGTAATTTTTCAGCTTTATTTTCAGCTTTTTAGAAAGTTGTAATATTTTCGGACTTTATAAAATAGACTCTTTCAATTTCAATTCTGAGTACTTTACTGCTTTCTTTTACTTTATTTTTTTTATACTATCCCGAATGAAAGGCAAAGCTCTGATTATGTCCTGGATTAAGATAGTGTAAAACTGCTTTCAAATCTATTTTCAAAACCCTATTCTTTCATACTATCCCGAATGAAAGGCGAGGCGAAAGCCTAAGTCCTGGATTAAGATAGTGCGGAAGCGCTGCAAAATTTTACTACCCTATCCCAAAAACAAAGGTGAAGCGAAAGCTTAAATCCTGGATTGAGATAGATAGGTAGATATTATTTTCTATACTTTATACCGCCCCCATCCTGAGAAGAGGCTAAGAACCCTTAGCACTTGGTCAAGATGAGCTCTGGGCTGGATACTATTTTCAACTATTTCAACTCTACTTTCTAGTTATTCTAACTAGGGTTTTCTGTTAATTGATCATATACCAGGTGACGAGACACTACGTTTACGTTAACCCGTTTAAACGCAAGCCTTCTCGGTCGTACTTTCGAGTTAGTGATGCTACCAAAGGCACCCTCTCGTAAAGTTAGATAATTATGAAATAAAGTTGTTCTTTAATAGCTGAATTAATATTCGCTCAAGTTATTCTGAAATCGAGGACTACCTTCTAAGTCCCTATCTTAATAAAATAACGTATATATATTTTTCTATCTTTAGTTTTTAATTACAAACTCCACTCCGTTCTTTCGATAAAATAATAGTCAGTTCTAAAAAGTAGAATAATTAACACCGATCCCAGGAAAAATACGACCTTGATATTTTCTACAAAATACTATACTCCTATGCGATAGGTACTCTTGCCTTAATCCACAGGATATAAGTAAGTAAACAAAGAGATAGACTTATATACGTAAAAGATTATATAAAACCAAATCTATCTTCTTTAAAACAAACTTTACTTATCAAGCTTTTTGGCGCCGTTCCCTGAATTTAAAACTTTGTTTTTATAAAACCTAATTTTTTTTTATTAACAAGTTTATTAACCACTAACAAATTCTAAACCCTAACCTACTTTTTAATGTATTTTATATAAACTTGAAAAATAAAACTAAAAAGTAGTTTATAATAAAAAACCTGCTTTTATTATAAAACTTCTTTTATAAAAAAACTTGTTTTATATAAAATAAAAATAACTTGTTTTTAGTTATTTTCCGTTTTAAGTCTTTTTGTGTGTTTTTATTTGTGTTTTTACTTAGTTTTTTTTTTACTTAGTTTTTTTTTATTTTATACAAATGTCTTTTTTAGTGTATGACCCGCGGAACTCCATCTGATTTAACTCTTGGACTTGATCCTGAAATCGAACGCACCTTTCGCAGGCGCCTCCGATCTCTGAATCAAGAGCTCGTATTAAATCTGGAAGAGTCCGTAGGCACCGCACACGTTCAAGAAATGGCAGCAGAGCAACAACAAATGCCAGAGGTGGTCCCCCAAAGGATCATGTCTTATTATGCACGACCTAATTTAGATGACACCGGGTCTAGTATCGTTCGTCCACCAATTGCTAATAATAACTTCGAGATTAAATCGAGTATAATCCAAATGATTCAAAATTCCGTTCAATTCGATGGATTGCCCGACGAAGATCCAAACACGCACTTATGCAATTTCTTAGAAATTTGCGACACATTTAAGATAAATGGCGTCACTGATGATGCCATCCGTCTTCGCTTATTTCCTTTTTCTTTACGAACGAAAGCCAAACAGTGGCTAGGTTCTCTCCCCAGAGGATCTATCACCACTTGGGCTGAAATGACCGAAAAATTCCTAACAAAGTATTTTCCACCTGCAAAAACCGCACGTCTGCGTGCGGATATTTCTTCGTTTGTGCAAGGCGAGTCTGAGTCTCTTTATGAGACTTGGGAACGTTTTAAGGAATATTTACGTCGGTGTCCACATCACGCACTGCCAACTTGGCTCCTGGTACAAATATTTTATAATGTTTTGAATATTCAAACCAGACAAGCCATTGATGCTGCCGCTGGGGGCACGCTCAATAACAAAACCCCCGAGGTCGCTCAAACCCTCTTTGAGGAAATGGCCATGAACGCGTACCAGTGGAACGTGCCAAGGTCACACCCTAAACAAGCTGGGATATATGAGCTCGACACTTCTTCTACTTTAGCACTCCAAGTAGAAAATCTAACTAAACAATTGGCTGGAATATCTGCTTCCTCCGCCACTACTTGGAATCCAAATAATAATATAATTGAAGAAATCGATTATATGGGGAACTCTTATAGACCTTCCTATAATCCTAATATAAACTTAAATAATAATTCTTATAATCCAGGATATAGGAACCATCCTAATTTTTCGTGGAGAAACCCCAATAATGCTCAACGCCCACCGACTGCAAATCCAATTGGATTTGCACCGCAACCCCCACAACCACAAACAACACCACCACCACCGAACCAATTTAGGCCAACCCCGATAGAAGACATATTCACGAAATATGTCAGTATTAATGAGTCCAATATCCGGAACCTGACCGGATCAATTAAAAACTTAGAAACACAAATTGGACAAATATCAAAAATGCTATCGGAACGCCAACCTGGTAATTTGCCAGGAAATACGGAACCAAATCCGCGGGATACTGGCCATTCCAGTAACCCAAGTTGACAAGCCGTCCAACTACGAAGTGGCAGGGAGCTACCACCACCCGTTAGGGTAGAAAAAGAAGCTAAGGTTAGCCTTCCTACACCACTTCCCGTTACGACTCTGCCTCCTCAACCCCCGCGAATTTCTTCCACACATGTTGTTGTACCTTGTCCATCTAAATTAAAAGATGAGCGAGAAGATGAACAATATAAAATTTTTCTAAAAATGCTAAAACAAATTCAAATCAATATACCTTTCTGCGAGGCAATTGCACAAATGCCTAAATACGCAAAATATTTAAAAGCGTTATTTTCAAATAAAAACAAACTCGAAGATATTTCGAGGGTTTTTCTTAACGCCGAATGTTCAGCCGTTTTATTACATAAATTACCCCCAAAATTAAACGATCCAGGACGATTTTCTATCCCGTGTCTTTTCGGTAATCTATTAATAAAAGATGCGTTAGCAGATTTAGGTGCTAGCATAAATTTAATGCCCTACTCGCTCTTTCTAAAACTAGGATTAGGTAACCCCAGCCCAACTAAAATGAGCATCCAATTAGCAGATCGTTCTATTAAATATCCAGTAGGGATAGTAGAGGATGTTCTGGTCAAAATAGACAAGTTTATCTTCCCGGTAGACTTTGTTATACTTGACATAGAGGAAGACACCGATGTTCCCATAATTCTCGGTCGTCCTTTTCTCGCAACCTCTTGCGTGATAATAGACATAAGTAACGGTAGACTTCTCTTACGAGTAGGAGATGACGAAGTTACTATCGATATAGATCCCTCTATGAAAAACTCTTTAATAAATGACGATTCCTGCTACCTTGCGGAAGCCTCTTTTGAGGAAAATGGTTTTCCCTATTCTGATTTATTTTCAATAACGGTAGAAGAATCGGACTTGGCAGACTTACCCATTTCAAATGAAATGCCTACCGATGACCCTTTAGAACATTTTATATCCTTAACTTCTACAACTTTAAAAACTCCAACTTCATATGAAAAACCACCAACCCTCGAGCTGAAAACACTTCCTGCACATTTAAAATACGTTTTCCTTCAAGCCGAATCTAAACTCCCTGTTATCATTTCTGCCGAATTAAATGATAAGAAAACGTCTGAATTAATAGAAGTGTTAAAACAACATCGCCGTGCATTAGCATGGCAAATTTCTGATATCCAAGGACTCAACCCATCTTTTTGTACGCATAAAATATTTTTGGAAGATAACCCTCGTAAATCTATCCAGCCCCAACGACGTTTAAATCCTAATATGAAGGATGTCGTAAAAGCTGAATTAATGAAATTATTAGACGCGGGAATTATCTATCCAATCTCAGATAGCACATGGGTTAGTCCCGTACAAGTCGTCCCTAAGAAGGGCGGTATAACGGTAGTACCAAACGCTAATAATGAACTAATTCCAACACGTACTGTTACGGGTTGGAGGATGTGCATCGACTATCGAAAATTAAATGATGCCACCCGTAAAGATCACTTTCCACTACCGTTTATAGATCAAATATTAGAGCGACTCTCGGGTCACTCATATTATTGTTTTCTTGATGGTTATTCAGGGTATTTACAAATTCCTATAGCCCCTGAAGATCAAGAGAAAACTACGTTCACTTGCCCCTTTGGTACATTCGCCTATAGGCGAATGCCGTTTGGACTTTGTAATGCGCCAGCTACATTTCAAAGATGTATACTAGCTATTTTTGGCAAGTTAGTAGAGGACGTTATGGAAGTGTTTATGGATGATTTCTCCGTATTTGGAGACTCATTCCATACGTGTTTAAATAACCTCGCTCGTGTTCTTCAACGCTGTGAAGACACGAATTTAGTGTTGAACTGGGAGAAATGCCATTTTATGGTCCGCGAAGGTTTAGTTCTCGGTCATAAAATTTCTTCCCAGGGAATCGAGGCAGATAAGGCCAAAATAGAAATAATTGAAAAACTTCCTCCTCCAACAAATGTAAAATCTATTCGAAGTTTCTTAGGCCATGCAGGTTTCTATAGACGATTCATTCAAAATTTCTCTAAAATAACAAAACCGTTAACTCATTTATTAGAAAAAGAAGCCCCATTTATATTCGATAGTGAATGCTTAGTAGCATTCAATATTATTAAGGACAAACTTATCAACTCTCCTATTCTAGTAGCCCCAGACTGGTCCTTCCCTTTTGAGATCATGTGTGATGCGAGTGATTATGCGGTAGGAGCTGTCTTAGGACAACGAGTAGACAAATATTTTCATCCTATCTATTATGCAAGTAAAACTCTCACATCTACACAAACCAATTACACGACCATGGAAAAGGAACTACTGGCGATTGTATTTGCATTTGATAAGTTTAGATCTTATATTACACTATCGAAAGTTATAGTTTTTACGGATCATTCTGCTTTAAAATATTTACTAACAAAGGCAGATGCAAAACCCCGTTTATTACGTTGGATTCTCTTATTACAAGAATTTGATTTAGAGATCTGAGATAAGAAAGGCGCAGAGAATTTGGCAGCCGATCATCTTTCGCGACTAGAGAATGCTGCAACAGATACACTCGTGGAAGCCGACATCGAAGATAAATTCCCTGAAGAAAGTCTCCTCGCACTCGAAAAGGTAACCAACTCTTCTACTCCTTGGTTCGCAGACTTGGCTAACTATTTAGTAGCCCGAGTCCTTCCAAAAGCTTTTTCATTTCAAGAAAAGAAGAAATTCTTTTCTGACTTGAAAAACTACTTTTGGGAAGACCCGTATTTATTCCGAGTCTGTGCCGACCAAGTAATTCGAAGATGTATTTCGAACGAGGAAGGACTAAAAATACTACGGCACTGCCACGAAGGACCAACCGGCGGACACTATCAATCCAACCGGACTGCACGTAAAGCCCTTGAAGCAGGATTCTTTTGGCCTACTTTATTCAAGGACGCTCAAAAATTGGTAAGCATTTGCAACCGCTGCCAACGGTCAGGTAACATTTCCCGTCGGGACGAAATGCCCCAAAACTTTTACTTAGAATGTGAAATTTTTGATCTGTGGGGCATAGATTTTGTAGGCCCTTTACCTCCTTCTTTTAAAAATCGTTATATCTTAGTAGCGGTCGATTACGTTTCACGATGGGCTGAAGCGCAAGCTTTACCCACCGCTGACTCGAGAGTCGTCGTTAAATTTTTGAAAACCTTATTTTCACGTTTTGGCACGCCTAGGGCAATAGTGAGCGACCGAGGTACTCATTTTTGTAACACCCAGATGGCTAAAGTGTTAGCCAAATATGGAGTTACTCATAAACTCGCTACCGCTTATCACCCCCAAACAAGCGGCCAAGTGGAGGTAGTCAATAGAGAACTAAAGCGCATATTAGAAAAAACTGTAGATACCAATCGAAAAGATTGGTCCCTCAAATTAGATGTTGCACTTTGGGCCTACCGTACAGCATTCAAAACTGCGATCGGTTGTACACCTTATCGTCTAGTATATGGAAAGGCATGTCACCTACCTGTAGAATTAGAACATCGCGCATACTTGGCGCTAAAATTTCTTAACTTAGATACAAACTTAGCCGCCGAACAACATAAATTTCAACTCAATGAACTTGAGGAATGGCGTGCAAACGCCTATGAAAATAATAAATTTTATAAAGAGCGATCTAAGTTTTATCATGATAGGAAAATCAAATTTCCAAAATCTTTTTCACCAGGTGATCTTGTCCTACTATATAACTCACGTCTTAAATTATTTCCAGGAAAATTAAAATCCCGATGGACCGGACCCTATACTGTTAAACAAACCTGGCCATATGGGACTGTTCTTATTTCTCACCCTGAACTAGGAACTTTCAAAGTAAACGGGCACCGTTTAAAACTATATTTTACTGGGGACCCTTTTCAAAAAGAACCTGAAACCCTAACACTACTCCATAACCTCGAAATATAAATTTCTTTGTATATTTCCATCTTTTATGCTTTTGTATATTCTGTACATATTTTTCACTTCATACATATGCCTAACATAAGTATGGGGGTGCTTTTAGCTGCAAGTTATTTTCACTTTTATGATATCTCTTATGTTTTCAATAAAAGTATTGTTTATTTTAGTACTCACCAAAACAATTCAAAATTTTCAAAACAATACTATGTAAATATATTCCAAAAAACTGAGTTGATCAAAAATGCAAATTATTCAATTTTCAAATTTACTACTCTTTCTCATAACTAGATAGATATAAATATCCGAAATAAATTTGTAAAATCCTATCTTGTAAATTTCATTACAATCAGAGTTATTATTTTAGCAAGCCTGCTTTCAATATCAAAAGAAATACATATATATACAATAGAAGCAAACATATTATGTTCACCAAATAATTATAGACTGTAATTATCCTTACTCCATTCTTAACGAAATATAAGAAATACAAACTATTATAGTTGCTCTCAAAATTTTTTATCCAACTCTTGAATATTTATTTATTTCTACTTGGCATGTTTTCTTACGCAAGCAAGTATTTAGGAGTATGTGCTCCTAGTAAAAGAAAAGATCTTATGTCAATGGGAATAAGATTTCATTCCGTACACATAGGCATCCAATAAATATGAAAAGATTATATGGAAAGGAGTATGTGCTCCTCTAAATATACATTGGATTCAAATAAAAACTCAAGTATGCTTTGTATTTTTTTGCCACTTTGGAATTACATTCCTTAGTAGTTATAACAACGCATAACTTAGATAAAAAGATGATAGAATACAAAAATCTATCACTTCTACAAAAGCCTATTGTATAGGTAAAATTCCACCCTTCCAAAGTTGATATTCTATTTTTGTTTAAAATTTTGAGAGAGCATAAATAATAGAATGCACATTTTCCAATATATCTCGTATAAAGATATAGTAATCATAAAGCCAATCTATCCTTGTTATATCTGATTTTAATATATGCTTACTATTTGTTTTCAAAAACTTTTATGGCTATAAATTCTAACTCTGGTATCAATGATATGTACGATAACATTCAAATCTTTATTCACCGGATGTTTATACCTATTTTATCTTGACGAATCAAATTGATAGTAAATAGAAAATTTATTAACCTTGTAAATATACTCAACTCTATAAATTGCTCTGGAATAGCAAAATCTAAGTATGGGGGTATTTGATGAGTATAAAAATATACAATTTTATTTCATATTAAATATACATATTTATAAATAAAAACCTTAGTTTTTATTATATAAAACTAACTATTTTTATTATATTGTATTTTTTTGTTTTAAAATTAAGTTTTAATTTTTTCTGAAAATTTTGTATTTTTTCTTAGGTCACGCCCCTAGGTCACGCCCGTGACCTAGGGCGTGACAACTCTTTTTAATTTCTTTTTTCTACTGTTTTGCTGGACAGATAAAAATCGGGAATTCGATGGACACGCCTGCTGAACACACCCGTGCCAAAGGCGACACGCCCGTGACCCAATGAAATTCTATCCAGAAGTCCAGCAAGCTGCCGCGCTGTCGCCACGCCCCATGCCGCCTGTTGAATTACATGCATGACACGCCCGTGACCTATTCAGACACGCCCGTGACCGGCCCAAAGTCTATCCAAATCTCCAGCCCGCTTGCCACCTGTCCCGACAGCCTGGAAGACACGCCCGTGACCCTGTCACGCCCTACCCGACACGCCCGTGTCAGGGGGCGTGTCACCTGAAAATTTTTTCTATAAATAGGCCGGCAGGGATTTGTAAATTCAATTGAACTCCAGCAGATTCCTTAAGAACTGTTAGGACTCCCCAGCTCTCTGACAAGGAACTGGTAGTAGCTTTCAAGTAATCTAAAGTTCTGTAAGTTGTAATTTTTCAGCTTTATTTTCAGCTTTTTAGAAAGTTGTAATATTTTCGGACTTTATAAAATAGACTCTTTCAATTTCAATTCTGAGTACTTTACTGCTTTCTTTTACTTTATTTTTTTTTATACTATCCCGAATGAAAGGCGAAGCTCTGCTTATGTCCTGGATTAAGATAGTGTAAAACTGCTTTCAAATCTATTTTCAAAACCCTATTCTTTCATACTATCCTGAATGAAAGGCGAGGCGAAAGCCTAAGTCCTGGATTAAGATAGTGCGGAAGCGCTGCAAAATTTTACTACCCTATCCCAAAAACAAAGGTGAAGCGAAAGCTTAAATCCTGGATTGAGATAGATAGGTAGATATTATTTTCTATACTTTATACCGCCCCCATCCTGAGAAGAGGCTAAGAACCCTTAGCACTTGGTCAAGATGAGCTCTGGGCTGGAAACTATTTTCAACTATTTCAACTCTACTTTCTAGTTATTCTAACTAGGGTTTTCTGTTAATTGATCATATACCAGGTGACGAGACACTACGTTTACGTTAACCCGTTTAAACGCAAGCCTTCCCGGTCGTACTTTCGAGTCAGTGATGCTACCAAAGGGACCCTCTCGTAAAGTTAGATAATTATGAAATAAAGTTGTTCTTTAATAGCTGAATTAATATTCGCTCAAGTTATTCTGAAATCGAGGACTACCTTCTAAGTCCCTATCTTAATAAAATCACGTATATATATATTTTTCTATCTTTAGGTTTTAATTACAAACTCCACTCCGTTCTTTCGATAAAATAATAGTCAGTTCTAAAAAGTAGAATAATTAACACCGATCCCAGGAAAAATACGACCTTGATATTTTCTACAAAATACTATACTCCTATGCGATAGGTACTCTTGCCTTAATCCACAGGATATAAGTAAGTAAACAAAGAGATAGACTTATATACGTAAAAGATTATATAAAACCAAATCTATCTTCTTTAAAACAAACTTTACTTATCACCTGTGTTTGAGAATATCAACTCCCAGGTTGTATTTGATCATGTCTTGTGTTGATAGAGTGTGCAAGTTGACAGGTACAAGCGAAGAAGAAGAATTCTATGGATACTAATGCCGAGCGGTAGAAGTTACCGCTGGGCTGTAGCCAGGAATTAATTGGACAGAGTTCTCGGGAAACTATCACGTCGCGCTAGTCCTACCGCATGCGCTAACGCAAGGAATTAATTTGTCCTAACTCTCGGGATATTACCACAGGCGGTTGTTTTTTACCATACCGCGCTAGACTCTCGACGATCGTCAAGTATGATTTCTCGAGAAATGACCTACCTCCAGACAATAGTCGTTACCGTGCCACGTGAGTCTCTCGACGAGTATCGAGATGAATTTCTCGAGAAACCAAATTACTATAGGCATTAGAAGTTACAGCGCCGCTCTATCCACTCGACGAATATCGACATGCTGCTTCCGAATCTTCGTGTCCTATATTATCGCACGGCGGTAGCTATAACCGCGCGATGCTAGCAACGATGAAACCCTAAATATTCATTTTAATTATTATTCAAGATTTGGATGACAGCTAGCACAACAAGCGCGTGAACCTACCACTAAGTGCTAGTCTTACCGCCGGCATTAGCTTATTTTCACGAAGATGTATAAAAGTCCGCCTTGGTTTCGGCCGCCTCCTTGCATCCATTCCCATCATCTTCGTTTAAAAGGAAGAAAGTCTTCTCCCTCTCGCTCGTGATCGAAACACTCCGGCAATCCAAGATCTATATTTACTATGAAGAGCTGACCGGTTGGTAGCAAATGAAGATCTCAAGCGCTGGCCATTGATCGCTCAATGGAGAAGTCGTCAAGAGGGATAACTTCATTTTTGAAATACTTATATCTTTTGTTCTTGTAATCTTTCCTTTTTTTTGTAAATCTTATGGTGAGGAAAATCGACCGGTAAGGTCATCAGAATCCGGGTAGGATTCTGTGGGAAATCATCCTGGGGATAAGGACGTCTCGATCTGAGGATCTAGCGGGGCTCTAAGACCCTTCCTTGTGTGGAGGTGAAGAGTCGTATCGAAGACTTTTCCTGGAGGTAAAAGTAGAGCCAACCAGTCTGTGGAGCGGATCGGTATAGAAACTAAAAGATGGTTTCTACTCATCATCTTAGATCTCTAGCGTCATGGAGATCACGTTTTTGTAATCTTTTAGAACAATTCTCATTTTAATTCATGAAATGGAATTCTTGTTTCTCTCTTGTTTTATTCTGTGATTGTTCTGTTTTTTGTAAAGTTAGTGTTTGTTTTGAGGGGCTTACAAATGAACTCGCATAAGAAAATGAGTTCAAAGACTTACCACCACGCGTTAGCTACCTAACGCCCCGCGGTAGCTTCCAGAACTCGATTTACTATGGAAAAATATTTTTGATTTTCAAATAACACTCAAAACCTTATTTGTTGGGTACAATGGAAAATGTGTACCTGATTTGAAAAGCCTAACTTAGCTTAATGATATACATCAAGGTGTATTTGATGTTGTTTTAAGTTGACATGTGCAGGTGAAGAAGTATTAAAGAATATAGGAAATTATTCTAAGTGCATATGTCGACACCTGAAGAAATTGTGTCGACACTTCAGAATAATTGTGTCGACACTTGAAGGAAGCAGTGTCGACTCACAGAAAGATAGTCGACCACATTTGTGTCGACACTGGGAAGCAGTGTCGACTCACAGAAAGATAGTCGACCACATTTGTGTCGACAATGGGAAGCAGTGTCGACTCACAGAAAGATAGTCGACCACATTTGTGTCGACACTGGGAAGCAGTGTCGACTCACAGAAAAATAGTCGACCACACTTGTGTCGACACTGGGAAGCAGTGTCGACTCACAGAAAGATAGTCGACCATATTTGTGTTGACACTGGGAAGCAGTGTCGACTCACAGAAAGATAGTCGACCTCAACTATGTCGACACCTGAAGGCAGAGTCGACACATACTGAGTTCTGAATCTACAACAACTGTGTCGACACACAGGACTTGTGTCGACACACTGCAAAGTCAAGACCAAGTTATTTTCTGAAGAAAGATGAAGTGTTGAGTGGACACAAATTCTCTGTGTCGACTAATTCTCAAGATGAAGTTCTGAAGAAGCAGTGTCGACTTAAAGGCAAACTAGTCGACATCATCAAAGGCTGTGTCAACACCAAAGTCACTTGTGTCGACACATATAGATAGTTGGTCTCGACACTTTCTGACAGTCTGTCTCAACACTTTGCTGTCCAAGACTAAGGCACAGGATCTGTTTGAAGACTTGACAGCTTTGGGTTGCAACCGGTTAACTGATGTTGTCAGACTTGTCAGAAGTCAGTTAGAAACCAGATCAGCCGGTTACCATGAAGAAGATCTATAAATAGACAGATTCAGAGAGAAGTAACAGATTGAATTTTGGCAATCAATTTGAGAAATAAAATCAAGAAGGAGTAATACACAAAAGAAGATCTTCATCAGAAGATCTAAGAAGACGATCTCAGGATCTTTCTAAGTAGAGTTCTTTCAAGAATTCAGAAGTATCATCAAAGGTGTTGGATAGGGAGGGATCCAGCCTCTTGAAGAAGAAGAAGGAAGCCATCATTGGTTTCTCAAGAAGCTGTTTGGAAATCAACTCAGCTAAGTTCAGATTCAAGAAGCTTTGAAGAAAGCTCAGATTCAGTTGATTTCATCAACTGATCAAGATTTGTCTTGTTCTTTTCTCTCTCAACAAAGGCAAGACATTAAAAACTTCTTTTCTAATTTCTGTAGGATCTGTCAATACAGATCTGAGTTGTAAGCCTGTGTTATAAAGGCTGAGTGTATGAGAGTTGATCTCTGAGTGGTAGGGCTGTTTGCCTGAGTGTAGGAGAAGGTTCTTCTCTGAGTTGTAGGCTTTGTGATAAGGCTGAGGTAGGGCTGTTGAGCCTAAGTTGTAGGAACCTTTTCAGGTTCTGAGCTGTAGGATCTGTTGATCTGAGTAAAGAGGAAGTTTGGCCGAATCTAGCATACTGCTAGATAGGTGAAGGGGGAAAGTGGATGTACCCAGACCTTGGGGAACCACTATAAAACAGTGTGCAATCTATGATGGTTAAATTTCTGTGACTGCTGTGCTGTGTATTTTAATTTTGTAATTGAATTCTGCCAAAAAGTGTTAACAAGCTTTAGAACCTATTCACCCCCCCCCCCTCTAGGTGTTTAGGTTGTCTTGAAAGTAAAACTATCAAGTGGTATCAGAGGGAGGTTACTCAAAATGGACTTAACAGTCTGAGGTAGATCTGAAAGGCAGAATCAAGATTCAAGAAGATGGGTTCTGGAGAAAATCACAAGGAGTTTGGGTCAATGAAGTTACCCATCTGCAGGAAGGAAATCTTTGGAATTTGGAAAGAAAGAGTCAGATTGTTCATGGAAGCATCTGACCCAAGGATATACATCACAGTTCAGGAAGGACCCTTCATTCCAATGAAGGTATCAGTTCTTGATGCTAATATTCAAACTCCAAAGAGTTATTCTGAAATGACCAAGGATGAAATCATTTTGGCAACCATGGACAAGAGAGCTCAGAATATTATTGTAAGTGTCATAGATCATTCTACATTTTAGAATCTGATTCACTACAAGACCTCCAAAGAGATGTGGGACACCTTGATTGTCTACATGGAGGGATCTGAAGAAGTAAGACAGGATAGGAAGTCTATGCTCAACCAGAAATATGAAAGTTTTAGACAAGGAAAAACTGATAGCATAACTGAATGCAATAAGAAATTCTATAGAATTGTGAATGAGTTAAAGTCCTATGGAAGAGTATTCAGTACCTATGAACTGAATGACAAATTCTTAAGATCCTTGACAAAGGATTGGGACACAAAGTTCTATGCCATAAGGGAAGTGGCTAAACTGGCAGAGATTTCTCCTCCAACCTTATTTGGAAAGTTGCTATCCTATGAAATGCAACTTATGGTGAGGAAGGAGGAGGAAAAGAATTCAAAAGGAGAGCATAGAGAGAAGACAGTGGCCTTCAAGGCAGAAGCCACTAGAAAGAATAGGAGGATATCACCATCTCCTCCTAAGGAAGTTGGAGAAGTTAGTTCTGAAAATTCAGATAATCAGGGTTCAGAAAGGTGTGAGTCAGATGCAGATTTTACTGTATTTACAAGGCAATTCTAGAGATTCTTAAAGAAGAAGCAGTGGAAGTCTAGGCCCTCCTCATCACAGCAAGTTGATGACTATTATCAGAGGAAAAAGTCATCAAGGAAAGAGAAGAGCAGAACAATGCCCAACAAGGCCACTACTTCAAAGATTGTCTGCTATTGTTGCAATAGGCCTGGACATGTAGTGGCTGACTGTCCTGATAAGAGAAAGGAGTCATCAGACAAGAAGAAGACTTATCAAAAGGGCAAGAAGGAGAAATCCTTTGTTGCAAAGAAGGAAAAGAGCCTAACAGATCAATCAACTTCAGAATCAGAATCTGAAGCTGAAGCATATATTGGACTGTATGCTGCTACTGAAGAAGAGGAGTTCATGCAATTGCTAGACTCCATCTATGAACAAGAAGATCATCAGTGCATGGGACTGATGGCAGGATTAGAAGAAGACATGTACCAGAATCAGTCTGGTCCTAGTAAGGTACTATGTCCTTCAATAAAATCTGTTTATAGTACAAGTGCAGAATCAGCTACATCTGCATCAAGTGATGTAGATGCATCTGAATCTGAAGGAGATGTCTATCAATTGATAGATAAGTATGGGGACTTGTTGCAAACCCTTAAGAAAAGCAAGAACCTGGTTAAATCTCAGGCTCAGGAAATTGCTGATCTAAAGGTAGCTGCAACTGAGTTTGAAAAAGCAATTGATCAGAAGTTAAATGAAATTGCCAAACTGAAGAATATAACTATTATTCAGATGGGCACAATCAATTATACCAATGATCAAGTGAAGAGTCTGGAGGCCAGACTAAGAATAGAAAAGGAGTTAGTGGCAAGTTACTCTAAGCCAAAGTCTGTCTTACCCTTGATAGATGAATTTGTTACTCAAAAGGGTAAGGCAGGATTAGGATTCAAAGGTAACCCCAGGGCAGCCCAATTCAAGAGGAAAGGCAAAGCTCATGTCAAGCCATTGAACTTTTCAGTCCCAATTAAGTTTATAAAGGTGCAAGTGCCTTCTAACCAATATGATCATGAAGATATTCATGGTCATTTTAAGACTAATGTTTTGATAAACAAGGGTGTAAATGCCAACAGGCCTATCTATGTTCATAAACCCAATGGTTATAAGAAATCAGTGGGCGAAGCTGCTGCTGCACAATGCTCATGAAGACTTATCAGGAGGAATGAGTAGTGCTTGGGGGGACCGTGATAAGAGATGTGATAGTTTGCATAGTGTTATTTTGTTACCATAGATCTACCACTTTGATCGTATATTTTTTTTAAATTCACGGAGCCCCGAGTTAGTCGAAATCTACCCACCTAGATATACTTTAACTTGTATACATACGACTTTTGTACCAGTGTTTTGGCCCAAAGTTTCACACCTAGCAAAATCACAAATGTATCGTGACATTGATTATTCAACGTATTTATAGCGTGTTAGAGTAGAGTGTCATGATTTATAGCATATACGCATAGTATGTTTTCATATGGAGTGCACCGGCTAGGGATGTGTGTATCATGTGAAGTCATTCCCCTATCTAAAGCCTCACACATACCTAGAGGCATAGTCAACAGACACGACCTCGTCTTGATGCACTCAATAGATAAGCACCTATATATTCAGCCCACTATGACCGGAGGACATTATTTACAAAGATTATGAATCTAAACTCAAACATTGTACGTACGCATTATGGTCTAAGTCAAAGGCATGTGAGCCTTGCGGATATGATCACTTCGCAGTGTTTTTTGTTTTTGTTTTTTTTATAACAAAATGTAAGGAAACACAAGTAAACGACTCATATGCAAATACACGAAGAGAGGTGAAACATGAAAAAGAAAAACTAACCACAACTAAAATAGGCAAACACAAGCATCGATGTTAGACCATTGTGCATGAATATACCGAGCATGATAAGTGGAATAATGTTCGAGCAGTGGATTTGTAAATCCTAAATATGCCTAATAATCCATTACCTGAGCTATATGTCAACACCCTAGCCCCGTACTAAGTGACGGATGGGCATGAGGATTTTCATAAATGTCGTCGGGTGGGGTGTTAATCCCATGTCCACACAGAAGAACCCACTTAACCAACACTCTTTCCCACAGCTCTACACAAGGGCCTACTAGAACCCTCCTCAGTTAAGGACAAGACATGGTTTTCAGGCAAGCGTTTCTAAAGGATACACACCTACGCCCCCGCAATTGTGTGACACACTACACTGATTCGTAATGATGTTTATGTTTGCGACACGATAAAGTTGCATGGGCAGATAAGCAACAGTGCGAAAATAAATGTTATCGCCGTTGGTAGAGTTAACACTACGCGGTAGCTTTCGATTATATAGGTCTGGGTTTAGATCTAAATCTTCACACCTGCTCACTTCCACTCACTGCTGTCGACATTCTCCTTCCCTGCAGCTCTCCTTCATTCCCTTAAGGTACTCACTTTGTATCTCTCTCTCTCTCTCTCTCTCTCTCTCTCTCTCTCAAATTTCTTGTATTTTAGATTTCAGATCTATAAGTTTTGACTCCTCATGTTTTTGAGTTTGATCCGCGATGATTTGTAGGTTGAAGGTACCCCTTTTTTAATTTTTAATGCAGATCATCATTGTTTATAATTGATCTGGCTTGTCTAAGCTCGGATTTCATGTCTTTGGTATTTTCAAAAGGCCAATTTACTCAAAAATCCCATTTTTGGTAAGATCTAGATCCGAATATTCATCCGTGTAGCTTTCTATAATTTTCCATGATGAATGAGTTTTTCTCTTCGGATCTAGGCTACTATGTTCGATCTACTCCACAAACGTATGGATCTATGATTTTTATCATGTTTGGGAGGGATTTGAGCTGAAAATTGGGGTTTTGGGACCTATCCGGTGGATGAAGATGAAGAACAGTCCGTCAAGCTACCGCCAGGAGATAACACATTATCGCCACGCAGTAGGTTCCAGTTCTCGGCATTGAATCCAAAAAAATTGTTTCCCCTTTTTTTCATTTTTGTGTATTTGCTACTAAGGCGGTTTTTGTTTTTTTTGTTTACTTTCAGGAGATGGCTTTGTCAAGCACCAAGTCTGCTCGCCGTAGTTTTTCAAAGAGTTCCCGGGTGCTAGCCTCCACCTACCCTGCTATAGATGATGCTACTGTGAGCATTCTGATGATCGCAGATATTGATGATCGATATGTTCATATCTTTTAGTACTTGAAGGAATCTGTTGTGCTTGTAGTGATCTCATCTGGTTCCCCATTCTCCTCTGCTCTCACCCAAGAATTTTACAATAACCTTCGGGATCCTGCTCAGATGCGCCTAAGTGGGGTGTCCAATAATGCATTGGCATAGAGAGAGTGATAATACTCCGTGTAGATCTTGACCCCAAATATGTCTGGACCCCCAACTATCCAGTCCTCGATGTCGTGGAATCCTATAGAACTATAAGTGACTTGAGGGAGATGAACGAGGTTCTTCATGGTGTGGAGCGGCGTTCAGATCTCTTCACCTCGGTAGACACTATCACTCTCGATGCCCGCGTCATACATGATATCCTACGTCACTCCCTCATGTTCAAGGCTGGGGATACTAGGAAAGGTCACGGCCCAGCTGTCGATGGTGATGTTCTGTATCCTGACCCAGAAGTCCTTCAGTGTCTCGGATCTCATTCTTTCCATAATGCGCTACACTTTTTGCCTAAAATCTCCTGACCACCAGCGTGTGAACACACTGCCTCTGGGTGGTATGATCCAGAGCGTCATGACAGAGAAGTACCCGACCATCGATTGGTCAGCCTATCCCATAGACAGCTTCCCGTAGGTCTACACGGTAGGTGAGATTTCTTCATCATCACGAGCACGGGCACCTCCATCGCAGGCGTCAATGTACTGTATAGGGTCCCTCAGGGAAACCATCCTAGACATCTATAGTGTGGTGAAGGAGCAAGGTCAGGAGATCAAGCAGACAGCGAAGGAGGTGAAAGGGATGAAAAAGAAGCTCAAAAATATCATGGGGAAGCAAAATATTTCTGCCACCTCTTCAGAAGAGTAGCGTCTTATATGTATTATTCATGTTTTTATAAATTGTAATATGTTATGTAATAAACAAGTGGGCTCAAGACTCAGTTAATAGTTATTTATCATGTGAAATGCTCTGTGCTGCCTCTATACTCATTGTGATTTTCTGATATTGTGCGGTGATTTGTTTGAGGTTGTCGTCCTACCGTGATAACTCACAACAGACACCCACATAGTGAAAATACACTGCGTGTTAAACAGAAGCATATTTACATAAAGAAAATTCAATGAGCATATAGTGAAGTACAAACTCAAAAAGAAACAACAAAAAATAAGATAAGAAGAATGGAAAGAATATTGAACATATCGTGATGTATATTATCAAGTATTTTTTTGTTTAATTAGTTTCTACACCACGCAGTTCATGGATACTAATGGATAAGAGATTTATGTATCCAAAAGGGATCAGGAGTGGCGGTTCCTTTGGGTAACCAAACATAATGTGTTACACCTTGGGGAGATGATTATGAATGTTCTCTTTTGAGAGACATCAGTGCGCTCATCTGAATGATAGGCCTCCATTCATACTTTGGGTTACTATTATTCTTATGTTATAAGTTTCCACTTAGCCGTCTAGGAGTCCTTACTTGATCTCTAGTTGTGCACAATTGTATTTGTGGTTTAACAGTGTTGAGATTGCTCTTAGAGTTATGATAACTGTGCATTGTATAATGACTCATAGCGTAACACTTATTTGAGGGAAACATGCGTTCATTTGATTTTATGAGTGGAATAGTTGGTTTGTACATAAAGAGATTATATTTCTATTTTGTACTCTCATGTATATCTGCATTACA
The DNA here is from genome assembly GCA_039513925.1 of Platanthera zijinensis. Lineage (NCBI taxonomy): Eukaryota > Viridiplantae > Streptophyta > Magnoliopsida > Asparagales > Orchidaceae > Platanthera > Platanthera zijinensis. The sequence goes on along the minus strand of CM077082.1, from coordinate 152,381,960 downwards.
TCTCCCATTTCCTTTGATTAATTCGGCGTTTGGATGGTGATTCATATTAAACGTGCTTTCGGGTTTCGTGTGCAGCTTAGGAGTTGAATTCCGTGAGTTTTTGAGCATTATTTCCTTCTGCATGTTGATTTTTATAGTTAACTCTTTGTTTTTCAATTTAAGGTTATGTCTAGCTTTATTGTATGCGTTTGTGCTATTTTTGAGAGTTGAGACTATAAATTTGATATGATCTTTATAGTCACTTATAAATTCATCGAATGTCTTGTCCATCTCATCAATTTCAACTTTATAATTTTTGCATTCAGCACAGTAACTTTTCAATGATGAGTTTCCTAGACATAATTTATCATTCTGCTCTTTTGCAGAGAGGAGATCTTTTTCAAGAGACTTATATCTTTCTTCCAGTCCGTTGAGATCTATACATGGTGTAGGAGGGTTATCTAAAGAGCACACCTAATCAAAGGGAACGACGATAGTAGATCCTAAAATAACATTTGCTTTTAACCATTTATTTTCTGACTGTAGTTTTGAGTTAATACTGTTTAGTTTCTTAATTCTACGTTTAGCATTTTCTAGCATACGTAATGTAGAGATAGTGTTACATGCAGTAGAGGAGTTTGACTTCCTTACAGTGTTTTGGGACACGGCAAGATTTGAACACACGGTTCCTCTGTCATCTTCCTATGGGCTTGATGTATCTGAAATGCCCTTCTCCAATAGTACATCTTCTTTTGATTCTCCACTTGGATCCATAAGGAATTGATCTGTTTCATGATCTATAGAAGGAGAATTATAAATTAGCTCAAGCAATTTCCATATATTATATGCGGTAGGAAGCATATGGATAAGTTTGAAGATTTCTTGACCAAGCCCACAGAACAGACTATTCTTGGCTTTGGAATTCAAATAGCATTCGTGTTTATTTAAGTTATTCGGGGGCTTGACACACGTAATGTTCCAAACTTCTATATCTAATAATATAAGGAATTTCCTCATTAATGTTCTCCATTCGTTATAGTTCAATCCTATGGATAGAGTTGGTGCAAACAAATTTTGAATGTATAATTTTTCATCCCAACTGGTCGATTCAAGGTCAGGGTTGGCTATTATTCCCAGTGGTGAAATCGTTTTTGGAATAACCTCCTCTGATGCCACTTGTTGGATCTCGTGGCCAACCATAGAGGGGGGGGGGTGGTGAATAAGGTTTCGAGCGTTATTTGAAAATTAAAAATATTTTGCCCCAGTAAATCGAGTTATGGAAGCTACTGTGAGGCGTTAGGTAGCTAACGCGTGGCAGTAAGTCTGTGAACTCATTTTCCTGTGAGAGTTCATTTGTAAGCCATTTAATGCAAACACTCACTATAAAAAAATAGAACTATCACAGAATCAAACAAGAGAGAAACAAGAATTCCATTTCATGAATTAAAATGAGAATTGTTCTAAAAGATTACACAAACATGATCTCTGTGACACTGGAGATCTAAGGCGGTGAGTAGAAATTATCTTTTGATTTCTATACCAATCTGGTACATGGACCGGTTGGTTCTACCCTTTTCCCTCTAGTAAAAGTCTTCGAACAAGCTCTTCACCTCCACACAAGGAAGGGTCTTAGAGCCCCGCTAGATCCTCTGATCTAGAGGTCCTTATCCCAAGGATGATTTCCCACAGAATCCTACCCGGATTCTGACGACCCTTTTCGGTCAATTTTCCTCACCACAAGATTTAGAAAAAAAAAGGAAAGATTACAAGAACAAAAGATGTAAATATTTCAAAAATGAAGTTCTCCCTTTTGACGACTTCTCTGTTGGGTAATACACGGCCGATGCTTGATATCTCCGTTTGCTAGCAACCGGTCAGCTCTTTGTAGTCAGTGTAGATCTTGGATCGCCGGAGCCTTTCGATCACGAGCCAGAGGGAGAAGACTTTCATCCTTTTAGATGAAAATGATGGGAACTGATGCAAAGAGGCGGTCGAACCCTAGTGTGCAGGAACTTCTATATGTATTTCATCTGGATTCTCTTGTTAGTCAGGGCACTGAAACCAAGGCGGTCTTTTATATGTCTTCGTGAAAATAGGCTACCGTCGACGGTAAGACTAGCGCCCGGTGGTAGGTTCGCGCGCTTGTTGTGCCAACTACCATCCAAATCTGGAATAATAATTAAAACAAATATTTGTCATTTCATCGTTACTAGCACCGCGTGGTTATAGTTACCGCCATGCTGTAATATAGGACATGCCGATTCGAAAGTAGCTTGTCGATATTCTTCGAGCGGCTAGAAATGCGTGGTAACTTCTATCGCCTGCGGTAATTTTGTTTCTCGAGAAATTCGTCTCGATACTCGACGAGAGACTAGCGCGGCGCGGTAACAACTATCGCCTGGCAGTAGGTCATTTCTCTAGAAATCCTACTTGACGTTCGTCAAGAGTCTAATGTGGCACGGTAAAAAACTACCGCCTGCAATAATTTCCCGAGAGCCAGGCCAAATTAACTCCTTGCGTTAGCGCGTGCGATAGGACTAGCGCGACGCGATAGTTTCCCGAGAACTCTGTCAAGTTAATTCACGACTAACCCCTAGCGGTAACTTCTACCGCTTGGCATTAGTATCCATAGAAGTCTTCTTCTTCGCTTGTACCTATCAACCTGCACACTCTACCAACACAAGACAAGATCAAATACAACCTGGGAGTTGATATTCTCAAACACAAGGCATGTGAAATATCTGTTCCAACACTATCCCGGTCTCTCGTTGTCTACTCTCTTCTATCCATGTCGTCAAGGACCATCTACAGGGGGATGAGGTCTACCTGGTGTTTTTCGAAATGATCGAGGAGAAGGATTCTATCTCCAATATCCCGGTGGTACGGGATTTTGTTGAAGTCTTCCCAGAAAATCTGTCGGGACTACCACCGTACTGTGAGAAGGACTTTCATTTCCAGCTAGTGCCGGGGGATAAGCTAGTATCTACGGCTCCATATCGGATGGATACTAAGGAGTTAATGGAATTCCAGAGTCAGTTGTAGGATTTGGTCGAAGCCGGGTTCGTCAAACCAAGCTCCTCACCGTGGGGAGCCCCAGTATTGTTTGTGTAGAAGAAGGATGGGACCCTCAGATTATGCATTGATTACTAGGTGTTGAACCGGATTACATTACCGAACATGTACCCTCTATTAAGAATAGACTAGCTTTTTGATCAGCTGGAAGGTGCTCACTTGTTCTCGAAGTTAGAATTTAGATCAGGGTATTATCAGCTCCAGATCCAGGAGGAGGACATCCGAAGACCGCATTAGTAGCTAATATGGTCTTTACGAGTTCTCCGTAATGCCATTTGGTCTCACGAATGCACCCTCTGCATTCATGAGTCTGATGAATAAGGTATTTGAGACCTATCTAGATGTTTTTGTCACCGTATTTATTGACGACATCCTTATCTATTCAAGGATGGAGGAAGACCATGCACGGCATTTGGCACTGATGTTAGTGAAACTTCGAGAGCATAGTCTGTATGCAAAAATCAGTAAATTCCAGTTCTGGTTGAAGGAGGTGGCCTTTTTGGGTAATATTATCAGTAGAGCAGGTCTAGCTGTGGATCCGACAAACATCCAATCGGTACGAGATTGGCTTCCACTGAAGACGGTATTGGACATACAGAGTTTTCTAGGACTTGCCAGACACTACCGAAAGTTTGTAGACGGATTTTCTCGTATTCCCCCCCCCCTTACTTCATTGACAAAGAAGGATACTCCCTTTGTGTGGACACTGCAGTACGAGTCTGCCTACCAGGTGCTAAAGAGTCGGCTTAATTCGACTCCTATCCTTGCCCTTCCCTATAGAAAGGAAGGATTCCATATCTACAAAGATGCATCCTACCAGGGAATGGGTGTTGTCTTGATGCAGCACGAGCATGTGATAGCCTATGCCTCCGAAAATTGAAGAAGCTCAAGCAAAATTATCCGGTACATGATCTAGAGTTGGGGGCGGTAATCTTTGCATTGAAGATCTGGCGGCATTACCTCTATGGGATACATTGTGACATCTTTTTCGATCACAAATATCTCACTTATGTGGATACACAGAAGGCTTTAACATGCGCCAGAGACGATGGGTGGAGTTTCTATCCGATTATCAGTACACGATGCACTATAACCCAGGGAATGCGAACGTAGTAGCAGATGCCCTGAGTAGGAGAGCTACACCATCAAGAACTGAACACCAGATGATGGCTATAGAGCTGGTACGGATGCTGGAGGATATGCAGATCTCCTTGGTGTCCAAGGCAGATCCCAAACTCTACAAAGAGTATTTAGCACTAATGTACACTACCAGTGACATTCGCGACCTCATCAGGGACCGACAGAGGCAGGATGCCAAACTATAGAAAATATTAAAAGCATTAGAGGCAGGCATGGATGGGGAGTACACGTTAAAAGATGGCCTACTGTGTTTCAAAGGAAGAGTATATATACCGGCAGGAGGCTAGCTACGGGAAGATATTTTGGAAGAGGCACACACAAGTAGTTACTCAGTATACCCACAAAGATGATGGCCGGTCTGAAGAGGACCGTGTACTGGCCGGGCATGAAGAAGGAGATCACCTACTTTGCGATGCATTACGAGACTTGCCATCTTATGAAGGATGAGTGTAGGATCCCTACATGACTACTATAGCCACTACTCGTGCCAGAATGGAAGTTTGAGGACGTTGCGATGGACATCATACACTGATCGTCTTGCTCCCATGCAGGAAATGATTCCATCTCGGTGATTGTTAACAGATTGATGAAGGTGGCCCGATTTATCCATGTCAGGAAGGATGCTTCGGTCGGAATGCTTGTACAGATATTTGTGGAGTAGTTTGTCCGTTATCATGGTCTATCGAGGATGATCATATCAGATCGGGATGGACGGTTTATGTTTAAGGAATCGAGAGTAGTGTAGGCTTACCTAGGCTCCGGACTGACTTTCAGTATAGCGTTCCACCCCCAGACAGATGGGCAAATATAGCGTACAAATCGAATGTTAGAGGATCTCCTATGCCTATGTATTTTGGATCGTGGGGAGCCATGGGAGAGATTGTTACCACTTATCGAGTTTTCTTATAACAACAGTCACAAGTCCAGTATAACCATGACACCCTATGAGGAATTGTACGGACGAAGGTGCAGTACCCCGCTATCTTATATCCAGGATGAGGATCCAAGGGCGCATAGCTCGGAGTTTGTGGAAGACACAGATGCTCAGGTGCGTTTGATTCGGGATAGAATGTTGGAGGCCAAGAGTAGGCAATCAAAATGTTATGATGCGCGTCATCGTCAGGTGTAATTTTATATCGATGACAGAGTATTTTTTAAGATACGACTGATGCATGGAGTCTCGTGAGTTTGTGTACGGAAGAATCTCAGTCCAAGATATATGGGGCCCTATTGGATTTTGGAGAGGATCTGCCCCTTGCCCTATAGACTGGAGCTACCACTCGAGTTGGCAGGCTTACATGATGTCTTCTACGTCTCACTTCTTAGGAAGGCTCCTCTACGGTCAGAGCCGTAATTTCCACCACGACAGGCCCAGTAGCACCTGATCGATCAGTTAGGTTGAGGCCGGTAAGGATAGAGAATATGGAGGTGCGAGCCCTGCGGCGAAAGAAGGTCCCGCTGGTCAAGGTCCTTTGGTCAAATCACAGATAGAAGGAGCACACCTAGAAGACTCTGGACCTTATGCACCAGAAGTACCTTGAACTCTTCACCTCAGGTATAACTTTAATTACCAAGAATTTCCTGCAAACTTATTTTCAGTACAAACCCCGTATGCCTAGTCTTATTTTCGAGGACGAAATTTCTATATTTATATATTGGGATTTGTAACATCCCACAAACAACCAGACCCCTAAGAGGTTTTCTTTTTCATGATAAGGTCATGACAAAGCTTTAAGAAGACCAAGAGGACCTTGGATGCCTAGGTAAATAGGTAAAAGCACCTTGGTCTACAAATTGTGGTTTCTATAAACCTAAGCTAGGGTTTGGCGAATGGCTCCCAACATGACTACCTAACCCTACTATACCACTTTCAACCCCATAAGGAGCCTTTAAAGCCATACAACCCATTTTGGGTCAACCTAAGGGGTCAAATTAGCCAAGGTTAAGCCTAACCCTAGTTAGTTCAAATTACCCTAGGTGCACCTAAGTAATTTACACCAAGCCACAAGTGGCCTTCGGTGGTGGCAAGGGACCCAAGTCACTAAGTTGACCAGTCAACCCACTTAGTTGACCAAGTCAACACCACCAAGTGAAACTTGTTCAAACCAAGCACAAATGGGGAGGAAGGCTAAGCCCAACTCCAACCCAATTGGGCTAGGCCTAATTATTGTGGCTCACTAATTCTAACAAGTAGAAATCAGCTAGAACACTACTAAAATTCTGGAGATGATGACTAGGAGAGAGAAATGGGGTCTCATTCAAGGGAGGAGAGAGAAAGAGGGAGAAATTAATGTGAAAGCAAAGAGGCTTCCCCCTCCCCCTTCCCAAAGCCACCTTTCATCTCCTCTGACCTTTGGGAGTAGGTTGCTATCAATTCCAGCTAGCCCAGCACATGAAGGGGGTATCAATCCACCATGGCCGAACACCCCCCTTCATGGCCATTAATGGTTATTCAAGTGTAGCCATTTCCACTCCACAAAACAACCCCTCAAACATTTTTAAAAGATCTCAAGCAATCAAAACAAAACTTTACATCACTGGTTTAGGAGGAGAACAGGGGATTTGTCAAGGAAAAATCTTGGAGACTTCGGCCATTGCACACCACCACAATACACGCCGCCAAGCTCGCCGGCATGTTTAGTCCTTCTCCTTCTCTCCTGTGCTAGATCTTTATATCAGTAAGGAGAAAATCTATATTTTTCCATGAAAACAAGCCTCTAGGGTTTGCTAAAATATAACACTCCAGCTGTTGTGCTGCTGCCAGACGATAGCCAACACGTCAATGGACCTGGTGGTGGCGATGGCTGGCCAGGGAGGTGGTCGGATGGCCGGGAATTGAAGCTGAAAAAGATTCAAAAATATCCAATCCCGTCCGTTGGATCATTGGGGACGATGAAACACAGTCGTTAGATCTGGATGATTGATATTTGCAGGCTGAATAATTATAGTCTTTTTTTTAAATGTCATATTTAAATAACCACCTTGTTTTAATTATTAAAAATATTTAGAGGTTGTTCCTGTAAAAGTGTCCATTATAGAAAACCTAGCTCGCTGTGTCTGGATTAAAAAAATTGAAATCAACCCTTTTGGACCAATGGATTTCACTCAGCACACTTTTTGGTGCAAGGTGTCCAAAGGCAAACAAGAAATTAAAATGAGTGCCCCCTATGGTCCACTCAATTAAATGGCCTGAAAATTGGACCATAAGATGGCCTAGCCATGGTTCACATTATATCCAAAAATTAGAATTTTTGGAGATGATTTTTCTATAGTTTTTATAGCAATTCAATAATTCATATAAGTGACTTAAATGGGGCCTGTGGACCTCAAACCTTTCCCAAACTCTGGTGGATGACCAGAAGGGATATTATAAGTTTTAGGGAAAAATATCAACCCAATTAAAGTTGATTGGGTAGGATAACATGGTGAACATAGTGGCCTAGGTTATATGCCTAGTTTCAAAGTTCACAAGTACCAGGCGTCGAGTTATCTCGATGCCATCCGACCCAGCGTTGAGTGATCGACTTGACTCGATGATGCATCGAGTTATCTCGATGACACTTGATAAGCTGTAAATATTCTCATTTTTATGTGTTTTTATTATGTTATTTTAGTTTAGTTTTGTCTATTTTAAGTTTGTTTTATTTAATAATTTGCTTCTTTTTGTAAATATTTATCTAAACTTAGTTAATTTTGTTTTTCTTTAATTTTTAAGAAAAAGTAAAAAAAAAATACTTGACACGCCCGTGTCCCATGACCAACACGCCCATGTCATGCACTCGATGCTTCCAGCTCAACACTCAACGCCGTCAAGATAGAACACACTCAACATTTTCACTGTTCAACACTCAACGCACTCGATGCTTCCAGGTCAACACTCAATATCGTCGAGGCAGTCAACACTTAATGACTCCCACCAGTCAACACTCAACGCCTCCCGCCAGTCAACACTCAATGCCTCCCGCCAGTCAACACTCAATGCCTTCAGCAACCCGAGCTCGACACGCCCGTGTCCGGAGACCTGACACGCCCGTGTCGATGTCGGTTGTCAATGCCTTTAGCCAGTAAAGATCAAATTGACTTCCTCCATCTAGCTGTCTAGTCATGCCCCCCCCCCCCCCCGTCACGCCCGTGACCGAGGGCGTGTCGAACCCAAAATTTTGCCTATAAATAAAAGCTTTCTATAAGCTCACTTGTTCCACTTTTTGGGCCATTTTGCTTATGGTGGGTGCTACTTGGATGCTTTGCAAGGCTATGTAAGGGAATTTCTCCCCCCACCTCCTTATTGTTTGTTTTTGCTTTCATACAATCTCTTTTTTTTCTATTTAATAAAAGTTAGTTTTTTCTCTCTTTGCATAGCTTGGAATTCATTTATGTGCCCTACATTAAGTGATTTTTCGTTATCCTTTTTGTGCTTTTATGTTTTTCTTCAACTTTGGAAACTAGTTTAACTTAGGGATTTATAAATTTACTAGTCGTTATGCTGCGCGTTTTATTTTCATACATCACACTTTGTTACATTTAGTTTTCTCTTTTTATGTTTGTATTCATTCTTATAATTATATAAAAGCGTTTTGAAAAGTACTGTTTTTATTTTCTTTAACTTAGCCTCTATAGAATCGTAAAACTTTTCGTTCTTTTTTTGCTTTATTTCCACTTTTTATGCATTTTTATAAATATATAAGAATGAAAACATTATCGTTTTAAATTTTCCGCTAACTTAGCTTTTCATTTTAATTTTCAAAACTTTTTGCTCCTTTAATTTTTATTTTCTCTTTTTACGCATTTTTACCGCATTCTAGCGGTAGAAATGTCGTTGTTTTAATATTTCAGTCTCTTTGTTTTTCTTATTTTTCATTTGCGTGCGTGTGTGTATGAGTTAATTTTAATAGCTTTCTTTCAATTTATGTAGAGTGCGTGCGTGCGAGCATTTATTTTCACCTACTCGTTAAGAGTTAAATGACGTGTTTTGAGTGTGTGAGTGTGTGCATCTATTTTGTCCTACATGTTTGAGTAGGACTCGCTTTCAATTCTCCTCCTACTCATTTGAGTAGGAATTTGTGTGTGTGCGTTTTAATTCATGTAGAGTGCGTGAGTGTGTTTTAATTTCTGTAGAGTGCATGAGTGTATGAGATAGCTTTTTCAGCTTTCATTTCCCGCCCACTCGTTTGAGCCGGGACTTATCATTTATCGCTTTCATTTCCCGCCTACTCATTTGAGTAGGACTCGCACTTTACTTCTTTCTTTACAACTTTCATTTACTGCTTTCTTTTTCTGTTTTCATTTTTAGCTTTCCTTTTATCGCTTTCTTTCCGCTTTAGCCTTCCCATTCCGATGAGTGGAAAACTGCTCTTAGCCCTCAATATCGAAGAGCATTGGGCAAGAAAAAATCGCTTTAAATAATTAAAGGTCCTCTTTTTCTCGTTAATTAAAATTACTTAAGGTTTGCCCCGGGTTAACGGCGCATAGGACCACATATCGATGTGTGGGCTCTATTTCCGTTGTCCATACACAGGTGACTGAGAGGTTGTGCGTATGGATAAATCACCCTTGGGTAAAGAGAGTTCCACACTTACCCTCGAGAGAGGAGGCGCATAACTCTACCGGATTGGGTTCCCCACCCAATAGCGGGGTTCTTAGCATAATCTGGGCGTTAAGAGGAATCCTTCATCGGACTTACGTTCGGTCGAATAGCCTTAGCGTTCAGGTGAGTGATATTACCTAGAGATAGGTGTGCTCATTCTTTTGGAACCTCCACAGCCAAGTCTCTGCCTTAATTAATTTGAAATTTAGGATCTCTTTTTATTAAAAGTTTATTTTAGTTCAAATTCTATTTGATATTTGTCGCACTATTTATTCATCGGCTTCCTTCATTTTTATGCTTTCATTTTCTGCATTTTTTATTTATATCCGCCTTTTTTTATATAACAAACCACCAAAATATTATCAGTAAAATAATAGTCCTTTCAGTGAAAGAGTAGAAGTAGGCAAACCGATCCCGAGAACAATACGACCCTGATATTCCTCACCGGAATATCTTGTACTACACGCGATAGGTGCACTTGCCTCCCTTTTGTTAAAACTCGGTTTCAACCCCTTTTTTATATAAAAATAAATCTTCACGCCCGCTTTTCTAAATAAATAAAACCATCGCTTTTTCTTTAATAAACCATTCAAGAAACCCGAGGGGCGCCGTGAATTTTAACCATCACCACTTGACTCGAAATTGAGTGATCATCTAGACTCGGCGAGGCATCGAGTAATCTCAATGCCATGCAATAAGGCGTTGAGTGATCCGACGTCGTTCCTATAAAACATGAAAATTACGTATCTTAAGGTATTGGATGGCCATGAAATTTAGGCAATAAGTTTTTACTTATGCTCACTACCTCTACAAATTTTATTATAATTTTAGGTTAAAGAATTTTAGTACCTTCTATATAACATTAAAATATGTTGATTGGAGAAATAAATTTTATTGGACTAATTGAGTACCGGAAAACTGTGAATCTTGGCAAGTAAGCTTTTTATACCATTTTGATATCTTGAAAATTTTGTGGTAATTTTTGGAAGAATATATATAGTAGTTCCTTCACAAGTTATCCTAGTGGTAAATTATTTTTTAAATTCAAATAAATGATAAAAAAAAATTAGAAAATCATGAAACATTGGTAGACATGTGTTCTAATCATTCTAGTCTTCTGGTAATTTTGCTATAATTTGTGGATGACAAAATCTTGTACTCACTTTGTAAATGGTCATTTTGATCAAAAGATTTGTATTTCGATTTATGATAGAATTCATATTAGAAAAATCATGAAATTAATACCTTGTTGTTATTTAGTCATTAAGGGGCTCTAGAAATAATAGCAAGGTCATTGCATGTCAGGATCTTACACGTCATGTTCTAGTCAGAGGAAGAATGATTTTTGGGAAAATATTTAAATGATAGATTTTAATTAGGAAAAAAACAAAGTTCTTGTTTTGGGCTCAACAAGTCATGGTAGACTCGCAGTAATAATTATAAGGTTGTAGACAATTATACAAAATATTTACATTTTGATCCTTAGGTTTGATCTTTTGGTCTGCATTTAGTAAAATTCAAGTATTCATGAAAGAATTGTAGTCCATGCATGAGTGGAGGTATATTTGGTGCACATGGATGGGTGAAGTTTTGATAAGGTCGCCCTTAGGGCCAAATTCTGAGTAGTCTGGGTAACATGGGTTTGGAGTTATGCATGGGGTCGACGGAGTACCATCTTCTTCCGGGGATTATAAATTCAGTTAGAATAAGCTAAATTGCAATGTGGGAAAAATGTTTGGTAATAAATAGATACTTATAAGAGTAAGTGCCTTGCGAAAGGGAACTTTGGGCTTCAGCCCATCGTAGTTCCTAGTGCCCTCGAGAGCCCTTCACAGGGATTGCCCTGGGCAGTCCAAGGTTAACCCTAAACTATAATAATAAGCCAACTAAAAGAGTAACCATTATTAAACCACTGTCACACACACTCACCTCATTGTTTGGGACGTTAGTTGGTATAGATTCTCGAGTGGTGCGCTCGGTGTTTGATATAAAGATGGTTTACGTTTGGAGAGCATATGGCTCGGGAGCTCTTATAGCATATGTGCATGCGCATTAAGTGGTGGGTCTTCATTATTGGATGATCGTTCACACCGACGTCGATACGTTGACTAGGCTGGTGTAAGTATTCACTTAGCCATGAAAAGACAAGTGGTTTGCCACCATTAGTATAAGAGACTTCGTTGCACCTGACTGTGGGTGTATCGAGTAGTACGCAAGGTCTAGGTTAGGTAGTGTGAATGCTGACCTAGGAGTGTGGAGGCCCAACCCACTGCCTCTGTTTACCACTACGTGAGGTACTTGAGAATTTAGCTAACTCCAAATGGGGGAATGAAAGTTCTGTGCTCATAGAGTAATGTGTGTGTGCTACACTTGCGTGAATCATGGCATGACATATCACAACACACATACCTGCATATAACCTGACATGCCATCATATAAATTAGAATGGGATTGCTTATATGATGGGAGCCATGAAAAATGACCCCTTAACTTATAATTCTGTATGGGCATTCTTATAAGCTGAGGTTACTTTTTTGTAATGATATTAACTACTCTACTTATACTTTATATGTTGCTCTTACTACACTACTACCTTTATTAGTTGTTCATATACTTGCCATTTTTATGATAGATACTTTTAGCATATGATAGTTAGGGTCATTATCACCTATTTTTGTTACTCTCCACTTTCGTACTTCCCTTTCCTTCCTTCCCACACAGTGCCTAGGTGTTGCAGGGGAGGGGAGGGGGATAAAGAATTAGTTTTAAACTAACAACCTGATGGGAAAACACCAGGGATACCAGTTGGGAGACAGGGTGTAGTTCTGGGGGACCCGGCCCAATAGGAGTAAGGTATAGGAGGAGGTGAACCAGCCTAGTCTAGGAGTGGAAGCCCCACCATCAGACCATGGATCAGTGAGTGATTAGTAGTTTTACTTCTGTGAGTGTTATGTAGTGAAGACTATTTTATTGGGCAGGAGCCCCTTATCCTTCTTCAGTATTAGTTTATTTCCTTGTGTGGACTTATTTTTTACTGCATTATGATCATGGTCATGTTTTCGTTTATATAAATGAATATGAATGTTTTACTTCTTTTCTCCTGTGAAATATGGTGGAGAAATTACTGGCGGGATTGACGATTTGTGGTGATGGCCTCCTCAAGAGTTGGTGTCACCGCAAAGCGACGATTCTGGGCATAAGACCCGGTCAAAAAAAGCGGGGTCTTACATCTTGAAGATGCACTTTAAGTTCTGCTAACTCCTTCGGTGCTAACCAGTATGGAGATTGTGACATGGCCTTGGCACCTAATACTATCTCAATAGTGAAATCAATCTCTTACTGAGGTGGAGCTCTAGGGAGATTTTTAGGGAATACATCAGCAAACTCTGATACTACATGAATGCTAATCAAATCGGGTTTAGGCTTTGAAGTCTCTACTAGTGTGAAGAATAATTCCGCACCTTTTTGAACTTCCTTGACAACCTGGAGAGCAGACATCAATATCTTGCTCGATCACTTCATACCGGAGAAGGTAATTTTGTGATAGGTATTCTGCCCCAGCTTGAACTCCTTAAGATTGTAATCAATGTTCGTGCGGCTTCGAAAGCCAGTCCATTCCAAAGATCACATCATATTCCGACATTGGTAATTTCGATAATTCCAAGTCGATCACTTGATTTCCTATTTGCACCTTCACTCTGTAACACCTATCCGTATGCATCTTGCATCCATTGGGCAACAACACTTCCAAAACATATCTTGACATACAGGAAGGCACTCTGGTATACAAAACGAAGTCCTCAGATAAAAAGGAGTGTGATGCTCCTGTGTCAAATAACGCTCTTGCTGGATGGTTATGGATTAGGACAAATCCTAATACACCACGGAACTTCAAACAAAAGTACGTAAGGTATATATAGTATTTAAAATACACAAGGTGTATAAATCTCGTACCTTTCACAATGTCACTTTGTTTAATAGACTCCTACTGGCCAAGATTGTATACCTTGGGTTGTGCTGGCGTATGATGATATGCAAATGACTCTGTCGCTTTTCCCTTCTCAGCATACGATGCACCAGCCATTCTAGCCGACTTTTTGGGACGGCTCTAATCGTCTTGAGCATAATGTCCCACTTTGCCGTAGTTATAACACGCATGTAGCAGACCTTCCCCCGAGATAGCTCCAGAACCATAAGAAGGAGCTGGTCCATACGACCAAGCCTTCTTATTCCACTTGTCGCAAAACCCAGCCTTCGAAGAGCTCTGCACCTTGAACTCTTGATTTCTCACCTAGAGGTCCTTTTTTACTCTAGATTCTCTTCAAATCATGCTCAAAGTATCGGGTAGTATTGACCTAGGTAGGAAATCCTTCGATCATTAGGCCAGCTAGAAGAAACCGTAAATCATCTTGCAGTCCTTCATAGAATCGATTAGTCTTTCTTTCCTCATTCTCCAAAGATGATCCTGTCATACCTTCCAAGTCTAGTGAACTCATGTAAGTAACCATCGACCGAATGGTTGCCTGAAGCAATCACTGAAAAGATTTTCCAACGCATTCCATTGCGCTGAAGGTACATATCTTGCATAGAACTTCCTTGAGAACTCATCAATTAAGATGTCACTTAGTCGTCCTTCCATCGGTCGTGCAAAAGGTTTACCAACCTTATACAAGGGATTTTGAGATGAGCAATATGGGTGAGCTCAAGTACTTTCTAGGTCTCCAAGTGAAATAGTCTAATGAGGGGATATTAATCTCTCAAACCAAGTACACTAGAGAACTTATAAATAAGTTTGGGATGGAATCTGCTTCCACCATGAAAACTCCCATAGGGTTAAATATATCCCTAAACAAGGATAAGAAGGGGAAACCATTTAATGAATCCATGTATAGGTGTATCATTGGATCCCTGTTGTACTTAACTACTAGTAGACCAGACATTATGTATGATATATATGTTTGTGCTAGGTACCAAGCATGCCCTAAGGAATCTCACTACTTAGTTGAAAAGAGGATTTTGAGATACCTTAAGGGTAGCCAACATATTGGCTTGTGATACCCCAGGAATATTGATTTTGAACTGATAGGATTTTCAGATGCAGAATTTTAAGGTTACAAAGAAGACAAAAAAAGTACAAGTTATACTTATCAATTCCTAGGAAGGGGAATGATTTCTTAGAGCAGTAAGAAGTAGACTAGTGTGGCAATATCCATAGTTGAGTCAGAATACATATCCATACGTAGTTGTGCACAAATGTTGTGGATTCATCATTAGCTAGAGCACTATAACCTCCAGGCAAGTAATTCTCCCATATATTATGACTCATCCAGTGCTATTTCAATTGCTAAAAACCTCGTATCACATAGCAGGACTAATCACATAGAAATATGGTATCATTTTTTAGAGAATATGTTGAGAGAGAAGACATCTAACTTGAATTTTTCCCCACATACAAACAAGTGGTGGATATCTTCACTATGCTACTATATGCGGCAAAGTTCAATTCTTCAAAATTTAATTAGGAATGCTAAATGTAGAATAGTTTATCTTTCTTATATATAATTCCATTGATCATGTGTTATATTTCCACTTTTATGTGAAAATAATTTTGTTAATGGTTGTAACTTGGTTTAGATCAATAACGTATTTATGGTGGTTAGTAGAACTTTGTTTTGCTAACTCATTTCTGCTAGCTACTAGAAAACTTATGTTTAGTAGCATGTTAAGTAGATAACCTTAATTGATATATGTCATTAGCTGGAGTAAATTGACTCATTTTTAGTGTTGTTCTGTCAATTTGTTGGATAGTTAGGCATAATAGTGTTGAGCAGTTTAATTGAGAAAATATCAGCTATATTGTGGAGCCCGTTGAGAATATTCTCAACAGTATATCACCCCATCTCAACAATACCGCTGAGACGGGTTGTATTATTAAATTCATTCATTATCAGTTGTTAGATCAACTCTTAATGATCAATTGATGGTTAAAACTCGTGGTGCCCCGGGTGGGTTAGTTAGATTTATAAAATGGTTTATTTAATTTGATTGGCGGGGCACGTAGATTTATTTGATATAAAAAAAGGGTTGAAACCGAGTTTTAACAAAAGGAGGCAAGTGCACCTATCGCTTGTAGTACAGGATATTCCATTGGGGAATATCGGGGTCTCATTGTTCTCGGGGACGGGTTGATTATTTCTACTCTTTCCCTCGAGGGACTATTATTTTATCGATAATATTTAGTTGTGTGATTATTTAATTATTTAAGGCGGATATAAATATAAAAAATAGAAAATAAAAGCATAAAAAGAGCCGATGAAGAAATAGTGCAATGGTATATAAGGAATTTGAACTAAAATAACTTTTAATAACTAGAGATCATAAATTTCAAATAAATTAAAGGGCTACTTGGCCATGGAGGCTCAAAAAGAATGAGCTCATCTATAGGGATATCGCTCACCTGAACATTAAGACTATTCGACCGAACGCTAGTCTGACGAAGGATTCCTCTTAATGCCCACATTACGCTAAGAACACGGCTATTGGGTGGGGAACCCAATCTGGTAGAATTACGCTCCTCCTCTCTCGAGGTTATGCATGCAATTCTCTTTACCCAAGGGTTATCAGTCCATACACACGGCCTCTCGACAAGCTAGTGTATGGACAACGGAAATAGAGCCAACACATCGATATGTGGTCCTACGTGTCGTATACCCGGGGCAAACCTTAAGTGTTTTAATTAAAAAGAAAAAGAAGACCTTTAATTATTTTAATAAATTTTATCTGTCCCAATGCTCTTCGATACTGAGGGCTAAGAGCGATTAACCACTCATCGAAATGGGGACGGCTTAAGAAAAGAAATGCAAAATGGAAAGTGCAAGTCCTACTCAAACGGGTAGGCGGGAAGTGACAAGTCCTACTCAAACGAGTAGGAGGGAAATGACAAGTCCTACTAGAATGAGTAGGCGGGAAATAAAAATAGTAAATAATAAGTCCTACTCAAATGAGTAGGCGGGAAATGAAAGCGAGTCTTACTCGAACGAGTAGGTGGGAAATAAATGCACACACACGCACACACTCTACATAATTTGAAGAAAGCATGAAAAGGAAAGCGGAAAAGGAAAACAAGAAAAGCTAACTCATACACGCACGCACTCTAGGTAATTCAAGAAAGCGATAAAAGAAAGCAATAAAATCTTACTCCTACACGCACACACTCTACAAAAATAGAAAAGAGCAAAGTTCTCCAAAAATTAAAATGACATCATTTTCATTCTTATAATTTTATCAAAAAGCTTAAAAAGTGGAAATAAAGTAAAAAGGAACAAAAAGTATTATGAAAATAAAAACTAAGTTAAAAAAAATAAAACAAACAAAACACTTTGAAAATGTTTTTATAAACTCATAAGAATGAAAATAAAAAGCTAAAAAGAAAAGATAACTAAAAAGCTAAAAACTAAAATTACTCTCATACACTCACACACACATTTTTAAAAAAAAACAAAGATAAAAGATCACTAAAAGTTGGGCACTCCAATGCATTCCAAACAAACATAAGGAGAGAAAATCTAGAAATTTTATTAAACTAAAAAAAGAGTTACAAATAAAGCTAAAACAAACTAAGAGAGGGAGGGAGAAAGTTTTCCTTACATAGCATGAAAATACACCAAGGCAGCCCACCTACATCAAAATGGTTCCAAAAATGTGAACATTGGATCTAACAAAGAATTTAAATTTATACATAAAAAAGGAGGTGGCACGCCCGAGTCACGGGTGTGTCAGGGAGGGCATGTCGGGTCTAGCGTGTTGAAGAAGTCAAATTTTTTGTGACTGGTTGATTTCTGGAATCTTCTGAAATGAGACACATGTCGGTCATGGGCGTGACTAGGGGCGTATCGTGGGGGGCGTGACAGGACAGCTTGCAGTTTGATGTCGGCAGCAATTAGTCTTAGACTAGGGTCACTGGTGTTGAGTGTTAAGTTAGCAGGAGATGGAATTGAGTGGAGAAGGCGTTGAGTGTTGAGTCAGCAGGAGATGGCATTGAGTGGAGATAGCATTGAGTGGAGTCGGAGTTGAGTGGAGATGGCATTGAGTGTTGATGGCATTGAGTGGAGATGGCGTTGAGTGGAATTCGTCGAGCACTGAGATTAATTCATCGAGCTCATCTCGATGAACGGCGAATGCTGAGAGAAATTTGTTGAGCTGGGTTCGACGAACGTTGATCTGGGATCGACACGGGGCGTGTCAGGTCTGAACATGGGCGTGGCAAATTTGATACGGGCGTGTCTTCATGTTGGTATTGCATGTGGCTAATTTATGCAGGAATCAATGTAACACGCCCTTGTCACGGGCCTGACCAGTTTTGACACGGGTTTGTACTTTTAAAAATTTATGTTTTCTGCAAAAAAGTCAGAAGACAAAATAAACCAAGTTAAAAGAGTATTTACATAAAAGAAACATTTTATTGATGAAAAATAACTAAAAACAATAAAAAATAAACTAAAACAACTTAAATAACGTACGTAAAAAATACGTATATTTACAACTTATCAAATTCCCCCATACTTAAGCTTTTGTTATTCTAGAGCAAAAGTTTGAGATTAACTTATAAGGAATTGAAAAAATTCTAAATTTAACTACCGCTTAAATTAACTGAAAGTTGTCAAAATAAATATCTGGGGTTTATAGAGTTAAGTCCTAAATTATGAAAATGTTATAAATAGAGAAAGAGTTTCGGCCAAAAAGACTTCTAAATGTAATCAAATAGAAAGAAAAATTTGTAATTGTTAGTTTAACAAAAATAGATTGGAATTATAAAAAAAAAACATTAGCTTATGAGAATTTAAAGAAAATAATGAAATTTAAGAATTAAGCTCTCAAAAGGATTTTATTAGTAATTTTAGAATCATTGAAATTGGCTAAGGGGGTTTGTTTTGGAAAATGAAGAGGGCTTTGGTTTTAGAGGTGAGGTATTTTTGTCTCAAACCTCTAATAATTTTTTTTTGTATGTAGATGTTAAGGAAAATTAAATCTTATTTTCCTAACATAAAATTTTTTGAATCAACTTCAAATTAACCCAATGTATATGTATAAGAGTAATGAATTTTATCCTCTTACTCCATAACATATAATCTTTTAAAACATTGGATGCCTATATTTACGGAACGAAATCTTATTTCCATTGACATAGGTTCTTTTAAGGATAAAAAGGATAAGCATGCCAAGTAAGACATGAAAAAAAGGGAGATGGGTTTTCAAAGAGAAAACTTGATTTTAATAAAAAAGGTTTGAGAGCAACCTTGATAAATTGAACGTTCCTATGTTTCTAAAAGCATGAAGTAAAAATAATTAAAATCCATGGTTGTAATTTTCTAACATAATACATGTGCCTCTATTTATGAAAAATGAGAAGTAGTGCTGAAAACAAGTTCCCTATCATAAGAAAAAGCCATAAAAAATTCTTTAAAACTTAACCCCAAATATTTAAATCTATCAAACTATAATTAATAAACGAATAGTAAATAATGATTAATAAAATTCGCTTACAAAGAAAACTCGCAACAAAATTTTTTAAAAGCAAGGAGGTTAAGAATGGTATATTCGATTTATTTGTTTCATAATAAACAAAAAATAATAATTTGGTTTTTTAGGGTTATTATCTTTTTTTATTTTTATTTATTATCTTTTTTTATTTATTTTTAGATTTATTATATTTTTTTTTTGGATTTTCTATAATTTTTTTTGATGTTTTAAATTTTTTAAAAAATTATTTAAAAGAAAGGGAAGAGAAAGAGATGTTAATAAAAAAAAATAGGGGAAGTAAGAGGGGAATGAAAATAATAATAATAATAATAATAAATATTTGCAAAGAGAGGCAAGAGAAAAAGAAGAGGGGAAAGAGAATATTTACAAAAAAATTATTTACAAAGTAAAAAGAACAAAATATTTTTAGAAATTTTGTTTTATGGATTTTTTTTAGTTTTTGATTATAAAAATAAGCAAAATTTTTGGAGTATTTAATTTTTGCATATTTTTTTGTAATTGTTTAATGATTGCAGAATATAAAAGTGCGGGAAAAAGAAAGTGCAGAAAATAAGAAAACACTCCCATACTTAATTCCAACATTGTCCACAATGTTGCAATATAAGTATGCGGAACGATATGAAATAAAATGCAGGTATGTACAAAAAAGAGGACAGGAGGGAGGAAACTTCCCTAAAACGCGTTCGGGGAGGCCCGTTAGAAATCCTACATTATTAATAACAAATAACAAATAATTATAACATAAAATATAAAAAAGATAAACTCGTCAAGAAGTTTGCGGGTGGTAGGGGGCTAGTGCGTGGGTGACTCGTAATTAGCTAATGTCTTAGCTATATGAGCGTTATAGAACTGCGTTCCCCTATCGCTCATAATTGCGCGAGGCGAAGCCGAGGTGAGAAAAAAATAATTTTTTTTTTACTATTTACAATTTTGATTTGCAAGAAAAGAAAACAAATTAAGACATGGGGGGGGATTTTTTTTGTAGTTTTTAAGAACAGTGTTTAAGTTTTTTTTTAAATATTTTAGTTTTTTAGTTGTTTTTTTTAGTTTTTTAAATTTTTTAATTTTAAGTTTTTTAGTTTTTTTGTTTTTCAAATTTTTAAATTTTAGTTTTTTAGTTTTTTTGATTTTAAAGAAAACAACACCATTTCATTTTTTAAGATAAATATATATATGAAATAATAAAAAAAGAAATGTAAAAGTAATCGGCTCCAGAAATTCAAAATAACAACTCGGAAACTCCCCGGCAACGGCGCCAAAAACTTGATGGTTAAAACTCGCGGTGCCCCGGGTGGGTTGGTTAGATTTATAAAATGGTTTATTTAATTTGATTGGCGGGGCGCGCGGATTTATTTGATATAAAAATGGTTGAAACCGAGTTTTAACGAAAGGAGACAAGTGTACTTATCGCATGTAGTACATGATATTCCGGTGGTGAATATCGGGGTCGTATTGTTCTCGTGGACGGGTTGACTGTTTCTACTCTTTCCCTGGAGGGATTATTATTTTACTGATAATATTTTGTCATGTGATTATTTAATTATCTAAGGCGGGTATATATATAAAAAAAAGCATTAAAAGAGCTGATGAAGAAATAATGCAACGGCATAGAAGGAATTTGAACTAAAATAACTTTTAATAACTAGAGATCATAAATTTCAAATTAATTAAAGGGCGACGTGGCCGTGGATGCTCCAAAATAATGAGCTCACCTAGCTATAAGGGTATCGCTCACTTGAACATTAAGACTATTCGACCGAACGCTAGTCCGACAAAGGATTCATCTTAATGCCTGCATTACGCTAAGAACCCCTTTATTTGGTGAGGAACCCAATCAGGTAGAATTACGCTCCTCCTCTTTCGAGGTTATGCACGCAATTCTCTTTACCCAAGGGTGATCGGTCCATACACATAGCCTCTCAGCATGCTAGCGTATGGGCAACGGAAATAGAGACCACACATCGATATGTGGTCCTACGCATTGTATACCCGTGGAAAACCTTAAGTTCTTTAATTAAAGATAAAAAGAAGACCTTTAATTATTTAAAGTGATTTTATCTGTCCCAATGCTCTTCGATACTGAGGGCTAAGAGCGATTAGCCACTCATCGGAATGAGGACGGCTTAAGAAAAGAAATGCAAAATTGAAAGTGCAAGTCCTACTCAAACGAGTAGGCAGGAAATGGCAAGTCCTACTCGAACGAGTAGGCGGGAAATGACAAGTCCTACTCGAATGAGTTGGCATGAAATTAAAATAGTAAATAATAAGTCCTACTCAAATGAGTAGGTGGGAAATGAAAGAGAGTCCTACTCGAACGATTAGGCGGGAAATAAGTGCACACACGCACACAGTCTACATAATTTGAAGAAAGCATGAAAAAGAAAGTGGTAAAGGAAAGCAAGAAAAGCTATGGATCCTTGAAAAGTAAATGATTCAACCAGAGAGACAAACTACTTGCTAACATTATTGGGAAGGCAATCTTGTGTAAGACAGGTTCCTATGACAGTATATCCAAGCCAATGTTTGAGATAATCACAAGGGTGATTCTGCAGAAGAAGATAAATTGGGCTCTAGTAGTCTTCCAAAAACTTATTTGTTGCCTACAGGTTACAATCTTATGCAAGATTCTATCCCTCTACCTTATTAATGCTTACCCTATGCATTTAAATATGAAACAAGGGGTAAATATCCATTATATGAAAAGAATGGATATCAAGACTCTAGAAAGGTTCATCATAGTCTTGCCCAAGGGTCAAACATTTCAGATAAAGGATAAGACAAAGATCAAGAGAAATCAAATAGTTTAAGAAAGTGGTTCTGAATCTGAAATAGAAAATTAGAATGATGGTAAAAGGACACCCATTCATAATCATGACATATCCTAATCAAGTTAAGAGGAATATAATATTCAGGATGCAGTATTCAAGTCACTGAGAATGACTCAACAGAGATGGAGAAAGATGCTCAGGTACTGTATGATGCCTCAACTCGGGGAGAGTTTGAGAAGAATGATGGAGATATCCTAGATATTCCAGATATTCGAGTGTAGGTTGTTGAAGAAACTCATGAAATTCACGAAAAGATGGATGCCCCAGCTGAGGGGGAGTTTATGCAAACAACAAAAGTTCTCAAGGATAAGATCAACAAGATTATAGGTAATCATAAGGACAGTATTGATCTAATCATAAATGAACCACAAGAAAATATTGAGGAAGAGTTGGTGGCTCAAGAGAAGACTGATGCTCCAATTTAGGGGGAGCAAGAGCAGATCATTGAGGACACACTAGACAATCCTCTTGATCAATTTATTAACTTTTATGATCAATTTTAGGGGATGCTTCACACAGAGGCCCCTGCTAAGGGAGAAGGTCGACTAATATCCTAAGTGGCTGAGAGATCAACTCACACTAAGTTGGATGGTCAAAAAGAACAAGGGATAAGATCAAATCTTGCTATTGTTGCTACACCACAAGTACCCCACTACCATTCATCCACCAACATGATATATAGTTCAATTATATCTTCAATCAAAACTCTTCTAGATGAGAAAGCTTCATCACTAAAAAAACTATATTGATGAGTTAATCATTAGTTTGAAAGCTAAAATGATGACAGAAGTCCAGAAAGTAAAAGATGAGATTAAGGATGATCTTGATTTCCTAAAAGGTGACACTGCTCACCTAAATAGAGAAATAGCCAGGTTATTTGACCTAACTGCAAGCATAGTTAAATAGAATGTCACCATTCTGATGTCAATGGATGATAGCATAAAGGAATCTACACAAGACTTACATAGTGTGAAGAACTATAATAGCCAGGCCGATGTCAGACAAGGCGTAGAACACATTAAGGAATATGTGTATCAAACCCAACTTTAGGCTATGCATCTAACTGAAAAATCAAGAGATGTTCTTCTAGAAGATAATAAGAACATCTTTCAAACTTTGTCTAGCATGTTAGAGACAAAAACCTCTCATCTGGACAATAAAATTATTGAAGAAGACAAAAAGGGGGAGAAGTAGAATGCTGGGAAATCCCTAAGGGTCCTTCATAAAACAAGGATTGCTCTTAATTTGGCCCCTACTAGACAAAAATAGACCAGAAGATTTTTATTTTCTAGAACAAGGAAGAGTGGCTCAAGATGCACAACTTGCAGCAAGAATGAAAAGAGAAGGCCTCACGTTACATTAAGAATACATTGCCAAGATTAAGCTGAACAAGCTGAGGATTCTAATTTTTAGTGCCAAAGTGATGATTCTAGGAACATCAATATCAATGCATGGATCAATCATGGACACTAAAAAACATTGATAGTGAATATCCAAGTGAAGAGTGGATCAAACATCTAGAGAGACAGTCTCCAAGGGAAAGGGTATTCAAAGAAAATTTGGGAAGAAAGAACAATCCAAAAAGGATTCCTTCCATGTATATTCCCAAGCCTTTCATGTAATTCAAGAGATAAGATAACAAAGCCAAACAAGCTGAGAGTAATGTTGCTGCTCAAGGAGAAACTTCAGGTTTTACTCCCAAATGGATGATAACTAATTTAGCAAGCCAACCACTAGACAAGCATCTAGTCCTATGAAATATAAAATTTGTTTTGATGTATCTATTTTAAAACTGTAATGGACATATGTATTTCAAAGGAAATCTAGTAAAAAATATATACATATCTGGAATGCTTCATGCTTTGTGTCATTATTATTTATGATTCAAAGTTCATATTATATTTATTTGATAGTTATCTGTGATAAAATTTCTACTGCTATATCATGAAGCTAATGTTGACATAATCTTACTGTTATATTTTTATCATAGTATGATTTATTGGTTAATGCTCCTTAGCATTGTTGAGTGTTCCGCCTTCTTAAAATATGGGGAGATTGCTGGGAATATTGCACTCAATAATCCAAGATTTGAAAAGGCATCACTTCCAATGCTAAGAGCATAATGTATATAAAAGCATATCTACTTTAGGTGTATGCAAGACAATTATTATTGAATTTTAAAATAGGTTTAGAGAAAATAAGAGGCATACAGTTGAGACAAATTATGGGTCTCCACCATACCGCTGATAAGGTATATCAGTATCCACTATACCATAGACATCCAAGACAGGCGCCAAAACTATTCCGTTGAGAATGAGTCTATTCTCAATGATACTGTTGAGAAGCTGTTGAAAGATACAGATCTCAGCGCCAAGGCAGATAATGCATAGAATGAAGGTTCTACTCAACGTTACTGTCTAGAAGATTCAAATAATGTCATTGAGCCCGTATAAATTTGCAAGATCTAAAATTAGCAGAAGCACCTAAAGTAAGGATATACTATTCTATTCTTGCCCATGTTGATGACAAGACATTTCTCAAGATTGTAGTAGAAGTCAAAGATATAAAGGGGATCTACTAGGGATATAGAACAGAGCCGGTGCTCAAATCGTGAAATTAGAAATGGTGCACCGTGTACCAGAGGAAAAAACTAGTTCTTGATGAAAGCCTTCTGAATTACATGGAGAGTCGATTATTTGACTAAAGGTTGGATCTTCTTCCATCTACTGAAGAAGATAATCAAAGAAGGAGAAATCACTAACTTGTGCTTACTGAAGATTCAACTGGATAAGGGCTTACTCCAAATCTTGCCATCAAAGCAAGAACAACAGAAGATCTAGAGCTTCAAGGTCTAATCTTATTTAGACTTCTGTTGTAATATTAAGTTACATTTTTTTATAAGATCTACTTATAGATCTGAGAGTAGGGTTGTACTCCTAGCCTGACTTGTAGGGCCTATGTGGCTGAGGTAGGACTTAGATATAATTCTGAGGTAGGAAACCTGGAGGTTTTCTTAGCTGTAAGATCTGGAGTACTCTGTGTGTTTGTCTGTACTCCCAGCATGAGTAGTAGGGCATGTGTGCCTGATGTAGGACTTGGAAATAAGTCTGAGGTAGGAAACTTGGCGGGTTTTTAAGCTATAAAAGTTAATAAACTTTAAGGTAGGGATTCTTGATAGCCTAAGTATAGCGCCTTGGTTCCTGAGGTAGGATCTGAGGAAGATCTGAGAAATTTTGAGGGATCTGAGTTGTAAGCTCTGAAGGAGCGAAGTTTTGGAGGAGATTGATGAGTCTATCTTGCTTTTAGATTGGTATAGAGGTAAACTGGATGTACCCAGACCTTGGGGAACTACGATAAATTGATGTGTGTTATTGTATGTTTGTTTACTGCTCTTACTTCGTTGATAATTTACTTAGAATTAAGAAAGTAGCATTTAATCTACAAGCCACCTATTCTGTAACACCCCCATCCGCCATATAGAATATAACAAAAGGTCCGGCCGGGGCTTTATGCCATATACCACGGATAGTTAGCGGATTTACTTATTAATACAAAAATACCACCGTAGGAATTCGAATCCTAACTCAGAGCATTCTAGCGGAATTTTTTAAAATAGTTGTAAGAACCCATAAACAACACATGAATGTCCTCTACAGCCATAATAGGAATGAAAGAACATACACAAAAGACTTGGCCCTAAGGCCTTACAATAGTTTGCTTAAACAGTAAGTGTTTTACATACTTCGGCACCCAGGCCGGCCACACATGACAGTAATAAAAGAAAACACTTCGCTTTGGCCTTCAAGGGCCAGCACAACATCATGGGCTTTAGCCCGCTACTTACCACTTAGCTCACCTATTCCTGCACAATAATCCACCAAACGGTGGTAAAACAAGGCAATGGTCAGCTAAAGCTAAAAAAATTATAACGACCCCACCCCTTACTTGGGTCTGCAGTGCTCCTTCCCTGCATTTCATTAGTATATCCAACCATGGTATAGAAAGTACAATTAAAGTACACTTCACCACAGGCGTAGGCACGCACGGCCACACACCCCGTACTCTTAGGTAACATTATTGGTGAACCCGGTCCATTCTGAGGCTTCACCACCACCACCAGGACAGCAACCATCATGTGCATTTAAGTCTTTCCGGCCAAAGCCTAAGACTCGCCCTCCATGCCCCCGGTAAGTGCTACGTACATTAGGTCTCTTTAACCGAACTACATAGAGCAGGTACGGTTCAGCTCAACCCGGTTCTCACATTATAATGTCAATTTAAGTCATCGACGCGGGTTAGCCTCCCCGATTCCCGAAGAATCGATCATACAATAATACATAACCCGATTATGCATAAGGTCGGCACTCAGGCCACCAAGCTTGGCTCCCAGAGCTCTCAGCCCTACAACCTGCCCCCCAGGTCTCCGCGATACAGGCCTCACAACAGCTCACAAATAGAGCTACCGTCAGTGATAATAATACCACAGTGCGGTACCTGGCAAAAATGCATTTTTGCCCAGTTTTTCGGGTGCTCCTTAGGGTTAGTCCCCAAAGTTCCCTGTTGCAATCTACCGTAAAAGGAGGGAGTTATTCAGATTTACTTTAGAGGGGGGGGGGTGAATAGAGTGTTTAAAAAACTTTATGTTATTTTAATCTATTCTATCAGAGTACAAAAATAGGTGATAACACTAAATATTAAAGCAGTAGGAAAACTAAAGAACTATTCTAAATATCACAGGAATTAGTAAGAGCGATAAGAAAAGGTGCAATTAGATGACATAAGAAATTATAGTGGTTCCCCAAATCTGGGTACATCCACTCTTCTACCACCTTGGTAGGAATCACTCACAGGTTTTTGATCAGGTGGCTGCCACCAAATAATATCTATTTCAAGGGAGATATTGCAACCCGTCTGGCTTTTTATCAGGTGCCGGAAAACCAACTTGAAGTCTTTTGGTCAGGTGACCTCACAACTAGGAATTACTTTTAAAGGGAGTTAAAACACTTTACATAGAGGGGGGAAGGAAAAAGTTGATTTGTCTTCTCTTTTATCAAGCAAATGAGAGAAGACTTGAGAGTGATCCTAATGGTGTCAATGCTTGTCCTGTGATTTGAATGGTTCAGGAGATAAGAGCCTTATATAGGGTGTAGGACTTGAAAACCAGAAAGCTGAGACTGATTGAGGATGATTGTCTCCACAAGCTTCCTGAATGAATTCTTGTTCTTGAAACTGAGAACTATTCTTCCTCTTTTTCTTACAGCCTTGAGATTTCTTTTCAAAAGTCTGTCAACTACTTCAAGAGATTGTGCTGAATAATAATTCTTTAGTTCTTTTATTCTCTAAGTCCCTTTCCTTTGAATAATTCCAAACTGAATTTGAAATGGTCCACATTGATTGACTGCTGGAATCACGGGACTTGTGCAACGGCTATAAGAGAATTAACTCATTTCCTTAACTGTCCCGAGAAAAGCAATATAATAACTCTGTGAAAACCAGCGATTAATGCTTGCCAAGGAACAACTATATTCAGAGAATATATGCATTAAACAATTAGAGTCATAGAAGCAAAAGAATAAACAGTCAATAAGGAAAACAATAACTGCAGGGAATAAAATATTGATCTGGCAGAAATCGTCGATCTGGTCCTGAGATCGTCGAGCTCAAACATCCTCTATCGTCGAGCTGAGCCCTGTGATCGTTGACCTGAAAATTTGCTTTCCAAACTGGGCTTCATGATCGTCGAAGTGAGATGGTTGAACGTCGATCTCAATCCTGAAAGTAGATCAGAGATCGTCGACCTGAGTTCAGCAATCGTCGATCTCAGCATTTAGAGATTTAACTCTGAGACCGTCGAGCGCAGAACGAAGATCGTCGATCTCTCTTCAGAGATCGTCGAATGACTTTTTACTTAGAAAAATTTTTGCCGTGTTCACTCTCAGATGTCTTCTAAGTCTCTGATGTCTTGGTCTTATCTCACTGTGTTGATGACCTGGCTGACACCTAAGAAACTAGAGTAGACCCTGGCTATACAATGTGGGTCTAACTTAGCCTAGATTAGTGAACCTACCCCAAATCCAAACTAGGGATCCAACAATCTCCCCCTAATTGTGTGAGGTCACTAAACAACAATAAAAGAAAACAACAGGAAAACTAAACAACTATATCTGTCATGAAATATAAGAAAAGTTCAACAGATATTTACAAAGATAAATACAGACACAAAAAGAAAATAATTACTAAGACTTGTCTGAAGCTTGATTAGTAAATTCAATTCTTCTTTTTGGATCTACTGCTTGCTGTCTTGTCATTTTCAAGTCTG
Source organism: Platanthera zijinensis (assembly GCA_039513925.1). Classification (NCBI taxonomy): domain Eukaryota; kingdom Viridiplantae; phylum Streptophyta; class Magnoliopsida; order Asparagales; family Orchidaceae; genus Platanthera; species Platanthera zijinensis. Next base: position 152,353,498 of record CM077082.1, on the reverse strand, counting down.
CTTCACCGAGAACATTAATTGTAGCTGCTCTGGGAACAACTGCCTCAGGATGTACCTGCATATAAGCATTAGCATCAAAGATATTCTTATCGATATCAAATTGTTCCAGCTCTTTCTCCCTATACTTAGACATAATCGAGAATTGAGAGTGATCTATTCTTTCATATCTAGCTTTGTTTATTTGGGAGAGACCAATAAACTCATGAAACCTAGCCATCCTAAAGTTAGGATCAATCTCAGGTTCATACTGAGATGATTCTTCTTTAGAGTCACGAGAGGTCTTTTGAAACTTCCTGTGCTTGATTGATTATTCTTGGAATTTTGTTTCTGTTGTTGTATGTTGAGAATGACTGTCATGAAGGTTTGGAGGAGGTCTGACTTGACTAAATTTTTCAGGAATTTTGAATCTCCTGCTAGAATCTTAAATATCTTCTTTGTCAGCCTGATCATTCTATATACATCTCCTTCTTGAATAGACCATTGAATAAGACCTGGATGGTCTGCTATGAGAGTGAGGAGCATATGAAGTTTACTGATGGGAGGAGGTAGTAGCCCTAGAAGCAACATTTCCACTAGCACCTGTTGAAGGAGGAGGAGGTGGTGGATCCTTCCTGAAAACTTGGAAAATCTCATTCCGAGCCTTCATCTCATTCTTAGAAAATCTCATCCAGTGAGGAGAAGTTGATGTGAGAGTAATATTGTGCCTGATGAAGTAAGGAATGTCATCTTGAGGATTAGACTTAGGCACTTCCTTCCCTGGAGCTTTTATTTTCTTGGTCACTTTCTTCTTCTTGCTGACATCTGAATATGAATCTGAATCATTATCAGATGAGCCTGGGGGATTATCATACAAATCATCAATCTATTTTATAATTGAAAGTTCTTCTGCTGCATCAGCAGCCATAATTTCATCCAAGTCTGGGATTGGAGAAGTAGAACAAGCATAGGTTGGAGGAGAGAAGGACTTGGGAACTGGACTCTCAACCTATGACATACTAATCAGTTAAGGCACAAGAACTGCAGAAGGAGCTGCAGAATGCTCAGGCTCAGGAGCTGCCAAGAGCTCAGACACTGGAACTGCAGAAGGAGCTGCAGAAGGCTAAGGCTCAGGAGCTGCAAAGAGCTCAGGCACTGGAGGAGAAAAACTCTGAAGAAGCTGAAGTAAAAGATCTTTGCTCACAGGAGCAGTATAACATACTATATCTGCACAAAATTGAAAAGCAGCAGGGGGAGAACAATCTCTATACACAAGATCAAAATAGCATAGAACTGAAGTCAGTTCAAAAGCTGGAGAGATAAAACAATCTCCATGAAGAATGTCCAAGGGTTCTTCAGGGATTTCATTGTTATCTTCCAAAAAAGCAATAACTTCTACATCAGGAAAAACAATATTTGCATTCCTTATATCTGCCAAAACTGTATCTACAATTTTTGTATCTACAACTTCTATCAAACTTGTGTTTGTCTTTGCAAAAACTGTGTCTACCTCTGCTGTTGTAACTGCTGGAGGAGGAGGGACTTCTTCATTAGACATCTCCCCCTTCCTGGTAGTAGTATTTTATACTGCCAGGCCCCTAGATGAAGAAGGGCCAGAAAAATAAGCAACAAAGGAATTAAGAGAAGCTAGTAGAGGGGAAATGACATCCTCTACAATGTCTTTGATGGTAGGGGTGAGGAGGGCAATGAGAGCAGATGGAGAGGATGATGTAGATTCACGAGAGGAAGTGGAATGACCACAAGCTGTGCAGAAGTTGGAGATGGTAGATTGAGTGGTGGATTCAGGGATAGACACATGTACTGGATGGTGGGAAACATGAGGTGAGGGTTCATAAGAAGGTAAATGAGTTGGTGAAGAGAAATGAAGATCAAAAGTTGGTGAGGTTTGGATAGAGATATTGATGGAGGTGATCTCTTCTAGATAATGTGGTAGAGGAGACAAAGGAGTAGGAGTTCTTGGATGAGGGCTTTGAGGTGTAGTTGGTTGATGTGGCAAAGGGAAAGTTGGTCTAGCTGGGGAAGGAGGGATCTCTGGCTAATCTTCTCTAGGGTAAGGAGTGACTGGAGCAATCCCTGTGTCCTCAGAAACCCTATGGGTGGAGGGAGCCATGGAGGTCTTTGAGATAGTCCACTCCCACTTTCCAAAGAGAGCTGGGGTAAGCCTCTTGGAAGAATTGATGAATGTTGTTGGGGATGTCAACAACTCAGGGCATTTTTTAGTGAGAAAAATCCCTAAAATTCTGCCAAGAGAGACCTCTCTCTTATTTGCTTTCTTCCTGATCAACTCGAACAACACTTCAACCAAATTCACTGATTTCTGATTAACCAAGGCACTCATCAAAAGAAACTGGTGTCTGGATATATTATCATGGGAAGTGTGCTTCCCAAGCAGCACTTTTCCCACAATATCTGCCAAGAACTTGTATTGAGGAGACAAGTTCTTTTTCAGAAGCATGCTAGGGTTTGCCTCAACATGACCCATTTTGGTTAGCATGGCAGCAAAATCCTCTTTATCCAAATCAATATCGTCTTCTCCATTAATAAAACCAAAAATTTCTGTAAGAACGACAGGGGTTAGATGTACCTTTTGCCCAGAAATAGTTCCTATCATTGTCTGTCCGTTTGACGAAGAGGTATAAGCCCATTCTTTAATTTCTGATACTGGTAACATCATCCTGGTCATCAAAAACTTCTGTAACTTCGGTGCATCAAATAGCTTCAACACGTCCTGAAACATCTGATCACTATGCTTGAATGAATCCAGATCAATATCAAAGCCTAAATCGAACTTCATGCTGGACACAATCGTCGTTGGAATTTCCATTGGAGAGTTCCTGCAGAGAAGACAAAGATCAAGTGTAGAAGGGAAATGGAAAGCGCGTGACTATTTCCGTCTAAACTCTAGTTTATAAGGTTTAAGATAACGAAGAGATGGGGTTAGCCAAGCATATTAACTACTAAAAACGACTTCAAAACCAAGGTTGGCAAAGTATTTTAATATAAAATGAGTTCAGTAACCTCAGATAGAAGAGAAAGAATAAATCATCGATCTTAGTTCGACGATAAATTCTCTGAACCAAAAAAATCATCGATCTCTGTTCGACGACAATTGTTTCACTAAGAAGTGATGGTCGATCTCCGTTCGACGTTCAACTTCACGAGACATTAGCAGATCGTCGATCTCCATTCGACGATATGTCATCAAATCGTCGAGCTCGGACATAAAGTCAAATAATCTCATCTCCATTAATCATACCTAATTGATTCATGAAGAATAGATGTTTCTTTTCATCCAAGGGTTTGGTGAAAATATCTGCCCTTTGCAAATCAGTAGGTATGAAGGTGAGATTGATTTTCTTTTTGTCTACACACTTCTTTATGAAATGACGCCTTACATTTATATGCTTGGTCCTAGAATGATGGACTGGATTCTGTGCTATAGAAATAGCACTAGTACTATCACAAAATATAGTTGAATTAATTATATCTGTAGTCTAGTAGCTGATTTTTTATCCATAGCATCTGAGAGCAGAACCTACCAGCTGCTATGTACTCAGCTCTTGCAGTTGATGTAGACACAGATGTTTGCTTTTTACAAAACCAAGAGACAAGCCTAGCACCCAGGAACTGGCATTTTCCAGAGGTACTTTTCCTGTCTACTCTACATCCAGCAAAGTCAGCATCTTTGTATCCAGTCAACTCAAATTCTGACTCAGCAGGATACCAGAGACCTAGATTTGGGAAACTCTTTATATATCTCAAAATCCTTTTTAATAAGATAAGGTGGGATTTTTTAGGATTCACCTAGAACCTAGCATAAAGACATATGACAAACATTATATCTGGCCTACTTGCTGTGAGATATAACAGGGACCCAACAATGGCCCTATATAATTTCTGATATTCTGGATTCCCATGCTCATAAGAATCAATCACAACATTGGATGCCATGGGTGTTTTCTTAGCTGAGGCACTAGCCATCCCAAACTTTTTCATCAGCTCATTAGCATACTTGGATTGGGATAGGAAAATTCCATTAGGTGCCTACTTGACTTGGACACCAAGGAAGTAGGAGAGCTCACCCATACTGCTCATCTCAAACTTTGAATGCATAAGGTTGGAAAACCTTTTGCATAGTTTGGGATCAATAGAACCAAATATAATATCATCTATAAATATTTGTACTAATAATATTTTATCATGATGATGTTTAACAACTAAAGTCCTATCTACTATGCCTCTAGAGAATCTATGTTCTAACAAGAAGCTAGCTAGGGTCTCATACCAAGCTCTTGGAGCTTTCTTAAGACCACAAAGAGCTATATGCAGCCTATAAACAAAAGAAGGTTGAGTTGGAGAGATAAAACCTGGTTGTTGTTCAACATAGACTTCTTCTTTCAGTTCTCCATTCAGAAAAGCTCTTTTAACATCCATTTGATAGACTTTAAATTTTTGAGAAGCAACATAGGCTAAGAAGATCCCGATTGCCTCTAACCTTGCCACTGGAGCAAAAGTATGATCATAATCAATGCTTTCTTCCTGCCTATACCCTTGAGCAACAAGCCTAGCCTTGTTCCTTATGATTGCTCCTTGTGCATCCATCTTGTTTTTGAACACCCATTTTGTTCCAATTCCTGGATAGTTCTCTGGTCTTGGGACCAAATCCCAAACTCTACACTTCTCAAATTGGTTGAGCTCCTCTTGCATTGCAAGGATCAAGTGGGGATCTTGCTCTGCATCTTGAATGGATTGAGGTTCAATTTGAGAAATAAAGCAGACATGCATCAAATCCTAGTGGAGCTGAAGTCTAGTCTGCACACCTGCTGATATATCTCCAATCACTTGAGATACAGGATGATCTCTAAGTGTGACTAAATCAGCAGGATGAGTTAGTTGCTCAATAGCTGGTGGAGCTAATTCCTCTTGTGGAATTATTTCAGCTGTTGGGACACTATTAGTTGGCTCACTAATATCTTCATCACTGCCTTCAACTATTTGTTGATATGATGGTGTAACAACCTCAGGAGAGAGTGTCATAACATCCAAATTCTCACACAAAGTAGGTACCTGCAAGTTCTAACTGGTAGAAGTATTCTTCTCCTTATAAAACATATTAGTTTCATCAAAGAAAACATGTTCAGACTCTCTTATTTTCAAGGAAGATTTGTTATAGACCATATAAGCCTTGATTACTTGGGAATATCCTAGAAAAATTCCTATTTTAGACTTGGCTACAAACTTTCTAGTGTATTTTCTGTTGTTAATATGAATGTAACAAACACAATCAAATACTCTAAAATAGTTTACTTTAGGTTTATTCCCTTTGAGTAGCTCAAAGGGGGTCTTAGCCTTTAGCTTATGTATTAAACTTCTATTCAGGACATGGTTAGCTATGCTCACTGCCTCTACCCAAAAGTAAAGGGGCAAGTATGCATCAACAAGCAATGTACCTACAGCTTCAATCAGGGTTCTATTTTTTCCTTTCAGCTACCCCATTTAGTTGAGGAGTTCTAGGAGCAGAAAAACATTGCCTGATACCTTCCTTCTAACAGAACATTTGCATAAGAAGAGACTCAAACTCAGTACCATGATCAGTTCTGATCAATAAAACTTGAGTAGAGAACTCACTCTGTATGCACTTGAGAAAATCTATAAGAACCTTGAAGTTATCTGACTTATTTTTCAAGAGGAACACCCAAGTTAACCTGGAGAAGTCATCTACAATAATTAAGGTATAAGACTTCTTTCCTAGGCTTTGTACAGTAATGGGTCCAAAAAGATCCATGTGAAGCAAATACAAAATCCTAGGTGAGTCACTATTATTAATGGATTTGAAACTATTTTTAATTTGTTTGCCTAGTTGACAAGCCCTGCAACTACTTACAAAATCTTACAAGGTTGCCCTTAGATAGCCTAGCAATGTATTTTATACTTACATGTCCTAGTCTCCTATGCCATAATTCATTTTGATTACATGATTGGTTAAATAAACAAATTTCACTTATGGATGAATTGAAGTTAACAATATAAATGTTACCTACTCTAGAACTAGATAAAACTACTATGTTGTTAGCTGAAGAAATAATGCAAGAGTACTGATTAAAAGTTACCTGAAATCCTTCATCACAAAGCTGACTAATGGAGATTAAGTTATGCTTCAATCCACTTACATATGCAACCTTCCTGAATGTGACATCACCTATCCTGATTTCTCCATAGCCTTCAGTCTGGCCAAAGTTGGAGTCACCAAAAATAACCTTAGGTCCTTGCTTTGACTTATAGTTTGATAAGTTATCCTTCCATCCTGTCATGTGCTTTGAGCACCCACTGTCTAGATACAATTGCTGGTTGTATGGTGGACAGTTCTTCACCTGATCCACTTCTGAAAGTGGTTGATCATAATCTAATGAATCTTCTCCTGAATGAGTGTTGGAAGCATCAATTTCCATTAGGCAAACTTCCTTTGCCTTTCCTTCCTCCTCATCTTCATCACTGGAGCTAGAAAATGAGGAATCCTCTTCAGTATCACTCCAGGTTTCTGCTACAAAGCCTTTCTATTTCCTCTTATGCTTGCTTGAGGAAGGCTTACTGCATTTCTGTCTTCTGGAGTCCTTGTCCTTTCTTTTATCCTTCTTTTGATTCTCTGGACATTCAGAGATGTAGTGTCTAGGTTTCCTGCAACCAAAACAAACAACCTCTTTAGTTGGTGTTTTGTCATACCTGGGTTTATCTTCTTGTCTGGATGACTTCTTCCTGAAGTCTCTTTTTCCCATCTTGTAGAATCTCTTTGCTAAGAGACTCAAGAACTCTTCATTAACAACAGGAGCTGTTGTTTCTTCTGTAGCCTTAAAAGCAATGTTCTACTATTTCCTTACTTGAGTAGAGACCTTCTACTCTACCTCCCTAGTCTTTGTCAAATGCTCAAAGGATTTGAGCTTTCCCAAAAGTGTATCTGTGGAAATTTCTGAAATACTTCTGGCATATTTGATAGGCCAGATTCTTGTGTCCCAAGAACTGGGAAAACACATCAATATTTTGTCATTAATCTCTGTCAGTGAAATGCCCTTGTCCAATGCTCTTTGTTCACTGATGATGGTACTCAGTCTTCCATACATCTCTTCAACTGATTCAGCATCTTCCTTTCTGAAGTTCTCATACTTAGAGATAAGAAGGGATCTTCTGTCTTTTCATTCTTCCACTGAACCTGCCACCATTTGGATCAAATAATCCCAGATGGCCTTTATTGATGTGCAGTCAGCAACCTTTTGGAAAATGTTATCTAACATAGTCTGGGCCAGTATGTTCATGGTCTTGACATCTGCAATTTTTGCTTTCTTTTGAGCAGCAGTCCAAGTTGGTGGTGGTACTGCATGAGTGTCAGTAGATGTAAAAGCAACTTCAGTTGGTTGAGGGGGACCTGTCAAAATTGAGTTAAAAATATCTTCATCAATTGAGTTCATGTAAAGTCTTATTCTTGCCTTCCAGATACTGAACTTATTTAAGTTACAGACGGTAGGTCTGGTGCTTGCATAATCCTTATTCTATGCTATGTGATAAATGAATAGAAAAGGAAAAGGAAATCTGACTAAGCAGGGATCTTGATTCAAGTGTTAGCTTGTACAACCAAAGAACCACAAACCTCTGATACCAATTGAAAGGAGGGAGTTATTCAGATCTACTCTAGAGGTGGGGTGAATAGAGTGTTTAAAAAACTTTAGGCTGTTTTTATCTATTCTATCAGAGTATAAAAATAGGTGATACCAATAAATATTAAAGCAGAAGGAAACTAGAGAACTATTCTAAATATCACAGGAATTAGCAAGAGCAATAAGAAAAGGTGCAACCAGACGACACAAGAAATTATAGTGGTTCCCCAAATCTGGGTACTCAACTCTTCTACCACCCTGGTAGGAATCACTCTCAGGTTTTTTATTAGGTGACTGCCACAAAATAATATTTATTTCAAGGGAGATATCTCAACCCGTCTTGCTTTTGGTCAGGTGCCGGAAAACCAACTTGAAGTCTTTTGATCAGGTGACCTCACAACCAGGAATTACTTTTGAAGGGAGTAAAAACCCTTTATACAGAGGGAGGAAGGAAAAAAGTTGAGTTGTCTTCTCTTTTTTCAAGCAAATGAGAGAAGAATTGAGAGTGATCCTGATGGAGTCAAGGCTTGTCCTGTGATTTGAATGGTTCAGGAGATCAGAGCCTTGTACAGGGTGTAGGACTTGAAATCCAGAAAGCTGAGACTGATTGAGGATGATTGTCTCCACAAGCTTCCTGAATGAATTCTTGTTCTTGAAACTAAGAACTGTTCTTCCTCTTTTTCTTGTAGCCTTGAGATTTCTTTTCAAAAGTCTGTCAACTGCTTCAAGATATTGGGCTGAATAATAATTCTCTTGTTCTTTTATTCTCCAAGTCCATTTCCTTTGAATAATTCCAAACTGAATTTGAAATGCTCCACATTGATTGACTGCCGGAATCACGGGAACTTATGACACGGCTATAAGAGAATTAACTCATTTCCTTAACTGCCCCGAGAAAATTGGTATAATAATTCTGTGAAAACCAGCGATTAATGCTTGCAAAGGAACAGCTATATTCAGAGAATATATGCATTAATCACTCAGAGTCATATAAGCAAAAGAATAAAAAGTCAATAATGAAAACAATAACTGCAGGGAATAAAATGTTGATCTGGCAGAAATTGTCGATCTTGTCCTAAGATCGTCGAGCTCAAACATCCTCTATCGTCAAGCCGAGCCCTGTGATCGTTGACCTGAAAATCTACTTTCCAAACTGGGCTTCACGATCGTCGAACTGAGATGGTTGAACGTCGATCTCAATCCTGAAAGTAGAACAGAGATCGTTGACCCTAGTTCAGCAATCGTCGATATCAGTATTTAGAGATTTAACTCTTAGATCATTGAGTGCAGAACGAAGATCATCGATCTCTCTTCAGAGATCGTCGAATGACTTTTTACTTAGAAAAATTTATGCCTTGTTCACTCTAAGCTTTCTTCTGAGTCTCTGATGTCTTGGTCTTGTCTCATTGTGTTGATGACCTGGCTGACACCTAAGACATTAGACTAGAACCTAGCTATACAATGTGGGTTTAACTTAGCCTAGATCAGTGAACCTAGCCCAAATCCAAACTAGGGATCCAACATACCGCGTAGAAACCCGAAAACATACAACACGGAGACTTCTATAGCAATTCATGTATAATGAAAACATCACTAATCTAGACCCACACGTACGGATGGGCTTTACACAATATGCTTATGTCTGTACTTCGATTCAGAACTATATATGCCAAACTACGGGGATAATCCATATCTACCCGAAGGAATAATCCACGCTCAATGCACACTCGCGAGAGAGGGTTTCCTATGCAAAAGGAAGTGAACTTCACATGTCCAAGTAGAGAATCATTACCCTAGAGGTTCGCTTCGTCCCCATGGAGAAGAAACTAGCTAGATGAAAACCACCATAATGGACTCTCCTCCACAGATCTAGACTCGGCTCGCAATTTGGAGCTTTGAATCTCCAACAATGGCGGGATTCCTCCTTCTTATTCTCCCTTTCCTCACCCCTCTCTCTACCTCTTAGAAAGAGAATGGACCAAAGGAAATGAGGTTTAAACCTTCATTTCCCTACCTTATCTCATCTGGAAAGATTCTGGACCGTCGGATCCCACCTAAATAAAACAAAAGGCCTTTATTTGACCATAGAATAGTCTCCCTGGGTCCGTACACAGCTTGTGACATGGCCGTGTCATAGGCCGTGTCTGGCAATCATAATAAAATGACCAAATACAGAGCACATGGCCCTGGACACACCCGTATCACATGTCGTGTTCCTCAACATGGCTCTAGACACACCCGTGTCATAGGTCGTGTTCCTCAATCACAATAAAACAGCCAAATATAGATCATGACACAGCTCTCAACACACTCTTGTCACAGGCCGTGTTCCTCGACATAGCTCTAGACACACCCATGTCACAACCCGTGTGAAACTATAAGGGCTCCAAAAGTCCTTCAAAACACTTCCAATTCATCCCCAATTTTCATAGGGCTTCACTAAAGGTATTATAAATATATTGACCAATTCATATTCGGGTTTTGGGGCGTTACAGTTCTCATCCCCTTAAATGAATTTCGTCCCAAAATTATAAAATGGAAAGGTACACAAAATTCAATGGTACCTAAGTAGAATAACTCGGGATACTCCTCAAGCATGGTCTGCTCTTGCTCCCACAAAAGCTCCTCACGACCGCAATTGTCCCATTTGGCATTGACCATCCATATGGCTTTATTACGAAGTTACTTGACTTCTACATCCTCAATCCAAATGGGCTTGACCTTCGTCATCAACCCACTGTCAACCGATACTTGATTCACAGCAACCACTTGAGTAGACTCTTGAATAACCTTCCGCAGCACTGAGATATGAAATACATCATGCAAACTACTCAACTCCACCGAAAGAGCCAAATGATAGGCGACTTCACCAACTCGCTCCAAGATCTCAAAAGGCCTAACATACCTCGGACAAAGCTTCTTTAAGCGTTGAATCCTCGATATGCCTTTAAATGACTTTATCATGAGGAATACCCAATCGCCCGCCGCAAACTCCATGTTCTGATGCTTAGCATTGTAGTACTTGGCCTGCCTATCTTGAGCAATAAGTATCTGTTCTTGAATAAACCGTTTCGTTGAAGTAGCATCTTCAAAATCCCTTCTCTTGTACAGCTTCGATTCTCCCGTTTCTACCCAAGACAATGACGTACGACATCTTCTCCCATATAGAGACTCAAAAGGCGCCATCTGAATTCTTTCTTGGTAGTTATTATTATAAGCGAACTCAATCATAAAAAGATGGTCCTCCCATCTTTTTCCAAAATCCAATGCACACATACGAAGCATATCTTCCATTGTCCTATTCACTCTTTCAGTTTGCCCATCTGTCTGTGGGTGAAAAGTCGTGCTGAAATGAAACTTGGTACCCAACAACTGATAAATGAGCCTCCAGTCATTAGACGTTAACCAACCATCTTGGTCACTTACTATGCTCTAGGGCACGCCGTACAACTGAACTATGCTGTCCACATAAAACTTCGCCAGCTTCTCCACGAATCATCCTTCCTATTGGGTATAAAATGTGACACCTTCGTTAAACGATCAACGACCACCCAAATGGCATCGTTCCCCTTGTGATATCTCGGCAAACCATGCACGAAATCCATGGAGATGTCATCAAATGTCCACTCCAGTATTGCCAAAGACTTCAGTAACCTGCAAGGCTTCTGGCATTCAGCCTTCACCAAGGCACAAGTTTGAAATTTTGCCACATACAATGCTATGTCTTTCTTCAAACCTAGCCACCAAAATGATTTCTTCATGTCCTTGAACATCTTGGTGCTCCCGGGGTGAATCGAGTACTTTGTAAAGTGCGCTTCGTTCATCAATTCTTCTTGTAACTTCCCCACATCAGGAACGCACAATCGACTACCTTTCCATAAAAGGCCATCGTCGATAGAGAACAGGCAGTTAGACCCATCAATGGCTTCCTCCCGGTGACATTTCAAGCTCACATACGACACCAAAGCCTGCTGAATCCTGTCCACGAGGTCATATTGAACCTCCGTCCAACTCAAACATGCATTTGTACTAGATCCCTTACCAAAAAAAGCGATCTCCAAGTCCTGAATAAGTTGCTCATCGTGCATCTGTAACCAGTTGGCCCGTGTAGGAGTTCTACGTCTCAGAGCATCTGCCACGACGTTCCCCTTCCCAGGATTATAATGAATCTTATAGGTGTAGTCCCCAAAGAACTCCATCCACCTACGATGTTGCTTGTTCAGGTCCTTCTGAGCTATCAAATACTTCAGGTTCTTATGATCTGAATATATATCGACCTTTACCCCGTACAGATAATGCCTCCAAAGCTTGAGAGCGAATACCACGGCCACCAACTCCAAATCATGGACCAGGTAGTTTCTCTCATTCACCTTTAACAAATGTGATCCATAGGCTATCATCGACCCGTGCTGAAGCAGAACACATCCTAAACCACTCCCAGAGGTGTCACTATAAACCTTAAAGCCTTCAGAACCACAAGGAGAACATAAGACAGGTGTCGTGGTCAAGCGACACTTTAGATCTTCGAAAGCTTGTGTGCACTCTGGAGACCAGACAAACTTCTGGTACTTCCTTGTCAGAGTAGTGAGGGGCAACGCTATCCATTAGAAGTTCTCCATGAAGAGCCTGTAATAGCCGGCAAGTACCAAAAAACTCTGGACTTTCGCCATGGTAGACAACATAGGCCACTCGCATATCACAACTATCTTTGCAAGATCCACCGCAACTCCTTCACCGCTAACAACGTGACCATGGAATGCTACCGAGGATAACAAAAATTCATATTTGGAGAACATGGCATACAGTTTGTTCTTCCTCATGATCTTTAATTCCCTCTATAGATGCTTGAAATGATCATCCTTGCACTGCGAGTACACCAGTATATCGTCGATAAAAACTATCACAAACTGGTCCAAGTATTCTCTGAACTTCCTGTTCATCAAATCCATAAACACGGATGGTGCATTCGTCAGCCCAAACAGCATGACGGTGAACTCATAATGCCTATAATGTGTGTATAAAGCTTTCTTGGCAATGTCACTTTCCCTTATCCGCAGCTGATAGTATCCAGATTTTAGATCCAACTTCGAGTACACAGTTGACCTGACCAGCTGGTCGAACAGATCATCAATCCTTGGGATTGGATACTTATTCTTCTTCGTTATCTTATTCAACTCCCGGTAATAAATACATAGTCGTAAGCTTCTATCCTTCTTCTTAATAAATAGAACAGGAGCGCTCCAAGGCGATGAACTCCGACGCATATAACCTTGTTCCAACAGCTCTTGAAGCTGTACTTTCAATTTCTCCATCTCCTTAGGTGCTAACTGGTACGCAGAGCGTGACACAAGTTTGGCACCTGAAACTAGCTCAATGGTGAAGTCGATCTCTCGCTGAGGTGGAGCTCTAGGGAGATCTTCAAGGAATACGTCAGGAAACATAGATACAACTAGGATGTTGTACAAACCAGGCTTGGGCTTCGAAGCCTCCACTAAAGTGGAAAACAGCTCTACACCACTACGAACTGCCTTAATCACCTGGAGAGAAGACATCAAAGTCTTGTATTACCCCATCATACAAAATAACGTCATCTCACGATCTGTATCTAGTCCCAATCTGACCACACCATACGGTTGTAATCAAGGTACACATGCTAATCCGATAGCCAGTCCATTCCAAAGATCACATCGAACTCCACTATCGGTAGTAGCGATGCTTGCAAGTCATATTCGTGACTCCCAATCCGTAACTTCACGCAACAAACCCTATCCACGTGCATAGAACACCTATTAGGTAGAAGCATAACCAATTTGTGTCTTGCCATCGAAGAAGGTACTCCGATGCGTGATACAAATTCTTCTGACAAAAAGGAATATGAAGCTCCTGTATCAAAAAGTGCTCTTGCTGACCAATTAATGATCAGTATAAAGCCTAGCACAATCAGTCATAAGCTACCATGCATAAGGCAACAAGTATATAAAGCCAAACTTCTATTAATAAAATCATACATGTCACCACGTCAGCCCGTTTTATGGCCTCCTGAAGGCCAAGGTTGAACACTCAAGGCTGGGCTGTAGTATGGTGGGATGTGGTTGACTCTGCCTCCTTTCCCTTCTCCGCCTAAGATGCTCAAGGCTTTATCTCGAACTTCGGACATCCGCTCCAACAATCTCTAGCAAAATGCCCCGTCTTTCCACATTTATAACAAGCGCCCTGGTCTCGTCCTGTAGTTTCCCCGAACACACCCAAAGAAGGAGTTGGACCCGAAATCCTAGCCTTCTTGTTCCACTTACGGAACCCAAACTTTGAGGAGTTTGTCACTTTGAACTCCGACTTCTTCGCACTCGATTCCTTCTTCCCTTGGACTCTCTTCAGATCTTTTTCCAACGATCGGGCCATATTGACTAAAGTTAGGAAGCCTTTCGTCATAGGCCCATAAAGTAGTATCCTTAGGTCATCTCGTAGACCCTCATAAAACCGATTGGTCTTACACTTCTCATCGACAAACTTAGAGCCAACATAATGAACCAACCGCGTTAACTCATGGAGATACTCATCCACGCTACTATCTCCCTATGTTAGTCTCTGGAACTGATTATCCATATCGATCCTCTGTGCTGAGGGAAGGTATCTTACTAAGAATAACCTCGAGAATTCCTCCATCGAGACATCAGTGAGTTGCCTTCCAACCAAGTTATTTAGCTCCAACTCTTTCCACCACAACCTCGCCTCTCCATCCAACAGGAAGGTAGTTATGGTGGTCTTCTGACAATCCTCTGTTTCAGTGGCCATCAAGACTCTCTTCACCCGAGAGAGCCAACCTTCAGCCTGGGATGGTGTTCCAGTCCCCAAAAACACCAGAGGATTAAAGCTCATTATATGCTTGAGCTGTTTCTTTATTACTCTTCTTGGTACTAAAGGCTCTACCGCCACTTATTCCACCATTCTAGGTTCTGCTGCTCGAAGCGGTACCTGATCCCCTATAGGGGAAGGATGCTGCACTTGCCTTCTTGGCTGGGCTTTTAACATTGCAAACACTGCCTCAACCACAAGTCTGATTGTTTCCGCCGAAGGAGGGGTTGCAAGCACGTCATTGGGTGCACTACTTTCATTAGAAAGCGGGCGTTCTGACTGCCCTGCACCACTCCTAGTCACCTATAGTCGTACAACACACCATTAATTGACCAAATAGAATTTCAAAAAGCAATCATAGTAACACGCAGGTTCCTCAAACATGTGTATTTTCATTTCTAAGTAGACATTCATGGGTTCTTTTCATATTATAACGATGACACACATACATGTGCTCACCACCCCTTAAAAGAATTCGTCCACGAATACAAATAAGAAAGACCAAAATCGTAGTCTGATACCAAATTGTAACACCTCCATCCGTCATATGGAATATAACAGAAGGTCCGGCCGGGGAACCACGCCTTATACAACAGACAGTTAGCGGAGTTACGTATTAATATAAAAATACCACCGTAGGAATTCGAATCCTAACTCAGAGCATTCTAGCGGAAGCTTTTTAAAAAAGTTATAAGAACCCATAAATAACGCATGAATGTCCACTACAACCACAATAGGAATGAAAGAACATACACAAAAGACTTGGCCTTAAGGCCTTACAACAGTTTGCTTAAACAGAAAGTGTTTTACATACTTTGGCACGTAGGCCAGCCACACATGACAATAGTAAAAGAAAACACTTCGCTTTGGCCTTCAAGGTCCAGCACAACATCAAGGGCTTCACACTACTACTTAGCACTTGGCTCACTTGTTCCTGCACAAAAATCCACCGAACGGTGGTAAAACAAGGCAACGGTCAGCTAAAGCTGACCAAATTATAATGACCCCACACCTTACTCGGGGCGGCGGTGCTCCTTCCCTTCTTTTCTTTAGTATATCCAACCATGGTATAGAAAGTACAATTAAAGTACACTTCACAAAAGGTGTAGGCACACACAACCATACACCCTGTGCTCTCAAGGCACATTATTGGTGAACCCAGTCCATTCTGAGGCTTCACCACCGCCCCAAGGACGGCAACCATCGTGAGCATTTAATTCTTTCCGTCCGAAGCCTAAGACTCGCCCTCCATGCCCCCGGAAAGTTCCACGTACATTAGGTCTCTTTAACCGAACCACATAGAGTGGGTACGGTTCAGCTCAACCCGTTGCTCGCATCGTCATATCAATTTAAATCATCGGTCCAGGTCAACCTCCCTGATTCCCGAAGAATCAATCATACAATAATACATAACCCGGTTATGAACAAGGTCGGCACACAGGCCACCAAGTTGGGCTCCCAGAGCTCTCAGCCCCACAACCTGGCCCCCAGGTCTCTGCGAGATAGGCATTATAACAGCTCTCTCACAGAGCTATCGTCGATGGAAACACTATCGCAGCGCGGTACCTGGAAGAAATGCGTTTCTGCCCAGTTTTTCGGGTGCTCCTTGGGGTTAGTCCCAAAAGTTACCTACTGCAATCTACCACATAGAAACCCAAAAACATACAGCACGGAGCCTTCTCCGGCAATTCATGAATGATGAAAACATCACCAATCCAGACCCATATGTCCGGATGGGCTTCACATAATATGTCTATGTCCGTACTTCGATTCTGAACTCTATATGCAAAACTACGGGGATAATCCATATCTACCTGAAGGAATACCCCACGCTCACCGCACACTCGCGGGAGAGGGTTTCACATACAAAAGGAAGAGGACTTCACATATCCAAGTAGATAATCAGTACCCTAGAGGTTTTCTTCAGCCTCATGGAGGAGAAACAAGTCGGATGAAAACAACCGCAATGGACTCGCCTCCGCGGATCTAGACTAGGCTCGCAATTTGGAGCTCTGAAGCTCCAACATTGGCAGGATTCCTCCTTCTTCTTCTCCCTTTGCTATCCCCTCTCTCTACCTCTTAGAAAGAGAATGGGCCAAAGGAAATGAGGTTTAAACCCTAATTTACCGACCTTATCTCATCAGGAAAGACTGTGGACCGTCGGATCCCACCTAAATAAAACGAAAGGTATTGATTTGACCTAAGAAAGGTCTCCGTGGGTCCGTACACGGCTTGTGACATGGCCGTATCACAGGTCGTGTCCCGCAATCACAATAAAATGGCCAAATACAGAGCACGACATGGCCCTAGACACACCCGTGTCACAGGCCGTGTTCCTCGACATGGCTCTAGACACACCCGTGTCACAGGCCGTGTTCCTCAATCACAATAAAAGGGCCAAGTACAGAGCATGACACGGCCCTAGATACACCTGTGTCACAGGTTGTGTTCCTCAACATGGCTCTAGATACACCAGTGTCATAACCCGTGTTAAACTATAAGGGCTCTAAAATTACTTCAAAACACTTCCAATTCATCCCCCATTTTCATAGGGCTTCACTAAGGGTATTATAAACATATTGACAAATTCGTATTTGAGTTTTGGGGCATTACAGTCGTGCCTAGGGCCGTGTTCCTCAACATGGCTCTAGACACACCCGCTTCACAACCCGTGTGAAACTATAAGGGATACAAAAGTCCTTCAAAACACTTCCAATTCATCCCCAATTTTCATAGGGATTCACTAAGGGTATTATAAACATATTGAGCAATTCGTATTCGGGTTTTGGGGCGTTACATATTCACCCCCCCCCCACGTCTAAGTGAGTTAGACTACCACTAACAACAAACTATCACAAGATGTCATTCATTGCTTGTGAGAATTTTGTTTATACGTTCTAAATATAGTGAGAGACTGTTGGTGTTTCTATTGTGATCTAGAAGTAGTCAAGCATAAGTCTCACTACCAACACAATTTGAGCCTATAGGGTCGCACATAAGATTGTTTGGAGATGTTGGAGGAAAGATTGTATTTGCCTCACTCATATGGGATATGAGTAGAGAGCAACTCCTTTGATATTACTGTTATCGACGGGTTGTGTCGAGTGTGTATCAATACATGTTGAGTGTGTATCGATACACGTTGAGTTCCTATCAATGCAGCCAAGCTCGATGTGTTTACGGCCTCAAGTCGACGCTATGTCGAGTAGATATTGACGTAATGTCGACTTATATTTGACTCAAGTGCATTGACTACCTATCAACACAAGTTACGTCAAGTGTCGTCGACTACTTATCGATGTTATTTCATGTTATTATCGACACATGTCGACTGCAAGTCGACTCATATCAATGCAAGTCAAGTTTTGGTAGACTTCTAAGTGGGCTTATGTCTATTTGTTATCCTTGGATATGAATAGACTTGGAAAAGGGTTTTCCTGTGTGAGTTACTAAAGTGATTGCTTTTCAAGCCATCACTTACCCTACATCCCTTCGTGACTTCTTCTTATCGTCGTCTCTCTTGGAAATGAATATAGTAAATCGTGGAGACCTAGAGAGTAGTCCTTCTCCGACCCAGTTCTCGTGGCACAAGTCCTTAGGGTTCTCCACCGTTCGTATGGAAAACTATAGAGTCATAGATATACTTTTGCATGGACTTAGCCACCGTCTTTCTAGAATGGATCATTGGAGCATCTTAGTTGAGTAAAGACTCAATCCCTCTCAAGTACAATGTATTATTTTGTTCTTATTTTTCTCAATTCATGGAGATTGTAAGATCATTTACTATTTTTAGTTGTTCTTATATGTTTATTCTGTTGCACACATGTGATGTATTATTCTACGCCTTGTATAGAAAATCCAATAGCTCCATCCCTGCTCCCCTCATCCATTTATTTCCTCTTGATGCCATATATCATGATTATAAGGGTCTGCTCCTCCTCTGTATTGATAATGTTGATTTCTTTCGCAATGTCATTCATGCCCAAATTGGTATGATAGTCTTATCGGGCACTACGAGCCAGACTACATCCCCAACAACATCCTCATCCACTACCCAAATGCCTCTCCTTAGGTGGCTTAGGGCAGGCTTGCCTCAGATGGTCCACATACCTATTGTTGTACCACTATTGGGTTTCTTCCCTTTGTCCTATAACACCCGGGAAAAAAATTGCTAGTGTTGACTTCACAATAATGGACCATCTTGTCCCTGCCTGAAGTTTGAGAAGTGTCTTATCCTGGATCAAGGTAAATATGGCCTCAGTAAGCATTTGAATCTTCATATTAGATAAAAGTAGGCTCTCTGTTAGTCAAACATGTCATAAAATCCATTCAGGAACTTCATCGTCCTCTCCTCCATGATGATCTTAGAAGTCAGACACTGTAGTTTGGTACAACACATCCCTCCTGAGCTGTGATCATAATCCACCCATAGGCGTTCCAACTTGGATGCATACTCCTGCACGGTCTTCTCTCCCTGAACTATGTTACCAAATTTTCCCTTCACCTAGAAGACCCGCAAAGGGTTCCCCATGCCATCATATGTACTCTTCAGCTTATCCTGAACCTATATCACCATCTCCAAGTCATCTACCATGGCAGCAATCAATGAGATGACTGAGCTAAGAAGCTACATAAATAGTTTCATGTAGGATGACTCCCACTCATCTCCTTTATCTTCTTATTTCTTCAACACCCATGCTAGGAAGCCCCAACTTATGTTTCTGCAAGGGTTAATTTAAATGGTGTGACCAACTTGTGTAGGTGGTCGGTCCATCAAGCTTTAGATCAATTAGTGGAAGTACCAATTTCGTTGGGCGGTGCGATGAACCCAGTACCCTTAATAGTGTGGCCAACACATCCGGGTCCAACTTCTTGGAGACATCCACCATCATACCTTCATTTGGAATCAAGGATAAGCTTGTTCACTGATCACCACATCTCAACAGATCAAGCAATGCCTCCCCCTACCCTAGATTTGAACACATCATCCTATATCAAAAGCATGCAAGACATGTTACGAAGATTCCGCACCCCTGATCGATAGTGGCAGCCACTATGTCCAGCATGGCAGATGACCATTATGACCTTCCTGGCAACATCAAATAGAAGAATCTGCTATGGTCTATGTTGGAGTCATCGCTTGTCGCTGGAGACAAAAGAAGCTGGTCGTAGGTTGTTGGAATCAGAGGAAGCTAGAGAATGATTTAGCAACCAACAAGATGCACTGCTAGTTGTAGATGGTAAACACGGAAGAGGCGCACCACAAATAGGTCATAGACAAGAGATGTAGAAGAAGTTTTCTGGTAGTAGGTCGCAGATGGGAGACGTAGAAGAAGTGCATCGCTAGTAGGTCGCAGACAGGAGACCCGGAAGAGATGCAGCGCTATTACGTCAATGACAGGAGATGCAGAAGAGGTGTTTGTTGAATGGGGGTTCTGATACAAAGTTACAAAATATATCAATTGCATATTATGGTAAATAAGATGGCTATATATAACAAACAACCAAAGCGCACATAACATTAATATTACAATAGTTTTGATCCAAAATTTATTTACTTGCATTGACTTCACACGCTAGCCCTTAGACGCATGTCAATATTTCACATCTCCATAACACAAAGCTTCTCGACTTCAGTTTATATATCATTCTTCATCTTTTAATATTGTGTTTTTAAAGTACATGATTTAAATAATATGAAAATATAGTTAATGGGGTCAGCCCCAATTTATAGAAAGAACGGGGTTGCACATAGCGAAACCGCCCTTTCCGCCCAATAAAGTTATGGGAATTACGCAGGTAACTACCGCACGCGGGAACCGCGCACCTGATGCACATTGTAACTATAGCCTATCGGATTGCGCACGCAACCAAAATGCTACCGCCTAGCGGTGTTAGCTTCCCCTATCCCTAGGTCGGCCGGCCCTCTAACCACCTAGAGACGGGCAGCCCAGGCTCAGCCAGCCTCTACAAAGGCCAGCCAAGACCACCCATCCCAGGCCGCATTCGACCCTCACAAGGACCGGTCAATGCTATCCGATCCCAAGCGGCCTAGCTGTGACCAGACCCATAAGGGGCAAACCAAGGATGCCTTATCCTGGGCGGCCTTGCCACAACCTGTCCCATGAGGGCCGGTCAAGGTCGTCTACTATCGGGCGGCCGACCCTCGCAAGGACCATCCAAGTCGGCCGAATCTGGCGATCCTCGTTGTGGTTGGCCCCTGCGAGGGTTGCCCGAGGCCGACCACCCCCAGGAGACCACTCCGCGGCCTGCTGCCCCTCCCGGGCACCCTCCATGTGGAGGGCCTACGACCGGTCGCCCATGCCGGTATCATCGGGCCGCCATTTCTCGCGGGCGGGTCTTCCCTCAACTTGGGGACATGACCACCAAGAATGCTAAGTGAAGTGGAAGTCGGCCAAGAATCAATTGAAGAATGATACGCACAAAGACATCACCGCCGACTCATCAAGAAAACTCTGAAGGCCAGCAAGTGCATGCACCACCAGTGAGCGCATAGTGAAAGATTGTAGAAGCAGCACGGCAGCCAATGGCACCCAATATTCACTTCCCCCTCCCCTCATCTTATTAAGTGTAACGAGGCGTAGTCTGTCACCCTCAACCTCCTCCAAGAAGCTTTGTAAAAAATTCCAATATAGTGGAAGTTAGGTCGGCATAGTACCGACAGCGTGGTTTTTCACCCCGATTGCAGTTTTTCCATGTCATTAAGTCTTTGTCTCAGTATCTAGTTAATCTTTGACTATTTGCATGCTCGGCCGCTTGCGGGCTAAGACGGTTGAGTACGCCAAGTCTAACAAGAGCATCTCACAATTCCCCAACAGATTGGTGTCGTCTGTGGGAACAAGTTCCCAAAAACTTTAAGGAGGCACAAAGGATATGACACCCCAAACTATCATACTAGTTAAAGGAAGGAATGGTCGGGTGCATCACTCAAACAATATGGGGGATAGCACATCAGGAATGCATTGAGCTTGTCCAGTTGTACTCCCTTATCGATGCACCATAATAAGTGGAAGTCGTCGCTGCCCTAGATGTTATTTTTGTAAAGAGAAACGCTTGTTTGGAGGAGCACCTTGCGGAAATGCTCTTCCTCCTCAGAGGCATGACCACCTCCTAGGCACTTGCAGGAATACCAACTCCAAAGGATGCACCCTGGCTCAGGAGGAGGGAGATTCTGAATCCTCACAAGAAGCCAGCACTGAGCTTCCTGCCCATAAGGCCAGGGCTGTGCGAACGGTCTCCTCCACTAGCGAATGAGGAAGGGAGCCCCGAGGATATAGCAAGGGGGATTACCCGAGAAGAATTAAGGGAATTGTTTAAAGAAGAGTTCGGCCGAGTCGGCCGTTGAGGGGTGCAATTCTACCACCCGGGGATGAACGAGTCGTTTTTAGTAGTAGAGGTGTTGATATTCCCTGTCCTCATAGGTTTCAAGCTTCCAAGTATCGAATCATACAATGGGACTGAAGATCCCTTAGAGCATGTACATCACTTCCCCACAATCCTCCATATCTATAATGCACCCGACTAGTTGCTCTGCCAAGTCTTCCACGCCACTTTGAAAGGGAAGGCGAGAACGTGGTACCACTCGCTCAGAGAAGGAACCGTCCAGAACTTCACCCAGCTTACCCAGCAGTTCCTGGACCAATTCATTGTAAATCATCGCATTGTAAAGTATCCCTCACATCTCTCAAAAATTTGCTAGAATGAGGGAGAGGCTCTGATAAAGCATTAATGATTGTTATTTTAATATAGTTTTTATATAATAAATAATCAATTTTTAATTTGTTTATATTAATATTTTTATTAATTACTTTCTTTTCCAATTTTAGGTTAATATGGGTTGCAATTATCAATTTGAAGCTGACAAGACTGATTAGGAGGAAAATCTGAGAAAAACTAGAAAAAGTCCAAGTACATGCCCCCTAGTCACAGACTTGACATGGGTGCGTGACCATTATCACGGTCATGCATGCCTCCAGTTTGTCCAGATCGATTTCCATGGTGTTTAAATTTACACGCCCCATGTCACGGGCATGACATGGGGCATGACCACAGTCACGGGCATGACTGACCGAAGAACTCCAGATTCAATGCATGTCAAATTAAAGTAACAGGCCCTGGTCATGGGCATGACCTTCAGTTCAAGGGCAAGACTTATAAGTGTGATAAGGAGACGTGACCCAATCATTAAGAAATCAGTTTCCGCCGTAAGCCATTCCAAGCTTACATGGTCTAGGTCACGGGCGTGACCTAGGGGGCGTGACCTCTTCTACAATAGCTAAATTAACTCCCGCCATTTCGAGTTCCCGTTTTTTTTCAGAAACGGTCAAGACACGCCCAAGGACATGGGCATGACCTAGGGGCGTGATCCGCCTTTTACTCAATTTTGGCAGTTTTTCTCCAACATTCCTGGGCTTTCAAGACATTAGTTATGTACTTTACACGCCCTATATCACAGGCGTGACCTTGGGACGGGACTCACCAGCAAAATTTACTATAAATTCCAGGCAATTCCAGATGCTGGGGAAGAGCTAGTTTGTTAGTTTTACGAAGATTTTGAAGTTTATCTTCAGTGTTTTTGCATTTCTTTATATTATTTTCATTTCATAGTGTAACCTTTACTTTTATTTAATTTTAATTCAAGTACTCTTTTCATTTGCAATCTTTTCTTTCTTGTATAATTCCTTTATCATGTAGAGTAGCTAAAACTTCATTCAGTACTTGATCTTAGTGATCTTTGGAATAAAATAAACTTATTTATTTTTCTCAAAATTTGTCAAGCTCTAATATTATTCACTTTGATTTATCTTTGAATTTGGTTGCATCGAATTCATATTTCATGATTTTGTTCTCGATTTAGATCTGTATCGTAGATTTTACCAAGAGGTTGTGGATAGGAGGAGATCACTCAAAGATAAAAGGAGTTGCATGCACTCCTCGAGCGATGACGATGTAAATCTACCGGATTGGAGTTAAATCCAATAGTGGGTTTCACCGAGGTGGGCTAAAACCCGAACAGGCAAGCGTACCTGTCGAATCGTAGTATCAAGGTCGTATTTAAACACGGGGCTGTGAAGTACTGCTACTCACACTTGAACTATTATCCTACCGGAAAACTATTGGGATTTGAGAATTTTTAAAAGTGAAATAAACGATAATTTGCGAGACGAAAAACATATATTAAAAAGCTAGCATTCGATCAATGATTCACCATAAAATGAAATAAGAGAGATAAAAGGTATAGTTTTAAAATTTGCAAATCATACTCGGCTGTGACGGATCCGACATTAGGAAATAATCTCGCTAGAGAATTAAATCCCCGGACTTATAGACGTTTTGACTGAAATCTCTTTTTAGTCAAAAAGGCATAAAGTCGCATTATCGAGGTGACCTGCAGTATTTTATTTGACTCCAATCCGGAAGAATTACGTCGTCCTATCTCTAGGGTTGCGTTCAACTCCTTCCTTCTTTGAGTGATATTTCACATTCACGGGCCTCTCGGCTACTCAAATATGAGATCCTAAGCCTACTACCGTATATCGGAAATACGGAGTCGACGAAATAAAAATCAAAGAAGGACCGAGTAGAATTAAGCAAAAATAAAACTATGAAATAAAAGAAACCCTCATCTCATTTTATGGATCCTCACAATCGAATGTTAAAGGAAAATTAGCTACGCATATTCGAAAGGAAAGACAAAGTAAAATAAGAGAAGAACATGTTTTATTACTTGAACAAAGAAAGAGTACAAAGCAAGGAAATAAAAAGGCCAAATTATGCCACTACAAGGAAAAGAAAATTATAACATGAAATCATAAAAAAAAATAAAGCTTTCACTAATGAAAAACTATGACAATAATGAAAAGAGAATTACAACTAACAAACACTCAAAATCTCCAACTCAACACTCAAACTTTGCTTAGAACTTCACTCCAACAATTTGTGTAATCCTTTGGCTTGAGGGTTGGGGTGGCTAATATAGGGGATGGGAGGATTCTAGAACATAAGAAATATGAAAGGGCACAAGGGGGGGGGGTGGCCATGTGGACGGAAGGAGGTTCATGCATGCAATTATGGAGGGGAGAGAGAAAAGAGGGGGGTTCATGTATTTCATTTAATGAAAAATATAAAATAAGAAAGAGGGGAAGAATGGAAGCTTATAGAAGGGGGAAAAGGAGAGGGGCCGGCCTTGTCAAGGGGGAGATTCATGCATGAAATTTAATGGAGAGAGAGGGAGGGCATAGTGCATGCATGAGAAATAAAGGGTGGCCGGCCATGCATGAAAATATTCATGCATGGCATTTAATGAAAGAGGGTGGCTGCTCTTGAATGTGTGAAGGGGGCCGGCCACAAACTTTGAAGGCATGTTGGGCTGGCTGCATGGGCTCGGGTAGAGGGAAAAGAAGGGCTTTGAAGTGGGCTGCTGCATGTGGTGGGCTCGGGTAGGAGCTTGCATGATGGAGGGTTGGCCGAGCTTCATGTAGGGGGCTGCTTGGGCTCGGGTTGCTTGCTTGTAGGCTTGTAGGCTGCTTCATGGGAAGGGCCGGCTGCACATGGGCTGCTCCAAAGATTGTGAGGCTCGTGTTTCTTGGCTAGGTTTATCCTACAACAACAAAAAATACAAAACATAAGTTAGTTAAACATAAAACAACAAAACATAAAAAACAAAATATTAATAACATTAAAACATTAAAACAAAACATTAACTAATAATAATAAACATAACACAATATAAGGTGACATAATACATATAATAAGACAATATAGATTTTAACATCAAAACATAAAATGACATCAAAACACAAAATTATAACAATACTTAGGGATTTAAGCTACAAAATTACCCCCAAAAAGGATGACTAAAACTAGTCATCAAATTCCCCCATGCTTAGACATTTGCTTGCCCTCAAACAAATAGAAATAAAGGACTAGGGAAAAACAAAAGACATATATTTTATTTTAGGTTCCATAGTTAAGAAAAGCAAAACATGAAAAATTAAACTATCCTAATTTCCATGTTATCAACTAGTGGGGTGAGAAGTGCACAATAGAGAACTTAAAAGTGGAACCCTAAAAATCTCATTAAAACATAAGAAATGTCTACACATTTCTAAATCTTAAAATAAGGCATCCAAAATAAATGAAAGTAAGGAAAACAAAAGTAGAGGTTCTAAATAAACGGCGCATTAACAAACTACTAGGTTGTTAGATAAACATTAACCCTAAAATACTCCAAGGTAACCTCCAAAGAAATCCATCAATGATGGTGGCCATAGGCTTGTACGTTCACACTTTCACCACTACGCGAATTTACGTTCTAAAGATCAATAGGACTTCTAATAGGCGTTAAGACTTGGCTTAGGTAAATAATTAGGAAGTGAAAACAAGGATAAACATGAAGGCTTAAACACTAAACCAAGGTGAGCTCAAAAATAAAAATAAAATCATGATTACAAAATGAGAAATGACAAGCAAGTCATTTCTCCAATTCAAACTACAAAATAAGGCCATGAAATTTTCTTTTATAAACTTGGCCAAACAAAAACTTTTTCTTTCAATTTTTTTTTTATTTTGATTTTTTCATTTTTTTTAATAATATTTGGATAAGAAAGCTCCAAAAATAGGCTTGAGAATTTCCTATTCATTTCAAAGATAATACCCCCTCACAAAATAATTTTTAAGCTCAAGGTAATAGTGTGAAAAAAGGAAAGGCATTTGGCTTTGGTGAACATAATGAAATGAAAGGTGGAGCTAAAAACAAAGAAAACATGAAAAAGGCCCAAAATTGTTTTGCAATGTTAATGTTTTTGGTGGGCAAGAAAAGCTCAAACTAGTCAAATGGTGGCCTACATCATTTCTAAAGAACGTAAAAACGACAAAAATGTTTCGAGAGTAGCTTGGGACAAGTTCTAGACACCAAGAAAGACTACCCCGCAAATGAAAAAGAGCTAATGATACCTAGCAACCATTCGTAAGAAACTAACTGAATAAAAAGACATAACTACAAATTGCTAACTTATAATTTAAAAACGGATGCCTATATTTAAGAAAGAGAAACTAGTAGAACTAAACTATGGTAGAATGATAAGTTTAGGAAACATTTTCAAAGTAATCTACATAGAACTACAAAAACCGCATGAGCCTACACATCACTAGGAGAAACATAAAAAATAAAGATAGAAATAATTTTAGATTTTGTTTTTCAAATAGATTTTAGCACAATTTTTTTGATTTTTGTATTTTTCTAATTTTCTTTTTGGGTTTTGTATTTTATAATTTTTTTTGGATTTTTTGTTGATGAAGTTAAAATAAAGTACTATACTAATTTAAAACATAATTTTTTAAAAAAATTAAAAAGAAAAGAAGAAAGAAGGAAAATAAACCCTCCCCCATGCTTAAACTCTTCGTTGCCCTCAATGAAGGAATCAAAAAGAAAAAGAGAAGGGGACTGAGAAGAAGAGAAAAAGAAAAATGCAGAAAGTAAAGTAAATAAAAAAAAAGGACTTCCCCGGGGTTGTGAAATGAAGGCGGATGTCGCTCCCCCATGCTTGCTTTTTAGTGCACTTGTTCGTCAGCAGTTTGACTTGATCCATCTTTATATAAGCAGCGGTGGAGCGGCGACCACGACCTGGACTTGATTGGCCTCCAGTAGGAAGAGCAAAAAAAAATAAAAGCGGAAAAATAGTAGAGTCCGTGGGCAGGTGCTGTAACATCCCATTTCCGGCTAGACCCCTAGGAGTCAGATTTGTCGTGACGGAACCCTAGGAGGCCCAAAATTGGAAATAAAGCGACCAGTATTGCGGGTCACGGGTTGGTCACGCCCGTGACCGGCCCGTCACGCCCGTGACCTGGGCGTGTCTACTTCGACGATCGTCGATCTCCACGAGACGATCGTCGAACGCGCTGTCTGGGCATGTCACGCCCGTGACCAAGATGTCACGCCCGTGACTTGGGCGTGACTACGTCGACGATCGTCGATCTCCACGAGACGATCGTCGATCGTGCTGACGGGGCATGTCACGCCCGTGACCAAGGTGTCACGCCCGTGACTAGGGGCGTGACCCCATCGACGACCGTCGATCGCCGTGAGACGATCGTGGAGCTTGCGCCCCGGGCATGTCACGCCCGTGACATGACTGTCACGCCCGTGACCTAGGGCGTGACCCCATCGACGATCGTCGATCTCAATTCGACGATCGTCGACCTCGAAATCTGCTGTTCGGGCCTGTCACGCCCGTGACCCAAGATGTCACGCCCGTGACCATCCATCGACGATCGTCGATCTCAGTTCGACGATCGTAGAACCCAGAATGGGCTACCCGGGCCTGTCACGCCCGTGACCTATGTGTCACGCCCGTGACATTGGCCGAAACGACGGTTCAGGCCCGAAATAATTCTAACGCGCGTGGAAATAAATGCTGGCTTGGGAAGTTACACCAGGAGTAACTACCGGCCGTTTTCCTTCTGTAATTATATAATAAATGAGGAAAAGGTGGTCCAATAGAAAACCGCCAGCTGGACGCACCTGTTCAGTTTCCACCGTTTCTTATCCCTTCACATCCCTTCACTGTAACCGAAACGTTAAGGGGAGAACCGTCATGGCCATAATGGATTTACCCATTCATCTTCCCATTATCTGACTTATAAAAGCCCACTTGGGGAAAGAGGAGAGGGTTACACGCTCAAGCAAACGAAGCAGATCTTTGTTCTTGCTGTAAAGAGGAGTTCAGCAACGCCACCACCGCGCCATGGCACCTCGTCGCTCTTCTCGCCTCCAAACCGCGAACAAGGTCCTCCTCTACTCCTTCTCTTTCATGGGTAGATCTTAGGATTCTTAGGAAGGAGATTCGTGCCCAACGGAGCCGAATCCATCTCTCGTTTTCATGGAAAAACCATGAAAAAGATATTTCGAGTTCGCCGGAAACCGCCACCTCCGGCGGCCAAACCACCGCCGACCGCTAGCCATCGCCTCAACGGAGGTGGTGGTGGTGGTGGCTGGCCAGGGAAGTGACCGAACGGCCGGCGACGGATCACTGAATGCTTACAGGAAAAATATTTTCCTGTGTCTGTTCGGGTTCATGAAGAAGATGAACAGTGGAATTAATATTATAATGCATAGGTTGTTTTATTTTGCTTAATGAAAATAGATTATTTGAATGTATTTTTGAGGCTGCAAAACGAGGCACTTAGAGGCCGATTTAGGAAAAATGACCAGACACAGAAGTTGTAGCCCTCGGGGTCTACTTTAATTTAAAATTGATTTTTATTCAATTTGGGTGAGTGGTTTGAACACAGCACTCATTTTGGTGGGGTCAAGACCTAGGTTAACCAGAAATTAAAATGGTTGCCTATGGTTCATATCATGTCCAAATGACTTGAAATTTGGACTGGAGGTCTATAATATGTATATCGAGAGGCTGTCCAAAAATGAGAATTTTTGGAGAACTTTTGCCTAAAGTTTTTGTAAAAATTTAATAAACAATATAAAATTAATTAGGAGATGAAATTAAGCCCAAACTCCCCCAAATTTTGGGTGGTGGTCCCTGGCATCAATATTAAGATCTGTACAAAATTTCAACTCGATTGGTCGAGTTTTGAATTGGGAATTATCAAGTCCTAGATAGGCCTTGGTGAGGGGTACTTTGGGGAAAAGTACAAGTGGAGATGGAGTGGACAAATCTCCTTAAGAGAGGCTGAAGTTGTCGGCCACTGATTTGTTGAGTCTATGTCTACCCTCTTGGGTAACATAGTGTGGCTTAGGATGGATTTTACCCTAAGAGATTGGCTCAACTCCAACGGGTGGGAGTTTGAGGTTTGTGAAGGACATAGGAGCAAAAGCTCTTGTATGCCCTTGAAATTTGGAGGAGAGGGGGATGATATGATGAAAACCCTCCGGTTGAAATAGTGATGGATTTGGAGGTAGTTAGGTACCTCAAAAGTCGAGATGTCGGATTAGGATAGAAATGTAATTTAGTTATTTTAAGCACTAAAGCAAATCCAAAAATTATGAAACTCGGGAGGAGGGGGTTTTAGGATGTTTTAGACTCATGGTGATTTTTCTGGAATTTTATGATTAATATATATTATACTTTGTGTGTTAAAGGATTATTAGCCCAATTTGTTGTTTCAATTAATTTGAGGCTTTACATTAATTATAATCAGTTAAAATTCTGGATTTAGATCTTGACTTGTAGAACATTGATCCCTGAATTGTTATAGAATTTTATGTTGAGTAAATCTAGCACTTTATTCACAAATGATAGAAAGGGCTTTTATGTTTAAAAAAAATTATTATGGATAAAATGCTTGCTGGAAAATTATGAAACTTAGCCAGTGCAAATTTTAGGCCTTATTCATCATGTCATAATTTATTTAGAATTTTTGGAAGAATATTTTCTGTACTTGCTTCATAAACTATAGAAATTAGAGATTATTTCCAAAATAGTTTTCATGTCATTTTGAAGATAGAAAAATTGTGATTCTGAGGATTTAGCCTTCTGAGATAACCTTTTAATTATCATAAATTTGCTGGACATCTTGCATGAATAGTTAGGGTAGTTCATGTTCAAACCGGTAGTCCTTGGATTTTTGAGGAATTTAATTAAATGCCAAATAAATTAGGAAAATTCCCATTTTCTGGATTTAGGTTGTTTATATCATGGAAAGCCTCCAGTAATTAATTTAGGGCATTTGGATGAGTAATGGACCATTGCATAACCGGTTCGACATGTAGATTAGGTCGGTCTGCATATAGCAGTTTGTGATATGCAATAGGACGTGATCTGATGAAGATATAAAGAGTAGTGAGTAGTGGTGTTAGTTAGAGTTAAGAGGTGCTCGGGTTTGGCGAAAGATCGCTTTTCCCGAAGAGTGGAAGGTTTAAAAATAACCCTAGGATAGTCTATCGTAATATGAGAAGGAAATCGGGCTAAGGGAAAACAACCAATAACAATAAGTGCCTTGCGAAAGGGAACTTCGGGCCGTAATGCACCGTCTTGGTTCCTAGTGCCCCTTGAGAGCCCTTCACGGGGTATACCGGGGGCAGTCCTGGGCTAACGTAAACTGTAATAACAAACCGACAAGAATAACTTAGTAACTAGGGCTGCACTCTTCACAACACTGTTGGCACAGGAAGGTTGATGAGAGCTTCGGCTCGGTTGATTTGGAAATGGACGGGATGGTCCGGGGAGCTTCGGCTCGGTTGGTTTGGAGACGGACGTTTTGGTCCGGGGAGCTTCGGCTCGGTTTTGTGTGCTTACGATTTAACTTGCATGTGCATAAGATAGGAAAAGTTAAGGTGGTGGGTCTATCGATATCGGGGAGTTCGATTGCACCGACACCGATATCGTTGACTCGGCGGGGTGATTAGCACTCCGCCAACAGAAGTCCGGTGCGCCAGCCGGCAAGAGTACGCAGGCGTCCGCTTTGTGCACCAAGCGTTGAGGCGTACGATAGGTCAGACCAGTGTGCTTTACTGGTTTTGGAGGTGGGCGAGGCCCAACCCACCGCTTCCGTTTGCCACTACGGAGGTATCCTGGGAGGTAACGGCTCCGAAAGGGGGAACTAAAGGTCTGTGTGCACAGAGTCGGGTGTGTGAGTTGCACTGCATGACATAACATACCCACCATATAGTTGCATTTCATAATCATTCATAACAACCTTGACACCTAAAGTATAAGTGGAATGGGACGCTTATACATTAGGACCTGCAAAACGACCCCTTGGTCTATAAGCTTGTGTGGGCAAGTTTATAAATCAAAGGTTATATTCGATATATAATAACCCCTGCTGTTTGATAACCGACACCCCAAGGTATAAGTGGTATGGGACACTTATACGATGGGAGCCTTGTAAAAGATCCCTTTGCTTATGTGTTCTCGCATAAGTGAAGGTTTAAATTCATTTAATTACTTTCCTTACTGCTAGACCTATTATAACATTTTATTAACTGCTCACCTAACACAACTTGCTAGATTAGTTTCCGCTGCCATCTGTTCATGTTTAATCTCCACCTTCATGTCCTTCCCTTTCTTCCTCTCCGCTCGGTTCCTAGGAGCCATGGAGGAAGGGGTAGGGGATGATAGGGCTTAGTCTTTATGACTAACGGTTTTCGAACCGCATCATTTAGGGGATCGTGGAGCCCAGCATGGAGGAGCAGCCCCAGAGATCGGTGCGCCTGGAGATGGGGCAGTCTAGCTCCGGAGTTCACACAGCCGGGACCGTGAGTCTCGATCCTTGAGTAGTTTACTGTTTCGCTTCCGCATGAGAGACTTGTAGTGAGGACATTTTGTACCGGGCATAAGCCCGTATTTATAGTACTCTGATGTTTCTGTGGACACTCCCTTCGTGGAGCTTACTTATTTATATATGTGGTTTTGTTATTGTGGACTGTTTACTATTACTTCAATAATTGTGCTACTTTTTGTGATCGATTTGGCCGGCAGAATCGGCGCCTTGTGGTGATGACCCTTCAGGACGTGAAGGTGTCACCGCAAAGCGGCGGTTCTGGGCCTAAGACCCCGGTGGTTGAAAAAAAAAAAAAAAAGGGGGTCTTACAAGTGGTATCAGAGCAAAACATCGATCAGAAGGAAGTGGCAGTCCACAAACTCTCGGTCACCCCCGCTCGAGTTTAGTTTGGGGACAAACTAAGCAGCGGAAGCAGTGGTGTGCCCATATGGGGATCACATATAATTTGTCCACCTTTATGTAGTATTTGAACGTTTTCTCAGCGTGTGTTTTTGTTACGCAGCCTCCAGCACGGACTACGCCTCAGGGTGGAGTTCCACAGGCTCAGGATGTTGCACCACCCCCACCGGCCCCCACTCCTTTCCTTCAGTCAGATATGGGATAGACCCTGACTGCCATTCTGGAGGCCTTCAGGGCCCAGCAGGTTCCGGTCCCGCAGCCCAATCTGGGGGCCAACTGGCTCAGCATCTTCCGGGGTCTTTCTCCCCCGTCCTATCTGGGGACAGAGTCGGCTGTTCGGACGGAGGAATGGCTGGATATCATGTACGAGATGCTGACCGGAATTCGGTGTCCATGGGAGGAGAAGGTGGCTCTGGTTGTCTCCTGCCTGGAGTCCCATGCAAAGAGGTGGTGGAAGACGCTGTTGGACACGACATTTGCTGATAGGGAGGTTGCGGAGATCACTTGGGAGGAGTTCAGGGCCGCACTGCTGGAGCATTTCGTTCCGCAGTCGGCTAGGGATGATTTGGAGGAGCGGTTCTTACAGCTGAAGCAGGGTACTCGGACTGTGGTGGAGTACCATCGAGAGTTTGACCACCTGGCTCGATACGCAGATTCCTACCAGCTGGACGAGGCAGGGTATATCAGGAGGTTCTACAAGGGCCTACGTGAGGACTTGAGGGAGGCCCTCTTGTTTGTATCAGACGGGCCCATCTCCCGGATTTTGGAGATGGCCAAAAGGATTGAGGCAGATTGGCACACCACCCGGGGCCGGAAACGGCCAGCAGAGGATCAGGGACGAAGAGGAAGGAATGACCAGCGGCGAGGTGCTGTACCAGAGGGGAGGAGGACAGAGGACCAGCCTCGTCAGGACGTGAGGCCGGAGCCGAGAGAACAGGTGGTATTGGCCCCTCCACCCCTTCGGATGCAGGAGATGCCGAGACCCGGGGGAATGGCGTATCCCCCAGAGTGCTACTTTTGTCATCAGATTGGGCACATTCGGAGGAACTGCCCCATGAGGGGGGCACCACCTCCAGCACAGCAAGGCGGCCCACCAGCTCAGCATTACGGAGGCCGAGGACGCGGCCGCGGTCGAGGATACCAGGGGGAAGATCGTAGACAGGGAAGAGAGCAGGTATATGCCTTGGACCTTGCACAGCCGCGGAATCCGGAGCAGGTCATCGCAGGTATGCCGAAATGCTTCTTTGTTTTCATAGAATTTCCCCTTTAAGTTGTTAGAACTTTGAATCGCACTAGTTTGATAGCAAGGAAAGTAAAACTCATTATAGAACCCTAAGATATCTAATCACCCCAGGTATAGTCTTCATCAGCGGCAAGCCTGCCCGCACGCTGTTCGATACTGGAGCTACTCACTCCTTTGTCTCGGAGTCGTTCGTGGAAGGACTGGAAGGTGTGGAGCGGTTCACAGGCTCGAGGATGAGGGTACGACTACCGGATGGATCTGAGCTCCTTACCACGGATCACTGCAATATGGAGGCAGAGATTGGTGGAAAAGCGTTCGAGGCTCCAGCGACGATTTTGAAGCTGACGGACTACGACCTGATCCTGGGCATGGTATGGCTGCACTGGAACTATGCCCAGATTGACTGCCAGGCAAAGAGGATCACCGTGAGACACGGGGACTCTTTCATTACCATTGAAGGTATAAGACCTGTCTCTCGCATACTCTTATCTTCGGTACAGGCCGTCAAGGCCCACCTGCAGGGAGAGGAGGTCTATCAGATTCTATTTGAGATGGCGGAGGTTAAGGAGTCGGTGACAGACATCCCGGTGGTGCGAGATTTCGCTGACATCTTTCCGGAGAAACTGCCAGGACTACCACCACACCGAGAGCAGGATTTTCAGATTCAGCTTGTGCCGGGGGCCAAGCCGGCGTCTAGGGCCCCTTATCGGATGGCCCCAAAGGAGTTGGCAGAGTTTCGGACTCAGTTGCAGGAATTAGTTGAGGCAGGTTTTGTTAGACCGAGTTCCTCGCCATGGGGAGCTCCGGTCCTGTTCGTGAAGAAGAAGGATGGGACACTCCGCCTGTGCATCGATTATCGAGCACTAAACAGGCTGACCGTCCGGAATACCTATCCGCTCCCACGGATAGACGAATTATTCGACCAGCTGGAGGGGGCCCATTATTTCTCGAAGCTGGACTTGAGATCAGGATACTACCAGCTGCGGATCCAAGAGGAGGATATCCCGAAGACGGCCTTTAGTAGCAGATATGGCCTGTATGAATTCACCGTGATGCCCTTTGGGCTCACGAATGCTCCGTCGGCGTTCATGAGTCTCATGAACCGGGTTTTCGAGGCCTACTTGGATGTGTTCGTCATAGTGTTCATAGACGACATCCTGATCTACTCTAGGACGGAGGAGGAGCACACTCGGCATCTGGCACTGACCTTGGAGAGGTTGCGGGAGCATCGCCTTTACGCCAAATTCAGCAAGTGTCAGTTCTGGTTGAAGGAGGTGGCCTTCCTAGGCCACATCATCAGCGGAGCCGGGTTATCAGTAGATCCAGCAAAGATTCGGGCAGTTCGCGATTGGCCGCAGCTGAGGACAGCCACTGATGTACGCAGTTTCTTGGGACTTGCCGGTTATTACCGGAAGTTCGTGGAGGGGTTCTCTCGGATTGCCCTCCCCCTCACATCTTTGACAAAGAAGGAGGCACCTTTTGTTTGGACCCCGCAGTGCCAGGCGGCTTTCCAGGAGCTGAAGGACCGACTCATCTCGGCCCCTATCCTGGCCCTTCCATCCGGAAGGGAGGGATTCCAGGTGTATACCGACGCATCATACCAAGGGATGGGAGCGGTGCTGATGCAGAACGGACATGTCATAGCATATGCCTCCCGCCAGCTGAAGACCCATGAGAGGAACTACCCGGTGCACGATCTCGAGATGGGAGCTGTCGTTTTTGCTCTAAAGGTCTGGCGTCATTACCTTTATGGAGTCCACTGCGATATCTTCTCCGATCACAAGAACTTGAAATACGTGGACACTCAGAAGGAGCTGAATATCAGGCAGAGGCGCTGGGTGGAGTTCTTAGCAGATTATCAGTATGAGATGCACTACCACCCAGGGAAGGCAAACGTGGTGGCCGACGCATTGAGCCGGAGAGCGGCCACTTCCGAAGCTGGGCCCCAGGTTATGTCTATGGAGCTGGTCCAGTCATTCAGAGACATGCAGATATCCCTAGTGTCCGAGGATGACCCAGATCTGTATAGGGAGTATCTGGCATCGATAGTGGCCATTGACGATATTCGGGATCGCATCCGGGATGGACAGAGGACAGATGCGGGGGCAGAGCCGATGTTCCGAGCTTTGGAGGAAGGTTCGACAGGGGATTATTCCCTGAGGGACGGGTTACTCCACTTCAGAGGCAGAGTATATATACCAGCAGGAGGCCAGATCCGAGAGGATATTTTGACGGAGGCGCATTGCAGCCGGTACTCCGTGCACCCGGGGATCACAAAGATGACCGCTGATCTGAAGAGGACGATGTTTTGGCCGGGCATGAAGAAGGACATTACGTACTTCGTGACCCATTGCGAGGCGTGTCAGTTGGTGAAGGCGGAGTGCAGGAACCCCGCAGGACTGTTGCAGCCACTCCCGGTGCCGGAGTGGAAGTTTGACGACGTAGCGATGGATTTTATACATGGTCTTCCCCGGTCTCGGACAGGGAACGACTCGATTTGGGTGATTGTCGATCGTTTGACGAAGGTGGCCCGCTTTATACCGATCAGGAAGGATGACTCGGTGGGAGTGCTGGTACGGAAGTTTGTGGAGCAGTATGTCCGATATCATGGCGTGCCCCGGACGATAGTGTCGGACCGCGATGGACGGTTTACATCCAGGGAGTGGCGGTCAGTGCAGGCATATTTGGGCACCCGGTTGACTTTTAGCACGGCCTTCCACCCTCAGACGGACGGGCAGACCGAGCGCACCAACCGGACCTTGGAGGACTTACTACGACTGTGTATACTGGACCGAGGGGAGCCGTGGGAGAAGATGTTACCGTTGGTCGAGTTCTCCTACAATAATAGCTACCAGTCCAGCATCAGGATGGCGCCTTATGAGGCCTTGTATGGAAGGAAATATAGGACCCCGCTTTCTTGGGTTCAAGACGAGGATCCGAAGCTGTTGGGATCGGATTTTGTGGAAGATACAGAGGCCCAGGTGAGACTGATCAGAGATAGGATGCTGGAGGGGCAGAGCAGACAAGCAAAATACTATGACGCTCGGCATCGTCAGGTGGAGTTCCGGGTAGGAGATCGAGTGTTCTTGAAGATCCGGCCCATGCACGGAGTCTCACGGGTGCGCGGTCGGAGGAAGAAACTCAGCCCTAGGTACATGGGCCCTTACCGGATCATGGAGCGGATCGGACCCTTAGCCTACAGGCTAGAGTTGCCACCAGAGCTGGCAGCTCTACACGACGTCTTCCATATCTCTTCGCTGAGAAGGGCTCTACTACGCCCGGAGCAGCGAATTTTGACCACAGAAGGGCCGGTAGCTTCAGACCGATCTGTTCACTTGGAGCCGGTTCGGATCGATGACAAAGGAGTGCGGATCTTGCGCCGCAAGAAGATTCCCTTAGTCAAGGTTTTGTGGAGAAATCACGGTCAGGAGGAGCACACCTGGGAACCGCAGGATCTGATGAGGCAAAGATACCCGGAGTTGTTCAGTCAGGTACATCTCACCACCTCTCGGTATACTATAAACTGCCTTCTTGTTTTGGAATGTTAAGACTAGACAAGGGAAATCTAGGACCTAGGTATGCACACTTAATCAGAATGGTAGGGGCTAATCTTTTGTTTATTGGGGAGATTGTCTTCGTTATCAAACGAACGATCGCCTGAACCCAATAGAAAGATCGAATGGGATGTTACAAGATTAATTTGTTCCGATAGAAATCCCCGTAGGCTCAACCTCAATTTCGGGGACGAAATTTTTGTTTTGTTTATTGGGATTTGTAACATCCCATTTCCGGCTAGACCCCTAGGAGTCAGATTTGTCGTGACGGAACCCTAGGAGGCCCAAAATTGGAAATAAAGCGACCAGTATTGCGGGTCACGGGTTGGTCACGCCCGTGACCGGCCCGTCACGCCCGTGACCTGGGCGTGTCTACTTCGACGATCGTCGATCTCCACGAGACGATCGTCGAACGCGCTGTCTGGGCATGTCACGCCCGTGACCAAGATGTCACGCCCGTGACTTGGGCGTGACTACGTCGACGATCGTCGATCTCCACGAGACGATCGTCGATCGTGCTGACGGGGCATGTCACGCCCGTGACCAAGGTGTCACGCCCGTGACTAGGGGCGTGACCCCATCGACGACCGTCGATCGCCGTGAGACGATCGTGGAGCTTGCGCCCCGGGCATGTCACGCCCGTGACATGACTGTCACGCCCGTGACCTAGGGCGTGACCCCATCGACGATCGTCGATCTCAATTCGACGATCGTCGACCTCGAAATCTGCTGTTCGGGCCTGTCACGCCCGTGACCCAAGATGTCACGCCCGTGACCATCCATCGACGATCGTCGATCTCAGTTCGACGATCGTAGAACCCAGAATGGGCTACCCGGGCCTGTCACGCCCGTGACCTATGTGTCACGCCCGTGACATTGGCCGAAACGACGGTTCAGGCCCGAAATAATTCTAACGCGCGTGGAAATAAATGCTGGCTTGGGAAGTTACACCAGGAGTAACTACCGGCCGTTTTCCTTCTGTAATTATATAATAAATGAGGAAAAGGTGGTCCAATAGAAAACCGCCAGCTGGACGCACATGTTCAGTTTCCACCGTTTCTTATCCCTTCACATCCCTTCACTGTAACCGAAACGTTAAGGGGAGAACCGTCATGGCCATAATGGATTTACCCATTCATCTTCCCATTATCTGACTTATAAAAGCCCACTTGGGGAAAGAGGAGAGGGTTACACGCTCAAGCAAACGAAGCAGATCTTTGTTCTTGCTGTAAAGAGGAGTTCAGCAACGCCACCACCGCGCCATGGCACCTCGTCGCTCTTCTCGCCTCCAAACCGCGAACAAGGTCCTCCTCTACTCCTTCTCTTTCATGGGTAGATCTTAGGATTCTTAGGAAGGAGATTCGTGCCCAACGGAGCCGAATCCATCTCTCGTTTTCATGGAAAAACCATGAAAAAGATATTTCGAGTTCGCCGGAAACCGCCACCTCCGGCGGCCAAACCACCGCCGACCGCTAGCCATCGCCTCAACGGAGGTGGTGGTGGTGGTGGCTGGCCAGGGAAGTGACCGAACGGCCGGCGACGGATCACTGAATGCTTACAGGAAAAATATTTTCCTGTGTCTGTTCGGGTTCATGAAGAAGATGAACAGTGGAATTAATATTATAATGCATAGGTTGTTTTATTTTGCTTAATGAAAATAGATTATTTGAATGTATTTTTGAGGCTGCAAAACGAGGCACTTAGAGGCCGATTTAGGAAAAATGACCAGACACAGAAGTTGTAGCCCTCGGGGTCTACTTTAATTTAAAATTGATTTTTATTCAATTTGGGTGAGTGGTTTGAACACAGCACTCATTTTGGTGGGGTCAAGACCTAGGTTAACCAGAAATTAAAATGGTTGCCTATGGTTCATATCATGTCCAAATGACTTGAAATTTGGACTGGAGGTCTATAATATGTATATCGAGAGGCTGTCCAAAAATGAGAATTTTTGGAGAACTTTTGCCTAAAGTTTTTGTAAAAATTTAATAAACAATATAAAATTAATTAGGAGATGAAATTAAGCCCAAACTCCCCCAAATTTTGGGTGGTGGTCCCTGGCATCAATATTAAGATCTGTACAAAATTTCAACTCGATTGGTCGAGTTTTGAATAGGGAATTATCAAGTCCTAGATAGGCCTTGGTGAGGGGTACTTTGGGGAAAAGTACAAGTGGAGATGGAGTGGACAAATCTCCTTAAGAGAGGCTGAAGTTGTCGGCCACTGATTTGTTGAGTCTATGTCTACCCTCTTGGGTAACATAGTGTGGCTTAGGATGGATTTTACCCTAAGAGATTGGCTCAACTCCAACGGGTGGGAGTTTGAGGTTTGTGAAGGACATAGGAGCAAAAGCTCTTGTATGCCCTTGAAATTTGGAGGAGAGGGGGATGATATGATGAAAACCCTCCGGTTGAAATAGTGATGGATTTGGAGGTAGTTAGGTACCTCAAAAGTCGAGATGTCGGATTAGGATAGAAATGTAATTTAGTTATTTTAAGCACTAAAGCAAATCCAAAAATTATGAAACTCGGGAGGAGGGGGTTTTAGGATGTTTTAGACTCATGGTGATTTTTCTGGAATTTTATGATTAATATATATTATACTTTGTGTGTTAAAGGATTATTAGCCCAATTTGTTGTTTCAATTAATTTGAGGCTTTACATTAATTATAATCAGTTAAAATTCTGGATTTAGATCTTGACTTGTAGAACATTGATCCCTGAATTGTTATAGAATTTTATGTTGAGTAAATCTAGCACTTTATTCACAAATGATAGAAAGGGCTTTTATGTTTAAAAAAAATTATTATGGATAAAATGCTTGCTGGAAAATTATGAAACTTAGCCAGTGCAAATTTTAGGCCTTATTCATCATGTCATAATTTATTTAGAATTTTTGGAAGAATATTTTCTGTACTTGCTTCATAAACTATAGAAATTAGAGATTATTTCCAAAATAGTTTTCATGTCATTTTGAAGATAGAAAAATTGTGATTCTGAGGATTTAGCCTTCTGAGATAACCTTTTAATTATCATAAATTTGCTGGACATCTTGCATGAATAGTTAGGGTAGTTCATGTTCAAACCGGTAGTCCTTGGATTTTTGAGGAATTTAATTAAATGCCAAATAAATTAGGAAAATTCCCATTTTCTGGATTTAGGTTGTTTATATCATGGAAAGCCTCCAGTAATTAATTTAGGGCATTTGGATGAGTAATGGACCATTGCATAACCGGTTCGACATGTAGATTAGGTCGGTCTGCATATAGCAGTTTGTGATATGCAATAGGACGTGATCTGATGAAGATATAAAGAGTAGTGAGTAGTGGTGTTAGTTAGAGTTAAGAGGTGCTCGGGTTTGGCGAAAGATCGCTTTTCCCGAAGAGTGGAAGGTTTAAAAATAACCCTAGGATAGTCTATCGTAATATGAGAAGGAAATCGGGCTAAGGGAAAACAACCAATAACAATAAGTGCCTTGCGAAAGGGAACTTCGGGCCGTAATGCACCGTCTTGGTTCCTAGTGCCCCTTGAGAGCCCTTCACGGGGTATACCGGGGGCAGTCCTGGGCTAACGTAAACTGTAATAACAAACCGACAAGAATAACTTAGTAACTAGGGCTGCACTCTTCACAACACTGTTGGCACAGGAAGGTTGATGAGAGCTTCGGCTCGGTTGATTTGGAAATGGACGGGATGGTCCGGGGAGCTTCGGCTCGGTTGGTTTGGAGACGGACGTTTTGGTCCGGGGAGCTTCGGCTCGGTTTTGTGTGCTTACGATTTAACTTGCATGTGCATAAGATAGGAAAAGTTAAGGTGGTGGGTCTATCGATATCGGGGAGTTCGATTGCACCGACACCGATATCGTTGACTCGGCGGGGTGATTAGCACTCCGCCAACAGAAGTCCGGTGCGCCAGCCGGCAAGAGTACGCAGGCGTCCGCTTTGTGCACCAAGCGTTGAGGCGTACGATAGGTCAGACCAGTGTGCTTTACTGGTTTTGGAGGTGGGCGAGGCCCAACCCACCGCTTCCGTTTGCCACTACGGAGGTATCCTGGGAGGTAACGGCTCCGAAAGGGGGAACTAAAGGTCTGTGTGCACAGAGTCGGGTGTGTGAGTTGCACTGCATGACATAACATACCCACCATATAGTTGCATTTCATAATCATTCATAACAACCTTGACACCTAAAGTATAAGTGGAATGGGACGCTTATACATTAGGACCTGCAAAACGACCCCTTGGTCTATAAGCTTGTGTGGGCAAGTTTATAAATCAAAGGTTATATTCGATATATAATAACCCCTGCTGTTTGATAACCGACACCCCAAGGTATAAGTGGTATGGGACACTTATACGATGGGAGCCTTGTAAAAGATCCCTTTGCTTATGTGTTCTCGCATAAGTGAAGGTTTAAATTCATTTAATTACTTTCCTTACTGCTAGACCTATTATAACATTTTATTAACTGCTCACCTAACACAACTTGCTAGATTAGTTTCCGCTGCCATCTGTTCATGTTTAATCTCCACCTTCATGTCCTTCCCTTTCTTCCTCTCCGCTCGGTTCCTAGGAGCCATGGAGGAAGGGGTAGGGGATGATAGGGCTTAGTCTTTATGACTAACGGTTTTCGAACCGCATCATTTAGGGGATCGTGGAGCCCAGCATGGAGGAGCAGCCCCAGAGATCGGTGCGCCTGGAGATGGGGCAGTCTAGCTCCGGAGTTCACACAGCCGGGACCGTGAGTCTCGATCCTTGAGTAGTTTACTGTTTCGCTTCCGCATGAGAGACTTGTAGTGAGGACATTTTGTACCGGGCATAAGCCCGTATTTATAGTACTCTGATGTTTCTGTGGACACTCCCTTCGTGGAGCTTACTTATTTATATATGTGGTTTTGTTATTGTGGACTGTTTACTATTACTTCAATAATTGTGCTACTTTTTGTGATCGATTTGGCCGGCAGAATCGGCGCCTTGTGGTGATGACCCTTCAGGACGTGAAGGTGTCACCGCAAAGCGGCGGTTCTGGGCCTAAGACCCCGGTGGTTGAAAAAGAAAAAAAAAAGGGGGTCTTACAGGTGCCCAATAGTGTTCTTTATTACAACAATCCAAATAAAAGAGTTTCATAATAATAATGAGTCCAAAAATAAAACATTTAAAAGTCCACATGAAGAGAAATATTCAAGAGTCCAGATAAAGATTCTCCTTTGCAGGAGACACAGAATCAATAGAAAATATAATTTAAGTTTGCGTCCATGCACTTTAAATTCACCCCTCTCTGAGTGTGAAAGTAACACAGTTCCATCAAAAAAAACATCCTTGACCGTAAATGGTCCAGACCAACGAGATTTAGATTTTCCAAAGAAAATACGTAAACGTGAATTTAAAAGAAGAACTTGATCGCCTGGTTTAAAATTTTTATGGTGGCAAAAGTTCTTATCGCGATAAATTTTTGTGTCAGGGTCGGGTGGTTTTACAAAATAATTTGTCAAATTTTTATCATTTTCAAAAATAAAATTCTTTTGTCTAAAATCAGATTCATTTCTGATTTTTGCTTGCACGGACATAACTTTGTTTTCAAAAACATTTGATGAGAGTTCAGAAAAGGAGGAAGAAAAATCTTCTTGAGAAATATATGAGTCTTCTTTTAGGTCATCAATGAAAAAGCAAGAATCATCATTTTGTAAAGAGTTTTTCATCGATTTGTTAATGTCAAATGTGACTTCCTCATCTCCCACATGCAGAAAATGTTTTCCATCACTCACATTTATGATTGCGCGAGCGGTGGCTAGGAAGGGACGACCAAGGATAAGAGGGATCTCAGTATCCTCTTCAATATCGAGAATGACAAAATCCACCAGGAAGATGAATTTATCGACCTTCACTAGCACATCCTCAACGATACCTAATGGATACTTAATGGACCTATCAGCTAATTGGATACTTATTCTTGTAGGGCTAAGAGTGCCCAATCCTAGTTTCTTGAATAAAGAAAAAGGCATCAAATTGATGCTCGCTCCTAGATCTGCTAACACATATTTAACGAATAGATCACCAAAGACGCAAGGAATGGAAAAATTACCCGGATCGTTTATCTTTGTAGGAAGATTAGAGTTCTTAACGATTGCAGAGCATTCTTAATTTAACGTTACATGTGATAAATTTTCCAATTTTGTCTTGTTCGTTAATAAATCCTTAAGCTACTTCGCATACTTAGGCATTTGACTAATCGCTTCATGAAATGGCAAATTAATGTGAATTTGTTTGAACATTTCAAGGAAGCGTTGGTACTGATCGTCTAGTTTTTCCTTCCTAAGTCGAGCTGGATAAGGAGGTGGCGGAGATTCCTTTATAATAACAGGAGCATCATTTTGAAAATCAGAAAGAACAGAAATATCTTTTTCTTTGTCAAAAATAGATTTTTCATTTTCAAGATTTGATTTATCATTTTCCGTGGGAATAATAACAGGAGGGACAATCACCCTTGGCTCTTCCCTTGTGGTGCGCTCGTTAACAACCTTACCACTCCGAAGGGAAATCGCATTTGCGTGCTCCCTCGGGTTAGGCTCATTGTTCGAGGGAAGAGTTCCAGGTGGTCTCTCAGAAAAAGCCTTGGCGAGTTGGCCGACCTGATTTTCTAAATTTTTCATTGATCCTGTTAAGTTTCTAATAATAGCATCGTTCGAGCTTATATACTTAGCGAGGATCTCTTCCAAAGGGGAAGGTTTTTGAAAATTTTGTTGTGGTGGTGGTGGTGGCGGTGTAAAATCGTGCGGTGGGCGTACGATGTTAGTATTATTACTCCAAGAAAAATTAGGATGGTTATGCCATCCAGGATGATAAGTGTTCGAAGAAGAAGAAAAACCAGGAGGAGAAGAAAAATTCGAAAAAGCAGAAAAATTATTGGCAGAATTATTTTGAGCAGGCCTGGGTATGTTCCCCAGATAATCCACCTGCTCGGCAGCAGCAGCATTTTCATGTACCTTAGCGGCGGAGGGAGCAGTCATCTCCAAGATCTTCTTGTTTAGCATTTCCACTTGCAGCGCCAGTTGCGACACCGAATCCACTTCATAAATACCTGCAGGTTTAGATGGGCGAGTCCTAGACGAATTCCACTGATAGGTGTTCATCACCATGTCCTCGATAAGCTCAAGAGCGGCTTCCGGAGTATTGCGGTCTAAAGAACCAGCGGAAGCGGCATCTAT
This sequence comes from Platanthera zijinensis, assembly GCA_039513925.1. Lineage (NCBI taxonomy): Eukaryota > Viridiplantae > Streptophyta > Magnoliopsida > Asparagales > Orchidaceae > Platanthera > Platanthera zijinensis. The sequence continues at coordinate 152,309,343 of CM077082.1, read as the reverse complement.
CATCTGCTTAGTTTCTTGGTTTAGCCCATTGTAGAATGTCTGGACCTGCAACCATACAGGCAGAGCATGGTGTGGGCATCTTCTCAAAATCTCTTTGAACCTCTCCCAAGTGTCATAGAGGGTCTCAGAACCAATTTGAGTTTATGAAGTTATATCATTTCTTAATTTAGCAGTTTTGGCGGGGGAGGGGGGAAGTAGCGAGAAAGAAACTTTTCAGTTAAAATGTTCCAAGTAGTGATTGATCCTCTTGGAAGAGAACTCAACCACTGTTTGGCTTTAGTCCTTAAGGAGAATGTGAAGAGTCTTAGCCTTATAGCATCGTCTGAAACACAATTAATTTTAAAGGTGTCACAGATTTCAAGAAAATTGGCAATATACAAGTTCGGATCTTCATCTTGTAATTTGTCGAACTGTACATATTGCTACACCATTTGAATGATGCTAGGCTTAAGCTCGAAGTTATTGTTCACAATCGCAGGTCGAACAATACTTGTCTCTGTCCCTTCCAAGTTGGGTCGAGCATAATCGGAAATGGTCCTTTGTTGAGCCAATCCTGGGTCAGGGTCTCCCATTTCAGAATTGAAATTGCAATCCCCGTAGGAATCCTCAACCGATGTTTGAGAAGTGGAAGCCCCGAATCGTAGTTATCTCTGAAAGGAGCGTTCGATTTCTGGGTCCAAATCAACAAGTAGCGACGGATTCCCTCGGGTCATGCACTAGCAAAGAAGACGAAGGAGAATGAAAATGAAAACTTGAAAAAGAAAGAAAAAAAAAGAAGAAAGGATTTTTTTTTGAAAATAGATTTTTTTACGATTTGGCTCTCGAACTTCCCAAGGGCTACCCGGTGAAGGGTTCGCAAGGTACTAGGTAAAATGTGGCGATTAAAGCCCCTTACCCTTTTCAAGAGATTTTAGGTTGGGTAGAAAATAAGATGAGGTGGGTTGATTATAATAATAAAAGAAAATAAATTTTTTTTTTATTTTGTAGAAGTAATAGCGAAAGCGTTTTCAAAATATTGACGAATAAAAATCCCCGGCAACGGCGCCAAAAACTTGGTGGGCTAAAACCCGAACAGGCAAGCGTACTTGTCGAATCGTAGTATCAAGGTCGTATTTAAACACGGGGCTGTCAAGTACAGCTACTCACGCTTGAACTATTATCCTACCGGAAAACTATTGGGATTTGAGAATTTTTAAAAGTGAAATAAACGATAATTTGTGAGACGAAAAACGTACATTAAAAAGCTAGCATTCGATCAATGATTCACCATAAAATGAAATGAGAGAGATAAAAGGTATAGTTTTAAATTTGCAAATCATACTCAGCCGTGACGGATCTGACATTAGGAAATAATCTCGCTAGAGAATTAAATCCCTTGACTTATAGACGTTTTGACCAAAATCTCTTTCAAGTCAAAAAGGCCTAAAGTCGCATTATCGAGGTGACCCGCACTATTGGATTTGACTCCAATCCGGAAGATTTACGTCATCCTATCTCTAGGGTTGCGTTCAACTCCTTCCTTCTTTGAGTGATCTTTCACATTCACGAGCCTCTCGGCTACTCAAATATGAGATCCTAAGCCTACTACCGTATACCAGAAATACGGAGTCGAAGAAATAAAAATCAAAGAAGGACCGAGTATAATTAAGCAAAAATAAAACTACGAAATAAAAGAAACCCTCATCTCATTTTATGGATCCTCACGATCGAATGCTAAAGTAAAATTAGCTTGCATATTCGAAAGGAAAGACAAAGTAAAATAAGAGAAGAACATGTTTTATTACTTGAACAAAGAAAGAGTACAAAGCAAGGAAATAAAAAGGCCAAATTATGCCACTACAAGGAAAAGAAATTAGAACATGAAATCATAAAAAAATAAAGCTTGCACTAATGAAAAACTATGACAATAATGAAAAGAGAATTACAACTCACAAACACTCAAAATCTCCAACTCAACACTCAAACTTTGCTTAGAACTTTACTGCAACAATTTGTGTAATCCTTTGGCTTGACGGTTGGGGTGGCTTATATAGGGGATGGAGAGGATTCTAGAACATAATAAATATGAAAGGGCACAACGGGGGGCCGGCCATGTGGATGGAAGGAGGTTCATGCATGCAATTATGGAGGGGAGAGAGAAAAGAGGGGGTTCATGTATTTCATTTAATGAAAAATATAAAATAAGGAGGGGAATAATGGAAGCTTGTAGAAGGGGGAAAAGGAGAGGGGCCGGCCATGTCAAGGGGGAGATTCATGCATGCAAATTAATGGAGAGAGAGGGAGGGCATAGTGCATGCATGAGAAATAAAGGGTGGCCGGCCATGCATGAAAATATTCATGCATGTCATTTAATGAAAGAGGGGGGCTGCTCTTGAATGTGTGAAGGGGGCCGGCCACAAACTTTGAAGGCATGTTGGGCTGGCTGCATGGGCTCGGGTATAGGGAAAAGAAGGGGTTTAAAGTGGGCTGCTGCATGTGGTGGGCTCGGGTAGGAGCTTGCATGATGGAGGGCTGGCCGAGCTTCATGTAGGGGGCTGTTTGGGCTCGGGTTGCTTGCTTGTAGGCTTGTAGGCTGCTTCATGGGAAGGGCTGGCTACACATGGGCTGCTCCAAAGATTGTGAGGCTCGGGTTGCTTGGCTAGGTTGATCCTACAACAACAAAAAATACAAAATAGAAGTTAGTTAAACATAAAACAACAAAACATAAAAAACAAAATATTAATAACATTAAAACATTAAAACAAAACATTAACTAATAATAATAAACATAACACAATATAAGGTGACATAATACATATTATAAGACAATATAGATTTTAATATCAAAACATAAAATGACATCAAAACACAAAATTATAACAATACTTAGGGATTTAAGCTACAAAATTACACCCAAAAAGGATGTCTAAAACTAGTCATCACACCGCCTAAAGCAAGCTTAGTGGTTTCAGCTGGACGAGAGGTCTTAATCGATCAACCTAAGGTTAGTCAACAACGTATTCTCGAGAGAGGTGCTTTTGTAGTTTGGAAAACTCCACGGTTGAAGTAAGTAATTAAAAGCTTTTATTTCTTTATTCATGAAAGTTTATTTTAATCTAAAGGGATTCTAGATCAAGTACTAATCTTTATTTCTTTGGATTTATTTCAATAGTTTAAAAACCCTTTTTATATTCAATAAAATAATATTAATTTACGTGAGTAGAAGTAATCAACTGGCCCGAAAGAATACGACACTTGATATTTTTATTTTAAAATATCTTATACTATGAACGATAGGTGCTCTTACCTATAGTTCGTAGAATTTGGAGATAAACTTAATCGTAAATTCCACCCATCAAGTTTTTGGCATCATTGCCAGGGAGTTATTATTGTTGATATTTTGAAGGCGAAAATTTTATTAATTTTATCATTCTATTTTTTTCTCCTCCCCATTTCTCTTTTTAATTTTCTTTTTGAATTCAATTTCATTTAGTAATGGTTGTTTTAATTTTCTATCTTAAAAAAAATGTTATCTCATTTGCCCGCTAAGGTTGTCGAGCTTTAAAACAAAGTTAATCTTTTAGAAGCCACAAAAACGCGCCAATTTTTTTGTAATTTTTGAGGTGCTCCTCGTCAAAGTGAGAATTGTTGTATTTATTATTATTATCAAAAAAATTTTTATAAAAATAATTATTCCTACTTTAATGATAATTCTTTTTCAAATTTTCATGAAAATAATTTTTCAAATTTTCATGAAAATAATTTTTCAAATTTTTCCAATTTTCATGAAAATAATTTTTCGAGCTATAACGAGAATAATATTTCTGATTTGAATAATTTTTCTTCCAACTCAGATGTTGATTTTTCTTAGTCGCAAGATCACTCTGAAGTACTCCCGAATATTGAGAATAATTCTTTAGATCCGATTTTTTGTTCTTCTTCTTCCGCATCGCAAGCTTCTTCTTTTAATTTTGGGGAATTTTCGCAAATTCAATATCTTTCTCCTCCCTAATATTTAGATACTATTAATACTTGTTCTAATGATTTTTCTCGGTCTTCAAAAATTTCTCCTATGGAGGAACATGAATCTTCATGTACCCCCTTAATTCCTTATACCGAAGATGAAGAACTATTATTATTTCAAGAATTTATTCATTGTATGGATGCACCGGGTAAAATAGAAGAACATGTTTCTTCTCCTACTTCTCCCGATTTTTCTTCTCTTGTTATTGAATTTTCAAGCACAACCTATAAATATTTAGGAATTCAAATACATGAAAATGATTTGTCCAATGATTTTATTTTTGATAGCAATTTTATTTTAGAAAACAAACAACCAGAGCTTGATCATATTGTTTCACAAGAGCCTCCTCCTTGCAAATATTATTCTGAAATGCTTATTTTTTATTTTTCTTATACTAACAATTTTCATGTTGAAGATGAGCCATTACACTCAAACTTCATCCCCGATCCATTTGCCTCTTATCTACAAGAATTCAAATCACCTCGGGTATGTATATGTTATTTAGATTTAGATTTTCAAGCCGACTGACACAAGAAAAATAAAGAATCATGTGAAGAAGTAGCTTTGCAACCGACTTCGACTTATTCACCTAAGTGTGAATTAAGGGAGTTACATGTGCAACTTTATTTTTATTTTTCATTTTCCTAACAATAACCATCTAGCTTAAAGATAGGAAAAAAGAAAGCGATCTTGGGACACACCCCTTGTTTATCATATAATTACTTGCATTTTTTAAATTTTTTTCCCTTTTCCCCTCCTACTTGGCTTATAAACATTGGGGACAATGTTTATTTTTAAGTCTGGGGTGGGTTCTCCTATTATTATTTTTATTTAAAAATTCAAAAAAAAATGAAAAAACTTTTTAAAATACAAAAAAATATAATGTTTTAAAAATTTTAATTTTTTGGATTGGTCCATGTTGGGCTTTTATCCCATAAAACGGCCTTGTACCTTGCAAACTCGTCATTTGGTAGTTCTCGGGAAGTCCTAAAAATACCAAAAAAATTAGGATTATAATTAAAAAACCTTAGAGAAAAATCCAAAAAATTATAATAAACCCCTACATAGTTTTCTTTCTTATTTTCGTACATTAAGTTTGAGTTTATTTATAAGAATTTTTATATGTTTTTGTTTTTTTAGTCTTTTATTTCATCATTATTAGTTAGATTTAATTTTTATGTGATTTAATTTTAACAAATATCTTATGAATTCAATTTGTTTAGAGTAATTTATTTAGCACTTTTCTTTTTTTATTCTAATTAGTTTCAATTTTGTGGTACTTTGCTCAATAATTTTTAGATTTAAATTATAGTCACTTATGCTTTATGAATCTTAGGAAAATTTCATTTACTATAGTTGCTCTTTAAGTTCTTAATTTAATCTAAATATTGTTTAGCCTTTCCTTTGTTCTTTTTATTTTCTTATTAGATCATATGTCATTGGGAAAAGAGGATAAAATTCATTATCCCTTATTAAATATATGCATTTTTTTTATGGTTAGATCATATGTCAAGGGAATCAAGCATTCCTTGGTAGACATAAGCAACCCCCAAGAATAAAAGATGGAGTAAGAGGATACAATTCATTACTCCCAATTATTTTTGTCTTCTTTGTGAAGAGAGAAAAAAATATATTTGTTCATATGTCATGGAAAATGAGAGGATAAAATTCATCACTTTCTTGGGTAACATATGCAAATATTGAAAAAAATAATGAAAAAAAAATGTGTGGGATGAGAGGATAAAATTCATCACGTGCAATCAAAAACCTCTTCATATTCCATGTTTCCCCTTCCCCATTAGCCAATATAATTGTTTTAGAGTTAGATTAAAATATTAATAAAGCATAAGTAGTAGTATAAATTTTTCCTTCAAGTCTCTTTTTGGTTAAGGGTGTTAATAATTCTAATCTAATTTTGTTTGCTAAACTTCTCAATTTTGAAGGCTAATTAATTTATATGAGAAATCTTTGCTAAATATTTTGCTCGTCTCATTTTTATTTATGTTGGGTCCATTGATCCCAATATCCTAGATTTGTAAGAAGTCAAATAAGTCAATGACATACACATAGTTGTATTTGATGTGTGTCTAATTTCATGCATGCAGGATAGTCCTTGTCACATTAATTAGATAGGTGGACACAAAGAAGGATGCTAGAAAGGAAGGAAATTACCTAAGTACAAATTCATTGAGAGAAGATAGTTCACTCAATGCCATAGCACAAAAGGAGCTGAGTACAGTAGGATCTGTCAAAGCCTCAACAATGGAAGACAGAAAAGTGGCTAAGTCCACAGGCATTTAGTGATAACAACTAACTCAATGTCAGGCAGCAAATTTGTCGAGTAAAGTTGCCTAAATGAAAGCCACAGTGTTTCTGGCAAAGAAAAATTAGCTAAGTACAGAAGCATTGAGTGAAGCCAGTTCACTCAACACCAAATAATAGATTGCATTGAGACAAGCTCAAGAAATCAAAGCCAGAGAGATTATATCAAAGGAAAAAATGTTGAGTGAAGCCAGTTCACTCAACGTCATGCTAATTCTGACAAAGCCTTGGAAGAATGATAGGAAAAATCTGTCTTAAGTACAAAAGCATTGAGTGAAGCTAGTTCACTAAACGTCAAAGTTAGAAAGAGTTGAGTCATGTTGCTGCACTCAAAGCCTAAGAAGAAATGGGCATTTGACTAAGTCTAGAAGCGTTTAGTAAAGCAAGTTCACTCAACGCCTAGTCAAAAGATGAGGCTGAGGTAGGAAGCATTGAGTGAAGTCAACACACTCAATGAAACCATTCTGAAGGAAAGTTTCTAAGAACAGAAGTGTTGAGTAATGCCAGTTAACTCAATGCCTCAGCAGTTGGAAGAGTTCAAAAGGAGCTAAGGCAAATGGATTTGAGTGAATGCCAACCACTCAACGTTCTCAACCCCATTAATGCAGAAAGAGCTGAAGAATAAGCTAAGTCCAGAATTGTTGAGTGAAGGCCTTTCACCAAAAGCCTCTCAACTCCTGAGTTTATTCTGTGAAATTTGGCTAAGTCCAGAATGGGTGACGTCAGCAAAAGTCAACAAAGTCAACTCAATTTAAATTCTTTGCGCGAAAAAAGCAGTATACCTTTAAGTGAGCAGGCAGACAGCTGTTGTCATTTTCTACAAATGGAAGGTAGTACTCGACCTTTTAGGTTGGGCCCACAGTACAAATAGCTATTGATCAGCTGACTATAAAAGGATAAGATCGGCTGAAAGGAAGAAGCTTTTAGGGTTTTCTGATTATACATTATGGCGGAACATCATCGTTTTCCTCACCATTAACGACAAGCTTGAAGTTTTTGTTCTCATCAGTTAACCTAAAAGTGACAAGTGTTTGCTATTGCAATCTTCACCAGTGATAGCAGTTCAGAAAATCATTTTGATAGAGAAGAGTAGCAAAGCCGTCAGATTCTGCAAGTCCAGTTGTTGATTGAAGAAGAAAAGCATTGTCGAATCTACAGTCTTCAGCTGCAGTTACTTCCAACATAAGCAGTAGTCCACTGAAGATACATTTATCTTATTGTTGAGAAGAAGATAGGGATGAAATCTGCTCAGCCCAGGAAGATAGACCTAGATGAAACTCTCTTGTGTCTAATTGTTTCTTAATATTACTATTTTTTGTAGGATCCATCCTTGGATCTGAGTTGAGGATTCTTTGTTGAATCTGAGTTTTGTAGGCCTATGATTATAAAGGCTGAGGTAAGATTCAGTGTGGATCTAAATGTAGGGCTTAGGCCTGAGTTATAAGATCCCTTGGATCTGAGGTAGGGCAGTCCTACCAGCCTGAATTATAGGGCTTTTGAGCTTGAGGTAGTTGATTGTTTAATCACTGAGTAGTAGGGCTGAGTGCCTGAGATGTAAGTCTTGAAGGAGACTGAGTGGTCCTGTGGGATCATGTTGTAAGCTCTTAGGAGCAGAGAAACTGGAGTATAGCCATGTCTAACATACTGTTAGAAACATGGGAGGGACAATGGACGTACCCATATTCTGGGGAACCACTATAATTATCTTTGTCTTCTGTGTGCATGTATTAAAAGCTAGACTATTCACAAAACTAAACATAGGTAAATATAATAAAGGTTTAAAAGATTTAAAAGAGACCTAAAACCTATTCACCCCCCCCCCAACCTCTAGGTGTTAGATAACCTTGAAAACAAAGTCTTTCAAGTGGTATCAGAGGGAGGTTACTCAAAGAAGGCTTAACAGTCTGAGTAGGTCTCCAATGTCAGCAAAAAGATTATCCTTTTGGGTTCAAGAGTGAACTATAAGGAGCTGGGTGCCATAAAACTTCCAATCTGCAGGAAGGAAGGATTTGGCATCTTGAAGGAGAGGGTTAGGCTGTTCATGGTAGCAGTTGACCCTAGGATTTTTATCACTGCCAAGGAGGGACCTTTCATCCCCATGAAAGTGTCAGTTCTAAATGCAAATGATCAGACACCTAAGAATTATACAGAGATGACAAAGGTTGAAGTCATCCTTGCCACCATGGACAAAAGGGAACAAAATATAATTGCTAGTGTTATCGATGATTCTACCTTCAAAATCTGATACACTACACAACTGCAAAGGAGATGTGGGACACACTGCTTATCTGCATGGAGGGGATAGAGGAAGTTAGAGATGATAGAAAGTCCATGCTCAACCAAGATTATGAGGCATTCAGGCAGAGCAAGACTGACAACATAGTAGAGTGCTATGAGAGATTCTTCAGGATAGTCAATGAGCTGAGGACCTATGACAGGGTTTTCATCACTTAAGAGTTGAATGACAAGTTTCTCAAGTCTCTCACTAGAGAATGGGATACTAAAATCTGTGCTATCAGAGAGGTGGCAAAGCTTGCTGACACTCCTCCAGCAACATTGTTTGGGAAGCTGTTATCCTATGAAATGCAGCAGACTGCTAGGAAGGAGGAGGAGAAAAATAGCAAGAATCAGGCCAAAGAAAGTCTGTGGCCTTCAAAGCTGAAGCATCAAGGAGGAGCAGAAGGAAGAATCCTTCTCCACAAAGGAGGGATGCTGAATCTGACTCAAATGACTTAGAGTCAAGAACATTAGACTGATACATGTTTGATGAAGACTTTGTTGCCTTCTCCAGACAATTCCAGAAGTTCATGAAGAAGAAGCAGAGGAAGAACAGACCCTCCTCATCCTCTCATAACAAGGAGGACTAATACAGGGGAAAGAAGAAATCCTCCAAGGAGGACAGGTATGGTTCAAAGCCTAGTAAACATATTTCTACTAATATTATTTGTTATTGCTGCAGCAAGCCAGGGCATGTTGTAGCCGACTGCCCAATAAAGAGAAGAGTGGATGGAGAGAGGAAGCACCATCACCAGCACGAGGGAAAGAAGGAGAAATCCATCATTGCGAAGAAAAAGAAGAGCTGGTGTTACTCTTCCTCATCAGAGTCAGAAGAAGAGGAAGAAGATTAGTCTTGCTTCTAGAATTGAAATTGGGGCCCCTCTATCACAGTCAGATTCTGATTCAGAGTTGAATGAAGAAGAAGAAGACAACTGCTGCTATGGGCAGATGGCTATGACTGACGAAGAATCCTGTCAGGATCAGTCTTGTCAACAAAAGGTACATTCTCTGTCTAAGTCTTCCTTTAAATCATGCTATGAGACCAGCCCGGATTCTGAATCTCACTCATCAAGAGATGAAGGAGACTCCGAATCAGAGGAAGATGTCAATTCTATTATTGACTGGTACGGTGTCTTGTTGAATGCTTTTAAGAAAAGCAAGTTGCTGGCTAAGAAGCAGGCTAGGGAGATTTCCTCTCTTCAGCTTGCTGCTTCCCAGCATGCAGACTCAGCTTCCCTACTGGATCTGAAAATGAGGGAAATCAATGAATTAGAGACTATTTCCTTCATCCAGTTTGGCACGAGAGAGTACCAAAAAAACTGAATAAGGGACCTGGAAGTACTGCTTGAGAGGGAGAAAGGAATAGTGGTTGGCTACTCCAAGCACAGTTTGTACTGCCCTTGATAGATTCCTTCTCCTCCCAAAAAGGGGTTGGGATTCAAGGGACCTACAAGAGTTGCCAATCCCAAAGGAAAGGGCAAAACCAGTAACGTCACTATCCTCCAAGCCCCCAGTTCAATTCAAGAGAGTGTTGCTACCTTCAAATAGGTATGACCAAGAAAGCATCTTTGGTCACTAGATGAATGGTAGATCCACCAAAGGGAACAAAGATGTTCACCACTATGGTTGAAGAAATAGCAAGGGTACAAGTTCCTTAAAGGCAGCCCATGAGGAAAATCAAATGGCCCATCATGGACCATTTGTGTTTGGTGCACCAGCCCCTATACCCAAGAACAAGGAAGCTACCAATTATCAGTATCTCCCTACCCAAAATATGACCAAGGGAAAGTCTGTCAGCAAGACAGACTTGGGCATATCTGAGGCCATCGAGTATGTTTTCTAAAAAGAAGACTACTGTTGGTAGGACTCAAGATATTCTAAGTACTTCTACTATAAGACATACCCCAAGTCAGATAGTTGCTAGAAGATACACATACGTATATATATTTACGTGTTTATATATACGCATATATATATACACGTATATATATATATATACGTATATATATATGTATATATATGTATATACATATATGTATATATATACAAGAGCCTGACACTAGGCTCCGCCCCTATGGCTAAGCGCTATAGTACCCGGCCCATGACGGCGGGCTTCGCCCGCACTCGGCTGGCTTTGCCAGCCCACGCCGGGTCGTCGCAGGCTGTGACCACATCAATGCGAGTTCCTGAACCCGGGCTCCACCCCTACGGCCAAGGGCGATAATACTCAGCCGGTAATAGCCTAGAGGGCTTCGCCCGTCTCCCGGCGGGCTGCACCCACCCCCGACGGAAGCCCTATTGAAATTTCACAAGCTGATCAGGAGATAGATATGATACAATGTAAAAAACACTTTTAGAACTATCAAGCTGATTACTTGATCAAGAGAAAACGAGAACTAGGTGCAGGAACACTCCAACCATAAACTGAACTATATAGATCAGTGACAACAGAGAGAAAACACAAATCTTTTAATATCAACTATCTTTATTACAAGGCAAGACATACATGACGAGACATGATTTCACCAAGTACAAGAGAGAAGCAAACAAGCAAGCAAGAAGAAACAAGCTGAGAGGATTGCCTCAGAGACCGCTGAGTCCGCTGAGTCCGCCGAGACCGCCAAGATGTTGCTGCACCAACTTAACCATAGAGTCCGCGAAGTCTGCAGACCACCCATTATTCTGCAGACCGACTACTCTTCAAGCCGTCGTGGAACTGAAGAAACAGACTGCTTAGTCCGCCGAGACCGGCAGACAGGTTATTGATCACGGAAAATTTCTATCCACTGATTCCTAACTGTAGTCAGAACCTAACTCCTGGCTTCATAGTGCTAGCCGCGCAAACTGGAAACAACAACAAGTTAACCTTCTCAAACCATGCAGACAAGAAAATTGAGTCCGCAACAATTAACCAACGCTCAACTTACTGTTCCTTTGTTACTGTTGATATGATGGGGGTCCTATATATAGGTGCGGAGAGGAGTGTGGTCACCGCCCTAGTGGATAGAAATACAACCCCAGTAAGCAGCTAGAACAATTCAGTCCGCCTAGTCTGCAAGGACAAGGCCGGACAAGCCAAACAAAAAACCGCCTGGCACCAAGATTTGAAGCCAGACCGCAACCCGACAGACACTGCACCAGTCCCCACGCTGCCCAACATGCGAACACAACAACAGCCCACATACTGAAGTAGATCGCACACTATATGCGGACACAGCACCAGCCCGTACAGGTTGCGAACACCGCACGATCCCGCAACACAAGTCCATGACCAACCGACACAAACTGCTCGGTCAACCAGTGGACATTGCAGACTCTGTAATAACCCTGGACTTGTCACAGATTGTGACCAAGTCCAGCAACCAACCAAGCTCTTGCGCGAGCTCGACAGACAAGTCTCCAGTCTGCCAGCTCTCCCATGACAACCCGCCAACAAGCCGCTTCACCAAAGTAAGGCAATCAGTCGAACTCACAAGCTCCAAGTACAGTCTGCATAAAGAGAACTCCACTGACTCATAGTGAGTCCGCCCTTCTGCAGATACTCCACCTATGTGCAAGGTTACACCATGGAACAGTCAACAAGGAAAACAGACCGCAAAAACCAGTTCGCCCAAACCGCACCATAAGTCTGCCCAGGCCGCGCCTTATCAACCCCCACATTCACTTCATAATTTTCAACGCTCCCCCTTGAAGTGAGAAATGGTGACCAAGCCCAACAGTCCCCGTAATTGAGTAAATGACACCTTCGGTAATGGCTTCATGATGATGTCTGTGACGTTGTCCTCATTCCGCACATACTCCACCATAAGAGATCCCTCAAACACCTTCTCCCGAATGAAATGGTGCTCGATCTCTATATGATTGGTCCGTGCGTGACAAACTGTATTATTTACCAGTTTTAGGGCACTTTCATTGACACCGCACAACAGAGTTAGACCGCACACTTCTTCAATGATATCCTCTACTAGTCTTCTAAGCTAGATGGCTTCCCGAGCTGCCAAGGCCGAAGCCTTATACTCTGCTTGCATAGTAGAGACGGACACCGAATCTTGCATCTTGCTATACTAAGAAATACTGGCTGATCCACATGTGAAGACATAATCGTATGGTGATATTCGCTCGTCTGAATCTCCCCCATAATCAGCATCTGAGTATCCTTGAAGAACAAAACTCATGCCTCTCCTATAAAGGAGACCCATATCAGAAGTGGCCTTCACGTACTTTAGAATGTTCCTCACCTCCATCAGATGAGGCTTCTTGGGTTCCGCAATATACCGACTTACTCGGCCAACTGCATAATCACTATTTGGCCTCGTAATCGTCAAGTAGATAAGACTCCCAACTTTATCCTGAAACACCAAAGGATCTAGAGGAATCCTTCCCTCATCCCGCCGAAGTTTGATGCCCGAATTGAAAAGATTAGATCTACTCTTCCCTTCCTACATCCGAATCGCTGAACGATCTGCTTCGCATATCACTTCTAGGACACGAGTATGCCGCTCTCCTTCCTCTCCACCTCGAGTCCAAGGAAATGGTGGAGCTCACCCAAGTCCTTCATCTCGAATCTTATACCTAGCTCTTCCTTGAGCCTAGCTACCTCCTCCTTATAGTTCCCTGTGATGATCATGTCATCCATGTACAATAACACCAATACTAGAAGCTCCCCCTTTTTCTTAACGAACATGCTCGAATCTGAGTTTGAAGCAAGATAACAGCAGAACTAGAGGTATTCTGCAATCTTCCCATACCAGGCTCGAGGAGCCTGCTTCAACCCATAGAGAGCTTTCTGGAGCTTGTAGACGTAGTCCTGATGATCTTTAGAAACGTACCCCAATGGCTGATCCATGAAGATGTCTTTGTAGATCTCTTCGTAAAAAAAGGCATTCTTTACGTCCAGTTGCCATATCATCCACCCTTGGCAAGCCGCCAAGGCAATCATTACCCAAACTGAAGTCATCTTCTCCACGCGACTGAACATCTCTTCATAGTCATCGCAGTACTGTTAAGAGAACTATTGAGCAATAAGGCGAGCCTTGTATCGCTCAATACTTCAATCCGCCTTCTTATTCAGCTTTTAAACCCACTTGCAAGTCATAGGAGCAATGGCATCAACCTTGGGCACAAGTTCCTAGGTCTCATTCTTCTAGAGAGCAAAAATCTCCTCATCCATGGCATCTTCCCACTCCTTGACTCAAGTTACTTAATTAAAGTTAGAAGGCTCCTGATCATCCAGGGGGCCTGCGAAAAAATAAGAGACAAAGCTCACTGTGTTTCCTTTCTAATAACGATCTGGTGGCTTGATAGTCCTCTTCAATCTCAAAAGAGTCTGCTCCTTGCTCACCACCTCCACCGTTTCTTCAAAATCAGCTCCAATCCCGGACACACTTGGAGCATCGCTCCTGCTGCTTCCGGAACCAGAAGCCTCTGCCGCAGAGCTAGAAACATTTGGAGCTTCTAGTGATACAGGCAGCTCCACCTAAAGATGTATAGAAGCCTCCTTCTACCCTTTGATGATGCATATTTTAGCTTAATTTATTAGGGTAAAAATATGTTATTTTCGTTTTAAATCTCTTTCTTTATGTTATTTTATGCTTATTTTTATGTAAATATTATAAATAATATTTATTTCCTATTTTTGCAGGTTTCAACAAATTTCCAAAAAAAATCCCCTGACACGCCCCCCTGTCACGCCCTTCCCGGGCGTGACCAAGGGTGTGTCACCTGCTCCCGATGTTGAAAGCCGCCAGATGAAGTTCCCGCCAAAAATCCCCTGTCACGCCCCACAGACACGCCCACCCCGGGCGTGACACGGGGCGTGTCGCCCTCTGCCCGAAGTCTGCCGCCTTCTTCAATGCATTCTACAATGCTGCACGCAACAGTACTGTCACGCCCCATGTCACGGGCGTGACCTGGGGCGTGACTGCCTCGATTCCGACGTCTGATGGAACAGCGACTGCTGACTTTGACTTGACACGCCTGCCACGCCCCCCTATCACGGGCGTGACCTAGGGCGTGACCACCATCGTACCAAAATAATCATCATTCCCACCAGAATTCAGCTCCCGAGGTCAAATCCGTACTTGTCACGCCCCCGGACACGCCCCCCCCCCCCCTAGGGCGTGTCGGAGGGCGTGACCAACCCGTGGGAAAAGTCTATAAATACCAGACCCCCCCTTCCATTTCAGCAACTTTTGGGGAGAGGGGAAGTGCTGCTAGTTCATTTCTTAGGGTTTAGTATTTTTATTTTCTTGTTTTACTCTCTCTCTCCCTCCATTTCTAGTTTTTAATTTCATGCGATGCACTTTCATTTTCCTGTAATCTTTTCTTATTCGTATCGTAGCAGTAGTTAGTTTATTTTCATGCACTTGTAATCTCCGTTCCTAGTTGTAATCGTTTTTATTTTCAATAAAATTGTAGTTGGCATTTCCTTTTTCTAATTCGCTCTCTTTAGCTTTCGTGCACCTTTATTATCTACCCCTCTCTTTCCCTTTTTAATATGATTAACTAATCCTCCTTGTACTCGATCTTCATGATCCTAGGTTCGAGCGATTAAGTTATGACGCTTTAATTAACCTTTCCTTTTTTTAGGTTAGGGCCTTGAATTACTTTTGATTAATCATGGGTTGGAGGTATATTATCGATATATACTCTCCACCTTTGCTTTCATTCTGGGCTAGCTGAGAGGCCGATAGAATGAAGTGAGCATTCAAGAGTAAAGGGAGTTGTACGCACCCCTCGAGAGAGGCAGACGTCCAAATCTCCGGGATTGGAGTAAAATCCAATAGAGGGGTTCACCGCGTAAAGCGAGCTTTAGGCCTCCGATTTAGACGAGAGTCGGTCGGACCTTCTTAAACTCAGTTGGGCACGACTTCGAGAGAAGCGTGTTCAAGATTTAGGAACCTCCACGGTCAAGGACTTTTACCCTATTAAGCTTAGGTTTATTTATCGTCTTTTTAATCGTCTCCTGCTGAAGTGATTCTTGATCCAGTGCACCTCTTTATTATTAGCTCTAACTCTTTTTATCCTGCAAGTAGTTTAGTTTTCTTTTTATTTTAGTTCTTTAATTCCTGTTTTTAGTTTAACATTTAATATAAATATCATTTGATAAAATAATAGCGAACGCCTTTGAGTAGAAGTAGTCATTACGCCCCAGGGAAATACGACCTTGATACTAATCTTTAGTATCCTATACTATAACCGATAAGGTACGCTTGCCTTTATCGGATATAGAATCGGAGAATATTCTCAACCACCACATCCACTTTCCCCTCTCTAACCCTCTCTCCGCAGTTGCGAAATTCTGTACCAAGTTTTTGGCGCCGTTGCCGGGGAATGTTTTGATATTTTGAAAAAAGGATTGCTATTAATTTTATCGTTTTTGTTTTGTTTTTTTTTCTGTCGTCTCTCTCACCCCACTCTCGCGGTTGATTAATTTTATTTTGAAATGTGTAATCTTTGTTTTAATTGTGGAGAGTTCGGTCACTCTCGCGAGGAGTGTTGGGTAAGGTATCCTTCATCCTCCCATGATTTTATCCCTTCCGGATCGAATCAATTTGGCCAAATTGATCCGTCCGCGAATTTTTTTTCATGGGGTTACGATGGTTTTCAAACGCCTTCTAACCCTTCTCCTCCGAATTTTTTTAATTTTAATTTTTCCGGAAATTTCTTGAATGGACATTTTGATCCTAGCCCTACTTTGAACTACTCAGGGTGGCAACACCCTGATCATTCTTGGGGCCAAGGTGATCATCAATCCATTCCATCTCAAGATTTTTCCGCTTTATCTCCGCAAGTTTGCGCGCCTCCAGTTTTTGATTCTAACGAAAATGAAGTCATTTTTGATGGTGTAGCATTTGATGCACACATCAATGCTCACTTCAAAGTGATTTTTGACGCTTTGGCTAGTGAGGCCGCATCTTTTTCTTCCCCTCCTCCTCCTATTTATCTTTCGAATGATGAATCTTCAGATATTCCGCAGTGCCTTCAATAACTTGCGGAAGACGATTATTCAGATATTCCATTGTGCCTTCAACCTCTCGAGGAGGAAATTTCCACTGATATTCCGATTTTTTTTCAAGTTTCCGAGGAAGACGAACTTTCTTATGTTCGATCTTCTGAAGAGATTGATTTTTCGGATATCTCGGTTTGCTCCCAATCTACCGAAATGATTGCCATTCAGGTGGAGCAACCGGATTTTTCTATCCAACCATTCCCTTGTAATCAATCGCCGTCGCATTCTTCTTTTTCTTCTCTTCCCCCTCCTTGCGAAAATTCTGTTTTCTTTTCTTGTTTTATTTTTCCTTCTAGTTTAGTTTCTACTTCTTTGCCCCCTTCTAATAGTATAGTTTCTTTTTCTAGTTTTTTTCTTTTTCTAAATCTTCTTGTTTTTTATTTTATTTAAAAAATAAAAAATTACAAAAAATTATTTTTATTTACTTAAAAAATGTTTTGGCACTCGCGTCAAAACGCGTTTTGCGCGAGCTGCCATTACATTTCTCTTTTTATTTTCCTTTTAGCTAACAAAAAACGTCGAGCTCAACGACGTTTTAAACAAAGAGCGCTCTTGGGAGGCACCCCATGCTTATCTTTTTCTTTTTTTGTTTTTCCATTTTTTTTATTTTTTTGTTTTGTGCAGGAATAAGCTCCCGCGTGTTTGTGCAGCTTATCGCCTCGCAACTTGGACTGAAGCCAATCTTTAGCTCAAGTTTGGGGGACGCAATTTCAAACGTCTGGGCATCAAACGCCAGGGAAGCATCTTTTCCCTCTCTTTGCATTTTTTTCTCTTCTCTTCTCTCTCTCTTCTCACTCTCTTTATACTTAACTTGAACATTGGGGACAATGTTTAACTTTAAGTATGGGGGAGTGTTCCCTTAATATTTTACTTTAGAAAAAATTGTATATATAATATTTAAAAAAAAAAAATCCAAAAAAAAAATATAAATATTTTTGAAAAAAAAAATCACAAATTAAATTGAGTTAATTTTTGACAAATCAATTAGTACCCCGCTACTTTAATTTTTATTGTTTTTTTCAAACTCATGTCTACTTGCTTAGTTAGATTAAATTTGATTAACTTTCTGTTTAAATATGTTTAGCGAGTAGTATGCTGACTCATGCAGTGTTCCTATTTAGGGTAGTATGCTATTTTTGAAAAAATTTTGAATTTTTCTTTACTTTTCCATAGTCTTTCTTTTATTTCTTTTACTTTTATAAAACCCATCATCCCTTATTTTTCATTATTAAAATATTTTTAAACATTAATTTGTATTAAGTGTAGTAGACACAAACCGGTCTAGATGCTTATTATCATTATTTTCATGAAAGCAAATTCTCTATTTTTTATTTTTTTTGTGCTTATCCTCTTTGGAAATTTCAAAGCTTTACTTTGAGTAGATTTAGGAAGCATGAAAATGATTTGGGCATTTCTTTTGTAATGCTTGAGCCTTTGCACCTCGCCTAACAATAACCATTGCTAGCCATTTTTGAGCCTTTTCCTTTCCTTTTTGTAGCCCCACTTTTTATTTCACCACGGCCAAATAGCCTACCTACAAGCACACTTTAAAATTATTTTTGAGCTTTAATTGCAAATGTGCATCTTTTTGAAAAAATTAGTGGAAAATCTTTGTGTTATCTTTTGCTACAAAAGTGAAAAGTTTTGAGTATAAAAAAAATGAAAAAAAAATGATGAAAATTATTGAGAAAAAAAGTAAAAGAAAAGAAAAGAAAAGTATTTATTTTGGCTAGTTTTATTTTGGCAAAGCTCATTTTCTTTTTTTTTAAGTGTGCAAATATCCCTCATGTTTATCTTTTTGAATATCGCACCCTTAAAAACCTAAGCCTAATTATACGCCTAATTAAAGCCCTAATGATTCATGCTTTCTAAGTTTACTTTTTAGTATAGTAGCGAGAAACTAGATTGAGTAAGTATTTTTGATAGAAATATTGAATTTTGTCTTGATTGACTATGATTTTAATTTGTCTCTTAGGCTTTAGTAGTGACTCAATGCATTTTTTACTCGTTACTTTATTAAGTTTTAATTCTGTAAAAATTTGGGATGATTTGTTTTTATATTTAGTAAAATTTATAAAATTCTGTGCTAAGTTAAAGTAGGACTTTTCGGTTCTTTTTCAAAAATTTCTCTACCTCTAAATTCCCGTCTTACTCGTTTATAGCATTTTTAAAATTTTCAATTAATCCTCTTTATTTTCTCTAACTCGTAGTCTTTGCTTGAGGACAGGCAAAATAATAAGTATGGGGGAATTTGATGATGCATATTTTAGCTTAATTTATTAGGGTAAAAATATGTTATTTTCGTTTTAAATCTCTTTCTTTATGTTATTTTATGCTTATTTTTATGTAAATATTATAAATAATATTTATTTTCTGTTTTTGCAGGTTTCAACAAATTTCCAAAAAAAAATCCCCTGACACGCCCCCCTATCACGCCCTTCCCGAGCGTGACCAAGGGCGTGTCACCTGCTCCCGATGTTGAAAGCCGCCAGATGAAGTTCCCGCCAAAAATCCCCTGTCACGCCCCACTGACACGCCCACCCCGGGCGTGACACGGGGCGTGTCGCCCTCTTCCCGAAGTCTCCCGCCTTCTTCAATGCAATCTACAACGCTGCACGCAACAGTACTGTCACGCCCCATGTCACGGGCGTGACCTGGGGCATGACTGCCCCGATTCCGATGTCTGATGGACCTGCGACTGCTGACTTTGACTTGACATGCCTGTCACGCCCCCCTATCACGGGCGTGACCTAGGGCGTGACCACCATCGTACCGAAATAATCATCATTCCCGCCAGAATTCAGCTCCCGAGGTCAAATCCGTACTTGTCACGCCCCCTAACATGACCCCTAGGGCGTGTCGGAGGGCGTGACCAACCCGTGGGAAAAGTCTATAAATACCAGACCCCCCCTTCCATTTTAGCAACTTTTGGGGAGAGGGGAAGTGCTTCTAGTTCATTTCTTAGGGTTTAGTATTTTTATTTTCATGTTTTACTCTCTCTCTCCCTCCATTTCTAGTTTTTAATTTCATGCGATGCACTTTCATTTTCCTGTAATCTTTTCTTATTTGTATCGTAGTAGTAGTTAGTTTATTTTCATGCACTTGTAATCTCCGTTCCTAGTTGTAATCATTTTTATTTTCAATAAAATTGTAGTTGGCATTTCCTTTTTCTAATTCGCTCTCTTTAGCTTTCGTGCACCTTTATTATCTACCCCTCTCTTTCCCTTTTTACTATGATTAACTAATCCTCCTTGTACTCGATTTTGATGATCTGAGGTTTGAGCGATTAAGTTATGACGCTTTAATTAACCTTTCATTTTTTTTAGGTTAGGGCCTTGAATTACTTTTGATTAATCATGGGTTGGAGGTATATTATCGATATATACTCTCCACCTTTGCTTTCATTCTGGGCTAGCCGAGAGGCCGATAGAATGAGGTGAGCATTCAAGAGTAAAGGGAGTTGTACGCACCCCTCGAGAGAGGCAGATGTCCAAATCTCCCGGATTGGAGTAAAATTCAATAGAGGGGTTCACCGTGTAAAGTGAGCTTTAGGCCTCCGATTTAGACGAGAGTCGGTCGGCCTTCTTAAACTCAGTTGGGCACGACTTCGAGAGAAGCGTGTTCAAGCTTTAGGAACCTACACGGTCAAGGACTTTTACCCTTTTAAGCTTAGGTTTATTTATCGTCTTTTTAATCGTCTCCTACTGAAGTGATTCTTGATCGAGTGCGCCTCTTTATTATTAGCTCTAATTCTTTTTATCCGGCAAGTAGTTTAGTTTTCTTTTTATTTTAGTTCTTTAATTCCTGTTTTTAGTTTAGCATTTAATATAAATATCATTTGATAAAATAATAGCGAACGCCTTTGAGTAGAAGTAGTCATTACGCCCCAGGGAAATACGATCTTGATACTAATCTTTAGTATCCTATACTATAACCGATAAGGTATGCTTGCCTTTATCGGATATAGAATCGGAGAATATTCTCAACCACCACATCCACTTTCCCCTCTCTAACCCTCTCTCCGCAGTTGCGAAATTCTGTACCAAGTTTTTGGCGCCGTTGCCGGGGAATGTTTTGATATTTTGAAAAAAGGATTACTATTAATTTTATCATTTTTGTTTTGTTTTTTTTCTCTCATCTCTCTCACCCCACTCTCGCGGTTGATTAATTTTATTTTGAAATGTGTAATCTTTGTTTTAATTGTGGAGAGTTCGGTCACTCTCGCGAGGAGTGTTGGGTAAGGTATCCTTCATCCTCCCATGATTTTATCCCTTCCGGATCGAATCAATTTGGCCAAATTGATCCGTCCGCAAATTTTTTTTCATGGGGTTAAGATGGTTTTCAAACGCCTTCTTACCCTTCTCCTCCGAATTTTTCTAATTTTAATTTTTCCGGAAATTTCTTGAATGGACATTTTGATCCTAGCCCTACTTTGAACTACTTAGGGTGGCAACACCCTGATCATTCTTGGGGCCAAGGTGATCATCAATCCATTCCATCTCAAGATTTTTCCGCTTTTTCTCCGCAAGTTTGCGCGCCTCCAATTTTTGATTCTAGTGAAAATGAAGTCATTTTTGATGGTGTAGCATTTAATGCACGCATCAATGCTCACTTCAAAGTGATTTTTGACGCTTTGGCTGCTGAGGCCGCATCTTTTTCTTCCCCTCCTCCTCCTATTTATCTTTCGAATGATGAATCTTCGGATATTCCGCAGTGCCTTCAATCACTTGCGGAAGACGATTATTCAGATATTCCATTCTGCCTTCAACCTCTCGAGGAGGAAATTTCCCCCGATATTCCGATTTTTTTTCAAGTTTCCGACGAATACGAACTTTCTTGTGTTCGATCTTCTGAAGAGATTGATTTTTTGGATATCCCGGTTTGCTCCCAATCTTCCGAAATGATTGCCATTCACGTGGAGCAACCAGATTTTTCTATCCAACCATTCCCTTGTAATCAACCGCCATCGCCTTCTTCTTTTTCTTCTCTTCCCCCTCCTTGTGAAAATTCTATTTTCTTTTCTTGTTTTATTTTTCCTTCTAGTTTAGTTTCTACTTCTTCGCCCCCTTCTAATAGTATAGTTTCTTTTTCTAGTTTTTTTTCTTTTTCTAAATCTTCTTGTTTTTTATTTTACTTAAAAAATAAAAAATTACAAAAAATTATTTTTATTTACTTAAAAAATGTTTTGGCACTCGCGTCAAAACGCGTTTTGCGCGAGCTGCCATTATATTTCTCTTTTTATTTTCCTTTTAGCTAACAAAAAACATCGAGCTCAACGACGTTTTAAACAAAGAGCGCTCTTGGGAGGCACCCCTTGCTTATCTTTTTGTTTTTTTGTTTTTTCGTTTTTTTTTTGTTTTGTGCAGGAATAAGCTCCGACATATTTGTGCAGCTTATCGCCTCGTAACTTGGACTGAAGTCGATCTTTAGCTCAAGTTTGGGGGACGCAATTTCAAACGTCTGGGCATCAAACGCTAGGGAAGCATCTTTTCCCTCTCTTTGCATTTTTTTCTCTTCTCTTCTCTCTCTCTTCTCACTCTCTTTATACTTAACTTTAAACATTGGGGACAATGTTTAACTTTAAGTATGGGGGAGTGTTCCCTTAATATTTTACTTTGGGGGACGCAATTTCAAACGTCTGGGCATCAAACGCTAGGGAAGCATCTTTTCCCTCTCTTTGCATTTTTTCTCTTCTCTTCTCTCTCTCTTCTCATTCTCTTTATACTTAACTTTAAACATTGGGGACAATGTTTAACCTTAAGTATGGGGGAGTGTTCCCTTAATATTTTACTTTAGAAAAAATTGTATATATAATATTTTTAAAAAAAAAAAATCCAAAAAAAAAATATATAAATATTTTTGAAAAAAAAAATCCCAAATTAAATTGAGTTAATTTTTGCCAAATCAATTAGTACCCCGATACTTTGCTTTTTATTGTTTTTTTCAAGCTCATGTCTACTTTCTTAGTTAGAATAAATTTGATTAACTTTCTGTTTAAATATGTTTATCGAGTAGTATGTTGACTCATGCAGTGTTCCTATTTAGGGTAGTATGCTATTTTTGAAAATTTTTTGAATTTTTCTTTACTTTTCCATAGTCTTTCTTTTATTTCTTTTACTTTTATAAAACCCATCTCCCTTATTTTTCATTATTAAAATCTTTTTAAACGTTAATTTGTATTAAGTGTAGTAGACACCAACCGGTCTAGACGCTTATTATCATTATTTTCATGAAAGCAAATTCTCTATTTTTTTTTTGCTTATCCTCTTTTGAAATTTCAAAGCTTTACTTTGAGTAGATTTAGGAAGCATGAAAATGATTTGGGCATTTCTTTTGTAATGCTTGAGCCTTTGCACCTCGCCTAACAATAACCATTGCTAGCCATTTTTGTGCCTTTTCCTTTCCTTTTTGTAGCCCCACTTTTTATTTCACCACGACCAAATAGCCTACCTACATGCACACTTTAAAATTATTTTTGAGCTTTAATTGCAAATGTGCATCTTTTTGAAAAAATTAGTGGAAAATCTTTGTGTTATCTTTTGCTACAAAAGTGAAAAGTTTTGAGTATAAAAAAAATGAAAAAAAAATGATGAAAATTATTGAGAAAAAAAGTAAAAGAAAAGAAAAGAAAAGTATTTATTTTGGCTAGTTTTATTTTGGCAAAGCTCATTTTCTTTTTGTTTTAAGTGTGCAAATATCCCTCGTGTTTATCTTTTTGAATATCGCACCCTTAAAAACCTAAGCCTAATTATACGCCTAATTAAAGCCCTAATGATTCATGCTTTCTACGTTTACTTTTTAGTATAGTAGCGAGAAACTAGATTGAGTAAGTATTTTTGATAGAAATATTGAATTTTGTCTTGATTGACTATGATTTTAATTTGTCTCTTAGGCTTTAGTAGTGACTCAATGCATTTTTTACTCGTTACTTTATTAAGTT
The DNA here is from genome assembly GCA_039513925.1 of Platanthera zijinensis. NCBI lineage: Eukaryota > Viridiplantae > Streptophyta > Magnoliopsida > Asparagales > Orchidaceae > Platanthera > Platanthera zijinensis. The sequence goes on along the minus strand of CM077082.1, from coordinate 152,285,790 downwards.
TTAATTCTGTAAAAATTTGGGATGATTTGTTTTTATATTTAGTAAAATTTATAAAATTTTGTGCTAAGTTAAAGTAGGACTTTTCGGTTCTTTTTCAAAAATTTCTCTACCTCTAAATTCCTGTCTTACTCGTTTATAGCATTTTTAAAATTTTCAATTAATCCTCTTTATTTTCTCTAACTCGTAGTCTTTGCTTGAGGACAAGCAAAATAATAAGTATGGGGGAATTTGATGATGCATATTTTAGCTTAATTTATTAGGGTAAAAATATGTTATTTTCGTTTTAAATCTCTTTCTTTATGTTATTTTATGCTTATTTTTATGTAAATATTATAAATAATATTTATTTTCTGTTTTTGCAGGTTTCAACAAATTTCCAAAAAAAAATCCCCTGACACGCCCCCCCTGTCACGCCTTCTCGGGCGTGACCAAGGGCGTGTCACCTGCTCCCGATGTTGAAAGCCGCCAGATGAAGTTCCCGCCAAAAATCCCCTGTCATGCCCCACTGACACGCCCACCCCGGGCGTGACACGGGTTGTGTCGCCCTCTACCCGAAGTCTGCCGCCTTCTTCAATGCATTCTACAACGCTGCACGCAACAGTACTGTCACGCCCCATGTCACGGGCGTGACCTGGGGCGTGACTGCCCCGATTCCGACGTTTGATGGACCTGCGACTGCTGACTTTGACTTGACACGCCTGTCACGCCCCCTGTCACGGGCGTGACCTAGGGCGTGACCACCATCATACCGAAATAATCATCATTCCCGCCAGAATTCAGCTCCCGAGGTCAAATACGTACTTGTCACGCCCCCTGACACGCCCCCCCCCCCCTGGGCGTGTCGGAGGGCGTGACCAACCCGTGGGAAAAGTCTATAAATACCAGACCCCCCCTTCCATTTCAGCAACTTTTGGGGAGAGGGGAAGTGCTGCTAGTTCATTTCTTAGGGTTTAGTATTTTTATTTTCATGTTTTACTCTCTCTCTCCCTCCATTTCTAGTTTTTAATTTCATGCGATGCACTTTCATTTTCCTGTAATCTTTTCTTATTCGTATCGTAGCAGTAGTTAGTTTATTTTCATGCACTTGTAATCTCCGTTCCTAGTTGTAATCGTTTTTATTTTCAATAAAATTGTAGTTGGCATTTCCTTTTTCTAATTCGCTCTCTTTAGCTTTCGTGCACCTTTATTATCTACCCCTCTCTTTCCCTTTTTACTATGATTAACTAATCCTCCTTGTACTCGATCTTGATGATCCGAGGTTCGAGCGATTAAGTTATGACGCTTTAATTAACCTTTCCTTTTTTTAGGTTAGGGCCTTGAATTACTCTTGATTAATCATGGGTTGGAGGTATATTATCGATATATACTCTCCACCTTTGCTTTCATTCTGCGCTAGACGAGAGGCCGATAGAATGAAGTGAGCATTCAAGAGTAAAGGGAGTTGTACGCACCCCTCGAGAGAGGCAGACGTCCAAATTTCCCGGATTGGAGTAAAATCCAATAGAGGGGTTCACCGCGTAAAGCGAGCTTTAGGCCTCCGATTTAGACGAGAGTCGGTCGGACCTTCTTAAACTCAGTTGGGCACGACTTCGAGAGAAGCGTGTTCAAGCTTTAGGAACCTCCACGGTCAAGGACTTTTACCCTATTAAGCTTAGGTTTATTTATCGTCTTTTTAATCGTCTCCTGCTGAAGTGATTCTTGATCGAGTGCGCCTCTTTATTATTAGCTCTAACTCTTTTTATCCTGCAAGTAGTTTAGTTTTCTTTTTATTTTAGTTCTTTAATTCATGTTTTTAGTTTAACATTTAATATAAATATCATTTGATAAAATAATAGCGAACGCCTTTGAGTAGAAGTAGTCATTACGCCCCAGGTAAATACGACCTTGATACTAATCTTTAGTATCCTATCCTATAACCGATAAGGTACGCTTGCCTTTATCGGATATAGAATCGGGGAATATTCTCAACCACCACATCCACTTTCCCCTCTCTAACCCTCTCTCCGCAGTTGCGAAATTCTGTATCACCCTTCATCAACCCTGATCTCCTGCAGCTCAACAGAGCCACCTCCAAATGACATCAGCTCATCAAAGACAACATCTCTCGAAACAACAAACTCCTTATTAAAGGATCCATGCACTTCCATCCCTTCTTTCGCTCATCGTAGCCTACAAAGACAAGCTTCCTTACCTTTGCATCAAGCTTTGTCCTCAGAGTATCCGGGACATGCACATAGCAGGTTGATCAAAACACCCAAAGGTGTTCAACACTAGGCTTCTCCTTGAACATCAGCTCATGAGGAGACTTCATGTTTATCGGACTCAAAGGCATCTGATTGATGATGTAAGTTGCGCAGGCCATTCCTTCTGCCCAAAAGTACCTAGGAATTCCCTTTGCATGAAGCCAGCATTTGTAGGTTTCCATCAAATGACAGAACTTCCTCTCCGCCACTCCATTTTGTTGTGGTGTATGAGCACAAGTAAGCTCTCTCTGGATCTCGTGCTTCCTGTAGAAGTTATAAAACTCGGATGATACAAACTCACCACCATTTTCTGATCTAAAGTTCTTGATCCGTAGGCCAATCCGACCCTCCACCAGCTCCTTGAACTCCGCAAACAATTTGAAAGCAGCTGACTTCTCCTTCATGAAATACAACTATGTGTATCTTGAGTAGTCATCAATCAGCACCAGAATGTATCTGCTTCCTCTAAGACTAACAGTAGCAGTTGGCCCCATCAAATTTCTATGGATGCACTCCAAAGGTGCCTTGCTCCTTATCTAAGACTTGTCAAACGGAAGGCGATGAGCCTTTCCGAACTGACATCCTGCGCAAACATGGCCATCTCCGTAGGATGACAACATTGGCAAGCCTTTCACAAGGCTTCTCATCGCCATAGCTTTCAGCTTGTCCATCCCTACGTGCCCTAGCTTCTCATGCCAAATAGAAGTGCTATCGTTGTCCCTCATCCGATCAACATAAGAGCTTGTTGATAAAACAAACAAGTCTCTAACCCTTCTCCCTACATGAGAAACATCAGCCTTTACCGCTAATACGTTGCGGAGAAATTTCACTTCTATTGGCCCAAACAGAACGTGATAGCCCGCATCGACCGCATTATTCATATAGAAGAGGTTATTCTTCATGTCAGGTACGTATATACACACCTAAACATAAGTGGACCCTAAGCACTATCCAAAGAAATAACACCCTCGTTATCTATAGTATGAACATAATCATCAGCTGTAATAATAGCTTCGTTACCTGAGAATCTCTGTAGTGAACAGAACTTCGACTCGTCTCCAATGAGGTGATGAACATACCCCAACTAACCTATCCAGTCATCTTGGTAGTTGACGGTAGAGAGAGAACAAACATAAGTGCTTGTCAAGAAGGCTCCTCCCCATCCGGCTTCCTCAGCACTGGAACAAGCTCCCTCCTTATCTGCAACATGCCTAGGTTGCAGCTTGACCTTACAGTCGCGCTTTAACTACCCCGGCTGATTACAACTATAGCACTTCAACTCCTTATTCTAGTTCTTCGTAGGAGCAGCGCTCCTCTCTTGCTGATAGGAAGTTGAAGGCACATCCGCAGTAGTATGCTTCTTCTTCTTCTCCCATCTCTTCTTCTCTTATCAGTGAAGAGAGCTTCACCACCACCTTCAGAGATAGTAACTCCGGCCATCTGCTTAGCAAAGCTCTCCTGTGTTGCCAACAGATTCTCCAGCTCCAGCAAGGATGGCTGAGTCACCCACACTTGAATAGAAGTCACAATGGCCACATATTCCTTCCGCAACCCGCAGACTATGTGCCTCTTCAACTTAGCTTCAGAGATGGGCTCATCAGGATCCAATGCTGATATTTTAGCGCACAGGTTCTTCATCTTAAGAAATAACCTTGAGATGGAAAGATCTCCTTGAGTTGCCTTAGCCAACTCATTTTCTAAGAACTTTAGTCGCGCTACATTCTTCCTGTTGAACAATCCATTAATGGATGTCCAGATCTCAGCAGCAGACTCCCATCTTAAGATGTGATCAAAGAGCTCAGGTGAGATAGCCCGCCTGAGAGCAAACTCTGTCTTTGTATTAGTATTCCTCCAAGCTCTCACATGTTCAGCAGTACCAGTTGCAGCAGTCACTTCTTGCTTGTCGTCACCACTGATGACCTCCCACAACTCCTCGCCAATGAGATAGCTCTTCATACATGACTTCCACTTCTTGAAGTTAGTTGTTGTAAGAAGTTCAATACCAAGACAACTTGAAAAAGCTGACTCCATTGCAAACAACAACAGATCAAATAGCTTCCAGAAGCACCGAGCACAACTTAGGTTGATCACTGCTCAAGCCACTGTTCCCTAAGATACCATGTTGAAATTTCACAAGATGATCAGGAGATAGCTTAGATACCAAGTAAAAACTTTCAGAGCTATCAAGCTGATTACTTGATCAAGCGGAAACGAGAACTAGGCGCAGAAACACTCCAACCAGAAACTGAGCTATGAAGATCATTGTCCACAGGGAGCAACCATAAATCTTGTAATATCAATTATCTTTATTACAAGGCAATACAAATATGGCGAGACATGATTTCTCCAAGTAAAAAAGAGAAGCAAACAAGTAAGCAAGAAGAAACAAGCCGGGCGGACTGCCTCAGAGACTGCTGAGTCCGCTGAGTCCGCCGAGACTGCCAAGCCGCTGCTGCACCAACTGAATTACGGAGTCCACGAAGTCTGCATACTACCCGTTATTCTGCTGACTGACAACTCTGCAAGTTGTCTCCGAACTAAAGAAACAGACCGCCTAGTCTGCTAAGATTGGCAGACTGGTTATTGAACTTAGAAAATTGCCAAAGGAGAGAAGACTGGCTGGCCACAAATGCGACCTGCTGAAACCTCTGATTGTAAACTGCGAGCTCCACTTATTCCTGACCGCAGTCATAACTAGACTCCTGGCTTCACAGTGCTAGTCGCGCAACCTGCAAATAACAACCAGTTAACCTTCTCAAATCGCGCGGACAAGAAAAATGAGGCCGCAACAATTAACCAACGCTCAACTTACTGTTCCTCTATTACTATTGATATGATGGGGGGTCCTATTTATAAGCACGGAGAGGAGTGTGGTAACCTCTATTGGAACCCCACCTTATTTAGGGTTGATTTGGGTTAGGTTTACTATTAGGATTCTCTGATGACGCATATATATAGTCTAGGGTCATAAGTCTTTTTTAGGACTAGGATAAGTCAACAACCTAGAGTGATTGTCTTTCACATTCAGAAGACTTAGAAGACAAAAGAACCCTTCATAGAAAAGCAGTTTTCCACAGTCAGAAAATGCGTTCAACGATAGCTGAACTCAGCTCGACGATCGTCGATCTCAGATCAACAAACTCAAGATTTCTTCTCTGAGTTGAGCTCGACGAAAGTTTGGCTGAGATCGACGATTTGCCAACTTTTATCAGAAATCCAGCTTGATGAAATGCTATCTCTACTTGACAAACTTGGAGTTTCGTTCAACGATTTTCTACTGCTTGTCTGCCTTATTCAGCTCGACGATATTGTATCTCAGGTCGACGAAATATGTTGAGTTCGACTATTCTAGGGCAGATTCAGTTTGACTTTCTTTCCTTATAGTTTTCCAAGTATTGATTTAGGAAACTTGATTTCAAATTAGATTTTATATATCATTAATGCTCTGATAATTAATGCTACATATTCTCCAGAATATAGTTGTTTCAAGGTAGCATTAATTAAGGTATTCACATACTAATTAGCCTATTTATTGGGATAGTTAGGGAAACAATTTAATGGCATTTTTTAGCCGTTCAACCCCCACGATTTATGCAGTAAATCAAGGATAAGTTTTAAAATTCAAAAGATTATTTTATGCAAAGGATATATAAGGTTTCTTCTTCAAAAAATAAACAGACACTTACTGACACCGAACAAGAGAGATAATATTCAGTAGAATAACAAGTGATATACAACAAATTAAAAGAAGAACACAACCAATAAATCCTCAGACTTCTTCAGTTTTCCTTCAGGAATTTCAAGAGACAACAAATCTTCATCATTCTAACAATTTCCTAAAGATCATTCATTATTTGAAGACCTACACCCTGAGCAAAGCTCTTCTCCTGAACTAATCTTCATCTAAGGGGGAGCTTTGACAACAGTAATTTCCACTAGTCTTCTCTCTGACTATTGACAGAGAAGACATCATCTTTTTTTTCACAACTGTATAAAGGGTTTCTTAACTCCCTTCAAAAGTTATTCCTTTTGGTTGTCATGTCACCTGATCAAAAGACTTGATTTGATTTTTGGGCACCTGGTCAAAAGCTCAATGGGTTGCTATATCTCCCTTAGAAAATAGATATTTTGGTTGCAGGGCACCTGATCAAAAACCTGTAGTGGATTCCTACTAGGGTGGTAGAAGAGTTGATATACCCAAGTTTAGGGGAACCACTATAAATTCTTTGTGTCGTCTGGATTGCCTTTATTTTTTATTTTGATGTGTTGTGATAGTTCTTATTTTTTTTCTCTCTTTATATATACATATAACTTATTTTAAATCCACTATAAAAATTATTCAAAAGCTTTTAAAACTCTATTCACCCCCCCCATCCCCCTCTAGAGTTAGTGTGATCTATCCCTTCTCTTTCAATTGGTATTAGAGGGTGAGGTTGTTTGGTTTCACAGGCTAACACCTTAACCAAAAGATCTTTGTTAGATCTCATTTACTCTAGTGTCTTCTCTCTAAATCATGGCACAAAATAAAGAATACTCAAGCACAAGACCTCCAGTGTGCAATATGAACAAGTTTGCACTTTGGAAGGCAAGGATCAGATTATATATGAATTCAATTGATGAAGATATCTATAATTCTATCTTGACAGGTCCCCCCACATCTTCTACAACAACATCAACAATTACCAATGCATTTCCACCCCCTGAGTGGACTGATGCATAGAAGAAAGCAAAGATGGCAGATGCTAAAACTATGAAAATTCTGGCACAGACAATGTCAGATGACATATTTCAGAAGGTTGTTGAATGCACTTCAGCCAAGGACATCTGGGTTTCCTTAAATGCAATGGTTATTGGTTTAGTAGATGAAAGGAAGGACAGAATGTCTCACCTGATTTCTCAATATTAGAATTTCAAGAAGGGTGAATAAGAATCAGGGTCTGAAATGTACATCGGACTCTGTCTCATCATCAATGAGCTGAAGACTCTTGAAAAGGACATCACATTGACAGAAGTCAATGATAAGATCCTTATGTGCTTCCCTAGCACATGGGACTCAAGAATCTTGCTAATCAAAGAATCCATAAGTCTGAATGAGATTTCAACTGAAAGTCTCTTGGGCAAGCTCAAGTCTTATGAGCAGCTCATCAAGTCAAGGGTAGCTGAGCAAAAGGCTTCACCTTCACCCAGGAAAGAAAAGAGCATTACTTTCCAAGCTACAGATGAAACTGAAGCTCTTCCGGCAAATGAAGAATTAATTAGTCTTCTGGCCAAAAGATTCTATAAGATAACCAAGAAGGACTTCAGGAGAAGGTCTTCAAGAAATGAAGATAAACCAAGGTATGATAAAACTCTTACAAAGGAAATTGTGTATTTTGGTTGTAGGAAGCCTGGACACATTATATCTGAGTCTCTAGAGAAGCAGATGATGTACAAGCTGAAGGAAAAGGACTCCAGGAAGCACTCCAACAGATCCTCTTCCAACAAATACAAGAAGAAGGAGAGAGGTTTTGTTGCCGAGACATGGAGTGACTCAGCTTCAGAGTCTTCATCTTCCAGCTCCAGTGAAGATCAAGAAGAAGCTAAAGCAAAGGAAGTTTGTTTGATGGCAATCAATGCCTCGTGCAATAATTCTGAAGAAGAATCAGAAGCCGAGGTTTCTGAGCCAGAAGAGGATCAGGTAATATCCTCATTTAATTTTACTTCAGAACTATTTATAACTGAATTTAAATTACTATGTAATGACTTAATTAATTCTGAGAAGTAAATCAAACTTCTCAGAGAAAAATTAATTGAACATGAAAAATTTTTTTTCTTAAAACTTAAAATTAAAAGATGAACTAGATGCTGCTTCCAAACAAATTATCTCTTTAGAAACTAAACTGAATGAAGCTAAGCATTTTGAAGAATCTCTAAATGGGAGAAGTATTAAATTAATGAACATTACTAGTACTGTAAATGCTAGACTAAATGGCAAATTAGGCTTAGGAGCTTCACCTAGTTAGCCATCTATCATTAGGAAAAATATTCTTTCAACCCCTATAAAATTTATATGAGAAAAGGGTAAAGAAAGGTTGAAGATAACAAATAGCAAACAAAAGAATTTCAAAAACCAAAACATAAGAAAAGAAAAAATAAAAATTTCATTATAAACCATGTTCAATATTTTTCGTCGAACTCCGATCGATGAAATGTATATAGTTCAACGAACTCAGATCGACGAACTCTGAACACAAACTTTATATATAATAAATCGTCTAACTGTGATCGACGAAATCATATTGGATCATCGAACCGCGATCGATGAATTTGGGGCACTGGAAATGAAAACTTTCATTCTCTGAGCAGAGTTCGATGAACTCATCCCTTTTTGTCGAACGCAGATTGATGAACTTTCTGGCATTCGTCGAACTCAGAAAACTTCAACAGGAACTTAAATTTTTCCAGAAATTTTAATTATCCTAAATCAAATATTAATCACTTTACCAAATGGATAATCCCACCTAGGAAATTTCATCCTCTAGTATATAAGAATCAACCAGAGTTTTCTTACATTTCCAGTTTCAAATTTGAAAAGAATCAAGGACCCAAGGTTACTTAGGTGAAGAAAAACTATTTAATTTTCTTGCAGGTACTGGACTATCCTACCACAGAGTAACAGTGGTACCTAGATAGTGGATGTTCAAAGAACATGATAGGAAGAAAAGACAACCTAACCAACTATAAGTCTAAGCTAGCTTGGACTAAAGGTGATATTTGGAGATTCCAACTATGGTCAAATAGAAGGCTATGGGAATGAAAGAATTGGAGCTGTCACCTTCAAGAAGGTAGCATATGTGAGTGGTATAAAACATAACCTAATATCCATAAGCCAGTTATGTGATGAAGGTTATCACGTAACCTTTCACCAATCCTCCTGTTTTATTACTTCAGTAGACAACAAAATTATTTTAACTGGACTTAGATAAGGGAACATTTATGTAGTTAATTTCAAGTCAGCCAAGTCAGAAATTTGTTTGTTCAATCAGATTAACAATAATAATAATCTTTGGCATAAAAGATTAGGACATGTTAACTTTAAAAACATTGCTAAATTATCTAGGGACAATCTTGTTAGAGGATTGCCTTCTGGCCCCTACAAGAAGGAAAGCCTCTGCAGGGCTTGTCAATTAGGCAGGCAAACAAAAAATAGCTTTAAATCTATTAATAAGAGTGATTCACCCGGGATTCTGTACTTGCAACATATGGATCTTTTTGGACCCATTGTTGTACAGAGCTTGGGAGGGAAATATTATACATTAGTCATTATAGATGACTTCTCTAGATTCACTTGGGTGTTCTTTTTGATAAATAAGTCAGATAACTTCAAAGTTCTTACAGATTTTCTTAAGAGCATTCAGATTGAGTACTCTACTCTAGTTGCATTGATCAAAAGTGATCATGGTACTGAGTTTGATTCTCTTCTCATGCAAGAATTCTGTGAGAAGGAAGGTATCATACATTGCTTCTCTGCTCCTAGGACTTCTCAACAAAATGGGGTAGTAGAAAGGAAAAATAGAACTCTAATTGAATGTGCAGGGACATTGCTTGCAGATTCTTTCTTGGACCTATCCTTGTGGATAGAGGCTGTAAGCACTACAAATTATGTCTTGAACAAGAGTTTAATACATAAAATTAAGGGCAAGACTCCCTATGAATTTCTCAAAGAGAAGCAACCTAAAGTTAACTATTTTAAAGTATTTGGTTGTAGATGTTTTATTCACAATAATAACAAGAAACACCTTAGAAAGTTTGAAGCCAAAGATGTAGAGGGAATTTTTCTTTGATATTCCCAAGTCAGCAAGGCCTATAGGGTTTTTAATAAATCCACCTTAAAAATTGAAGAATCTGTACATGTTTCATTTGATGAAGCTAATATGTTTTATAAGGAGAAGGATTATTCTACCATAGAAAATTTGCAAGTACCAAATTTGTGTGAGAAAATGGATGATTTAATCCTAATACAAGAGGATATATCGCATCTTTTGCAACAAATTATTGTTGAAGACAGTGAAGAAGATTTCATCTAAATTATTGCTAACCCTACAACAGCCAACATAATTCCACAAGAGGAATTAATTCCAAATGTTGTAGCTGTCCAAACTCCTCCAACTGATCTTGTCACACTTAGAGATCTCCCTATATATCAAGTGATTGGAGACATATAAGTTGGTGTGCAAACAAGACATCAACTCAACCAAGACTTGATGCATGCTTGCTTCATATCTCAACTTGAGCCTCAATCCATACAAAATGTAGAGCAAGATCCCCACAGGATTATTGCAATGCAAGAGGAGCTTAATTAGTTTGAGAGATGTAGAGTTTGTGATTTAGTTCCAAGACCCAAATACTACCCAGTCATTGGAACTAAATGTGTATTCAGAAACAAATTGGATGCACAAGGAGCTATAGTAAGGAACAAAGCAAGATTGGTACCTCAAGGCTATTCTCAGGAGGAAGGAATTGACTATGATCAAACCTTTGCCCCTATTGCAAGGTTGGAGGCTATCTGAATATTCCTTGCTTATGCAGCCTACAAGAAGTTCAAAGTCTACCAGATGGATGTCAAGAGTGCCTTCTTGAATGATGAACTTAAAGAGGAAGTATATGTGGAGCAACCACCAGGTTTTATCTCTCCAACTCATCACTCTTTTGTTTTAAAATTACATAAAGCTCTCTATGGTTTAAAGCAAGCTCTAAGATCTTGGTATGAGACCCTAGCTAGCTTTCTTTTAGAACATAAGTTCACTAGGGGCATGGTAGATACGACTTTATTTATTAGGCATCATAAAGATAAAATTTTGTTAGTACAAATATATGTAGATGACATCATTTTTGGCTCTACTGATTCTAAATTATGCAAAAGGTTTTTTCACCTGATGCATTCCAAGTTTGAAATGAGTAGCATGGGTGAGCTTTCATACTTCCTTGGACTTCAAGTGAAGCAATCCTCTAATGGCATATTCATCTCCCAATCTAAATATGCTAAGGAGCTAATTAAAAGGTTTGGGATGTCTGATGCCTCAGCTATGAAAACACCCATGGCTTCCAATGCTGTGATTGATTCTGATGAATAGGGCAAGCCAGTCGATTAGAAATTGTTGGGTCATTGTTATATCTTACAGCTAGTAGACCAGATATAATTTTTGATACATGTCTTATGCTAGGTTCCAAGTGAACCATAAAGAATCTCACCTAATTTTCTTTAAAAGAATTTTGAGATATATAAAGGGTTACCCAAATTTAGGACTCTAGTATCCAACTGAGTCAGAATTTGAATTAACTGGATTCGCAGAAGCTTAATTTGTTGGATGTAGAGTTAACAGGAGAAGCACATCAGGAACATGCCAGTTCTTTGGTGAATTGCTTGTGTCTTAGTTTTGCAAGAAACAAAAATCTGTGTCCACTACAACTGCAGAAGCTGAATACATTGTAGCTGGTAGTTGTTGTTCACAAATATTGTGGATTCAAAACCAACTCCTGGATTATGGATACAATCTAAATAATTCAACTATATTTTGTGATAATACCAGTGCAATTTCCATTGCACAAAATCCAGTGCATCATAGTATGACCAAGCATAAAGAAATAAGGCATCATTTCATTAATTATTGTGTAGACAAAAAGAAAATTAACCTTGTCTTTATCTCTATTGATTTCCAAAGAGCAGAAATCTTCACTAAACCATTAGATGAGAAGAAACATCTGTTCTTTTTAAATCAGCTAGGCATGATTAATGGAGAAGGTCTAATTTGATTTCTGTCTGAGTTTTCAAGAATTGGTCATTTTTCGTCGAATGGAGATCGATGATCTGTGAACTCTTCTAGAGTTTTTCGTCGAACGGAGATCGACGAAATCTCTTAGTGAAATTTTTTCGTCGAACTGAGATCGACGAATTTTTTTCTGTAAATATTTCGTTGAACGGAGATCAACGATCTATTTTCCCGCTCTTCTAACTTCGGTCGACGATACTTATCTCTTTATGGGTAATTTCGTCGAACAGAGCTCGAAGTTTTTCTTTTTCGTTGGACGGAGTTCGTCGCTTCATCTTCTAAAAACCTATAATTAGGTTTTTCCTCGAACTTCATGTCGCACTTTCCAGTTCTCTTGCACTTGATCTCTTGTTTCGTTTTGCAGAGCAATGGCGATTTCTCAAGCCCTCCTCTCAAACATGAAATTTGATGCTAGTTTTGATATCGACCTTGAATCTTTAAGTCACTCGGATCAAATATTCAAGGATATCCTTCAGTTGTTCGAAGATCATAATCTGCAGTACTTCATGACAACCAGAATCAAACTTCCAGTTTCATAGAAAAAGGAATGGATGTTTACTGCAAAGCTTCAGGATACCCCAGCCATTGTTGACACCATCTCTAGTAATTAAGTTATCTTAACTCCAGATGTTTTAACTGATATTTTTGGATTTGTTAATGGGGAAGATGATATTTAGTTCTCTAGTAGTTAATTTACTGATATGGTAGATAGGTTGGGTCACTCTGAGGGAAATCCTAACCATTTACTCAAGAAGAATCTGTTTATAGAATACAGATTTTTGGCAGATATAGTAGGCAAAGTGTTGCTAGGTAAACACTCTGCTCATGACCATATCACCAGGCACCAATTCAACCTGATGTGTGCCCTGGTCAATAAGAAGTCAGTGAACTGGGGAATAATCTTCTTTGATTCTATCAAGAAGAAGCTAACAGAAAAATCTAGAGGATATGGAAGGATCCTAGGGATCTTCCTTCAGGCTAAGTGCCTAGAATTGTTGGTCTCCCATACCACTTTCATCAATGCTTCCAAGAGGCTTACCTGAGCTCTCTTTGGAAAATAGGAGAGGACTATCCCAAAGCCATCAAGGGCCTCCTCCTCCAGAGCTTTAGAGGACACAAGGGCAGTCATAGCCACTCCCCCACTTCCAGAAGAAGTTCTTCCATACACCAAAATTCCTTCACCTCCTCAACAACAACCATCCACTATCATCCCTCCTACTTCACCTCTTCCACCACCATCACCTCAACTTTCACCAGTCATTATCCATGAGGATACACCATCTCCACCTCCTCAATCACCTATTCATCATCATTCTGATAAAATTCCATCCACCTCTTCACAACAAATTTTCAACTTATTGTCACCTCCTCAACCATCTCCACATCACTCTCCATCTCCACACCATTCTCCAATTAAATCCCCCATCTAGGAAAACATCACTACCACCATTCCTACCACAATTCCATCCAACATTCCATCCAACATTACTTCAACTTTTCCAGAATACCTCTATATAGAATTTCCTAATTCTTTCACTGTGTGTTCTAACTGTTGTCATCAAACCACCTATACCCCTTCTACTCCTGAACCCCTTTACCTAAATTTCTCTGACAAAGCTAAAGACCTCCTCAACTTCATCTCCCCAACTCTAGAGCAGCTAATAGCTAAGGCTATTGCTCCTCTTTTTGCCTCCATCTACTCTCTTTCTGCATAAATTGCTGCTCTCTCCTCCGTCCCTTCTTTTGGGGGCCTGGCTTTAGGGCTTTCTGAAACCAGGCAGGGGGAGATGTTTAATGAAGAAGTTCAAGCTCCTCCTCCTGCAGCATCAGCAGTATCAGTTTCTCCAGAAGCAGAAGTTCCAATAGAAATTATTGATATTATTGATGATGATTCAGATACTAATATGATTTGTGATGTAGATAATGAAATAAGCATTGTTGGTGATTTCATGATAAATCCCACAGTTGATTTGGTTTCTTTATTACAATCTTTTGATTCTATATATAGCAACAATCTTCCAGTTCCAGCTATTTCAGTTTCAGATATGTTAAAAGCTATAATGTGTTATTCATCCCCAATAAATCCTAAAATTTCGGATCAACTCAGTTCAAGCTTATTAGTTCCTAATAATGTTATAGAGCTTATAGTTGTGTCAGAGCCAAAAGCTCTTTCACCTCCAACTTTTAAATGGGCAGAATCTCCTTTGCCAGATATGGATGAGATTATGTTTGTTGATATGGAAGAAGAACATGAGTCTTTTCAGGATCAAATTGTTTCAGAAATTCAAGCAGAGCTTGCTGTTCCAGTACAGTCTCTGGCTGAATCTATTGGGCCTCAGCCTCATCCTTTTCTTTCTGAAGATATGCTTAAATAGATTCATGATTTATATGATAATCAAGCTAACTCCTCTTCTAATGATTATGATGATGATGAAGAATCTGATGATTCTCAAGATACTACTTCTAAGAAGAGGAAAGCCAAGAAGAAGGCCCCAGCAAAAGCTGCAACTAAGCCAAATCCTATAGCAGATATTCCCTACTATATTCTCCACAATATAAAGCTCACTCCAGAATCTCCTAATTTGATGAGATACTCAAAAAATGAGCTAAAGGAAAGGAAGAAGAGAAAGAGATATGATTTTCCACCTAAGAAGTCTTGGAGAGGACAACATCCTCCTCCTCCTCCAGCTACAGGTGCTTCAGGAAATGTTTCTCAGTCTCAAAGGTCTTCATCTTATTCACAACCCTCAGGATCTTCTCAGAAATAAGAGAGAGCTTCTAGGTCTTATTCTCAAGGTAGCTCACAACAATAGAGAACTTCTCAAAGCAGCTCTTAGCAAAAGCAAGGATCAAGCCCAGAAAGGCCTTTTTCTCCAGCTTATGAGCCAGAGCTAGATCCAGATTATAGAATGGAAAGATTCAAGGAACTCATTTTTCTGTCTTAAATTAACAAATCCAAATCAGAAGTAAAGGATATTTCTCAATTCACAACAATGTCTTCCTATAGGCAAAATGAATTTGGTAAATTCCAGGTAAAGAAAACCTTATTTGATCTTAATGCTTATATACAGTTACATCTAGAGGCAGTTGTGCCCAGAGCTTTTACTCAAAAATTTCTTGGCATTCAAGACCTGAAGATGACCCAAAAAGAAGCACATGATCCTACAAGAGCAATGATAATCACTAATCCATCTTTTGCTTCTTCTTCTGAAGTGCCTAAGAAAGATCCTTGACTTATTTATGGTTTTGAACTATTTGTTTTTATTGTCTGTTTAAAACTTTCATAGTTCTGTAATATATCTGCTGAATGTGTTATTTCTGCATGATATATCTTTTTGCTTTTTGTTATATTTCTTTGTAAATAGTGACCTCACCCAAATAGGGGGAGATTGTTGGAACCCCACCTTATTTAGGGTTGATTTGGGCTAGGTTCACTATTAGGATTCTCTGATGACCCACATGTATAGTCTAGGGTCATAAGTCTTTTTCTAGGTCTAGGATAAGTCAACAACCTAGAGTGATTGGCTTTCACATTCAGAAGACATAGAAGACAGAAGAACCCTTTAGAGAAAAGCAGTTTTCCATGGTCAGAAAATGCGTTCGACGATAGCTGAACTCAGTTCGACAATCGTCGATCTCAGATCGACAAACTCAGGATTTCTTCTCTGAGTTGAGCTCGATGAAAGTTGGGCTAAGATCAACGATTTTCCAGCTTATATCAGAAACTTAGCTCGATGAAATGTTATCTCAGCTCGACAAACTTGGAGTTTCGTTCAACATTTTTCTAATACTTGTCTGCCTTATTCAGCTCGACTATATTAAATCTCAAATCGATGAAATATGTTGAGTTCGACTGTTCTATGGCAGATTCAGTTCGACTTTCTTTCCTTACAGTTTTCCAAGTATTGTTTCAGGAAACTTGATATTCAAATTAGATTTTATATGTCTTTAATGCTCTGATAATTAATGTTACATATTCTCTAGAATATATCCGTTTCAAGGCAGCATTAATTATGATATTCATAGAGTAATTAGCATATTTACTGGGACAGTTAGGGAAACAATTTGATGGCATTTTCTAGCCGTTCAACACCCAGGATTTCTGCATTAAATCAAGGATAAGTTTTAAAATTCAAAAGATTATTTTCTACAAAGGATATATAAGGTTTCTTCTTCAAAAAAAAATAGACACATACTGACACAGAACCAGAGAGCTAATATTCAACAAAAGAACAAGTGATAGACAAAAAATTGAAAGAAGAACACAACCAATACATCCTCAGTCTTCTTCAGTTTTCCTTCAGGAATTTCAAGAGATCACAAGTCTTCATCATTCTAACAATTTCCTGAAGATCATTCATCATTTGAAGATGTACACCCTGATCAAAGATCTTTTCCTGAACTAATCTTCATCTCAGGGGGAGCTTTGACAACAGCAATTTCCACTAGTCTTCTCTCTTACTATTGACAGAGAAGACATCATCTTTTACTTTCTTTTCACCACTGTATAAAGGGTTTCTTAACACCCTTCAATAGTTTTTCCTTTTGGTTATTAAGTATCCTAATCAAAATACTTGATTTGTTTTTTGGGCACCTAGTCAAAAGCTCAAAGGATTGCTATATCTCTCTTAGAAAATAAATATTTTGGTGGCATGACACCTGATCAAAAACTTGTAGTTGATTCCTACCAGGGTGGTAGAAGAGTGTATGTACCCAAGTTTAGGGGAACCACTATCAATTCTTTGTGTCGTCTGGATTGCCTTTATTTTTTATTTTGCTGTGCTGTGATTATTCTTGTTTTGTTTTCTCTCTTTACATATACATATCACTTATTTTAAATCCACTATAAAAATTATTCAAAAGCTTTTAAAACTCTATTCACCCCCCCCCTCTCTAGAGTTAGTGTGATCTATCACTTCTCTTTCAACTGCCCCAGTGGATAGAAACACCACCCCAGTCTGCAGCTAGCACAAGTCAGTCCACCGAGTCCGCAAGGACAAGGCCGGACAAGCCAACCAAAAAATCGCCTAGCACCAAGATTGGAAGCTAGTCCGCAACCCGGCGGACACCACACCAGTCCATATGCTGTACAGCATGTGGAAACAACAATAGCCCACAAACTGAAGCAGACCGTACACTACATGCAAACACAGCACCAACCCGCACAGGCTGCGAACACCGCACCAGCCTACAACACAAGTCCACGACCAACATGCACAAACCGCCCGGTCAACCAGCTGACAGTGCGGACTCAACGATCACCCTTGACTTATCACAGATTGTGACCAAGTCCAGCAACCAACCAATCTATGGATCATCCTCGATGGAGAAGGCTCTAGTCCGCCAGCTCCCATGACAACCCTCCAACAAGCCGCTCCACCAGAGGAAGGCAATCAGCCGAACTCACAAGCTCTAAGAGCAGTCCGCATAAAGCGAACTTCGCAGACTCATAGTGAGTCCGCCCTTCTGCGGATACTCCACTTATCCGCAAGGTTACACCAGGGAATAACCAACAAGGAAAACAGATCGCAACAATCAGGTCGCCCAGACCACCCAGACAGCACCATCAGTCGGCCCAGGCCATGCGGTCTGCCTGATCAACCCCCACTTTCACTTCACAATTTTCAACAAGCCCCCCTCCCGGCTAGTTGCGCCTGCCTCCTGGCGGGCTGCGACCACCCCCTACTCCCTTCGACCACATCGAGGAGGGCCCCGCCCACCTCCCAGCGGGCGGTACCCGCCGCTAGCTTGCCTAGGATTAAATCCCTCCTAAGTAGGCGGTATTTAATCCATGTATGAGCCGGATTAAATCCCCCACTTAGGCGAGATTTAATCCCGCCTGTGATTAATCTTTGCATTAAACCCAGGCAGGATTTAGTCCCACATCGCAGAATGGAATTATATTATCGTGTTTATATAGTTATGATGCTCTTGAAATGAAAAAGGCTTGTTATGGGGGTCTAGCCAGGGGTTAAAGATGGCGGGCCTAATTCTTATTCCTGCTAGTATACTCGCGGGCTGCTTTAGCAGGGATTTTGGGCTTGATTTTGTAGCCCGCAGATTGGGCGGGCTAACCTTATAGTGAAATGGATCGACTGGGCTGGTGGGTTGTAGGGTGCCCTTCAAAAAAATATAGATTTGAGATGCCCTATTTAGGTTTAGGAGACCTAGGAAAAAATGTGTACGACCCTGATTTGTTTGTGTGATCGAATGGTTGGGATTAGATGTGTGGTTTCTATTCAACGGTTTTGATCTAATTATGATACATCATTATAATAGGTAAATATATATATATATATATATATATATATATATATATATATATATATATATAACTTTATCTTTTTCTTTTATAAAGAAATATCGATCTCAGATCGCAACCGTTGAATAGAAACCATACATTTAATCGCAACCGTTCGATCACACAAATGCATTTGATCCACCCATTCTTTTTCTTAGGTCTCCTAAACCAATGATAGGGCATTTCAAATATACAATTTTTGTAGGGTACCCTACAACCCTCTAGCCCAGTCAAATATACGGGCTACAAAATCAAGCCCAAAATATGCTAAAGAAGCCTGTCAAGAAACCCAGCAAGCAAGATAGCCCTCTAGTTTTTGCCCATAATCACATCACTTCTTCTAAAAGAAGGCTGCCTAATATATACCCGGAAAAAACAAAAGAAATTAGCGGTGTGAGACTAAATCCTGTCGAGGATTAATACAATCCCAGACGAGATTAATCATGCATACAGTAGGCGGGATTTAATCCCGCCTAAGTTAGGCGGGATATAATCCCGCCTAAGTTAGGCTAGATTTAATCCCAGCGGGATTAAATCCCACCTAAGTTAGTTGATTCTATGAAATTTGGCTAAGTCCAGAATGGGTGATGTCAGCAAAAGTCAACAAAGTCAACGCAGTTAAAATTCTTTGCAGGAAAGTTTCAGTATGCCTTTAATGTCGCAGGCGGACAACTGTTGTCATATTTTGCAAATGGAAGGTGGTAACTCACACTTTTTAGGATTGGCCCATAGTACAAAGAGCCATTGATCAGCTGACTATAAAAGGATAAGATCAGCTGAAAGGAAGAAGCATTTAGGGTTTCCTGATTACGCATTGCGGCGGAACATCATCGTCTTCCTCGCCATTAATGACAAGCTTGAAGGTTTTATTCTAATCAGTGAACCTGAAAGCGACAAGTGTTAGCTGTTAACAAATTCACCAACGACAGCAGTTCAGAAAAGCTTTCTGATAGAGAAGAGTAGCAGCGTCATCAGATTCTGCAAGTCCAGTTGCTGATTGAAGAAGAAAAGCATTATCGAATCTACAGTTTTCAACACTAGTTACTTCCAGCATAAGCAGTAGTTCACTGAAGATACATTCATCTTGTTGCTGAGAAGAAGATAGGGCTGAAATATGCTTAACCCAGGAAGACAGACAAAGAGAAAACTCTCTTGTGTCTAATTGTTTCTCAACATTACTATTTTATGTACGAACCAGCCTTGGATCTCAGTGTAGGATTATGTGTTGAATCTGAGTTATAGGCATGTGATTAAAAAGGTTGAGGTAGGATCTAGTGTGGATCTGAGTGTAGGGATTAGGCCTGAGTTGTAGGATCCCTTGGATCTGAGGTAGGGCTGTCCTTCCAGCCTGAGTTATAAGGCTTTTTATCCTGAGGTAGGTGATTGTTTAATCACTGAGTGGTAGGGTCGGGTGCCTGTGGTGTAAGTCTTGAAGGAGACTGGGTGGTCCTGCAGGATCCTGTTGTAAGCTCTTAGGAGCCGAGAAATTGGAGTAGAGCCTTGTGTAACACACTGTTAGAAAGGTGGGAGGGACAGTTGACATACCAATAATCTGGGGAACCACAATAATTATCTGTGTCTTCTGTGTGCATGTCTTAAAATCTAGAATAATCACAGCACTAAACATAGGTAAATCTATTAAAGGTTTAAGAGATTTAAAAGTTGTAACACCCCAAAATCTTAAGATGGAGTCAAGCTGGGTGACATAGCCTAGGAAACAGGCGTGTCCCAGGGCATGTCCAGGCACACAGCCTTGGACACGGGGGTGTCCCAGGGCATGTCCAGGCACATGGCCTGGGACACGGGCATATCCCAGGGCGTGTCCTTCTCTCGAGGCGTCGACTCGAGTACTGATCGTCGAGAGGCGACGCGGCCTAGGACACGGGCGTGTCCTAGGGCCTGTCCTGTTCGGGAGAAAAAATGGCGTTGAGTGGAGCTAATAGAAATGGCACTGAGTGGCATTGAGTGTGGAACACGATATATGACACGGGCGTGTCACAGGGGCGTGTTGGGAATACGGATTGGGACACGGGCGCGTGCCTCAGTCGTGTCCTTCTCGGGTGATTTGTGCTTGTGTTACAACAGGTGACACGGCCAGTCACATGGCCGTGTCAAAGTTGACACGGGCGTGTTTGCCCTCTGACACGGGCATGTGGAGACCGTGTTTGGGTTCATTTTGAGTCGGTTTGTACACCGCTTGCGGGACATGGCCTGGGACATGGGCGTGTCACAGGCCGTGTCAAGTCAAAAATAGAATTCTGGGCAGATCTTGGCCATCCAACTCTTTCTATTTGGATCCAATGGCCCTGGTCTTTTCCTGCAGTGATAAGTCTGAGTAGTAGCTTCTTCTCTCATTCTTATCAAGAGAGAAAAAGAGAGAGAGCTTGGAGGAAGGAGAAGGAGGAGAAGAGCAAGGCTTTGGTGGTGCTCCCGCGGTCCGATTCGCGATCCGAGGCTAGTTTAGTGGAGGAAAAGCTGCTGCGGTGCTTTCCAACCGGCCAGATTTTCGATGGCTCCCAAGAGAGCGTCAAGGGTAACGATCTTCCTTATTGGACATGTGAATTCCTCCTTTATGCTTGAGTAAGGAATCCTCTCCACCAAAAGGTGGGAAAAGTGAGTGATTCGAGTGGGTGATAGGGTCTATCCCTAGCTTGAGTCTGCATATAGACCCGGAAAAGTGTAGTACGGGATAAGCATGCTGTGTGAATCCCATCTGGACATGTTGGTCTGGATTGGTGATGTTGTATTTACGCACCGGAGAAGAATCCGCGTATACCCGTGTAGTTAGTGGGGTCATTGGGTTATGCCTGTGAAGGGGAGTAGCAGGAAGTACTGGAATGTGGAACTCCAGGAAAATGCCCTCATGCTATATGTGCTGTGGCTACGATGTAGACAGTCCTTTATGGACAATAAAGCCAGTCCAAAGTGGAAAGTGTGGTTATTGTGACGCCAGTCCTTGGTGGACGTTATGACGATTGGGAGCTGCGAACTCTAGAAGGCCTCGTACCGAACAGGAAAGGTGAAGCTGACCCGCGCCATTTGTTATAGCCGCAAGTACGATGTGCTTGGTGAGGGCAAGGCGAATTCAGCAACAGGGGTGGTAGATCTATACCTGCATTATGTTTACTGTACAAGGAAGTGCCAAGGCATTGGGCTTTCATCAGTAGCATAATGAGAGTCTTAGGCCTGCGCGCCAGTAAGACTAAATGGTCAATGGTGTTGATCCCGGTTCGCTGGTGTACCCAAAAGTGTGCCTGAGAGCACAGATCATCGGGTCGGGTGGCCGACGGTTGTGATGGATTGTTTGTGCGTGAGAGCACAATATATATATATGATCTGTCATTTGCTATATTGCTATGCAGGTAAGGAATGCCTCTTCCCCGGGAAAGGGTCGGATTGTTATAAATTGGTGACCGTTGCCTTGTTTGCCACCTTCTGGGTGGATTTCCCTGTGCAGGTACTAGAGAGTCGAGCGGAAAATAAAGGGCTGATGCCCCTGCTACTACTGCTACCGCTCTTGCTGTTGTTACTATCCCTTGAAGGCTAGCTTTTGTAGTTCTGTTATTCATGTATGGCCGGCCTGCGCGCCGATATATGTAATCCATACTGTTTAAAGAGGAACTGTAAGGCCTTAATGCCAAACTGTAGTATTTGTTATGCCCTTGTTTGAGTTGTTATATATAACGTTGGTTTATATATATCTAGTGGATATTCCTGCTATAAGTTCAGCTACTTGTGTATCTATTCCACTAGCATGCTCTGTGTAGGGATGCGTTGATGGTATTATCCTGTGACCTCACCGTCTGTATTTAGCATATAGTGTGGGGCCCCGGTCGGACCTTCTATTATATGTTATTTAACGGGTGTTGTCGTTACATTTTTGTATCAGCTTTTCTCGGTCTTCCTCTTTCCAATTCGTGGTCGAATTCTTTTGTTGGGTGGAGAGCATGTGTCTGTGCGACCCGCTGCAACGCTAGTGAACTCTGGAATATCCACTAAGAAATGTAAATACACTTGTTTGAGGAATCTGTGCGTACTACTTTGTTATTATTGCTTGCGTATTATCGCTAATGTGTGTCTTGTCCACCCATAGGTGACTCGTAGTGGTGCTTGGCAATCTGAGCCCCAGCGCTCTGATGAGAGTGCGGCACCAGCTGAGGTGCCAACACCACCTCCCTCTGCGGAAACTGTTCGATTAGTTGCTGAAGCTCTATTTGCGATGATTCCGCCGACCGGGCAGGCGCTGCCGGCAGTGGTGCCAGATCGTGTTGGTGTCCGACCAAAACTAGTTGAGGCTTTGGATTTGCTAGCAGCTGAACGACAATTGAAGAAATTCATGAGCTTGAATCCGCCTACGTTCACGGGACTGGGATCCCCAATGCAGGAAGAGGACTGGTTATCGCGAGTCAAATAGCGATCAGGACGGAGAAAACTCAAAAGGTCACTTTGGCCACCTTCTTGTTAGAAGGAGAGGCGAGGTTATGGTGGGACAAGGTTGAGTTACACCATTTGGTGGGCAGGAAATTAACTCAAGTATCGATTGAGGAGTTCTCTCATATGTTTTTTGCTAAACATCTCCCAGCGGCACAACGCATTGCGATTGAGAATGAGTTCCAGCGGCTAACGCAAGGAGAGTCTAGTGTTGATGTGTACCTACATGAATTTACAAGATTGGAATGGTATGTCGGAACAATCTTCGCCGATGAACAAAGAAAAACAAATCGGTTCTATAAAGGATTGCGGGACGAGTTGAGCTTCCTGCTTTCTAGTTCAGTAAACAGGGGATTTCAATCTTTGGTTGATACGGCGGGTACGCTTGAAAAGGATATGAAGTGAGTGCAAGGCAGGAAGGACTTGGCTGTGGCAAAGCCCGAGTTCAAAGCACCCCGCTCTGGCAAATCGTACTACCAAAAGAAGTGGGGCAAGAGGTCCAAGCCTTTGGGGAAAACTTCTGGGACGGTTACATCGAGAGAAACGTCAGACAGGAGTCTCGTGCATGCTTTACCTGTGGCAAAGTGGCGCATTTAACTCGTGATTGTCGGGTTACTCAACCCAAAGGAGAAAAGAGACGGGTGTGTCTTATGCTGAGAAAGGCAAAGTAGTGGTTGATTCCTCTACATCGCAGGTGCAACTCAGAGTCTATAATCTTGGCCAACAAGAGGCTATTAAGCAAAGTGACGTCGTCACAGGTACGAGTTAAGTTAATGCTTGTTATATTGATTGGATAGTTTGTATGTAGCTTGTGCATGATGTGTGTGCTACAGGCTTTGTCCTGATTTGGAACAATCCAGTGAGAACCCTGTTTGATAGGGGTGCTTCGCATTCTTTTCTGTCTAAAGACTTTGTAATTCGAGTTGGAGTATCGAGTCATGTGACGATAGATGGTGTAAAGGTGCTACTACCGAATGGGTGTATCATGCTTACGGATAGGACTTGTGATGTGGACGTGCATATAGGAAATCGAGATTTCGGAATGAGAGCATCCGTGCTGCCACTATCGGAGTTTGATGTGATCTTTGGCATGGACTGGCTCTCGGAGCAGCGTGCCTTGATTGATTGCACTTCCAAGGAGATCACACTAGGATAGAATACCGAACTTGATACGAAGTTCGCTGGTATGCGAGGAGTAGGCAGGACCTTGTTGTCTTCACTCCAAGTCGTCAGTGCTGTTCGGAAGGGCGCGGAGTTATTCTTCACGCTTATTCTGGTTGTTGAGCAAAAGGCCAGTGCAAGTGAAGTTCCGATTGTGTCGGAGTTTGCAGATGTGTTTCTTAAGGATCTTCCTGGGTTACCGCCCCAGCGGGAGATTGACTTCGCGATTGAGTTGGTGCCAGGTGCAAAACCTGTGGCCCGCTGACCATATCGCGTTGCGCCAAAGGAAATGGCTGAGCTTAAAGTCCAATTGCAAGAATTGTTAGAGAAGGGATACATACGCCCAAGTATGTCACCTTGGAGCACTCCTGTTCTATTTGTGAAAACGAAAGACGGTAGTTTGCGTTTGTGTATTGACTACCACGAATTGAATAAGCTAACGGAAAAGAACAAATACCTGATTCCACGGATCGATGACCTATTTGATCAGCTAGCGGGGTCAACCGTCTATTCAAAGTTGGATTTGAAATCGGTTTATTAACAATTGCGGATTAGGGAAGACGATATTCCCAAGACAGCATTTGGGACACGCTATGGTCATTTTAAATTCACGGTGATGTCTTTTGGCTTATGTAATGCGCCTTCGGTATTCATGGATCGAATGCACCAGACGTTCCGAGAGTACTTGGATTTATTCGTAATTGTGTTCATTGATGATATTCTTGTGTACTCTCAGACGGGAGATGATCATGCAAACCATTTGCGGTTTGTGTTGCATACCCTGTGGAGGAATAAACTGTATGCCAAGTTCTCAAAGTGTGAGTTTTGTCAATCGTCAGTGGCTTTTCTGGGCCATGTGGTTAGTGGAGAGGGCATAGCGGTAGATCCGGCAAAGATAAGTGCCATACGAGATTGACCAGTGATGTCTTCGGTGGTCGAAGTCAGGAGCTTTCTTGGCCTAGTAGGCTACTATAGACGGTTTGTGGAAAACTTCTCACGGATTGCTTTACCTCTAACCACGTTGACGAGAAAAGATCAGAAATTTGTTTGGACACCGGATTATGCACGAGCTTTTGAAGAGCCGAAGAGTCGTTTGACAACGGTGCCTGTGTTGACATCGCCATGTGGTACAGACGGCTATGAGATCTACAGTGATGCTTCAGGGAGCGGCTTAGGCTGCGTTCTTCTGCAGTTTGGTAAAGTGATTGCTTATGGCTCACGCAAACTAAAGGTGTGTGAACGAAACTACCCCGTCCATGATTTAGAGTTGACAGCGGTAATCTTTGCGCTAAAGTTATGGCGGCACTATCTGTAACACCCCAAAAAGGCCCCAAAAAGACTCAACATGAAGTTTGAGTAGCAGGCTGGTTTACACGGCCTGGGACACGGGCGTGTCCCAGGGCGTGTCGGGTGTACACGGCCTGGGACACGGGCGTGTCCCAGGGCGTGTTCGAATTATTTTGCGAATTTGGCCTATTCAAGTCAGAGCCGGACACGGCCTTGAACACGGCCTTGAACACGGGCGTGTTAGGCTGGACACGGGCGTGTCAGCTGCCGTGTTCCGACCCGTGTACTGGTTGCAGCTCGATGGAGCAGGAGACACGGGCGTGTCTCAAGAATGACACGGGCGTGTCAGGTTTGACACGGGCGTGTCAGTGCCCGTGTTGTTCAGTCGGTTCCAACTGTGTGTGTGCCGCTTAAAGGGTACACGGCCTGTGACACGGGCGTGTCACAGGCCGTGTCGGCCAAAAATTGGTTTTTTTGGGAAATCTTGGCCGTTCAGTTTTCTCTCTTTTGATCCAAGGGCTCAGGTGGTTTCCTGGCTGGATTAAGTCATGAGAGAAGAATGAAGAGGTCATTCTTCACTTGGCTTAAGGAAGAGAGAAAGAGAGAGGAAGAGAAGAAGAAGGAGGAGGAGAGCAAGCCACCGGCGGAGCTCCCGTGGTCCGATTCGTGATCCGAAGCCGGCGTTGTGAAGGCAAGGCTACTGCGGTCCTTTCTCCCCGGCTAGTTTTTGATGGCACCGAAGAGATCGACAAGGGTAACGATCTCCCTCCTTGGACATGTGAAGTCCTTCTTTTCTGCATTGCATAGGGAAAACCCTTCCCCGCGAGTGTGCGGTGGGTTGTGGTGTCCCTTGGGGTAGATATGTGAAGTCCCTCTTGTTAGAGGCCGGAATTGGAGTACGGCTCTAGGCATGCTGTGTGAAGCCCATCTGGATGTAATCTGGATTGGTGATGCTTGTTTGCATATCGGAGAAGGCTCCGTGATAATGGCTTGTGATGCCTATGGCTTGTGATGCCTTGTTCCTACCTGTTGCTTGGTGCGGCAGGAAGTACTGGACGATGTCCAGGAAATGAAGAGGGTTGGATGCAACTCTTGTGGCCGTGTGTTACCACTTTGTGAGTAGTTGAGCCGTTGGGCTGCAACTCAATGAAAAGGCAGATTGCCGAACAGGAAAGGTGAAACCGACCCGCGCCTATAAATAGCCATGGATACTTCCGTATTCGAGGTGGCACGGCGACTTGAGCAATGGGGGGTGGCTGATCCGTACCTGCGTTAGGTCTGTCCGACTTGGAAGCCTGGTATAGGTTTTGTTGGAGCGCCTAATGAGAGTCTTAGGCCCGCGCGCCGGAAAGACTAGAATGCTCAAATACCGTGTAGACGGTGGTGTTGACCCTGGTATTCCGGTACACCAAGAATGTGCCCTGAGTGCACGGACCGTCGGGCCGTGTGGCCGATGGTTGTGATGGCTGAATGTGCCTGCGCGCACATAGTTGCTATTTGATGATGCCATGCTTGCAGGGAAAGAATGCTCATGCCCCGAGAAAGGGGTAGGATTGTTATAATTGGGTCAGCTGAATGCTGACCGTTGCATTGTTTGCCACCGGTTGGGTGGATTGTTCCCGTGCAGGTGCTGGAGAGCCAAGTGGTAAATGATGGGCTGAAGCCCTACTGCTGTTGCTGCTGCTGCTGCGGCTAGCCCTTGAAGGCTAAGCGAATGGCTTTGTTTTGGTTTTCTCTTTTACTCATGTATGGCCGGCCTGCGCGCCGAGGTTTGTAAAACATGTTATGTGTAAGAGGAACTGTAAGGCCTTAAGGCCAAACTCTTGTGGTTGTGTACATTCC
This sequence comes from Platanthera zijinensis, assembly GCA_039513925.1. Lineage (NCBI taxonomy): Eukaryota > Viridiplantae > Streptophyta > Magnoliopsida > Asparagales > Orchidaceae > Platanthera > Platanthera zijinensis. The sequence goes on along the minus strand of CM077082.1, from coordinate 152,258,716 downwards.
ATAGTATATATATAAAGGTGGTTTTATATATTGGACATTCCGGTTGAGAGTTCAAAGTACTACTTAAAGCTTCCGCTAGAATGCTCTGAGTTAGGATTCGTGTTTGGTTTGGTATTATCCTGTGACCTCACCGTCTGTTTGTGGTTTATAGTGTGGGGCCCCGGTCGGACCTTCTACTATACGTCATCTAACGGATGGGGTCGTTACATTTTGGTATCAGCTTTCGTCGGTCTTCCTCTTTCGAATTCGTGGTCGAATTCTTTTGTGGGGTGGCGAGCACGTGTTTGTGCGACCTGCTGTAACGCTAATGAACTCTGGAATGTCCATTAAGGAATGTACAAAATCTTGTTTGAGGAATCTGCGCGTTCCTTTTTGTGTTGTTTTGCTTGCATACGTTCGCTAATGTGTGTCTTGTCCACCTATAGGTGACACGTAGTGGTGCTGGGCAGTCTGAGCCCCAGCGCTCTGATGAGAGTGCGGCACCAGCTGAGGTGCCAACACCTCCTCCATCTGCGGAAACTGTTCGCTTAGTGGCTGAGGCGCTATTTGCCATGATTCAGCCGACCGGGCAAGCGCAGCCGGCGGTAGTGCCAGTTCGTGTTGATGTAAGACCCGAGCCGGTTGAGGCTGTAGATCCACGAGCAGCTGACCGACAGTTGAAGCAATTCATGAGCTTCAGTCCTCCTACGTTTGCGGGAATGGGATCCCCAACGCAGGCGGAAGATTGGTTATCGCGTGTCAAGAGGATAATGACAGCGATCAGGGCGGAGGAAACTCTCAAGGTCACCTTAGCCACCTTCATGCTTGAAGGGGAGGCGCGGTTGTGGTGGGACGAGGTTGAGCTACACCATTTGGCGGGCAGGCAATTAACACAAGTGTCGATTGAGGAGTTCTCTCGATTATTTCTGGCGAAACATGTCCCAGCGGCGCAACGCATTGCTATGGAAAATGAGTTCCAACGGTTAAAGCAAGGGGAAGATAGTGTGGATATCTACTTGCATGAGTTTACCAGGTTGGGACGATATGCGGGAACAATCTTCGCGGATGACCAAAGGAAAACGAATCGGTTCTATGAAGGATTGCGGGATGAGTTGCGATTCCTGCTTTCGAGTTCTGTGAGCCAAGGGTTTCAGGCGTTGGTTGATACTGCGTGCGCGTTGGAGAAGGACATGAAGCGAGTGCAAGGGAATAAGGGCTTGGTTGGGTCGAAGCCAGAGTTTCAAGCACCTCGCCCGAGCAAGTCGTTTTACTAGAAGAAAGGGGGCAAGAGGTCCAAGCCATCTGGGCAAGTGACTACGACCGTTGTGTCGGGAGCGACATCAAGGCCGGATGCTCGTACATGCTATAACTGTGGCCGGGTGGGGCATATTGCTCGTGACTGTCGGGTTGTGCAGCCCAAAGGGGAAAAGAAGGTGGGTGCGTCGTATGCTAAGAAGGGCAAAGCGGTGGTGGATTCCTCTGCTTCCCAGGCGCAGCCCCGAATCTATCAACTTGGCCAACAGGAAGCGATTAAGCAAAGTGACGTCGTCACAGGTACGAGTTGAGTTAGTTTACTTGCTGTGCTTTTGGTTTTGGTTATGTTTAGCTTGTGCATGGTGTGTGTGCTGCAGGCTTTGTCCTGATTCAGAATAATTTAGCGAGAGCCCTGTTTGATATGGGTGCTTCGCATTCTTTTCTGTCTAAGGATTTCGTATCTCGAATCGGGGTACCAAGTCATGTGACGGTGGATAGTACAAGGGTGCTATTGCCGAATGGCTGTATGATGCTTGCGGATAGGGCTTGCGATGTGGATGTGCAAATAGGAAGTCGAGATTTCGGTTTGAGTGCAGCTGTGCTACCGTTATCGGAGTTTGATGTGATCTTTGGTATGGACTGGCTCTCGGAGCAGCGTGCCTTTATTGATTGCAACTCCAAAGAGATTACACTGGGCCAGAATACCGGGCTTGTGATGAAGTTCGCTGGTATGCGAGGAGTTGGCGGATCGTTGTTGTCTGCACTCCAAGTCATCAATGCTGTTCGGAAGGGCGCGGAGTTATTCTTCACGCTAATTCAGGCTGTTGAGCCAAAGGCCAGTGTCGGTGAAGTGCCAGTTGTGTCAGAGTTTGCCGATGTGTTTCCTAAAGATCTTCCTGGGTTACCACCCCAGCGGGAGATTGACTTCTCTATTGAGTTGGTGCCAGGTGCGAAACTTGTGGCCCGCTCTCCATATCGCGTCGCGCCAAAAGAAATGGCTGAGTTGAAAGTCCAACTGCAAGAGTTGTTGGAGCAGGGTTATATACGCCCAAGTATGTCACCTTGGAGCGCGCCTGTTCTCTTTGTGAAAAAGAAAGACGGTAGCTTACGGTTGTGTATTGACTACCGCGAGTTGAATAAGCTGACGGAGAAAAACAAATATCCGATCCCACGAATTGATGACCTCTTTGATCAGCTGGCAGGATCAACGGTCTATTCCAAGTTGGATTTGAAATCGGAATATTATCAGCTAAGGATTAGGGAAGGTGACATTCCCAAGACAGCGTTTGGAACACGCTACGGTCATTATGAGTTCACGGTAATGCCGTTTGGCCTATGTAATGCGCCTTCGGTATTTATGGACCTAATGCATCGAACGTTCCGAGAGTATTTGGATTTGTTTGTTATTGTGTTTATCGATGACATATTAGTATACTCTCAGTCGGAAGAGGATCACGCAAACCATTTGCGGTTGGTCTTGCATACCCTGCAGAGGAATAAGCTTTTTGCCAAGTTCTCAAAGTGTGAGTTCTGGCTCTCTTCAGTAGCCTTTTTAGGCCATGTGGTAAGCGGAGAGGGTATTGTGGTGGATCCGTTGAAGATAAGTGCCATCCGAGATTGGCCAGTGATGTCTTCAGTGGCCGAGGTCAGGAGCTTCCTTGGACTTGCGGGCTACTATAGAAGGTTTGTGGAAAACTTCTCACGGATTGCTTTACCTCTCACCACGCTGACGAGAAAAGATCAAAAGTTCATTTGGACGCCGGAGTGCGGGCGAGCTTTTGAAGACTTGAAGAGTCGTTTGACCACGGCGCCTGTGTTGACATCGCCATGTGGTATCGATGGGTATGAGATCTATAGTGATGCATCAGGGAGCGGCTTAGGCTGCGTTCTTCTGCAATTTGGTAAAGTGATTGCTTATGGCTCGCGTCAGTTGAAAGTGCATGAGCGGAATTACCCCGTCCATGATTTGGAGTTGGCGGCGGTAATCTTTGCGCTCAAGTTGTGGCGGCACTATCTCTATGGCGTTAAAGTGGATATCTATACAGATCACAAGAGCCTAAAGTATTTGTTGGATCAGAAGGATCTGAATATGCGACAACGAAGATGGATGGAGTTCCTTGGGGACTACACCTTCGAGATTCACTATACTCCTGGGAAGGGAAATGTGGTCGCTGATGCTTTGAGTCGAAAGACTCCGGTACGGGCAAGCTGGTTGCAGAGGCATGATCAGCGTTTGATCCAGGAATTGGAAGCATTGGAGCTATCTTGCGTTGACAAGGGTTCGTCAACCGATGCATGCTTGAACTGGACGGAGGTGCAGTATGACCTTACGGACAGAGTTCGGCGAGCAACGGAGCTTGATGAAAGTCTCCAACGCTATGCTAAAGATGGGCCGGATGATCAATTCTCTTGGGATAACGGGTTGTTACGGAGAAATGGTCGAGTGTGCGTCCCAAGTGTGGGTAAATTGAGGGAAGAGTTGATGTACGAAGCGCACTTTGCAAAGTACTCAGTTCACCCAGGGAGCACAAAGATGTACAGGGATATGAAAAAGCTGTTCTGGTGGCCCGGACTAAAGAAAGATGTGGCTCGTTATGTGGCTAAATGCAACACCTGTGCGTTGGTGAAAGCAGAATGCCAGAAGCCTGGCGGTTTTCTGAAGTCGTTACCTATTCCGGAGTGGAAGTTCGATAATATTTCGATGGATTTCGTGCACGGGTTGCCGAGATCTCAACGCGGTCATGATTCAATCTGGGTGATTGTGGACCGGTTGACGAAAGTGGCGCACTTCCTTCCAAACAGAAGAGACGATTCAGTGGAAACCTTAGCCAAGCTGTATGTGGAGCAGGTTGTTCGACTGCACGGTGTTCCTCGGAGCATCGTTAGTGACCGTGATGGGCGGTTCACATCGAATGATTGGCGGCTCGTTCATCAAATGTTGGGTACAAAGTTAGCGTTTAGTACGGCCTTTCATCCCCAAACGGATGGCCAGACTGAACGAACCAACAGGACGATGGAGGACATGCTCCGCATGTGCGCCCTAGATTTTGGTAAGAGATGGGAAGATTATATATTTCTCGTCGAATTTGCCTATAACAATAGCTACCAAGCGAGTATTGGTATGACACCATTTGAGGCGTTGTATGGTCGGAAATGCCGTACACCCTTAGCTTGGGCAGAAGCAGGCGAATCGAAGCTGAATGGGAAAAAGGAGGTCGAAGAAGCTACTTCGCTCATACGCTCTATTCGGGAGAGGCTATTGATAGCCCAAGATCGTCAAGCAAAGTACTACAATGCCAAACATCGGAACGTGGAGTTCGCGGTGGGTGATTGGGTATATTTGAAGATCAAACCCTTCAAATGTGTGTCCAGGATTCGGCGTTTGAAAAAGCTAAGTCCGAGGTATCTTGGTCCGTTTGAGGTGGTGGAGCGAGTTGGGGAAGCTGCTTATCGACTAGCACTTTCAGCGGACTTGGGTGGATTACATGATGTATTTCACATCTCAGTCCTTCGTAAGGCGGTAAAGGATCCAGCTCAAGTAGTGGAGAATGATCGGGTACCGGTCGAGTATGGGCTAACGACGAGGGTTCGACCCATTCGGATCGAGGATCGAGCCGAGAAGCAGTTGCGGAACAAAGTGATCGGGATGGTCAAGGTCCGATGGGACAATTGTGGCCGTGAAGAGCTAACATGGGAGCGAGAGCAGACCATGCGAGCTGAGTTTCCCGAGTTATTTGTATAACCTGTAGACCGTGTACTTTTTTTTATAACAGAGTTATAGCATTGCTGGTTTTGTTTCCTTACCGTGCAAATTTCGGGACGAAATTTTGTTAAGGGGGAGAGGGTTGTAACACCCCAAAAAGGCCCCAAAAAGACTCAACATGAAGTTTGAGTAGCAGGCTGGTTTTACACGGCCTGGGACACGGGCGTGTCCCAGGGCGTGTCGGGTGTACACGGCCTGGGACACGGGCGTGTCCCAGGGCGTGTTCGAATTATTTTGCGAATTTGGCCTATTCAAGTCAGTGCCGGACACGGCCTTGAACACGGCCTTGAACACGGGCGTGTCAGGCTGGACACGGGCGTGTCAGCTGCCGTGTTCCGACCCGTGTACTGGTTGCAGCTCGATGGAGCAGGAGACACGGGCGTGTCTCAAGAATGACACGGGCGTGTCAGGTTTGACACGGGCGTGTCAGTGCCCGTGTTGTTCAGTCGGTTCCAACTGTGTGTGCCGCTTAAAGGGTACACGGCCTGTGACACGGGCGTGTCACAGGCCGTGTCGGCCAAAAATTGGTTTTTTTGGGAAATCTTGGCCGTTCAGTTTTCTCTCTTTTGATCCAAGGGCTCAGGTGGTTTCCTGGCTGGATTAAGTCGTGAGAGAAGAATGAAGAGGTCATTCTTCATTTGGCTTAAGGAAGAGAGAAAGAGAGAGGAAGAGAAGAAGAAGGAGGAGGAGAGCAAGCCACCGGCGGAGCTCCCGTGGTCCGATTCGTGATCCGAAGCCGGCGTTGTGAAGGCAAGGCTGCTGCGGTCCTTTCTCCCCGGCTAGTTTTCGATGGCACCGAAGAGATCGACAAGGGTAACGATCTCCCTCCTTGGACATGTGAAGTCCTTCTTTTCTGCATTGCATAGGGAAAACCCTTCCCCGCGAGTGTGCGGTGGGTTGTGGTGTCCCTTGGGGTAGATATGTGAAGTCCCCCTTGTTAGAGGCCGGAATTGGAGTACGGCTCTAGGCATGCTGTGTGAAGCCCATCTGGATGTAATCTGGATTGGTGATGCTTGTTTGCATATCGGAGAAGGCTCCGTGATAATGGCTTGTGATGCCTATGGCTTGTGATGCCTTTTTCCTACCTGTTGCTTGGTGCGGCAGGAAGTACTGGACGATGTCCAGGAAATGAAGAGGGTTGGAAGCAACTCTTGTGGCCGTGTGTTGCCACTTTGTGAGTAGTTGAGCCGTTGGGCTGCAACTCAATGAAAAGGCAGATTGCCGAACAGGAAAGGTGAAACCGACCCGCGCCTATAAATAGCCATGGATACTTCCGTATTCGAGGTGGCACGGCGACTTGAGCAACGGGGGGTGGCTGATCCGTACCTGCGTTAGGTCCGTCCGACTTGGAAGCCTGGTATAGGTTTTGTTGGAGCGCCTAATGAGAGTCTTAGGCCCGCGCGCCGGAAAGACTAGAATGCTCAAATACCGTGTAGACAGTGGTGTTGACCCTGGTATTCCGGTACACCAAGAATGTGCCCTGAGTGCACGGACCGTCGGGCCGTGTGGCCGATGGTTGTGATGGCTGAATGTGCCTGCGCGCACATAGTTGCTATTTGATGATGCCATGCTTGCAGGGAAAGAATGCTCATGCCCCGAGAAAGGGGTAGGATTGTTATAATTGGGTCAGCTGAATGCTGACCGTTGCATTGTTTGCCACCGGTTGGGTGGATTGTTCCCGTGCAGGTGCTGGAGAGCCAAGTGGTAAATGATGGGCTGAAGCCCTACTGCTGTTGCTGCTGCTGCTACGGCTAGCCCTTGAAGGCTAAGCGAATGGCTTTGTTTTGGTTTTCTCTTTTACTCATGTATGGCCGGCCTGCGCGCCGAGGTTTGTAAAACATGTTATGTGTAAGAGGAACTGTAAGGCCTTAAGGCCAAACTCTTGTGGTTGTGTAAATTCCATAGTATATATATAAAGGTGGTTTTATATATTGGACATTCCGGTTGAGAGTTCAAAGTACTACTTAAAGCTTCCGCTAGAATGCTCTGAGTTAGGATTCGTGTTTGGTTTGGTATTATCCTGTGACCTCACCGTCTGTTTGTGGTTTATAGTGTGGGGCCCCGGCCGGACCTTCTACTATACGTCATCTAACGGATGGGGTCGTTACACTATCTTTATGGCGTTAAAGTAGATATATATACAGATCACAAGTGCCTAAAGTATTTGTTAGATCAAAAGGATCTGAATATGCGACAACGGAGGTGGATGGAGTTTCTTGGGGACTACACTTTCGATATTCACTATACTCCTGGGAAGGGCAATGTGGTCACTGATGCTTTGAGTCAGAGGAGCCAGTACGGGCAAACTAGTTGCAGAGGCATGATGTGCGAATAATCCAGGAGTTGGAAGCGTTAGAGATATCTTGTATTATCAAGGATGCTATAGCCGATGCATGCTTGAACTGGACAGAGGTACAATATGACCTTGCGGATAGAGTTCGGCGAGCAACGGAGCTTGATGAAAGTCTCCAATACTATGCAAAGGATGGTCCTGGTCACCAATTCTCCTGGGATGATGGATTAATGCAAAAAGATGGTCGATTGTGCGTCCCAAGTACAGGGAAGTTGAGAGAAGAGTTAATGTTCGAAGCGCATTTTGCCAAGTACTCAATTCACCATGGGAGCACAAAAATGTACAGAGACATGAAAAAGTTATTCTGGTGGCCTGGACTAAAGAAAGATATAGACCATTATGTGGCAGAATGTCACACTTGTGCTTTGGTAAAAGCGGAATGCCAGAAGCCTTGTGGTTTACTGAAGTCGTTACCAATTCTGGAGTGGAAGTTTGATGATATTTCAATGGATTTCGTGCACGGGTTGCCGAGATCTCAACGCGGTCAAGACTCTATCTGGGTGATTGTAGACGGTTAACAAAAGTGGCTCACTTCCTTCCAAACAAGAGATATGATTCAGTGGAAACCTTGGCTAAACTCTATGTGGAACAGATCTTTCGACTGCACGGTGTTCCTCGGAGCATTGTAAGTGATCGTGATGGGCGATTCACCTCAACTGATTGGAGGTTAATTCATCAAATGTTGGGTACAAAATTAGCATTCAATACGGACTTTCATCCCCAGACGGATGGCCAGACTGAGCGAACCAACAGGACGATGGAAGATATGCTTCGTATGTGCGCCCTAGATTTCGGTAAACAATGAGAAGAGTACATTTACTTGGTTGAATTTGCCTATAATAACAGCTACCAAGAGAGCATCGGTATGACACAGTTTGAGGCTCTATATGGTCGTAAATGTCGTACACCATTATCTTGGGCGGAGGTAGGCGAATCCAAGCTGAATGGGCGAAAGGAAGTCGAAGAAGCTACCTCGATTATACACTCTATTCGGGAGAGGCTATTGATAACCCAGGATCGACAAGCAAAGTACTACAATGCCAAGCATTGCAACGTGGAGTTCACGGTGGCGATTGGGTCTATTTGAAGATCAAACCCTTCAAAGGCGTATCTCGAATTCGGCGGTTGAAAAAGCTAAGTCCCAGATACCTTGGTCTGTTTGAAGTGGTGGAGCGAGTCGGGGAAGCTGCTTATAGGCTAGCGTTTTCAGCAGAGTTGAGTGGATTGCATGATGTCTTCCACATCTCAGTACTTCGCAAAGCCATCAAGGATCCAGCGCATATTGTTGCGAATGATCGTGTACCGGTCGAGTATGGGCTAAAGACGAAGGTTAGACCCATTCGGATCGAGGATCGAGCCAAGAAATAGTTGAGGAACAAGATAATCGGGATGGTCAAAGTCCGGTGGGACAATTGTGGCTGAGAGGATATAACATGGGAGCATAATCACACCATGCGAGCTAAGTTTCCTGAACTTTTTTGTATAAACTTTTGACCATGTACATGTTATTATCACAACTCTTTTAATGTTTTAGCGTTGGGATTCCTGTGGATTTGCTGAGTAAAAATTTCGAGATGAAATTTATCTTAAGGGGGGAGGATTGTAACACCCAAAAATCTTAAGATGGAGTCAGGCTGGGTGACACGGCCTAGGACACGAGTGTGTCCTAGGGCGTGTCAAGGCAAACGGCCTGGGATACGGGCGTGTCCCAGGTCGTGTCCTTCTCTCGAGGCGTCGACTCGAGTACTCGAGAACTGATCGTCGAGAGGCAACACGGCCTGGGACACGGGCATGTCCCAGGGCATGTCCTGCTCGGGAGAAAAAATGGCGTTGAGTGGAGCTGAGAGAAATGGCGTTGAGTGGCGTTGAGTGTGGAACACGGCATGTGACACAAGCGTGTCACAAGGGCGTGTTGGGCACACGGCCAAGGACACAGGCGTGTGCCTTAGCCGTGTCCTGCTCGGGTGATTTGTGCTTGTGTTACAACAGGTGACACGGCCAGTCACACGACCGTATCATAGTTGACACGGGCGTGTCTGCCCTCTGACACGGGCGTGTGGAGCCCGTGTTCTGGTTCAATTTGAGTCAGTTCGTACACTACTTGGGAGACAGGGCCTGGGATACTGGCGTGTCACAGGCCGTGTCACGTCAAAAATAGAATTTTGGGCAGATCTTGGCCATCCAACTCTTTCTATTTGGAACCAATGGCCCTGGTCTTTTCCTGCAGTGATAAGATTGAGTAGTAGCTTCTTCTCTCATTCTTATCAAGAGATAAAAAGAGAGAGAGCTTGGAGGAAGGAGAAGGAGGAGAAGAGCAAGGCTTTGGTGGTGCTCCTGCGGTCCGATTTGCGATCTGAGGCTAGTTTAGTGGAGGCAAAGCTGCTGCGGTGCTTTCCAACTGGTCAGATTTTTGATGGCTCCCAAGAGAGCGTCAAGGGTAACGATCTTCCTTATTGGACATGTGAAGTCCTCCTTTATGCATGAGTAAGGAATCCTCTCCACCAAATGGTGGGAAAAGTGAGTGAGTCCAGTGGGTGATATTTGTTATCCCTAGCTTGAGTCTACATATAGACCCGGAAAAGTGTAGTACGGGATAGGCATGCTGTGTGAAGCCCATCTGGACATGTTGGTCTGGATTGGTTATGTTGCATTTATGCACCGGAGAAGACTCCGCGTATACCCGTGTAGTTAGTGGTGTAATTTGGTTATGCCTGTGAAGGGGTGTAGCAGGAAGTACTGGAATGTGGAACTCCAAGAAAATGCCCTCATGTTGTATGTGAGGTGGATACGATGTAGCCAGTCCTTGATGGACGATGAAGCCAGTCTTAAGTGGACAGTGTGGCTATTGTGACGCCAGTCCTTGGTGGACGTTATGGCGATTGGGAGGTGCGAGCTCTAGAAGGCCTCGTGCCGAACAGGAAAGGTGAAGCTGACCCGCACCTTTTGTTATAGCCGAAAGTACGATGTGCTTGGTGAGGGCAAGGCGAATTGAGCAACGGGGGTGGTGGATCTGTACCTGCGTTATGTTGACTGTACAAGGAAGTGTCAAGGAATTTGGCTTTCGTTAGTAACATATGAGAGTCTTAGGCCTGCGCGCCAGTAAGACTGAATGGTCAATGGTGTTGATCCCAGTTTGCCAGTGTACCCAAAAGTGTGCCTGAGAGCACAGATCGTCGGGCCGGGTGGCCGACGGTTATGATGGATTGCTTGTGCATGAGAGCACAATATATATATATATGAGCTGCCAATTGCTATATTACTCTACAGGGAAGGAATTCCTCTGCCCCAGGAAAGGGGTAGGATTGTTATAAATTTGTCAGTTGAATGCTGACCGTTGCCTTGTTTGCCACCTTCTGGGTAGATTGTTCTTGTGTAGGTGCTTGAGAGCCGAGCGGAAAATGAAGGGTTGATGCCCCTGTTGCTGCTGCTGCTGCCGCTCTTGCTGTTGCTACTAGCCCTTGAAGGCTAGCTTTTGAAGTTTCTATTATTCATGTATGGCCGGCTTGCGCGCCGATGTATGTAATCCATACTGTTTAAAGAGGAACTGTAAGGCCTTAAGGCCAAACTGTAGTATTTTCTATGCCCTCGTTTGAGTGGTTGTATATAACGTGCGTTTATATATATCTAGTGGATATTCCTGCTATGAGTTCAGCTACTTGTGTATCTATTCCGCTAGCATGCTCTGTGTAGGGATGCGTTGATGGTATTATCATGTGACCTCACCGTCTATTTGTAGCATATAGTGTGGGGCCCCAGCCGGACCTTCTATTATATGTTATTTAACGGGTGGAGTTGTTACAAAAGTGACCTTACACCTATTCACCCCCTAGGTGTTAGTTGACCTTGAAAACAAAGTCGTTCAATTTCTTAATTTAGGACTTAATTTTTGAATCCCTAAATTTTTTTAGCTTACTTTTGATATAATAATTTTTTATTATTAAAAATTATATTAATTTCTTATAAATATTTCTCATAGTTTTGCTCTAGAATATAAAAAGCTTAAGTATGGGGTTATTTTATACAACATTATTTATAATTATTTTAATATAGTATTTATTTAGTAAATAATAAATTTTTAATTAGTTTATATTAATATTTGTATTAATTACTTTCTTTTCCAATTTCAGGTTAATCTGGGCTGCAATTATCAATTTGAAGCTGACAGGACTGATCCGGAGAAAAATCTGAGAAAAACTGGAAAAAGTCCATGAACACACCCCCAATCATGGGCGTGACATTGGGGCGTGTCCATTGTCACGGCCGTGACTACCTCAAGTTTGTCCAAAACGATTTTCACGGTGTTTAAATTTATACGCCCCCATATTATGGGCGTGATATGGGGAATGACCACAGTCACGGGCGTGTCCAACTAAAGAACTCCAGATTTAATACCACATCGATTTATAGTTACATTCCCTAGTCACGGGCGTGACCTTTAGGTCACGGAGGTGACCTATAGGCGTGACAACAAGCTCAGGAGGCGTGACCAAATCATCAATATATTATTCATTCTGATCTATCTTTGAATTTAGTTGCATCAAATTGAAATTTCATGAATATATTCTCAATCCTAGATCGGTATCCTAGATTTTATCAAGAGGTTGTGGATACGAGGAGTTCACTCAAAGATAAAAAGAGTTGCATGCACTCCTCGAGAGAGGATGATGTAGACCTTCTGGATTGGAGTCAAATCCAATATAGGGTGGTTCATCGCCTAAAGCAAGCTTAGGGGTTTGTACTGGCAGAGAGGTTTTAATCGATCAATCTAAGGTTAATCGAGAGCGTAATATTGAGAGAGGCGCTTTCATAGTTTGGGAACCTCCACGGTGAAAGTAAGTTATTAAAAGCTTGCATATCCTAATTCATGAAAGTTTATTTTAATCCAAAGGGATTATTGATCAAGTGTTAATCTTTATTTCTTTAAATTTATTTCAATAGTTTAATCACTCTTTTTAATATTCGATAAAATAATATTAATTTGCGTGATTAGACGTAATCAACTGGCCCGGAAGAAAATTACACTTGAATTTTTTATTTTAAAATATCATATACTATGAACGATAGGTTCTCTTGCCTATAGTTCGTAGAATTTAGAGATATATTTAATCCTAAATTCCACCTATCAGACTCTCAAAGAGTTCTTCCATCGGTTCACCACAGAAGCCAGGTGATGCTAAAGATCACGGCAAGTGTACCGGTCATACAAGAAATATAAAATGGGCGAATTTTTCCAAGTATCGAATCTCTCAAGGAACACAGTAAGGTGGAGTTAATATCAAGGAGGACCTTAGATTGAAGTCCTCAGGTTGGAGCTAACGAAAAGGGGGGTTATGATGTTTGCGGAAAAGGAAAATAAAATGCTATAAATCTACTCCTATGCAACGCCGCTATGCGATGCTTCGCCAGGCGGGATGGAAGACTAGTTGGGCCTCTATGCACCGAATCTCTATGCGGATGGGCGAGTAGGAAAGTGTAAGAACCGAGAGAACAGTGAGGTTCGCAAACACCTCTTCGCAACGCACGCCACTAGCAATTGCTAGTGTGGCAAGGGTGGATGGTGGTGAATGCGACCCTCACTGTTCTCTTGGTTCTTACGCTTGCCTACTCACCCATCCGCATAGCGATTCGGTGTATAGTGGCCCGACTAGTCTTCCATCCCACCCGGAGAAGCATCGCATAGCGGCGTTGCATAGGAGTAGATTGATAGCATTTTATTTTCCTTTTCCACAACCATCATAACCCCACTTTTCGTTAGCCCCAACATGAGGACTTCAATCTCAAGTACTCATCGATATAAACTCCAACTTACTGTGTTCCTTGAGAGATTCGATACTTGGGAGAATTCGCCCATTTTAAATTACTTGTGCGACCAGTACACTTGCCGTGATCTATAGCATCATGTTTTTGGCGCCGTTGCCGGGGAGTACAATCGTTGGTGGTTTTGTTTTTGGTGAAAAGTTTGTAGGTGCTTTAGTGCGATTTTTATCCTTTTGTTTTGTGAGTTTATGACAGATCGTGACCCAGCCGAAAGAGTTGAAGATTTAAGTGTTGAAGCTGAGACTGCACGAGCTAGGAGAGCTTGGTTGCGCGCTGCTGCTGTAGAAGTGAGAATGGACAATCCGGTCCGTGGAGGAAATGGCCCAGATGATTGGGTGACCGATGCAAACGAGGTGGTCCAACCTCGAATTAGGACAATGAAGGATTTCACTACCCCTACGGCGGGGAGTGTTTACCCTTGGTTTGGACCAGCCATCACCAACCACCATTTCAAAATTATGCCGGCAATCTTAAATATGATTAGAAACAACACACAATATTCAGTATTGCCGAGCGAGGATCCTCAGCTACATCTTGCCGAGTTTTCTGGAATCTGTGGAACCTTCCGTTATGTGGGAATTGCTGATGAAGTGGTAAAGTTAAAATTGTATCCTTTCTCATTGCGGGACAGAGAACAGATATGGCTGCATACTATTGCCCCAGGATCTGCTCCAACTTGGGAAGCCTTGTCTTCCTTATTCTTGGCAAAATTCCACCCTGTTGACAAAATTGTTAATGTGCGCAGGGATATTGCCATGTTCCGCCAACAAGATCAAGAGACCCTCTCCGAGGCTTTGGAGAGGTTTACTGATTTGCAGCGCCGCTGTCCGCAACACGGCTGTGAGCCCTGGAGTTTGGTTGAGATATTCTATTTCGCCATCGAACCAAATTTTCGGGCGATGATCTATGCTGCTATAGGAGGTAAAATAATGAATTTGGCTCCCGAGGAAGCGATGAGGCTTCTACGTGATACGGCCTCCCACAGTACCTATTGGACCGCCGGAAGGAATTCCCCAAGAGGGGCAAGGAACTTGTTCGATGTGAACGCGGTTGTGCACCAAGCGGAACCATGTCATCCTTCTTTGGAAGGAAAATCGTTGATGACAAGGTCTTCCCCTCCCTAAGCTCCTGTGTTGAACATTGCGTGCCAAGGATGTGGAAGCACTGGGCACCACGCTTATGAGTGCACTATAGGGGAGTTTACTAATGACACGGCAGGTATGGATTTTGAAGAAAGTGTTAATTTTATTAGTAATCAAAATAGAGCTGCCCCTTATAGTAATGCTTATAACCCGAACGTGAGAAGTCACCCGAACTTCTCGTGGAATACTAATGCTCTTGGTCAAAGATGGCAAGGAGGCCAGCATTAGTTTGATGCTCAAGCCTCTTGCATCCAACCACGACCACCGCAGGCGTGTTATAATAAAAACATGCAAGGGGCGCGTAAAAGCGCGTTAGAATAAATGATGGAGAAATTCGTTGAAATGGCTCAATCAAACATGGCCACTCAAACCGCCTCCATGAGGAATTTAGAGACACAGCTTGGGCAACTTGCACATGTACTCTCTCTAAACACACTCGTGGCGCTCTCCCGAGTGACATGGAGAAAAATCCCCATGACCTAGGGAAGAGCATTTTTGAGGTGGGTGAGTGTAGTAGCGAGGAATTTGCCGTCGAATGTGTGATAAATGAAATAGAGACGGTGGCCGTATGCGATTCTGGATCGACATGCAACATTTTAGACCTGCGAGATGTTGCGAAGCTAAATTTGAATGTCGAGAATAATAACCAGAAGTCGCTTGTGCTGGCCGATGGATCAGTTGTTAAAACTGAAGGCAAAATCAAAGATGTTTAGGTAAAACTTGACGGGGCTGTTGTGGTCACTGACTTTCAGGTATTGGGATCGGAGGAAAACACCTCAAAACCCATTTTGGGGGTTCCATTTCTGAAAGCCAGCAAGGTGACGCTATGTTTTAATGCTTCCGGGATTACCTTACCCTCTCCAGATGAATTACGATCTCCGCAATCGCTTCCTGCTCTATCCCCTTGTAAATCTGAAAATCTAAGCACGGTTAATGCCTTGTTATCTAACGATTTATCTAGTGATGATAAGGTGGATGAGTTGCTTAGCGAGCACTATGTGACAACACTAGGGAAGGAACGGCTGAAGTTTGTTGTGGATGAATCAAGTGCTGAGATACTAGGTGCAGAAGGAGATGAAGATAAGAAGGACGTTGGATCGTGCGTGGCTAGTGAGAGCGTGCAGGAGATCACTTTGAGAACTTTTATTGAACCAAGTAAATCTTGGAAAACTATTAAACAGGTATCATGCACTGATCTGCCACCCTCTGCGGGTGAAGAAAGGATGCCCCCAGCTGTGGTTGATGATCTGGACACTAAAGCTCTGGGCATGAAATTTCCTCCTTGGAACTCTCCTACGGTGGAATTGCGAAGAAGGGAGTTACTCTTGCGCAAGGCACAGCATTTTGCCCTACGATGCTGGAAGGAGGAGAGTAGGGGTATAGAATACTTGTCTTCTTTGGGCCCTAAAGCCTTCCTCTCCTCCTCATCTCGCGTGTCGGGTGAGGTTTCCCACAAATCAGCGTTTAGCTGAAAGGTAGCAGATCTCCGGGCCGTCTCCTTTATCTTGCTGTTTTTTTTGTTTTTTTTGTTAAATGCTGTTTGGATTTTGAATAAATTGCTTGTGTTGTGTTGGTGCCTGAACAATGAAATATAACTGCTAATACAGGTATTTGGTCCACCTTAAGGACGGTAAAAAAAAGGGTTTATGGGAGACAACCCAAATTTGCCACTTCTATATTGAGTATAAGGCTATTGCCTTGCCTAGCTTGCGTTCTTGTTATTCTCTCTATTGTGTTGCATATTCTCTTGTGTGGTTGGACATTGCTTATTCTTGCAGGTAATGATTTATTGGGCCGTTTGCTGGTTGATCGAGTTTGAACGCCTAACTTCTGGTATGCTCATCTCTGAGCATTGGGTAACCTCTTCCCCTCACCTCTTAGATTACATTTTCATCATCATTGCTGTGTTGTTAGATTATGTTTGGGGGAGAGCCTGTTGTTGTTACTCGTTGCACTCGCACTTCACTTGCTTGCCAGTAGTTGTTATTTTTGATTACGTAGTCATTGCTTTGCGCACCCATGCACCAACTTGGGCGCGTTCTTACTTTTTGCGTGCTGCGAGTCAAACTAGCATCTTTCATTAGATCCGGGAAGATTACCGCGCTAATACAGGATTATTTGACGGTGTAAAATGTTGTCCTTGCTGTGTTCCTAGTCTTGTGCTTCCGTCTCTTGTAGAAATTATAATAAGCTTAATATTTATTCATACTGCTAGTTTATATATTTTTCTAGCTACGTATATTCTTTTTATGCTACTTAGAAATTTTTGGTGAATCCGGTGTGAATCCGACGGTAGGTTAGGGATGTGTTTAGATGGTCGTTAGATTTGTATTGCTCGAGTCGAGAGACGGGGTAGTCTCTCTCGTTGGCTAAGAACTAGCCCCAGGCTACTTTCGAAGCATGGGTACATGGTTAGCTAAGCGCGAGCATGATGTAGGCCATCTTTTTGGCCAGGTTGAGCTTTGTACCGTTCCTTTCGTCATATATTCTCTAGCCCCTTTGTGCCTACCCTTCCCTTTGATTCAGCTTCTCCAAAGTTTTACCAAAGCCCCATAGCTTATCCTAGTCGCACACCCAAGTTTAGCTTAGTGTTTTATATTTTAATGTTGGGTTGTGATGTGGTGTAATTATTTGTGAAAATGTGGAAATGCGCTCATGTTATATTGGCTTAGATTCTGAAAATAAAATAATTGAAAAGAGAAAAAAATAATAGTTGAAAAGAAGAAGAAAAAATTTGATTGAAAATCTTTTTTAAAATGTGATTGTATGTGGAGTAGGCAGTGCGCCCACCCTTTTGTTAAAAGTTAAGTCTGGGGGGTGTGGCGTACTCGTTTGTTTGGCAGATAGCGGATTTGATCATTATTGTGCTGGCTCAGTTGGATTTTTGTGCTTATCCTCCCTTTTTATCCGTGCTTACCTCAGCGAAACCCAAGCCCAAACTTTTCCTAAAGTCCGACTGACTTGCGCTTAAGCCGAACTAGTATCATGGAGAGTGTACGGAAGGACAAGCTTATGGTCACCGACATTGGTGGATTCCTTTGGGGGTTGTCCTGAATCCCGATCTTTGGCAATACTCTTCTTAGCGGCTGATTTATTTTCTCCCTACGAGTGACTGAAGGATTCACCGTGATTCTCTTTTTGAGTAGTTAAAGAATCTATTTTTTTACGCAGGCTGAAAATTATAAATTAGTTTGTATGCTTAGAAATTTTCTTTACTCAATTTTTACTACCATGAGCATGCGACTTCGCATGGTACTCCGAATCATATTTGCTATGTTAGCTAGTACTGTTTTCTGGTCTGCGGGGATCTTCTTTGCTCGGGACGAGCAAATGGTTAGGTCTGGGGTATGATGAGTCCCATTTATACTGGGTTTTGCGGGCTCATCTGGCCTGGTTTTCATGCCTTGGCACTTCATTTATTGGATGTTTTTGATATTTATCTCATCCTTTATGTCATTCTTTCTTTGTGCGCTTTTCTTGCCCTTGCGTGCGCAATTGCGCACTTGTTGGTTGGGGGTAAGCTCGTGGTGCTCCCCAGGGCTTGTTCCACTAGCTTTCTCTTCATTTATGTATTGATGAAGGGTCCTCGTTTGCCTTTCTTTCCTTGCTTGTAGGTGGTCTGTTTTCCACTTGTCTGAATTCTGATTTGAGGAAAACGCTCGGTCGTACGTTTCCTTAGCACACGGTTAGTTTTGGTCATGCATTTACCTCCAGTCAATCTGGTGGAACAACCAGCTCGTGTGAATCCTTCATGCACGGTTTCACCGAAACCGTGCGCGAAGGAAACGCACGGTTTTCCTGTAGCATTCTAGTGTTTTCCTGTCCTTTTTCGTTCTGTGGTTAATCGTGCGTTTTCCTTCACGCACGGGCGGAATCGCCCGTGTGCTAGTAAAATGCACGGTTCCATTATTTTTGCTTGCAATTCTTCATTCTGTGGTTACCCATGGGAATTGCTTCACGCACGGGCGGATCGCCCGTGCGCGAAGGAAATGCACGGGTCAACGCTTCTTCTTCGCAGGCGTGTGCTTTATTATAAAATCGCACAGTTCGCGCACGGTCGTGCGTCGAAATGTGCGAGACCAATTTTATGATAATTTTCTATTTAAGTTGCAGCTTTTGCCATTTTTAGGGATCGACAAACCAACCAACCTTTTTGGCTCCCTTGAGCGGGAAAATCACTCTCCAGCCCCCTTCCTCTCTCTTTTCCTTGGAGGGAAGATCCCGCCACGCATTCCACTTCAAAGAGCTTGCAAAAACTTCATCCTCCACCGCCATCGACGTTACTACGTTCAAAGCTCAGTTTTAGCTACTTGTTGCAGCCACCCAAGCTCCATTCCGCCTCAACAACCACAACAATAAAAGGACAGGCTTGATGGTGGAAGTGACATCTCTTCTTGGATCCTGGACTCCTTCCCGAAGACCGAGCATGGACAAGGGTTGGCACCCCTAATTTCCGGCCGAGAATCTTGGAAAGCTTCTTGTCTTGGTTGTAATCTCTCCTCCTTCTTATTATATTTCCTCCTTGCTAAACGCTTGTTGAATATTGAAGTGTGATTTGCATTTGTGGTTCTAGAATGCTTGATGTTTGTGCTTAGGTGTTTTGTGAACTTGCTTTGCATTGTTAGGCTCATCACACTTGCTAGAGTAGGTGATTTTGCCATTCTAGCATTTGCTAGAAGTGTGTATTGTGAAGAGGTGTTTTCGACCCTCAATAGTTCTCACACTCCGCTATCACTACTCGGAGTGATTCACCAGAGCGAAGCGGTAAAGGCGACCCACAGTAATTGTAGGTTGTTAGATTTAGGAAACCCAAATCAAGCCCCCCCCCCCCCCACTTTCTCACTTTGCACTTGCACGCATTTCTCCAAAGTATTAAAACCCTTGCTCCCTTATTGCGCTCCGCGAGAAATCAATACTCGGGAAGCTATTCCCCATTATTATTACTTGACAGCGATCGGTACACTTGTCGCACGTGCATCAAGTTTTTGGCGCCGTTGCCGGGGATCGAACCCGGGTCACCCGCGTGACAGACGGGAATACTCACCACTATACTACAACGATGCATGTGCGGCAAGTGTACCGATCGCTGTCAAGTAATAATAATGGGGAATAACTTCCCCGAGTATCGATTTCTAACGGAGCTCAATAAGGGAGCAAGGGTTTTAGTACTTTGGAGAAATGCGTGCAAGTGCAAAGTGAGAAAGGGGGGGGTTTTATTTGGGTTTCCTAAATTAAACAACCTATAATTACTGCGGTCGCCTTCACTGCTTCACTCTGGTGAATCACTCGGGGGATTGATAGCGGAGTGTGAGAACTGTTGAGGGTCGAAAACACCTCTTCACAACGCACACTTCTATCAAATTCTAGAATGGCGAAATCACCTACTCTAGCAAGTGTGATGAGCCTAACAATGCAAAGCAAGTTCACAAAACACCTAAGCACAAGCATCAAGCATTCTAGAACTACAAATGCAAATCAAACTACAATATTCAACAAGTGTTTAACAAGGAGGATGTATAATAGGAAGGAGGAGAGATTACAACCAAGACAAGAAGCTTTCCAAGATTCTCGGCCGGAAATTTGGGGTGTCAACCCTTATCCATTCTCGGTCTTCGGAAAGGAGTCCAGCATCCAAGAGGAGCAATCACTTCCTCCGTCAAGCCCGTCCTTGTATTGAAGTGGTTGTTGGGGCAGAATGGAGCTTGGGTGGCTGCAGCAAGTAGCTCAAACTTAGCTTCGAACGCAGCAACGTCGATGGTGGTGGAGGATAAAGCTTTTGCATGCTCTTTAAAGTGGAATGCGTGGCCAGATCTTCCCTCTAAGGAAGAGAGAGAGGAAGGGTGTTGGAGAGAGATTTTCCCGCTCAAGGGAGCCAAAAAGGCGGATTTGTTCATCGATCCCCGAAAATGGCAAAAGATGCAACTTAAATAAAAAATTATCAGAACATTGGTCACGCACGGTTCGACGCACGACCATGCGCAAAATGTACGATATTATAATATAGCACGCACCTGCAAAGAAGAAGCATTGACACGTGCATTTCCTTCGCGCACGAGCGATTCTGCCCGTGCGTGAAGGAAAACGCACGATTAACCACAGAACGAAAAAGGGCAGGAAAACACAAGAATGCTACAGGAAAATCGTGTGTTTCCTTCGCACACGGTTTGGGTGAAACCGTGCGTGAAGGATTCGCACGAGCTGGTTGTTCCACCAGATTGACCGGAGGTAAATGCATGACCAAAACTAACCGTGCGCTAAGGAAACGCATGACCGTCAATTTTCCTCAAATTAGAATTCAGACAAGGGGAAAACAGACCACCTGCAAGCAAGGAAAGAAAGGCAAATGAGGACCCTCCAACAATACAGAAATGAACAGAAAGCTACTGGAACAAGCCCTAGGGAGCACCACGAGCGTACCCCCAACCAACAAGTGCGCAATTGCGCACGCAAGGGCAAGAAAAGCGCACAAAGCAAGAATGGCATAAATGATGAGATAAACAGCAAAAACAACCAATAAATGAAGTGCCAAGGCATGAAAACCAGCCCAGATGAGCCCGCAAAACCCAGTATAAACGGGACTCATCACCAGGCAGGTACCAAGGAAAGACCTAGAACTCCTATGCGGGGAGCTTCACAGGGGCTCCGGCCTGGAGGATTCTACTCCACGTTAATGAGGGAGACAGTCCCCAGCTATCTAGACCTTATACACCGAGTCGAAGCTCAAATCGTGGCTTACATAGAGATTGAGGCCCATCAAAGATAGTTTGAATGAGGAGTTAAGAGGAAGATAGAAGAATCGCCTCCAAATCATCAAGAGGAGCGTCGGGGCAACCCCTGTCAGCAGGATTGTCGGGAGGACCGCCCCCCAAGCAATACCAGGAGTACACACTGCTCAACACCACTTATGCGAACTTGCTTTATGATATTCATGATGACCCAGCATTACAGATGCCCCGAGAAGTCCCTATAGGAAATGGAGATCGAGCAAAATACTGTGAATTTCACAAGGGGACATGGCACTCAATAGAAGAATATGTTAGGTTAAAGGATGAGATCGAACGGCTCATCCGACGGAATGTCCTCGTGAGATTTCTTCAGGACCAAGCAAAAGGTCAGCCAGCCTAGTAGAGGAGGGAGCAACTTCCTCCATGTTAAGAAGCGTAGGATGGTGATAGTATTTTGATGCAGGCCCATGATTTTGACGGGTTAAACTACGTGTTTTTAGGTTCGATAATTAAAATAAAATCGTAGCGAGCAATAGTTATCTAAATTTATACTAAAAATGAAGCCAACAATATAGCAATGCACAACACAAAGGTCGCTACCCCATATAAAGATTGAACTAGAGCTATATGCCAATGTTCGCTCAAGGGAATAGGACCTACCCGATCCGGACAATTAGCAATTCAAAATAAAATTATATGCAAACATTCAAATTTCTAATAAGACAAGATCCGGACTAAATGAGTGATTTAAAATTAAGTCCAATTCAATCCCAAAATTAATTAATATGAGGGTATACCAAATCACTTGAACGTAAGGGGAAATCAAGGGTGACAAACCCGATTTCTTCTACTGTTCACGAGATCTACCCGGCCAATTATACGAAAATATTCAGAAGAAAACACTCTTTAAATTTAGATTTTAATTAGCACGATTTCAATATAACTCAGGACAATTAACTAGCCTTGTAATTCCACCAAAACCTCACAAATAATATAGAAGAAATCACAAAAAAGTGGTGTAGGAATCGTTACCCAATCCCAAGAATAATCCTTCGACAAGATGAGTGGAGGAAACGCTCACGACGGTAGTTGAGTCAACTTCCACGCGAGTCCACGGATCCGCACCGAACGATGTAGACACAAACCGTTCTTCCTTCGCATTAACCCTTGGAGTGAGAGAAACCTTGATGGATAATATATATGGAAAGAGGAGAGAGAAAAGGTGGTGAAGAGGTGGTGGCTATGGTTTTGGCCGAAACCTAAGGGAAATAAAAGGGGTTAGTTTTGGCTTGGATGGAGGAGGTGGTCAAGGATTTTTGGAGGGAGAGAGGGAGGAGGACGTGAGAGAAAAAAGGAGGGAGAGAGAGTAACGGCTTGGCTTAGGCTGAGAGAGAGAAAGGGAGGGGAAAGATAGCAGCTTGTAGGTGGCTGGCTAGGGTTAGAAAGGAGGAGAGGGCTCGGTTTTTGGGTGGTGGAGGTGGAGGAAGAGAAGGTTGCCGAGAGAATAGAGAAGGGAATAGGTGGCTGTCTAGAGGGTGGCCGGCTAGTGCTTTGTGAGAGGTGAAGGCTCAGTTTGGGGAGGAAAAAAGAGAGGGGCTATTTAGTGGAGAACTAGAGGAGGAAAAGGAGGAGTGGAGGTCGGGAAAATAAAAAGGGGGAGGGAGAGGTGGTCATCGGCCAAAGAGAGGGAAGGAGGAGTGTTGACCGAAATTGCCAAGAGAGGGAGAGAAAGAATAGGGGAGGAAACCAAATTTAGGTTTTCAATTTTTCATCAACTTCTTCATTACTAAATACTTCATAACCATGGCTATATATAGCCTACAATACTCCATCTCCTCCATTCAAAATTTAAAATGAAACTATGATGGTTGTATGCACTCATCATTACATGAAATAAAAATAATACAACATGATGGTTATATGCACCCATCATAATACATGAAATAAAAATACATGAAATAAACTCTTAAAATAAAATTGCTTAAAAATAAAATTGCAGAAAATATATAATTAAAATTATTTAATTTTTAATTATATGTTTTTATATAATAGCGGCGGCGGACGTCGTGCAAAACATGTAGCGGCGATGGCGAAGGGCGTCATGGTAGAATCCCATCCTCGAGCTTGCAGCAACGATCATCCCAATCAACGAACTCTCTATGACGGGGATCAACTGCCGCATTAGCATCGTTGCCATCAATCCTCCCCCCCTCAAAATTACACATCACCGATGAGTGGCCCGTGAGGGGAGAACAGTCTAAAGCAACAGCAACATGGGGAAAATCTATGTAACGACCCCATCCGTTAAAAGACGTATAGTAGAAGGTCCGGCCGGGGCCCCACACTATATGCCACAAACAGACGGTGAGGTCACAGGAGAGTACCAAATCAAACACGAATCCTAACTCAGAGCATTCTAGCGGAAGCTTTAAGTTACAACTTTGAACTCTTAACCGGAATGTCCAATATATAAAACCATGGAATGTACACAACCACAAGAGTTTGGCCTTAAGGCCTTACAATTCCTCTGAACATACATCATGTTTTACAAACCTCGGCGCGCAGGCCGGCCATACATGAGTAAAAGAGAAAACAAAACAAAGCCATTCGCTTAGCCTTCCAGGCTAGCCGCAGCAGCAGCAGCAACAGCAGTAGGGCTCTCCCGCCCATCACTTACCACTTGGCTCTCCAGCACCTGCACGGGACCAAGTCCACCCAACCGGTGGCAAACAATGCAACGGTCAGCATTCAGCTGACCCAATTATAACAATCCTACCCCTTTCTCGGGGCATGAGCATTCTTTCCCTGCAAGCATGGCATCAACAATAGCAACTATGTGCGCGCAGGCACATTCAAGCCATCACAACCATCGGCCGCCCGGCCCGACAGTCCGTGCACTCAGGGCACATTTTCGGTGTACCGGAATACCAGGGTCAACACCACCGTTTACACGGTCATTGAGCATTTCTAGTCTTTCCGGCGCGCGGGCCTAAGACTCTCATTAGGCGCTCCAACAAAACCTATACCAGGCTTCCAAGTCGGACGGACCTAACGCAGGTACGGATCAGCCACCCCCCGTTGCTCAAGTCGCCAAGCCACCTCGAATACGGAAGTATCCATGGCATTTTATAGGCGCGGGTCGGTTTCACCTTTCCTGTTCGGCACTCAGCCTTTTCAACGAGTTGCAGCCCAACGGCTCAACTACTCACAAAGTGGCAACGCACGGCCACAAGAGTTGCCGCCAACCCTCTTCATTTCCTGGACATCGTCCAGTACTTCCTGCCGCACCAAGCAACAGGTAGGAACAAGGCATCACAAGCCATTATCACGGAGCCTTCTCCGATATGCAAACAAGCATCACCAATCCAGATTCCATCCAGATGGGCTTCACACAGCATGCCTAGAGCCGTACTCCAATTCCGGCCTCTAACAAGGGGGACTTCACATATCTACCCCAAGGGACACCACAACCCACCGCACACTCGCGGGGAAGGGCTTTCCCTATGCAATGCAGAAAAGAAGGACTTCACATGTCCAAGGAGGGAGATCGTTACCCTTGTCGATCTCTTCGGTGCCATCGCAAACTAGCCGGTGAGAAAGAACCGCAGCAGCCTTGCCGTCACAACGCCGGCTTCGGATCGCGAATCGAACCACGGGAGCTCCGCCGGTGGCTTGGTCTCCTCCTCCTTCTTCCTCTCTTCCTCTCTCTTTTTCTCTTCCTTAAGAATAAAAGAAGAATGAAGCTCCTTCTCTCACGACTTATTCAGCCCAAGAAACCATCTGAGCCTTTGGATCAAAAGAGAGGAAACTGAACGGCCAAGATCACCCCAAAATTTCACTTTTTGGCCGACACGGCCTGTGACACGCCCGTGTCACAGGCCGTGTACCCCTTCAGCGGTGCACACAGCTTGAACCGACTGAACCACACGGGTCATCGACACGCCCGTGTCGGACCTGACACGCCCGTGTCAAACCTGAGACACGCCCGTGTCTCCTGCTCCATCGGAGCTGCAACCAGAACACGGGTCAGAACACGGCAGCTGACACGCCCGTGTCCAGCCTGACACGCCCGTGTTCCCGGCCGTGTTCAAGGCCGTGTCTGGCTCTGCCCGGAATAGGCCAATCTTGCAGAATAAATAGAACACGCCCTGGGACACGCCCGTGTCCCGGGCCGTGTCACCCGACACGCCCTGGGACACGCCCGTGTCCCAGGCCGTGTAACCTGACCTGCTACTCAATTTTCAAGGTGAGTCTTTTGGGGCCTTTTTGGGGTGTTACAACCCTCCCCCCCTTATCAAAATTTCGTCCCGAAATTTGTACGGTAAGGAAAGAAAACCAGCAATGCTATAACTCTGTTATAACAAAAAGTACACGGTCTACAGTTATACAAATAACTCGGGAAACTCAGCTCGCATGGTCTGCTCTCGCTCCCATGTTAGCTCTTCACGGCCACAATTGTCCCATCGGACCTTGACCATCCCGATCACTTTATTCCGCAACTGTTTCTCGGCTCGATCCTCGATCCGAATGGGTCTAACCCTCGTCGTCAGCCCATACTCGACCGGTACCCGATCAGCCTCCACGACTTGAGCTGGATCCTTTACCGCCTTACGAAGGACTGAGATGTGAAATACATCATGTAATCCACCCAAGTCCGCTGAAAGTGCTAGTCGATAAGCAGCCTCCCCAACACGCTCCACCACCTCAAACGGACCAAGATACCTCGGACTTAGCTTTTTCAAACGCCGAATCCTGGACACACCTTTGAAGGGTTTGATCTTCAAATATACCCAATCACCCACCGCGAACTCCACGTTCCGGTGCTTGGCATTGTAGTACTTTGCTTGACGATCTTGGGCTATCAATAGCCTCTCCCGAATAGAGCGGATGAGCGAAGTAGCTTCTTCGACTTCCTTTTTCCCATTCAGCTTCGATTCGCCTGCTTCTGCCCAAGCTAAGGGTGTACGGCATTTCCGACCATACAACGCCTCGAATGGTGCCATACCAATACTCGCTTGGTAGCTATTATTATAGGCAAATTCAACGAGAAATATATACTCTTCCCATCTTTTACCAAAGTCTAGGGCGCACATGCGGAGCATATCCTCCATCGTCCTGTTGGTTCGTTCAGTCTGGCCATCCGTTTGGGGATGAAAGGCCGTACTAAACGCTAATTTTGTACCCAACATTTGATGAACGAGCCGCCAATCATTCGATGTGAACCGCCCATCACGGTCACTAACGATGCTCCGGGGAACACCGTGCAGTCGAACAACCTGCTCCACATACAGCTTGGCCAAGGTTTCCACTGAATCGTCTCTTCTGTTTGGAAGGAAGTGCGCCACTTTCGTCAACCGGTCCACAATAACCCAGATGGAATCATGACCGCGTTGAGATCTCGGCAACCCGTGCACGAAATCCATCGAAATATCATCGAACTTCCACTCCGGAATAGGTAACGACTTCAGAAACCCGCCAGGCTTCTGGCATTCTGCTTTCACCAACGCACAGGTGTTGCATTTAGCCACATAACGAGCCACATCTCTCTTTAATCCGGGCCACCAGAACAGCTTTTTCATGTCCCTGTACATCTTTGTGCTCCCTGGGTGAACTGAGTACTTTGCAAAGTGAGCTTCGTACATCAACTCTTCCCTCAGTTTACCCACACTTGGGACGCATACTCGACCATTTCTCCGTAACAACCCGTTATCCCAAGAGAATTGATCTTCCGGCCCATCTTTAGCATAGCGCTGGAGACTTTCATCAAGCTCCGTTGCTCGCCGCACTCTGTCCGTAAGGTCATATTGCACCTCCGTCCAGTTCAAGCACGCATCGGTTGACGCACCCTTGTCAACACACGATATCTCCATTGCTTCCAATTCTTGGATCAAACGCTGATCATGCCTCTGCAACCAGCTTGCCCGTACCGGAGTCTTCCGACTCAAAGCATCAGCGACCACATTTCCCTTCCCGGGAGTATAGTGAATCTCGAAGGTGTAGTCCCCGAGGAACTCCATCCATCTTCGTTGTCGCATATTCAAATCCTTCTGATCCAACAAATACTTTAGGCTCTTGTGATCTGTATAGATATCCACCTTGACGCCATATAGATAGTGCCGCCATAACTTGAGCGCAAAGATTACCGCCGCCAACTCCAAATCATGGACGGGATAATTCCGCTCATGCACTTTCAACTGACGCGAGCCATAAGCAATTACTTTCCCAAACTGCAGAAGAACGCAGCCTAAGCCGCTCCCAGATGCATCACTATAGATCTCATACCCATCGGTACCACATGGCGATGTCAACACAGGCGCCGTGGTCAAACGACTCTTCAAGTCTTCAAAAGCTCGAGCGCACTCCGGCGTCCATATGAACTTTTGATCTTTCCTCGTCAGCGTGGTGAGAGGTAAAGCAATCCGTGAGAAGTTTTCCACAAACCGTCTATAGTAGCCCGCAAGTCCAAGGAAGCTCCTGACCTCGGCCACTGAAGACATCACTGGCCAATCTCGGATGGCACTTATCTTCAACGGATCCACTGCGATACCCTCTCCGCTTACCACATGGCCTAAAAAGGCTACTGAAGAGAGCCAGAACTCGCACTTTGAGAACTTGGCAAAAAGTTTATTCCTCCGCAGGGTATGCAATACCAACCGCAAATGGTTTGCGTGATCCTCTTCTGACTGAGAGTATACTAAGATGTCATCGATAAACACAATAACAAACAAATCCAAATACTCTCGGAACGTTCGATGCATTAGGTCCATAAATACCGAAGGCGCATTACATAGGCCAAACGGCATTACCGTGAACTCATAATGACCGTAGCGTGTTCCAAACGCCGTCTTGGGAATGTCACCTTCCCGAATCCTTAGCTGATAATATCCCGATTTCAGATCCAACTTGGAATAGACCGTTGATCCCGCCAGCTGATCAAAAAGGTCATCAATCCGTGGGATCGGATACTTGTTTTTCTCCGTCAGCTTATTCAACTCGCGGTAGTCAATACACAACCGTAAGCTACCGTCTTTCTTTTTCACAAAGAGAACAGGCGCGCTCCAAGGTGACATACTTGGGCGTATATAACCCTGTTCCAACAACTCTTGCAGTTGGACTTTCAACTCAGCCATCTCTTTTGGCGCGACGCGATATGGAGAGCGGGCCACAGGTTTCGCACCTGGCACCAACTCAATAGAGAAGTCAATCTCCCGCTGGGGTGGTAACCCAGGAAGATCTTTAGGAAACACATCGGCAAACTCTGACACAACTGGCACTTCACCGACACTGGCCTTTGGCTCAACAGCCTGAATTAGCGTGAAGAATAACTCCGCGCCCTTCCGCACAGCATTGACGACTTGGAGTGCAGACAACAACGTTCCGCCAACTCCTCGCATACCAGCGAACTTCGTCACAAGCCTGGTATTCTGGCCCAGTGTAATCTCTTTGGAGTTGCAATCAATAAAGGCACGCTGCTCCGAAAGCCAGTCCATACCAAAGATCACATCAAACTCCGATAACGGTAGCACAGCTGCACTCAAACCGAAATCCCGACTTCCGATTTGCACATCCACATCGCAAGCCCTATCCGCAAGCATCACACAGCCATTCGGCAATAGCACCCTTGTACTATCCACCGTCACATGACTCGGTACCCCAATGCGAGATACGAAATCCTCAGACAGAAAAGAATGCGAAGCACCCGTATCAAACAGGGCTCTCGCTAAGTTATTCCGAATCAGGACAAAGCCTGCAGCACACACACATCATGCACAAGCTAAACAAAACCAAAACCAAAAGCACAGCAAGTAAACTAAATCAACTCGTACCTGTGACGACGTCACTTTGCTTAATCGCTTCCTGTTGGCCAAGTTGATAAATTCGGGGCTGCGCCTGGGAAGCAGAGGAATCCACCACCGCTTTGCCCTTCTCAGCATATGACGCACCCGTCTTCTTTTCCCCTTTGGGCTGCACAACTCGACAATCACGAGCTATATGCCCCACCCGGCCACAGTTATAGCACGTACGAGCATCCGGCCTTGATGTCGCTCCCGACACAACGGTCGTCGTCACTTGCCCAGATGGCTTGGACCTCTTGCCCCCTTTCTTCTGGTAAAACGACTTGCCTGGGCGAGGTGCTTGAAACTCTGGCTTAGACACCACCAAGCCCTTATTCCCTTGCACTCGCCTCATGTCCTTCTCCAACGCGCACGCCGTATCAACCAACGCCTGGAACCCTTGGTTCACAGAACTCGAAAGCAGGAATCGTAACTCATCCCGCAATCCTTCATAGAACCGATTCGTTTTCCTTTGGTCATCCGCGAAGATTGTTCCCGCATAACGTCCCAACCTGGTAAACTCGTGCAAGTAGATATCCACACTATCGTCCCCTTGCTTTAACCGTTGGAACTCATTTTCCATAGCAATACGTTGCGCCGCTGGGACATGTTTCGCCAGAAAGATCCGAGAGAACTCCTCAATCGATACTTGTGTTAATTGCCTGCCCGCCAAATGGTGTAACTCTACCTCATCCCACCACAACCGCGCCTCCCTTCCAGCATGAAGGTGGCTAAGGTGACCTTGAGAGTTTCCTCCGCCCTGATCGCTGTCATTATCCTCTTGACACGCGATAACCAATCTTCCGCCTGCGTTGGGGATCCCATTCCCGCAAACGTCGGAGGACTGAAGCTCATGAATTGCTTCAACTGTCGGTCAGCTGCTCGTGGATCTACCGCCTCAACCGGCTCGGGTCTTACATCAACACGAACTGGCACTACTGCCGGCTGCGCTTGCCCGGTCGGCTGAATCATGGCAAAGAGCGCCTCAGCAACTAAACGAACAGTTTCCGCAGATGGAGGAGGGGTTGGCACCTCAGCTGGTGCCGCACTCTCATCAGAACGCTGGGGCTCAGACTGCCCAGCACCACTACGTGTCACCTATAGGTGGACAAGACACACATTAGCGAACGTATGCAAGCAAAACAACACAAAAAGGAACGCGCAGATTCCTCAAACAAGATTTTGTACATTTCGTAATGGACATTCCAGAGTTCATTAGCGTTACAGCAGGTCGCACAAACACGTGCTCGCCACCCCACAAAAGAATTCGACCACGAATTCGAAAGAGGAAGACCGACGAAAAGCTGATACCAAAATGTAACGACCCCATCCGTTAAAAGACGTATAGTAGAAGGTCCGGCCGGGGCCCCACACTATATGCCACAAACAGATGGTGAGGTCACAGGAGAGTACCAAATCAAACACGAATCCTAACTCAGAGCATTCTAGCGGAAGCTTTAAGTTACAACTTTGAACTCTTAACCGGAATGTCCAATATATAAAACCATGGAATGTACACAACCACAAGAGTTTGGCCTTAAGGCCTTACAATTCCTCTGAACATACATCATGTTTTACAAACCTCGGCGCGCAGGCCGGCCATACATGAGTAAAAGAGAAAACAAAACAAAGCCATTCGCTTAGCCTTCCAGGCTAGCCGCAGCAGCAGCAGCAACAGCAGTAGGGCTCTCCCGCCCATCACTTACCACTTGGCTCTCCAGCACCTGCACGGGACCAAGTCCACCCAACCGGTGGCAAACAATGCAACGGTCAGCATTCAGCTGACCCAATTATAACAATCCTACCCCTTTCTCGGGGCATGAGCATTCTTTCCCTGCAAGCATGGCATCAACAATAGCAACTATGTGCGCGCAGGCACATTCAAGCCATCACAACCATCGGCCGCCCGGCCCGACAGTCCGTGCACTCAGGGCACATTTTCGGTGTACCGGAATACCAGGGTCAACACCACCGTTTACACGGTCATTGAGCATTTCTAGTCTTTCCGGCGCGCGGGCCTAAGACTCTCATTAGGCGCTCCAACAAAACCTATACCAGGCTTCCAAGTCGGACGGACCTAACGCAGGTACGGATCAGCCACCCCCCGTTGCTCAAGTCGCCAAGCCACCTCGTATACGGAAGTATCCATGGCATTTTATAGGCGCGGGTCGGTTTCACCTTTCCTGTTCGGCACTCAGCCTTTTCAACGAGTTGCAGCCCAACGGCTCAACTACTCACAAAGTGGCAACGCACGGCCACAAGAGTTGCCGCCAACCCTCTTCATTTCCTGGACATCGTCCAGTACTTCCTGCCGCACCAAGCAACAGGTAGGAACAAGGCATCACAAGCCATTATCACGGAGCCTTCTCCGATATGCAAACAAGCATCACCAATCCAGATTCCATCCAGATGGGCTTCACACAGCATGCCTAGAGCCGTACTCCAATTCCGGCCTCTAACAAGGGGGACTTCACATATCTACCCCAAGGGACACCACAACCCACCGCACACTCGCGGGGAAGGGCTTTCCCTATGCAATGCAGAAAAGAAGGACTTCACATGTCCAAGGAGGGAGATCGTTACCCTTGTCGATCTCTTCGGTGCCATCGCAAACTAGCCGGTGAGAAAGAACCGCAGCAGCCTTGCCGTCACAACGCCGGCTTCGGATCGCGAATCGAACCACGGGAGCTCCGCCGGTGGCTTGGTCTCCTCCTCCTTCTTCCTCTCTTCCTCTCTCTTTTTCTCTTCCTTAAGAATAAAAGAAGAATGAAGCTCCTTCTCTCACGACTTATTCAGCCCAAGAAACCATCTGAGCCTTTGGATCAAAAGAGAGGAAACTGAACGGCCAAGATCACCCCAAAATTTCACTTTTTGGCCGACACGGCCTGTGACACGCCCGTGTCACAGGCCGTGTACCCCTTCAGCGGTGCACACAGCTTGAACCGACTGAACCACACGGGTCATCGACACGCCCGTGTCGGACCTGACACGCCCGTGTCAAACCTGAGACACGCCCGTGTCTCCTGCTCCATCGGAGCTGCAACCAGAACACGGGTCAGAACACGGCAGCTGACACGCCCGTGTCCAGCCTGACACGCCCGTGTTCCCGGCCGTGTTCAAGGCCGTGTCCGGCTCTGCCCGGAATAGGCCAATCTTGCAGAATAAATAGAACACGCCCTGGGACACGCCCGTGTCCCAGGCCGTGTCACCCGACACGCCCTGGGACACGCCCGTGTCCCAGGCCGTGTAACCTGACCTAAGCTCAATTGGTGATGAAGGTTGAAAGAACTCCATAGTTAAGCGTGCTTGGGCGAGAGTAGTACTGGGATGGGTGACCTCCTGGGAAGTCCCCGTACGGCCCAACTTAACTGTCGAGTTCGCTCATCAAAGGGAGGCTGTGGCCACCAACAACCCGCCTGTGGAGGGAGAGGGGTTGGGGTGCTTGGGCTGCAGCCCGGTAGCGATGCCATGGGGGGCTTCGGGCCAAATCCCGGGTCGTTACAATCTAGCCCCGCTATCCATATCATAGTAGCATGAACATCCATCAGCACTGGGAACCTGTCTAGCAAAGAAACAACAAGACTTCCGAGGAAACTTGAAAGGGTGTCAAGCAAAAAAAAATAAAACATGAATCTTACCATCCGGTTCAAGAACCAAGGAGTCCCCATGGAAATTAAATATGGTAACACTAAAACTCCCCGACCCAAGAGAACATATAGTGGGAGGAAGAAATGACGGAGAAAGCCACTCAGGTGGAACATAGACGTACAGTAAAAAGTCTGGAAACTTGAAATAAAGTGAAACACCCTATGCTATATAAAAATCCGAAATTAAAGCATGAAATCCGACGTTCTTCATAATACAGGATGGGTCGGCGTTCTTACGTATTTATTTATTAACGGAGCCAGAAGGCATCCGCTCGGGGACTGACTAGACTAAACCCAAATCACTAAATATAGCGTTGGAAAGTCTCAGAAAGGAGTGGAAGTGTGTGGGACATAACTTAAAATGAAACACTAATGTCCTAGATATATGAGGAGAGAATCCATGTGCTACATGACTAGACCCAACCGCAGAGGATAAGGGGGTTAAGTCAGGTGGCATGGGAGCCTTATAATCAGAGATGATTTTAATGGGCTCAAAATTCGCAGTTTTAATTTTATATTTTAATTACTCACGCTTGGCATTAAGATATGCCAAGGAGAACCACTCATCGTAAAAAATAGAGTTGGACGCTCCCTGATGTGACAGGATGTGCGAGCGATACAACTCAAGGGACTTTCTATAGTCACTAACGTGTGGAAATAAGGGTCACCAAAAGGCGGTGGGTAAATGCATGTGACCGGGTGTGGTATATGAGTATGTATAAGGGACACCACATCCAGAGGCACAATTGCCAAAGAATCAGAATCAATGGAAGTCGAGGACAGAACCGTAGACGGATACGCTAAAAATGAACTATCAAAGGTGACGCGTAGTCAGATCTACGAGGTGAGATAAAAAGACCAAATACTAATGCGCTCAACCAAGTAATATTTATATGCTGAGACAACGCCAACGTAGGAACTAATAATGTGGGCATCACACAAAAACTCAGACTCGAACTACCGATTCAATGTCCTAAAAAGTCAACTAATGTGGGCAAATAATTAGGAGGAAGGGTCGACAAAATCAAACCCAGGATAACATCCAAATCAATATATATTTCACCCAATGGTGATATCATCAAAGAACTATCATCCGTGTGTACAACTAAAGAATCGTCCCAAGGTACCCTTCCCTCACATGGTTAATCATCCACAATAACACTAGGGTCATCCTCACTCTCAGGCTCCTCAGACAACTTGGATATAATATATGTTGGTGCAATCGTAGGCTCTATCACAATGTGGATCGTATCCTGGAGAGGGCACTCAATACTAGGGTGGTCAGACACAACACTAGTAGGGCAATTAATAAGCAACGGAATACTCTCACAGATCCTAATGTAATCATCCCACATATTGTCTTCTAAATCACTAGGGATTCCCTCACTGTCAGAATCATCAGACTCGTCAGACACTATCGTACGTGAAGGAATACTCTCACCTAGCTGGTCAACTTTCGAATCCAGAGATACTATTTCCACATCAGAATCCTCAGAGGTATCAGTCACTATCTCAAGGGGCTTAAATGTCGAGGCTAAAGGAGACAAAGCTCTAGTAGTAACATCTTTTGAGTCCAAGACAAATGATCTATTAGGAATGGTTTCCCTAAAGGTGGGAATAGGCACACTAAGGGCAGGCGGACCTTTTGGGGGAACTAATCTAGCATTAGGTTTATAATCATTCCTATAGGCAGGTATGGGACTAGTGCCATAACGATACTCACTCACAGGCTTTGTGTTAGTAGTGCGGAGATAGGCGGGATCAAATTTATCCGAGATTAGGCTACGCATTGCCCTCCACGTATGTTTATAACTACCAACACGACGCTCTTCATTTAACCAAAATACCTGGGATTGACCTATTAACCACTCTCGGGCGATGTTAACCTTTTGGTGGTCGTCACATTTATTATAATCTAAATGAAGTTCTACTCACTTAAGCCAGTCCCTAAAATTTTGAGAATTCCAATACCATCAAATGTGGGTATCTCACTCTTAGTGCGAGGAATAGTGTGGGGACGGTTGGAACTCCTAGGGTATGATGGCAAAGTTGGGGTAGCCGTTTGTTGCCTAATCAAGTCCCGAATCTCATTTGTTATGGGTGAATGAACTGGTTTCCTAACATTCAACATGGAATCAGAAGAATTTAATCGGGAAACATTAACGTCATAGGACATATTCTGTGATAACTGGAGAATAACCTACCCGGATTTAGTGCACATGCAATGAGTTAAAGATTTTGACCCAAATAATTTTAGGAAAGATAGATTTATTCCGCTTACTAACTAAGGTAATAAAATATGTTTTTTTTATTTTCTTGTTGGAAATAATATGAATATTATTAAATAAATTTTTTTATAGTTTGTAGAGAAATAAAAATATAGGCCGCTATTGGCAGACCAGGAAATACATTTTTGACAAATAAACGTGCAAGATAAGTGCGTGTCAGCGTACTAATAAAAGGGGGAGGGTGTCAATTAGGAAATTGACGTGAACCTCTCTCTGATACCAAATTTATGCTGGCTCATGGTTTCGACAGGTTAAATTACGCATTTTTAGGTTCGAAAATTAAAATAAAATCATAGCGAGTAATAGTTCTCTAAATTAATACTAACGATGAAGCCAGCAATATAACAATGCACAATACAAAGGGTCGCTACCCCTTATAAAAATTGAACAAGGGCTATAGGCCAATGTTCGCTTAAGCGAATAGGACCTACCCGATCCGGACAATTAGCAATTAAAAATAAAATTATACGCAATCATTCACAATTCCAATAAGAGAAGATCCGGACTAAATTAATTAATATGAGGGTATACCAAATCACTTGAACACAAGGGGAAATCAAGGGTGACGAACCCGATTTCTTATAGTGTTCAAGAGATCTACCCGCTCCAGTTATACAAGAATATTCGGAAGAAAACACGCTTAAAATTTAGATTTTAATTAGCATGATTTCAATATAAATCAGGGCAATTAACTAGCCTTTTAATTCCACCAAAACTTCACAAATAATATAGAAGAAATCACACAAAAGTGGTGTAGAAATCGTTACCTAATCCCAAGAATAATCCGTCGAAAAGATGAGTGGAGGAAAGGCTAATGATGGTGGTTGAGTCAACTTCCACGCGAGTCCACGGATCAACACCGAACGATATAGATGCATGCCATTCTTCTTTTGCATAAACTGAAAGTGCACCTAGTGCCAACTACCTTCACCTATGGGAGGGGGGAATAGGTGTCTTGCAGCGTTTTTGCAGAATTAGAATTGTACCTGCACAAATAAATCAAACAACACAGCACAGAAAGACACACGCAAATTATAGTGGTTCCTCGATTTGGGTACGTCCACTCTCCCCCTTCGACCTATCTCCTAACCAGGGACGACTCGGTCACTTCACCAACAGGATTTAAATCCAATCCTCACACTAACGGAAGGAACCCTTCCAAACGAAGGAGTCACCACTCCTACACCACGGGTTGCACCCAACCCTTATAACTAGGAACCAACGTTCCTTTACAAAAAATTGAAAATGGAGTGTATTATAAATACAAACTACTTATGGAGAATAGGGTGTCCCTCTTCGTACGACAACGTGTTCTTGAAGTCGACGAAGAGTGCACGACCCTAGATCTCACATGGAGTGAATCTCTCCGAAATCGGCGGCGGCAAGAAGGGCGGCGGCTTGGCTCTCGGGATTGGCGGTGACAACGGAGTGCTGCGGCTGTTCTTTTGAGATTCAAACTTCGTAGCAAAGCAGGCAATGTCTACCAATGGTCACACTAGGATCGATCATCTCGATCGATTCGGAAGGGGAAGGTTTTCCCGATCTACGAATCAAGAGACAAAGGATCTCTGGTTAGACACGTGAGACGTTGTGCTTGGCTGAGCTTCTGTAGCCGGGAGATCTGGAAGAAACCTCGATCAGCGATGGCAATCAACTGGCACGAGTGGCGACGACGGCGGAGCAAGATTCACGATCTTGGTCACGTCAGCGGCTCGTCTTTTTGAATCCGTGTATTCGTATCTCTGCTGCTCAACAATACCGATGTATTTATACATTAGGTCATCCAAAGTGACCGTTGTGGGCCCCACCAAAAAGAAGCCCTAAGACCAGCTCCAAACGGCACATGTTAACTTGGACCGGTCCAGAGAATAGCAGAAATTTGCCCAAGTCAAATTCGGCGAGAATCGAAGGTGATTCTCGACGAATCGGCGAGAATCACCTACGATTCTCGCCGAATTCCACTTAGCAGAATTCTAGCTTCATTGAAATAGCAAGCCGGAGAGAAACGGCGAGAATCACAATTGATTCTCGCTGAATCGTCAAGAATGCAGAGTCATTCTCGACGAATTGGTGAGAATCAATTCGTGATTCTCGACGATTCTGCCTTAGTAGAATTCAGGGCGGCATCGAGACAGTCGGCAGCATTTCGGCGAGATTCTGCGAGTGATTCTCGTCAATTTGGCGAGAATCACTAGTGATTCTCGTCGAATCGGCGAGAATCACTTAGTGATTCTCGACGAATTCTACTTAGACGATTTTCGCCTTTCTTCCCTTGAGCTGGTCTTTGGCCCATCCTTGCTCCTTGTCTGCTCTTGATCTTTCTTAACCCTGTGCTTGAAAGTAAGTACACTCCAATAGAGAGAGTACACGTAAGCCAACACACTGATCTGCTCAACGAGAGATTACGTTGCACAGACCCATGTATATTGACCTACTGAATCCTGACATTGGTGTGTACTTAGCGAGGAATAACTGCAAGCACAACTTGAAGACAAGTGATCAAATACATTATCAATTCACCTTAGCTTGTTCAGGGCTTCTTCAAATCAGGTACATTGTGGATACAATACCCAACAATCTCTCCCTATTTGAAGAAGCCTAAACCCTACAAGCTAAGGTGAAAATAACGGCTGGAAGAAAATAAAACTTTGAAAGATGAGAATAGAAGTTCCATACCATTATCTTTTAGAGCAATTGGAGCATACACCTTAGCACCTTAGCCGAGAGGGTAATCTCCCCCTTTTCGGCTTCTGCAAATCTGGGACTATTGCACTTGATACCATGCTCCCCCATAGTTCTTGCACCTGTGCTTACACTTGAGTTCCTAGCAGATGCTCCCCCTAGATGCATAAGCCAGGGGCTTCTGAAGTTTTCATTCCTCATAGTTTAGCATCCCCAGTTCAGTTTTGAAGAGACTGAACTTGGCCTCATCTAGGGGCTTTGTGAAAATATCTGCAATCTGCTTATCTGTGGGGACATAGCAGAGAGAGATGTCCTTGTTCTCCACGTGCTCCCGAATGAAGTGGTAGCGCACTTCAATATGCTTCGTTCTGCTGTGCGATACCGGATTGTTGTCAATAGCAATTGCACTGGAGGAGTCGCAGTACATTGGTACTTCCTTGAACTGAAGGTCATAGTCTGCTAACGGGTTTCTGATCCATAGGAGTTGTGCGCAACAGCTGCCTGCTGAGATATACTCAGATTCAGCTGTGGAGGTCGCTACACAATTCTGCTTTTTGTTGTTCCATGAGATAAGCCTTCTTCCGAGGAATTGACACGTCCCGGAAGTGCTTTTCCTGTCATCCCTACTCCCTGCAAAATCAGCATCTGAAAAACCTATTAGCTCGACATCATTGTTTCTCGGGTACCACAAGCCAAGATTAGGGGTACCTTTAAGGTATCTAAGGATTCTCTTTGCAGCGACATAATGAGATTCATTAGTGTTCACCTGATATCTGGCACAAACACATGTGGAGAACATGATATCCGATCTACTTGCAGTAAGGTAGAGCAGGGATCTAATGATGCTTCTGTATTTGGTTTCATCAAAAGGTTTCCCTTTCTCATCCCTATCCAGAGACATGGTAGATCCCATTGGAGTCCTCATAGAGGTTGCATTCTCCATTCCGAATTTCTTGAGGAGTTCATTGGTGAACATCGTTTGAGAAATGAAAATTCCCTCCTCAGACTGTTTCACTTGAAGTCCCAAGAAATAACTTTAGCTCTCCCATACTGCTCATTTCAAACTTTCCTTGCATAAGTTTAGAAAACTTTTTGCAAAGATTGTTGTCTGTTGAGCCGAATATAATGTCATCGACATAGATTTGCACCAGCAAGATCTTGCCTTTGACTTCCCTGAGAAACAATGTCTTGTCTATTTTTTCTCTGGAGAACTTGTTCTCAAGAAGAAAGCTAGACAAGGTCTCATACCAAGCTCGAGGAGCTTGTTTTGACCAATATAGAGCTTTATTAAAAAGTATACATGATTAGGATAAGTAGGATTGACAAAACCTGGGGGTTGAGCGACATATACTTCCCCTTTCAAGTCTTTATTCAAGAATGCCGATTTCACGTCCATCTGATAGACTGTGAATCCTTTATGAGAGGCGTAGGCTTAGAACAGTCGAATTGCCTCGAGCCGAGCAACTGGCGCAAATGTCTGGTCGAAGTCAATCCCCTCCTCCTGTCTGTATCCTTGAGCCACCAGTCTGGCCTTGTTCTTGATGATGACCCGTGTTCATCCAGCTTGTTTCTGAAGATCCACTTGGTGCCAATCACGTTTTGCGTCTTAGGTCTGGGAACCAGCATCCAGACGTTGTATCTTTCAAATTGATGTAGCTCATCTTGCATGGCCAATATCCATGACGCATCTCTGTTCGCTTCGTCAAACTTCTTTGGCTCAACCTGCGATAGGAAGCTAAAATGCAGAATCTCGTTAAAAGTACCTCGGCGAGTTCTGACACCGTCACGAGGATCTCCGATGATCTGATCTCTAGGATGATCCCTCACGTGTCGGAGCTCTAGGAGTCTGGCATCAGGAGCTCTGACATCTTCTTGAGCTTCTCCTTCTTCTAATAGGTTTGCTCCATTCTGATCTTCAACTTCTCCAGTTGATGTTGAGGTAGAAACCTTGACGTACTTAGGAGTTACATCTTTAGCAGTCTCATCGAGACTCAGCTGTTCAAGTCTTGCACCTGCATCTTCAAGAATACTGCTGGAAGAATTGCTATTAAGCAAGCTTTCCTTCATCAAATACAACATTAATTAATTCTTCAACCACTAGGGTTTTCTTATTGAAAACCCTATATGCCCGACTATGGCTACTATAACCCATGAATATGCCTTTGAAGCCTTTTTCACCAAACTTAGTACGCGGGTACTTCCCGTTATTCAGTACATAACATCTGCAGCCAAAGATCCTAAAATAGGACATGGTTGGTTTCCTGCCTTTCAGTAGCTCATAAGGCGTCTTACGATGGTTCTTGTTGATCAAAGCCCGATTTTGCACATGACAAGCCGTATTGACAGCCTCGGCCCAGAAGTATTCTGGGAGAGAAGCGTCATTCAACATTGTCGTGCACGCTTCAATGAGCGTTCTATTCCTCCTCTCCGCAACTCCATTCTTTTGAGGTGTGCGCGGGGAGGAGAACTCATGAAAGATACCAAGTTCTTCACAGAACTCTGTCATAGCACCAGACTCGAACTCTGTTCCATGGTCACTTCTGATTTTGACCACTGAGCAGTTAAGTTCATTCTGAATCTTCTTGACAAAACTGGTGAAGATGTCAAACGTATCAGACTTGCGTTTTAACAAGAACACCCAAGTAAACCGAGAGTGATCATCTACAATCACTAGCGTATAAGACTTGCCTCCTAAGCTATGAACTTGTATTGGACCAAACAAGTCCATGTGCAGAAGATAAAGACATCTGGAGGAGTCTTTATCTGAGATGCCCTTAAAGGTAGCCCGAGTCTGTTTGCCCTTTTGGCATACAGGATAGGGGCTATCTTTGATGCACTTTATAATGGGAGCATCCCTTACTAAATCTTTAGAAAACAACATACTAATTGTCTTGAAATTAATATGTGCTAATCTCTTGTGCCACTGTTCACAAAGAGATGTACTGCCTTTTGCTACTAGGCATACGGGGGTAGAAGAATCTAGACTAAGAAAATCTAAACAGAAAATATTTCTGCTCCTAATGCCGGTTAATACCGTTTCCGAAGAGGAACATGATATTATCAGGCATTTATCCTTGCAGAACTTAACGTCATACCCTTTATCACATAACTGGCTTACACTGATCAGGTTATGATTTAACCCTTCAACGCAAGGCACATCAGTGAGAGAGAGTATACCGTTGGAAATCATACCGTAACCTCTGGTGACTCCCCGATCAGATCCCCCAAAGATGACTTTGGGTCCATTCTCGACTGGAGAGTACTCCCGCAGCAGGCTTCTTGTCCCAGTCATATGTCGGGAGCATCCACTGTCTAAATACCATATAGGAGTCTTGGTGGCCTTTGGAAATTCCTGCAAAACATAAATAATTTCCCTTAGGAACCCAATCGAACTTGGGTCCTAGATTCCTCGTTAGCATACTCCCCCTCGGGTGGTTAGCCTTACGAGTGGTCGGCCTCGCATTGCCAACCTGAGGAGTCTCGTTATTCCTCGGATTAAACCAGCAATCCATGGCAAAGTGACCAACTTTCCCACAGCACCAGCAGTCAAACCTGTTATACTTTCTCTTAGGCGCCTGCTTCACCCTTGGAACGTAGGGTCCAACCGGTCCTTGGACTGGAGGTGGAGG
This sequence comes from Platanthera zijinensis, assembly GCA_039513925.1. Lineage (NCBI taxonomy): Eukaryota > Viridiplantae > Streptophyta > Magnoliopsida > Asparagales > Orchidaceae > Platanthera > Platanthera zijinensis. The sequence goes on along the minus strand of CM077082.1, from coordinate 152,217,602 downwards.
CATCATGATGACCACTGTCGCATGATTTCTTCACCTCTTGGTTTCTTAGTGTGACAGGCTTGGCCTTAGGTGCCTGCTTCCGATTATGGCCGCTAGAAAAGTGACCATAATTTTCCACGCGGATTTCCTCATAAGGTGCCTTGAAGACACTCTCACTGAAGTTGCGGGGAAAGGTCCAACGATCATATCGGCTCTTTGGCTTTGCAACCGAGGGCCTGAAGTGATGGCCATATGTTGACTCAAAGTCATGTTTGTTGCAAGGAAAGCTGAGCTTTCTGAACGCAACAGGACTGAGTGGGGCCTTTCCCTATTCAGCAGCCGAGGCCTTCTTAGCAGCCTTATTCTTTCTCTGATTCCTGTTTCTCCTGGATGAGGAACCAGATACCCCTACATGCCCCAAGCCAGCTCCTTTGGCCTGAGCAGAGAAGGTATCAACCAGTGGAAGAACTTTCTTTGGCATAGAGAAGCTCTTAACGATCTTCTTTTCTACTGCAAGTTATTGTTCCAACTTGTCGATTTCCTCTTGCTTAAGATCGAGGAGCCTAAGAGACTCTGAATGCTTCAAAGTCAGGTCCAAGTGCTCCTGTCGGAGGGAGATCAAACTGGTGATCTCTTTCCTCAGGGACACACTCTCACCTTTAAGTAATTTAACTTCCTTTTTCTCAGCCTTCAATCTCTTTCGACATTCCTCGAAAGTGTTGAGTAGAAGCTCATTTTCTCGAGGAGCTCAGCTTCACAGGCCGAAGGGCTATCCTCAGGGTCATCATCCTGAGACTCAGGATCAGAGTCAGAGTCAGAGAGAGGGGTGTGAGCTTTTACCTTCCCAGTAAATGGGGGGCATTCTCCTTCTGAGTCAGAGCGACCCATTAGCCCAAAGTAGGCTTCCTCATCATCACTGGTGTCTGATGTGTCAGATTCACTCAGCGTCTTTGGCTTCTTTGCGATGTAACTTCTCTCCTTCTTCTTGTCTTTAGAGGTCCTGTGCTCCTCTCCTTTTCCCTTCTCCCTCTTGCCTTGTTGGCAATCAGCCACGACGTGTCCTGGATTATTGCATCCAAAACAAATAATGTCAGAGGAGCGGTGTTTGTTCGGTTTGGAAGCATACCTGTCAGAAGAATAGTTCTTCTTCTGATGCCTGGAGGAGGAGCCGTCTCTCTTTCTTTTATTCCTCAGCTTGAGGAACTTCTTGAATTCCCGGGTGATGAGGGAGAAATCTTCCTCTGACAATTCTGATCCGGAGGAGCATGGCTCGGAGTCTTCCTCCTCATTCTTCTTCCATGCACGGGAAGCAGCAGCACCCTTGCCCTTTCTGGAGTGAATGGCTTTTAGGGCCACAGTCTTTTCTTTGGCTGCGGCTTTCTCTGCTTTTTCTTCAGCTTTCCTTGTGTTTAGTTGAAGCTCATAGGACATGAGCTTCCCAAACAGAATTTGTGGATCTGTTTCAGCAAGTCTGCCAAACTCTCGGATGACGCAGATCTTTATGTCCCATTCCTTAGTAAGGGACCTAAGGAATTTATCATTAAGTTCACCGTTAGTGAACACTCTTCCATATCCCTTGAGTGCATTGATGATCTTGAGGAAGTTTTCGAAGGTAACTCTGATCTCTTCCTTGGGCCCTTGCCTGAAGGCCTCATATTTCTGGTTGAGGAGGGATCTTCGATCATCCCTCACTTCATTTGTGCCCTCCATTAGGACAATCAGGCAGTTCCAGAGATCCTTGGATGTCCTGCAGTTGCAGAAGTTCTACATCATAGAGTCGTCAACAGCGCTCACCAATATGTTCTGTGCTTTCTTGTCGAGTCCAACCAGCACCATTTCGTCCTTGTCCATTTCTGACAGCATCTTTGGCACTTGTTTGGTAGGATCAAGGGAGGAGGCCTTGGTGGGAACATAAGGTCCCTCCTCAACTATCATGAAGAGTCGAGGGTCGACTGCTTCCTTATAGAATCTAATTCTTTCCTTCTAGATAGGAAAGTTTAGTCTGGTGCACACTGGGATTTTGCCGGAGTACTTGAGTCCGTCCATAGCAGATATCTGTCTTCTTCTTGGCACTTGTGGCAGGATTAAACTCAAGGTGTGAACCTTTTTGATGAGTAACCTCCCTCTGATACCACTTGAAAGTCCACCTAGTGCCAACTACCTTCACCTATGGGGGGGAATAGGTGTCTTGCAGCGTTTTTGCCGAATTAGAATTGTACCTGCACAAATAAATCAAACAACACAGCAAAGAAAGACATAGACAAATTATAGTGGTTCCCCGATTTGGGTACGTCCACTCTTCCCCTTCGACCTATCTCCCAACCAGGGATGACTCGGTCACTTCACCAACAGGATTGAAATCCAATCCTCACACTAACGGAAGGAACCCTTCTAAACGAAGGAGTCACCACTCCTACACCACGGGTTGCACCCAACCCTTATAACTAGGAACCAACGTTCCTTTACAACAAAATTGAAAATGGAGTGTATTAGAAATACAAACTACTTATGGAGAATAGGGTGTCCCTCTTCGTACGACAATGTGTTCTTGATGTCGACGAAGAGTGCAAGACCCTAGATCTCACTTGGAGTTAATCTCCCTGAAACCGGCGGCGGCAAGAAGGGCGGCGGCTTGGCTCTCGGGATTGGAGGCGACAACGAAGTGCTGCGGCTGTTCTTTGGAGATTCAAACTTCGTAGCAAAGCCGGCAAGGTCTACCAATGGTCACACTAGGATCGATCGTCTGGATCGATTCAGAAGGGGAAGGTTTTCCAGATCTACGAATCAAGAGATAAAGGATCTCTGGTTAGACGCATGAGACGTTGTGCTTGGCTGAGCTTCTATAGCCGGGCGATCTAGAAGAAACCTCAATCAGCGACGACAATCAACTAGCACGAGTGGCGACGGCGGCGGAGCAAGATTCACGATCTAGGTCACGTCGGCGGCTCGTCTTTTTGAATCCGTGTATTCGTATCTTTGCTGCTCAATAATACCGATGTATTTATACATTAGGTCATCCAAAGTGACCATTGTGGGCCCCACCAAAAAGAAGCCCTAAGGCCAGCTCCAAACGGCGCATGTTAACTTAGACCGGTCCAGAGAATAGCAGAAATTTGCCAAGTCAAATTCGGCGAGAATCGAAGGTGATTCTCGACGAATCGGCGAGAATCACCTATGATTCTCGCCGAATTCCACTTAGCAGAATTCTAACTTCATTGAAATAGCAAGCCGGAGAGAAACGGCGAGAATCACAATTGATTCTCGCCGAATCGTCGAGAATGCAGAGTCATTCTCGACGAATCGGCGAGAATCACTTCGTGATTCTCGACGATTCTGCCTTAGTAGAATTCAGGGCGGCGTCGAGACAGCCGGCAGCATTCGACGAGAGTCAGCGAGTGATTCTCGTCGATTCGGCGAGAATCACTAGTGATTCTCGTCGATTCGGCGAGAATCACTACTGATTCTCGTCGAATCGGTTAGAATCACTTAGTGATTCTCACCGATTTCTACTATAGACGATTTTCGCCTTTCTTCCCTTGAGCTGGTCTTTGGCCCATCCTTGCTCCTTGTCTGCTCTTGATCTTTCTTAACCCTGTGCTTGAAAGTAAGTACACTCCAATAGAGAGAGTACACGTAAGCCAACACACTAATCTGCTCAACGAGGGATTATGTTGCACAGACCCGTGTATATTGACCTACTGCACCCTGACATTGGTATGTACTTAGCGAGGAATAACTGCAAGCACAACTTGAAGACAAGTGATCAAACACATTGTCAATTCACCTTAGCTTGTTCAGGGGCTTCTTCAAATCAGGTACATTGTGGATACAATACCCAACATAAACCATTGGAGTGAGAGAAACCTTGATGGATAATATATATGGAAAGAGGAGAGAGAAAAGGTGGTGAAGAGGTGGTGTCTATGGTTTTAGCTGAAACCTAAGGGAAATATGAGGGGGGGGGTCGGTTTTTGCTTGGATGGAGGAGGTGGTCAAAGATCTTTGGTGGGAGAGAGGGAGGAGGTCGAGAGAGAGAAAAGGAGGGAGAGAGGGTGGCATCTTGGGCTAGGCCGAGAGAGAGAAAGGGATGGGAAAGGTGGCGGCTTGTAGTTGGCAAACTAGGGTTGACAAGGAGGAGAGGGCTCAGTTTTTGGGTGGTGGAAGTGGGTTAAGAGAAGGTGGCCGAGAGAATAGAGAGGTAAATAGGTGGCCGACTAGAGGGTGGTTGGCTAGGGCTTTGTGAGAGGTGAAGGCTTGGTTTGGGAGGAGAAAAGAGAGGGGTTGTTTAGTGGAGAACTAGAGGAGGAAATGGAGGATAGGAGGCCGGGAAAATAGAGAGGGGGAGGGAGAGGTCGTCGGCAGCCAAAGAGAGGGAAGGAGGAGAGTTGGACGAAATTGCCAAGAGAGGGAGAGAAAGAATAGGGGGGAAACCAAATTTAGGTTTTCAATTTTTCATCAACTTCTTCATTACTAAATTCTTCATAACCATGGCTATATATAGCCTACACCACTCCATCTCCTCCATTCAAAATTCCAAAATAAAACTATGATTGTTATATGCACCCATCATTACATGAAATAAAAATAATACAACATGATGGTTATATGCACCCATCATAATACATGAAATAAAAATACATGAAATAAACTCTTAAAATAAAATTGCTTAAAAATAAAATTGCTAAAAGTATATAATTATAATTATTTAATTTTTAATTATATATTTTTACATAATGGCGGCGGCCGACGTCGTGCAAAACATGTAGCGGCGATGGCGAAGGGCGTCGAGGTAGAATCCCATCCTCGATCTTGCGACAACAATCATCCAATCCACTAACTCTCTATGACAGGGATCAACTGTCGCATCAGCAAAGTTGCCATCATTTTTATTTCAAGAGTATTTATACACCTAGAGGGGGTGAATAGTTTTTCAAGTCTTTATGACTACTTTTTGAATTTGGTGTGTTGTGAGTTAGATTATTGAGTTTTCTTACAACAAAGATCCCTCGGGATCTCTCAGACTTCCACAAAGTCCTACCTCATGCCTTAGCCATACCAACACAGAGTAAACATTACTCCTACAGCTCAGTGATCCACAGATCACCTACCTAAGACTTAACATGAAGCCCTACCTCTCAGGCTAGATGGTTAGCCCTAAACTCAGAGATAATGAGTCTCCTACAACTCAAATCTGACTCAGATCCTACCTCTTAGCCTTTATATTTTAGTCTTACAACTCAGATCAATAATGATCCCATAGAAAGGGTTTGAGTTTGATGGAGATTGACTGCAGAGAAAAAGATTCTCTTAGTCTTCTTCTTCTTGAACTAAAAAACTTCAGTCCAACCTTCTCCACAGCAATAACTATTTAGATCTACAGTAGTTTAGCTTGTGCTGAGAAGACACTATAGAGCCATGTACCTTCAAACCTTTGATGTAATAGTTGATTGCAGTGGCCTTGAAGATGAACAGCAACTTGAAGTAGCTCTGCAACTTCTTCTTGTTCGGAAAACTAGATTTCTGATATTGCTATTGAAGAAAAATAAATTCTTCAATTCAATATTTCTTCAACAGCCAACTTCTGTCTGTGGTTCACAGACTCTCTGTAAGAATGAGTTCCAGGAAAACTTCTTCTGTTTTCAAGAGTAAGAATATGTCCAAAAAAGCTTCTTTTAATTTCTCAGAAAATGTACTTTTATTGATCTTCGTCCAACAGCTCAATGCACAGTATGGACCAGCCGAAATCAGTAACTACAATATCTCTCTTGCATTAAATGTTATACTAACGGCATGCTGCGCATTTTGTCATCTACATGCAAGTCCTGTGACATTTGAATTTTTGATGATGTCAGCATGACTCAACACTTGTGGACTTGGTAATTTCCAAACGATCTACATAGTCATTGAGTGAGGCCTTGTCACTCAACATAGAAATACTTGGTAGAATTCTAAATCTTGAGGTATTGAGTGAACCTTCAACACTCAACGCTTTTTACATTTGTAGTCTAACTGTTAAGGAATTGAGTGATCCTTTATCACTCAACACTTTTGGACTTGGTTGAAATTTCTTTGCATGAAGGCGTTGAATACAGCTTCTACACTCAATGCTTTTGGACTTTGCCTATCTTCTTGATGAGGCATTGAGTGGTCTGTCTTAACTCAATGCTTCTATACTTGATCTGAAATTCAGTTGAATAGGCGTTGAGTGAACTTCCTTCACTCAACGCTTCTATCATTAAACAGATTTCTAGACAACAACACTGAGGCTTTGACTGCATAGAGTTCTTTCAATGCTTTTCCCTTTCTTGCATTGAGTGAAGTAATTTCACTCAACTCTTTTAGACTTAGCCAATTTCCTTCTTGTTAAGAAACTTATCTTGAGTCCAACTGTCATTGTGACTCTGATTGCCTGTCTAATCAATATAACAGTATACAACCTACATGCAATGAACTTGAACATATATTAGATACTTTTATGTGTATACCATTGACCTGTGGGCCTTCTTCAAATCATGGACATTGTGATAAATGGACCTAACAATCATCCTCTATTTGAATAAGTCAGAACCCTAGTCAATAATATACACTACCATATATAGAAGATGAACATTCCTAGTATATAAGAACAATAATTGATACACACAAAAATATGATTATCATTTAAGGCAATAGTCATAAATAGACAGTGTGCTTATAATAATGTTCATAATTCTAAATCCCTTAAGGAAAAATAAAAATATTTCATGTTTCAGGTTCCTTGATCACTATCCCCCTGCTGGGTTTCTTTCCAGCCTTTTCTTTGTCTTCAGTCTTCTTCTGCTTCTGTCCTTTAAAATAACTGTATGGCTTAGGAAAGTATTTGCTGGGCTCAAGAGCATCTGGTGGCACTGCACATGACTTCATGTCTCTTTTAACTTCCTCCTAGTCTCTTCATTTCTTTCTAATTTTTCCCATTCTAGGGAACTATACAGCTTTCCCCTTTCAGTTTTCTTTTCTTTGATTTGATCCCAGGCAAACAATATGATTTTCCATGATTGAGTAAACAATTTCTCAAAGTCTGGCCTAGTTTCCATCTCTTCTATGTACCTCTTCTTACTGAGTCTGACCTCTTCCTCCTCTTCAACAACAAACTTGCCTTCTCTATACCTCTACTTACTGAGTCTGACATCCTCCTCCTCTTCATCAACAGACATGCCTCTGGCTCTTTCCAACTGATCAGCAGTGGGGTTGAATATAGAAATTTCAGCAGCGGTAGAGGGTTCATCCCACTGAGCGCCAACTTGATCACCATACTAATCGTCACCTTGCTGTTCATCTTGTTGATAACCATACTGATTTCATGTCTGTCCTTCTAGAATAGGAGCTTGACCAATGTTATCATATGAATATTGTTAAAGCCCCAATGAACCTTTGATTACATTGGTAACCCAAATGCATTCTCAGTGTTAGCCTAAATCATTACCTTCTCCCCCTTTATGACTTCTTCACCAATAGTTGCAGTCAGGGAGTTCTTTGTAATAGAGAGTCTTTCATCTAGAAAGTTGGCCCTCTTAGTGATATGGTTCTTAACCTATAATAGGTGAATGTCCAAGTACTGGGTGCAAGCATCCATTCTACTCTCCAAAGTTTTTTTATGCTCTTCCATGAGAATTTTCTTCACTTTATGGACCATTTTCATGTTGATAGTTGTGATGTTCTGATTTTGCATAATATCAAGCTGCTTCTTCTAGATTTCCTCAAGCTTATTTTTAGTATGGATAAAAGTTGGGGTAGATCTCATGAAGAATGACACTGTGTTGACCTTAAGCAGGTTAACTTCAAATCTAATGGACTTTATCTCAGTGGATAGATCCTTTCTCAAGTCTTGGATGGAATCATCAACAAAGTGCTCAAGTTGTCTTCTCTGGTCATCTAGCAGACCTTTGAGTTGAGCAAAGAAAGTGGGCGACATTTGATCACCCTGATGAGATGTCCCTTGGTCATATAAATCCTCATTCTCTTCCCTTGCTTCTTCCCTTATCTCAGAATCAGCTCTCATGTACTCAGAAGAGTGATCCGGATCTTCACTCTTTTTCTCATCAATAACAGGTTCACCATCCTCAGAAATTTCAATAATATTCTCATTTTTTTGAATAAGGAGCTCTATTGTAATCTCCCCCTCAATCTCTGCATTCCCCATAGGAATTGGTTGATTTGTATCAACTATAACTGGATCATCTTCTATCATTTTATCAAGGACTTGCTCCCACTCAACTTAAGGACAGAAAAGAATCACTTTGGGACCTTCTAGAGTTTTAGCAATCCTGGTCTGCAGATTTTTAATGATGGAGTCTAGCTGTTCTTGAACAGATTTAATTATCTCTCCCACAGCAGGTACAAACATCTGGAAATTCTCCCGCTTAATGGTTGCATAGATGTTGTCCACTACTTATCTAGTCAGCATTTCAATTATGTCAGCAGGAATCTCTTTAGACTGAGTTCTTGCTGCAGGTTATGAAGATATTGAAACCTGAGCACTCATGTCTCTTCTTACTTCCTCAGATGAGTTAGATAGCTGAGGATTATGCAGATTTTCTTTACTTCTCTCAGAAGAGATAATTCCAGTGCTCTCTTCAGTAACCATGGTGGCTTTCTTTTTCTTGTCAAAAGGTTGCTGATATGGGAGAAAGACTCTATCCCACCTGTCAAACATATTTGATTCCGTCTTCCTCATGTGCTGGATCTTTGTTCCCAGTCTTGATGCAGTGGCCCAGAGCCGCCCCGCTTTGTCGGAGTCACACCGAGCCAGAGGAACACGAATGACACCCACTGCCGGGCTGCAGCCCAAGCACCCCACCCATGACCGCACCTATTCTCAGCGCGGCGGGATGTTGAGGCGAGGTCTCGAACCCAGCCCCCTTGATAAAGAGCTTTCCTAACAGCTCTCATCACCAACTGAGCATACCAAATTGATGTAGGGATGTCCGGAATCGGAGATCTCTACGATAAAAGTCAATCTACGCCCAATCTCATCTTAGATCTACCGCACCTACACAGCACCTTTCGCCCACAATATTTCCTCGTCGCAAACGCAGCACAAAAATAACAAGGAGGAATGGTCGACTCGAAAATAGCGATCGAAACTTTGAGTCGGATTATTCCCCAAATCAACACAAAGGTTGCCACTCCTTTTTGAGAGCGAAATCAAGGTTATAGGCCAAGATCCGCTCCGGCAAATAGGATCCACACGATCCGGAAATAAAAGCCTAGCAACGGCGATTTCGAAATGAAAGTGCAGCGATTAGATTAACAAAACGGATAAAATGACTTGCATATTCCACCACAACTAAGAAGAAGAATCGCGAAGATGGGGGATGAGAAGTTACCCAACCGGAGAGCGTTTCACACATGATAACTGTGGGAGATTCACTCTCTCCACGGATCCACCAGCGTCACACCGAAGGGTTGCAACCTTCTTCCAAGGAGTCGCACCGAAGGAAGCCGCGCCGGAGTCGCACCGAACGGATGGAGGAGGCAAGGGGGCGGCGGCTTCACACCACAAGAGGGGGCGGCGGTAGAGGGAGAACCTCCTTGGCCAAATTCTCAAAGAGAAGGATTTAGGTTTTCAATCTTTACTAATGATCTCATAATAAGGCCTCCTTAAATAGGAGTTACAAACAAGCCTTAACCATTCATGATGGAGATGTAATCTCATCCATCCAAATGGTTAAATGCACACCAACATAAAATATTGTCCAAATGAAAAATAAACTAGCAAACATTGAATATAAAATTATCACTTCAAACTTGGATAATTTTATATTCCTAAAATAGAAACAAAGTGCAAGAAAGTAGGGAAATATTTTAATGCGTCGCGGAGGATGTTGTACGCCGCGGGCGGAGGTTGTAACGTAGCCTTCCGTTAGCGTCACCATGACGCCTCATGTCCTTTAGTTGAACTGCCTCAGCAACCGGATCAACAGCATCGCCAGTATCGTCTCCAAGTAGAGGTGGCGGAGGTGCGCCATCAATCCTCCCCCGCTTAAAATCACGCATCTCCGTAGCGTGGTCCAAGAGATAGCGATGAAGGAGATCGGCATCCAAACTTCGCAGCTCCAACTCGAGTACCCAAGAGTCATCCGAAGGGGGGCGGTCACGCCAACGGATGAGAAAACGGCGGGTGTCACCATCAGCAGTGGTAACCGGCTCAGCATCAAGTATCATCTCTGGGGTGGAAAACGTTCGTGGAAACCTGGGGAACATATTAGCAGTAGGCAAGAAAGAAGACAACGTACCATCCGATGAAATACCTGTGGGGACTGTAAGAGAGAGATCATCCGTTCTACCACTCCCCAACCCATGAGAATTTAAAGTGGGAGAAGAAGACGACAAAGAAATCAACTCTTGTGGTGGCGACATAAACATCGTTAAATCCGAAACGTTAAAAATGGGGGAGATACCCCAATCAGCAGGCAAGTCAAAAACGAAAGCGTTGTCACCTAACTTCTTAATGATCCGAAAAGGGTCGGCGCGCTTTGGTGCTAACTTTTTAACGGTGCCAGTGGGCAAGCGTTCGGGAACTAAACAGACTAAAACCAGATCGCCAATTTTAAAGTTTGATACTCTCCTATGTAAATTAGCGTGCGCCTGATAAGAGTCGTACTGTGTATTCAAAGTGGCCTGTATACGTGCATGTAGATCATGGATGTGTTGGGCAAAGGATTGTGCAAATTGACTTGCCTTGTACGTTGGGTGCAATGGCACCAAGTCAAGCGGCACAGGAGCTTTATAACCATGGACAATCTCATTCGGAGACATACCCGTAGACCGATTTTTGGAATTATTGTAGGCTAATTGGGCGTGGGGCAAGAGAAGATCCCAAGTTCCCAAATGATCGCTCACGAGGCATCTTAACAAATTCCCTAAACTCCGATTAACCACTTCCGTCTGTCCATCCGTTTGGGGATGATAGGCGGAGGAAAACAATAATTTTGTCCCCATTAACATCCATAGAGTTTTCCAAAAATAGCTAGTGAATTTTACGTCTCGATCCGAAACTATGGTCTTTGGCACTCCGCGATGACTAACGACTTCTTTAAAATATAATTTAGCGGCGTGAGACGCATCGTTTGTTTTACTGCATGGGATGAAATACGCCATCTTGGAAAACCTATCCACAACTACAAAAACGGAATCATGACGGCGTTGGGTAGGGGGAAGGCCTAATACAAAGTCCATACTAACATCTACCCAAGGCATGGAGGGAATAGGCAAGGGTGTATATAATCCTACATTGGTTTTACCACCCTTAGAAACCTGACACGTTCGGCAGCTACTCACTACTCTTCCTACCATAGCCTTAAGTTTGGGCCAATAAAACTTTTCATCGACTAACGTAATCGTCTTATCTCTACCGAAGTGACCACTCAACCCTCCACTATGCAATTCCCAAATGATATATAGACGTAACGATGACTGCGGAATACATAGCTTTCCGTTCCTAAACAGGTAACCGTCCTTAATGACGTATGCAGATATCGTCATGGGGGAACTATCCTTGGCTGATAAATAGAAGTCTTGGAAGTCAGGACACGTAGCATACTCATCCTTAACCCGCTCAAATCCTATGACATGTACTTCCATAGAAGTGAGTAAAAGTGTTAGACGACTAAGGGCGTCAGCGACTCGATTATCAGCTCCCTTAAGGTGTTTGAGATTAAATGTGTATCCTTGTAGGAAAGCTAACCACTTAGCATGTCGTGGGCTGATTTTATGCTGGCCGTTAATGAAACGTAAGGCCTCATGATCGGAGAGAATCACGAACTCCTTGGAGAGGAGATAGTGTCTCCAATGGTGTAAGCATCGGACTACAACATAAAATTCCCTATCGTAATTTGAATAGTTCAGCTTGGGGTCTGACAACTTTTCGCTGAAATAACTAACGGGATGGCCCTCTTGGCTCAAGACACCTCCAATCCCCACCCCAGATGCATCACATGTGAGCTCAAAGACTTTAGAAAAGTCTGGTAGACGTAAGATAGGTGCCTCAGTCATAAGTTTCTTTATTCGTTCTAAAGCATAGGTGGCGGACTTCGTCCACGTAAACTCTCCCTTCTTCAAACAGTCGGTAATAGGTGCCATAATACTACTGAAGTCTCGTATGAAACGACGATAGAATGTGGATAACCCATGGAAACTACGCACCTCACGTAGGGTGGTTGGCACGGGCCAGTCCTTGATGACCTGAACCTTACCCGGGTCAACTCGAATACCCTCAGACCCGACTATATAGCCTAAGAACTCTACCTCTGAGGCATAGAAAGTGCACTTCTTAAGATTGAGAAATAAAGTTTCTTTCCGCAGGGTGGAAAGGATCACTCTCATGTGGGAGATGTGCTCGGCGGTAGAAGTGTTATAGATCAGAATATCGTCAAAGTAGACGACAATGAACTTCCCCATGAATGGCTGAAAGACGTGGGTCATCATCCGGGAGAAGGTACTCGGGGCATTGGATAACCCAAAAGGCATCACAAGCTACTCGTACAGACCATCCTTTGACTTAAACGCCGTCTTCCACTCAACGCCCTCTCGTATCCTAATCTGGTGATAGCCACTTCGAAGATCTAATTTGGAGAATATGGTGGATCCATACAAGACGTCCAATAAATCATCCAGACGGGGAATAGGGAACCTGTATTTGATGGTGATTTTGTTGATAGCTCGGCTATCAACGCACATTCTCCATGTACCGTCCTTCTTGGGGGCAAGTAGGGCGGGTACCGCACACGGACTCATGCTAGTCCTAATAAAACCCTTCTCAAGCAAGCCCTCTATCTGGGTTTGCAACTCCTTGTGTGCCGCGGGATGGATTCGATAATGGGGCTGATTTGGCAAGGAAGACCCCGGGATGAGATCTATCGCATGCTGGATATTTCTAAGCGAGGGTAATATAGACGGCAACTCATCCGGGTATACGTCCTTATACTCTTCCAACAGTACCCGTAACTCACTAGGTAGCTCATCCAAAAGACTAGATTCGGGTTTCGCACTCAGGAGAACGAGCGCATACCTGATCCCATCATAAAACGGGTCGCTCGCGAACTCCTTCCGACCAACTAGATTCAACGTCTTCCTCTCTACAGGAATGGTGGTATCCTTAGCCAAAACTACGGGCTCCTTGGGGATGGTGGGCCTCAACGTGATGGTTTTGCCATTGAATTTAAATTCATAAGAGTTGGATCTACCAAAATGAGTCACATCACGGTCGTACAACCAAGGGCGGCCTAACAACACATGACAGGCGTCCATCGGAAGAACATCACACCAAACCTCATCAATATAAGATTTGAATGAGAGAGGTACTAGGCATCGCTTGGTAATAGGTACGGAGATCTTGTTGATCCAAGCAACCTGATACGAGGTCGGGTGTGGTTCCGTGGTCAAGGACATACGTGCTATGACATTCTCAGATACAATGTTCACACAGCTACCACTATCAATAATAAGCTTACAAAGCTTTTCGCCACTCTTAAAGATCAGAGAAAATATACTCGTCCTCTTCCAGTCATCTAACGGACGAGGAGTGGTCAAGATACAACGCATCACCATAAGGGGGTGATCGTCCTCTAAATCACTTGGGACCCCTTCCGGGTCGCTCTCCTCAGCAGCCTCATAAACATAATCCGCAAGATCGGTCGTCGACTCTAATAGGGCTATGGCTTTAGTCTTCGTTGGGCATTCGAAGGCATAATGACCTTGAATGCCGCAAGAGTAACATGTAGCGTTAGTCTTGTTAACCTTTTCTATGGGAATACGTTCGCTCGCGGGGTTCTTGGCGTTCCTAGCAGTGATTACTACGGACTTGGACTCGGTCGACCGGTACTTCCCTTTGTCCTGATATGTGGAGGAAGATGCTCCGGTAGAGGATTTTCCCTTCGCATGGGAGTAACGGGAGTGAGCCTTAGAGGCTAAATGTTTCTCAATGTCGAGGGCGGCATTGAATGTCGTGTTCAGATCTGTGTGACCATAACGCAAGAGCTTCCGCTGAATATCGGGTTGAAGCCCCTTACGAAACCTAGAAAGGGTGACTTCGGGGATCTCCCTCAGGTTACAACGCACCAACCGGACCTTTAATTCTCCCATGTACTCTGATACAGAATTGGAGCCTTGCCGCAGGGAGGGGAGCTCGTCAAACATTTGTGTCCGATGGTACGCGGGGACGTACTGATCGGTCAACAAATTCTTCATGACGGTCCATCCAATAATTGGGTCTCCGTCCCCAGTCCCTAGTCTACGCTCTTCATTCAGCCAATAAGTTTTGGCGCGACCGGTTAGCTTCATCCTGGCAACTTGGACCTTTTGGGGGTCCGTAAGATGGTGCCAATCATAATAGCATTCCATGTCCACTATCCATGTGAGGAAATTCTGTGGATCTCCCATACCATCGAAAGTGGGGGCATCAATTTTGATGGCCCTTGTAATATCAAACTCTCGCCCGTGGCGATTGCCTCGAGGGGGCACTCGTGGGGAGTCGCCATCCGAATCCGAATCGGAAATATGTTGGCGTCGGTGGGGCAACTCAACATTAGCGGGAGGTGGGGGTGGCCTAGCTTGATTTTGTAAAATCTGTACTAAGGTGGCCCTAAGTTCCGTCATATCGTTACGAAGACCTGCTATCACTTCAGTGTTACGAATTTCGTGCTCGTTCTCAGCCATCCTAGACGTAGACGGTGCCGAATACTCCGTGCCTAGCCTAGTGCGCATGCAAGACCCTGAAAATTTTGAGAGATGAATTTCCCTAGGGCTGTAGCTATACTGAAAGTAATATGTTTTTATAAAAGATTAATGTGAAAAACATGTAGATCATTAAAAAAAAAATTCTGGAATTTCGCTAAAAAATGCAGATTTTAGCCCGCTATTGGCAGACCAACGAAATTTTTTTTTTGATTTTTTTTTCACCGATTTGATGGGGCATAAGCGAGGACGTTTCAATTGGGAAATTGAGACGACCGCCTCTGATACCAAATTTTGAGAGACGAAAATTTTTTTTTGATTTTTTTTTCACCGATTTGATGGGGCATAAGCGAGGACGTTTCAATTGGGAAATTGAGACGACCGCCTCATGTGTTGCAGCTCAGTTGGTGATGAGAGCTGTTAGGAAAGCTCTTTATCAAGGGGGCTGGGTTCGAGACCTCGCCTCAACATCCCGCCGCGCTGAGAATAGGTGCGGTCATGGGTGGGGTGCTTGGGCTTCAGCCCGGCAGTGGGTGTCATTCGTGTTCCTCTGGCTCGGTGTGACTCCAACATAGCGGGGCGGCTCTGGGCCACTGCATCAAGTCTCATGTTGATGATCCCTGGAATAGTGTTGTGCAAGTATATAGATATTATTCTTCCCAGGTTTGGTTCTGGGATACAGTCTACTTTTCTGTCAAATAGCACCTTCGTCCAGTCAGTCCTTTTGGATAGGATTATCCTTGTCATCAGCTCAAACATCTTTCTATATATCTTGTCATGGGACCCTGTTTTGCAGATCAGAGCTTTCCCAGCGACATCTGCAAAAAAAATTCCCTTACGATTCAGTTCTTTTCTCAAGACTGATTTAGTAGTGTGCTTAGAAAGTCCCCACCACATCAAGGTAGATTTTAGATCATTTTGATATAGTTCCTCTTCTTCACAAGACGGCCTGAGCTTGGGCAGATGCATGGCTTTGCTCAATATTTTGGGAGTTATCTTCTTCTTATGCCCACTAATGGATGATTTGATTTTATTGGAGGACGAGTCAACAGAGGCATTCGAGGAATTTTCAAGCATTTCTCTCTTCCATAGCAAGCTTGGCTCTGACAAAATGTATTCTAGATCAGCGACCTACAGTAGATTGAGAATGAGTTGTATCTCCTTTGGTGCATCCTTGAAACCATTTCTCACTAACTTTGAACCCTCGAATAGGAAATCCATTCCTTTTAGTGCCATGATTCCTTTGAAATTCTGTAGATTTCTCGAGCTTTTATCGCAGGGAGGCAGAAAGACGAAAGGGATAGGAATAGTGTATTTTATTCTAAGTACACACCCTTCTATATATACTTAGTTCTTATTTGAGAATGTAGAGAGGCGCATACCTGTTGTGATAATCATGAGGAGAACAACGTCTGAGATTAATCCTGTGAGATAGCAGCAATCATAAGTCCCTAGGAGAATTTGTCGAGTGGTCTCGACGCACTCGACGCTCTTGACGCTTGAAGTTTTCTACGCGCACTCGACGCCAAGCACTTGGAGTCAGTGCACTCAATGCCTGATGTTGTCTTAGCGCACTCGATGTCTGAGCACTTAAACTCAGCACATTCGATGCTTGGACAAGTCCATGTCTACCTTGGTATCCTATAAGAGACCATTTTGCCTGTAACACATATGCATGAAAATGCTGAAGTTAAACTAAGTTCAACATGCCCAACTCAATTTTGAAGGTGTTTAACTTGGCCTAATCTAGTGGCTTAGTGAAAATGTCAGCCAACTGTTTGTTTATGGGGATAAACTCAAGATTAATTTCTTCTTTTTATACATGCTCCCTAATAAAGTGATATCTAATCTAAATATGCTTAGTCCTGCTATAAGACAAAAGATTCCTAGCAATAGAGATTGTACTAGAAGAATCATAAAATATTGGAACTCTACTTAGCTGGAGATTATATTCTTGGACTGATGTTGAATCCATAGTAGCTATATATAGTAACTACCCACTGAGATGTACTCTGATTCAGTTGTTGAGATGGCAACACTTGTTTGCTTCTTACTGCTCTAAGAGACTAATCTTCTTCCTAGAAATTGACAGATGCCTGAGGTACTTTTCATGTCTTCTTTGCAACCTGCAAGTCTGCATCTGAATACCCAATTAGTTCAAAGTCATTATTCCTAGGGTATCATAGACAAAGATTAGGTATGCCCTTAAGATATCTCAAAATTCTTTTTGCTGCAGAATAATGAGATTCTTTAGGGCTAGCCTGGTATCTAGCACAAACACATGTAGCATACATAATGTCTAGCCTACTTATTGTAAGGTAGAGGAGGGAGCCAATTATGCCTTTATACAAGGTTACATTAATAGGTTTCCCTATCTCATCCTTCTCTATTGACACATTTGACCCCATAGGAGTTTTCATTATGGTGGCACTCTCCATTCCAAATTTTTAATCAACTCCTTGGTGAACTTATACTGAATGATAGATATACAATCTTCTGACTGTCTAACTTTGAGGCCCAAGAAATACTTGATTTCACCCATACTGCTCATCTCAAACTACCCTAGCATAAGTTTAGCAAACTTCTTGTAGAGGCCATCATCAGTAGACCCAAATATTATGTCATCTACATAAATTTGGACAAGAATGATCTTACCCTTGAATTCCCTAAGGAATAATATCTTGTTTATATTTTCCCTTGAGAATTTGTTCTCAATTAGAAAGCTAGACATGGTTTCATATCATGCCCTGGGGGCTTGCTTTAACCCATACAAAGCTTTTTTAAGCTTGAATACATAATCAGGAAAGTTAGAGTTAACAAAACCTGAGGGTTGCTCAACATAGACCTATTTTAGGTCACCATTTAGGAAAGCTGACTTTACATCAATTTGGTAGACCTTGAATTCTTTATGTGCAGCATATGCAAGGAACAGTCTTATAGCTTCCAATCTAGCTACTAGTGCAAAGGTTTGATCAAAATCAATACCTTCCGCTTGTTTGTATCCATTGGTAACCAGTCTTGATTTATTCTTGATTATAACACCATTGTCATCAAGTTTATTCCTATAGATCTACTTGGTTCCAATGGTATTATGTCCTTATGGTCTGGGAACCAGCTTTCAGACCTTTCATCTCTTGAACTAGTTCAGTTTTTCTTGCATAGCCACAATCCAAAATGATTCTATATTGGCATCTACAAATCTTTTAGGTTCAACCTGAGACAGGAAGCTAGAGTACATAGTAATGTTAAGGCTTCTACTCCTTATTATAACCCCTTGGCTAGCATCATTTATGATTTGATCTCTTGGATGATAACTCAAATGCTTGACAGTAGCTGGTATTCTATTCTAAGCATCTTGAACTTCAATGGTTGGATCTTGCTTGTCTTCACTCATGTCCTGTGTACTTTGTCCTTCTTCAGGAATGCACACACCATCATCCTCCTCTTGGGCAGTAGGAGGAGTATCCTTGATGGTCAATTTATCCATCTCCAACTCCACACCTGCATATATAGAGTAACTAGGCAGCTCATTGTTAATCATAGATGATTCATCAAACACAACATTTACATACTCTTCTAGAACTTGATTTTTCAAGTTGTAGACTCTATAGGATTTGCTATGGTTGTTGTACCCAACCAATATTCCTTCATAGAATTTAGCACCAAACTTAGTAAAGTAACACTTCCCATTATTGAGTACATAGAACTTGCTTCCAAAGATCCTGAGATAGGCAGGATTTGGTTTTATGCCTTTCATAATCTCATAAGGAATCTTCTTGTGATACTTATAGTACAACCTCGTATTCGCTGAGTGGTCCCCCTCTAGTAGGTTCAGGGTATTGTAGGTCACTCAAGCCCATAAACACCAGATTGGCAAGTGAGGTAGGCTGGTCTGCACTCGCCTAGTGCCCAAAGGGGCATTCGAGCAAATCAGGGGAATGTCAGGCCCCTTAGGTGAGTGCAATCTTCCTCATGCATTCACGGCATTTTCACGCCTCAACATGCATGTAGGAGGACATATTGCCAAGCTAAGCGAGTGGTTTCCCAAGCTAACACTCGCACTTTAGAGAGAGTTTGGAGGTGAGTGCATGAATCCCCCAACACTCGCTCCTTTAGGAGAGTGGCGCCTTCATCGACCATTCACCCAGTGGGACCTAGAGGCAGAATTACCTGGAGGCCCCCAAAGGGCTGTAAATAGCCTTCTAGGACAGTAGAGTTTGGCTATTGGTAGACCCAATTGGGCTGCATATACCATTTTTGAACAGAGGAGTTGAGTGTTGGCAGACCATTTAATGAAATCTATAAATAGACCCAAGGGGGTACCTCAGAAGGCAGGCTTTCAAGTTTTCTCATTCTTTGGTCTTCTAGCGCTTTCTGAGGTGCCCTTAGCTCAGTACTAGCTAAGGAGGGGAAGCGCTCTAAGATATTCCAGGTGTGTGGTGGGACCTCTATGCTGGTGCCTTGGGTCAGTTTTGAGTTCTGAGTCTTCAAACAGCTAAGCTCGTTAGGAGAAGTAAGTGTGTTGCCACCCCTTTTCTATGGGTCCGAACTCCATAAATCGGGAAAGAAAATTGTTCGGTCATTCACGATTTTGAAAATTAGGTCAAGAGTAATTTATGATTATTGTAATTAATTTCTTGTTTGAAATGGAATCCTTGGTATTTATAGGATTTATTCACAACGGCTAGAAAAAATCTTCCACAATGAGCTCCACATATACTGTGCATGACCGACATCGCGAAATAGAACCCGTCGGAAAGTCCAACTAGAAGAATCATTAAGCTCATTTGTTGAGATTACTCGTGTCATACTTAGAACACTCGACAAATCACTTAGTTACTCGACGGATTCGACGAGAGCATTCGACGAATTACACAAAAGCACTCGACGAATTTTACTTAGTCAAAAATGAGACAAGAAGAAAATTTTCGGTTAACAGTCACTGGACCTCTCGAGAATACTCGATGAATTCCACGAGTGTTCACGTGATATCTCGACGAATGACATGATACTTCGCGTGAATACTCGATGAATTTTACTTAGCTATTCTTGAAGTAGTTTTAAGAAACCATCAGAAATTTCCCGAGTAAACTCGACGAATTCCACGACTGTTCTTGTGCTGTCTCGACGAATGACACGAGACATCATGTGTATACTTGATGAATTTTACTTAGGAAATTTTTTGATTTTTCCTGAACTCGGCAAACATTCTTTTCCTTGACTCATATGCACTTGAAAATAAAGTACACCCCAATAGAGAGATTACACATGAGTCAACACCATATATTACACAATGAGGGATTACATTGCATAGTCCTGTATTTGATGACCCATTGTAATCTGACATTGGTTTATACTTGGAAATTAAATCCTACAAGTACATAACTCAAAAGCATAGTCAAAAACAAACTCAATTCATTTTTTTTCAAGGGGGACTTCTTCAAATCAGGGTTATTGTGGAAACAATACCCAACAATCTCCCCCAATTTGAAGAAGTCGGATCCCTATACAACAAGGTGAATTGCATATACAATAATCTTAAGCCTAAACATAGAAAGATATGAAATGAAATAAAACTAGTAGAAATCTCAACAAAACAATAATGTTATATATAAAATTTCTAGGTGGCAGTTCAGAATTCACACACATTCACAGAAAGAGAACATGAAAATTAAATAGACTTTCCCTTGGTCTTCTCATACTGCCTGTCAAAGTATGCTTTTGGATTTGGATAGTACTTTGGTGGAGGAGGAGGGGTATCTGGATCTTCTCACTTATACTTCCTGAAATTTAACCTCCTCTTCACATTTGCCACTTCATGCTTCTCCCACTTTTCTCTATTGTAGTGCATCCTTCTGGCTTCATTTGATAAATCTACTAGAGTGAATGTGTCTAGTATGATTCCTTTATAAATCAGGCTCCATACTTTAGCACGTTCCCGATTTAGGTCAAACCTGCAAGCAGAGGGGCCTTCTCCATATCTTCTTCTCTTGAAAGGTGGTTGGGATGGTTCATTAAAAAATTCTACGTTAGCTTTAGCAGCAGCAGTTTCAGCAGCATCTGTCCAATCTTGAGTATCATTCCAGTCTCGAGTCTCTGCCCAATACTGAGAGTAATCCAAAAGAGGTTAATAATATCATACACCTGTTCTAGCATTCTAGCTTCAGTACCTTAAGGTGGTCCAAACAACTCATCGTGCAACCACTTGAAATTCTCATAGCAATAAGTGTTGACATCGTAAATCTCTTGATGCATGAAGCTTCTAGAGCATTCACCTTGCTTTGAAGTTTATTCTCCCCCTTTCTGACTTCTTCAGAGACATCATTAATAATTGCAGTTCTGGTATAGGCCATTTGATCATCAATATGGTGCATCCCGAAGTTTTGTGCATCAATTATTGTCTTGACTGTAACACTAACATTCCTTGTCCCATCAAGTGTGTTACTAATATAACATCCTAATTCTACCTAGACTCCTCATGTGTTTATTATGTCATCTTGGGTGGCTTAGGATGGTAGAAATTTGGGAGAGAAGACTCAATGAATTGCCGAATGGACTCGACAAACGGACTTGGCGGAATTTCCTTTAGAATCTATCGAGTGGGGTCCAACGCGTAGTGGGTATAACGCTGACGGTAGCATTCGTCTAGAAGGCTTATGTCGCCTAGAAAGCTTGTGTTGCCTCGAAGGCAGCATGTCACCTTGAAAAATTATTGCGCGTGCGCGAGCTCAAATAACGTGGTTTGCAAATAGTGTTTTTATGCATAATGTTGAAATCGAGCAAACGACCTCGGATATGATCTCGGATAATTTTACTAGACTCATGAAGATAATACAAGCCTAATTAAACCGTCCGTTTGCGACTCTGACGTCATTTGGACTATTTTGAAGTTTAAGTAAATTTGTCGCAAACACTCCAGGAAGCGTAAAATGAGCAAACAAACACGAGACTGACCGTGACTCTTTTCGTTGGATGCGTGTCAACAAGTCAGTCGTAACGAGCCCATTCGAAACAATTTCCGAGTTCTCTAGAGCGAGTTATTAACATTTGAGTGCAAAATTTAATAATAATAATAACTATTATTATTATGTTATACATATACACGTAACAGTTAGGTCAAGGGTGTGTTTGGCTAAGCTTATTGCCTCGGTGCGGTAGGGTAAAAAGAGAGTTTTGATCATAAGCAGTGTTTGGGAATCATAAGCTCAAAACATCATTTTCAATTCTCCACTCCTTTATACTAGGGATTCAACCACTATTTTTTTCTACAGCCCCATCGCGCCGCAGCTCTTCCCGACCTCGCGATTCCTCCCGAATATCTTCCTCCTGATTCTCCGCTCCGATTCTTAGCAGCTTTTCATCAGCATAAGCTTTCCCAAACGCACCCTAAAAAGGATCCACTCCTCCCGATTCCTGCTACTTGACGGCGGAAGATATCCAAAATGGCAAGCTTCCTCCGGCGGCTCTTTCTCATGACGAGCTCTCTAGAACTCTCTCTAAACTCCATGGCCGGTAACATCTCCCCCTCCGGATACTACGAGATGTTTCCTCCTCTAACAGCTATGGAAGGAGCTTCCAAAACCCAATGTCTGAACCTGCTTCACATTCATATATGGTGAGATCTTTGGCAAGAAACCATCAAGCTCCGGCCACCCATGCAAGGCCCAACCTCCTTTGGCGAAACCGAGCACCTCCCTCCTTACTAAACTCCAGCCGACGAGATCTCACTCTCCTCTTCCATGGCCGACCACTAAGCTCCTCCAAACTTGCCATCTCCAAACTCCGACCACCCTAAGGCTCCAGATTTAGTCAAATTTGTAGATTCGTGCTTGCTCCTTTTACAATAAGTTCCGACCTCCACCAAGATTAAGATCCTTGCTCCCACCATCTTTCTCTAGTTATAGATCCAAGCTTTACTCGAGCTTCTCTCCAAGCTTCATGGACATCACACTCAAAGAGGCTGCCTCTTCTTAGGAAATGTCTGACGAGATCCGGATCAGCAAGATCCAACCATAGACGGGAGCAACGTGCAAATGCCGCATACATGACTATTGGGGAACATGCATGGACATTTTTGGTGAGCTTCCTACCATCTCCCTTGGTTCTAGATCTCTAGTAACTTCTAAGAGAGATATCGACTCAAAAGAGTTTTGATTTGCGAGAAGGAGATTTCTAGGGAATGGCCACACTAGGGCTTGTGCCCTACTGATTAGAAGCCTTCAACCTTTCATTCCTTTTATGTGAAAACGAGGCTTGGTTTCGTGAAGAGGAGTGGCATGTTGAGGGTGAATAAGGGAGGAGGAAAATCTGTGAGAAATGTTTGAATAATTGTTACAGGAAGAAGACGAGCCGATGTAGTTCGTCC
The DNA here is from genome assembly GCA_039513925.1 of Platanthera zijinensis. Lineage (NCBI taxonomy): Eukaryota > Viridiplantae > Streptophyta > Magnoliopsida > Asparagales > Orchidaceae > Platanthera > Platanthera zijinensis. The sequence continues at coordinate 152,194,546 of CM077082.1, read as the reverse complement.
CGCTTTAAGATGTGTGCAGAAATCTATTTTCTACACGCACCGAACTTCGAGGCCGTTTTCGGACATGATGCGGCCAAATCTGGGTTATGGAATGAACATGAAAGTTGTAGCCCATGGAAATACCTTTCCAACGAGGGTTTACATGCTTTCATCGAATTCCTGTAGCCTCAGGAATTTTCGGTCGAAGTTGCTCTCTAGAAGGTGTCCATCACTTAAAGTTCTTGGTTTGGTGTAGAATCGGGTTTGGACTCGGTACAGACATTATAGCAAATTGTCATTTAGGTTGGGTGAATTCTTTTTATGTCTAACCGTGATAATTCAACGATTGATGAAATTTTTTGGATAAATCCTTAGCAAACAAATGGAGTAGTGAAACGTACTTGAATGAAATGATTTGGTGGAGGTTATTGAGTGAATGGTTTGATGAATTTGCAATTATACGAATTACTTAACTATGAGAATTAATAAAGATGTGTTGGATAATATTAATATGCCGGATATCATTTGGAAACGATTTGTATGATGCTAATTTATGGCAATATGAGATGTTGACTGATGGAATGAATTTAGTCGTCAACTGCTTAGAGTTGTGCCCCTTACGAGTAGCAGTGTGAGAATGGCATGTAGCATAAGGTGGCTTACCAACTGTGAGAATAGTGAACCCTTGTGTGCTTGGATGCACGGAAATGTGGAAGGGTTGAAAGTACATGTGTGTTCATTGCACAAGAATTATGTATTGGTAAGGGATTCGATGTTGAGCTCTTGCATGTTGTTGAGCACGAAATGTGAATAATAAAAAGGGGGCTCAATGTGGAGCCCCATATGTGAAATGCATGCGGTGTGAGTTGACATGCAGTGTCATAATCCTGGGTTAAGGATAGTGTGGCAGGTGTACGGGCTTTCCAGTCGTCACACCGACGGGAGTTGGCAGTTACACTTGGACGGTTGGGCCTTGGCCCTCGGTGCTTACTTCCCGAGTCACCATCTGTACCAATGGGTGGTTGGCCATGGTCCTTTGGTTATACGCTCCCAAAGGCACATTCCATGCCATAAGATATGCATGTTGGGATAAGCTCTTGGTGGACATCTACCCGAGACCCCTTCTGAGCCAAAGTACGTATGTGAGCTCCGCTGTTGTGTTCTTAGCATTAAGGCGTATGGAGGCCTAGGCCATGTAGTGTGGATGTCAGCCTAGTAGTGGAGACGCTTGCTCTACTGTCACCGTCTTGCCATGATGGATGATGCCTGAGAGGTTAGCTACCAGCTCGAAAAGTGGGAACTATAAGTCTGTGCCGACATAGCAATTGCATGTGTGTGAGCAAGGGTGAGCCATCATAAATCATTCATAACATTGCATTACATTATATACACAAGATCCTTATTATATAAGTTTGTATGGGCACTCTTTTATGATTAGTTACTTTTCTGTTAAGCCGATCTTTAATTTATAAGTTTGTATGGGCATTCTTATGAGTTAAGTTACTTTCCTATTGTAGATCTATATGCTTAAATGGATTGATATAGCTTGTGTAGAATTGCTAGAATAGAATGCCGATAATATTGTCTTACATTACTTTTGTTGCTACTCATGACATATACTTACTCTATATGCTTGTACTACTGCTTATATAAATATATTGTACCTTCTTCTTTTCCCCGCTAAGTGCCTAAGAGCCGTTGGGGTAAGAGGATGTGATAGCCACTTAATCTTTTGACTAACGGTTGCTACGTGTGAAAGTAGCAAACAAACTAGAAAAAACAAGGAAGAAAGTTGAATAATTGAAATTTTTATTATCCAAAAAGATATCATTTGCAAAGGTATGGCCTCCCTTTTATAGAATGGAGGAGAGAGGAGAGTGTAAAAATAAATAATGTGGGACTAAAAAATTACAGAGCGGTGCAGCTAGAAACAAAGAGACCAATCAGGCCGCGCGGTTAGACAAATGGACTAACTGCTTGGCAACACCAGAAGGAAGAGACCAAGTCGTTGTAGGAGAGTAACCACTAGACCGCGCGGTCTACAACTCGCGAGACTTAAACCGCCATACCGCTCGGTCTCATACTTCAACACTCTCCCTCAAGCTGGAGCATAGATATCAATCATGCCCAGCTTGTCATAAATGTGGAAGAAGGAAGTTGAAACCGGCTTGGTGAAGATATCCGCCAACTCTTTGTTGGAGGTGACGAACGGAGTACAAATCTTTTTCTTCAAGACCTTTTCCTGAATGAAATGGCAGTGAACTTCTATATGTTTCGTTCTATCATAGAAGACCAGTTTTTTGGATATGTATATAGCGTCCTTGTTGTCACAGAACATTGGAATAGGATAGTTGTAGACCACTCCTAAGTCAAGCATGAGAGCACGTAACCTTTTTAACTCACAGGTGGTTGACGCCATACTCCGATATTCGGCTTCTACACTGGATCTGGAGACAATTGACTGTTTCTTGGTCTTCCAGCTCACAAGATTTCCACCAACAAATGTGAAAAAGCCTGATGTAGATTTGCGGTCGCCTTTATCATCCGCATAGCTTGAATCTGAGTAGGCTTGAACCCTCAGATGACCATTCTTCTGAAAGATTAGCCCTTTTCCTTGTGCTGCTTGGACATACTCTAATATCCTCAAGGCAGACTGAAGATGGCATTCCCTAGGAGCTTGCATGAACTGACTAACCTTGCTTACAGCATAGGAGATGTCGGGTCTTGTCACCATGAGATAAATGAGTTTTCCCACCAGATGTTTGTACCTCATGACATCGGATAGAAGAGGCGAGTCATCTGTCCTGGTTTTTTCATCTCCAGTAGATATGGGACACCGGGCCGGTTTGGCACCAGTCAATCATGCCTCTTGTAAAAGATCAAGAGCATACTTCCGTTGGGAGAGAACCAACGAGGCGGGCTTCCGAGAGATATCTATCCCCAAAAAGTATTTCGGGGAGCCCATATCCTTCGTGACCAGGTGTTGATTGAGGTGTTTCATTGTCAAGTCCACCCCAGCCCGATCATCTCCAGTAAAAAGAATATCATCCACATATACAGCCAAAACCACCAGTCACGAGGCAGTTTTACGAATAAACAAGGAGTGATTGGTCGATTTCCTTGCAAAGCCGATGGCAGCAACAATGCCACTGAACTTGTCAAACTACGCTTGAGGGCTCTATTTTAGGCCATCGATGGCCTTCTTCAACCGGCATACTCGTGTATCCCCCTGAGAAACATACCCAGGAGGTTGCTCCATGTAGACATCCTCCTTAAGATCCCCATAGAGAAAGGCATTCTTGACATCAAGTTGGCAAATAGCCCTATCCCTGTTGACGGCCACAGAGAGAAGAACCCGGATGGTGCTAAGGCACCAGTCAGGCCTTGTAGCGATCCACAGTGTCGTCTGAGAGAAACTTCACAACAAACACCCAGCGACAGCCAACCACATCAGTACCCACTGGTGGAGGAATAAGGGTCTAGGTATCCCTTTCACTAAGAGTGGCAATCTCCTCATCCATGGAAGATTTCCAATGAGGAATAGCAAGAGCCTCCTGGTAGGTGTGGGGTGTGGCAGTAGTCGAGATAGCCAAAGAATAACAGCTGCGAGAAGGAGTAAGCCGATCATAGGAAACAACTGCCGCAAGCGGGTGTTGGGTACTCGCCCGCACCCCTTTGTGAAGAGCAATGGGAAGATCCAGGTTCACGCATGCCTCAGTGATCGGAGCGTCTGTGGTGAAGAAGGCTGGCCTAGGACTAGATGATGTAGGCTACGGTGTTTGACGCTATGGCGGCAAAGTGAATAATACGCACGCCTCTCTACTTCCACTATTACTCCCACACGATAATAAAACGCAGCACACTCACGAACATTATTATCAACTAACGCTAGCGTACGGTAGCCACGCCGAATAAAGATCAAACAAACGACTATAGGTCATTGTTTTCTCAAGCTAAAAGGACCAATATTGGGTCCGACCGAGCGATGGTTGTACCAAAAGAGATCTACCGAAAGGTTCGGTTCGGAAATGGTAGATCTCTCCCAACAAAACGAAAGCGAGGCTTGCCAAACCTCTCGGAAAGTTAAGCAACGAGAAAGAACAACAAATACAATCGGAGAGAAAACCACGAATAGACAAACGATTCCAAGACCACGCAAAAGCAATCCACCAAATGAAAATCTAGGATGGGAAGCACACAAAAAGTAGAAGATCTCGTTACCCAATCGGAATGGATGATTCCGATTCACTTTCAAGGATCGTTCTTCCACGACTCCGCCGGAGTTGCGCCAACCGGAGAGAAACTTGTCCGCTTCCTTCGCTTCACGCCGGAGTGAGATGTCACAAAAATAAACCCTTGCCGTGGCCAGTCTTCTTCCTCACAATAGAAAGGGGGGGGGGCTGATTTGGGGCTCTTGATGGAGGTCAGTTTTTGGATAAGGGAGAGGGTGGTCGGTTTTGGGAAGAGGATAGGTGAGGTGGTCGGATGTTGTTTGAGAGGGAAGGGCTTGGCTTTGTTGAGGAGAAGGGGAGGTCGGGTTGGTGTTGGAAGAGGGGCTCGGGTGAGGTGATGGAGGAGGCGGCCGGTGGCTTCTCTTGGTGGTGGAAAGTTGGGGTCGGGTTTGGGAGTGAAAGGGTGGTGTGGTTTTGCTAGGGGAAGAAGGGAGAGGGCAAGAGGAGGAAATCCGAGAAGGGGAAGGGGATATGGTGGCCGGCGGCCAAGAGGAAGAGGGGAACTAAGGGGGGGGCGAATTTTAGAGGAGGAAGAGAGGGAGATCTCAAGAGTTTTAGGGTTTCAATATTTTTTCATTCACTAAAGCATCATGAAATAGTTCATGCCTATATATAGGCTTTACAACATGCATAGGCTATTTGCAGCCCACTTAAATAAAAAGAAAACAACAACATGATAAATTAAAATGCAACATGATAAAATAGAAAGCAAATAAAAGAACTAAATATTATTTGGTAGTCTTCATTTTCATCATGTGGGAAAACGCCATTGACGTCGCCATCATCATCTTCAACTGTATGGGAACGCCGTCGTCGTCGCCATCATCTTCTTCAACTGTAGGGGAACGCCGTCGTCGTCGCCATCATCTTCTTCAACTTTCACACGTTGGGGGTTGTCGCCATCAATCCTCCCCCGCTCAAAAGAACTCATCACCGATGAGTTGGCGTGGAGGTGCTGACGTCTAAGAACATCATCCAAAAGAACCATCACCGAGTCCGGGATCCAAGAGTCTCCAGGGACTGGACGATCACACCATCGTATCATGGAACACTGAATACTGCTGCTTGGAGAGGAGAGCAAACCACCAAAGTTGAACCTGTCTAGCAAAAATATTGTCCTGCGGAACTTGGGAAATGCATTAGGCAAAGAAAGAGGAAAAATTTCTGCTTCAACAATCAACGTACCTCCGTTGGAGACCAATGGAGAGAACGATCCAAGAACAAGCTCACCCCCGAACCCAAATGAAAATATAGTGGCACCAAACGTAGAGTTAGATATTTCAAATCGTGGAAAAACACAAAGCGTGAAATTGGAAACATTTAAACTTGGGGAATTACCCCTTTCAGTGGTTAACTTCAATAGAAATGTTGTTTCTCCTAATTGATTAAAAATCCGAAAAGTTCTAACTCGCCGAATCGCCAACGTTTCTTTAGTGCCCGAAGGCTTCCATTTAGGGACGAGACGCACCAAGAGTAAACCGAAAACCTTATAGGGAGACACTCTCTTATGTAAGTTAGCGGTAAGTTGATAAGAAGACATTTGTGTAAAAAGCGCTTCCTTAACGTGCTGATGTGAAATGATAATGTGAGAGGCAACTAGTAGAATGAAATCATGCACTAAGTAGGGTGATTTCTCAAATGTGCGCCTAACTAACTTGCTACCGTGTGGTGTGAACCCATGCGCTATGTGACTCACCCCAATTATAGTGAATAAAGTAGTCAAGTCCGGGGGAACGGGAACCTTAAAATCAAAGATGATTTTCAAAGGCTTGAAGATCACAGTTCTAATTTTATGTTTAATATAATCACACGTGGCAAGAAGATACGTCAAAGTAAGCCACTCATCACTAATACTAGTAAAGTTGAACGCTCCCAGGTGTGACAACAGGCGCGAGCTACACAACTCACGAGGCCTAGCCGAGGTCACTAACGAGTGGGAAAAAGGATCATCAAATGGCGGGGGATAAGTGCGACATGACATGTCCCTAGGTGGATCCAGCATGAACGGAGAAACAAAATGACTCAAATCAGGAAAAATAAATTCATAACCGAAAGGATCCACTGGTCGGGTCAACATTACGGGAGGGGTAGTCGGTAAAACTAATACGGGGAGAGAGTTAAGATTGCATTTAAATTCACGCCACGGAGTTTGCATCAGGGGACGCTCATCCGGGTCTTTCTCAATATCGTCCTCCAAAAATATAAATCTCTCACTAGGAATTTCTCCCAACACATCAGTCTCAACATCAGTAGAAGTGAAAATCGCAGAAGTGGGCACTACAATATGTCTCGGACTAATAATAACTAGCTCGAGTCCAAACACTTCATCGCCTATATCACCAATGGGTAAACTCTCAGCATAAGGTAAATCTTCCGACTCAACCAGAATATCAACTGCCTCCGGGCCATCAGAAGACTCCATGGAAATCAAAGTAGACGGCTCCGAAATATCGTCGAAAGGGAATGGGGGTGATTCCTCAGAGGAGAGATCATCATCCAGGTCACTCGGGTAACCCATCTCTTCCACATCAATACTATCGTCAGTAATTTCAGCCTCGCCCTCTGTGACGGGCACAATCCTAGGCATGACCTTAGACTCAACAGGGGAATCAACCACTAAACCAGGCAACACAGGGGAAGACTCAAAATATCCAACAGGCGTATTCGGGGTAGGACCCCCAATGGAGCCACTACCAGATTTGTCAATAGACTCACATATAGTAATCGTCTGACATGTAAACTTACTCCTAGGAATTTGGTGCTTCTCAATTTCCAACGCCGTACAAAAGGTGGCATCTAGATCGGTGTGACCATATAGCAATAACTTTCCCTGGATGTAGGGGCTCAACCCTCTACGAAACCTGGAAAGGGTGACCTCAGGCGATTCCTTCACACCGCTCCTAACCGTCAAATCCTTAAAGAGTTGCATATAATTTGAGACCGACTTATTCCCTTGTTTAAGGGTAGTCAAATCATCAGTTATATGCCGCTTGGCCTGTGCATTTGGCTTATCTTCAGTCCTAAAGATCGGTATGGAACTATAGCCATCAGTAGGGTAACTAGGGTGTTGCCTTGGGGGAAATGGTACAACTTGACTAGCCTTCAGTTGGCCAATCAACGCCTTAATATCGTCCACTACCGGACAGTGGAATGGCTTTCTACCGTGCCTAAGGGGATATAAAGATTTTTCTCGGGAAGCATTGACGTCATAGGCCATATTGTGATAACCGGAGAGAAGACTCGATCCGGAATTTGTGCACATACAAGGAGAAATGCTTCTGGTTCAGTTAAAATAGGTTTGTCGGAATTGTTCCCGCTTAACCACTAGGGTAATAATAATGTAAAATAGATTTTCTTGCTGAATAAAATATGAAGATTATTAATAAATTTTTTTTTGATTTTTTTGCTGAAAAATAAGAAAGTTAAGCCGCTATTGGCAGACCAAAAATAATTTTTTTGTGTGATTTTTGACAACTAACGTGCAAACAAAAGTGAGGGTAACGTGCCACAAGATGGGGGAGGGGTGCCAATTAGGAAATTGACGTGAACCTCCCTCTGATACCAAATTGATGTAGGCTACGGTGTTTGACGCTATGACGGCAAAGTGAATAATACGCACGCCTCTCTACTTCCACTATTACTCCCACATGATAATAAAACGCTGCACACTCACGAACAATATTATCAACTAACGCTAGCGTACGGTAGCCACGCCGAATAAAGATCAAACAAATGACTATAGGTCGTTGTTTTCTCAAGCTAAAAGGACCAATATTGGGTCTGGCCGAGCGATGGTTGTACCAAAAGAGATCTACCGAAAGGTTCGGTTCGGAAATGGTAGATCTCTCCCAACAAAACGAAAGCGAGGCTCGCCAAACCTCTCGGAAAGTTAAGCAACGAGAAAGAACAACAAATACAATCGGAGAGAAAACCACGAATAGACAAACGATTCCAAGACCACACAAATGCAATCCACCAAATGAAAATCTAGGATGGGAAGCACACAAAAAGTAGAAGATCTCGTTACCCAATTGGAATGGATGATTCCGATTCACTTTCAAGGATCGTTCTTCCACGACTCCGCCGGAGTTGCGCCAACCGGAGAGAAACTTGTCCTCTTCCTTCGCTTCACGCCGGAGTGAGATGTCACAAAAATAAACCCTTGCCGTGGCCGGTCTTCTTCCTCACAATAGAAAGGGTGGGGGCTGATTTGGGGCTCTTGATGGAGGTCGGTTTTTGGATAAGGGAGAGGGTGGTCGGTTTTGGGAAGAGGATAGGTGAGGTGGTCGGATGTTGTTTGAGAGGGAAGGGCTTGGCTTTATGGAGGAGAAGGGGAGGTCGGGTTGGTGTTGGAAGAGGGGCTCGGGTGAGGTGATGGAGGAGGAGGCCGGCGACTTCTCTTGGTGGTGGAAAGTTGGGGTCGGGTTTGGGAGTGAAAGGGTGGTGTGGTTTTTCTAGGGGAAGAAGGGAGAGGGCGAGAGGAGGAAATCCGAGAAGGGGAAGGGGATATGGTGGCCGGCGGCCAAGAGGAAGAGGGGAACTAAGGGGGGGCCGAATTTTAGAGGAGGAAGAGAGGGAGATCTCAAGAGTTTTAGGGTTTCAATATTTTTTCATTCACTAAAGCATCATGAAATAGTTCATGCCTATATATAGGCTTTACAACATGCATAAGCTATTTGCAGCCCACTTAAATAAAAAGAAAATAACAACATGATAAATTAAAATGCAACATGATAAAATAGAAAGCAAATAAAAGAACTAAATATTATTTGGTAGTCTTCATTTTCATCATGTGGGAAAACGCCATCGCCGTCGCCATCATCATCTTCAACTGTAGGGGAACGCCGTCGTCGTCGCCATCATCTTCTTCAACTGTAGGGGAACGCCGTCGTCGTCCCCATCATCTTCTTCAACTTTCACACGTTGGGGGTTGTCGCCATCACTAGAGAAAGATGGCTGCGGAGAAGAGGGAGAAGGGGCAGGGAATGTAAGACCCCCATTTTATTCTTTTTTAAAACACCGGGGTCTTAGGCCCAGAACCGCTGCTTTGCGATGACACCTTCGCACCCAGGAAGGTCATCACTACAAAACGCCAATCCTGCCGGCCAATTCGATCACAACTGTAGCAAATAATAAAGCAAGTCCACAGAAATCACATATAGAAAATAATCTCCATGAAGGGAGTGTCCACAGAATAATATATCAGAGTACTAAAATACAGGCTTATTCCCGGTACATCATGTCCTCACTGTAGCAAATAATAAAGCAAGTCCACAGAAATCACATATAGAAAATAATCTCCATGAAGGGAGTGTCCACAGAATAATATATCAGAGTACTAAAATACAGGCTTATTCCCGGTACATCATGTCCTCACTACATAGTCACTCAAGCGGAAGCAAAATAAAACACTACTAGAATAAGGGACTCACAGTCCCAGCTGTCTGAACTCCTGAGCTAGACTGCCCTATCTCCAAACTGGCCGACCTCCGGGGCTGCTCCTCCATGCTGGGCTCCACGATCCCCTAAATGATGTGGTCTGAAAACCGTTAGTCTATAAGACTAAGTCCTATCATCCCCCATCCCTTCCCCCATAGCCCCTATGCACCGAGCGGAGAGGAAGAAAGAGGAGGACATGAAGGTGGAGAGTAATCAAAAACATGTGGCAACGAACCTATACTAGCAAATTTATAATACATGTGGCAGTAAAGTAAAGTATGGAAAATAACCTTAACTTGTGTGCAGAAACGCATAAGCCCATACCAATCATATAAAGAGTCCCATACCAATTTATACGTAGGGGTGTCCTTCCAATGGCCAGTTTTCTGCCAAGTTTTCATGACCTTCCAATGTCCAGTGGTATCATAATGACCAAAAGATTAATTAGGGCAATCCCATGAGTTACAAAGGAAGTGCTAAGAATATTGATCCAAAATTCCTAATTAAATTACCAAAGGTTCAATCAATCATCATGACTACACTACCCAATTTTCTTTATTGTTCAAGGAGTTTTACTAACCTATTCTAGCATTATAATATCTAAGCCGTAAAATAGAGTTAGAGTTTTGTGGGGCCTACCCTTTTCCAAATCCCCTAATATTTTTACCAGGGGGTTCTAGCTACCCTATCACCCTCCCTACCAAATTTCAAGTTCATTCAAGGTCTTTTGGCCTCATGTCCTTCACAAGGCACAAAAGTCCTTCCTTAGGGTTTGGTCTTAGATCTTAGGGCAAATTTATTTCAATCTACCCTATCTTCCATGGGGAGGTGCTAAAAGCCATGCCAAGCCAGTGGTCAAACTCTCAACCTCTGTTGAGGTGATTTGACAATCCAAAGCCAAAGTACACTTTTTGCTTAAGAACCCTTTATTAAGGTAGAATTAGGGTTAGGTCATTGCCTATCCAAAACATCACCAAAAGAGTTGAAACTTTATACAGAGCCATACACTGATGCCAAAGACCACTTACAAAAATTTTGGAGGGTTTGGAGGTCATAAGCCCACTAAATTAAAATACCATAGTATTATTAATTAAAAATAAAAACCTTAAGCAAGGTATCTCCAAAAATTCTCATTTTTGGATAGACCTTAGGTATAGCTAAGTTAGATCCCCTGCCCAAATTTCAGGTCATTTGGACAAGGGATGAAGAGTGGGCACCCATTTTAATCTCAGCATAGCCCTAGGTATAGGCCCCACCAAAATGAGTGTTGTGGTCAAACCACATACCCAAATGGGTTCAAACAAATTTTAAATTAAACTAGACTTCACTGGCTACAACTTTCATGTTGACCACTTTCCATGTTTTAGCCCCTAAGGGCCTTAGTTTTCTGTTCTAAAATGATGTACAGTATAGGATATTAAATTCACTAAACTATACAATAATTAATATAATAAATTTAAGATGAACACTGTTCATCTTTCTCATCTACCCGAACAGCAATTATAAAATGCATAACCTGTAGCTTTGCGTGAGCCACCACCGGCCATCCTGCCACTTCCCCGGCCAGCCACCGCCACAAGCACCTACGTCGAGGCGGTGGCTAACGCCCGGCGATGGTTTGGGTGCCGGAGGTGGTGGTTTCGGGCGAACCCGCCACCATGATTTTTTTGGAATTCTCCATTTTTTTCACTTGCATCGGCTCGTTTGAGCTTAATTCTTATCTCTAAAGATTCCTAAGATCTAACCATAGAAGAAGAGGAAGGGGAGGACCTTGCTTGCGACCTGAAGACGTGTCTATCGCCCGGAAGCCATTGGTGGTGGTGGTGGTCGGATTTCTGCAACAGCGCAGTGAAACTCCTTGGCTCCTTCATGAAAGGTGTGGAATTGAATCCTTAGATTTCAGCTCAGCTTTTGAAGATGAAGAGAAGGGGTGTTAGGTGGCTGTAGGATCTTGGCCATTCTAGTAAAAGTTGGCGGCCATGGTAGGTAAGGGGTGAAAGCATGATAAGCATGGCTCAAATTAGTAAAATACTAGCTGGCTGAAGCCCCTTTGTCTTAGTGAATTGAATGGGGGTTGTTGGGGAGGGTAAAGATGAGTCCCAAAGTCTTTCCTTTCTCTCTCTTAGTGGATGCCATGGTCCAGGGAGGTGATTCTAGCAAGAGAGTGGGCCCTTGGCCTCCCAGGCCATCCATGACATAAACTCCTTACATTCTCTCTCTTCATTAACATGGAATAGTGCTGACACGGGCGTGTCAATTGGTGTCATGGGCGTGTTAGTCGAACCAGCAAACAAGCTGAAATCCTCCAAAATTTTTCTAAGTATAATGGCGTCGAGTGAGCTCAGCTCACTCGACGCCATTCAGTTTATGGCCATACAGCGTTAAGTGAGCTCACTCAACGCTATTTTGTCTATGGCGTTGAGTGAGCTCAGCTCACTCAACTCCATACAACTATGTAAGACGGCGTCGAGTGGGCGGATCTCACTCGACGCTTTTTAGTTTATGGCATTGAGTGAGCTCAGCTCACTCAACGCCATATAATTTATATCAAGACGGCGTTGAGTGAGCTGAGCTCACTACACGCCATTCACCCTATGGCGTTGAGTGAGCTCATCTCACTCAACGCCATACCGTATATGGAAAGACGGCGTTGAGTGAGCTGAGCTCACTCAACGCCATTCACTCTATGGCGTTGAGTGAGCTAAGCTCACTCAACGCCATACCGTATATGGCACGACGGCGTTGAGTGAGTTGAGCTCACTCAACGCCATTCACTCTATGGCGTTGAGTGAGCTCAGCTCACTCAACGTTATACCGTATATGGCACGACGATGTTGAGTGAGCTGAGCTCACTCAACACCATTCACTCTATGGCGTTGAGTGAGCTCAGCTCACTCAATGCCATACTGTATATGTCACGACGGCGTTGAGTGAGCTGAGCTCACTCAACGCCATTCACTCTATGGCGTTTAGTGAGCTCAGCTCACTCAACGCCATTCACTCTATGGCATTGAGTGAGCTCAACTAACTCAATGCCATGCTGTATATGTCAAGACGGCGTTGAGTTGGCCCTTGAATATCATTTGACCCTTAACCAGGGCACTTTGACCACCTTAGGGCTAGAGTTGACTTTGGTCAACTTAGCCCCCCTTTTTTTTTGGTTGACCCTAATTAGTCCTTGGTGACCCATTGGCCTCTCACTTGGGTTAGGAAGGTATGTGTGGGGTCCACTTGGCTTAGGTATGGTCAATTAACCCTGTGCAGGCCAGTTTGACCCATTTAGGGTTTGGGTTGACCTTGGTCAATTCAGGCTCTAGGGTTGACCCTAATGAGTCCTTAGGGCATTAACATGGGTTGGAGAGATCTTGGTGAGATCTTGGAGTCATGGTTAGGGCCCCTGGTCGCCCTAGACTAAGGTTTTGGAATTTGCTATTTGTAGACCATAGTGCCCCTATCCACACCACCAGGCCCACTTGACTTTTTCTTGGGCTTCCTAGGGTTTTGTCATGACAAAACCACTCTTAGAGGTCTAGTTGGAAATGGGATGTTACAAATCCTAATAAACAAAACAAAGATTTAATCCCCGAAATCAAGGTTAAGCCCACGGGGACTCCTATCGGGGAGAAAGAAACTTGTAACATCACATGAGACTTGAAAGATTTACATCACGACGCCATGTTTGCTATGTGAGGTTTAAAGGTGATAGTCAAATCTAAGACAAATTCGCCCAATTGGCAAAGTCTAGACCCCAATAAACAAAAGTTTACCCCCTATTCTTGAAATTTCAGTCCTACTAGTTTAAAATAGGAAAGTAAATTGAACATCTTGAGAGGTTGTGAGGTATACCTGACTGAACAGCTCCAGATACTTTTGTCGCATCAGGTCCTGCGATTCCCAGGTAGGCTCCTCCTGACTGTGGTTCCTCCACAGAACTTTGACTAATGGAACTTTCTTGCGACGCAAGGTCCGTACTCCTCTGTCATCGATCCGAACCGGCTCCAAGTGAACTGACCGGTCTGAAGCTACCGGCCCATCTGTGGTCAAAATCTGCTGCTCTGGGCGTAGTAGAGCCCTTTTAAGTGAAGAAATATGGAACATGTCGTGTAAACCCTCTAGTTCTGGTGGCAACTCCAGCCTGTAAGCTAGGGGCCCGATCCGCTCTAGGATCTTGTAAGGGCCCATATACCTAGGGCTGAGCTTCTTCCTCCGACCACGCACCCGTGAAACTCCATGCATGGGCTGGATCTTCAAAAACACTCGGTCCCCCACATGAAATTCCACCTGACGATGTTGGGCGTCATAGTACTTAGCCAGTCTTCTCTTCGCCTCTAACATCATGTCTCTGATCAGCCTCACCTGAGCCTCGGTGTCTTCAACAAAATTCGATCCCAATGCCTTCGGATCCTCGTCCTGAATCAAAGATAGCGGGGTCATGCACCTACTCCCATACAGGGCTTCATAGGGAGCCATCCTGATGATGGACTGATAGCTGTTGTTATAGGAGAACTCAACTAGTGGTAAAAGCTTCTCCCAAGGTACATTTCGATCCAAGATGCATAGCCTTAGGAGGTCCTCCAATGTCCGGTTGGTGCGTTCCGTCTACCCATCCATCTAGGGATGAAATGATGTGCTGAACGTCAGCCGCGTGCCTAAGTAAGTCTGCACGGATCTCCACTCTCTAGATGTGAACCGACCATCCCGATCCGACACGATCGTCCTGGGCATCCCGTGGTAACGAATGAATTGCTCTACGAATCTCCGCACCAGTACCCCAACCGAGTCATCTTTCCTGATCGGAATGAATATAGCCATCTTCGTCAGCCGATCGACGATGAACCAAATCGAATCGTTTCTCGTCCGTGATCGGGGGAGACCATGAATGAAATCCATCGCGATGTCCTCAAATTTCCACTCCGGCACCGGAAGTGGATGTAGTAATCCCGCGAGGTTCCTGCACTCCGCCTTCACCAGTTGGCATGCCTCGTAATGAGTCACAAAGTATGTAATGTCCTTCTTCATCCCTGTCCAAAACATCGTCTTCTTCAAGTCTGTCGTCATCTTGGTGATCCCCGGGTGTATAGAATATGTGCTACAATGTGCTTCCGCCATGATGTCCTCCCGAATCTGGCCTCCTGCGGGTATATAGACCCTGCCTCAGAAATATAGCAATCCATCTCTCAGTGAATAATCTCCCGTCGAACCCTCCTCCAAGGCTTGCAATATAGGCTCTGCCCATGCATCTGTCTTCTGTCCGTCCCGGATGCAGTCCCGAATATCGTCTATGGCAAACATCGATGCTAGATACTCCAGATACATCTCTGGATAATTATCGGACACTAGGGATATTTGCATATCTCTGAAGGACCGGACTAGCTCCATTGATATCAGTTGTGGTCCCTTCCCTGAGGTATCTCCTCTCCGACTCAAATCATCTGCCACCACGTTCGCCTTCCCAGGGTTGTAGTGCATGGTGTACTGGTAATCCGACTGGAACTCCACCCAACGTCTCTATCTGATGTTGAGTTCCTTCTGTGTGTCCACGTATTTGAAGTTCCTGTGATCTGAGAAGATGTCACAGTGAACACCGTAGAGATAGCGTCGCCAAATCTTCAGAGCAAAGATCACTGCACCCATCTCCAGATCATGCACCAGATAGTTCTTCTCATGTATCTTCAGCTGCCGGGAGGTGTAGGCTATCACGTGCCCGTTCTATATCAGAACGACACCCATCCCCTGATAGGAGGCGTCTGTGTATACCTTGAATCCCTCCCTTCCTCACGGAAGAGCGAAAATGGGAGCCAAGGTAAGCCAACCTTTCAAGTCCACAAAGGCCCCCTCGCACTATGGCCTCCAAACGAAAGGGGTTTCCTTCTTCGTCATGAAAGTAAGAGGGAGTGTGATTCGGGAGAATCCTTTGACAAACTTCTGGTAATATCCGGTAAGTCCCAGGAAACTCCGTACATCCGTGGCTGTCTTTAACGGTGGCCAATCCTGAACTGCCCGGATCTTGGCCGGGTCTACTGCCAACCCAACACCACTGATAATATGACCTAAGAAGGCCACCTTCTTTAACCAAAACTGGCATTTGCTGAACTTCGCATACAACTGGTGCTCCCATAGCCTCTCTAGAGTCAAATTCAGATGTCGTGTATGCTCCTCCTCTGTCTTTGAGTAGATGAAGATGTCGTCAATAAATACGATGACAAATACATCCAAATATTCCTTGAATACACTATTCATGAAACTTGTAAATGCTGACGGCGCATTAGTGAGCCTGAAGGGCATAACTGTAAACTCAAACAGTCCATACCTACTACTGAAGGCGGTCTTCGGAATGTCCTCTCGAATCCGTAGCTGGTAATAACCTGACCTTAAGTCAAGCTTCGAGAAGAAATGCGCTCCCTCAAGTTGATCAAACAACTCGTCAATCCGTGGCAGCGGGTATGTATTCTGGACCGTCAGTCTGTTCAGCGCTCGATAATCAATCCACAAGAGGAGACTTCTGTCCTTCTTCTTAACGAATAACACCGGGGCTCCCCACGGTTAAGAGCTTGGCCGGACAAACCCTGCCTCTAATAGTTCCTGCAATTGACTTCGGAACTCTGTCAACTCTTTTGGGGCCATCTGATAAGGGTCCCTAGATGCTGGCTTGGCCCCCGGCACAAGCTGTATCTGGAAGTCATGCTCTCGATGCGGAGGTAGTCCTGGCAGTTTCTATGGAAAGATGTCAGCGAAATCTCGCACCACCGGGATGTCTGTCACAGACTTCTTGACTTCTGCCATCTCAAATAGAATCTGATAAACCTCCTCTCCCTGCAGATGGGCCTTAACGGCCTATACCGATGATAAGAGTATACGATATGCAGGTCTTATACCTTCGATGGCAATGAAAGAGTTCCCGTGTCTCATGGTGATCCTCTTCGCTTGGCAATCAATCTGGGCATGGTTCCAGTGCAGCCATACCATGCCCAGGATCAAGTCATAGTCTGTCAACTTCAAAAGCATTGCTGGAGCCTCAAATGCCTTTCCACCGATTTCTACCTCCATGTTGTAGTGGTCCGAGGTAAGGAGTTTAGATCCATCGGGTAGTCGCACCCTCATCTCCGAGCCCGTGAATCGCTCCACGCCTTCCAATCCTTCTACGAACGTCTCCGACACGAAGGAGTGAGAAGCTCCGGTATCGAAAAGCGTGCGGGCAGGCTTTCTGCTGATGAAGACTAAACCTGAGGTGGTTTAATATCTTAGGATTCTATAACGAGTTTTTCTTTCCTATTTATTCTATCTAGTGTAGTTCTACAAATTTGTCAACTAAGAAAGGGGGAATTCTTTTAAAACAGTTAAACATCTCGGCGTACCTACTATGACCTGCTCTTGATTCCGAGGTTGCGCAAGGTCCAAAGCATACACCTGCTCCCTTTCTTGTCTACGATCTCCCCCTGGTATCCACGTCCTCGGCCACGACCTCGGCCTCCAAAATACAGTGCTGGTTGTGCAACCGGTGGAGCTGGTGGGGGTGCCCCTCTCATTGGGCAATTTTTGCGGATGTGCCCAACTTGATGGCAGTGGAAGCACTTTGGCGGGGGATATGTCATTCCCCCGGGTATCTGTCCCTCCCGTGTCTGAAGAGGTGGTGGAGCCACCATCACTGGCTCCTTTGTTTCCTGTCTTGCCTCCTAACGAGGCTGGTCCTCGACCCTTCTCCCGTCCGTGATACGGGCTCGTATCTGATCGTTCCTTGCTCCTCGGCCCTGATCCTCCGCTGGCCGTTTCCGGCCCCGAGTAGCTTGCTAATCAGCCTCTATCCTCTTGGCCATCTCTAACATCCGAGGTATTGGCCAGTCAGATACAAACAGTAGGGCCTCCCTCAAGTCCTCCCGCAGGCCCTTATAGAACCTCTTGATGTATCCTGCCTCATCCAGCTGATAGGAGTCCGCAAACCGGGCTAAATATTTGAACTCCCGGTGGTACTCTACCACTGTCTTATTTCCCCTGCTTTAGCTGCAGGAACCTGTCCTTAAGCTCATCCTTAGCCGACTGTGGAACAAAATGCCCCAGTAATGCGGCCCTGAACTCCTCCCAAGTAATCTCTGCAATCTCCATATCTGTAATGGTCGTATCCAGTGACGTCTTCCACCATCTCTTGGCGTGAGACTCCAAGCAAGAGACCACCAATGGCACTCTCTCCTCCCAGGGGCACCGTATCCCCGTCAACACCTCGTACATAATGTCCAGCCATTCTTCTATCCGGACAGCTGACTCTGTCCCTAAGTAGGATGGGGAAGAGAGTCCTCATAAGATGCTCAGCCAGTTGGCCCCCAGGTTTGGCTGCGGGACCGGAACCTGCTGGGCCCTGAAAGCCTCCAGAATGGATGTCAGAGTTTTCCCCATCTCTGACTGTAGGAATGGAGTAGGGGCTGGGGAAGGTGGTGTAACATTAAGAGTCTGTCGGACTTTGCCCTGTGGTGTAGGCTGTGCTCGAGGATGCATATCAAAAACCGTCTATAAGAAATTCACTCAAGCCTAATTAACAGTGGACAATTACATGTGATCCCCACATGGGCACACCATGCTTCTGCTGCTTAGTTTGTCCCCAAACTAAACTCGAGCAAGGGAGACCCAGGGTTAGTGGACTGCTACTCTTCTGATCGAGGTTACCTCTGATACCACTTCTAAGACCCCCATTTTTTTTCTTTTTTTAAAACACCGGGGTCTTAGGCCCAGAACCGGCGCTTTACGGTGACACCTTCGCACCCGGGAAGGTCATCACTACAAAACGCCAATCCTTCCGGCCAATTCGACACAACTGTAGCAAATAATAAAGCAAGTCCACAAAAATCACATATAGAAAATAATCTCCACGAAGGGAGTGTTCACAGAATAATATATCAGAGTACTAAAATACGGGCTTATGCCCGGTACATCATGTCCTCACTACATAGTCACTCAAGCGGAAGCAAAATAAAACACTACTAGAATCAGGGACTCACAGTGTCAGCTGTCTGAACTTCTGAGCTAAACTGCCCTATCTCCAAACGGGCCGACCACCGGGGCTGCTCCTCCATGCTGAGCTCCACGATCCCCTAAATGATGTGGTCCGAAAACCGTTAGTCCATAAGACTAAGTCCTATCATCCCCCATCCCTTCCCCCATGGCCCCTAGGCACCGAGCAGAGAGGAAAAAAGGGGAGGACATGAAGGTGGAGAGTAATCAAAAATAGGTGGCAACGGACATATACTAGCAATTTTATAATACATGTGGTAGTAAAGTAAAGTATGGAAAATAACCTTAACTTTTGTGCGGAAATGCATAAGCCAAGGGATCTTCTGCAGGGCTCCCATCGTATAAAGAGTCTCATACCAATTTACACGTTGGGGTGTCGGTTATCAAACAGCAGGTTATATATATCAAAATTGACCTTAATTTAATAACTTGCCCACACAAGCTTATAGACCAAGGGGTCGTTTTGCAAGTCCCAATGTATAAACGCCCCATTCCACTTATACCTTAGGTGTAAGGGGTTAAATGAATCGATTATGCTATGACATGCTAGTGGGTATGATGGAACATGCAAGTGCAACTCACACACCCGACTCTGTGCACACAGACCTTTAGTCCCCCCTTTCTGGATCCATAACCTCCCAGGATACCTCCGTAGTGGTAGATGGAAGCGGTGGGTTGGGCCTCGTCCACCTCTAAACCAGTAAAGCACTACCGATCAGACCTATCGTACGCCTCACGCTTGGTGCACTAAGCGGGCTCCTGCGTACTCTTGTCGGCTGGCGCACCGGACTTCTATTGGCGAAGTGCGAACCACACTTACCGAGTCAGCGTATTGGCGTTAGTGCATCGACCTTCCAATACCGAAGACCCACCACCTTTATTTTCTTTCCTTTTATGCACATGCAAATTTAACGTATCAAATTAATCGAGCCGAAGCTCCCAACAAACTTCATGTGCTAACAGTGTTTGTGAAATGTGAGATCCTAATTACTAGGTTACTCTTTTCAGTTTGTTTATTCAGTTTACGTTAACCCAGGACTGCCCCCGGTATTCCCTGTGAAGGGCTCTCAAGGGGCACTAGGAACTATGATGGGATTACGCCCATCGTTCCCTTTCTCAAGGTACTTATTATTATTGGTTGATTCCCTTACCCATTACTTCCTCGTGTTATGATAGAATAACCTAGTGTGATTTTTAACCTTCCTCTCTTCGGGAAGGGCGATCTTTCGTCGAACCCGAGCACCTCTACACTATATCCAAACCACTTCTCACTACCCCTCCCATCCTTCTATGGTGAAATCATCCACATCTATCCGACCTAGCAAAATGACTAACTCCAACAACTATCCCAAATTATATCCTATTGCAACTTTAATGATTTGCTAAGTGCAGACCAACCTAGGCTTTACGTCGGACCGGATAGAAGATAATCTAAATAATCATCCAAATGCCCTAAATTATTTACTGGAGACTTATCATGACACAAATAGACTAAATCCATAAGAATATAATTTTTTTAATTATTCTGATATTTAATTAATCATTCTAGTAGCCAAAAATCCCAAGTTTGAACATGAAGTACCAATTTCAGACAAGATAATATTCCACCAAATTTATTTAAATAAAATATGAATATTTAACTTACAATCAAAAGTCTCCCAATTTTTTCAACAAGGTTTAAGCCCCAAATTTTAATTTGAAGTATATCCCACAATAAATCATTTTAAGAGATAAGTACAGTAATAATACTTCCAAAAATTCAGAGAAAATTCAAGGATGATTGTAAGGACATATAGATGCTCTTGGTCAAGTTTCATAATTTATTAGCAATTAATGAGCTCCAAGAAAATTATTGAATAATTTTCCAAGTTAATGAGCTTGTGAAGTAGGTACTGCAAAAATGTATTAGAAAATTCTAATAAAATTAATACATGATCAGTAAATTCTAAAACTACCTCTGCCAAGTTTTCATGACCTTCCAATGGCCAGTGGGATCATAATGACCAAAAGATTAATTAGGGCAATCCCATGAGTTACAAAGGAAGTGCTAAGAATATTGATCAAAAATTCCCAATTAAATTACCAGAGGTTCAATCTATCCTCATGACTACACTACCCAATTGTCATTATTGTTCAAGGAGTTTTACTAACCTATTCTAGCACTACAATATCAGATCCCTAAATTAGGGTTAGAGTTTTTTGGGGACTACCCTTTTCCAAATCCCCTAATATTTTTACCAGAGGGTTCTAGCTACTCTATCACCCTCCCTACCAAATTTCAAGTTCATTCAAGGTCTTTTGGACTCATGTCCTTCACAAAGCCCAAAAGTCCTTCATTAGGGTTTGGTCTTAGATCTTAGGGCAAATTTATTTCAATCCACCCTATCTTCCATGGGGAGGTGCTAAAAGCTATGACAAGCCAGTGGTAAAACTCTCAGCCTCTGTTGAGGTGATTTGACCATCCAAAGCCAAACTACACTTTTTGCTTAAGAACCCTTTATTAAGGTAGAATTAGGGTTAGGTCATTGCCTATCCAAAACATCACTAAAAGAGTTGAAATTTTATACAGAGCCATACCCTGATGCCAGGGACCACTCACCAAAATTTTGGAGGGTTTGGATGTCATCAGCCCACTTAATTAAAATACCATAGTATTATTAAATAAAAATAAAAACCTAAGGCAAAGTATCTCCAAAAATTCTCATTTTTGAAAAGACCCTAGGTATAGCTAAGGTAGATCCCCTGCCCAAATTTCAGGAAATTTGGGCAAGGGATGAAGAGTGGGCACCCATTTTAATCTCAGGATAGCCCTAGGTATGGGCCCCACCAAAATGGGTGATGTGGTCAAACCACTTACCCAAATGGGTTCAAAATTTTTTTAAATTAAACTAGACTTCACTGGCTACAACTTTCATATTGACCACTTTCCAAGGTTTAGGCCCTAAGGGCCTTAGTTTTCTGTTCTAAAATAATGTACAGTATAGGATATTAAATTCACTAAACTATACAATAATTAATATAATAAATTTTAGATGAACATTATTCATTATTCTCATCTACCCGAACAGCAATTATAAAATGCATAACTGTAGCTTTTTGTGAGCCACAACCGGCCATCCGACCACTTCCCCGGCCATCCACTACCACCACCACCTCCGTCGAGGCGGTGGCTAACGCCCGGCGGTGGTTTGGCCGCCGGAGGTGGTGGTTTCCCGCGAACCCGCCACCATGATTTTTCTGGAATTCTCCATTTTTTCACTTGGATCGGCTCGTTTGAGCTTAATTCTTATCTCTAAAGATTCCTAAGATCTAAACATATAAGAAGAGGATGGGGAGGACCTTGCTTGCAGCCTGAAGACGTGTCGATCGCCGGGAAGCCATTGGTGGTGGTGGTGGTGGTGGTGGTGGTAGGATTTCTGCAACAACATAGTAAAACTCCTTGGCTCCTTCTAGAAAGGTGTGGAATTGAATCCTTGGAGTTCAGATCAGCTTTTGAAGATGAAGAGAAGGGGTGTTAGGTGGCTGTAGGAGCTTGGCCATTCTAGTCAAAGTTGGCGGCCATGGTAGGTAGGGGTGAAAGCATGATAAGCATGGCTCAAACCAGTCAAATACCAGCTGGCTGAAGCCCCTTTTTCTTAGTGAATTGAATGGGGGTTGTTGGGGAGGGGAAAGATGAGTCCCAAAGTCTTTCCTTTCTCTCTCTTAGTTGTTGCCATGGCCAGGGGAGGTGATTCTAGCAAGAGAGTGGGCCCTTGGCCTCCCAGGCCATGCATGGCATAAACTCCTTTCTTTCTCTCTCTTCATTAACAGGGAATAGTGCTGACACAGGCATGTCAATTGGTGTCAAGGGAGTGTCAGCCGAACCAGCAAACAAGCTGAAATCCGCAAGAATTTTTCTAAGTACAATGGCGTCGAGTGAGCTCAGCTAACTCGACGCCATTCAGTTTATGGCCATATGGCATTGAGTGAGCTGAGCTCACTCAACGCTATTTACTCTATGGCGTTGAGTGAACTAAGCTCACTCAATGCCATACAACTATGGAAGACGACGTCGAGTGGGCTGAGCTCACTCGACGCTTTTTAGTCTATGGCATTGAGTGAGCTTAGCTCACTCAACGCCATACAATTTATATCAAGACAACGTTGAGTGAGCTGAGCTCACTCAATGCCATTCACCCTATGGCGTTGAGAGAGGTCAGCTCACTCAATGCCATACCGTATATGGCAAGACGGCGTTGAGTGAGCTGAGCTTACTCAATGCCATTCACTCTATGGCGTTGAGTGAGCTCAGCTCACTCAATGCCATACCGTATATGGCACGACGGCGTTGAGTGAGCTGATCTCACTCAATGCCATTCATTCTATGGCATTGAGTGAGCTCAGCTCACTCAACGCCATACCATATATGGCATGATGACTTTGAGTGAGCTGAGCTCACTCAACGCCATTCACTCAATGGCATTGAGTGAGCTCAGCTCACTCAACGACATACCGTATATGGCACGACGACGTTGAGTGAGCTGAACTCACTCAACGCCATTCACTCTATGGAGTTTAGTGAGCTTAGCTCACTCAACGCCATTCACTCTATGGCGTTAAGTGAGCTCAGCTCACTCAACACCATGTTGTATATGTCAAGAAAGCATTGAGTTGGCCCTTGGAGGTCATTTTACCCTTAACCAGGGCACTTTGACCACCTTAGGGCTAGATTTGACTTTGGTCAACTTAGCCCCCCTTTTTTTTGGGTTGACCCTAATGGGTCCTTTGTGACCCATTGGCCTCTCACTAGGGTTAGGAAGGTATACGTGGGGTCCACTTGGCTTAGGTAAGGTCAATTAACCCTGTGTAGGCTAGTTTGAACCATTTAGGGTTAGGGTTGACCTTGGTCAATTCAGGCTCTAGGGTTGACCCTGATGAGTCCTTAGGGCCTTAACATTGGTTGGAGAGATCTTGGTGAGATCTTGGAGTCATGGTGAGGTCCCCTGGTCACCCTAGAATAAGGTTTTGGAATTTACTATTTGCAGACCATAGTGCCCCTATCCACACCACCAGGCCCACTTGACTTTTTCTTGGGCTTCCTAGGGTTTTGTCATGACAAAACCACTTTTAGGGGTCTAGTTGTAAATGGGATGTTACAGGGGATATAATGGAGAGAGGAGGAGATGGAGTAGATGATGTATGAGGAGAGACGTCGATAGGCGCGGAAGGAATGGAGGGACATGGTGGAGAATCAGAGACATCAGGGGGAAGAGGGGATTTAGGAGTGAAGTAGGACGCATTCTCAAAGAAGATCACCTCCGCGGAGACAAACTCCTTAAGCAGAACGGGTTCAAAGCAACAATAGCCTTTCTGAGTGGTAGATTAACCCAAAAAGACACACTTGGTGGAACGGGGGGAAAGTTTATCACAGGTAGCGGAAGGAGAGTGCACAAAAGCAATGCACCCAAAGATACGGAGAGAGAGAGGAAATGGTTTTTGCCCGGGTAGAGAATGGAGAAGGGGGTCTTGCCATGGAGAACCGTAGAGGGAATGCGATTGATGAGATAGCAGGCGAGGAGAACAGCATAACCCCAGTAGGAGCGAGGCACCTGCATCTGCGTCTTGAGAGTGCGAGCTATATCGAGGAGGTGACGGTTTTTATGCTCCGCCACCACATTTTGCTTGGAGGTGTAAACACAACTGGTCTGATGAATAAGACCATGTTCCATAAAAAAGTGGAAAACTCATGACTGAGATATTCCTTAGCATTATCAGAGCGAAAGACTTTAATAGAAATATCAAACTGAGTTTTAACCAGATAATAAAAGGATTGCCATACAGAAAAGAGTTCACAGCGATCTTTTAAAAGATACACCCAGGTACATCTAGAGAAATCATTAAAAAATGTTACAAAGTAAGAACTACCACGACCAACGGTGAGGGTAGGAGCAGGACCCCAGACATCAGAATGAATGTGATCAAACACGCGAGAAGAGCCACGACCTTGCTTCGGCGGGAAGGAGGAGCGGTGATGTTTTCCAAGCTGACACACATTACAGTTGAGCGGAGGACTTGTCTGAGGTAAGTGGGGCAGAAGCTGATGAAGAATCCTAGGAGGAGGATGTCCAAGGAGAATATGCCATTGAAGAAGATCTGTAGAAGATGAGGAGAAGGCGGACGGAGCAAAACCGTTGTCGAGGAAGTAGAGGCCGTCGCTATCAGTCCTAGTAGCAATCGTCTGTCGGGTTCCCAGATCCTGGAAAGAACAAGAAGTCAGAGTGAATAAGACGGAGCACTGAAGTTGCTTGCATAAAGTAGTAATGGATAATAAATTGCAAGGGAACTTCAGGACATAGAGGGTGTCCGCCAAGCGAAGCGACGGAGTGACTTGAACCATTACCGTCCCATTAACCGAGGAAGGTGAACCATCCGCAACAAGGACTGGGGGCAACCAATCATGTGTTTCTAGGATAGAGAAGCATTAAGGATCGCTGGTCATGTGAATTGTAGCACCATAGTCAAACAGTCATTTACCTTGGGTAACGATGTGGGCACTACCTGAAGTCATGGCCACAGAGGCAGACAGCCGAGAGGAGGCGGAGGTGGAGGAAGATGCAACACCATAGGGGCAAAGATGAGGATGTTTCTTCCAGTAGCGGTCAACAGAATGGCCGGTACGACCATAGTGAGAGCAGAGGAACCTGGACGAACCGTGCCCACCTGACTGGCTGCGTCCACTAGTGCCACCCCACTGAGCCTGGTGAGCATAGGAGTCCTGTAGAGGAGGGGAGGACAACAGAGAATGCTTGAGCAGCGAATTAATAGAGGCGATGCGAGCCACGGTGGCATCCAAAGTGGTAGATTCTGCCTCGCCCAAGATCTTCTGGCGGATCATATCAAAGGACTCGGGAAGCCGCAGAAGATAACAAACAACCAGGAGCTCCTGGAAGTGCTTGTGCTGCTCATCCAACTCCACGGAGAAGGGGCGATTCTGGAGTATCTCGGCACCAAGATCCTGAACCTGCTGATAAGCCGCAGCAGGAGACATGGAAGGGCGGGCGAAGAGGTCCGCATAGAGAGTATAAATGCAGGACATCTGGGCCCCCTTTGAGTCTAGAGCAGCGAGGTGAAGCCATGCGTCCTTGACCGTCTCATCATGGCAGATGACGGAAAGGCATTCATCAAGAAGGCTGTTGGCCAGCCAAGTGCGTACAAGCGCATCACTCGCATCCCAATCATCAAATTGAGTAGACTCGGGAGGAGGAGGTTCATCGGTGAGGTGATGATATTTGCGCTGAGAACGAAGAAGAAAGGTGAACGAAATGCTCCAATCTGGTTAGTTGGAACCAACTAGTTTATAAACCGTGCCAAGGTTTCCAGAAGGAGTGGGAGGAGGAGGAGGATGGGCCACAAGAGTGGTGGAGGTCCGTGTAGATCTCCACCTTCATACCATATACATAGTGCTGTCATAATTTAAACGCAAAAATTACCGATGCCAACTCCAAGTTATGGACAGGGTAATTCCTCTCATGAGGATTCAACTACCTAGACCCAAAGGCTATCACACTGCCATACAAGGTGTCAAACGCTTGGCTGCACTCTTGAGTCCATAAGAACTTCTGGTCATTGCAAGTCAGGGAAGTGAGGGGTAGAGCTATCCGCAAAAAGTTTTCAACAAACCTTCTATGGTATCCAGCTAATCCAAGGAAACTTTAGACTTCCGCAACGGTTCTCAAAATTGGCAAATCCCTAATGTCTTCAACTTTCACCGGATCCACCGCCACCCCATCACCACTAATCATAGGGCCCAAAAATGGCACCTTTTCTAAGTAGAACTCGCATTTCGAGAACTTTGCATAAAGTTGGTTCTCTCTCAACACCTGCAAGACTACCCTCAAGTGAGTCTCATGCTCCGCCTATAATTTGGAGTATGCCAAAAAAACGTCAATGAAGACCACCACAAATGAGTTTAAATACTCTCGAAATACTCGATTCACCAAATCCATGAATACAGATGGTGCATCCATCAGCCCGAATGGCATCACCGAGAAATCGAAGTGACCATACCTCGTACAAAAAGACATCTTGGGTATGTCCTCATCTCGAATCTGCAACTGATAGTATCCTAACTTCAAGTCCATCTTAGAGTACACCACTGACCCCACCAACTGGTTGAACTAGTCATCTATCCGTGGAATCAGATACTTATTCTTGATGGTCAGTTTATTCAACTCTCGGTAGTCTATGTACAGCCGCATACTACCATCTTTCTTCTTCACAAATAGCATTAGCGCGCTCCATGGAGAAGAACTGGGTCTAACATACCGCTGCTCCAACAGTTCCTGTAGTTGTACCTTGAGTTCGGCCAACTCCTTTGGTGTTATCCTAAAAAGAGTACGTGACACTGACCTAGCCTCTAGTACAAACTCAATCAAGAAATCAATCTCCCGTCGAGGAGGTGCTCTAGGAAGCTCCTCAAGAAACACATCCTCGAATTCTACCACTACCGGCACTTCTCCGAGTGATAACTTGGATATGCAAACTTCCAATAATTCTACAAGAGCTACTCCTCCCGGGCTAATTACCCGCACCAACTGCATGGCCAAAATTAGGGAATAGGCCATTCCACTAAGGCCCATAAACTTAACTTATGTCTGCCCAAAGCTTCTCTAGGTCACCACCTTAGATAGGCAGTCAATATTTGCACGCTGCTTTGCAAGCAAGTCCATCCCCAATATCACGTCGAACTCAGCTAATGGTAGGACTGCCGATACCAACATGAAGTCAACTCCATCTAGACTCCAACAAATGTGTCCATTCGCCCCGGTGGTCATGGAAGACCCGTTGGGCATGCACACCTTCAGCTCTGCGTCTGCCGAGAATGACTCAACTCCAATTCTTCGGATAAAGCTTACCGCAATCAAGGAGTGTGACGCTCTCGTATCGAACAATACCCTAGCGAGGTAATCGGAAACTAGCACATAGCCTAAAATATAGGTGAAATTCATAAATGGTTTTGAAAGTCTAAAGCAAAAGATTAAACTTAAACTTTCCCTTACCAATCACTATATCGGGTAGGCGGATCGCTTCCTGCTGCCCAAGGTTGTACACACTTGGCTGCACGGGTTAAAATGAGAAGCGCTCGACTCTGCCATTTTTCCCTTCTCCGTCGCGCTTGGCCCAGAGCGCACCTACTGATATTGCCTTAGCTCCTGCTTAGTGCCAACTTTAGTGCAAAAATTAGCTATGTGGCCCGTCTTGCCATAGTTGTAGAATGTTTGTGGTCCCTTGAAGCGAGGGCCCCCCCCCCCCCCCCGACGTTGTACTACTCTTCTCCCAAGACTTGTAGGGATGGGGCTTCTTTTTCAACCTACTTACTTCAGATTTTCCTTGCGATTGGCTTTCCTGCTCCCTGTTTGGCTGAAAAACCCTCTCGGTGTTAGGTTTGCTACATATCGCTCTCTAATGTGTTAGCGGCCTCGATCAACTCGTTGAAGCCCGCATTCTTCATAGCTATAAGGGTTTGTCTTAGATTCTCTCTCAACCCATAGTAGATAAGATTATCCCTTTCTTCATCGTCGGTCATGGTCGTTCCAGCATATTGACCCAAACGAGTGAACTCCTGGACGTACTCATCCACCGTCTTGTCCCGCTGCACCAAGAGCAGAAATTGTCTCGGAAGGGCCAACCTTATCGACGATGGGATATACTTCTTCAAGAAGGCATTCTCGAACTTCTCTTTTTGCAAAACTTAGACACTTGGACAGGATAACTTCTTAACGTGATCTGATTATGACATTCGACCATGAATCCTTACTAAGGAAACTAACCTCACTCTGATACCAAACTGTAACACCTCCCCTATAATGACCGTATAATATGGGTCCGACCGGGGCCCAACAACATACAGACGCCACAACTTAAGCATTAGAAGATGATATAAAATTACCTAACTCAAAACTCAAGCTAAACACAATGGAAACAGAAAACAAGACAAGAAGTTTTCCACTAATATATGAGTATCAGCATGGCCTTTAGGCCTTACAATAAATAAGAGTCCATGACTCAAACAAGAACATCAAATGTCAACGTGCGTAAGCACTCCTAGGCTACCTCGGCTTGCAAGCCGGATACATAGTTCATCAAACATAAAATTCCACAAAATAGAGCTATTACACAACATGAAAAACTTTAGGAGGCTTATGCCTTTTTGGCCAGTGAGCTAGCTCCTGCTTGCGATCCTTGCCCTGTAAAAATATGTTATAACGTGGGTCAGCAAAGGTTGACCTCAACTGTGTAACCAACACATCTCATCCCGGACTGTCCTTAGCGGACCCCGGGGCACTCCATCACCCTGCAGGTCAGCACTTCGTATGCAAATATACAAGTACATTGAAAGTTGTAAAACATGTTTTGATGTCTAATACAACAAACATATTTCTATGTTGAGCATGAAATAAAAGGGTCCTACTATGCAGCATTTATGTACACTTGGGCTTCACCCAAGGCACCATAAGAGCGTATGCTTCTAAAACATCATCAAATCGGGCACTTCCAATTTCCCCATCGACATTCAAGCTGCAAACACAAGGGTACTTCCAATTTACCCTAACGACATACAAGTCGCTATACAGAACTCTTACCTCGGCCCCACCCGCTCGTGGGTCTCAAAACCCGGGCATGCATGCAAGCTCTGACCACTTACGTCAGGATTCCTCCATACACATAAAATAACCGATATTAAGAACCTTTGTTAGAACCCACCCGTTCGCGACGACCCAGGCCCAACTCTAATATCGGGACCACGTCCACCAAAGGAGACCCAGCGGGACCTAGATGGAATCGTCAGATCTTATCCAAAGCTTGTCATCCTCGTCAGTTTCACAGAAGGGGACTTATCTCGCCGGGACACTCTCCACACTGACTTGCACGTCAAGGGCTAGCCAGCCGAACACAGAGACAAACTACGCCTTAGAAAGATCACAATCTCAGGCCTTTCCCGCCTAAATCCACCATTCGTACCATACCGTTCCCATGCCCCAAGGAAACCATCTACCGTCACAACGGAGCTAACCTTTTTCGGTTTCGATAACGCATACTCGCGTGGAATATGGGTGACATACAATATCACAAACGGCATCTTACCGCTAATGTATTCCATAACCAAATCTTAAGGCTCGCTATGTAACATCACCAAGTCGGACTAATGGTCGGGACTATGGCTTCACCCACAATGCCTAATGATGGTTAAAACTTGCGGCGCCCAGGGCTGGGTTTTTTTGGTTTGCAGTTTATTTAGTTTGAAAAGCGAGGCGCGCAGATTTATTTAATATAAAAGTTGAAAACCAGTTTTAACATGAAAGGAGGCAAGTGCACCTATCGCGTGTAGTACAAGATATTCTGGTGGGGAATCTCGGGGTCGTATTGTTCCCGGGGACGGGTTGATTATTTCTACTCTTCCCTGGAGGGACTATTATTTTACCGAAGATAACTTGTCGTGTTATATAATTAACTAGTGTTGTTATATATAAGAAGAAAATAAAAGCAGAAAAAGCTGATGAAGAAATAGCGAATCGGCACCGAATCGATTAAAACTAAAATAACTTTTAATAACTAGAGATCCTAATATTCAAATTAATT
This sequence comes from Platanthera zijinensis, assembly GCA_039513925.1. Lineage (NCBI taxonomy): Eukaryota > Viridiplantae > Streptophyta > Magnoliopsida > Asparagales > Orchidaceae > Platanthera > Platanthera zijinensis. The sequence goes on along the minus strand of CM077082.1, from coordinate 152,164,277 downwards.
AAAGGGCGACTTGTCCGTGGAGGTTCCAAAAGAATGAGCTCAACTGGCTCTAGGAATATCGCTCACCTTAACATTAAGATTATTCGACCGAACTCTCGTCCGACGAAGGATTCTTCTTAATGTCTACATTACGCTAAGAACCCCATTATTGGGTGGGGAATTCAATCCAGGAGAATTACGCTTCTCCTCTCTCGAGGTTATGCACGCAATTCTCTTTACCCAAGGATGATCGGTCTATACGCACGGCATCTCGACTAGCTAGTAGTGTATGGACAATGAAAATAGAGCCCACACATCGATATGTGGTCCGACGCGTCGTAGACTCAGGGCAAACCTAAAGTGCTTTAATTAATGATAAAAAAAAGACCTTTAATTATTTAAAGCAATTTTATTTGTCCCAATGCTCTTCGATACTGAGGGCTAAGAGCGATTTTCCACTCATCGGAATGGGGATGTATATTGAAAAGAAAATGCATAATTGAAAGTGCAAGTGCTACTCAAACGAGTATGCGGGAAATGAAAGTAGTAAAGAAAGCAGTAAAATTGTGAGTCCTACTCAAACGAGTAGGCGGGAAATGAAAGCAGTAATGAAAGCGATAAAGTGAGAGTCCTACTCAAACGAGTAGGAGGGAAATGAAAATGATAAAATGACAAGTCCTACTCAAACGAGTAGGCGGGAAATGAAAACGATAAAATGATAAGTCTTACTCAAACGAGTTGGCGGGAAATTAAAAGCTTAAAATGCTATCTCATACACGCACGCACTCTACTTGAAGGAAAAAAGTAATGAAAATCTAACTCATACACTCACCCACACAAACGAAAATAAGAAAAACAAAGTGACTGAAAAATTAAAACAACTATATTTTTACCGTTAGAATATGCTAAAAATGCATAAAAAGAGAAAATAAAAATTAAAAAAGGAAAAAAGTTTTGAAATAATGTAAAAATCAAAGGTATGCAAAAATAAAAATAACAACATTTTCATTCTTATAATTTTATAAAAGAACTTAAAAAGTGAAAATAAAGTAAAAAAGAATGAAAAGTTTTACAAACACCAAAAAACCTAAGTTAAAAAGGAGAAAAACCACTTTGAAAACACTTTATAAATTCATAAGAATGAAAATGAAAAGCACTAAAAAATGCTAATGCTAAACTATGAAAACATAAAAACATAAAAGTAAACTCATACACACAAAACCATTTTAAAAAGCGAGGAACAAAGGGTAGAACAAAAAATAAAATGGAGAGATAAGTGAGGAACCCAAATGAAATTCCATACAAGCATAAGGAGAGAAAATCTAAGCATTTTATTAAGTTAAAAATAGAGTTTCAAAAAAGCTAAAACAAACATAGAGAGGGAGGGAGAAAGTTCTCCTTACATTGCTAGGAAGAGAACCTAGGCAGCCCACTAACACTAAAATGGTCCAAAAAAGTGAACCCTTTGACATTACAGAGAATTTCTATTTATAAGCAGAAAATCGGAGGTGACACGCCCTGGTCACGGGCATGACAGGGGGTCGTGTTATGCTGGCTTGTTGAAGACGGTGAAATTTTGGTCACTGGTCGATTTCTAGAAGCTTCTAGGATGGGGCACGTGTCAGTCACGGGCGTGATAGGGGAGTCACGGGCATGAAGGGGGGCGTGACGGGACATCTGGCGTTGAACATTGAGTGGCGATCGACGAACGTCGAGCGGCGATCTTCGAACGGGATTGACACGGGCGTGTCGAATAGGGACACGGGCGTGTTCAGCTAAGCGTCGAATGGTTACTGGAAGCGTCGAGTTTGGATCGACTAACGTCGAATGTCGAGCAGTTGGAAATGGGTGTGTCGAACGGGACACGGGTGTGTACTTTGAGAAATTGTGATTTTTTTGAAAAAATTCTGAAAAACAAAATAAAACTAAGTTAGAATAATATTTACAAAAAAGAAACATTTTATTGAAGAAAAATGACTAAAACAACGCAAATTAAACTAAAATGACCAAATAAAAGTACTGGAAAATACGTATATTTACAACTAATCACCTAATCCACTAACGAAGCAAATTTCTAGTGCAATATCATGTCGGGGAAACACACAATCGACCCGGTGGCTCCTCTTGAACTAAGACAACCTGAATCCCTCTCATTTGAGAAATCTGGTGCCTAGAATGCTTGAAAGAAAGCAAGAAAAGAATAGATTCCATGCACGCATCCTAAAACTGAGAGGAGAAATGTCGTTACCTTATGACCTGTCTTCCTCGCCATGAAACCCTTGCTTTCACTTATGAAAACGAGCGCTTGCAAGTCCTCTCCATGGATCTGGACTCGGATCAACAATCGGGGCTCCGATGTTCCATCAATGGAGGAAGAAAGCTCTCTTCTTCCACCTCCCACACTCTCTTCCAAACCCTAAGGCAACTCCAAAAATAAAAAGAAAATGAGGGAGAAATCCCGCTCAGCCCTATATAAGCACTCTGGAGGGAGAGTCTTGGGCCTTAGGATCATATCCTTAGTGAAATTGGACAGCTAAAAAGCCAAACGGCGCAACTGCTTCCGTGCGCTATCGCCGGGCGGTAACTACCTACCGTTGAGCGGTAGCTTCCCAAGAGTTCAGCCAAGAAAATAAGGCCACATAAAGGCCAGCAGTAATACTACCGCTCCGTGGTAGCTCACTCAATGCCTACTACTCAACACACTCAACTCCAAGCTACAGTCGAGCGGTAGCTAACTAACGCCTAGTGATAGCTTCCCGAGCTGCATAACCGAAAATAAATCCACACTAAGGGCGGCGGTACAGCTAACACGGCACGGTAACTCCTTTCTCGAGAACTCAATGCTCTCGACGCAAACCCGGAGACGAACAGGTTTTCGTCGAGCCAACTACATCCGACGAAACAAGGCTACCTCCAAACGATAGCTACTATTGCTACGTGGTAGCTTCCAGAGATTTAGGGTCTAGAAAACTAGGGTGTTACAATTCAGTTCCTCAGTTCAAAGAATTTGCGTTAAGCATTTTCTCGAGAAGGCTATGCCATTTCTCGAGAAAGCAAATCCTTCTCGAGAAATTATAAGTCTTCTCGAGAAATAGATTTACAAATAACTTATTTTTTAACAGTCTAACGGGATTTTGATAAAACCTAAGGTCCTCATGATTTTTCCACGTGGATTCTTCCTTAATGATTTCAGACCGTCAGACGAAGTCCTATAAGAGGTCTTTTCAGAGGCATCACTAACCCTAATAACATTATTGAGAATTGCAATTTCAAAATAGGAAAAGTCACGCCATCATCATCGTTCTTCATTGTTTATCCTCTCTCGATCCAGCGATTCCAAGAAGAAAAGATTCGACAGATCACAGATTCAAGTTCTTTAAACATCTACTTGAACGTGTCGGATCCTAAGCATATCAGATCAAAGTTCTCTCGGGATTTCTTCCTCAACTTCTTCACAGAGATTTTCAATTTTCAAGAATGAAGAACCTTGAAGATTTCAGATCTGAAAGTGTAAAAGTTTTATTATTGTTGTAACAATTATTTTAACTCTTGTAGGAGCTTTTTCTCTGAGTTTGTAGGAGCTTTATCTCCGAGTTTGTAGGAGCTTTGTTCTCTGAGTTTATAGGAGTGTGTTATCTCCGAGTTGTAGGAGAGTTGCTCCATGTTGTAGGATTGCTGTAATTCGAGATTTAGTTAAGTAGCCGAGTCTAGCCGTGGTGCTAGATAGGCAAGGTGGAGAGTGGACGTACCCAAGATTAGGTAACCACTATAAATTCCTTGTGTCGTCTGGGTTATGCTTGGTTATTTTCTATGTAGATTACTCTCAAGTTTTTATTCCGCAAAAGACACAGAACTCACCTATTCACCCCCATCTAGGTGATTTAGGTAGGTAACTAGATACTCTAGTTGTTATAGCTTTTCTTATAGTGATCACCATCACCACATGATCTCCAATGATTATACGAGGAGGGATGATTTCTCATTTTCCTCCTCTTGCTAAGCATTCACTTGAATTATTTGGAGTGTAAGGAGAACTCTCCAGCTGACATTTCAGATCTTGAGATGCTTGGCTCTGATTCTTCATGATCATAGGAGAGTTGAGTCCTGGCAAGAGACAAAGCTCTAGCCTTCCTTGACCCATCTGCCTTCAGGGCCACTGACTTTTCTCGGGTTGGGGATCTGATTCCTTCTTATTTAACTTTCCTCGTGATGATCTGAAGCCCATAGGAAAGCAGCTTCCCAAATAGATTTTGAGGGTTAGTGTCAGTGAGTTTACTAATCTCCCTTATCGCACAAACCTTGTTATCCCATCTTTCGTCAAGGATCTTAAGAATTTTTCGTTAAGTTCACCGTTTGTGAACACCTGACCATAATTCCTTGGGTCGTTGATGATCCTGATGAATCTCATATAACAGTCAGCTATCGAGTCTCTTTTGTCTTATTTAAATGCCTCGTACTCCTGGTTGAGGAAGGATTTCTTATAATCCCTAACCACCTATATTCCTTCCATGAGGACAATCAGAGAAGTCCACATTTCTTTGGCAGACTTGTAGTGAATTAAGTTCTGCAGCATGGAGTCTTCAACAGCACTTGCAATAATGTTCTTTTCTTTCTTGTCCAGAGAGACATGAGCAATCTCATCTTTAGATATCTCCAGCATATTTTTAGGGTCCATCAGACTCGGATTGATGGTTGAAGCAATCATGGGCACATGAGGACCTTCTTCAATAATGTCATAACACGCATTTTATCCGCATTTAAACGATATATCATAGTAAGAGAAAATACATATCGTGATGCCACGTCATGCAGGTGATAACTATAGGCGCTCAGGCAAGAACTTAAACCTAACACTTAATATGAAATTCTCAAGATTGTTATGAAGAAATTGCAATTTGAGTTAAGTTTAGATGGATGTATCCCTCGACTCAGTGGATCAACTAGTCCACGAGTAAAAACATGAATTTACGTTGTGGAAAATACTTTTTCTATATCGATTAATATCCTACAAGAGCATGAACATCCATATAGGACAACTCATGATATGCATACCTCTAGATTTAATATAAGTATAGAAAGAGCCTTTTACGTCGTTAAAATATAATGACTTTGGATTTAAAAGATGTTATGAATGAGGTAGGCATAATGATACTTTTAAACTTAAAAATATCTAACACGCAATCCTAAAAAAACCTTCCTAGAGAGCAAGTAAAACCAACAAATCATCTAGAAAGTGACTTTGCAGTTAGCAAGTAACTTAACATTCTACAAAATCTCTAATGGGAATCAACAACCTGACATGAACCCACCAAAAAGTATGTATGTCTGAACTAAAAACAAAACAACAAAACTACCTCACAATGGTGAGGAAAGGACAATTGCAACAGCTACAGAACACCAGCAACTACCAACCCTAACCGCTCGATCGGCTACTGCTCTGAGCCTAAGGCATTCAAAAGAAAAGAATACCTCAGCAAGAATATACAAGTGGCAATAAAATGTCAACAGTAGAGAAGAAAGAAACAAAGGAGTCAAAGGGTTACCAACCCAAAACAGGAATAACTTTCAAACCACAGCAGATAAACAATAATGCAGTAATTAATGATTAAGATAAAAAGTTCAAGAGTAAGGAATTGCACCAAGTGCGAAACGAAGCCACGCTTCGATAACCTCTACACTCGACCACAATGTAATAATTAAGTAACAATAAACTCACATGGGGTTAGGTATACCAAGTTGCACCAAGTGAAATAATGATCTAAGCTTTATAAAACATACATATGAGTAAGTGTGTATATATATAAGAGATTAGTCAGCTCATCAATTAGCGAGCATAGACACTGGAAAAATTCGGTACCTTCGGTGGTGGATTCCTTCACCTACACACCAATAGTGAAAACATCATAAGGGCCCATGGAAGGTGGTCTTATGTAACACCTTCATCTGTCTTGTAGTATAAAACAAAAGGTCCGGTCAGGGCCCGACGCCATATACTACGGACAGTCAGTGGAGTTACGTATTGAAACCACAATCCAAGCGCATCCTAACTCAGAGTGCATTCTAGCGGAAGTAAATTAATTTATTAGAACTAAACCATATGAATGTCCACTAACCCAAACAAGAATGATAAGATAAATACATAAAGTTATGGACTTAAGGCCTTACAACTGTTTCCTCAAAATAATAGTGTTTTACAAACTTCGATATGCAGGCTGGCCACACATAAAACGTTAAAAAGAACTTCGTTTTTGCCTTTAAGGGTAGGCATAGCAACCATGGGCTTTAGCCCGCTATTTCTCGCTCGGCTCTCCAGCTGTGCCTGCAAAAATGCAATCCACCCCGAAGGTGGCAAACAAAGCAATGGTCAGCATTAGCTGACCAAATTCTACCGACCCCACCACTAACTCGGGGTGGCAGTGCTTCTTCCTTGCAGGCATTTAGCATAGATATACAATGACAATCAAATCGTGCAACTCAAGAACTAGTCACCACAGGCATTGGCACTTCCAGCCACACATCCCGTGCACTCAGGGTACATTATCGGTGTGCTGAGATTCAATCCCCACCAGCGTTCACCAGGATGATTCACACTTGAGCATTCTCTTTCGGTGTGCTGAGATTCAAGCCCCACCTACTTGAGTATTATAGTCTTTCCGGCTTGAAGCCTAAGACTCTTCCTATGCTTCAACTAAGTCATGTTAAGATTCAAGCCACTGACTCACTCCAAGCCGAACACCATAGGGTGGGTACAGGTCAGCCATAGCTCGTTGCTCAAATCGCCAGGTAAACGTCGATGGACGCAGCCATCATGGCAAATGACAAGATGTATGTCAGCCTCCCCTTTCCCATTCACAATACATAAACATGTTATGTTCCAAGGTTGGTATGCACGGCCACCTAAGATGGGCCCCTCGGACTCTCAGCTCAACACAATGTACCCCAAGTATCCGAGAGACAGGCCTCAAATACAATGGCCCCCAAGTCTCCGAGAGTCAGGCCTCAAATACAAAGGCCCCAGGTTTTCGAGAGACAGGCATCAAATACAATGGTCCCCAGGTCTCCGAGAGACAAGCCTTACTGCTTGCAGGGCGCTACAACCGGCGGTAGAGCTACCGTCGTGCGGTAGGGAATAGACTATCATTTCTTCCCCTCCAAACGGGTGTTTTTTTTGGAATCCTTCTATAGTACTCTCTCTATAGCAACCTGCACACCCCGCGACTCTGAAAACCGCTCGATTGCCACAGAGTCTTCTCCGTCATACATACAATCATCACTAATCAAGACCAACCTGTCCGGATGGGTGTCACATAAGATGCCTAAGCCGTACTTCGATTCCAGATTCTAAATGCAAAGAAGACGGGGATACAACCAATCTACTAGTCAAGAGAACTACTTCCGCGTGTTCATGGAGCGTCTACCCTCACATGCAAAAACAAAGGACTTCACATGTCCCTAGAAGTGGATCTTTACCCGTGATGTTCGTTTTGGCACCATGGAGAGAATCTAGCCGGATTAGAATTACCGCAATGGACTTGCCTCCGCAGATCCGAACTCGGCTCGCGGCCCAGAGCTCCGAAACTCCAACGGCGACATGATCTCCTTCCTCTCTCTCTTCTTCACTCTCCACTCAGGCTACTGCTCGTAAGAAGGAAGCCAGGAGAGAATGAAATGAAACTCACATTTCCTTTATATAAGCTAAGCTACCGCCGCACGGTAACTAGTTACCATCATTTGGTACTCACACGTCAAATCCGCAATCACACCACCCAAAACCTCCAATCCTGGGCTGACGTGTGGACATGTCGTTGTTACCACTACACGGTACCAATTACCGATGCATGCTAGGCGATGCGTCATATCAAACCGCTGCACGACGAAAAGTCACAAGCGCCTCGCGGAAACACTAATGCGATGCGGTACCTTCCCGAGAGGTTTGCCAATTAAATCAGCTACGCTACCACCAGCGTTAAACCAGCCGCTGGGTGGTAGCTCACAATGCTACCCAACGCATTATCAACCTACCGCCGCACGGTATACTAAGCGTTGAATCAAATTGACGCTCTGGAATCTCTAGATGCCTCGATGCTCTCAACGCCTGACACTACCGCCCCACGGTACTACTACCGCCTCGCAGTAGACAACCTGAGAGCTCTGCCAAAAAAATTTGCAAACCTACCGTAAGAGATAACTCTACCGTCGGGTGGTAACTCAGAGAAATTATTACCTGCTTCAAGAAAGTTGTGGCGTTACAAATCTCCCCCACTTAAAGATTTTCGTCCTGAAATTACATATGGCAGGAAAACATAGGAGTATCGATACTACAAAAGTATACCTCAAACAAATTGCTCAAGGAACTCTGCTCCCATTGTTTTCTCCCGCTCCCAAGATAGCTCCTCACGGCCAAAGTTTTCCCAACGGACCTTGACCATCCTGATTGATTTATTCCACAGTTGTTTGAATTCCTAGTCATCGATACGAATGGGCTTGACCTTCGTTGTCAACCCACCATCAATCGGCACCTGATCCGCCGCAACCCCCTACGTAGGCTCCAACATTGCCTTCCGCAATACCGATACGTGGAATACGTCGTGCAGACCACTTACCTCTTTTGAAATCTTTAACCGATAGGCGGCTTAACCAATGCGCTCCAAAACCTTAAACGGCCAAAGGTACCTCGGACTTAGCTTTTTCAAGCATTGAATCCTTGATACGCCCTTGAACGGTTTTATCTTTAGGTAAACCCAATCGCCCACGGCGAACTCGACATTTTTGTGTTTGGCATTATAATACTTAGCCTGCCTATCCTGAGCGACCAGCAATCACTCACGCATTGTACGAATGATCGAAGTTGCATCCTCGACTTCCTTCAGCTTGAATAGCATTATTTCTCTCATCTCCAACCATGCCAAGGGAGTACAACACTTTCTACCATAGAGGGCCTTGAAGGGAGCCTTTTGAATACTTGCTTGGTAGCCATTGTTGTAAGCGAACTCAATCATATATAAGTGATCCTCCCACCTCTTCCCGAAATCTAGGGAGAAAATACGAAGCATGTCTTCAATTATCCAGTTTACCCTTTCGATCTGACCATCCATCTACGGATGAAAGGTCGTGCTGAACTTCAGTTTGGTAGCCAGCAATTGATGTATACGCCTCAAATCATTAGATGTGAAGCGCCATCTCGGTCACTAACGATGCAACGGGGCACACTGTGAAATCGTACGATATTATCAACATAAAGCTTCGCTAGTTTTTCCACTGAATCATCCTTCCTATTCGGAATGAAGTACGACACTTTCGTTAAATAATAAACGATCACCCAGATGGCATCATTCCCCTTCTGCAATCTCGGCAAACCATGCACGAAATCTATAGATATGTCGTCGAACTTCCATTCCGATATTGGTAAAGACTTCAGAAATCCACTGGGCTTCTGACATTAGGCCTTCACTAAGGCACATGTCTGACACTTCTCCACATATAAAGCTATGTCTTTCTTCAATCCTGACCACTATAACAAATTTTTCATGTCCTTGAACATCATTGTGCTCCCTGGGGGATTGAGTACTTCGTGAAATGTGCCTCGTAAATTAACTCCTCTCGTAATTTGCCCACATTAGGGATGTACAACCGAATGTCCTTCCATAAAAGGCCATCATTGAGAGTAAACTAGGCATTTCACCCATCCAAATATTCTACCAAGTAGTGCATCATGTTGACATATAACTACAACGCTTGCCAAACCGGATCGGCGAGGTCATACTGCACCTCCATCTAGTTCAAACATGCTTCAACACTAGACCTCCTATCCACACAAGAGATCTCCAAGGCCTCCAAATCTTGAATTAGACGTTCATCATGCATTTATATCTAGTTGTCATGTGCCAGAATCTTGCGACTTAGCGCATCTGCAATAGCATTTCCCTTGCCAGGAACATAATGAATCTTGAAGGTGTAGGCCCCAAGGAACTCCATCCACCTTCGCTGGCGCATATTCAAGTCCTTCTGATCTAATGGATATTTTAGGCTCTTATGGTCTGTAAAGATATCGGTCTTTACGCCATACAAGTAGTTCCTACATAGCTTTAGAGCGAATATTACGACCGCTAACTCCAAATCATGGATCGGATAATTCCTCTCATGCACTTTCAGTTAACGCGAGTCATATGCTAACACCTTCCCATGTTGAAGCAAAATACATCCTAATTCGCTCCCCGAGGCATCACTATAGATCTCATAACCTTCTATTTTACATGGCGAGCATAGAATATGCGTCATGGTCAGACGAATTTTCAAGTCTTCAAAAGCTTGCACGCACGCTGGCGACCAAATCAACTTTTGATCCTTCCATGTCAAAGTAGTAGGGGTAAGGCTATCCGCGAGAAGTTCTCCGTGAAGCTCTTGTAGTCGCCGGCAAGCCCAAGAAAACTCTGGAATCCAGCCACAGAAGACAACCCAAGCCACTCATGTATCGCAATAATCTTTGTCGGATCCACCGCAATTCCCTCTACACTAAAAATATGACCAAGGAATGCTACCGAAGACAGCCAAAACTCGCACTTAGATAACTTGGCGTAAAGCTGACTACTCCTCAGGGTATCCAACACTATGCGTTAATGATCTGCAAGATCGTCCACAAACTGGGAGTATACAAGGATATCATCAATAAAGACTATCACGAACTTGTACAAATACTCCCTCAATGTTCGGTTCATCAAGTTCATAAACACAGATGGTGCATTCGTCAGCCCAAATTGCATGATGGTGAACTTATAATGCATGTATTGAGTATTGAATGCCATCTTGGGAATGCCACTTTCCCTAATTCTCAACTGATAATACTCGGATTTCAGATCTAACTTTGAGTACACAATCGATCCAACAAGCTGGTCAAACAGATCGTCGATCCTCGAAATCGGGTACTTATTCTTCTCGGTCAGCTTATTCAGCTCCCGATAATTTATGCACAACCGTAGACTTCCATCCTTCTTTTTCACAAAAGGATCGGCACGCTCCAGGGTGACGAACATGGACGCACATAACCTTGCTCCAGTAGCTCTTGAAGCTATACTTTCAATTCTGCCATCTCTCTTGACGCTAGATAGTATGGGGAGCATGACGTGGGCTTGGCACCTGGAACTAGCTCAATGGTAAAATCGATCTCTCTTTGAGGTTGAGCTCCAGGTAGATCTTTGGGGAAAACGTCGCCAAACTCCGATACCACAGAAACACTTATCAAACCAGGATTGGGTCTCTTAGCCTTTAATAGGGCGAAGAATAACTCCGCACCCTTATGAACTGCTTTAACTACTTGAAGAGCAGACATCAACATCTTGTTCGGTCCCTTCATACCATAGAAGGTAGTTTCACAGCCCGTATTCAACCCCAATTTGACTATCTTTAGGATGCAATCGATGTACCCACGTTGCTCTGAGAGCCAATCCATGCCAAAGATCACATCGAACTCCACTATCGGTAGTAGCGACACTTCCAAGTCAAACTCCTGACTTTCAATCTGTACCTTAATGCGATAAGCCTTGTACGCGTGCATTGAACATCTGTTAGGAAGCAACACATCCATCCTATCCTTAGCCATAGAAGAAGGAGCTCTGATACGTAACACGAAGTCCTCAGACAGGAAGGAATGTGAAGCTCCTGTATCAAACAGTGCTCTTACCGGACGGTCCAAGATTAAGACAAAGCCTAACACAAATAAATTATATACAAGCAACGTACAAGGTATTGAGTATAGAAAGCAGTAAAAACTATAGCTTAACTAATACATTATGACATCACTTAGCTTTATGGCCTCCTATTGGCTAAAATTATAGACTTAGGGAGGCTCTTGGGATGCAGTTGACTCCACCACTGCCTTTCCCTTTTTTGCATACATTGTACCCATCTTTCTCTCCATCCTCGGAAGGCCACTACGACATTCTTGGGGCATATAACCCAGCTTACCACAAGCATAACAATAGATTGGGCCACTATGCCCTTACATTGACCTAGAAGGAACAGATGAAGAAGCTAATCCTGTAGATCTGGTCTTCTTGTTCCACTTTCGGTACCAAGACTTTGATGAATTCGGTACCTTAAACTCTGTCCTCTTTAACACCGAGTTATTTTTATTCTGCACGCACTTCATGTCTTGCTCCATGGATCGAGTTATATTGACCAAGGTTAGAAAACCCTGCGTCATTTGACCCGAGAGTAATAACCACATATCGTACCACAGTCCTTCGTAGAACCGGTTGGTTTTTGCGCTCTTCGTCAGCAAAGGTAGAGCCCGCATAACTCCCCAACCTTATGAATTCATGTAACTAGTCGTCCACACTACTGTCACCCTGAGTCAACCTTTAAAATTTATTTTCCATGGCGATCCTTTGAATAGATGTGAGATACCTAGCCAGAAAGACCCTGAAGAACTCCTCCATCGAGATCTCGAACAGTTGTCTTCCAGCAAACAAATGAAGCTCCAATTCATCCAGCTAGAGTCTTGCCTCACCTTCCAAGAGGAAAGTATCCACATACACCTTTTGTCTCTCTTCCATCTCCGTCGCCGTCAAGACTCTCTTTATCCTTGAGAGCTAAACTTCGGCTTGAGTGGGGGAACCAGTTCCCTCAAATGTCAGAGGATGGAAGCTCATAACGTGCTTCAATTTTTTATTCCTCACTTGCCTTATTTACAAAGGCTCAACCGATACTTGACGCCTAGCCACATGCACAACTACGTCAACATGCGCCGGAGCAACCTCAGGGGTAGGAGGTTGTACGCGCCCTCCTAGTTGCACGTTGATCATTGCGAACACAGCTTCATCAACTAAACGAATAGTCTCAGTTGAAAGAGGAGGTGTAGGCATATCACCTGGCTGGGGTTGAGACTGCCCCGCACCACTTCTAGTCACCTATAAGCATGCAACATACAATTTAGCAACTAGATAAAATGCAAAACACCAATTACAGGAGCACGCGGGTTCCCCAAACATATGTATTTTCATTCCTAAATGGATATTCATGGGTTCTTTCATGTTATAACGGTGATGCATAGATACGTGCTCACCACACATTAAAAAGAATTCGACCACGAATTCGAATAAGGATGACCGACACCATAGTTTGATACCAAATTGTAACACCCTCATCTGTCTTGTAGCATATAACAAAAGGAATGACTGTGGCTCGACGCCATATATGATGGACAGACAGTGGAGTTGCGTATTCAAACCGCAATCCAAGCACATCCTAACTCAGAGTGCATTCTAGCGGAAGTAAATTAATTTCTTAGAACCCAACCATATTAATGTCCACTAAGCCAAACAGGAATGATAAGATAAATACACAAAGTTATGGCCTTAAGGCCTTACAACTGTTTCCTCAAAATAATAGTGTTTTATAAACTTCGGCACGTAGTCCGCACATGAAATAGTAAAAACAACTTTGCTTTGGCCTTCATGGGCAGGCATAGCAACTGTAACGCACCAGTTTTTAAGTACTTGAGCCTCTTGAAGCAAGCATGCAGTGTTAGATAGTTACCGCTCGGCGGTAGCCTGACATTGAGTGTGTTGAGTAACAGGCATTGAGTGGAGGCGTTGAGTGGGAGGCGTTGAGTTTGTCGAGTGCTAGTGCGCGGCATTAGCTAGTTACCGCTTTGCATTTACCTCCTTACATTGAGACGAAAGCATTGAGTGAGCTACTGTGCAACGGTATTTTTACTACCGGCGCTAGTGCGGCTTTATTTTTTGGCTGAGGGCTCGAGAAGCTACCTCGGCGCTGTAGGTGGTTACCGCTCGGCGGTAGCAAACGGAAGCAGTTCTGTAGATCTATGTTTTGATTGTCTGATTTCTCTCTAGTTTTGATCCTATGGACCAGGGTACTCCGTCTGAGGGGCATAAGTAGGCTTGAAACACTCTTTCCCCTCATTTCTTCTCATTTGAGATCTGAAGTTAGGGTTTTGGGGAGAGAGGGTTTGAAGGAAGAGGAAGACCATCATCCTCCATTAACGAAGCTTCGAGGCTCCGATCGTCGATCCAAGGCCAGATCTGTGGGGAGGACTTGAAGGCGCACCCTTTCATCCATACAAATCGAGTTTTACTTGGCTAGGAAGAGGAGTCGTAAGGTAATGACACTTCTCCTCTCGGTCTTTAGGATGTGTGCATGGCATCCATTTTATTCTTGCTTTCTTTCAAGCATTTAGGCACCAGATCTATCAAATAAGAGTGGTTTGGGTTTCCATGGTTCAAGAGGAGCCACTGGGTCGATTTTGTCCATCCCCGACATGATGTTGCATTAGAAATCCGCTTCGCTAGTGTATTAGGCATTATGGGTGAAGCCGTAGTTTCGACCGTTAATCCAACTTGTTGATGATGCATAACGAGCCTTAAGGATTTTTCTAGAAATCCATTTGCGGCAAGATGTCGTCTGTGATTTTTGTTCCCCCTTATTTTCGTGTGAGAACGAATGGTTGATTAGGGAGGGAAAGGTTGTTGATTGTGATGTGCCAAGGCACGACTTTGTCTCAATGGTTGGCTGGCTAGCCTGTGACATGCAAATCATGTGTGGAGAGTGTCCCGGCAAGACAAGTCCCCTTCTATGAAACTAACGAGAATGCCAAGATTTGTACAAGCATGGGCGATGAAGCCCACGAGTGAGTGGGGTCGAGCAAGGGTTCTTAGCATCAGTTTTTTGTTTGTGAGATGGAATCCTGACATGAGAAGTCAGAGCTTGTAGACAAGCCCTGGTTTTGAGACCCACAAGCGAGTGGGGCCATGGAGAGAGTTCCTTGTGGAAGCTTGTATGCCGTTATGGGAAATTGGAAGTACCTGTGTGTTTTCGGCTTGAACGCCTATGGGGAAATTGGGTGTACCTGTTTGATAATGTGTGATGATGTGTTAGATTCATGCATTATAGGGTGCCTTGGGTGAAACCCAGGATTTCATAAATGTTGCATTATAGGCCCCTTTATTTTACCTGCTCAACATAAAAACGTGTTTGTTGTATGAGACATCTAAACCTATTTTTTGCTTTCTATGTTTATGTATATTTTCATACAAAGTGCTAACCTGCAGGGTGATGGAGTGCACCAGGGTCCGCTAGGGACGACCAGGAGGAGATGTGTTGGTTACATAGTTGAGGTCATCCTTTGCTGACCCATGTTACAACAAATTTTTACAGGGACGCTATGTTTAGTTACTGTGCGGCGGTAGCTAAGATTATAGTAAGAAAATGTGAGTTTCATTTCATTCTATCATGTCTTCATTCTTCTAAGCAGCAGCCTGAGTGGAGGGCAAAGAAGAGAGAGAGGAAGGAGATCTGGTCGTCGTTGGAGTTTCGGAGCTCTGGGTTTTAAGTCGAGTTTGAATCTGCGGAGACAAGTCCGTTGCGGTCATTCTCGTCCGGCTAGATTCTCTCCATGGCGCCAAAATGAACATAAAGGGTAACAATCCTCTTCCTTTGACATGTCAAGTCCTTTGTTTTGGCATGTGAGGGTAGACGCTCCACGAATACGTGGAAGTAGTTCTCCTGACGGGTAGATCGGTTGTATCCCCGTTGTCTTTGCATTTAGAATCTGGAATCGAAGTACGGGTAAGGCATGCTATGTGAAGCCCATCAGGATATGTTGATCTAGATTGGTGATGACTGTATGTATGTCAGAGAAGACTCCGAGGCAATCATGCTGTTTTCGGAGTCGCAGGGTGTGCAGGTCGCTGTAGAGAGAGTACTGGAGAAGGACTCCAGGAAAACACCCATTTGGAGGGAAAGAAACAATAGTTCATCCCCTACCAAGCGGCGGTAGCTCTACTGCCGGCAGTAGCTCCATGTGAGCAGTTAGGCCTGTCTCTCAGAGACTTGGGGGCCATTGTATTTGAGGTCTGTCTCTCGAAGACCTGGGAGACATTGTATTTGAGGCTTATCTATCGGAGACCTGGGGGCCATTGTATTAAAGGACTATCTCTTGGATACTTGGGGGCCATTATGTTGAGCTGAGAGTTCGAGGGGCCAAACTTAGGAGGTCGTTCGTTCCATCCCTGGAACATAACATGGTTATGTATCGTGAATGGGCAAGGGGAGGCTGACCCACATCTTATTGTTCGAGAAATAGGTTGTGGCTGACCTGTACCCACCCTATGGTGTTCAGCTTGAGGTGAGTCACTGGATTGAATCTTAGCATGACTTTGTCGAAGCATAGGGAGAGTCTTAGGCTTCGGGACGGAAAGACTATAATTCTCAAGTAGGTGGGGATTAAATCTCAGCACACCGAAAGAGAATGCTCAAGTGTGAACCATCCTGGTTAACGATAGAGGGGCTTGAATCTCAGCACACCGATAATATGCCCTGAGTGCATGAGACTTTTGCCCAGCAGTGCCAACGTTTGGGGTGATTAGTGCTTGAGTTGCACGATTGGATTGCCATTGTATATCTATGCTAAATTCCTGCAAGGAAGAAGCACCGCCACCCCGAGTGAGGGGTGAGGTTATTATAATTTGGTCAACTAATGCTGATTGTTGCTTTATTTGCCACCTTCGGGGTGGATTGCATTTGTGCAGGCACAGTTGGAGAGCCGAGCGGGAAATAGTAGGCTAAAGCCCATGGTTGCTGTAACACCTCCCTTATAATGAACATATAATATGGGTTCGGTCGGGGCCCTACAACATATAGACGCCACGGATTTAGCATTAAAAAGTGATATAAAAGAAATACGTATCTCAAAACACAGAACTCAAACAACGGAAACCCACAAACACTAGAAGTTATCCACTATCACAGGAGTATCAAAATGTCTTAAGGCCTTACAACAAACATGAGTCCAAAAACTGAACAACACAAACATAGCAACGTGCGTTAGCACTCCCAGGCTACCTCGGCATGTAAGCTAGATTATAGTTCAAGGAGCAAAGAATTCAACAAAACATAAGCTGTTAAACAAAGAGTTAACTTCATGAGGCTTAGGCCTTTTTGGCCGATGAGCTTTCTCCTGCTTGAGATCCTTGCCCTGTAAAAATTTGTTGTAACATGGGTCAGCAAAGGATGACCTCAACTGTGTAACCAACACATCTCCTCCCGGTCATCCCTAGCGGACCCTGGTGCACTCCATCACCCTGCAGGTCAGCACTTTGTATGCAAATATACATAAATATAGAAAGCAAAAAATAGGTTTAGATGTCTCATACAACAAACACGTTTTTATGTTGAGCAGGTAAAATAAAGGGGCCTATAATGCAACATTTATGAAATACTGGGTTTCACCCAAGGCACCCTATAATGCATGAATCTAACACATCATCACACATTATCAAACAGGTACACCCAATTTCCCCATAGGCGTTCAAGCAAAAAGTCACATTTTCTTACTATAATCTTAGCTACCGCGTGGTGATAAAATGAAATGAAACTCACATTTTCTTACTATAATCTTAGCTACCGCTCACATGCCAAAACAAAGGACTTGACATGTCAAAGGAAGAGGATTGTTACCCTTTATGTTCATTTTGGCGCCATGGAGAGAATCTAGCAGGACGAGAATGACCGCAACGGACTTGTCTCCGCAGATTCAAACTCGACTTAAAACCCAGAGCTCCGAAACTCCAACGACGACTAGATCTCCTTCCTCTCTCTCTTCTTTGCCCTCCACTCAGGCTGCTGCTTAGAAGAAGGAAGACATGATAGAATGAAATGAAACTCACATTTTCTTACTATAATCTTAGGTACCGCCGCACAGTAACTAGCTACCGCCGCACGGTACTCAAACGTCCAATCCGCAATCACACAACCCAAAACATCCAATCCTGGGCTGATGTGTGGCCACTCCATTTCTACCACCACGCGGTACCAATTACCTCTACACACTTGGTGATGCATCACATCAAACCTCCGCATGACAAAAAGTCACTAGCACCTCGCGGTAACAATAACGTGACGCGGTACCTTCCCGAGAGGTTTGCCAATTAAATTAGCTATGCTACCGCTGACGTTAAACCTATCTCCGGGCGATAGCTAACAATGCTACCCTGATTCATTATCACCTACCACCGTACGGTAGACTAAGCATTGAGTCAACTTGATGCTCTCGACGGTCTCGACTCCTGACACTACTACCCCACGATACAGTTACTGCATCGCGGTAGACAACCCGAGAGCTCCGCCAAATAAATTTGCCAAGCTTCTGCCAGGAATAACTCTACCGTCGGGCGGTAACTCAGAGAAATTATTACCTGCTTCAAGAAACTTGGGGCATTACATCTTATTTCTTGACACACCCAAAACTCTCAGCCTCTGTTGAGGTGATTTGACAATCCAAAGCCAAAGTACACGTTTTGCTTAAGAACCCTTTATTAAGGTAGATTTAGGGTTAGGTCATTGTCTATCCAAAACATCACCAAAAGAGTTGAAACTTTATACAGAGCCATACACTGATGCCAAAGACCACTTACTAAAATTTGGGAGAGTTTGGAGGTCATCAGCCCACTAAATTAAAATACCATAGTATTATTAAATAAAAATAAAAACCTTAGGCAAGGTATCTCCAAAAATTCTCATTTTTGGATAGACAATAGGTATAGCTAAGTTAGATCCCCTGCCCAAATTTAAGGGCATTTGGACAAGGGATGAAGAGTGGGCACCCATTTTAATCTCAGGATAGCCTTAGGTATAGGCCCCACCAAAATGAGTGTTGTGGTCAAACCACTTACCCAAATGGGTTCAAACAAATTTTAAATTAAACTAGACTTCACTGGCTACAACTTTCATGTTGACCACTTTCCATGTTTTAGCCCCTAAGGGCCTTAGTTTTCTATTCTAAAATGATGTACAGTATAGGATATTAAATTCACTAAACCCTAAACCATAGCATTTTTTCTCGATAACCAATGTTATTCTCGAGAGCCAACCCCTCCCTCTCGAGTAGGTCTGCTTCCTCTCGAGTGGTTCTGTATAGTCTGTGTTCGGACATCGTTTGGAGGGTCGAAACGGTGTCGTAAAAAAATGGTAAACATGAAATTTGTTCGTCTCGACGATATATAAAACTATTATGTTGGGCACCATTCGATTTGGAACCATCCTAGACCTCTATTTTGGATCCTTGTGAAACTGCTCGTAATAACCCGTTTTTGACAAAACTTTTTATAAACATAAATATGTATATATATATATTCTTGAATTTAGGTTTTATAACCAGAACTTCATCTTATCCGATTATTTTCCTCCCAAACAAGAGTGGAGGGAGCATGAGAGAGAAAATACTTCGTGAACCTTTCGGTGGCCGTCGACGGTGCTCCGGTGCTCGAAATCTTCATCCAAATATAGATCTGGAAATCTCTCACCGAGAGATACGCTATCGTGGTAAATTTTTCCCCTTTCCTTGAGTTTTCTCGCTAGGGTGTTTCGGGCATAACCCCCTTTCGGCCATTTTTGTTTAGATTTCAACTCCTCCCGTGTTCTTTTGCCTGGATCTACGACGTGGAGCGATTCAGAGAATTTTTCCGGTAAAACCAAGGCAAGTGGTGGTTTCCCCTCGTTTCTCCTTGTTCAATTTCTTGGTAACGGATATGTTTTCATGTTCCTTAAAATTTTCTACGCTTATTTTTCCAAATTATAGTTATGATTAACCTTCTCAATGATCACATGAGGTTGTAACGTTTGGTCATGGGGAACTCGATTTTGTCCGATTATGTTTGATCATTCTTGAAGAGTCTTATTGATGGCTTTAAACGCCTTAGATTCTGTTATTGAACGGATTAGAGTTATTTAGGATTGTAAATCATGCTTAAGGGTTGATCAACCATGTCATGTATCTAGTAATGTCAAGTAGAATCTGATGAGCCAAATCTCGAGATATTTATGTGTTGGGGTTTGTTTGGATTTCTAAAATTACGGGAGTTAGTGGATAAAACCACCTCCGCGTTGTTTGACTCCTTTATTGTACCTTGTGGAAGTCTACCGGGTTTTTCTTCATCTTCGGTGTATGGTGGAGAGTATGAGACTCCCTCGCAGTTAAGCGGATAAAATATTCGTGAGGGGTGTGTCCAGTTGAGTGACCACTCGCCCGTGTTTTTTTGGGGATAGAGTCGACCACAGGTGCTTAGTAAAGCTAGTTAAATTTTCTTCCTTATGTTTTTACTTATTTTTTCTCCCTTTTTGCCTTGGGAAATCTGATGTATTTGTTGGAGTACGTCACGATTTGCGTAGTATTTCTCTCTTTTCCTGTTCGATGCATTATTTCAGTATTGTTGGTCTTGGGTTGGTACCCCTTGATCTTTGTTTATTTTGGCTTATTTATTCTCTGCCACCATTTGTACTTTCTTGCTGAGGTGTTCTGTCTTTGGAATGCCCCAGGTTCAGAGCAGTAGCAGATAGCAAAGTAAGTTTTGGTGTTTCTAGGCGGCAGTGTTGGCCATGGTTGTTACCTCGTCTCAATGAGGTAGACTGTTGTTTATTTACTTACTGGTTCAGACATACTTTACTGTAAGTGGGTTCGTGTCAGTTGTTGGCTACCACAGTTTTGTTATTTGTTTGATACTTGCTAGCTGCTTATTTCTCTCTATGTGGATGTGGATTACTTGCTCTCTGGGAGGATTTATGCTAGGGATGCATGTTAGGTATTTTTAAGAATAAAATCTATTACTATTAATTCATGCACCGCATAATTTAAAAACTCTAACTTGTTATATTTAGCTGTCGTAAAAGCTATCCTTACTACTATTATAAATTTAGAGTCTTGCATAGCATGAGTTGTCCTTTGGGGACGTTTATACTCATGTTGGATGTTGAAGTCAATCTAAATAAGTATTTTTCCGCAGCGTATAACTATATTTTTATGCGTGGACAAAATGAGTCATTAAGCCGAGGGATACGGCTAACTATTGCACTTGACTAATTTTTTTCCTTAAAAATAACATAAACAATTTTTCTTCATGATTAAGTAAGTGTCTGCCTGAGCGTCCGCAGTTATCCCCTGCTGACGTGGCATCATGACGCGCATTTTCCCTTACTCTGATATGTTTTTATATGCGGTGAAAATGCGGGTTGTGACATATACTACTGCAGCTGAGCTAGATAGTGAGATTGCAAACCTCACTGTGATGGAAGTAGTTCAGGACATCACCAAAGCTACAGAAACTTATGAAAAAGAGCCATAAGATGTGCATATTCAAGATCTGTCAAGGAATCCTCAGACTCTAGAGAATGATCTAATTCATGGATTAGAGTCTGACTTCAAGTGGAAGAAGAAGAGGTTCACAATGAAGATATTTCTACTGATCAACACACTACTGCAGGGGTTGAGGGGGAGGTGCAAGACCTAGCCCCAGGACTAGATATAAATGTTCAAGGCACGCCAATGGAACTAGACATATCTTCTTACTCTGAAAGTGAGGAAGACGCCTCAGTCCTTAAGAATAGGAAGATATTGGACCTCAGGAAGAAGAGTGCGGGCTACAAGAAAGCATTACAGGCTGGGAAAACATCTCTTGCTCCAGAAGTAGATTTCAGTTCCTTACTGGTGAAACTGAAAGAAAAACTTGATGAGTAAAGACTTGCACTTGAAAAATATGTGGATGAAAGCCACAAGGAGCTGCAATTTAGCCTAGCACAGGACATCAAATCTATCAGATTTGAGGTCAATTTGCAAAATAAAGAAATGACAGACTGCTTCCATAAGGGAGGAAATGTTGTAGTATATATTGCCAAACAACAACAAACCACTCAAACTAGAGTGGATGATCTAGTTGTTAAGCAGGGTTGTGTTCTTGAAAATCAGAAGAGGATGAATGATAATTTGATGGAAATACATTCCATCACTCTACAAAAGTTCGCTGAACAAACCACTGCCCTAGAAACTCATATGGACCCCAAAGTCTCTACTATTGAAGCACAAATAAAACTAGACTTTACAACAGTCAATACTGCCATAAAGACTTCTTATACTGCTTTTTCAGCTCAAATGAAAAAGTTCAAGGACTATTATACAACTGGAAATTATCATGTGGTAGATCAAGTATGATTTCAGAAGACTGATCTCATAGATTACATTGCCCAAGATGTCATAAAGGGGGAGAGAGTGCTTATCAAGGCAACCTCTGATCATGCCAAATGGGTATCCAAAAGTATCATAGCTACCTTGGGATATCCACCTTTATATGATGATGATAATGTTTCCGAATCTGGATGCCAACCTGCAATATTGGAGGGGATGTAACCTGAAGTGGCTCAAGTCATATATTCCCCTTCTGAGTATGAAGAAATTCATCAGGAAGTCTAGGATATATACAGCCCTCCACAGTATAAAGTACCTTTAATATCTGAAGAAGTGGAAATGTATGATCCAGTTCTGTTTAACGAGAATGATGCACAAATATCAAAGAAGAGATTCAGAGAATAGGCTGAAGTTAGGCCTGACTTTGAGAAATGGAGTCCAACCTATAGAAGCATCATCCTAACTACATGGAATGCAGTGGCTGAAAATCAGTATGACAGGGGCAAGTGGTACTCCAAATAGGAATGTGATAAGTATCTTGCACAACAAGAAAAAATTTACAAATTCAGGAAGGACTTGAAGGCTGGTAGAATTCCTGCAAACTCCATAGAGCCTTGCAAGTATTTCCCCAAACCATTCCTTTATTTTGAGAGGCAAAAGCTGAATGCAGCTCAACTTAAAGCAAAAGAGATCAAGGGAAAGAAGCTTGTTGATGATGCTAGAGCTGAAGTCAAAGCTACTATCCAACCAGGAAAAGGGATTGTAATCAGAGAACCCGATCAATCATAATTTTAGGCTGACTTTTCTCTACGAGAACTTTGTTGATCTTTTATTATTTTGATGTAACTTATAAACATTGTAATCTTACTTAGTTTATATGATGAAGAAATTATTTCTTGTCAACAATTGATATACCTATGTCTCTGAGTTGCATAGTTTCTTATGATATTTCATGTTGAATATTTGTGTTTGGTATGCTTGAACTGCTAATGAAGTAATTTGAAATTGCTAAATACATCATGCTTATTTTTTCATTATATATTGGTGTATATCATTGACTATGGGTTATGACTTCTCCAAATAGGGGGAGATTATTGGGTACATTGGAGATTGTGTACCTGATTTGGAGAAGCCTCCCTAACTCAATAATATACATTAGGTTGTATTTGATGGTGTATTGAGTTTATTTGTGTAGGCAGAAGAATGAAGAAAATATTCTAAGTACAAAAGTGTCGAGATATTTATAATGTGACGACATCATTGAAAGAGTAGCGTCGAGATCAGAAGCAAAGTTGTGTCGACACACATGACTTGTGTCAACACAAGAAATATGAGTCGACAACAGTTGTGTCAACATACAGGACTAGTGTCGACACACTTTGATTTTAAGTGCTGACATGAGTAGTAGGAGCTATGTCGACATTCGGAGTTCAAGTCTACAATAGCTATGTCGACACACAGGACTTGGTCGACATACAGAAGTTAAGTCTTCATCAGTTGTACCGACAGTTTCTGAAGAGTGTCGACACTATCAAAAGAAGTTTATCGACACATTCTATAAAGGGACCGTAGAGACTGGTTGAAGAGCTATGCCAACAGTTTCTGAAGAGTGTTGATAACATCAAAGGAGTTGTGTTAACACACTGTATAAAAGCTGTGTTGACAGTTTCTTAAGTTTGTCGACAACACAAGAGGAAGTGTGTCGACACCCGGGTAAGTGTATCTACACATAATTCATCTGTGTCGACACATACTATCCTCGTGTCTCGACACATTTAGCTGAGTTTAATAACACAAGTGCCAGATCTCCAGGCAAAAGATATGACAGCTGCCAGGATTGTCAAGGCCGGTTAGACATGTCAGAACTGTCAGATGTAAGTCATCCACCGGATCAGCCGGTTGCCTCAGATGTGATCTATAAATAAAGCCGAGCATTCAAATAAAAAGGAGGGACACACAGCAAGATATAAAATTTAGAGGGAAGACAAAAAGGAGGATTACTCCAAGAAGAATTCACAGAATTCTATACAATAAGAAGGTTCTGATTCTATATCAGAGAAGGAGACAGCATCTCTTTAGATCTATCCAAGTTTGCTGAATCAAGTCAGCAAGAAAGAAGAAGCTGTGACTACATCAACTTCTCAAAAAGATTCAACCTAGGTTCTCTCTTTCAAGAAGCTTTGAATAAGCTAAGTAAGGTTGAATCTGATTCATTGCAGCAATAATATGAAGGAAGCAGATTAATCAAGATCTGATCAAGATTCCTTCACTTCTCTTTTCTCTCTATCTGGGTGAAGGAAGAAAAGTAATTCTTTATACAATTTCTTCGTAGGATCTATTTATAGATCTGAGTGTTGTAAGCCTGTATTTATAAAGGCTGAGGTAGGGCTATTTTCCTGAGGTAGGAGATTAGGTTCTCTGAGCTGTAGGCCTGGTGATAAGGGATGAGGTAGGGCTTGATAGTCTCAGTGATAGGAGTGTGGATTCACTCTGAGGTAGGGTTCTTGGGAAGAATCTAAGCTGTAGGACTTGTTGAAGTCTAAGTTGTAGGAACTAGTTTGGGTTCTGAGTTGTAAGATTTGAGGATCTAAGAAGGTGAAAGGAAGTTTGGCTGAATCTAGTGTATTGCTAGATAGGTGAAGGAGGAAAGTGGATGTATCCATCTCTTGGAGAACCACTATAAACATGTGTGCATGCTGTGATTATTGTGTTGTATGTTGTGATTGCTTTAGAATTTTGTCATACTGTGAAGAATCTATTAACTACCTAAGAATAAAGAATTGAACCTATTCACCCCTCCTCTAGGTGTTTAGTCATTCTTAAAACCTATTCTTTCACTATTCCTCATGGGTGGGTCTTCCCACAACCCGGGGCTAGACCGTCATTTCTCAAAAGTGGCGATCCGCGTGATCATTTCCGAGCAATTCTATTGGTCGGTACGGTAGTTACTAGGAAAAATTATCGAACCACCCTCTTCAAAATCTATAAATAGAACCAGTTCTGTTTCAAAATGGTTTTTTTTCCAGCTTCACTCCACTTCACTCTTTTTTCCTCCTTTCTCCCTACAGAATCCCCATTCAAGAGCGCTTTTGCAAGGTTCTTCCAAGTTCTCTAAGTGAAGAGGAAGTTGGCAAAGAATCAAGTGAAGAACAAAACGTGTGGATCAGTCACCGCCAATACGTCAAGACAACTGTGGAGGCCAGGAAATGTCTGCGCCCCCAGTGAGCGCACAATCTAAGATCTTGGAAGCAGCACATCGGCCAATGACACCCAATATTCACTCCCCCCCCCCAATATTATTAAGTGTAACGAGGAGCGGTCTGTCTCCCTCACCCTCCTCCAAGAAGCTTTGTAATAAATTCTCATATAGTGGAGGTTAGGTCAGAACCGTTCCGACCGCATGGTTTTTCACCCCGATTATGGGTTTTCCACGCCATCAAGTGTTTGTCCTAGCATCTAGTTATTCATTGATTGTTGGGCCGCTCGGCCGCTCGTGGGATAAGATGGTTGAGTAGGCCCAGTATAATTAGAATGTTGTGCGATTCCCCAACATCGCTCTTGTTAGACCAGGCCTACTCACCCATCTTAGCCTGCGAGCAGCTAAGCGTGCCAACAGTAGTAATAAAACAAATGTTTTAAAAATGTAGTGGTGATATTAATATACCCAATATTTATGTACCCCCTAAATTCAAAACTTAAAATAGTTCCCTGTCAGCATCACATAACTCTTAATAATCTTTGCCTTCAACTCCATCTACACAATCACTACACCTCCTTTGCCAAATCCCAACGATCCATCATCTTGCAAGCATCGAAAATGATTCCCAGAACGTCATCATTCATCACCGGCAACACGGATCGAAGGAACCTCAGCCCCTCTTCCACATTTCCCGCATCGCAAAGAAGATTGAAGACACAAGCGCAATGCAAGAGCCGTGAATCTACCCTGAACTTCTCTTTCATGGAATAAAAGATGGAGAGCCCTTCGAAAACAAACTCTAACTCGCTTGATGGAACTGAAAGGAGCATGATATTATTTGGCTCAATTTCAGTTCTTAGAAAATCTATTTATGCCTTAGTAGATGTTATGAAAATAGGCCCAGGCAGAGATTATTCCCAATCCAATAAATTATTTATCGACAAAGAGAGTGGTTTGAAAAGCGATGAAACAAATCACAAACAATAAGAATAAGAAGACACCACAATCAAAGAACAACAAATTTAAAGTGGTTCCCCGAAAATGGTTGTCCATGGTGTAGGAAAAATTTTATTTTCTTTCTCAAACATACAATACGACTACAAGGGAGGAAAAAATAAACTAAGAGATTGATGAAAATTTCAAATCCTCTAAAATCCGGTCGTACACGTTGCAACGAGAAAGAAATTTGCAAAAAGAGAGAAACTGGCAGCCGAGAGTCGAGTATGCTGCAGCAAGGAGTAAGCCTGATGAAAAGGTTGCAGCAAGGAAGAAGCCCGACAATAAGGTTGGAGGCCGCCGAACACAAAAAACGCACACGTGTTTGCAATGACGAAGAACCCGCAAGTTCGGCCAGGGCCCGCCAATCTATCTGTTTTTTTCTACTATCTAAAATCCTACTTGTGGGAAAAGAACCGACCACTCCTTTTATAAGCATGAAGAACCCAAACTAGATAAAGAGGTGGGGGCCAACTGAATCCAATCAAAACTAGAAAAGAAGATTTTCTTGCACCAATACATATGCTGGAATTTTGGGAATTCCAAAAGAGGAGGGGGACCAGCTGCATCCATGGAAGGAGATCAAATCTCTTCCAAGAGATCCTCCTTCATCATCAACTGATTTTAGGGGATTCTAAAAAAGGAGCCAAGTATTTAGAGGTTTCCAAAGAAGCGTCATCTAGGAGTTAATTCTCGGTGAATATGCAGCATGCTCAACAATCTCCACACTGACTCCTCTTACAGTACATACTCCATATGGCTAAGATAACTCCAAGATACACAAACGTTCACCTAGATCCAAAGTCAAAGGAACTAACTGAATGAACTTTGGTCAAGAATGGATCATAAGAAAACTTCTTCAATCCTGAGTAGCACACAAATGCGACTGACGTGGCTGTCTCAGAAATGCTCCACCTTGAAGCCAAACTTTCAACTGCTCCACCTTCAGCGGTGGTCTCCCATAGCAAAAAAATAAACCTATCAAGACTTTTGGCCTTTGATGTGCGTGTGGGAAAAAAATAGAGAAATGTAGACACATCAATAATGAATGCAAACAAACTGACATCAATATAGGAACATTGAACCTCTATGAGAACTAATAAAAAAGGTTGATTAGATACACTCTAAGCTCATATAAAACGAATGAGTAATAAAGAAAGAGAATAGGTAATAGCGGGTCACTAAACTACATTAACAAAACTGTTAGGTATTGTATCCACAATAACCATGATTTGAAGAAGGGTCCCATTAAGCTAAGATGAATTGAGATTGTATTTGATGTTGTGTGTTTAGTATGTACTTGTAGGACTATATTGTTAAGTATATACTAATTTCAGGTTATGATGGGTCAGTAAACACAGGACTATACAGCGTAAAACTTCATAATGTAGTACAATGTGTTGACTCACGTGTAATCTCTCTATTGGGGTATACTTCTTTCTCACGTGCATTAGGAGGATCAAGGAAGAACAAGGAATGGAAATCAGAAGAACGGAATTTTACCCAAGTAAAATTCGTCGAGTATCGTAAGGCATATTCATCGAATTCATCGAGTATACTCGGTTATGCTCGTCGAATTCGTCATATATTCTTACTAGCACTCGTCAAATTCATCATATGTACTTAGGTTAAAATCTCTGAAAGTTTGAAAATCGCTCAAGTAAAAATTGTCGAGTATCATCGTGTATACTCATCGAATTCGTCGAATGTATCTATCGAAACTCACCAAATTCATCGAATATACAAGTCAACGACACACCGAATTCGTCGAGTCATTTCGACTTTACTTCTCTGAATTTTCCAAGTCAGATTCGTCGAATATCACTTGGTTAGGCATCGAATGCGTCGAGTATTCTATCTGATACTTGTCGAATTCGTCGAGTGATTCTTCTGCTTGGTGTCGAGTGTTAATTTCAATTGGGCTGAATTTCTCCATGTAAACTTTGTCGAGATTCATTATTGTTTGGTGAGTATTCTCAACTATACTCAACAATACTCGACGAATATTACTTGGTTATTTTTCTTCCTGATTTCAAAATTCTAGTTCGTTCTTGCTGACAGCCATGTATAGTAACCCGCGACTTTTCCGGCGTGTAATAACTATTCTAGTCGTTGCAATGAATATTCCTATATATATATTTACGGTGGATTTTTCTTCAACCCTAATCATTCTAATCGTGATCAAAATCAAGTACATTCCCGATCACAAATTTTTCGTCGGCTCCTGTACAAAAATTGCGACTTCCGCTCGACCGACGACAATATTGCACGATTTGATCTTCCACCACTGAATCAACTGGATCATTGCCTTTTGAAGATTCCTATTCTTTCAGATCTAGTTGATCCGTGATTTCAGATCCAAGTCTTCAAAGCTTTCAGATTTTCCTTGTTCTCTAAGTCTTTCAAGATCAACTTTTCGAAGAACAAAGGACTGAAGATTTTAAATCTGAATAGGATTATGTGAAATCCTTAATGTAAATCATCTTTTACATTTTTAGGAGGTTTTCCCTCCGAGTAGTAGATCCATGTGTGAATCGAGTTATAGATCCGTGTTTGGATCGAGTTATAGGAGAGGTTGTTCTCTGAGTGGTAGTAGCTTTGTCTCCAAGTTGTAGGAGTTGAGGCTCCGAGGTGAAAGATTTGTTGAAATCTGAGAAAGGTCAAGTATCCAAATCTATCCCTTTGTAGTAGATAGGCAAAGCGGGACAATGGGTGTACAAAACTTAGGGAACCACTATAGATCTCTGTGTTCTATGTGCTTTATTTTTTTAAGTAGTTTTTATTCCGCGAAAAGACACATACCTCACTTATTCACCCCCTCTAGGTTATTTAGATAGAAACTAGATACTTTCAATTGGTATCAGAGGGTTTTAGTTCGGCATAAGGATAACACCTTGAATAATATCTCTCGTCTAGTGGTCTAGAGATCCCGCTCAGTTGCTATAGACAGAAGCAAGGATATGTCTTCTATGAAGTTACCTATGTGCACTAAAGAGAACTTTCCTATGTGGAAAGAAAGTGTCAGGTTTTTCATGGGAGCGGCAGATCTTAGGATATCTTAGATTGTCAAAGAAGGACGTCTTATTCCTACATAGCCGTCTGCTCTAAATCTGACTGTCATGATTCCAAAGAAGATGATGGATCTGACTAAGGATGAAATTGCTTTGGTCTAACTGGATAAGAAGGCAAAGAATATTATAGCCAATGTAGTGGATGATTCAATGCTCCAAAATTTATTCTACTGCAAATCATCCAAGGAGATGTGGGATTGTCTAGTTATGCTCATGGAAGGAACCGAAGAAGTTAGAGACAATCGTATATCGTTGCTAAATCAAGAATACGAAGCATTCAAGCAAGGGGCTAATGATAACATTGCTGACAGCTTCAAGAAATTCTTCAAGATCGTCAATGGGCTCAAGAACTACGACCACACCTTCAATAATGGTGAACTAAATGACAAGTTCATCAGATCCCTAACAAAGCACTAAGACACAAAAGTTGTAGCCATTAGGGAGTTTGGGAAGCTGCCGGAGATTGACCCCCAGAACCTCTTCAGAAATCTGCTCTCCTACGAACTTCAGATGAACACCAGAAAGAAGGAGGAGAAAAGCAACAGGGCTTCAAGCAGAGAGAAGTCAGTTTCCTTGAAAGCTGAAGGTTCGAGAAAGTCTAAAGTCGTGTCACTAGTAAGGACACAAGCTCCAGATACTCTAGAACACTCTGAGCCAGGCATGTCAAGCTCTGAGTTATTTGATGGAGAGTTCTCACTCATCTCCAAGTAGTTCAAAAGATTGCTCAATAAGAGGAGGAAAATGAAAAATCATTCCTCCTCCTCTGATTTCAAAAGATCACATCGGGAAGGTGATCATTCCTAGAAAAGCTATAATCGAGAGGACAAGTGTAAATCTAAGCCGAATAAAAATTATTCCTCTGATATTGTTTGTTATTATTGTAATAAGCAAGGACACATGATTGCGGAGTGCCCCTACAAGAAGAAGGATGGATCCAAGAAGGAAAATAAGAGATCCTTCAAGGGTAAAAGGAAAGAAGAGAAAAGCTTCGTTGCCAAGAAGTCAAAGACTATTAGCGATAGTGACTCGAGTGAGTCAAGTTCAAAAAATGAGGAAGCCTACTTCGGGATCTTGGATCAATCAGATTAGGAAGTAGGCAACTCTCAATACAATGTGAAGGTAAACTCTCTCGCAATCCTTTCCGAATCAAAAACTTCCACCAATGGTCATGAAGACTACTCTTCTAAGGAAGACGAATATGAATTGATGGCTATGCATCAAGAACTCTTGAAAGCTATTGACAAATGTTGTAGGGTAGTCAAAAAGTAATTAAAAGAGATCGCTTCTCTCAAGGCAGTGGAATCAAGCTTGAGGGAGGAAATTACTAAATTGACTCCTCTCACAAGTGAAGTTCACTCCTTGCAAGAGGAATTGAAATGCTACGATGAACTGTTAAGTTAGAAGGAGAAATACCTAAATGAGCAGGAAGAAAAGATCTTGGTGGAAAGGAAGCTCTTCGAAAGCTACTCGAAGCTAAAGATCATTCTTCCCCTCATTGATGAGTTTTTCGCTCCTAAGAAGGGTAGTGGTCTTGGCCATGTAGTGGGAAAAGGTAAGGCTGCTAAGAAAGTCAATACCAAAGACAAAGGGAAGGAACCACATGGTCAACCCTCGTTCAAGAAGGTAATCTTCCTGACGAACAAATTTGACCTTGAGTTGTCCTTCAGACACTTTGCTAGGCCTACTTATGTGGAGCCTAAAAGGTACTATCAAGGATGGACCATTCCCCGAGACTTTTGTGTGAGTGTTTTTAAAGCACCTTATGATGAAATTCCACTTAAAAACTATGGTCCTTACATTAATGGACCAAGTGCTAAGAAGGCTCAAAAAGCCAATATTGTTGCTCCTAGGGCTAAGAAAACTATAAAGCCTTATATATGCTGTAATTAAGAGGTCTCCACTTCCAATTTTGTGTCCTCTACTAGACCTCCCATACAAAAGGTAAAGCATGAGTACAAGAGAAGGTACAACAAGTTTGATTATTCGTGTTGCAGCAAGATTGGTCACTTCATCGCAGATTATTGGTTTAATCCGGTAAAGTTTGAAACTCCATACTTAACAATGCGAGACCGACCACTCGCAATGTTAATGTTCCAAGTGGTGTTACACTAACAAGGAACCAAGGACCCAAGTCTATTTGGGTTCCTAAGGTAAAATGATTTACATTTAAAGGTATGTACAAAAGCCAACAAAATGCCAATCTGGTATTTGGACAGTGGATGCTCTCGGTAAATGACCGGGGCTAGAAGCCTACTGTGAGAATTCACCCCAATTAAAGACGGACCAAAAGTTATCTTTGGAGGGTCTGACGGGGGAATTACTAAAGGCTACGGTATGATTTCAATGGCATAGTCTCTTTCACAGACATGGTTTATGTTGAAGGATTACAACATAATCTGATAAGCATAAGTCAATTATGTGACAAAGGCTATATCGTTGAGTTCTACAAGGATAAGTGTCTGATAAAATCGTCTGCAAATTTGGAGATGATCTTAACCGGCACTCGGAGTAGAAATATTTTCTGTTTAAATTTTCTATGTTTAGACAATTCTACACAAGTGTGCTTTTGGTAAACGATAGTGCCTCTCTCTGTGACCAATGGCACAAGATATTAGAGCATATTAATTTCAAAACTATAAATATGCTACTTTCTCATAACATCATGTGTGATGCCCCCAGCATTAAGTGCCATAAATAGAGTCTATGTCATGAATGTCAGATGGGTAAGCAGACAAGGGCTACCTTTAAGGACATTTCTGAAAAAGATTCCTCGAGGAGTTTGTATTTACTGCATATGGACTTATTCGGCGCATGTCAATTCACAGTTTAGGAGATAAAGTATATATATTTGTAATTTTTGGCGACTACTCTCGTTTTACTTGGGTGTTCTTTCTAAAACATAACTCAGACACCTTTGAATCTTTCACTAATTTTGTTAGGCAAATTCAGAACAAATTAAACTGTTCATTGGTCAAAATCAAAAGTGATCACAGAACAGAATTTGAGTCTGGTGCCATGACAAAATTCTATGGAAGCCAAGGTATCTTTCATGAGTTTTCTGCCCCGCATACTCCACAACAAAATGGAGTAGTCGAGATAAGGAATAGAACCCTCATTGAAGCATGTACAACTATGTTGAATGACGCTTCACTACCAGAGTACTTCTGAGCCGAAGTAATCAACATAACGTGTCACGTATAAAACAGATCACTAATCAACAAAAGCCATCGTATGAATCCCTACGAACTATTGAAAGGAAGAAAACCAATTGTGTCCTACTTCAAGATCTTTGGCAGTAAATACTTTGTACTTAACAATAGGAAGTATTATCGCACAAAGTTTAGTGACAAATGTTTTGAAGGTATTTACGTAGGCTATAGTATCCATAATAATGCATATAGGATTTTTAATAAGAAAACCCTTGTGGTAGAAGAGTCTATAAATGTTGTATTTGATGAGATAAGCATGCTTCATAGAAGCTCATCTAGTATTGTTGGTGTAGATGCAAGTACCAGGTTCAAGGATCTAAGCTTGAAAGAAGCGGTCAAGGAAGATTCTCCAAGCTCAGTCAAGGTCGTCGATCAGAGTATGGTGGACAAAGAATGAATAGATAAAGAACTACCTCAACCTACAACAGATGCAGTGGACATGGCAGAACCTGTTGGTGGGAGAGGAAGAAATCTTGCATTCAGACACCTAAGAGATCACCCGGATGATCTTATTATTGGAGATTCAGGCGACAAAATAAGAAATAGAAGAGGTACTGCTAATGAGATATTACATCTGAGTTTTCTGTCTCAGGTTAAGCCAAAGAAGTTTGAAGAAGCAAATAAGGATGCCTCTTGGATTATGTCTATGAAAGAGGAGCTCAACCAATTAGAACGATGCAAAGTCTCGGAATTAGTGCCCAGTTCCAAGGGACCGAATGTGATCGACACTAAGTGGATATTTAAAAACAAGCTAGATGAGAGTGGAGTCATTATAAAGAACAAAGACAGACTTATAGTACAGGGGTACAGATAAGAAGAAGGGATCGACTTCAATCAGACATTTTCCCCAGTGGCTCGGCTCGAAGCGATA
This sequence comes from Platanthera zijinensis, assembly GCA_039513925.1. NCBI lineage: Eukaryota > Viridiplantae > Streptophyta > Magnoliopsida > Asparagales > Orchidaceae > Platanthera > Platanthera zijinensis. Next base: position 152,130,985 of record CM077082.1, on the reverse strand, counting down.
AGGTTGTTTCTGGCGTATGCTGCTCAAAAAGGCTTTAAGGTTTATCAAATGGATGTGAAGTCAGCATTCCTAAACGGGAATCTGAAAGAGGAAGTATACGTAGCACAACCCCTAGGTTTTATCAACCCTACTTTATCTGACTATGTTTATTTTCTCAATAAAGCTCTTTATGGTTTAAAACAAGCTCCGCGAGCTTGGTACAAAATGCTATCTAGCCTTCTTTTTCAGAACAAGTTCACAAGAGGAAAGATAGATAAGGCATTATTTCTTAGGGAAGTAAAAAAACAAGATTTTGCTAGTGCAAATCTATGTCGACGACATTATCTTGGGCTCTACGAAAGACAATCCTTACAAAAAGTTCTCTAAACTTATGCAAGGGAAGTTTGAAATGAGTAGTATGGGAGAGCTGAAGTATTTCTTAGGATTTCAGGTGAAACAATCTGAAGATAGAATTTTCATCTCTCAAACGAAGTTCACCAAAGAGTTACTTAAGAAATTCAGAATAGAGAATGCAACCTCGATGATGACTCCAATGGGTTCAACTATGTCTCTAAATAAGGATGAGAAAGGGAAACCTTTTTATGAAACCAAGTACAGAAGCGTAATTGGATCCTTGCTCTATCTTACTGATAGTATACCCGACATAATGTTCTCGACATGTGTGTGCGCTAGATTTTTGGTGAACTCGAAGAAATCTCATTACATCGCTGCAAAGCGAATTTTAAGATACCTTAAGGGTACACCAAATCTTGTCTTATGGTACCCAAGAAGTAATGATGTCGAGCTAATTGGTTTTTCATATGCATATTTTGTAGGTAGCCAGGATGATAGGAAAAGCACTTCTGGGACGTGCCAATTCCTCAAAAGAAGGCTTATTTCATGGAGTAGCAAGAAGCAAAATTGTGTGGCAACCACCACTGCCAAGTCAGAGTACATATCTGCTAGTAGTTGTTACGCATAGGTTCTTTGGATCAGGAATCAGCTCGAGGATTATAACCTAAAATTCAAAGAGATTTCGATTTTTTGCGACTCCTCCAGTGCGATAGAAATTGCGAACAATCCAATCTCTCACAACCGGACAAAGTATATCGAAGTCAGATATCACTTCATTTGGGAGCAAGTGGAGAATAAGGACATAGCCCTTAAATATGACTTGACAGATAAGCAGGTCGTAGATATATTCACAAAACCACTGGACGAGGCCAAGTTCTCATTTTTCAAAACAGAACTAGGTATGCTGAACAAAGACTCTTGAAGCTGGCTAAGGAGACAAGATTTCACTCGAGAAGGATGTCACTAAGCAGAGAAATGGTTTAAGGAAAATTTATCGGATATCACTCATCAAATCTTGCCGATTCGTCGAAATACAACTAGTATTTATGATGAAACTCGACGAATCTGGCTCTGCTTTCCGACAAAACTTGTCGAATTGGACTTGGGTCAAAATTTTCTTTTCCTATATTAGATCTTGAAAGTGAGGGGATAAGTTGTAAACTACTCTAGAGGGGGGGTGAATAGAGTATTCAAATTTTATGAATAACTAGTCAGCTCCCTTGGAGTTTATTTGCGGAAAAGATAATCTGATACTTGAACCCTAAGAGCCTAACACAGTGAAGTGCACAAGTGAGAGAGTTAACTGAAATTTCAGTTTAACTATAAACCTATCACAGCAACTAGCAATCCTAGGTAGTTCTATCACAGCCACAGAATAAACAATTAAACAAAAAAAACAGCCAGAGAGACACAGGATATATAGTGGTTCCCTCTAAATAGGTACTCCACTCTTCTACCACCCTGGTAGGAATCCACTACAGGTTTTTGCTAAGGTGCCCTGCCACCAATGATCTGATTCAGGTAGATCAAACAGACCCTTTGAGCTTTTGATAAGGATGCTCAACCACAGGTTGTTGATAAGGTGCCCTGTCACCAATGTTCACTTTTGAAGAGGTGTGAAAACTCTTTTACAAAGGGGTTGAGAGGGTTAGATTGTCTTCTCTGTTGTTAATACAGATTAGAGAAGACTTGTGGATTCTCTAAAGAATCAAAGTCTCCCCCTGGCTCAGTGGAAGTCCAGGGAAAGCCTTTGCTTCAGGATGAAGGAGTTTCAGATATACTGAAACTAAATCCTCAGAGATCTGTAGACTGATTTTTATCAGATCTTCAGATTCTGGAATAATTGAAGCAGAACTGGAGCTCTTTCTGAAGTCTTAAAAACTCTAAGCAGATGCTCAGGAGACTTGAGAATGAAAGAAATTGCTTTGGACTTTTGCTTCAGGGGAGCTTTTCTTCTTCTTTTTGTGAATTGGTGAAGAGTTGCTTTGAAGATGCTTGAAAGAATGCAGCACTAAGAAAAAATCTCTCTGTATCTGTAACTTCTAATTTTTCTGAGAAAAAATCTCTCTTAAATATGCTTTCTCATTTTCCTTTGGAACGGCTCTATTGATTTGAATTCTCGAGCCCTGCGACAGGTTATCTCAAAAATAGAATATAGCAATAGGAATAGAATGACCTATTAACTCTCTGTCAGTCCCAATAAGGAAATAAATGAATAGGAAAATATCTCAGCATAAAGACTTATCATTCTTGGAAATAGCATACACCGCCAACGGCTAGAATACAGCCTGGCAATATATTTTGTATAATAGGACAAAAATGCTTTATCAAATACGAAATCCCGTAATTTATGCTTAATATATTTGGTAATTAATTAATTTGAATTCAAGCCATAAATTAGCAAAAACAATCTTCAGAAAATCTTTCTAACCACACGCTAAAACACTTGGAAATAAACCAAGGAATAAAATAAATGCAAATTGTTAAAGGCAGACAGTAATCGTCGAACAGGGGTTCGATGATCGTCGACCTAGCTAACAGATCGTCGACTAAAAGCAGAAATCTGTCGAAACAGAAATCGTCGACCAGAAATCGTCTACCAGCTCAAGATATCGTCGACCAACAAAGAATCTGTCGAAGCAGAAAACGTCGAACATCTCATGATGTCGACGACTAAGGCAAAAAATCTGTCGAGACAGAATTCGTGAAGCGAGAACACGATCGTAGAACTGTTGATGGCAGATCGTCGACCAACCTTCAGAGCATAATAAACTTGCTCTGAGATCGTCGACCATCGGTCGGCGATAATTGTCTTGACTTCAACGATTCAATAGCCCTGCTATCGTCGACCAATGATCGACGATCGCGAGGCCTCGTTCGACGATGGTCGAACGGAAAAAGCCTTAACCAAAAATACATCTAGAACTACTAGCCTAAGCTCTAGGTCAGTTATAAACTGTCCTAGGGAAACTGAACAAGGCCTAATCATGATCATATATAATTATATGGATCAAGAGGGGCTGGAAAGGGATTACATAAGCCAAATCACATCCAGGGTACCAACAATCTCCCCCTATTGGGTTATGTTATCCAATCCGATCTAAAACTAATGCACACAATATCAAAAGCAGAGATTAACAAAAAAATTTAAATCACAGGCAATCCACAGAAAAACATAAAAACATAAATCAGCAGAACTATAAAGTATCAAGCAGATTTATCAGAGGTTTTGGCATCAGATGAGTTCTTAGGGATTACAGCTGGTTTGAAAATAATTTCCCTGTTTGGGTTTGCTGCTTGTCTTTTGGATAGCATTAGATCATGTTCACCAATAATTTTCTTTTCAGCATAGCTTGGCAAAACTGCAGCAGGGTGCAACTTCATGCATTCTTCAGTATTAAAAATTTCAGAGTTGACTTGAATTTTGCTGAGTTCCTTTTCTCTGAATTCAGACATAGTTGTATATGCTGTAGGGTCTAGTCCTTGAGCTTTGGCTCTCTCCATCATGCTTAGTGCAATAGATTCCTTAAATCTTGTCATAGAGGCAATTCTTTCAGTTTCAGTCATATCTGATGGAGAGGATGGTCTGTCAGTATCAGCTTGAGCTGCAATCTCCATGTTCCTTTGAAGAGCTGTGGCTAATTTGCTTGAGTCAAGAGGAATCTGTGCAGCCTTCTTAGGATCAGTTTCAGCATATAGAGATCTGGGAGGTGTAAGTTCAATGAACTTCTTGTGGGATTTCTCTGAATAGACCACTCTTTTTCCTTTTGTTTCAGCTGTCTCAGAAGTAGCAGGTTTCCTTGATGTGGAGGATGGACCTTTCCTGGGAGGAGAAGGTTTCCATTCTGGAACTTTCTTTTTAGGAGCAGGAGGAGGAGAGAAAGTAGATTGCTGAAATGTCATCTCCTTTATTTGTTCCATGGGAACATTTTCATTTCTTTTCCTTCCTTGTCCTGATACATCTTGGCCTCCCTGGCTTTGGTTACTCCTTCTCTGGTAAGACTTAAAGGTGTTGGAACTTGCTGATTTTGCAGATGGGGCAGAAGAGAGACTTCTAGAGGCTCCAGCACCAGGAGGTGGAGGAGGACCTCTGGGGGGGAATTTCTGAATTGGAGTGTCATATCTTTTTGTTCTCTTCTTCTCTCTTGTCTGATTCTTTGAAAGTCTCATCCATGGTTGAAATTCCTTGCTCTTGGGATCAATTCCCTTCAGAATGAAATAGGGAACATCCTTGTCTGGATTAGCAGTAGGATGAGCAGATGCTTTTCTTTTCTTGGATACAGCCTTTTTCTTCTTCTGGGTACTATCAGAATCCTCAGAGTCATCATCATCAGAGGAGTGGGATGAGGTTCTGCCAGCATAATCATCAAAATCTTGTTCTGAGATATCTTTGGCAGCTATAGCATGTTCAGCCTTTTCTTTCTCCTGCTTCTCTCTATCTTCTTTTTCTCTTGCTTCATCAATGGCATCTTGCACAAGGAGGGCATCAAGATCAACATTTGGAGATCTCTTCCAGAGTTCTGATTCAGGATACAAGTCAGGAACTATCCTGGGGACCAGTTCTGCAATAGAAGGAATGGGTAGAGGATAGGTAAGGATAGGTGGAGAAAAGATGACTGTATCTGCAGGGGCAGATGCTTTCTCTAGAGAGATGACTAGGGAATCCATATGAGAATTAGCCAACCCTTCAATGTACTCAGAGGCAATATTCTCAGCCACAAAGGCTATAAATTGTTCAAGGTAGAGAGTACTTGAGCTTGATTCCTTTTAAGTCATTTTGGAGGCATTCTCTGGTAAGTCTTGCACAGCCTCAGCTTCTTCAGCAGCAGGAGCAGCAGGGATGTTGATTGTGCCTGCATACAAAGAAAGATAAGTTAACAACCAAGTGGGAATAGAGTATTCCCCCCAAGGTGAACAACAGCAGGTAATTGATAGAGTTACCTGTAGATCTACACAGGATACCACTTTGCATCTAGGAAGGAGGTTATAATTCCTTCTAGATGTTCAGTGACATCAGGGATAGACACCTCTGCAAGGCACAAGAGGAGTGCCATACAGGAAAAGAAGAGAGAGTCCTTGACCAAGGGGTCATCAAGGTACTCAGGTCTATAAGGGACCGTTTTCTCTTGAGAAGGAGGAACATAAGGAGATGTGAGTGTGAACTCACAGTCTGAATTGAGAAAGGATTCCAAAGCATTATCAGAGTCAATGGAGATGGCAGCATCAACTTGCAACACTGATGCAAGATCATCAGCAGCTGAGATGGGAAGGAAGGGATAAGAAATTAACTCAAAGTTGGAGTTTGAATTAATTAGAAACTTAAATAAAACTATACCATCTGGTTGAGCAGTAGCATTCTTTGATTTTTGAACCACTACTTTTGAGTCAGTAGTGTCCATTGGAACTTTTTCACACAAGTCCATGAGGACTTCCTCATTATCTCTCTCAGAGACTTCTTCATCAGCAGCTATATTCACTAGGGAGTGAATGTCTTTGTTAGATAAAGATATCAATTTAAAGTCCTGATTATAACCTTTAGAGGAAGTGTTTTACCTTCTGGTTGCTCTGGAAGATCTTGAGGTTCTTCTACAATTGTTGTAAGGGGAAGAGAAGAGTTGTCCTGAAGGGTCAAGGCATCACCTGAGACCACTTCAACAGACATCTCCCCCTGCATGACTTCAGTGGGGACTGGAGTCATGCATCTTACTGAAGAGGGCTCAGCAGAGGAAGGAAGAGATTTGATGGCTTCAGAAAGGGCATTGATGGATGCAATGAGAGGGGTATTGGCAGCCTCAATCTATTTTTGTAAGGATGGAGTGATGAGCTCTTACTATATGTGCAATAAGCAATTCAGGGAGTTATCTGAAATGCTGAGGATGTGGAGGTGGATTGGAATGGAAGTAGTATGATTGGATCTACACATGATCAAATGAATCTGTGTGGAGATGGGTGAACATCAACATGAGTGTGGGGATTCATGTTGAGATAAGTGTGTGAGGATGGTAGCTTGTTACCATATCAACATTGGCTGCGGCTGCCAGATGTTGTGGTATGGGTGACTGGGGTGGAGATGCAATGTAGGATGGAAGATGCATGTTGTGGTGGCACTGTGCAGATTGTGTGGAGGGTAATGCAGGAGATGAGGATGCAGGGGTAAAGAGGGAGGATGAAGGGATTGCTGAGCCTTCCCCAGCAAGCTGGAGAGTGGCTGAATCAGCCCTTGTGTCTGATGGAGGGTTAGGATCAACCCTGGCTGACTTCTTGATGACTCTCTGAGATTTCTTGAACAGAGAGGGGGTCCAACCTCTTGCTGGCGTTGACTGCGGAGGGTGCAGAAACAAAGCAGCAGGGGTGCTTTCACATATAGAAACACACCCCAACACCCTGGCAAGGTTTACTTCTTTCTGATTGTTCTTTCTCCTTATTAGTTCAAACAGAACTTTTCCCCAGGCTATCTGCGTCTTATTCACCAAAACTGACATTAAACGCAAATTGTTGCCTGTTGATGTTGTCGTGAGCAGAGTGCTTTCCCAAAAACGACCTTGCCCACCAGGTCTGCCAGAAACTTGTACTCTGGAGACAGGTTTATTTTCACCAGCTTAGCTGTGGAATACCCTCAGCATGGCCCATCACAGTTAGCATGTGGCCATATTCCTCTGATTTTGCTCATAGTCCTCAGTACCGGTTGGTAGACCAAACAACTCAGTCAGAACTTTAGGAGTCAGAATGACCTCCTCTCCATTTATCTTTCCAGTCATCGCTTCGTCGCTGGAGGACGAGGTATATACCCATTCTCGAATCTCTGGTATATGAATCTTTGGTGAGGAATGACATAAATTTCTTTAGGCCTTGATCTTCACACAGCTGTAGAATGTCTTGGTTGGGTTGATCACATCGACTGAAAGAATTGAAGTCGACACAGAAACCAGTGTCGAACTTCATCCCGAAGAGAACTGCAGAAGGAATCGCCATTAGATTGATGAGAGAATGGAGAATCGAGAATAGAATGCAAGGCAGGGGAGAAGAGATCGCGCGGGAGTAGAGTTCGAGAGCGAATTCTAAGCCAGAAGATGGAATATGAAAAGACGGAGCGCGGAAGGACGACGATCTCAGACCTAAATCGACTATCAGATATAAATCTGCGATCGACGAACCCGGAATAAAATCGGTCGTCAAACAATGACCGACGATAGTCATTATTTGACTAAACGTTAAACATCGACCGACTACAAGCAATCACCACGATCGTCGATCAATATATGTTGGGTCGACGATTTCCACTCAGCACAGAAAATCTGTCGTCGACCATTGGTCGACGATAGATACCTAAGGAGAGATCGTTGACCAGTTGATCGACGATTTCTGCCTTACAACAAAAACGATCTGTCGTCGATCAATGGTCGACGATAGATACCTAACCTGGTCGAAGATCGTCGAGCAGTCGTTCGACGATTTTAGACAGAAAACAAAATCTATCCAAATTTTCACTACTCTGAACCATTAATCATACCAAGCTGGTTCAGGAAGAACAAATGCCTTTGTTCATCAAGGGGCTTAGTGAAAAATATCTCCTCTCTGCAGGTCTATGGATATAAATTCCATTGCTATCTTTTTCTTTTCCACATTATCTCTCAGAAAATGATTGTTGAAAGTCAAAATGACCGAAGCCAAAATTGACTTCCGTGGAGTTCGACCCTTGGGGAAAGGGGTGACCTCACACCTACTACACTCAGAAGAACGTCATGGACGAAGACTTCGGAAGCTATGAACTGACCCTCGGCTCTAGCGTGGAGGTCCCACCTCACACCCGGAAGACCTTTGAGGTCTCCCCCTCCCTAGCCAATGCTTGAGCTAGGTGCCTTGGAGGAAAGCCAAAGAGAAAATAGTGGCTAAGGAAAGAAGAAATGACAAGCTCCTCTCCAAGGCACCCCTAAGGGTCTATTTATAGTTTTTCCCAGTCTTAGGGGTAAAATGACCAAAACGCCCCTGGGGCCAAAATGCCTCCAGCCAATAGGAAACCTCCAAACGGGGGGGCAAAGAGGGAAAAACCACCTCGGGGGTAAACTGGTCCAAGGACGAGACCACGCCAAACCACACCCCCCCCCCCCCCCCCGGCGGTCTCGCCCGGAGCAGGCCGCGCGGGCGAGACCTCGCCTGGCCGGCGGTCTCGCCCGGAGCAGGCCGCGCGGGCGAGACCTCGCCTGGCCGGCGGTCTCGCCCGGAGCAGGCCGCGCGGGCAAGACCTCGCCTGGCCGGCGGTCTCGCCCGGAGCAGGCCGCGCGGGCGAGACCTCGCCTGGCCGGCGGTCTCGCCCGGAGCAGGCCGCGCGGGCGAGACCTCGCCTGGCCGGCGGTCTCTCCCGGAGCAGGCCGCGCGGGCGAGACCTCGCCTGGCCGGCGGTCTCGCCCGGAGCAGGCCGCGGCGGGCAGACCTCGCCTGGCCGGCGGTCTCGCCCCTGCTTGGGGCTAAGGGGCAGGGGGGACGAGACCATGGTCTCCAGTCGACCCCGCTGCCCCCCACCTCGCCCTTCATCCCGTCTGGGGGTGTCGGCCAACTTGCCGTACCCGACCCTCAAAGAAGGGGGCAAGGGGGGAGGCTAATTTTTTCCTCCCCCCTACTAGTATATTTCCATGCTAGAGCCAAAATTGGCCACCAAGAGTCCAAATATCCAAAAAGCTTAAAAGCTTAAAACTGGCTCTGCGCCTGCCAAAGGGACCCTACTCCGCGAATACGGGGTTGTACACAATCCCCGCTCTTTTCGAGGTTGGCACAAGCTCGGAAAGAAACGTCCAACCCAACGTATTCGCTGAGTGTAGCTTGCTCTCGCAGAGTGTCGAAAGATTATGAGGCCTCTTCCGAGGGGTCAACCTGCCATGCCAGCTGATGAGAGCCTGGGTGGCGAGACCCCCTCAGGGTAAAAGGATCTAACCTCCTGGGGGGGTCAACCTGCCATGCCAGCTGATGAGAGCCTGGGTGGCGAGACCCCCTCAGGGTATAAAAGGATGGATCTAACCTCCTGGGGGGTCAACCTGCCATGCCAGCTGATGAGAGCCTGGGTGGCGGAGACCCCCTCAGGGTAAAAGGATCTAACCTCGTGGGGGGGTCAACCTGCCATACCAGCTGATGAGAGCCTGGGTGGCGAGACCCTCAGGTAAAAGGATCTAACCTCATGGGGGGGGTCAACCTGCCATGCCAGCTGATGAGAGCCTGGGTGGCGAGGCCCCCTCAGGGTAAAAGGATCTAACCTCCTGGGGGGTCAACCTGTCATGCCAGCTGATGAGAGCCTTGGTGGCGAGATCCCCTTAGGGTTTAAAAGGATCTAACCTCCTGGGGGCGGAGCTAAAGGACTTAGCTCCCACGAGAGATCAACCTGAACCCACCAGCTAGTGAGAGCCTGACAGCGGAATCATCTCGGAGCAAAAGGGCTTGGCTCCCACGAGAGATCAACCTGAACCCACCAGCTAGTGAGAGCCTGGCAGCGGAATCATCTCGGAGCTAAGGGACTTGGCTCCCACGAGAGATCAACCTGAACCCACCAGCTAGTGAGAGCCTGGCAGTGGAATCATCTCGGAGCAAAAGGGCTTGGCTCCCACGAGAGATCAACCTGAACACGCCAGCTAGTGAGAGCCTGGCAGCGGAATCATCTCAGAGCAAAAGGGCTGGGCTCCCACGAGAGATCAACCTGAACCCACCAGCTAGTGAGAGCCTGGCTTCAGCGGAAAATCATCTCGGAGCCTATATCTTCTAAGGGACTTGGCTCCCACGACGGGAGATCAAAAACCTGTGAACCCACCAGCTAGTGAGAGCCTGGCAGCGGAATCATCTCGGAGATAAGGGACTTGGCTCCCACGAGAGATCAACCGGAACCCACCAGCTAGTGAGAGCCTGGCAGCGGAATCATCTCGGAGCAAAAGGACTTGGCTCCCACGAGAGATCAACCTGAACCCACCAGCTAGTGAGAGCCTGGCAGCGGAATCATCTCGGAGCAAAAGGACTTGGCTCCCACGAGAGATCAACCTGAACCCGCCAGCTAGTGAGAGCCTGGCACCGGAATCATCTCGGAGCAAAAGGGCTTGGCTCCCACGAGAGATCAACCTGAACCGCCAGCTAGTGAGAGAGCCTGGCAGCGGAATCATCTCGGAGCAAAAGGGCTGGGCTCCCACGAGAGATCAACCTGAACCCACCTGAGTGAGAGCCTGGCAGCGGAATCATCTCGGAGCTAAGGGACTTGGCTCCACGAGAGATCAACCTGAACCCACCAGCTAGTGAGAGCTGGGCAGCGGAATCATCTCGGAGCTAAGGGACTTGGCTCCCACGAGAGATCAACCTGAACCCACCAGCTAGTGAGAGCCTGGCAGCGGAATCATCTCGGAGCAAAAGGGCTGGGCTCCCACGAGAGATCAACCTGAACCCACCAGCTAGTGAGAGCCTGGCAGCGGAATCATCTCGGAGCTAAGGGACTTGGCTCCCACGAGAGATCAACCTGCTGAACCCACAGCTAGCTGAGTGAGTGAGAGCCTGGCAGCGGAATCATCTCGGAGCTAAGGGACTTGGCTCCCATGAGAGATCAACCTGAACCCACCAGCTAGTGAGAGCCTGGCAGCGGAATCATCTCGGAGCAAAAGGACTTGGCTCCCACGAGAGATCAACCTGAACCCACCAGCTAGTGAGAGCCTGGCAGCGGAATCATCTCGGAGCAAAAGGGCTGGGCTCCCACGAGAGATCAACCTGAACCCACCAGCTAGTGAGAGCCTGGCAGCGGAATCATCTCGGAGCTAAGGGACTTGGCTCCCACGAGAGATCAACCTGAACCCACCAGCTAGTGAGAGCCTGGCAGCGGAATCATCTCGGAGCTAAGGGACTTGGCTCCCACGGGAGATCAACCTGAACCCACCAGCTAGTGAGAGCCTGGCAGCGGAATCATCTCGGAGCAAAAGGACTTGGCTCCCACGAGAGATCAACCTGAACCCACCAGCTAGTGAGAGCCTGGCAGCGGAATCATCTCGGAGCAAAAGGACTTGGCTCCACGAGAGATCAACCTGAACCCGCCAGCTAGCTGTGAGAGCCTGGCAGCGGAATCATCTTGGAGCAAAAGGGCTTGGCTCCCACGAGAGATCAACCTGAACCCGCCAGCTAGTGAGAGCCTGGCAGCGGAATCATCTCGGAGCAAAAAAAGGGCTGGGCTCCCACGAGAGATCAACCTGAACCCACCAGCTAGTGAGAGCCTGGCATGAGGAGATCCTCTCGGGGGTTGGGAGCTGGGCATGTCACCTAAGCTTTTTCAATTCCAACATCCTCTAACGGGGGAAAGAAGATGGGTTACATGACCCTCTCGACTCTACTGGTCGGGGGCTAGACTCCTTACAATAACTTAAACATAAAAAAAAGATACATGACTCCGCCGAGGCGAGGCTTCTTCAGGGGGCTTGGGCCTGGTGGTTGCTATCAGGTTCCATCCCACTGGCCACCTCAACCCTGCTCAGGCTCTCCATGATCTTCTCCATCTCCTCCGCCTTAGCCAACCAAGAGATGGTGTTGACTGCCGTGACGTAGCACTGCCTCGCCATCCTGGAGTCTCCCTTGATCCTGACCTGGATCCCATCTGAGTTGAACTTGAGACATTGGTGGAAGGATGAGGGCATGCACCGGAAGGCGCTGATGAGGGGCCTTCCGAAGATGGCATTGTAGCTGCTTGGAGCGTCAACAATGACGAACCTGCAGTTCCTTGAGGTCCCTCCCAACTTCACCTGGAGTCCGACTCCACCTTCCACCTCCTTCCTCTCCCCTGAGAATCCGAACAGAGGTCCATCCGACGCCACTACCCTCCTTGGCTCCACCTTCATCCCCTCAAACGCCTTCTTGAAAATGACGTTGACCGAGCTTCCGTTATCAATCAAAATCTGGGAGACAGTGAAGCCTTCGACGGCTGCTTGGATGACCAGGGCGTCGCAGAAGGGATCCTCATGCTCTGGCATATCCTTTGATGAGAAGGTGACCCTTTCCTCCGGGGGAGGGGTCTGGGATGTCGAGGCAACGCTCCGCCGATACATCACATGGATGGAGACTTGCCTTCCGAGCGGCTTCGATCCCCCACCCCCCCCCCCCCCCCCCCCCCCCCCCCCCCCCCCCCCCGTGGATCACAGCTATACCACCTCGGGGTCCTACATCGACCGGTCCTCACACACATCATCACCCCCTCCTTGGGGTAGAGCTTCAATCCGCTCCGGCTGCTGCTGGGCTGGAGCTCTCGCCCCTCTCACTTCTAGGAACTCGGGGCAGGTAGCCGTGGCGTGACCTTCCAACTGGTGGAAGTCACAGTACGACAACTCTACCCTGCCTCCCCCTCTCCCCTTGCGATTCCTCCTATCCCTTCGGCCAATCGCCATCGCTTGCTGGGGTGGGGGCAGGAGCTGTCTTGGGGCTTGCCTCTGGAAGTTGAACCTCCCTTGGCCCCCATGATGGTTCCCTCCATCCTGGATGAGAGCCCTTCCTGGACCATGGGCAGGTCCTCCCTGCTGCCTCCAGCCTGGCTCCGGACCCTCCTGTCTCTGGAACCCTTGAGCTCTATGCTCCTCTCTCCTTCTCCCTTCATGATGCCTTGAGCCACCCTGCTCCTTCGACTCCACCTCTGTCAACTTTGCCAACTTCTTTACGAAGGCCGGGTTGGCTGCCTCCATGGCTATCTCCTCTGCCGCCCTTTCCATCAGCTCCTCGAAGGAAAGGGGGGCCTTCCGAGTCAAGCTCATCTTGAAGAACCCTTCGCGCAATCCTACCGTGAACGCCATCTGGAGGGCATACCCTGGCACCTCTTGGATGTCAAGGACCTCCTCCTGGAACCTGTCAGCGTAGTGGGCCAGCGACTCCTCGGCCCTTTTCCTTATCAGGAAGAGGGACTCAGGACCTTTCTTCCTCTTCTTGGAGGTGGAGAAGGAAGAGAAGCGAAGCTGAAAGCTCCGGCTCAAGTCTTCGAACCCGAAGATGGACTCGGAGGGAGTTGATGGAACCAGTCCCTCGCCTTCTCTTTCAAGGTGATCGCAAAGAGGCGACACTTGAAGGCGTCGTCATTGGCCTGATGGAGACGGCATCCTCAAACCATTGCAGATGCTGGACGGGGTCATCCTTCCCGGTATAGTAAACCATGTCTGGCTCTCTGAACCCCTCGGGAACGGGAGCTGAGATGATCAACTCACTGAAGGGTGACCCCCTAAGGGGAGCTCTCGCCACCTCCACTCGCGCGACCTGCTCGCCTGGAGGGTTGGCTCTCGCCGGGCTTGGGAACAGCTCCCGGCCTGAGAGGTCTCGCTCAACCCCTTCTACCATCCTCTCCTTCCCAGGCCTCCTATCTGGCATACTCACTTCTCCCCCTGCTGGGGTGATCTCGCCTTGCCCCCTAGGAGCCAGCTCGCGAGACCACTCTGGGTTAGCTCACCGAGACCCCTGGGAGCTAGTCCCTGGGAGGTGGGGGTTGAGCTGTCAGCCCGAGGGGCAATGCTTCTAAGCATCCCATGATTCCTTCGATGGAAGCCATGAACTCCTCCCTTCCTACGAAGGGTCCCGGGTTGGGGGAACCACCGAGGTCATCACTACCTCCCTGATCTCCAGCCATGACACTCTCCTGAGATCTTCTGTGATGGTCACTCTCCACGCTCACCGCACCAAAACTGTTGAAGCCAAAAATGACGAAGCCAAAATTGACTTCCGTGGAGTTCGACCCTTGGGGAAAGAGGTGACCTCACACCTACTACACTCAGAAGAACGTCACGGACCGAAGACTTCGGAAGCTATGAACTGACCCTCGGCTCTAGCGTGGAGGTCCCACCTCACACCCGGAAGACCTTTGAGGTCTCCCCCTCCCTAGCCAATGCTTGAGCTAGGTGCCTTGGAGGAAAGCCAAAGAGAAAATAGGGGCTAAGGAAAGAAATGACAAGCTCCTCTCCAAGGCACCCCTAAGGGTCTATTTATAGTTTTTTCCCAGTCTTAGGGGTAAAATGACCAAAACGCCCCTGGGGCCAAAATGCCTCCAGCCAATAGGAAACCTCCACACCGGGGGGCAAAGAGGGAAAAACCACTCGGGGGTTAAAATGGTCCAAGGACGAGACCACGCCAAACACACCCCCCCCCCCGGCGGTCTCGCCCGGAGCAGGCCGCGCGGGCGAGACCTCGCCTGGCCGGCGGGTCTCGCCCGGAGCAGGCCGCGCGGGCGAGACCTCGCCTGGCCGGCGGTCTCGCCCCGAGCAGGCCGCGCGGGCGAGACCTCGCCTGGCCGGCGGTCTCGCCCGGAGCAGGCCGCGCGGGCGAGACCTCGCCTGGCCGGCGGGTCTCGCCCGGAGCAGGCCCGCGCGGGCGAGACCTCGCCTGGCCGGCGGTCTCGCCCGGAGCAGGCCGCGCGGGCGAGACCTCGCCTGGCCGGCGGTCTCGCCCGGAGCAGGCCGCGCGGGCGAGACCTCGCCTGGCCGGCGGTCTCGCCCCTGCTTGGGGCTAAGGGGCAGGGGGGACGAGACCATGGTCTCCAGTCGACCCCGCTGCCCCCCACCTCGCCCTTCATCCCGTCTGGGGGTGTCGGCCAACTTGCCGTACCCGACCCTCAAAGAAGGGGGCAAGGGGGGAGGCTAATTTTTCCTCCCCCTACTAGTATATTTCCATGCTAGAGCCAAAATTGGCCACCAAGAGTCCAAAATATCCAAAAAGCTTAAAAGCTTAAAACTGGCTCTGCGCCTGCCGAAGGGACCCTACTCCGCGAATACGGGGTTGTACAATGATGTTTAATCTCAATGTGCTTGGTCCTGGAATGGTGCACAGGATTTTGAGCAATTGATATTGCACTGGTACTGTCACACAGAATTTTTGTTTTTGAGTGTGTGTACCCATAATCCACTAGCTGATTTTGAATCCACAGGATCTGTGAACAACAACTAGCTGCTGCTATATATTCAGCCTCAGCAGTTGAAGTAGACACAGATGCCTGTTTCTTACAAAACTAAGAGACAAGTCTCTCTCCCAGGAACTGACAGGTCCCTGAGGTGCTTTTCCTGTCAACTCTACAACCAGCATAATCAGCATCTGAATATCCAATTAATTCAAATCCTGACTCGGCTGGGTACCACAGTCCTAAGTTAGGGCATCCCTTAAGGTATCTCAAGATCCTCTTGAGAAGAGTTAAGTGAGATTCCTTTGGGTTGACCTGAAACCTAGCACATAGGCATGTAGCAAACATTTATTTCAGGCCTACTTGCAGTCAAATACAGCAGGGAACCAACAATGGCTCTATAGTTCTTTTGATCAACAGACTTGCCATTGACATCAGAATCAATAACTGCATTTGAGGCCATAGGTGTGCTCATTGATGAAGCATCAGACATTCCAAATCTTTTAACCAGCTCTCTGGCATATTTTGATTGAGAAATGAAGATACCATCAACACACTGTTTCACTTGGAGACCAAGGAAATAGGATAACTCACCCATGCTGCTCATCTCAAACTTGGAGTGCATTAGTTCAGAAAACCTCTTGCATAGTTTGGGATCAGTGGAGCCAAATATAATGTCATCTACATAGATTTGAACTAACAGTTGTGAGTCCTTATGATGTCTAATAAATAGAGTTCTATCTACTACACCTCTCACAAACTTGTGTTCTAGAAGGAAATTTGCTAAGGTCTCATACCAAGCTCTAGGAGCTTGCTTAAGTCCATATAGAGCCTTTTGGAGTTTGAACACATGAGTGGGTAAGGTTGATGAAACAAACCCTAGTGGTTGTTCAACAAACACTTCTTCCTTTAAATCTCCATTGGGGAAGGCACTCTTCACATCCATTTGGAAGACCTTAAATTTCTTATAGGCAGCATAGGCTAGGAAAATCCTAATGGCTTCTAGTCTAGCTACAGGGGCAAAAGTCTGATCATAATCTATGCCTTCCTCCTGTCTATAGCCTTGAGCTACTAGCCTAGCCTTATTCCTAACTACAATGCCTTGGGCATCAAGCTTGTTTCTAAACACCCACTTGGTGCCTATGATCAGTTGGCCTCTTGGTCTTAGAACCAAAGTCCAAACTTTACATCTTTCAAACTGGTTAAGTTCCTCTTGCATGGCTATAATCCAGTGTGGATCAAGCTCAGCATCTTTAATGGTTAGGGGCTCAACCTGAGAAAGGAAACAAGCAAACATCACATCTTTGTTGAGTTGATGTCTTGTCTGGACTCCTACTGAAATGTCTCCAATCACTTGAGATACAGGGTGATCTCTAAGTGTGACAAGATTAGTAGGTTCAACAATGATCTGATCTTCAACATGTTCAAGATTTAATTCCTCATGTGGAATTTGATCAACTGTTGGAGCAGGTGCTTTAACTTGTAAAAGTTCTACATCAGATTCAGAATCTGAAGAAGCAACCTGAGGAGTTTGTTGGGGATGATTCTCCTGTGTGAGTCTCAAACCTTCCAAATCCTTACTTACTCCTAGGACTTGCACTGTACTATTAGAGGAAGAGTCCTTCTCCTTATAATACATGACTGTCTCATCAAAAGAGACATGTGCAGACTCTTCTATCTTAAGAGAGGATTTATTGAGGACCCTATAGGCTTTGCTTACTTGAGAGTATCCCAGAAAGACTCCCATTGAAGCTTTTGCCTCAAATTTTCTAAGGTATTCTTTGTTATTGTTATGAACAAAAGCAACACAGCCAAATACTCTAAAATAGTCTATTTTAGGTTTCACTTGCTTAAGTAACTCATAGGGAGTCTTACCCTTAAGTTTATGTATCAGACTTCTGTTCAATACATAGTTAGCTGTGCTAACTGCTTCAGCCCAAAAGGACAGAGGCATGTTAGCATCTGCCAATAATGTACTTGCAGCTTCAATTAGGGTTCTGTTTTTCCTTTCAACTACCCCATTTTGTTGAGGAGTTCTAGGAGCAGAGAAGCTATGTTTGATACCTTCCTTCTCACAGAATTCTTGCATAAGAAGAGACTCAAACTCAGTACCATGATCACTTCTGATCAAGGCAATCTGAGTAGAGTACTCACTCTGTATACACTTTAGAAAATCTGTAAGAACCTTGAAGTTATCAGCCTTAGTTCTCAAGAAGAATACCCAAGTGAACCTAGAGAAGTCATCTACAATTACTAGAGTGTAAGACTTTCCTCCAAGACTCTGTACAGCAATAGGACCAAATAAATCCAAATGCAGCAAATACAGAATCCTGGGAGAATCACTTTTATTAACTGATTTAAAACTATTTCTTGTTTGCTTACCTAATTGACAAGCTTTGCAAAGGCCTTCCTTCTTATAGGGGCAAGAAGGTAAGCCTCTTACAAGATTGTATTTAGCCAACCTAGAAATGTTTTTCAAATTTACATGACTAAGTCTTTTATGCCAAAGGGTATTATTACTGGTTACTTCATTAAATAAGCATATTTCAGATTTGGATGAGTTAAAATCTACAACATAAACATTACCAATTCTAATACCTACTAACACAACAGTATTATTTAAAGCAATATTACAAGCAGTGTCAGTAAACCATACCTTGTACCCAGCATCACACATTTGGCTTACAGAGATTAGGTTGTGCTTTAGTCCTGAGACATAAGCAACCTTCTTGAATGTTATAGCTCCTATGGTGAAGCTGCCATACCCTTCAGTCTGTCCACAGCTGGAATCCCCAAATACAACTTTTGGTCCCAGCTTGGCTTTGAACCCTGACAGATTCTTCTTCTTTCCTGTCATATGCTTTGAGCATCCACTATCCAGATACTATTTGTCATGTATGACTGGATAGGTCTTCACTTGCAAAGATATCAATTATACATTGTGGACCCAGGTTACCTTGGGTCCAGTATTCTTCACAAAAGAAAAACTAGATATAAAAGATTTTGCAGGCTTAGATTTATATCCTAAAGGGTGTGATCTCCTAGGTGGGATAATCCATTCAGTTGAAGGATTAAACAACCTAGGGTAGTGATTGGGATTTGCAATTCTGGAAGTTTGAAATTTATTTTCCAGCTTAAGTCCAGATCGTCGATCCACGCTCGACGATCGCAAGTCATATCGTCGATCATTTGTAGTAGTGCTATGTTCTGGATTCCACGATCGTCGATCACTGGTCGACGACTCAAGATGAGATCGTCGATCTCCTGTACCAAAGATATCATACTTGGTGAAGGTGTTCAGCGATCGTCGATAGACGTTCGACGATTGGTTTGACGATCGTCAATTAGTGTTCGACGATTTTTGTAAAGCTAGAAATTTTTTCTTCCTGTTCTCTTTCTTAATCTTATTCTGAATTTTCTTACATTTTTCAATTTCCTCAGTATTCTTTATTCCTGATTCAGAAATAAATTTTACTGGAGTGCTAAATCTCTCCTTTGTGAGGAGGATGGGTTCACTAGATGTAGCACTTAAGCCTAGTTTATCATTACCAACCCTAGTGTTTGCTATACTGGTTATTTCAGATAATTTAAGGCTTCTGCCATTTAATTGTTCTTCTAATCTCTTAGATTTAGCTAGTTCTAATTTTAGGAATGTTACTTCTTCTTTTGAGCTTTCTAATTCCTTTTCTAATATAATTATTTCAATACTTTCCATGTCTAGTTCCATTATCTTTAATCTAAGTGACTTAATTTCTTTTTCAGATAATAGTAAATCTAAACATAGAGTTTTAAATTTTAATTTGAACTTAGGAGATGAGAAATCAAATGAGTTGATTACCTGGTCTTCCATAGAAGGATCTTCTTCATCATCTCCTTCTTCTTCAGAATTCTCTGCAGCTGATAGAGAGCTGCAGGCATCAATAGCCATGAGGCAGACCTCTTTGGCTTTCTTCTCTTCTTCTTCTTCTGAATCACTGGAGCTAGAGGAGCAGGTATCCTCTTCTGTTTCACTCCAGGTAGCAGCCACAAATCCCTTGTCCTTCTTCTTGTATTTGTGTGAGGAGGACTTGGAGTGGTGCTTCCTGTACTCTTTCTCATGTTTCTTCTCCTTGTGTTTCTTCTCTGGACAATTTGGAGCAATGTGTCCAGGCTTGCTGCAAACATAACAGATGATTTCTTTTGATGGAGTTTTGTCATACCTTGGTTTGTCCTCATACTTGGAGAACTTCTTTCTGAGGTCTCTTCTTCCCATGTTGAAGAACCTCTTGGCAATGAGTGCCAGTAACTCCTCATTTGATTGACTTCCTTCAGAAGTCTCAGCAGCCTTAAGAGCTAGAGAGTGCTCTTTCTTTGTAGGTGTAGGAGTTTTTACTTCGGTTGCAGCAGCTCTGCTCTTTAAAGTTTGCTCATATGACTTGAGCTTTCCCAACAGAGCTTCTGTGGAAAGTTCCACAGTGTTTCTTCCATCCTTAATGGGCCATATCCTTGAGTCCCAAGAGATGGGAAGGCACATCAGTATCTTGTCATTGACTTCTGACAAAGTTATCTCCTTGTCCAAAGACCTCAGTTCACTTATTATTGAACTGAGTCTTGTGATATTGAGTCAATGTCTTCAGCATCATCCTTCTTGAAATTTTCATACTGAGAAGTGAGGTTGGACCTCCTGTCCTTCCTCTTATCAGCTGAGCCAACAACTATGTGGTTGAGGGAATCCCACATAGCTTTGGCTGAGGTATATTCAGCAAGCTTCTGGAATATTTCATCAGACATCGTCTGAGCTAGGATGTTCATTGCTTTTGCATCAGCTGCTTTTGCCTTCTTGTAAGTTTCATTGTTGTCAGGTGGTGGCACAGCACTGAGATCAGCAGAAGTGGAAGCAGTAACAGGCCTAGCAGGTGGTCCTGTCAAAATAGAAGAGAAGATATCTTCATCAATAGAATTCATGTATAGTCTTATCCTGGCCTTCCATATGCCAAACTTGGACAAGTTGCATACAGGAGGTCTGGTGCTTGAATAATCCTTAGACTGGGCCATGCGTGAAAGTGTTTGTGAATGGTATCAGGAAACAACTTATCACAGGATCTTTTAACTCAGGTGTTAGCCTGTATGAACAGCTAACCTCCCTCTGATACCATTTGAAAGTGAGGGGATAAGTTGTAAACTACTCTAGAGGGGGGGTGAATAGAGTATTCAAATTTTATGAATAACTAGTCAGCTCCCTTGGAGTTTATTTGCGGAAAAGATAATCTGATACTTGAACCCTAAGAGCCTAACACAGTGAAGTGCACAAGTGAGAGAGTTAACTGAAATTTCAGTTTAACTATAAACCTATCACAGCAACTAGCAATCCTAGGTAGTTCTATCACAGCCACAGAATAAACAATTAAACAAAAATTGCCAGAGAGACACAGGATATATAGTGGTTCCCTCTAAATAGGTACTCCACTCTTCTACCACCCTGGTAGGAATCCACTACAGGTTTTTGCTAAGGTGCCCTGCCACCAATGATCTGATTCAGGTAGATCAAACAGACCCTTTGAGCTTTTGATAAGGATGCTCAACCACAGGTTGTTGATAAGGTGCCCTGTCACCAATGTTCACTTTTGAAGAGGTGTGAAAACTCTTTTACAAAGGGGTTGAGAGGGTTAGATTGTCTTCTCTGTTGTTAATACAGATTAGAGAAGACTTGTGGATTCTCTAAAGAATCAAAGTCTCCCCCTGGCTCAGTGGAAGTCCAGGGAAAGCCTTTGCTTCAAGATGAAGGAGTTTCAGATATACTGAAACTAAATCCTCAGAGATCTGTAGACTGATTTTTATCAGATCTTCAGATTCTGGAATAATTGAAGCAGAACTGGAGCTCTTTCTGAAGTCTTGAAAACTCTAAGCAGATGCTCAGGAGACTTGAGAATGAAAGAAATTGCTTTGGACTTTTGCTTCAGGGGAGCTTTTCTTCTTCTTTTTGTGAATTGGTGAAGAGTTGCTTTGAAGATGCTTGAGAGAATGCAGCACTAAGAAAAAAATCTCTCTGTATCTGTAACTTCTAATTTTTCTGAGAAAAAATCTCTCTTAAATATGTCTTCTCATTTTTCCTTTGGAACGGCTCTATTGATTTGAATTCTCGAGCCCTGCGACAGGTTATCTCAAAAATAGAATATAGCAATAGGAATAGAATGACCTATTAACTCTCTGTCAGTCCCAATAAGGAAATAAATGAATAGGAAAATATCTCAGCATAAAGACTTATCATTCTTGGAAATAGCATACACCGCCAACGGCTAGAATACAGCCTGTCAATATATTTTGTATAATAGGACAAAAATGCTTTATCAAAATACGAAATCCCGTAATTTATGCTTAACATATTTGGTAATTAATTCATTTGAATTCAAGCCATAAATTAGCAAAAACAATCTTCAGAAAATCTTTCTAACCACACGCTAAAACACTTGGAAATAAACCAAGGAATAAAATAAATGCAAATTGTTAAAGGCAGACAGTAATCGTCGAACAGGGGTTCGATGATCGTCGACCTAGCTAACAGATCGTCGACTAAAAGCAGAAATCTGTCGAAACAGAAATCGTCGACCAGAAATCGTCGACCAGCTCAAGATATCGTCGACCAACAAAGAATCTATCGAAGCAGAAAACGTCGAACATCTCATGATGTCGACGACTAAGGCAAAAAATCTGTCGAGACAAAAATCGTGAAGCGAGAACACGATCGTAGAACTGCTGATGGCAGATCGTCGACCAACCTTCAGAGCATAATAAACTTGCTCTGAGATCGTCGATCATCGGTCGACGATAATTGTCTTGACTTCAACGATTCAATAGCCCTGCTATCGTCGACCAATGATCGACGATCGCGAGGCCTCGTTCGACGATGGTCGAATGGAAAAAGCCTTAACCAAAAATACATCTAGAACTACTAGCCTAAGCTCTAGGTCAGTTATAAACTGTCCTAGGGAAACTGAACAAGGCCTAATCATGATCATATATAGTTATATGGATCAAGAGGGGCTGGAAAGGGATTACATAAGCCAAATCACATCCAGGGTACCAACAGATCTGAAGAGTCATGATTATCTGGTATGCGTGTTTCCCTCTTTAAAAATTTAAAAAATATATATATATAGAAATAGTTTAGGGGCAAACAGTCTACATTTTGTCGAAAGAAATTGTCCGATTCCGCCGACATTCCTCCCGACGATTCATATGTAGTGGAGAGGTTCGTCACTTTATTCCCCATTGAGTCATTCCGTGCGAGCCCTCTCATCATGGTCAACAGTTACAGAAGTTTACAGTCTTCCAAAGCTCTTACAGTCACCAGCAAGCTCATTTCTAGAGATGTCGGTTTCCACAGAACGTCCAGAGTTTCAGCAGAAAAAGTTTGATTTTAGTTATATTTATTATGGCTCCTTGATGCACAAGCAGTTTGTCTAGTGGTGGAGAATTGGTTCACACAAGGTTTGCTTCTGCCTCAGATGAGTTCAAGAATGTAATTCTCATGTTGGAAATAGCAGGCCTCTCGTTTCTCCTCGAACACCTATGCAAGGTATTGGATAAGGATGTCCTTGAGTTCTTTCAGAATACTAAGCTTCGACGTGAAGATATTGTAATCAAAAGCAGAGTGCGTTAGGTTAAGGTTAAGGTGAAGGCTTCTCTCCTCACTCGGCTCTTGAGTCTTCCAACTTGTGACGAAGCCGATCACCTTGAAGAGGAAGACTTTACAAGAGCCATGTTTTTCTGTGGACTGCCCAGAGGAACCAAAGCTGTCAAGAGAAAAGGCATGAATGAGGAAGGAAAGTTGTTGTCATACATCATAGGAAATGTACTGTTATGCAAGACTGGTTCCCATGACTACCTATCTTCAGAGATGTTCAATATTCTTGTGGCGATCATCTGCCGAAAGAAGATGGATTTGGGTGCTATCCTGTTTGCTCTGATCAAAGGTAGCCTCAGCGATTTAAATGTTGGAAGGATTCTGAGTTTGTTCTTGAATCAAATAGACAGAGATACAATTGACATGTCCAAAGATTTCCTTATACACCACCTGGAGAAAATCGATTCATCCATATTCTCACGGTGGGATAGGAAAATATAAAGGCCACGAGGATTCAGAGACCTGCTTGAGGTAGAGAAAGAGGACGTACCTGAGGACAAGATTCTTCTTCTACACTTAGTTAAATTCCTGATAGATTGAGTGCAGGAGTTGAGGGGATCCAGTTGATACAAAATTGGCCACTGAGATAGTGCCCTTGAGTGTTCCCACAGCTATAGAGACAGATGCACTAGTCAATTCTGAGCCAGAGATTTCAGCTACAGATGCAGAGATTCCAGTTATAGCTCCAAATGCAGCAGAGACAGTTCCAAAGCAAGTTGATATTCTTACCGAGATTGTAGAGATTGCGCATACTGCTGTTGATGAGTTAGTGCCTGATATGGATGAGAATGATAATGTTGCTATTGGTAATTGTGCCCTATAATGTTCCTCAGGATTTGAGGAGGCATCACTAATCATGCTAAGTGGCATAGATGTATTTGATGTGTGCTTAAGTTCATGCATGCAGGTTATCCTTGTTTGGACAGGTGAACAAAAAGGGTAAGCTGGAAGTCAGGTAATTTAACTAAGGAAAAAGCATTGAGTGATGAAGGCACACTCAACGCTCTCAACTCCAAAGACAGTTGGGACAGTTGAGAAGAATGTCTAAGGCAAAAGCATCGAGACAGTTGAGACAGCTGAGAAGATTGTCTCAGCATAACTGTTGAGACAGTTGAGAAGCTTAATGCAAAGCGTTGATAGAAGGATTGGTCTCAGCTGAACCGCTGAGATAGGAGATAGTTTATGTTGAGAATAAGAAACCGCTGAGACAGTTGAGAAGAAACAACATAGATAGAAGATTATCACAGCTGCGAAGAAGAAACCGCTGAAACAGTTTAGAAGAATCGATGAGACAGAGCCAGCAGAATTTCTCTAAGTCTAGAAGCATTGAGTGAGGCAGGCTAACTTAACGCTTCTAAAGAAGAGCTTAGTTTAGAATTCGTCAAACTGAATTCTGAGTTCGTCGAGGTGAGGTCATCTTTCATCGAGCTAAAGTTAAAGTTTGAAGATTCTGAGTTCGTCGAGCTCCGTTCAGAATTCGTCAAACTGATTTCAGAATTCGTCGAACCAAGCTCACCTTTCGTCAAGCTCAAGTTAAAGGTTGAATATTCTGAGTTCGCCGAGCTCAGTTCATAATTCATTGAACTGATTTCAGAATTCGTCGAACCCAGCTCACCTTTCGTCGAGCTCAAGTTAAAGCTTGAAGATTCTTAGTTAGTCGAACTGATTTACAAATTTGTCGAACCCATCTCTCGATTCATCGAGTGTAGACAAAGTACTTCATGACGTTACGAGAAAGCTATAGTAGAGCCAGAAGCTACTGTTTGTGCTCTTCTGAGGGAAGTGGCACTGACCATCCTTGGCGGCGCCCACATTCAATTGTGTCGTTGATTCAAATCAACAGATATAAAAGGAAAAGAAGAGAAGGTATTAGGTTTAACGAATATAGAAACAAAAAAGAAAATGAAAATAGAGGCGGCTGGACTTCATCTTCTTCGACGAGCTTGAAATCCAAGTCCAGCAGAGCTAGCTAGAAAGGCAGAGAAAGATAATTGAAGCTTCTTCAAGTTCAGCAAGTTTGTTCTATGTAAAACAAGGTAGCTTATTATTCCAATCAATAAGGAGAGATAGCTGTGTGAAGGTCCGTCAGCCTTCAATAGCAGATAGTGTTCTTCAGTGTAGTAGAGAAGGAGCTAGCTGTAGAAGAAGACTAATTCCTTCTACAGCAAGAGAGTTGGACTGATATCTGCTCAGCCCAGCAAGGTAGACTCTGAGATTTTTCTCAAAGTCAAGGTTTATTTTAATTCAACATCTTGATTAATTTTCTATAGGATTCATCTTGTCTTAATCTCAGCTATAGGGCACTTTTTTCCTGAGTTGTAGGTGACTAATTAGTCACTGGGGTAGGTGCCCTATTGGCGTACTGAAGTAGGATCCAAGTGTGGATCTGAGGCAGGGCAGTCCACCCAGCCTGAGTGTAGGGCCTAGTGCTTGAGGTAGTTGACTGTTGAGTCACAAAGCTATAGGTGACAAGTGTGTCACTGAGTTATAGGCCTTGGAGGAGGTTGAGTTGTAGGTGCCTGGAAGGGCACTGAGGTAGGTACCTAGAAGGGTACTGAGCTGTAGGAGTGTTGCAGCACTATGAGAGTAAGGCCTTGTGCCTGAAGTTGTTGGGCTGAGAAGCCTGAGCTTAGGCCTTAGAGATAAGGCTGAGGTAGGTGGTTTGTGGACCACTGAGCTATAGGAGCACTACATGGTTCTGATGTTGGAACCTTTATAGTTCTGAGGTAGGGTTCTGAAGAGAACTTGAGTGTAAGGCTGAGGGCCTGAGGTGTAAGCTCTGAGGAGCATTTGGAGGAGTTTGTGCCTTGTCTAGCATATGTTAGAAAGGTGGGAAGGAAAGTGGATGTACCCAATTGGGGAACCACTATAAATATCTGTGTGCTATGATGTATTGCTTGTTCTTATTTTATATTGCAGGTACTAAGGACAAGCTCAAGATCACTTTGAAAAGAAAACAACAAAAAGACTTAAGAAAGTTCAAACATTCAAACACCTATTCACCCACCCCCCCCCCCACCCCCCCCCACCCCCCCACCCCCCCCCCCCCCCCCCCCCCCCCCCGCTATGTGACTAGCTAACCTTGAAGTAATAACTTTCAAGTGGTATCAGAAAGAGGTTACTCAAAAAGGATCTAAAAATCTGAGTATACCTCCAAGGTTAGCTATAAGATATAATTATGAGGTCAGGAATGAACTATAAGGATCTAGGGGCCATGAAGCTTCCAATCTACAGGAAGAAAGGATTTGGCCTCTAGAAGCAAATGGTCAGACTATTCATGAAAGCATCTGACCATAGGATCAATGTAACTGTAGTGGAAGGTCCTTTTATCTCCACAAAGGCTTCCACCATAGATCCAACTCTGAGAGTGCCCAAGGCATATACAGAGATGGACATAGATGAAGTAATTATGTCCACCATGGACAAAAGAGCACAAAACATTATAGCCAGTGCCATTGATGACTCAACCTTCCAAAATCTTATATACTGCAAGACCTTCCAAAGAAATGTGGGACACTCTCGTGGTCTACATGGAAGGCTCTGAGGAAGTTAGAGATGATAGGAAGTCCATGCTCAACCAAGAGTATGAGGCTTTCAGACAAAGCAAATCTGAAAATGTAGTTGACTACTTTGAGAGGTTCTTTAGTACAATTAATGCACTAAGAACCTATGGTTGGGTCTTCAACAATTATGAGCTGAATGACAAGTTCCTTAGATCTCTCACTAGAGATTTGGACACAAAGATTTTTGCCATTAAGGAAATGGCTAAGCTGGCAGACACTCCTCCACCAACTCTCTTTGGAAAGCTGTTATCCTATGAAATGTAGCTGGCTACTAGACTAGAAGAGGAGAAGTGCAGCCAATCAAATTCCAAGGATAAGTCTGTAGCATACAAGGCAGAGGCCCCAAGAAGGAGCAGAAGAAAGACTCCATCACCACCAAGGAGGGAAGATGAATCAAGCTCAGAAATATCTGAGTCAAGCTCATCAGACAACCACATGTCTGATAAAGATCTAGCTGCCTTCTCTAGGAAATTTCAGAGGTTCATGAAGAAGAAGGACTGGAGAAGCAAGCCATCATCATCATCTTCTTATCATAGGAAGACATCCAAGGATGACAGGTATGTACCTAAAACCAGTAAACAGATTTCTTCTAATGTCATCTATTATTATTGCAGCAAGGCTGGGCATGTCATTGCTGACTGCCCAGTCAAAAGAAAGGAAGAAGATGAGAAGAAGAAGAAAACACATCACCATCACCACAAGGACAAGAAGAAGGAGAAGTGATTCATGGCTAAGATGGAGTGAAGCTGGACAGATTCTTCCTCCTCAGAATCTAAAGATGAAAAGGAAGAAGCCTATATAAGGCTGATGTCTGTTGCTACAGAACCAAAATAAGAAGAGGAATATCATGCTGCCTTGAAAGGAATCGGGGGCCCTCTGTCATACTTTGACAATGATAATGAGGAGGATGAAGAAGAAATTGGATGTCATGGCTTAATGACAATGACTGAAGATGAAAGAAGTCAAGAAGATTCAGAATAAAGTAAGGTACAAATTCTCTCCATTTCTACATCTTCCTCTGACTATGAAACCAGTCCAGATACTGGTGCATCTTTATCGTATGATAAAGATTGCTCAGAATCTTAGACTGATCTCAATTAATTGATTGACAAGTATAGACTGCTCCTAAATGCTCTAAAGAAGAGTTGAATTCTTGCCAAAAGGCAAGCCAAGGAGATTGAAGTCCTGAAGCCTTATAAAACTCTTTATAACAATAAATCTATTAAGTTTTATGAGAAAATTCATGAGGTGTCTGAACTCAAAAAATGTCTTGAGTGTTAGACCAAGCTTCTAGAAGAGAAGAATAAGCATATTAGATATCTGGAACAAAAGTTCATAGAGAAATTGGTGACTATGATTAACCCTTCTCAGTCACAGGGTCAGTTGCCAAAAGTTGTAACCGGCCAAGTCTCTGAGAAGCTGGGTATTAATCACATTAATCATCATTTCAAATCTGAATTCCCTAATAAGAAGACAGTGTTTCAAAAAGCAAATTTACCTTCTATAACTTTCAAGTTTGCTCCTCCCCATAAGGATCAATCAAATGTGTGCTCTACTAGTGGGGTAAAGACACATGATCTCAGAAGGAATGATTCTTCCCACTCTAGCCATAAAGCTCAGGATAAGCTCTTTAGATTTTGATCCAAATATCCTATATCTAAAGAGTTGAGAGAGACCACTAGATGGAAGGCTCCAAAAATACAATTGGCCCATCCTAACCACCTGTATTTAGTTACTTTAGCACCTTCACTCAGGAAGAAGGAAGCAGCAACATTCAATGCTCATCCAGAAAAATTGGGGGCTGCTCACTTCTCTCATGGACAGTAATTCTGTACTGTCCAGAAGAGAAGATACAACTTTCATAAATGTTGGTGTTGTGGAAAAGTGGGCCACTTTTCCATTGATTGTTGGCATAACCTGAATGTGTCTAGTGGACAGAAAGGTGTTCAGCCCAGGCAGAGAGTTGGGCAAAAGTTCTATAAAGCTAACATGAACCTAGGACCCAATAAGTATTGGGTTCCTAAGGGAAAGTAAAATCTGTTTTGCAGGATAGTCCAAATACCTATCTAGATAAGACTTGGTATTTGGACAAAGGATGTTCCAGGCAAATGTCTGGTAAAAGTTGATTGCTCAAGGACTATGGTACAAGTGTAGCAAGGAACAAAGGTTGAGGTTGATAAGAGTGAAATCCTCAAGGGATAAAGGCTAACAACCTCAAGGTAAGTCTCTCTCTCTTTTATACAGAGACTAAGTTTGCAGATTTATTAACTAAGACAGATGTGCTTACGATAAAACAAATCAAGCACATCATTTGTAAAATAATAATTTTCTTATCTATCAAAATGATCTGCATTATTAAAATTTGTTGCTTTTACCCTCTAGATCAAATTTCCTGTAAATAAGTGCTTGATAAAGTTTGCTAATTAACAACTACCTTATTAGCATAATAGGTCTACATTATACTTAGAATTGATAAAATATTTGTATAATGGTGAGACAAATAGAATGTACATCCAGTCAGTGAGAGGAAGCTACAAATTAATCAGGCATTAAGTGAATAAAAGAAAAGTTGAGAGGTATAATAGAAGAACTAAGTGCCATGTATCATAACAGGAAGCCTAGAGCAAGCCATAAAGCCTAAAAGTACTAAATTAAGTCTAAAAATGTTTAATTGGTTAATCTAATGATAAGGTAATTAAACTTTTTCACTATATATATAAAGGCGACAAGAAACGAAAATATACACCACTGTTAAAAGCTTTAACCCTAGCCGTCGAGACCGAAACCTTCTCAGCGTCTTACAGTACTGACTCAATGGTGCCAAAGATCTCAAATGAGCTCCAGGAGGGCTATGAAAATGTGAGGAATGGATTCAGTCATGCCTCGCCAGAGATTAAGGAAGTCTTAAGGATGATTGAGACCACAGGTTTGGATTACACCCTTTTTGAACCCTCCACCATTCTTTGAGAAGAGGTAATAGAATTCTTCTTCAACGTCAAGGTATCGTCCACTCAAGACTCACTTAATTCTAATATTGAGGAGATCAAGATTAAGGTAAACCCTAAGAGACTTGGCAAAGCTCTTAAACTACTTGTTAGATCCTTAGTTCGATTTGGGCTAGGTTCACTAAATTAGGTTAAGTCTGGCCCATATTGTATAGCCAGGGTCAAGTCTGGTAGTCTTAGAGTTTAGGCTTGTAATTAGGTTCAACCTTCATGGAACAGCCAGCAGAGGACCTCAGAAGACTCAGACTTAGAAGATTTATAGAATAGAATGATCAGTTCGAAGTTCTTCGAACTCAGCTCAACGATCGTCAATCTCAGATCGACGAACTAAGAGTTAGTTCTCTGAGCTGAGCTCGACGATATTCGAGCTCAAGTCGAAGATCGATTCTTTCAGACAGATTCTCAGCTCGATTAACTCAGAGCACAGAATTTGCAAGTTATTCTTTGAATGCAGTTTGCAGAGCTCAGGTCGAAGAACAGGAATTCTCAGGTCGACGAACTTGGAACTCAGGTCGACGAATTCCATTCAGAGGTCGACGAATTCTGTTCCGAGCCAGAATGAGAAGTTTTCCATACTTATGTCCCTTACTTTCTATATTATCTAGCAGTATTATTCCTGAGTAATTAATGTTAATATTCCCCTGAATATAGTCGTTATTGACAGCATTAATTATGGTTTTCATCAGGGTAATTACTTGCTTATTTTATTAGGGACAGTTGGGGAAACTCATTTATGACAGTTACTCAAGCCATTTGTATTCTCCAGATCCTTCAGCAATTAATGCAAGAATTCAAATTCAAAGGAGATTTTCTAACTACAGATTATAAAAGAGTTTTTCTCTTTTCAGTTGATGCATGCTTAGCCAGATCATCAAAGAACATTTAGTACACAAGAATACTGAGATACACAGACTGAACATTCATAACTCTCTACCAGTGTAGAAAACATTCTGTTTTCTTCCTTATCAATTCTGAAGACTGAACAAGAACATTCATTACTATCAAGAGTCTTCTTTAATCTTTTCCTCCAGAAACATTCAAGGACAACTCATCTTGATTCACTCATAAAGTTGCATGACTGTTTTCAGATAAGGCTAAAGACCAACACCCTGAAGTAAAGCTTCCAGTCTTCCTGAACCATTCAATATCTTAGGGGGAGCTTTGACAACATCAAGATCCACTAGTCTTCTTTGTTGATTAGAGAAAGAGAAGACACCATCACCTCCTCTCACCTCCTGTAAAAGGGTTTTTAACTCCCTTCAAAAGTTAACCACTTGGTTGTCAAGTCTCCTGATCAAAATACTTGGGTTAGTTTTTGGGCACCTAATTAAAAGCCTAAAGGGTTCTTATATCTCCCTGCAAATAGATATTATGGTGGCAGTCACCAGATCAAAAACCTGTTAGTGGGTTCCTACCAGGTTGGTAGAAGAGTGGATGTACCCAGGTTGGGGAACCACTATAAAATTTCTTCTATTGTCTGGTTGTGTTCATTCTCTTTTTGTTCTTGTTGTGCTGTGATAAGAAGATAGATTAGCTTAACCTACTTTTATTTCTTTCTATATTATTATTGATATCACCTATTTAAACTTTGATATAAAACTTAAAAACAGCCAAAGTTTTAAATACTCTATTCACCCCCCCCCCTCTAGAGTAAATTGGATCTAACCCTATCTTTCAATTGGTATTAGAGGGGTGTTCCTTTGGTTGTACAAGCTAACACTTGAACCAAAAGATCCTTGCTAGATCTGATTTTCTTTTCCTAGTTTTTTTGTTCTCACAAAATGGCACAGAACAAAGACTATGGAAGCACCAGACCTTCAGTTTGCAACTTAAATAAGTTTGCTATCTGGAAGGCAAGAATCAAATTATATATGAACTCTATTGATGAGGACATCTTCAATTCTATTTTGACAGGACCTCTAGTTCCAAAGACTGCATCCACATCAACATTAAATACTAATATTGTTCCACCACCTGAGTGGACAGATGCTAAAAAGAAGGCCAAGATAGTTGATGCAAAGGCCATGAATATTCTGGCTCAAACAATGTCTGATGATATTTTCCAGAAGGTGGCTGAATACACATCAGCCAAGGCAACATGGGACTCACTTAACCAGATAGTTGCCAGTTCAGCTGATGAGAGAAAGGATAAGAGATCCAATCTCATCTCACAATATAAGAACTTTAATAAGGATGAATCAGAGTCTGTTGGTGACATATACAACAGACTGAGCTCAATAATCAATGAGTTGAAGACTCTAGACAAAGACATCACCCTTACTGAAGTAAATGACAAGATCCTCATGTTCTTCCCTAGCTCATGGGATTCAAGAATCTGGCCTATCAAGGAAGCCAAAAGTCTAAATGAGATTTCCACGAAATCTCTACTTGGAAAGCTCAAGTCTTATGAGCAACTGATAAAGTCTAGAGAGGCTACAGAACAGAAGACCCCTTCATCAAGCAGAAAGGAGCAAAGTATTTTATTCAAAGCAAATGAAGAATTAGAATTCCAAGTAGTCAATGAAGAATTTCTGAGTCTCATAGCAAAGTGATTCTACAAGATGGGCAAGAAAGACTTCAGGAGGAAGTCATTGAGGCAAGATGATAAGCCTAGGTATGACAAGACTCCTACTAAAGAAGTTGTTTGTTTTGGCTGCAAGAAGCGTAGACATTTTATCTTTGAGTGTCCAAAGAACCAAAAGAAAGAGAGAAGAAGAGAAAAAGAAACAAGGAAACAGCAATACAACAAGCCCTCCTCTAGCAAGTACAAAAGGAAGGAGAAAGGCTTTGTGGCTGAGACATGGAGTGAGACTGAAGATGAATCTTCATCTTCAAACTCCAGTGAAGATGAAGAGGAAGCAAAAGAAAAGGAGATTTGTCTGATGGCCATCAATGCATCAGGCAGTTGTTCAGAAGCAGAAGCTGAACAATCAAACAATGAAGACTCTGAATCTGAGGAAGATCAGGTATTGTCTTCATTTTACTTTAATTCAGATGAATTTAAAGCTAAATTTAAATCTTTATG
Source organism: Platanthera zijinensis (assembly GCA_039513925.1). Taxonomy (NCBI): domain Eukaryota; kingdom Viridiplantae; phylum Streptophyta; class Magnoliopsida; order Asparagales; family Orchidaceae; genus Platanthera; species Platanthera zijinensis. Next base: position 152,098,530 of record CM077082.1, on the reverse strand, counting down.
TCTTGATTTAATTAACTCCAAAAAATTAATTAAGCAACTTAGAGAGAAATTAAATGAACAAGAAAACCTTCTTTCTGAAAATAATAAGTTAAAGGATGAAATCACTCTAGCTAATAAACAAATCATTAAATTAAAGACTGAATTATCTGGGGCAAGGCAACTTGAAGAATCCTTGAATGGGAGAAGTATCAAGCTGATGAACATCACAAACACAGTGAATGCCAGACTCAATGGCAAGCTGGGCTTAGGGGCTTCATCAAGCCAACCCCCACTGATTCAGAAGAACATATTAACAACCCCTATAAAATTTGTTTCTGAAAATGGTAAATAGAAAATATAAGATAATAATGTTAATCAAACAGAACTTAAACATAAGAATAAGAAAAGGAGAAAGAGTAAGAAAAATCTTAACCAGAACTATGTTCAGCAGATTTCGTCGAACTCAGATCGACGAAATGTGTATAGTTCGTCGAACTCAAGTCGACGAACTCCGAACGCAAACTTCTATTATAACTATTCTATGAATTACGATCAACTAAACAAGTATGGTTCATCGGCCAGAGATCGACGAAATTGGGGCCTAGAAAATGAATACTTTCATTCTCTGAGTGGAGTTTGACGAACTCATCCCCGTTCGTTGACCTCAGATTGACAAACGTACCAGAATTCGTCGACCCCAGTTTGTAATAACAGAAACTTTAATTCTAATAGGAATTTTAATCAACAAAGACAAAATATTAATCCTTTTAACCAATAGATAATTCCACCTAGAAGATATCATCCCTTAGGTTACAAAAATCAAACTGAATATTCATGTATTTCCAGCTTTAGTTATGTAAATAAACAAGGACCCAAGGTAACCAGTGTTAAGAATAACTAATTCTTATTAGTGCAGGTGAAGAGCTGTCCAGCTTTAAAACAGCAATGGTATCTGGACAGTTGATGCTCCAAGCATATGACTGGCAGCAAGGATAACTTAATTAATTACAAGTCCAAGCTGGGACCAAAGGTGATCTTTGGTAACTCCAATTGTGGCCAGACTGAAGGCTTTGGAGAAGTCATGGTTTGGGAAGTAACCTTCAAAAAGGTTGCATATATAAGTGGACTAAAGCATAACCTCATCTCCATAAGTCAATTATGTGATGAAGGTTATCAGGTATCTTTTAACTGAAGCTCTTGTATTATTTATTCTAAAGAAAACAAAACTGTTTTAATTGGAAATAGACAAGGCAACATATATATAGTAGATTTTCAATCAGCTGTTTCAAATATTTGTCTTTTTAATCAGGTTAGCAATCAAAATGATTTATGGCATAAAAGACTAGGATATGTAAATCTGAAAAAAAAAATTACTAAGTTATCTAAGGACAACCTTATTAGAGGATTGCCTTCTGGTCCCTACAAGAAGGAAGGCCTCGACAGGTCTTGTCAATTAGGCAAGCAAACAAAATCTAGGTTTAAATTTATAAATAAAAGTGATTCACCTAGGATCTTGTACATGCTACATATGGACATCTTTGGCCCTATTGCTATACAAAGCCTAGGAGGGAAATCCTATACTTTATTTATTGTAGATGACTTCTCAAGATTCACTTGGGTGTTCTTTCTGAGATCTAAGTAAGATAACTTCAAGGTTCTTATAGATTTTCTCAATACCTTACAGATTGAGTACTCTACTACAGTTGCATTGATCAAAAGTGATCATGGTACTGAGTTTGAGTCTCTTTTTATGCAAGAGTTCTGTGAGAAAGAAGGTATCAGGCACTACTTCTCAGCTCCTAGAACTCCTTAACAAAATGGGGTAGCTGAAAGGAAGAATAGAACCCTAATTGTAAGCTACAGGCACATTACTTGCAGATGCTTACATGCCCCTCTCCTTTTGGGCAGAGGTTGTGAGCACAGCAAACTATGTACTGAACAGAAGTTTAATACACAAACTTAAGAATAAGACTCCCTATGAATTTCTTAAAGGGAAGAAACCTAAAATCACTTATTTTAAAGTATTTTGGTTGTATATTATATTCATAATAACAACAAGAAATAAATTAGAAAGTTTGAAGCCAAAGCTGCAGTGGGAATCTTTCTAGGATATTCCCAAGTCAGAAAGGCTTATAAGGTTTTTAATAAATCTACCTTAAAAATTGAGGAATCAGTTCATGTGACTTTTGATGAAGCTAACATGTATTATAAGGAGAAAGAAATTTCTACCAGTAGCTCATTGCAGGTATCTTACTTGTGTGAGATATTGGATGATATAGACCTCACCCAAGAGGCTCCATCTAATCCCTCTCCACAAGCTATTGAAGATGATAGTGAAGAAGATAACTTGGATTCTTCTGACACTCTCCAAACAACTAACACAATTCCACAAGAGGAATTAATCCCTCAAGCTATAACTCAAACTCCTCCCACTGATCTTGTCATACTTAAAGACCATCCCATATCTCTAGTGCTTGGAGATATATCAGCTGGTGTGCAAACAAGGCATCAGCTCAACCCTGACTTGATGTTTGCTTGTTTCCTCTCTCAACTTGAGCCCCATTCCATCAAAGATGCAGAACAAGATCCTAACTGGATCATTACAATATAAGTGGAGCTTAATCAATTTGAGAGATGTAGAGTTTGGGATTTGGTTCCTAGACCCAAAGACTACCCAGTCATTGGAACCAAATGGGTGTTCATAAATAAATTGGATGCTGATGGTAACATTATAAGGAACAAAGCAGGGCTAGTGGCTCAAGGCTACCTATAGGAGGAAGGAATTGATTATGACCAGACCTTTGCTCCAGTGGCAAGGCTTGAAGGCATAAGAATTTTCTTAGCTTATGCTGCCTACAAAAGGTTCAAAGTCAACCAGATGGATGTAAAGAGTGATTTTATCAGTGGTGAACTCAAAGAGGAAGTATATGTGGAGCAACCACCATGTTTTATCTCACCAACTCATCCCTCTTTTGTCTTTAGATTTCATAAAGCTCTATATGGTTTAAAGCAAGCTCCAAGAGCTTGGTATGTGACCTTAGCTATCTTTCTGTTAGAGCATAAATTTTCTAGAGGCATTGTAGATAGGACTCTTTTGATTAGACATTATAAAGATAAAATTTTGTTACTACAAATATATGTAGATGACATTATATTTGGCTCTACAGATCCCAAACTATGCAAAAAGTTTTCTGACCTTATGCATTCAAAGTTTGAGATGAGTAGCATGGGTGAGCTCTCCTACTTCCTTGGTCTCCAAGTGAAGCAGACCACTAATAGCATCTTCATATCTCAATCCAAGTATGCTAAAGAGCTGATAAAAAGGTTTGGGATGGCTGATGCCTCAGCTAAGAAAACACCCATGGCTACAAATGTTGTGATTCATTCTGATGAACATGGGAAACCTCTTGATTAGAAATTATATAGGGTCATTTTTGGGTCCATGTTATATCTCACAGCAAGTAGGCCAAATATTATGTTTGTTACCTGTCTTTGTGATAGGTTCCAGGTGAACCCTAAAGAATCTCACCTTATTTTGCTAAAAAGTATTTTAAGATATATAAAGAGTTGCCCTAATTTAGGACTCTGGTATCCAACAGAGTCAGAATTTGAGTTAACTGGATACTCTGATGCTGACTTTGCTGGATGTAGAGTGGACAGGAAGAGCACATCAGGAACATGTCAGTTCCTTGGTGCTAGACTTATCTCCTGATTTTGCAAAATGCAAACATCTGTGTCTACATCAACAGTAGAAGCTGAGTACATAGCAGCTGGCAGTTGCAGTTCACAGATGCTGTGAATTCAAAACCAACTCCTAGATTATGGATATAACTTAAATAATTCAACTCTACTTTGTGACAATACTAGTGCAATTTCTATTACAAAAAATCTAGTTCATCATTGTAGAACTAAGCATATAAAGATAAGGCATCATTTCATTAGAGAGTGTGTGGACAAAAAGAAAATTAATCTTATCAACATCTACACTGATTTGCAAAGACAGATATCTTCACCAAACCCTTGGATGAGAGGAACCATCTGTTCTTTCTAAATTAGCTTGGTATGATCAATGGAGAAGCTTTAATTTAACTTTCTTTCTGTGGTCGAAGAATTTGCCACAGTTCGTCAACCGGAGATCGACGAACTGAGAAAAGTTCTTAAGAAAATTCGTCGACCTGAGATCGACAAACTCTCTATGTAAGTCATTTTCATCGACCAGAGATCGACAAACTCTCTATGTAAGTCATTTTCATCGACCAGAGATAGACGATCTGGCTTCAGAAAATTTTCGTCGACCTGAGAACGATGAAAAGTTTTCCCTTCTTCAAACTGAGATCGACGAACTCTTTTGTCAATAAAATATTTCGTCGACCTCAGATCGAAGAATTTTTCAAGATTTCGCAGGACGGAGTTTGTCATTTTATATTCTGAAAAACCATATATCTAGGTTTTCTTCGAGCTCCATCCCGTGCTTTCTATTTCCCTTGCACTTGGTCTCTCTATTTTCCTTTTGTAGGTGATAATGGCGATTCCAGCGAGCACTCTTGCGGCAATGAAGTTTGATATGGGATTTGATATAGATTTCGAGTCATTCTAACACTCCGATCAGATTTTCCTTGACATTCTGAAATTGTTTGAAGATCTACAGTTGAAGAATATTATGACCAGAAGAATAAAGATTGCTGCGACAGAAGTTCAAGAATGGGTTTTCACCTCCTCCTCTCCTGATGCTGATACTTTGATAGGAATAATATCGGGTAACACAGTTTCTCTTACCCCCCGTCTTTCTAAAATTTTTGGATTAATGAATGGAGAAGAAGAGTAAGAAATAGACAGTTCTGAATCTGATGAGATGTTGATCAAGATGGGTTATTATGGAGAAAATCCCAATAAACTGCTAAAGAAACACCTATCTACTGATTATAAGTTTCTGGCAGATGTTGTGGGTAAGGTGTTGCTTGGAAAGCACACAGCCCATGACTATATCACCAGGCAGAAGTTCCTGGTGATGTGTGCTGTGGTCAACAATAAGCCCGTGAACTTGGCTAGGATTATGTTTGAGATGATTAAGAAGAAGAATACAAAGAAAGAGGTGTGCTATGGAAGGATTCTTGGAATCTTCCTTCAAGCCAAGGCTTCTTAATCCCTGGTCTCCCAGGCCATATTTAACAATGCCTCCAAGAGGCTTACTTGCGCCTTATTTGGCAGGTGGGAGAGGAATATCTCCAAGCCATCAAAGGATTCTTCCACCTCCAGGACTTCTGAGGATACCAGAGCAGTAACAACTGCTCCTCCACCCCCAGAAGATGCCCCTTCCATCAGGATTCCATCCCCTCCATCTTCATCTCAACAACTAACACCTCCTCAAGTTCTACCACCCTCAACCCTCCAACAAACATCCATATCTCCAGCCCATACACCAACACCTTCGGCTTTCCCACTCTAACATACTTCATCAGTTCATACTCCTGAACATCAACCATCTCCACCTAATTCTCCATTGCATGCTACTCCACCTCACATCCCAGAGCATGTCACTCATCCTCAGTCCCCTCTTCCTCCACATCTTGCTGATATCCCCCTACACAACATATCACCCATACAATCATTTAATCTGTTATCATCCCCCATCCATACTCCATCACCTCAAGATGAGCATATGTCAGATTCCACTACCTTCCCTTCAACCTCATCCCTCAATCCTTCTGTATCAACTTAGACACCCTCTGAGTTCATGTAAATGGATCCCCTTTCCATTTCCTCTTTTCTACAAACCATCACTCCACTTCTGCAATGACTCATAGTAGAGACAATTAAACCTCTTGCTGACTCTATTTCCTCCCTCTCTGCTCTTCTGCCGACTACCATTTCTATCCCTTATTATGGGGGACTAGCTATAGGACCCTCTATAGCTAGGCAGGGGGAGATATCCAGGGAAGAAGCTCTAGTTTCTCCTCCTCCAGCAGCAGCAGAAGCAGCTACAATTTTGCAGTTAGTTGAGTTCACAGCAACAGATGTACAAATGGTTATAGAGGCTGAATCAATTGATTCTGATATGTACAGTGTAGATGAGCAAGCTGCTCCCTCAGAGTTTGTGACTGTTGGTGATTCTTTTATCAATCCCACGGTATATTTGTTTAATTTATTGAAACCTTTGTTTATGGATATATAAATTATCTTCCAGCAGTTTATCGAGAGCCATCCTTGGATATAGTGTGTTACACTCCTCAAATAAGTCCTGAAGTTGTTAAACAACTAAAGGCAAGTTTTGCTACTAACATGGTTGTGGAACCTTCAGGCCCAACTTATGTGATGGATGATAGCCCAATCCCAAATTTAGATGATTTGATTGCTCAGGATGTGGCTCAAGAACTTGCACAGATTCAGAATGATCTTGAAATGAATAAATTTCTGTTGACTGACAAAGATATAGAAGATTATCAGATGATCACTGAGAGTATTACTCTACCTGAAGTTGCTGAACCTCAAGCACTTCCTCAGGCTGAAAGAAAAATTTCAAAGGAAACTATAAAAGAGATAGATGCATTGTATGATAATCCTCATGGTTCTTCTGATGAGGACGTAGATGATGATGATTTTGATGAATCTGATGACCCTAAGTGTAAGAAGAAAGCTGTAAAGAAGAAAAAAGTGGTTCCAAAGGCTGTTCTAAAGCCTAACCCCACTCATGACACACCTTATTACATCATGAACAAGATTACTCCATACCCAGGGATGCTGATGAGTTGTAAATATACCTATATTTTTGTATTTTATCTAAGTCATTTTTGTTTAGTTTTATTGTTTTTAGCTTGTTTTATTCAATAAAATGTTTCTTTTTGTAAAAATTATACTAACTTAGCTTTATTTTTGTTTTCTGAAAAATTTCAGAAAAACTCAATTTTTGACCTGTCATGCCCGTGACCATGCCCGGCACGCCCGTGTCGACACTCAACGCCTTCCGCCAGTCGACACTCAATGATTTTACTGTTCAACACTCAACGCCGTCCAGACACGCCACAGTCACGCCCGTGTCCAAGACCCGTCACGCCCGTGTCAATGTCGACACTCAATGCTTTTTCAACACTCAACGCTAACAATATAAGAACTTCCAGCTGTCCAAGTCACGCCCCCTGACACGCCCATGACCAAGCCTGTCATGCCCGTGACCGCCACGTGTTCCTTCAAGAAGCTTCCAGATCGTCGACCAGCGCTCGAAGATCGTCGACCACTGCCTGACACGCCCGTGTCTGACACCTGTCACGCCCGTGACCGCCACATGTCACTCCCCGACCTTCCAGAACGAAGCCAGCTAGCCAAAGTCGCCAAGTCAACCACGTCTTTGACTGACACGCCCCCTGTCACGCCCGTGACCCAGGGCATGTCAAGCACGAATTTTTGTCTATAAATAAAAGCTTTCAGAAAGCTTTTCTGGTCCACTTTTTTGACCACTTTGCTTAGGGCAGGTGCTGCCCAAATGGATCCAAATGCTTATGTAAGGGAATTTTACCCCCCCCCCCCTCTCTCTCTTAGTTTGTATTAGGATGTTTTCTTTACTTTGTAATAGCCTTTTTATTAATAAAATGCTAGAATTTTCTCTCTTGCATCGTATGGAAATTCATGGAAGCACCCTACTCTATGTGATTTTTAGTTCTCTTTTTTGTGTGTTTTATGTTTCATGTTTTCTTTTTAGTTTTATAACTCGTTTAGTTTAGGATTTCTTGGCATTTCTAGCCGTTGTAATGTCCATTTTATTTTCATACTCCGCACCTATTTAGCTTTAGATTTCTCTTTTTAGCTTTATTTTCATTCTTAAGGCTTTATAAAAGTATTTTAAAAGGTGTTATTTTTATTTTCTTGAACTTAGGCTCTTTAGGATTGTAAAACTTTTCGTCTTTTTTAGTTTTATTTTCACCTTTTTTTGCTCTTTTATAAAAACCTAAGAATGAAAAAGTCATCGTTTTAATTTTTCGCCAACTTCATCTTTTGCGTTTATTTGCAAAAACTTTTCCCTCGGTTTATTTTTATTTTCTCTTTTTATGACTTTCTACCGCATTCTAGCAGTAGAAATGCAGTTGTTTTAATTTTCTGAGCACTTAGTTTTTCCTTTTTTTTGCAAGTGTGTGCGTGTATGAGTTAGTTTTATGGCTTTATTTCATTTCTGCAGAGTACGTGTGTGCGTATGCATTTATTTCCGCCTACTCGTTAAGAGTTAAATGGCGCTCTGCTTTCATTTACCGCCCACTCGTTTGAGTGGGACTTGTCTTTTTATTGCTTTCCTTTTCTTCCTACTCACTTGAGTAGGTAACTTTGTGTGCGTGTGTGTATCTTAATTCCATGTAGAGTGCGTGTGTGTGTTTTTATTTCAGTAGAGTACGTGCGTGTATGTGATAGATTTACCCCCGCCCACTCATTTGAGTCGGGATTCGCATTTACTGCTTTCTTCTCCCGCCCACTCGCTTGAGCCGGGACTCGCAATTTACAGCTTTCCTTTACTGCTTTATTTACTGCTTTCTTTACTGCTTTCTTTTACCGCTTTCTAGCGTAAGTGTCCCCATTCTGATGAGTGGCTAACCGTCCTTAGCCCTCATTATCGAAGAGCATTGGGACAGATAAAGTAACTTTAAATAATTGAAGGTCCTGTTTTTCAGTTTAATTAAATTTCTTAAGGTTTGCCTCGGGTTAACGACGCGTAGGACCGCATATCGATATGCGGGCTCTATTTCGTTGTCCATACGCAATGCCGAGAGGCCGTGCGTATGGACCGATCACCCTTGGGTAAAGAGAGCTCCGCGCTAACCCTCGAGAGAGGAGGCGCGTGACTCTACCGGATTGGGTTCCCCACCCAATAGCGGGGTTCTTAGCGTAATGCAGGCGTTAAGAGGAATCCTTCGTCGGTCTAGCGATCGGTCGAATAGTCTTAGCGTTCAGGTGAGCGATATTACCTAGAGATAGGTGTGCTCATTTTTGTGGAACCTCCACGGCCAAGTCCCCGCCTTAATTAATTTGAAATTTAGGATCTCTTTTTATTAAAAGTTATTTTAGTTCAATTCTCTTTTTGATATCGTCGCGCTGAGTTCTTCATCGGACATCTGGACTTTATTTCCTGCTTTATTTATTTTCCGCATTTATTTCCTGTTTATTATTATGTTTTATTATTATTATGCACTTTTCATGTTTTCTTTGCCATCTTTTCTTTTTAAACAAACTAAAATATTATCGGTAAAATAATAGGCTTTCGGGGAAAGAGTAGAAATAGGTAAGCCGGCCCCGAGAATAATATGACCCCGATATTCCACATCGGAATATCCTGTACTACACGCGATAGGTGCACTTATCTCCCTCTCATTAAAACTCGGTTTCAAATAAAACCTCCTTCTTTTTTTATAAATAAAAACTGTCCCTTCATAACTAAATAAAAAGAACCTCGTTTTAACCCATCAAGTTTTTGGCGTCGTTGCTGGGGAAAATTTCGATTTACTATTTTGAATTCCTGAAAAGTATTAATTTTACCTTTTATTTCTATAAAAAAAAAATTGGCCAACAACAAAAAAAAATCATAATAATAATATTATTAATAATAATAAATACTTAAAAAATCGAAAAATCAAAAAACTTAAAAACTTTAAAACCTTAAAAATAAAAATCTAAAAAAAAATCAGAAACTTAAAAACAAAAAAAAACATAAAAAATTAAAAAACTAAAAAACTTAAAAAAAACTTATAAAATTAAAAAATTTAAAAACTTAAAAATCAAAAAAAAATGTGATGAAAAATTTTATTTTCAACAAAAATTTTAAAAAATTCAAAAAAAAAATATATATCTTACATTTTTCTTTTATTTTATTTGCCTTTAACTTATTTTCGTTCTATTTTCTTATTTTCTATGTTCCAAAAAATCAAAACAAAAAAACTAAAAACATAAACTTAAAAATCTAAAAAAAAAAATCAAAAAACTAACAAAAAAAATCAATTATATATTTATTTTGTCATTTCGTCCCGCTTCACTATTGTGAGTGCTAGGGGATCGCATACCGGTCACGCTCTTAGCTAAGACGTTAGCTTATGAGTCACACTCACTCACGCCCCCTATCACCCGCACACTTTTTGCTGAATTTATCTTTTTCATTTTTTATATTATATTTTTACTATTTCTTCTAACTTTTGCAGGGCTATACTTAACGGGCCTCCCCGATCACGTTTTCAGGGAAGCTTCTTTAACTCCTGTTTTTTATTTTATTTTGTACATAACTGCTTAAATTTATATATATATATATATATATATATATATATATATATATATTGTTCCTCATACTTAGTGCAACATTGGAGACAATGTTGGACTTAAGTATGAGGGTGTTTCCTATTTTCTGCCTTTTTATTTCTTGCACTTAATAAAAAATTCAAAAAAATTGGCAAAAATTAAAAAACCTCAGAAATAAATAAATATTTTCATGCTTTAATAATAAAAAAATAATATAAAAAATAATATAAAATATATATTTTAAAAAAAAATTGAATTAATCATCGCTCCGCGACGTTCGACTCATCGAACCAGCCACAAATAAGAGTCTGTTCGCGGGCGATCCTTTTTTTTACTTTGTAAATATTTTGTAAAAATTCTCGTCTCTTTCCCCTTCTCTTTCCTATCTTGTAAAAATTCTCTCTCTTTTCTTGTAAATATTTCTGTAAATCAAAAAATAAAAAATTTGTATAACTCACAAAAAATTTTAAAAAAATTTTGCATAACCTTTAAAAAATTCCCAAAAAAATGAAAATAACCCTAAAATATCAAAAAAAAATTTATTAGAAAAACTCATAAAAATCAAAAAAATTTATCTTGAATTAAATAATTCGAATACCTCATTTCTTAACCTCTTTGCTCTCCAAAATAATCGTTTCGAGTTTATTTATAAGCGAATTTTAATTAATTCTTTATTTACTATTCGTTTATTAATTGTAGCTCGATAGACTTAGATTTCTGGGGTTAAGATTTCAAAGAAATTTTTATGTTTTTTTCTTATTATATGGAACTTATGTTTCTCATTTCACTTCTTATTTTTTGAAATAAAGCACGTTTTTACGTTAGAAAATAATATTTATGGATTTTATATTATTTCTACTTATGCTTTTAGAAACATAGGAACGTTCAAATTAAAGAGGTTGCTCTCAAAATTTTTTATTAAACTCTGGTTTTCTTTTAGAAAAAATCCCTTCCACCTTTTTTCCATGCCTTAATTGGTATGATTCCCCACTCACCCTTAAAAAGATCTTATGTCAATGGGGATAAGATTTTGTCCCGCAAACATATGCACCAAATAAATAAAAAGATTATATGTCACGGAGTAAGAGAATAAAATTCATTACTCCTATACATATACATTGGGTTTATTTTTATTTATGAAGAAAAAAAAAATTTATATTAGGAAAATAAGATTTCATTTTCCTAATAATCCAAAAAGAAAAAAAATGTGGAGGTTCGAAAAAAAATTACCTCGCCTCAAAAATCAAAGCCCTCTGCATAACCGCCAAATCACTTAGCCAATTTTCATGATTCTAGAATTAATTTAAATCTTTTTGAGTGCATAATTTTTAAATTGAGTTATTTCCTATCAATTTCTTTTTAGCTAAAGTTTTTTCTATAATTTAAATCCATTTTTGTTAAACTAACAAAAATAATTTCCGCTTTCTATTTTTTTTTCATTTAGAAGTATTTTTTGAAACAGTTCCTCTATTTATAACATTTTCATAAGTTAAGATTTAATTCCGAAACCCCGGAAATTTATTTCGATCTTTCTTACAATTAAATTAAGCGTTAGTTAACTTTAGGATTCTTTTTTATTCCTTATAGGTTCATCTCCAACTTTTGCTCTGGAATAGCAAAAGCTTTAGTATGAGGGTATTTGATGAGTTGTAAATATACTTATATTTTTGTGCTTTATCTAAGTCATTTTTTGTTGGGTATTGTATCCACAATGTACCTGATTTGAAGAAGCCCCTGAACAAGCTAAGTTGAATTGACAATGTATTTGATGATTTTCTATCAAGTTGTGCTTGCAGCTACTCCATGCTAAGTACACACCAATGTCAATATGTAGTGGGTCAATATACACGGGTCTGCGCAACGTAATCCCTCGTTGAGCAGATCAGTGTGTTGACTCATGTGTGCTCTCTCTACTGGAGTGTACTTATTTTCAAGTACAGGGTTAAGGCAGATCAAGAGCAGAAGAAGGAGCAAAGATGGGTCAAAGACCAAGTTCATAGGAAGGAAGAAAAAATCGTCTAAGTCAAAATCGACGGGAATCACTAAGTCATTCCCGCCGACTTCGACGGGAGTCACTTGTGAATCTCGCCGATTCGACGAGAATAAGTCTGCATTCCCGCCGACCTCTTCTGGATGACTGTTTTCCTAAGGGAATTCTGCTAAGGCAGAATCGACGGGAATCACCAAGTGATTCTCGCCGACTTCGACGGGAATCGTTGTGATTCCCGCCAATTCGACGAGAATCAGTTTGCATTCCCGCTGATTCCCACAGGCTGACAAGGCTTCCAACTGGAACTCAGCCAAGGAATAATTGACCGGGAATCGTGAGTGATTCCCGCCAACTTCGACAGGAATCACAAACGATTCTCGTCGATTTTGCCTTAGGTAATTTTCGTCTGTTCGCTGGACCAAACCAAGAGACCGTGCGCTGTTTCGGTCGGGGCTAGGGATTTTCCCTGTGGGCCCCACAACGGTCTTTTAGGGTTGGATCAGGGTATATATACATGCGTATTTCAAACTTCTACAGCAACTCATTCACGCTCAATCAAAAAGCTGACGCCGTGCCCTAGAAGATCGCGAAAAATCGCCGATCACTGATGCCGCTCGCAAGCTCATCGTCGCCGCTGATCTCAGAGCTTCTTTGATCTTCCGAAGACAGTACCGAGGCTAGTAGTGCATCTCACGCATCTCTCTTGAGATCTCTTGTCTCTCGATTCGTTGAACGAGGTTAGTTCTTCATTCTGAATCGATTGAGACTACTGATCCGACTGAGATCATTCATAGACCTTGCTTGCTTCATCAAGAAGTTTGGATCTATAAAGTATCGCGACAGCAATCACTTGCTGCCGCCGATCTTGACAAGATCCTCTCAAAGAGAGAACTCCGGTTGTGGACTCTTCGTATCTTTCAAGAAAGCTTCAACGAACGAAGAAGGACATCGGAATCTCCAAAAGCCTTGTTTGTATTTTCTTATAAATTCAATTTTTGTTTTGGTTGTAAAGGAATTTTTATTCCTAGTTGTAAGGGTTGGGTGCAACCCGTGGTGGTGGAGTGGTGACTCCTGTGTTGGAAGGGTTCCTTCCATAGTGTGAGGATTGGATTTCAATCCGTTGTGAGAAGTGATCGAGTCATCCCTTGGTGGAAGATAGGTCGAAGGGGGAAAGTGGACGTGCCCAAATCGGGGAACCACTATAATTTCTTGTGTGTTTTCTGTGCTATGTTTGTTAATTTGTGCAGGTAAATTTTATTCCGCAAAAGACTGCACGACATCTATTCCCCCACCCCATAGGTGGATTTAGTCGACATTAGATACTTTCAAGTTGTATCAGAGGGAGGTTGCTCGTCAATAAGGTTAACACCTTGAGTAAGATCCCTTGTCTAGTGTCAAGAGGAAAGAAGATCTCGGGAATGGACGGACTCAAGTATTCAGGAAAGATCCCTGTGTGCACCAAGCTGAACTTTCCCATCTAGAAGGAAAGGATCAGGTTCTACATGGAAGCAGTCGACCCTCGACTCTTCATGGTAGTGGAGGAGGGACCTTATATCCCCACTAAGCCCTCCACCATTGATCCGACCAAGATGGTGCCAAAGAAGCTCTCCGAAATTGATAAGGATGAGATGGTGCTAGTCGGTCTAGACAAGAAGGCTCAGAACATTCTTTCCAGTGCCGTCGATGACTCCATGATGTAGAATTCAGCAACTGCAGGACTACCAAGGATATATAGCACTGCCTGATCATTTTGATGGAAGGCATAGATGAAGTAAGGGATGATCGAAGATCCCTTCTAAACCAGAAGTATGAGGCCTTCAAGCAAGGTCCCAAGGAAGAAATCGGAGTAACTTTTGAGAACTTCTTGAAGATCATCAATGACCTGAAGGGTTATGGCAGAGTGTTCACCGATGGTGAATTAAATGACAAATTCCTTAGATCCCTTACTAAGGAATGAGACACCAAGATCTGCGAAATCAAAGAATTTGGCAAGCTGGAAGAAACTGATCCCCAGATTCTGTTTGGGAAGCTTATGTCCTATGAATTTCAGCTGAACACCAGAAAAGCTGAAGAAGAAGCCGATAAAGCCGCTGCCAAAGAAAATACTGTAGCCCTGAAAGCCAATCACTCAAGGAAAGGCAAGGGTGCAGCCTCATCCCGCTCTTGGAAAAAGGATGAGGAAGAAGACTCTGAGCCATCCTCTTCCAGCTCAGAGCTATCTGAAGAAGAATTCTCCCTCATTACTCGAGAGTTCAAGAAGTTCCTCAAGATGAGTAATCAAAGAAAGTGAGACGGCTCCACCTCCAGACATCAGAAGAAGAATTACTCTTCTGACAGGTATGAACCTAAACAGAACAAACATCGCTCTGCTGACATTATTTGCTTTGGATGCAATAAGCCAGGCCACGTCATTGCTGACTGCCACCAAAGCAAGAGAGATAAGGGGAAGGGAGAGGAGCACAAGTCCTCTAGAGATAAGAAGAAGCAGAGGAGCTACATTGCCAAAAAGCCAAAGACACTGAGTGAATCTGATTCGTCTGACTCCAGTGATGATGAGGAAGCCTATTTCGGGCTAATGGGTCGCTCTGACTCAGAAGGAGACTGCCCCTCATTTTTTGGGAAGGTAAAAGATCATACCCCCCTCTCTGACTCTGACTCTGAGTCTCCTGATGATGATCTCGAGGACAGCCCATCTGCCCGTGAAGCTGAGCTCCTCGAAAAGTATGAGCTTCTGCTCAATACCTTTGAGGAATGTCGCAAGAGGTTGAGGGCTCAGAAAAAGGAAGTCAAATTACTTAAGGCTGAGGGTGTGTCCCTAAGAGAATAGATCACTAGCTTGATTTCTCTCTAATAGGAACACCTGGAACTTACTTCTGAGCACTCAGAGTCTCTAAGGCTCCTTGACCAAAAACAGGAAGAAATCAACAAGTTGGAAGAATAGCTTGCGGCAGAAAGGAAGATTGTCAAAAGCTTCTCCATGCCTAAGACCGTTCTTCCTCTTGTTGATGAATTCTCTGCTCAGGCTAAGGGGGGCTAGCTTAGGGCATGTGGGTGTGCCTGTTAAATCATCCAGGAGAAATAGAAAATAGAGGAAAAATAAGGCTGCTAAGAAGGCCTCTGCTGTAGAAAAGGGAAAGGCCCCACTCTGTTTCATTCAGAAAGCCTAGCTTTCCTTGCAATGAGCAGGACTTTGAGTAAACCTATGGCCACTTCATCCGGCCCTCGGTTGAAAAGGCCAAGAGCCGGTATGATGGTTGGACCTTCCCCCGAAACTACGGTGAGAGTGTCTTCAAGGCACCTTATGAGGAAATCCAAGTAGAGAATTATGGCCACTTCTCTAGCGGCCATAATAGGAAGTAGGCACCAAAGGCCAAGCCTTTTATACTGAAGGAACGGGAAGTGAAGAAATTGTGTGAATGTTGTCATCATGATGCCTCCACCTCCATATCCAAGGCCCCGGCTGGACCCACCGTTCCATGGGTGAAGCAGGAGCCTAGGAAACGGTACAACAGGTTTGATTGTTGGTGATGTGGCAAAGTTTGTCACTTTATCGTGGACTGCTGGTTTAATACAAGATTCAACGAGACTCCTCATGTTAGACAAGGGGGGTCGACCACTCGTAGGGTTAACAACCCGAGGGGGAGTGTGCTAATAAGGAATCTAGGACCCAAGTTTGGTTGGGTTCCTAAGGGAAACTAATTCTGTTTTGCAGGTATGTCCAAAGGCCACCAAAATGCCTATCTGGTACTTGGACAGTGGATGTTCACGGCATATGACCGGGACAAGAAGCATATTGCGTGATTACTCCCTAATCAAAAATGGACCCAAAGTCATCTTTGGAGGATCTGATCGAGGAGTCACCAGAGGTTATGGTATGATTTCCAACGGTGTATTCTCTATCACTGACGTGGCCTATGTTGAAGGGTTAAACCATAACCTTATCAGTGTAAGCCAGTTGTGTGATAAAGGATACGACGTTAAGTTCTGCAAGGATAAGTGCTTGATAATATCGTGTGCCTCTTCGGAGACGGTATTAACTGGCATTACGAGCAGAAATATCTTTTTCTTAGATTTTCTTAGCTTAGACTCTTCTACCCCCGTGTGCCTAGTAGCAAAAGGCAGTTCATCTCTTTGTGAACAATGGCACAAGAGATTAGCACATATTAATTTCAAGACAATTAATATGTTGTTTTCCAAGAATTTAGTAAGGGATGCCCCTACTATTAAGTGCATCAAAGATAGCCCTTGTCCTGCATACCAGAAATGAAAAAATACTCGGGCTACCTTTAAGGGCATTGCAGACAAAGACTCCTCCATATGTCTTTATCTACTGCATATGGACTTGTTCGGTCCAGTGCAAGTTCATAGCTTAGGAGGCAAATCGTATACGCTAGTGATTGTTGATGATCACTCTCGGTTTACGTGGGTGTTCTACTTGAAACGAAAGTCAGATACGTTTGACATCTTCACTAATTTTATCAAGCAGATTCAGAACGAACTTAACTGCTCCATGGTCAAAATCAGAAGTGACCATGGAACAGAATTCGAGTCTGGTGCTATGAAAGAATTCTGTGAAGAACATGGTATCTTTCATGAGTTTTCCTCCCCGCGTACTCCTCAGCAAAACGGAGTTGCGAAGAGGAGAAATAGAACGCTCATTGAAGCATGTACGATAATGTTGAATGACGCTTCTCTTCCAGAGTACTTCTGGGCAGAGGCTGTCAATGCGGCTTGTCATGTGCAGAACCGAGCTTTGATAAACAAGAATCATCGTAAGATGCCTTATGAGCTATTGAAAGGCAGGAAACCGACCATGTCCTATTTAAGGATTTTTGGCTGCAGATGCTATGTACTCAATAATGGGAAGTACCCACGTACTAAATTCGGATAAAAATGCTTCGAAGGCATCTTCATGGGCAATAGTATCCATAGTCGGGCATATAGGGTCTTCAATAAGAAAACCATAGTGGTAGAGGAGTCCATTAATGTTGTTTTAGATGAAGGAAGCTTGCTTCATAGAAATTCTTCCAGTGGCATTCTTGAAGATGCAGGTGCAAGGCTTGAACAGCTAAGTCTCGATGAGACTGCTAAAGGTGCAAATCCCAAGTACGTCAAGGTTTCCACCTCAACGCCAACTGGAGAAGATGGCGATCAAGATGGAGAAAATCTCCCAAAAGAGGGAGGAGCCCGAGAAGCTGTTAGAGCTCTAGATGCCAGACTCTTAGAGCTCCGACACGTGAGGGATCATCCTAGAGATCAGATCATAGGAGATCCTCGTGACGGTGTCAGAACTCGTAGAGGTACAATTAACGAGATTTTGCACCTTAGTTTTCTGTCATAGGTTGAGCCAAAAAAGTTCGACGACGCGAACAAAGATGCATCATGGATATTGGCAATGCAATATGAACTGCATCAATTCGAACGATGCAACGTCTGGACGCTTGTTCCCAGACCAAAGAAACCGAATATGATCGGCACCAAGTGGATCTTCAAAAAAAAACTGGATGAACACAGTGTCATCATCAAGAACAAGGCTAGACTGGTTGCACAAGGTTACAGACAGCAGGAGGGGATTCACTTCGACCAAACCTTTGCACCAGTTGCAAGGCTGGAGGCGATCAAATTGTTCCTAGCATATGCCTCTCACAAAAGATTCACTGTCTATCAGATGGACGTGAAATCTACGTTTCTAAATGGAAATTTGAAAGAGGAAGTATATGTCGCGCAACCCCCAGTTTTTGTTAATCCATTACTTCCTAATCATGTTTATTTTCTTAATAAAGCATTATATGGCTTAAAACAAGCTCCTCGAGCTTTGTATGAGACTCTGTCTAGTTTTCTTCTTGAGAACAAGTTCTCGTGAGGAAAAATAGATAAGACATTGTTTCTTAGGGAAGTCAAAGGGAAGATTCTGCTGGTGCAAATCTATGTCGATGACATAATATTCGGCTTAACGGACAACAATCTTTGCAAGAAGTTTTCTAAACATATACAAGGAAAGTTTGAAATGAGCAGTATGGGAGAGCTAAAGTATTTCTTGGGACTTCAAGTGAAATAGTCTGAGGATGGAATTTTCATTTCTCAGATGAAGTTCACAAATGAACTCCTCAAGAAATTTTGAATGGAGTATGCAACCTCTATAAGGACTCCAATGGGATCCACTATGTCTCTGGACAAGGATGAGAAAGGGAAACCATTTGATGAAACCAAATACAGAAGCATAATAGGATCCCTGCTCTACCTTACTGCCAGTAGACCGGATATTATGTTTTCCACATGCGTTTGTGCCAGATATCAGGTGAACACTAAGGAATCTCATTATGTCGCTGCAAAGCGAATTCTTAGATACCTTAAAGGTACACCAAATCTTGGCGTGTGGTACCCAAGAAACAATGATGTCGAGCTGATAGGCTTTTCAGATGCTGACTTTGCAGGAAGCAGGGATGATAGGAAAAGCACTTCCGGGACATGCCAATTCCTCGGAAGAAGGCTTATATCGTGGAACATTAAAAAGCAGAACTGTGTCGCAACCTCTACGGCTGAATCTGAGTACATCTCAGTAGGCAGCTATTGCGCACAACTTCTATGGATCAGAAATCAACTCGAAGATTATGACTTGCAGTTCAAAGAAATTCCAATGTATTGCGACTCCTCGAGCGCAATAGCAATTATGAACAATCCAGTGTCGCACAGCAGAACAAAGCATATTGAAGTGCGCTACCACTTCATTCGGGAGCATGTGGAAAACAAAGATATATCTCTCTGCTATGTCCCCACGGATAAGCAGGTTGCAGATATCTTCACAAATCCCCTAGACGAGGCCAAGTTCAGTCTCTTCAAAACTGAACTCGGCATGCATAACTATGAAGATTGAAGACTGAAGGGCTCAAGGCTCTTGGATCAAGGGGGAGCATCAGCAAGGAACTCAAGCTCAAGCACGGATGCAAGAACTGAGGGGGAGCATTTGGCTCCAAGTGAAGTCCCAGATTTGCAGAAGCCGAAAAGGGGGAGATTACCCTCTCGGCTAAGGCTAAGGTAGCTGCCAATGTTAAGTATGCTCTCAGGAAAATGGTAATGAATTTCACTCTCAGCTGAATTTTCATTTTATGATTTTTATTCCCATCTGTTCTATTCACCTTAGCTTGTAGGGTCTTCTTCAAATAGGGGAGATTGTTGGGTATTGTATCAATAATGTACCTGATTTGAAGAAGCCCCTGAACAAGCTAAGTTGAATTGACAATGTATTTGATGATTTTCTATCAAGTTGTGCTTGCAGCTATTCCTTGCTAAGTACACACCAATATCAGGGTGCAGTGGGTCAATATACACGGGTCTGCGCAACGTAATCCCTCGTTGAGCAGATTAGTGTCTTGACTCACGTGTGCTCTCTTTATTGGAGTGTACTTATTTTCAAGTACAGGGTTAAGGCAGATCAAGAGAAGAAGAAGGAGCAAAGATGGGTCAAAGAACAAGTTCATAAAAAGGAAGAGAAAAATCGTCTAAGTCAAAATCAACGGGAATCACTAAGTCATTCCCGCCGACTTCGACGAGAGTCACTTGTGATTCTCACTGATTCGATGAGAATCAGTCTGCATTCCCGCCGACCTCTTCCGAATGACTGTTTTCCTACAGGAATTCTGCTAAGGCAGAATCGACGGGAAACACCAAGTGATTCTCTCCTACTTCGACGGGAATCGTTGTGATTCCCGCCGATTCGACGAGAATCAGTTTGCATTCCAGCCGATTCCCACCGGCTGACAAGGTTTCCAACTGGAACTCATCCAAGGCAGAATCGACGGGAATCGTGAGTGATTCCCGCCTACTTCGACGGGAATCACCAACGATTCTCACCGATTTTTCTTTAGGCAATTTTCGTCTGTTCGCTGGACCAAACCAAGAGACCGTGCACTGTTTCGGCCGGGGCTACGGCTTTTCCTTGTGGGCCCCACAACAGTCTTTTAGGGTTGGATCAGGGTATATATACATGCATATTTCGAAATTCTACAGCAATTCATTCACGCTCAATCAAAAAGCCGACGCCGTGCCCTAGCAGATCGCGAAAAATTGCTGATTGCTGATGCCGCTCGTAAGCTCGTCGCCACCGCTAATATCAGAGCTTCTTTGATCTTCCGACGACAGTACCGAGGCTAGCAGTGCGTCTCACGCATCTCTCTTGAGATCTCTTGTCTCTCAATTCGTTGAATGAGGTTAGTTCTTCATTCCAAATCGATTGAGACGACTGATCCGACTGAGATCGCTCGTAGACCTTGCTTGCTTCGTCATGAAGTTTGGATCTACAAAGTATTGCCGCCGCAATCACTTGTCGCCGCCAATCTTGATAAGATCCTCTCTAAGAGAGAACTCCGGTTGTGGACTCTTCGTATCTTTCAAGAAAGCTTCAACGAACGAAGAAGGACATCGGAATCTCCAAAAGCCTTGTTTATATTTTCTTATACATTCAATTTTTTTTTGGTTGTAAAGAAATTTTTATTCCTAGTTGTAAGGGTTGGGTGCAACCCGTGGTGGTGGAGTGGTGACTCCTGTTTTGGAAGGGTTACTTCCGTAGTGTGAGGATTGGATTTCAATCCGTTTGGAGAAGTGGGGAGTCGTCCCATGGTGGGAGATAGGTCGAAGGGGGAAAGTGGACGTACCCAAATCGGGGAACCACTATAATTTCTTGTGTGTTTTCTGTGCTGTGTTTGTTAATTTGTGCAGGTAAATTTTATTTCGCAAAAGACTGCGCGATACCTATTCCCCCCCCATAGGTGGATTTAGTTGACACTAGATACTTTAATTTTTGTTTAGTTTTATTGTTTTTAGCTTGTTTTATTCAATAAAATGTTTCTTTTTGTAAAAATTATACTAACTTAGCTTTATTATTGTTTTCTGAAAAATTTCAGAAAAACTCAATTTTTGACCTGTCACGCTCGTGACCATGCCTGACACGCCCGTGTCGACACTGAACGCCTTCCGCCAGTCGACACTCAAAGATTTTACTGTTCAACACTCAACGCCGTCCAAACACGCCCCAGTCACGCCCGTGTCCAAGACTCGTCACGCCCGTATCAATGTCGACACTCAACGCTTTTTCAACACTAAACGCTGCCAATAACAGAACTGCCAGCTGTCCAAGTCACGCCCCCCGACACGCCCATGACCAAGCCTGTCATGCCCGTGACTGCCACGTGTTCCTTCCAGAAGCTTCCAGATCATCGACCAGCGCTCGAAGATCGTCGACCACTGCCTGACACGCCCGTGTCTGACACCTGTCACGCCCGTGACCGCCACATGTCACTCCCCGACCTTTTATAACGAAGCCAGCCAGCCAAAGTCGCCAAGTCAACCACGTCTTTGACTGACACGCCCCTTGTCACGCCCGTGACCCGGGGCGTGTCAAGCCCGAATTTTTGTTTATAAATAAAAGCTTTCAGAAAGCTTTTCTGGTGCACTTTTTTGACCACTTTGCTTAGGGGAGGTGCTGCCCAAATGGATCCAAATGCTTATGTAAGGGAATTTTACCCCCCCCCCCTCTCTCTTAGTTTGTATTAGGATGTTTGCTTTAGTTTACATTGTAATAGCCTTTTTATTAATAAAATGTTAGACTTTTCTCTCTTGCATCATATGGAAATTCATGGAAGCACCCTACTCTATGTGATTTTTAGTTCTCTTTTTTGTGTGTTTTATGTTTTATGTTTTCTTTTTAGTTTTATAACTCGTTTAGTTTAGGATTTCTCGGCATTTCTAGCCGTTGTAATGTCCATTTTATTTTCATACTCCGCACCTATTTAGCTTTAGATTTCTCTTTTTAGCTTTATTTTCATTCTTAAGGCTTTATAAAAGTATTTTAAAAGGTGTTATTTTTATTTTCTTTAACTTAGGTTCCTTAGGATTGTAAAACTTTTCTTTTTAGTTTTATTTTCACCTTTTTTGCTCTTTTATAAAAACCTAAGAATGAAAAAGTCATCGTTTTAATTTTTCGCCAACTTCATCTTTTGCGTTTATTTGCAAAAACTTTTCGCTCGGTTTATTTTTATTTTCTCTTTTTATGTATTTCTGCCGCATTCTAGCGGTAGAAATGCAGTTGTTTTAATTTTCTGAGCACTTAGTTTTTCCTTTTTTTTGCAAGTGTGTGTGCGTGTAGGAGTTAGTTTTATGACTTTATTTCATTTCTGTAGAGTGCGTGTGTGCGTATGCATTTATTTCCGCCTACTCGTTAAGAGTTAAATGGCGCTCTGCTTTCATTTCCCGCCCACTCGTTTGAGTGGGACTTGTCTTTTTATTGCTTTCATTTTCTTCCTACTCACTTGAGTAGGATACTTTGCGTGCGTGTGTGTGTTTTAATTCCATGTAGAGTGTGTGTCTGTGTTTTCATTTCAGTAGAGTGTGTGCGTGTATGAGATAGATTTACCCCCGCCCACTCATTTGAGCCGAGATTCGCATTTACTGCTTTCTTCTCCCGCCCACTCGCTTGAGCCGGGACTCGCAATTTACAGCTTTCCTTTACTACTTTATTTACTGCTTTCTTTACTGCTTTCTTTTACCGCTTTCTAGCATAAGTGTCCCCATTCCGATGAGTGGCTAACCGCCCTTCGCCCTCAATATCGAAGAGCATTGGGACAGATAAAGTAGTTTTAAATAATTGAAGGTCTTATTTTCAGTTTAATTAAATTTCTTCAGGTTTGCCCCGGGTTAACGACGCGTAGGACAGCATATCGATGTGCGGTCTCTATTTCCGTTGTCCATACGCAACGCCAAGAGTCCGTGCGTATGGACCTATCACCCTTGGGTAAAGAGATCTCCGCACTAACCCTCGAGAGAGGAGGCGCGTGACTCTACCGGATTGGGTTCCCCACCCAATAGTGGGGTTCTTAGCATAATGTGGGCGTTAAGAGGAATCCTTCGTCGGTCTAGCGATCGGTCAAATAGTCTTTGCGTTCAGGTGAGCGATATTACCTAGAGATAGGTGTGCTCATTTTTATGGAACCTCCACGGCCAAGTCCCCGCCTTAATTAATTTTAATAGGATCTCTTTTTATTAAAAATTATTTTAGTTCAATTTTCTTTTTGATATCGTCACGCTGAGTTCTTCATCGGCCTTCTGCACTTTATTTCCTGCTTTAATTATTTTCTACATTTATTTCCTGTTTATTATTATTTTTCATTATTATTATGCACTTTTCATTTTTTCTTTGCCATCTTTTCTTTTTAAACAAACTAAAATATTATCGGTAAAATAATAGGCTTTCTGTGAAAGAGTAGAAATAGGTAAGCCGGCCCCGAGAACAATACGACCCCGATATTCCACACCGGAATATCCTGTACTACACGCGATAGGTGCACTTTCCTCCCTCTGTTTAAAACTCGGTTTCAAATAAAACCTCCTTCTTTTTTATAAATAAAAACCGTCCCTTCATAACTAAATAAAAAGAACCACGTTTTAACCCATCAGATGCCTCAGTGGATGTGGCTATCCAAAAATGAGCAGATAGAAAGGAAGAAGAGAAGGAGGTACAGGTCTCCTCCTAAGCAATTTAGGAAAGACCCTCCTCCTCCTCCTCCATCTTCAGGAGCCTCTGGAAATGTTTCTCAAAGATCTGCTCCAGTCACCAAGACCAATCATAGATATTCCAGGCAAGGCAGTCAGCAGCAGTCTTCCCAAAGTCCTCCTCCTCTAGCTTCAATCAAGAGAAATCATACAGACTCAGTTGATGATTTACAGGATGACTCAATTCCAAAAAGGCCAGAATCTCCACCAATCCCTTTGTAGATCCAGAGCAGGGGACCTCAGCTAGAATGACCAGATTTCATGAGCTGGTAGGACTCTCACAAATTAACAAAGCCAAAGCTGAAGGAAAGGATCCTTTACAATTCTCAACCATGTCTTCATACAGAAAGGAAGAACTTAAAAGGTATTCTAAGGCAAATAAATTCTTTAATGTGTATGATTATATGAAATTGCATCTAGAAGCTGTAGTTCCCAGAGCAACATCTCTCAACATCATTGGTGCATCAGACATGACAATGTCAAAGAGAGAAGCTACCAATCAAAATAGTGAACTCATTTTCAAATAGCCTTCTGAGAAGCCAGTGAAAGCAAATCCAAAGCAGAAGAAGTGATTTAGTTTATGTTTTATTCTTATTTTTGAACTCTATATGTTTAATCATGAAGCACCTTCTGTAAATATCTGCTGAATGTTTTATTTTTGTCAGATATATGTTTTTATTCTTTATGATTGTTTCTTTTATCTTTTTTTAGTGACCTCACCCAAATAGGGGGAGATTGTTGGATCCCTAGTTGGATTTGGGCTAGGTTCACTAAATTAGGTTAGGTCTGACCCATATTGTATAGCCAGGGTCAAGTCTGGTAGTCCTAGAGTTTAGGCTAGTAATTAGGTTCAACCTTCATTGACCAGCCAGCAAAGGACCTCAGAAGACTCAGACTTAGAAGATTCAGAGAACAGAATGATCAGTTCGAAGGTCTTCGAACTCAGCTCGACGATCGTCAATCTCAGATCGACGAACTCAAAGTTATTTCTCTGAGCTGAGCTCAATGATATTCGAGCTCAGGTCGACGATCGATTCTTTCAGACAGATTCTCAGCTCGACGAACTCAGAGCACAGAATTGGCAAGTTATTCTCTAAATGTAGTTTGCAGAGCTCAAGTCGAAGAACAGGAATTCTCAGGTTGAAGAACTTGGAACTCAGACCGACTAATTCCATTCATAGGTCGACGAATTCTGTTTCAAGCCAGAATGAGAAGTTTCTCATACTTTTGTCCCTTACTTTCTATATAATTTAGCAGTATTATTCCTGAGTAATTAATGCTAATATTCCCCTGAATATAACCGTTATTGGTCATTAATTATGGTTTTCATCAGGGTAATTACTTGCTTATTTTATTAGGGACAGTACGGGAAACTCATTTATGACAGTCATTCCAGCCATTTGTATTCTCCAGATCCTTTAGCAATTAATGCAGGAATTAAAATTCAAAGAAGATTTTCTTACTACAGAATATAAAAGAGTTTTTCTCTTTTCAGTCGATGCGTGCTTAGCCAGATCATTAAAGAACATACTACACACAAGAATACAGAGAGACACAGACTGAACATTCACAACTCTCTCATAGTACAGAAAATATTCTGCTTTCTTCCTTGTCAATACTGAAGACTAAAGAAGAACATTCATTACTATCAAGAGTCTTCTTCAATCTTCTCCTTCGGGAACATTCAAGGACAACTCATCTTGATTCAGTCAGAAAGTTCCAGGACTATTTTCAGACAAGGCTGAAGACCTATACCCTGAAGCAAAGCTTCTAGTCTTCCTGAACCATTCAACATCTCAGGGGGAGCTTTGACAACATCAATATCCACTAGTCTTCTCTGTTTATTAGAGAAAGAGAAGACACCATCACCTCCTCTAACCTCCTGTAAAAGGGTTTTAACTCCCTTTAAAAGTTAACCACTTGGTTTCAAATCTCCTGATCAAAAGACTTGGGTTGTTTTTTGGGCACCTGATCAAAAGCCTAAAGGGTTACTATATCTCCCTACAAATAGATATTGTGGTGGCAGTCACCTGATCAAAAACCTAGTAGTGGATTTCTACCAGGGTTGTAGAAGAGTGGATGTACCCAGGTTGGGGAACCACTATAAAATTTATTGTGTTATCTGGTTGTGTTCATTCTCTTTATGTTCTTGCTGTGCTATGATAGATAGATAGATTATCTTAAACTGCTTTTATTTCTTTCTATATTATTATTGGTATCAGCTATTTTAAACTCTGATATAAAACTTAAAAACAGCCAATGTTTTAAATACTCTATTCACCCCCACCCCCACCCCCCTCTAGAGTAAATCAGATCTAGCCCAATCTTTAACTACCCTCCATCAACCCTAGCGGGGAAGAAGAACCCACCATCATGGATAAGGACAAAGCTCTCAGGTGGTGTGGATACAGTGATGCCAAACCTGGGTCACTCATGAGGAAATTCTTCAATCAGAGAGGCAAACTGCTGGCAGATATAGTAGGGAAAGTGCTCATCTACAAACCTGGATCACGTGACACAATATCCAGGTCAATGTTTGATATCATGTTTAGGATAATCTTCAATAGACAGACTTCTTGGTCATCTCTCATCTACTAGAGAATAGTAGACTGCCTACACACTCCAAACATGGGCAGAATTCTTTCCTTATACCTAGTAAACACCTACCCTGATACATTCAAGCAGGAGCAAGGAGTGAAGATTAACTACCTAAAAAGAATGGACATAAAAACGTTGGATAGATTAACTAAGGACCTACCAATGAGCCAACCTTTAGCAATAAAGGACTCCTCTAGGGACATAAGGAAGAAACCTACTGAGGAAGAAAGAACTACCAGCTCTGAACCAGAGCTTGGAACCTCCTCTCCAGCTGATGTTGGTTTGCAGGTTGACTTATCACTCAGTCAATCCTCTACAAACTTCCAACTTCAAATAAGTGATGTGCATGTTGATAAAATTAATTTCATCCCAAGGTCAGGACAAGTTTCAAAGAATGCTACTGAAGAAGAGGTTATTGTAGAAAATGAGGCACATATGGTTGTTGCTGATGATGTAGATGCAGTTGAAGATATCCTTGCTACAAAAGATAACCAAGAGCCTCCTGAGGCTTTAAATACCTATCTAAATGGGTCAAGCCTAGAAAAGGATGCTCAGTCTGAGGGGGAGCATGATCAGATTGATTTGACAACTCTGGATCATGTTAACAAAATTATTGAGTCTGCACCTACTATAGGTAATACTCATCCCTCTTAATTTGTAGTGTTAATACAACGTTTAGCTAAGGAATTTTTTCCTTATTTAGGTGCTTTAGTTGAGGGGGAGCCCACACAGGTATCTGTTCAGGAATATGTTCCTCCTCCTATGAACCATCCTTCAACTACCCCAATCTCCAATGAGGAATTACTAAACCAATTCAAAGCACTCATAGATGTTCATACCACAACCCTCAAGGATTATATTGACCAATCAGTTGCCAAGCTATGTGAAGAACTATTGACTGAAGTCAAGGAAAGTAAAGAAGAATCTTCTCACTTAAATAAATAGGTCACCACCTGGTTTGACATGGCTGGAACTACTGGCATAAAGCTGACCACCCTCATGAAATCCTTGGAAACAAGCCAACAATTCTCTGCAACTGACATAGGATATGTCAAGAATTATGTGAGTGAAACTGATGAGGTGATCAGTGGTACAGAAGATCATGTAAATCAGCATGTCACTAATGTTGCTTTTCACTCTATGAGGGAGGCAATACTTCTGAAAAATGAGCTTCTTACTGACAATGAGAGAATATTCCAATCTGTATCAAGAAAAAGTGAAGCCAACACCACCTTACTACAAAAGACCATCTCTGAAGAAGGAAGAAAGGGGGAGAGTAGCCATACTAAGGCAGCGACACACATTGAATATCAAGACTTCAATATAATTCAAGGAACCATGGTAGCATTACACCTACCCCTCCTAGATAAAATAAGGCAAGAGGACCTAGACTTTCCAGCACAAGCTAGAGTTGCACGGGATGCATAACTTGCTGCCAGAAGAAAGAGGGAAGGAACTCATATGGCTGAAGAGTTCATGACAAAGAGGATTGCTGAGAACAGAGATGATCCAGATCATGAACAGCTAAGTGATGCCTCTGAATCCATCATTATCAATGCTTAGGTAAGCCATGGGCAAATCTTAAAGAATATTGATAGTGTATATCCTTCTGAGGAATGGATAAAGCATTTGGAAAGAAATTCCCTAAGGGAAATAGTATTCAAAGAAAATCTAGTAAGGAAGAGCAACCCTAAGAAAATGCATCCCAGATATATTCCAAAGCCATTCCTTTACTTCGAGTGGCAGGAGAACAAAGCTAAAAACTTTAAGAAGACTACTGCTGCCAAGGATGCTTATTCAAGTTCAACAAAGAAGAGTTGATATGAGGCTGCAAGACTTAGGGTTCTTTAAATTTTTTATCAATATCTTGTAATGAATATCAATAGTGTAGCAATATCAAATCTCTATCAATGAAATTAATATGAGTTATATTGTTATGATAAATGTGCTTGCAATTCTCATTTATTTATCTGTGATTAATGAAATGCTGTTCTTTCATAGATATCTTATAATCACAAGTTTGCTACTGTTATTTGGCTAAGTTAATGATTAGGTATATATTAATCATAATGTTTACCTTGTAAATGATTAATAAAGCTTTTGTTTTTAATCATACTGTTACATTGTTAATGATTTAAAATTCACTAGTACTATTGGTTATTCAATCATAGTGTTAAGCCATCTCATCTAGGGGGAGTTATCCTATACTGGGATGGCTAGTTTTCAAGATAATGTCTCATCAAGTCTATCATGATACTTTTTGTGCTGATGCACCTTAGCATGGATGGGTGTTCTTCCTTATTCAAATAGGGGGAGATTGTTAGGAATTATTCCCTACAATGTTCCTTAAGATTTGAGGAGGCATCACCAATCATGCTAAGGGGCATAGATGTATTTGATGTGTGCTTAAGTTCATGCATGCATGTTATCCTTGATTGGACAGGTGAACGAAAAGGGTAAGCTGGAAGTCAGGAAATTTGACTAAGGAAAAAACGTTGAGTGATTAAGGCACACTCAACGCTCTCAACGCCAGAGACAGCAGAGACAGCTAAGAAGAATGTCTAAGGAAGAAGCATCAAGATAGCTGAGATAGCTAAGAAGATTGTCTCAGCATAACCGTTGAGATAGCTGAGAATCTTAATGCAAAGTGTAACCAGAAGGGTTGGTCTCAGCAAAACCGCTGAGATAGGAGATAGTCTAAGATGAGAAGAAGAAACTGCTGAGACATTCGAGAAGAAACTGCTGAGACAGAAGATAGTCACAGCTGAGAAGAAGAAACTGCTGAGACAGAGCCAACAGAATTTCTCTAAGTCAAGAAGCGTTGAGTGAGGGAGGCTCACTCAATGCTTCTAAAGATGAGCTCAGTTCAGAATTCGTCGAACTGAATTCTGAGTTCGTCGAGCTGTGCTCAATTTTCTTCGAGCTCAAGTTAAAGTTTGAAGATTCTGAGTTCTTCGAGCTCAGTTTAAAATTCGTCGAACTAATTTCAGAATTCGTCGAACCCAGCTCACCTTTCATCGAGCTCAAGTTAAAGGTTGAAGATTCTGAGTTCGTTGAGCTCAGTTCAGAATTCGTCGAACTTATTTCACAATTTGTCGAACCCAGCTCACCTTTCGTCGAGCTCAATTTAAAGCTTAAAGATTCTAAGTTAGTCGAACTGATTTCAAAATTCATCGAACCTAGCTGTCCATTCGTCGAGCACAGACAAAGTACTTCATGTCATTGTGGGAAAGCTACAGTAGCGCCAGAAGCTACTATTTTTCCTCTTCTGAGATAAGTGGCGATAACCTTCCTTAGCGGGTCCCACATTCAATTGTGTCTTTGATTCAAATCAACAGATATAAAAGGAAAAGAAGAGAAGGGGATTAGGGTTAACGAATACATAAACAAAAAATAAAACAAAAAGAGAGGTGGCTGGACTTCATCTTCTCAGACGAGCTTGAAAGCCAAGTCCAGTAGAGCTAGCTAGAAAGGCCGAGAAAGATAGATGAAGTTTCTTCAAGTTCAGCAGGTTTGTTCTATATAGAACAAGGTAGCTGATTCTTCCAATCAGCAAGGAGAGATAGCTGTGTGAAGGGTCGTCAGCCCTCAATTACAGATACCTATTCTTCAGTGCAGCAGAGAAGGAGCTAGATGTAGAATAAGACTAATTCCTTCTACAGCAAGAGAGCTGTACTGATATCTGCTCAATCAAGTAAGGTAGACTCTGATATTTTTCTCAGAGTCAAGGTTTATTTTATTTCAACATCTTGATTAATTTCCTGTAGGATTCAGCTTGTCTGACTCTGAGATGTAGGGCACTTTGTGCCTGAGTAGTAGGTGACTAATTAGTCACTAAGGTAGGTACCCTATTGGGGTACTGAGGTAGGATCTAAGTTTGGATCTGAGGTAGGGCTATCCTCCCAGCTTGAGTGTAGGGCCTAGTGCCTGAGGTAGGTGACTTTTGAGTCATTGAGGTGAAGGTGACAAGTGTGTCACTGAGTTATAGGCCTTGGACGAGGCTGAGTTGTAGGTTCCTGGAAGGGTACTGAGGTAGGTACCTGGAAGGGTACTGAGCTGTAGGAGTACTGCAATACTCTGAGAGTAGGGCCTTGTGCCTAAAGTTGTAGGGCAAAGAAGCCTGAGCTGTAGGCCTTTGAGATAAGGCTGAGGTAGGTGGTTTTTTGACCACTGAGTTGTAGGAGCACTATAGGGCTCTGAGGTAGGAACCTTTATGGTTCTGAGGTAGGGTTCTCAAGAGAACCTGAGTGTAAGACTGAGGGCCTGAAGTGTAAGATCTAAGGAGTATTTGGAGGAGTTTGTGCCTTGTAAGACCCCCTTTTTTTTCTTTTTAAAACCCGGGGTCTTAGCCCAGAATTGCCGCTTTGCGGTGGCACCAACTCATGGGAAGGCTGCCACTACAAAATGCCAATTCTGCCGGCCCTTTTCGATCACAAGAGAGAGAAGTAATTATACATAAAATGTAAACAAGTCCATAGAAACATGTAAATAAAAGTGAAATCTCATCCGGTCCATCAGTAGATAATAACAGGAAATAGATAAATGGGCTCGAGCCCGGTACATCAGAGTCCTCACTACAAGTCACTCATCGCAGAAAACTATAAAAGTACTAATCACTCACGGAGCTGGTCGCAGGTGCACCGGTGCTAGACTGACCCACCTCCATGCGCACCGTACTCCGCTGGTGCTGGTCCCTGGACTGCTGGTCCCTATCTCCCATCTGAAGCTCCTGTAATGTGGTGGTTCGAAAACCATTAGTCATAAAGACTAAGCCCTATCATCCCCTACCCCTCCCCTACGGCTCCTAAGCACCGAGCGGAGAGGAGGAAAGGGAAGCTACAAAGGTGGAGAATAATCAAGCAGGTGACAGGGGAGTTATTCTAAAGACTATCTAGAACAAAGTACATCTAGCAATTCTATGGTAGTAAGTGGTAAAGAAGAGAAGTAGTAAGTAGCAATTGTATAAAAAGGCAGCTAGAGAACAAATAAGCAAATAAGCAAGTAAATAAGTAGGTAACCTTAACTTATATGAATGCCCATACAAACTTATAAGTTAAGGGGTCTTCTGCAAGACTCCCATCGTATAAAAAGTCTCATACCAATTTATACGTTGGGATGTCGGTTGTATGCAAATATGAGTGTAGTGATATGCTATGCCATGATTCATGCAAGTGCAACTCACGCACACGACTCTATGCATACAGACCTTTAGTTCCCCCTGTTAGGGCAGCTAGCTTCACTCCCAGGAACCTCCGTAGTGGCAAACGGAGACAGTGGGTCGGGCCCCCCACTCCTAGGCGGGTATCCACACTACCGGGCCTAGCCCTTCCGTATGCCCCTAGAAGAACACAACCTAGAGTATCCGTATACTAATGCTGGCTATACCCACCAGACTTTCTTTGGCTAAGTGTCCCACACCGCCGAGCCAACATACTGATGCCGGTGTGAACGACAATCAGATATCGAAGACCCACCACCTTTATTATGTACTCCAACTCTCGAGCCCTCGGCTCCCCGGACTATCCCGTCCGTGCATCTACCTTCAGAGCTACCGTCTGAATGGCAACCAAAGCAACTTATTCTACCTTCCTAGCTTTCGAGGTGCGTGTATGTGAAACCCTAGTTATACTAGTTGCTCTTTTAATTTATTATTCCTATGGTTTACGTTAGCCCAGGACTGCCCCCGGCATACCCCGTGAAGGGCTCTCAAAGGGCACTAGGAACCAAGACGGCGGCATTACGGCCCGAAGTTCCCTTTCACAAGGCACTTATTGTTATTGGTTGATCTCCCTTAACCCGATCCCTTTTTAGTTACTTTAGATCTAGCCCTAGCGTATTAAGACTCTTCCATTCCTACCCGGGGTGGACGATCTTTCGTCGTTCCCGTACGCCACTTACCTTAACCAGTCTCACACTCTACTTATCCTGACTTCCGATAATGAACTTAATCTTAGCTTGCCCTAACCAACCGGCAACTACCAAAATTCCATTTCCCAAGTTCATTATCACTCTAGTTCAGTTTCCGTGGTTTTACTATATGCAGACCATCCTAAGGTACGTGAGGAGTATAAGGGGAGGTACTCCAATTTGTCTTCCGAATCTCCTATAATATTTACTGGAGCTCTAACATGACTTAATATAGCTAAGACCAAGATTTCCAAATTTTTCCTATTTATCGGGCATTTAATTTATTTATTCTAAGATTCCTAATGCCCTAGTATGAACATGAAGTGTACTAATGAGCCAATAATAAATCATCATAAAATTAGTAACAATCCTATGAGACATTTAAACAACAATTCCAAGTTTTGAGATTTTCCGAAGGTGTTTATGCCTATATTTCCGAATTTACCGTTTTAGGCCATTTCTACTATATTATGAAGCAAGTACTGAAAATAAGTATCCAAAAATCCTAAGGAAATTATAGAAACTTTACATTTACCTAAAACCATCATAAACCAAGTACCATAATTTTTCTCTAGCATTTGAACTCTGAATTTAATTTAATGCAAGATACTAATTTTCCTAACTTAATGAAGGAGGTACTGTTTTTAGTCATTTAAAATTCCAGAGAAAATTACAGGGTGATTATCTTAATTTGAAACACCCACTGAACAAATTTCATAATTATCTAAATAGTAATTGGGTCTTAACTAAATTTTTGACTACACATCACATTTAGTATGTTAAAGAATAAAGTACCCAAAATAATTAGATAAAATTTCCAAGAAAAATACAGAAGGTATAACATGCTATAAGATGCCCTAATCCAAGATTTCATAATATTCCAGTGAACAGAAATTCCATAATCATCAAAATAAATATCTAGGGCATAATTAGAGTTATAAATGAAGTGCTGTATAAATTAACCTAAAAATCTCAACAAAATTATATCATGGCTATTTTGACCAGAAGACCTCTTTGCCCAAATTTTACTTGATTTGAAGTTCATTAGATAGCTTAATAATTCAAATTAAAGTTTGTGATCTAAACTAGGGTTAGGATTTTAGGTGGCCTAGCTGTCTCCAAATACCCTAAAATTTTGTTCAAAGAACTATACTGGTCCTATGGTTCTTTCCACAAAATTTTAAGTCAGTCCAAGGTCATTTGACCCCATGACCTTCACAACCCTCAAAACCACCATTAAGGGATTTTCCCCAAGGGTTCTAAGGCTACCCTACACCAAACCACTCCAAACTCCCTTGGAGGGAGTGTCATGCCCTAAAAAGTCAGTGACCAAAATATCAGCCCCTGTTGAGGTGATATGGCCACTCAAAAACCAAGGGGGTGTTTGATCCTAAATTATCCTATAAGGACCAACCTAGGGTTGGATAAAAACATAATCAAAACATCTCCAAATGATATGAAATTTTTACCAGAACCTTATGATAAACCCAGGGACCACTCACCAAAATTTGGGAGTGTTTGGAAGTCATTTAGCCATCTAATTAAATTATGCTAGGATATTTGAATTTTTCTAAAAACTGTAGAAAAATATTTCCCAAAAATCCTAATTTTTGGATAGCATCTAGATATAGATAATATTAGGCAACACCCCAAATTTCGAGTCATTTTGATGACTGGATTGGAGTGGGGAATTTTTCTAAGGTCAAGACAGCCCTATAGATAGATCTCACCAAAAAGTGTGTCGTGGTCAAACCAGGACTCCAAATTGAGTGAAATAATTTTTGAATTAAACTAGACTTCAAGGGCTACATTTTCTATGTTGACCACTTTTTATGTTTCAGCTCCTACGGGCAATAATTTCAAGTTTAAACCTAGTGCACAGTAAATGGAATTAATTCCTGATTATACAATATATAATATAATAAAATGTTACTGTTCATCTCCTTCTTTAGCCCGAACCAGCAACCTAAAAAAAGCTTGAAACCTGTAGCTTTTCTAAAGCCATCTCCTGGCCACCCAGCCATCTCCCTGGCCGGCCACCACCACCACTTCCTCTGTTGAGGTGAGGGCTACTATCGGGCGGCGGCACGGCCGCCGGAGAGGCGGTTTCCGGCGAACCCGCCCCCATGAAATTTTTGGAAAACCATGGAAACACTCACCCGATCTGGCTCTTTTGAGCCCGATACCTCTCCTAACGATTTCTAAGATCTATCCGCAGAAGAAGAGGGAGGGGAGGACCTTGTTCGCGGGCTGGAGGCGTGCAGACCGTCGAGAAGCCATTTACGCGGTGGCGGCATCGCCGGAAATTCTTCAACAGCAAGGGGAGGAATCTGAATCCGTTTGATCGAGCGTGTAACCTTCTCCTCTTGCTATAAGGAGTATTTTATAGATCAGCAAGTGGGGAGGGGAAAGAGGTAAGCAATTATGGTCATAAAGGCTCCTCTTAATGATGTTTCGGTTATGATAGAGGCAGTTGAAACGCTGGAAACGAAGAGGTATTTTCCAGGTGGCGATTTCCTATTGGACCAACATTTCCTTATTTTATTAAATAATTAGAGTAGGAAACGGCCCATAAATACTCCTAGTGTAACTTCCCATAATCAGAATTGATTACGACGTCGATTACCGAAATTTCCAGTCTGGCTGACGTTTCGGCCTTGGTCACGGGCGTGACACATAGGTCACGGGCGTGGCAGGCCCGGGTGGCCAATTCTCAGTTCGACGATCGTCGAACTGAGATCGACGATCGTCGAAGGGTGGTCACGCCCTAGGTCACGGGCGTGACAAATGGGTCACGGGCGTGACAGGGTCATCAGGCAAACTCTACGCTCGGTGATCGTCTCGCTGAGATCGACGATCGTCGAAGGGGGTCACGCCCTTGATCACGGGCGTGACACCTGGGTCACGGGCGTGACAGGGCCACGACGCAAATTATGCGCTTCGACGATCGTCCCGCTGAGATCGACGATCGTCGAAGGGGTCACGCCCTAGGTCACGGGCGTGACACATAGGTCACGGGCGTGACAGGCCGGGGTTGAAGATTCTGCACCCGACGATCATCTCCCTGAGATCGACGATCGTTGAAGGAGTCATGCCCTAGGTCACGGGCGTGACGGGTCGGTCACGGGCGTGACCAACCCGTGACCCAAAATCTCGGTTGATGTATTTCAATTTTTGGGCTTCCTAGGGTTCTTTCACGACCAACCGACTCCTAGGGGTCTAGCCGGAAATGGGATGTTACAGTGCCTTCTCTAACATAAGTTTGAAAGGTGGGAGGGAAAGTGGATGTACCCAATTGGGGAAACACTATAAATATCTGTGTGATGTGTTGTATTGCTTATTCTTATTTTTTATTGCAAGTACTAAGGACAAGCTTTAGATCACTTAGAAAAGAAAACTACAAAAATACTTAAGAAAGTTCAAACACCTATTCACCCCCCCCCCTCTAGGTGACTAGCTAACCTTGAAGTAATAACTTTCAGTTACTGAGTATATTCCAGTCACTTGTAATGTTGCTTTCGATCATGTTCTGCCTCCTACTGATGGTTTTGATGATGCTGATGATGTTATGGATGAGCCAGTAGATGATATTGGCCTTGATGTTGCTAACTATGATATTGCTAATGAGGATGAGCTTGCTGCTGCTGATAATGTAAATAATTCCTCTACGCTCACTGTTCTAGAGAATCTACTTGCACCTCTCCCGGATGTCCGACCGGTAAGGTCTGAGAGGGAGCAGTATCATCCTTTTGTCCCCATACAAACAGAGTTGGACAGATTCATGAGAAAGCTATAGAGAAGAATTGTTGCAATTCCAGGTGGACCTCCAATGGAGGAGGTAGATATTATTGATTTGTCTGATGAGGAAGGATATGCTGAGGTGCATCCTCCTATACTAGAAGCCCCTACTGCTGAGCTACTTTCTAAAGCTACTATTACTCCCATGGAAGAGTCCTCCAGTGACTCCGAGGGAAGTTCAGATCCCCCCACCCCTCCTAGTGTTCAGGCTGAAGATATACCGTCTACCAGTGGAGATGTATCTATTCTGAAATCTATAGAATCCATTATGGCAAAACAATAAGCCTATTTTGATAGATCTTTGAAGAAAGTGATGAAGAAGGTCAAAGAAACAGAGGAAGACTTGAATAATTTCCTTATAGCTATAAAGGTGCATTTTGATAAATTAGATGCGAGGTTGGAATCCTGGTTTGTGCATGGTGGCCAAGCGATTATTCATACGATGGCCGGACTAAAAAGTAACTTGGAGGTGCTTCAGAATGTTGACACAATTGCTAAAACAGTTATTACTGCCCAGAATGCAGGCATGGATTACTTTGACAACCAAATGGTTTACTATTCAAATGTCATAGCAAACACGGTAGTTGAAGAAGTTAAAAAGGGGGAGGATGTGTTGAAAGCTAAGGTGACAGCCTTTGAAGCTGCCATTGTGGAAAACTTCAAGGGGGAGAATACCTACAATTTTGATAATTTCAGTTGGCTGCATAATGAGTTGTTTGGTGGGCAAGGTAAGACTCATGCAAGATTTCCTAAACCTACAGTGCCTGCTCCAGTAGATGTTCCTATTGATCCTGTTCAGGATTATTCTCAATACTGGACAGACACTCGGGATTTTCCTCAATCTGCACCAGATACTGCTGCTGCTGCCAATCCAAAAGTTTATATAGTTGAAGACATACCTCAACCAACCCAGAAAAAAAGGAAGTATGGTGAAGGCCTGTCTACCGTTAGGTCTAAAACTAATAGAGAAATGGCTGAGGTGTGGAGTCCAATTTCAAAGAGTATCATTCTGTACACATTCAAGATCGTGGACTTGGCTAATGAGAACAAATGGGATTACTACAGCCCAGATGAATGGCAGAAGTATGAGGTTGCTTGTGCCAAAAGAAGACTGAATTTCAGGAAATTTAATTTTGATGATCCAAATGCGCCTCCAGCTCTGCCAAGATATTATCCAAAGCCGAAAGTGTATTTTGCCAGACAGAGTCCGAAGAGCCAGGGCAGGAAGGCCTGATGTTTTATTGTGATGATGTGTGTGGATTCTGGTTGCCCCATCAAAGAACTCTTTTATATATATATATATATATATATATATATATATATCATATGCAGGCTAGCTAAGGTGCGGGCGTACAGGGATGGGGTTTTGGGGGTCAAGGAGGCTCCAAATAAAAAAGTAATCAACATGAAAGTTGTTCGGATCGCCGAGATCTACAACTTTCATGTTGATTACTTTTTGAGTTAGAGCCTTCTTGACCCCCGATTTGAGACCCGAAAATTGGAAAACTTTAGCCTTACTGTAGCAGTCTCGCCGCCCAGACTTTTCGGGTCCCAAATCGAAAGTCACGGAGGCTCCAAATCAAAAAGTAATCAACATGAAAGTTGTTCGGATCGCCGAGATCTACAACTATTATGTTGATCACTTTTCTATTTGGAGCCTCCTTGACCCTTGTCCGTATGCACGTACGCCCGCACAGGATACATCCCCATATATATATATATATATATATATATATATATATATATATATATATATATATATATATATATATATATATATAATTTATATGTTTTGACTTAGATTGTGTTTGATTCTTTTTTTTGACTTATTCTTGCTATATTTTTTATTATGTGTACAATTCACCTTAGCTTATAGGGTTCTGACTTCTTGAAATAGAGGGAGATTGTTGGGTATTGTATCCACAATAACCCTGATTTGAAGAAGGGTCCCATTAAGCTAAGATGAATTGAGATTATATTTGATGTTGTGTGTTTAGTATGTACTTGCAAGACAATATTGCTAAGTACACACCACTGCCAGGTTACGGTGGATCAGTAAATACAGGACTATACAATGTAATCCTTCATTGTGTAAGACAATGTGTCTACTCACGTGTAATCTCTCTATTGGGGTGTACTTCTATCTCAAGTGCATTAGGAGGATCAAGGAAGAACAAGGAGTGGAAATTAGAAGAACAGAATTTTACCCAAGTAAAATTCGTCGCGTATCGTAAGGCATATTTGTCGAATTCGTCGAGTATACTTGTTGATACTCGTCGAATTCATCGTATATAGTTTTTAGCACTCGTCGAATTCATCATATGTACTTAGGGTAAAATCTCTGAAAGTTGGAAAATCGGTCAAGTAAAAATCGTCGAGTATCATCGTATATACTCATTGAATTCGTCGAATGTATCTATCGATGCTCGACGAATTCGTCGAATATACATATCGATGCACATCGAATTTTTTGAGTCATTTCGACTTTACTTATCTTGATTTTACTAGTCAGATTCGTCGAATATCACTTAGTTAGGTGTCGAATCCGTCGAGTATTCTAGCTGATACTTGTCGAATTCATCGAGTATACTAACTGATACTCGTCGAATTCGTCGAGTGATTCTTCAGCTTGGCATCGAGTGTTAAGTTCAATCTAGCTGAATTTCTCCAAGTAAAATTCGTCAAGATTCATTGTTGTTCGGTGAGTATTCTCAACTATACTCGACGAATATTACTTAGGGTTATTTTTCTTCTCAATTTCAAAATTCCGATTTGTTCTTGCCGACAGCCATGTACAGTAACCCGCGACTTTTCCCACGTGTAATAACTATTCTAGCCATTGCAAGGAAGATTCCTATATATATATATATATATATAGGGTGGATTTTCCTTAAACCCTAATCATACTAATCGTGCTCAAAATCAAGAAAATTCTCGATCAAGAAGTTTTTGTCGGCTCTTGTACAAAACTCGTGACATCCACTCGGCCGACGACAATATTAAACAATTTGATCTTCCTCTACCGAATCGACTAGGTTGTTTCCTTCTGAAGGTTCTTATTCTTTCAGATCTAGCCGATCCGTGATTTCAGATCCAAGTCTTCAAAGCTTTCAGATTTTCCTTTTCTCCAAGTCTTTCAAGATCTACTTTTTGAAGAATGTAGGATTGAATATTTTAAATCTGAATAGGATTATTTGTAATCTTTATTGTAAATCTTCTTTTACATTTGTAGGAGTTTTTCCCTCTGAGTGGTAGATCAGTGTGTGGATTGAGTTATAGATCCGTGTTTGGATCGTGTTGTAGGATAGGTTGTTCTCTGACTGGTAGAAGCTTTATCTCCGAATTGTAGGAGTTGAGGCTCCGAGGTGTAAGACTTGTTGAAATCTGATAAAGGTGAAGTAGATGAATCTAACCCTTTGTGGTAGATAGGCGAGGCGGGACAGTTGATATACCAAACTTGGGGAACCACTATAGATCTCTGTGTTCTGTGTGCTTTATTTTTTTAAGTAGTTTTTATTTCGCGAAAAGACACAGACCCCACCTATTCACCCCCGTCTAGGTGATTTAGGTAGACACTAGATACTTTCAAAAACGAAGTTCTTGACCAAAAAAACTCAAAAAATAAGAGTTAAAGATACATAAGTATAGAGATAGCATGACTAAAAATAAAGAGAAATAAACATGAGCAAATGAAGGAATCATAACTAGGTGAGGGTTGTGATCATGTCATCATAGGACTTTAGAAGAGAGTTTAGAAGATTAACTACCTTGTCCTCTTCCTCCACCTAAATATCCATGCTGAGATACTCAGATAATAATTTATTAAAATTATTCAGGTACTCATGTAGAGAGTAACCCTCCTTCGTGCTAAACTTGTACAACTACTACTTGAGATATATGTAGTTGGGTAGAGACTTTGTCATATAGATACTCTCCAGATTAGCCCAAAGACCAGAGATAGACATCTCTGAAAGAACTCCTTATACCACATCATCATATAAACAAAGATGTATGGTGGACAGAGCTGTGATATCCAAATCCTCAAACATGTGTTTGATAACCTCATCATCCTTATGGGCCTTTCCTAATAGGACACAGTGTAAACCTTCATTGATCAGTAGTGCTTTTGCTTTTACCTTCTACAGCCCAATATTTTGCTTGATATCGAACTTCACGTTGGGTGTAGAAGAAGCCATAGAAGCCAATCTGAAAAATCTTCACTGAAATTGAAAGACCTGTCGACCTGATTAATTCACAGATTAAGATTGTGAAGATAGGGAGAAGACCGATGTCATCACCTACCGTTGACCCAACTCAAAACGGAACGTCTAATCAGTCACCAATTGAACCTGACTCTGATACTACTTGTTATGAAAAATAGGTCCAGGGAGATATTTTTCCCGATCCCATAAATTATCTATCTACAAAGCGAGCAGTTAAGAAGAACGATGAAACAAATCACAAATAAGAAGAGTTAGAAGACACCACAATCAGAGAACACCAAATTTAAAGTGCTTCCCCAAAATTGGTGTTGAAACCTGAGGAAACCGGGCACTCTGTTCTCTAATAGCATCGGTTTACTAGTATCTGTACTCTGGCAGTGTGGCTTAGCGAACAGAGTGTTAACACTTGAGGAGACGGAGCGGTCTGTTATCTAGTCGCAGCGGTCTACTAGTTTCTATGTTCTAGTGGTTTGGCTTAGCAAATAGTGGTTGCAGTTTGACAAATCTGCGGTTTATTTTAGCGGGTTAACAAACCGTTGTTGTCGACCTGTGTCCTACCGAGATGGCATGGAGGTTCTGCCTTCTTATATTATAGTCCGGAGAGCAACCCGCAGCTGCTACCTGTTGGCAACCTACAGCTGCAGTCTGGTGGCTACCCAAGACTGTGGTCATGTTCTTTTCTTAGTTACAGTCTGGAGGTTATCCGCAGTAACGGTCTGGAGGTTATCCGCAGTAATGGTCTAGAGGTTATCCGCAGTAGCAGACTGGAGGTTATCTGTAGACGTTGTCTGGAGGTTATCCATAGCAGCAGTCTGGTGGTTATCCATA
Source organism: Platanthera zijinensis (assembly GCA_039513925.1). Taxonomy (NCBI): domain Eukaryota; kingdom Viridiplantae; phylum Streptophyta; class Magnoliopsida; order Asparagales; family Orchidaceae; genus Platanthera; species Platanthera zijinensis. The sequence continues at coordinate 152,057,400 of CM077082.1, read as the reverse complement.
GCAGTGGTCTGCTGGTTATCCATAACTACAGTCTGGGGCCAACCCGTAGTAGGGGTCTCGGGACTTTCCTTAGTAGAAGATCAGTCGCTTCCCAGGATATGTATTCTCCATTGTATAGTCTTGTAGTTTGACAAAGTCAAACCACATAGCCCGCGCGTCTTGTATTTAGTCCCACATCACTTATTGTATTCTCTTATCGCCCCCAGTTTCTATAAAAAGGGGGCATACCTTTGTATTATTTATCCTTTTAGAGCAATAAAATTTGCCTATATTTTGCTTTTTTACATTGTGTCAAAGCTAATGGATCCTTTGCTCCTCTTAGCTCACCATTTGTTTTTCAAACTGCTTGCGATCTCTTTCTCGCACGCCCTCCCTTTCTAGACACTCTTCTTTGTGACTTATTCTATTCGCGCTGCTTTGTTTTCTCCCTCTTGTGTTTGCATGGCCTATTCTGTCCGCACGGATTTTTTCCTCTGTTGAGTTCGCGTGGCCTATTTTTCTTTACCCGTGTGGTTTCTTGTTGCCTTCTATAGACACTCTAACTCTCTCTTCTTCTTCTACTCTATCTGCTCCTTCTATTTCTACCTCTTCTATTATTGCTTCTGGTAATTTGGATACTACTTCAAAGATTACTGGCCTCAATAACCCTAACTGGAGTGTGTCTTTTGTTTTTCTGTTATGCTGTCAGTGTAAGCGCCACCAAGTGACTGATGATCCCCCTGCTTATGGCTCTACTACTCTTGATGATTGGGATGTTAGTGATGCCTTGGTTAAAAGATAATTAGCCAACAGTTTTTCTGATGAGTGCCTTCTTGTCATTCGACATGATACGACAGTCAAGGCTGCCTGGAATCATCTTGTTGCCTTGTATTTCAAGGGAGCGCAGACTTCGCGCATCTATACTTTATATGCTGATATTTTTGCCCGGCCTGTCATGAATCCGGCTGCGGCCTATCAAGAAGTTCAAACTCTTGGAGCTTGTTGGAACTTGAGGAGACCAAGCGATCTGTTATCAAGTCGCAACGGTCTACTAGCTTCTATGGTCTGGCAGTTTGGCTTACCAAACAGAGGTTGCGGTCTGTTTGGTTACATCCTTGCGGTTTAACAGATCTGTAGTTTAGTAGTTTAATAGTTTGGCAAACCGCAGTTATTGACCTGTGTCTTATCAAGCTGGCATGGAGGTTCTACATTTTTGTATGACTGCCCAGAGAGTAACCCGCAGCTGCGACCTATTGGCAACTTACAACTACGGTATGGTGGCTACCCGCTACTATGATCATGTTCTTCCCATAGCAGCGGTCTGGAGGTTGCCCATAGTAGTGGTCTGGAGGTTGTTTGTAGCAGCAGTCGTGAGGTTATCTACAGCAGCGGTCTGGAGATTGTCCGCAATAGCGGTCTGGAGTTTATCCGCAACAGCGGTCTTGAGGTTATCCACAACAGCGGTCTGGAGGTTATCTACAGCAGCGGTCTGGAGATTGTCCGCAGTAGCGGTCTGGAGGTTATCCGCAACAGCGGTCTTGAGGTTATCCACAACAACGTTCTTGAGGTTGTCCGCAGCAACGGTCTGGTGGTTGTCCGCTACAGCGGTCTGGTAGTTGTCCGTAACTGCAGTTTGGGGCCAACCTGTAGTAGCGATCTCGAGACTTTCCTCTGTTGAAGATCAGTGGCTTCCCAGGATGTGTATTATCCATTATATAGTCTTATGATTTGACAAAGTCAAACCGCATAGACCATGCGGCTTGTACTTTGTCCCACATCGCTTGTTGTATTCTCTTATATCCCCAATTTTTTATATCTAATTAAGGGGCATACCTTTATATTATTTATATTTTTGGAGCAATAAAATTTGCCTTTTATTTAGCTCTATTTACATGGTATCAGAGGTAGGTTCGATCCTTTGCTCCACTTTGCCCGCAGTTTCTTTTTCTAACCGCAAGCGGTCTCCCTCCCATCCCAGTAACCCTCCCTTGCTTGTCGCTCCTATTACGCCTTGTTCTTTCTTTATGGCTTGTTGTGTTCGCGCGACCTTATTTTCCCTCGTGTGTTCATGTGTCCTGTTGTGTTGGTGTGGCTTGTTGTGTTCGTGTGTCCTATTGTGTTCGCACAGCCTGTTATGATCACGTGAGTTGTTTTCCTCTACCCATGAAATTTCCTTTTTCTTTCTATGGACACTCTGGTTCTCTCTTCTTCTTCTACTCTATCTGCTCCTCTTTCTCTTTCCGCTTCTTCTTTTGCTACTTCTTCAGGTGCTACTTAATTGTCCACTATGGATAGATGGCTTATTGATTATGGTGCTACTAGTCATATATCTTGAATTCTCATGTTTTTTCTCTTCTGGACAAACATAACAGGTCCCCTCCAGTTCTTATTACGGATGGTTCTCTGTCTCCTGTTTGTGGGTCTAGCACTGTGCATGTCACTCCTTCTCTTCAGCTTGAGGACATACTTTATGTCCTGAATTTTCTTTGCAAAAAGATCAATTATGTGGCAATTTTTATAGTGTCTACTTGTTTTTAAGAATCCTCACTCCATGGAGACAATTGCTACTGGGACTGAAAGCGGCAGCTTATTCTACCTTGATAATGTTTCAGCCTTTTCTACCTCTTCTTATCTTCTTTAGTGGCATCTTTGCCTTGGGCATCCTTCTCTTCAGATTATTTATCAGCTTCTGCCTGATCTACCTCAGGGAGACTCTTCTCTTAAATGTGAGGATTGTCAATTTGGCAAACACCAATGTTTTACTTTTCCAGCAAAGAACAGACATAGTTCTTCTCATCCTTTTGAACTTATTCATTCAGATGTTTGGGGTCTTGCTCCTATCCAGACTCTTGGTAGGGGTAGTTTCTATTTTATTACTTTTATTATTGACTTTTCTAGATGTACATGGTTATATTTGTTACGAAAACGTTTTGAACTTTTCTCTATTTTTATTGCATTCTACAATGAGATCTGTACTCAATTTGATGTCCCTATTAAGATACTTCGCACTGATACTGCTAAAGAGTATCTAAGTCATCAGTTTAAATTATTTTGTATGCATTATGGCATTGTACATCAAACTAGTCCTTACACCACTCAACAGAATGGCATTGCTGAACGCAAGAACCGACATCTCCTGGATGTTGTTGTAGCCTTTTCACTCATATGCAAGTTCCCTGGTCCTATTGGGGTCATGTTTTTTTCTTTTTTCTTGTTTCCTCATCAACTGAGTTCTGTCTTCAGTTCTCAACACCCCAATTCTTGATTCTCTATCCTAATGCGAATCTGTTTCCTTTACCTCCTCGTATCTTTGGATGAATTGCGTTTGTCCACTCTCCTTCTTCTGGTCGTGACAAACTCTCTCCTCGTTCTATAAAATGCATCTTTTTGGGCTATTGTCCGACACAAAAAGTCTATAGGTGTTATGATCCCGTTCTCCGAAAAACATATGTTTCTACGAACGTCACCTTCTTTGAGGATGCTCCATTCTTTTCTCCAACATCTACTCTTTCACCATCTGATGTTTCTTATCCTTTTCCTATTATTTAAGTACCTCTTCATGAGCATGCCCTTCCTTCTTCTCCACCTGTCTCTGATTATTCATATGAGCCACTGCCGACAGCTCCAATGCAAAAAATCTTTCCTTTAGATGGATCTGATACAATAGACAGGTCCGATCTTGATCTTTCGATTGCTCTTTGGAAAGGTGTTCGAACTTACACTCAGCATCCCATTCGGGATGTGGTTTCTTATGCATGACTGTCTCCTTCTTGCAAAAGCTTTTCTCTCGCTCTATCTATTAATGTTATTTCGGTCACCTATTAAGAAGCTCTCACTATTCTGCATTGGAAAGCTGCTATGGATGAGGAGATGAAAAATTTCAATGAAAAAGGCACTTGGACTCTTGTTCCTACCCCTCCAAGGGCTGATGTGCTTGGTTGTCGATGGGTATTTGCGGTTAGGTTCCTTCCTGATGGTACTATTGACCGTTACAAGGCTCGGCTTATTGCCAAAGGTTTTACACAATTGTATGGTATGGATTTCTGTGATACGTTCTCTCCTATTGATTGGATTACTATAATCCATGTTCTCTTTTTTGTGGTCGTCAACAGGGACTAGGTGATGTCTCAGTTGGATGTTAAGAATGCCTTTCTTTATGTTGATTTATAGGACTGTTTATATGGAGAAACCTTCTGGGTATCTTGCTCAGGGGGAGTCTCAGGTGTGTAAATTGTGGAAGGCTATCTTAGGTCTTAAGCATAGTTTGAGGGCTTGGTTTGAAAAGTTCAACTAAGTTATTTCAATTATTGGGTTTACTCAGAGTGCTGTAGAACACTCTTTGTTCATTCGCAAAACCTCAGCTAGTCTTGTGGTTCTTGCAGTTTATGTGGATGACATTCTTCTTACAGGGGATGATAAAAGAGGTGTTGACATGACAAAGAAGATTCTTCTATAGCATTTTTACCAAAGAAATGGGTTTTCCCAAATGTTTTTTGGGGATAAAAATATCCCGAAATCCTGGTTCTATAGTTCTTTCACAGCAGAAGTATGTTTTGGATCTCCTAAAAGTGATAGGTATTCTTGGGACTAAACCTGCTCGGTCTCCGATAGCTGTTGGAGATGACAAGTACTGGAGTGAGAATTCTCCTCTTCTTGAAGATATCACCAGATAAAAATGACTTGTGGGGAAACTCATTTATCTGACAGACACAAGACCGAATATTTGTTATGTCGTAGGAAGAGAGATCCAGTTTATGCAAACTCCTAAGGAATGTCAACTACTATAAGAGCCCCCTCCTAGAACACAAGATACGGCCGAGGGGAGTCTTATGCCTAGAACATTCGCCTTGCGGTAGCGCCAACTCACGGGTCGACCTGTACCACAAGACACCTATCCTGCTGGCTAAAACCAATATCATTATTTCCAACCCAACATAAGAATATAAGCAAAAGTAAAAATCCACATAATTATATTGTCCAAATACATCAAATAAAAAGAAGCAACCAAGTCTTCTATAATATCAGAGTACATCATGCAAAGAAGGCTACAAAATGAGTCTCTCAAAAACTCACATCAGTCACTAATAAGAGCGATGGTATCATCACTTCAGGCCCTGTCACCTTGGCCTGGTTGGCCTCCTATAAGACCTGCTGCTGGGTTTTCTCCTAAAATGGAAGACATAGCAACCGTTAGTCATAAGACTAAGTAGCTATCACATCCGCTCCCCCGATGACTCTTAGGCACCGGGTGGAGAAAGGAAAAATGGTACAATATATATATGTAAGCAGTAGTACAAGCAGTTGGTATAAGGCTAATCGACATTAGGGCATCCAACATGTAAAATAAGTGAGAATAACAATCTACTATAGCAGTTCTATTATCAATAGCAGTATACAAGTATGATCCAACAATAGGAAGTAACTTAACAAATATGAAGGCCCATTGTAATACCCCAAAAATGAGATGTGGTCATTGGCGGTTATCACGTTGCGGTGGGATTATTGCCGGTGATAGCTCAGTGAATTAAAAGACCTAGGGCTCAAATTGTTACCGCTTGGCGGTAAGAAGCTATCGCGCCACGGTAGCACTCAACGCTTTCAGGTTCTCGACGAATCATTGAGTGTGCTATCGCGCGGCGTTATAGAGTTATCGCGGGGCGATATCTCTGGATAGCGGCGCCGGCTGGTCAAAGTGTTCACCACCTATGCTACCATGAGGCGGTAGGAGTTACCGCGTGGTGGTAGCTTTCAGATAAAGGCTGGACTTGATATTTCATTCTTATTTTCTCTCATACACTCTCTTGCTTAGTTCTGGAGAGGGAAGAGGAGGAAAATTCTATGAGCTCAAGAGGAGATCGATCCATGGGTGCTTCTGATCAGAATCGCGATTCTACGCTAGATCCACGGAGAGGGAGTTGTAACAATAACCTCCATCCTGATCCAAGAAAATGGTCATGGCTCTGAAGAAAACTACAAGGGTAACGATCTTCCTTCTTGGACAAGTGAGGTCCTTCTTTTGGCATATGAATGGAATCGCCCACCAAAAGGTGGAAAAGCAAAGGGAATTCCTTTGGGTTAATTCATGAAATCCCCAGTGATTCTTGCATACAGATCCGTAAATGTATAGTACAGAATAAGCATGTTGTGTGAAGCCCATATAGACAGGTTGGTCTGGATTGGTGATGTTTATTTTGCGTGACGGAGAAGACTCCGTATATAAATGAGTAATATATGGGGTTTGCGGGGTTGTACTTGTGAACTAAAAGTAGCAAGAAGTACTGGAGTTGCATTCCAGGAAAATACCCTAGAAATTCCACAGTTTTAAGACCAGTTGGATATCATCGGACGATAGTGAGTATCGCCAATGGAGATAGCTCTTAGTGAGCTATTTGTGTTGTGAGTTATGAAAATACCAGTGTTTCTGGCACTACAGGATGCTACAGTGTTTTGGGTTGAGTTTGGGCGCAGAAAGAGCACTTATGTTGGTCCCGCCAAGCGATCGTGATGAACGCTGGAAATAACTCCCTTTCTGATTGTAAAGCATGTCTCTGGGAGACTGTGAGGCTAATCTGTGAGCTGCGAGCTCCTAAAGGCCATCGAGCAGAACGGACAAGGGGAAGCCCACTCGCATCAGTCTAGAAATTGAATTGATGATTTGAGGAATGGGTAGTGGCTGAACTGTATCCGCCTTATGGTTGTCTAACTCGAGTGCCTAAGTTATTGGCATTCATTAGGATCACATAATGAGAGTCTTATGCGGTACGCCGTCAAGACTAAAGTCTCAGGCCGGGGGCTATGGAGACTGTGAATGCTCAAAGTTAACTGTTATGTTTGGGACCTCTGAACGGTGGTGGGACCCAGATAGTAGGTACACCAAAAATGTGCCCTGGGTGCACGAAACATTTGGTCGTTGAGGCATTCGTTTGTGATATGTTTAACTATGCGTGAGTGTACATGCTTGTGATATATCTGCTTGTGAAAATGCTTTGCCTGCAGGGAAAGAATACAACTTCCCTGGGAAAGGGGTAGGGTCGTTATAAATTGGTCAGTTGAATGCTGACCGTTGCCTTGTTTGCCACACTTGTGGTGGATAGTCCCTGAGCAGGTGTTGGAGAGCCATGCAGTAAATAGTGGTTGAAGCCCTTGCTACTATGCTGGCCCTCGAAGGCCGAGCGAAAAAGTTTTACTGTTTTCATGTGTGGTGGCCGGCCTACGCGCCGATGTTTATAAACCATATTTGTGAAGTATAACTATAAGGCCTTAAGGTCATAACTTTTGTGTAACATCCCATTTCCGGCTAGACCCCTAGGAGTCGGTCTGTCGTGAGAGAACCCCAGAAGCCCAAGAATTGAAGTACAATGACTGAGACTTCAGGTCACGGGTTGGTCACGCCCGTGACCTATGTGTCACGCCCGTGACATGGGGCGTGACTCCTTCGACGATCGTCGATCTCCGTGAGATGATCGTTGAATTTGAAACCCAGGCCTGTCACGCCCGTGACCTATGTGTCACGCCCGTGTCCTAGGGCGTGACTCCATCGACGATCGTCGATCTCCGTGAGACGATCGTCGAACTTGCAGCCCGGGCATGTCACGCCCGTGACCAAGGTGTCACGCCTGTGACCTAGGGCATGACCCCCCTTCGGCGATTGTCGATCTCAGCGAGACGATCGCCGAGCGCATAATTTGCATCTTGACCCTGTCACGCCCGTGACCCATGTTTCACGCCCGTGACCCATGTGTCACGCCCGTGACCTAGGGCGTGACCACCCTTCGACGACCGTCGATCTCAGTTCGATGATCGTGGACCTACGAATTTGCCACTCAGGCCTGTCACGCCCGTGACCTATGTGTCACGCCCGTGACAAGGGCCGAAGCGTCAGCCAGACTGGAAATTTCGGTAACCGACGTCATAATCAATTCTGGTTATGGGAATGTATACCAAGAGAATTTATGGGTCGTTTCCTACTCTAATTATTTAATAAAATAAGGAAATGTTGGTCAAATAAGAAATCGCCACCTGGCAAACACCTCTTTGTTTCCAGCATTTCAACTGCCTCTGCCATAACCGAAACACCATTAAGAGGAGCCTTCATGACCATAATTGCTTACCTCTTTCCCCTCCCCACTTGCTGATCTATAAAAGACCCCTTGGAGCAAGAGGATAAGGTTACACGCTCGATCAAACAAATTCAGACTTTTGCTCTTGCTGTAGGAGAAGTTCTGCAATGCCACCACTGTGCCATGGCACCCCGTCGTTCATCTCGCCTCCAAACCGCGAACAAGGACCTCCTCTACTTCTTCTCTTATGGGTAGATCTTAGGATCTTAGGAATGAAGTTCGTGCTCAAAGGAGCCGAACCTACCTCGTGTTTTCATGGAAAACCATGGAAAAATATTGTTTTGAGTTCGCCGGAAACCGCCACCTCCGGCAGCCAAACCACCGCCGACCGCTAGCCATCGCCTCGACGGAGGTGGTGGTGGTGGTGGCTGGCCAGGGAAGTGACCGGACGGCCGGTGACGGATCACGGAAAGGTTACAGGAAATATGGTTTTCTATGTTCTGTTTTTGGGTTCATGTAGAAGATGAACAGTAAAACCAGTTTATAATATATAAATAATGTATATAATAAATAGTGAAAATATATATTATTTGAGTATATTTAGAGGCTGCAAAATGAGGCACTTAGAGGCCGATTTAGGAAAATGACCTGTCACAAAAGTCGTAGCCCTTCGAGTCTAGATTAATTTAAAATTAGTTTCAACTCGTTTGGGTAAGCGGTTTGACCACAACACCTATTTTAGTGGGGGCTATACCTAGAGTTGGGCAGAAACTAAAGTGGATGCCCACGCTTCATCCCTTGTCCAAATGACCTGAAATTTGGGCAGGGGGTTAAACTTAGCTATATCTAAAGGCAGTCCTAAAATGGGAATTTTTGGATATACTTTGCCTAAAGTTTTTGTTTTAATTTAATAAACTTAGAGGAAATTATTTAAGTAGTCAAATGACCTCCAAACCCTCCAAAATTTTGGTGAGTGGTTCCTGGCTACATAACTTAGCTCCGTACAAATTTCCAACTCACTTGGATGAGTTTTGGATAGGGAGTCACCTATTCTTAACTAGGAAATAGTGAGGCATTTTTGAGTAAAAAGTGCACTAGAGTTAGAACGGTCATATCACCTCAACTGAGGCTAATATCTTGACCACTGACTTGGAAGGGTTATTATAATCCACTTGGAGAAAATGTTGTGGTTTAGGGTTGGTTTACCCTAGGATCAAAACTCAAACCCTAGATGGAGGGTTTTTGAGGGTTTTGAAGGATATGGGGGCAATTGCTCTCGTATTGCCTTGAAACTCTGTAGAGTTGATGTTAGCATGATAATAATCGACTGGATGGAATCTTGGAGAATTTGGAGACAAGTAGATGCCTCAAAACCTTCATCTTAGCTTTAGGTTAAAATACTAATTAAGCACAATCCATCACTAATAATTATCTAAAGGCTGTGAAACTCGGGTAGAGTTAGTTTTGAAGTTGGTAGAATTTATATAAATTTTACTAGAATTTTATGATGTTTATTTCCAGCACTTCATTTGTAAAGTTGATTTTAACCCTAAATGATGTTTTAATTATTTGTACCTTTCTGTTCATTGAAATCTCATGAAATCTTGGAAATAAATGTTTTAGGACTGAGTGGTTACCCTTGAATTTTTGTATAATTTTTAGTTGAGTAAATCCAGTACTTCCTTCAAAAATATTAAAAATGGGTTCTATGCTTTGAAAATTATTTAGGGATGATTCTATTACTGAAAAATTATGAAACTGGACCAGTGCTATTTTTTAAGCCTTTATCTGCATATTATAAATTATTTATAATTTTTGGAAGAATATTCTCTGTACTTGGTTCATAAATAATGGAAGATAGTAAATATTGCTAAAATGGTTTTGTTGCCCTTTTGATGATAGAAAAATTATGATACTTTGGATTTACCCTATTGAGGTAACCTACTATTTATCATAAATTTGTTGGACATCTTGCATGAGAACTTAGGGTAGTTCATGTTCAAACCGGTAGCCCTTGGGATTTTCGAGGAAATTAATTAAATGTCAGATAAATTAGGAAAATTACCACATTCTGGACTTAGGCTATTTTTATCATTATAAGTCTGCAGTAAATAATTTAGGGCATTTGGATGAGTTTTGAGATCATTGCATAACCGGTTCGACATATAGTCTAGGTTGGTCTACATATAGCAAATTTGTGAATTGCAATAGGACATAGTCTGAGAAAGTCGTTGGAGTTAGTCATTTTGTCTGGGTGGATAATTGTGGATGATATCACAATAGGATGATATGAAGAGTGGAGAGAAGTAGTGATAGCTAGAGTTAAAAGGTGCTCGGGTTCGACGAAAGATCGTCTTTCCCGAAGAGAGGAAGGTTAAAAATCACCCTAGGATAGTCTATCGTAATATGAGAAGGGAATGGGTAAAGGGGATCAACCAATAATAATAAGTGCCTTGCGAAAGGGAATGATGGGCTTCAGCTACCATCATAGTTCCTAGTGCCCTTTGAGAGCCCTTCACGGGGAATACCGGGGGCAGTCCTGGGTTAACGTAAACTGTAATAAAAAACTGACAAGAGTAACTTAGTAATTAGGGCTGCATCTTTCACAAATACTGTTGGCACAGGAAGATTGATGAGAGCTTCGGCTCGGTTGGTTAAGAGACGGACGTTTTGGTCCGGGGAGCTTCGGCTCGGTTGGTTAAGAGACGGATGTTTTGGTCCGAGGAGCTTCGGCTCGGTTTTTGTGTGTTCACGATTAAACTTGCATGTGCATAAAAACGAATTAAAATTAAGGTGGTGGGTCTTCGGTATTGGAGGGTCGATGCACCGACGCCAATACGCTGACTCGGCAAGTGTGGTTAGCACTACGCCAGCAGAAGTCCGGTGCGCCAGCCGGCAAGAGTACGCAGGCGTCTGCTTAGTGCACCAAGCATTGAGGCGTACGATAGGTCTGAGCGGTAGTGCTTTACTAATTTAGAGGTGGGCGAGGCCCAACCCACCGCTTCCGTCTGCCACTACGGAGGTATCCTGGGAGATAACGGCTCCGAAAGGGGGAACTAAAGGTCTGTGTGCACAGAGTCGGGTGTGTGAGTTGTACTTACATGTTTCATCATACCCACTTGCATGTCATAGTATAATCGATTCATTTAACCCTGACACCTAAAGTATAAGTGGTATGGGACGCTTATACATTAGGACCTGCAAAACGACCCCTTGGTCTATAAGCTTGTGTGGGCAAGTTTATAAATTAAGGTTAATTTCAATATAAATATATGCTGCTGTTTGATAACCGATACCCCAACGTATAAGTGGTATGAGACACTCTATACGATGGGAGCATTGCAGAAGATCCCTTGGCTTATGCGCTTTCGCACATAAGTTAAGGTTACCTTTCCTACTTTCTGTTTCTGTCATATTTATTATAGAATTGCTAGATTAGTTCCACTGCCATCTGTTTCTTGATTAAATCTCCACCTTCATGTCCTTCTCTTTCTTCCTCTCCGCTCTGTACCTAGGAGCCATGGGGGAAGGGGTAGGGGATGATAGGGCTTAGTCTTTATGACTAACGGTTTTTGAACCGCATCATTTAGGGGATCGCGGAGCCCAGCATGAAGGAGCAGCCCCAGAGACCGGTGCGCTTGGAGAAGGGGCAATCTAGCTCCGGAGTTCATACAGCCGGGACCGTGAGTCTCGACCCTGAGTAGTTTCTGTTTTTGCTTCCGCATGAGAGATTTGTAATGAGGATATGATGTATCGGGCATAAGCCCGCATTTATAGTACTCTGATTATTGTTATTTTGTTGACACTCCCTTCGTGGAGATTTTATTCTATATATGTGATTTACTTTCAGTGGACTTGCTCTTACTTAAATTATTGTGCTACCTTTCTGCGATCGAATTGGCCGGCAGAATCGGCGCCTTGTGGTGATGACCCTTCAGGACGTGAAGGTGTCACCGCAAAGCGGCAATTCTGGGCCTAAGACCCCGGGTTTTAAAAAGAAAAAAAATGGGGCGGGGGTCTTACAAGTGGTATCAGAGCAAAACCTTGATCGGAAAAGTAGCAGTCCACTAACCCTGGGTCACCCCCGCTCGAGTTTAGTTTGGGGACAAACTAAGCAGCGAAAGCAGTGGTGTGCCCATATGGGGATCACATGTAAATTGTCCACTTTTATTTAAGATTGAACGTTTTCTCAGTATGGGTTTTTGTTGCGCAGCCTCCAGCACAGCCTACGCCACAAGGCAGAGTTCAGCAGGCTCAGGGTGTTGCACCACCTCCACCGGTCCCCACTCCTTTCCTTCAGTCAGACATGGGACAGACTCTGACTGCCATCCTGGAGGCTTTCAGGGCCCAGCAGGTTCTGGTCCCGCAGCCAAATCCGGGGGCCAACTGGCTAAGCATCTTCCGAGGACTGTCTCCCCCGTCCTACTTGGGGACAGAGTCGGCGGTTCGGACGGAAGGGTGGCTAGATATCATGTACGAGATGCTGACCGGGATACGGTGTCCTTGGGAGGAGAGGGTGGCTCTGGTTGTCTCTTGCCTGGAGTCCCATGCCAAGAGGTGGTGGAAGACGCTGTTGGACACGACATTTGCCGATAGGGAGGTTGCGGAGGTTACCTGGGAAGAGTTCAGGGCCGCGCTGCTGGAGCATTTTGTTCCGCAGTCGGCCAGGGATGAGTTGGAGGAGCGGTTTTTACAACTGAAGCAGGGCACCTGGACGGTGGTGGAGTACCATCGGGAGATCGACCATCTGGCTTGATACGCAGATTCCTACCACCTGGACGAAGCAGGGTACATCAGGAGGTTCTATAAGGGCCTGCGGGAGGATTTGAGGGAGGCTTTGTTGTTTGTATCTGACGGGCCTATCTCCCGGATTTTGGAGATGGCAAAAAGGATTGAGGCTGATTGGCACACCACCCGGGGCCGGAAGAGGCCAGCAGAGGATCAGGGATGGAGAGGTAGAAATGACCAGTGGCGAGGTGCTATACCAGAGTGGAGAAGGACAGAGGACCAGCCTCATCAAGACGTGAGGCAGGAGCCGAGGGAACAGGTGATATTGGCCCCTCAACCTCTTCGGATGCAGGAGATGCCGAGACCCGGGGGAATGGCGTATCCCCCACCAGAGTGCTTCCTTTGTCATCAGATTGGGCACATTCGGAGGAACTGCCCCATGAGGGGGGCACCACCTCCAGCACCACAGGGTGGCCCACCAGCTCAGCATTACGGAGGCCGAGGACGCGGCCGCGGTCGTGGATATCAGGGGGGAGATCGTAGACAGGAAAGGGAGCAGGTATATGCCTTGGACCTTGCGCAGCCTCGGAATCCGGAGCAGGTCATAGCAGGTACGCTGCAATGCCTCTTTATTTTCATAGAATTTCCCTTTCAATTGTTAAAACTTTGAACCGCACTAGATAGATTAGCAAGGAAAGTAAAACTCATTATAGAACCCTAAGACATCTAATCACCCCAGGTATAGTCTTCATCAGTGGCAAGCCTGCCCGCACGCTGTTCGATACTGGAGCTACTCACTCCTTTGTGTCGGAGACGTTCGTAGAAGGACTGGAAGGCGTGGAGCGATTCACAGGCTCGAGGATGAGGGTGCGACTACCAGATGGATCTTAGCTCCTTACCACGGATCACTGCAATATGGAGGTAGAAATTGGTGGAAAGGCATTCGAGGCTCCAGCGATGATTTTGAGGCTGACAGACTACGACTTGATCCTGGGTATGGTATGGCTGCACTGGAACCATGCCTAGATTGACTGCCAGGCGAAGAGGATCACCGTGAGAAACGGGGACTCTTTCATTGTCATCGAAGGTATAAGACCTGCCTCTCGTATACTATTATCTTCAGTACAGGCCATTAAGGCCCATCTGTAGGGAGAGGAGGTCTATCAGATTCTATTTGAGATGGCGGAAGTTAAGGAGTCAGTGACAGACATCCCGATGGTGCGAGATTTCGCTGACATCTTTCCAGAGAAACTGCCAGGACTACCTCCACACCGAGAGCAGGACTTTCAGATACAGCTTATGCCGGGGGCCAAGCCGGCATCTAGGGCCCCTTATCGGATGGCCCCGAAGGAGTTGGCAGAGTTTCGGACTCAGTTGCAGGAATTGGTTGATGCAGGATTTGTTAGACCGAGTTCCTCGCCATGGGGAGCCCCGGTCCTATTCGTGAAGAAGAAGGATGGGACACTTCGCCTGTGTATCGATTATCGAGCACTAAACAGGCTGACCGTCCGGAATACCTATCCACTCCCACGGATAGACGAATTGTTCGACCAGCTGGAGGGAGCCCATTATTTCTCGAAGCTGGACTTGAGGTCTGGATACTACCAGCTGCGGATCCAGGAGGAGGATATCCGGAAGACGGCCTTCAGTAGCAGATATGGCCTGTATGAGTTCACCGTGATGCCCTTTGGGCTCACAAATGCTCCGTCGGCGTTCATGAGCCTCATGAACCGGGTTTTCAAGGCCTACTTGGATGTGTTCGTCATAGTATTCATAGACGACATCCTGATCTACTCTAGGACGGAGGAGGAGCACACTCGGCATCTGGCATTGACTTTGGAAAGGTTGCGGGAGCATCGCCTTTACGCGAAATTCAGCAAGTGTTAGTTTTGGTTGAAGGAGGTGGCTTTCCTAGGCCACATTATCAGCGGAGCCGGGTTGGCAGTGGATCCGGCAAAGATTCAGGCAGTCCGAGATTGGCCGCAGTTAAAGACAGTCACCGATGTACGAAGTTTCTTGGGACTTGCCGGTTATTACCGAAAGTTCGTGGAGGGGTTCTCTCAAATTGCCCTCCCACTCACATCTTTGACGAAGAAGGAGGCACCTTTCGTTTGGACCCCGCAGTGCCAGGCGGCTTTCCAGGAGCTGAAGGACCGACTCATCTCAGCCCCTATTCTGGCCCTTCCATCTGGAAAGGAAGGATTCCAGGTGTATACTGATGCATCATACCAGGGGATGGGAATAGTGCTGATGCAGAACAGACACGTCATATCATATGCCTCCCGCCAGCTGAAGACCCATGAGAAGAAATATCTGGTGCACGACCTTGAGATGGGAGCGGTCGTTTTGATCTGAAGGTCTGGCGCCATTATCTTTATGGAGTCCACTGCGGCATCTACTCCGACCACAAGAACTTGAAATACGTGGACACGCAGAAGGAGCTGAATATCAGGCAGAGGCGCTGGGTGGAGTTCTTAGCAGACTATCAGTATGAGATGCACTACCATCTAGGGAAGGCAAACGTGGTGGCCGACGCGTTGAGTCGGAGAGCTGCCACTTCCGAAGCTGGGCCCCAGGTTATGTCCACAGAGCTAGTCCGGTCATTCAGAGATATGCAGATATCCCTAGTGTCTGAGGATGATCCGGAGCTGTATAGGGAGTATCTGATATCGATGGTAGCCATAGATGATATTCGGGGTCGCATTCGGGACGGACAGAGGACAGATGCGTGGGCAGAGCCGATGTTCCGAGCCTTGGAGGAGGGTTCGACAGGAGATTATTCCCTGAGAGATGGATTGTTATATTTCAGAGGCAGAGTATAAATACCCGCAGGAGGCCAGATCTGAGAGGATATTATGACGGAGGCGCATTGCAGCCGGTACTCTGTGCACCCGGGGATCACAAAGATGACCGCTGATCTGAAGGAGATGATGTTTTGGTCGGGCATGAAGAAGGACATTACGTACATCGTGACCCATTGCGAGGCGTGTCAGTTGGTGAAGGTGGAGTGCAGGAACCCCGCAGGATTGTTGCAGCCACTCCCGGTGCCGGAGTGGAAGTTTGATGATATAGCTATGGATTTTATACATGGTCTTCCCCGGTCTCAAATGGGGAAAGACTCGATTTGGGTGATTGTTGATCGGTTGACGAAGGTGGCCCGCTTTATACCAATCAGGAAAGATGACTCGGTGGGAGTGCTGGTACGCAAGTTCGTGGAGCAGTATATCCGATATCATGGCGTGCCCCGGACGATAGTGTCGGACCGTGATGGATGGTTTACATCCAGGGAGTGGCGGTCAGTGCAAGCATACCTGGGCACCCGATTGACTTTTAGCACGGCCTTCCACCCTCAGACGGACGGGCAGACAGAGCCCACCAACAGGACGTTGGAGGATCTACTATGACTGTGTATACTGGACCGAGGGGAGCCGTGGGAGAAGATGTTGCCGTTGGTTGAGTTCTCCTATAACAATAGCTACCAGTCCAGCATCAGGATGGCGCCTTATGAAGCCTTGTATGGAAGAAAATGTAGGACCCCGCTTTCTTGGGTTCAAGACGAGGATCCGAAGGTGTTGGGATCGGATTTTGTTGAAGACACCGAGGCTCAGGTGAGACTGATCAGAGATAGGATGTTGGGGGCGCAGAGCAGACAGACTAAGTACTATGACGCCCGACATCGTCAGGTGGAGTTTCAGGTAGGGGATTGAGTGTTCTTGAAGATCCGGCCCATGCACGGAGTCTCATGGGTGCGCGGTCGGAGGAAGAAGCTCAGCCCTAGGTATATGGGCCCTTACCGGATCCTGGAGCGGATCGGGCCCCTTGCCTACAGGCTAGAGTTGCCACCAGAGCTGGCAAATCTACACGACGTCTTCCACATTTCTTCGCTGAGAAGGGCTCTACTACGCCCGGAGCAGCGGATTTTGACCACCGAAGGGCCGGTAGCTTCAGACCGATCTGTTCACTTGGAGCCGGTTCGGATCGACAACAAAGGAGTACGGATCTTGCGCCGCAAGAAGATCCCCTTAGTCAAGGTTCTGTTGAGAAACCACGGTTAGGAGGAGCACACATGGGAACCGCAGGACCTGATGAGGCAAAAATATCCGGAGTTGTTCAGTCAGGTATACCTCACCACCTCTTGGTGTACTATAAATTACCTTTTTGTACTAAATCGGTAGGACTAGATAAGGAAAAATTTAGAAACTAGGCATGCGTAGGAAAGTAGGGGCTAATCTTTTGTTTATTGGGGAGATTGTCTTCGTTTATCAAACAAGTAGTCGCTTGAACCCAATAGAAAAATCGTATGGTATGTTACAAGTTTAGTTTATTTTGGTAGAAATCCCCGTAGGCTCAACCTCAATTTCGAGGACGAAATTTTTGTTTTGTTTATTGGGATTTGTAACATCCCATTTCCGGCTAGACCCCTAGAAGTCGGTCTGTCGTGAGAGAACCCCAGAAGCCCAAGAATTGAAGTATAATGACTGAGACCACTCCTTCGACGATCGTCGATCTCCGTGAGACGATCGTCGAATTTGAAACCCGGGCCTGTCACGCCCGTGACCTATGTGTCACGCCCGTGACCTAGGGCATGACTCCTTCGACGATCGTCGATCTCCGTGAGACGATCGTCGAACTTGCAGCCCGGGCATGTCACGCCCGTGACCAAGGTGTCACGCCTGTGATCTAGGGCGTGACCCCCTTCGGCGATCGTTGATCTCAGCGAGACGATTGCCGAGCGCGTAATTTGCATCTTGACCCTGTCACGCCCGTGACCCATATGTCACGCCCGTGACCTAGGGCGTGACCACCCTTCGATGACCGTCGATCTCAGTTCGACGATCGTCGACCTCAGAATTTTCCACTTGGGCCTGTCACGCCCGTGACCTTTGTGTCACGCCCATAACAAGGGCCGAAGCGTCAGCCAGACTGGAAATTTCGGTAACCGACGTCATAATCAATTCTGGTTATGAGAATGTACACCAGGAGAATTTATGGGCCGTTTCCTACTCTAATTATTTAATAAAATAAGGAAATGTTGGTCAAATAAGAAATCGCCACCTGGCAAACACCTCTTCGTTTCCAGCGTTTCAACTGCCTCTGCCATAACCGAAACACCATTAAGAGGAGCCTTCATGACCATAATTGCTTACCTCTTTCCCCTCCCCACTGTCTGATCTATAAAAGACCCCTTAGAGCAAGAGGAGAAGGTTACATGCTCGATCAAACAAATTCAGACTTTTGCTCTTGCTGTAGGAGAAGTTCGGCAACGCCACCACTACGCCATGGCACCCCGTCGTTCATTTCGCCTCCAAACCGCGAACAAGGTCCTCCTCTACTTCTTCTCTTATGGGTAGATCTTAGGATCTTAGGAATGAAGTTCGTACTCAAAGGAGTCGGACCTACCTCGTGTTTTCATGGAAAACCATGGAAAAATATTGTTTTGAGTTCGCCGGAAACCGCCACCTCCGACGGCCAAACCACCACCGACCGCTAGCCATCGCCTCGACGGAGGTGGTGGTGGTGGTGGCTGGCCAGGGAAGTGACCGGACGGCCGACAACGGATCACGGAAAGGTTACAGGAAATATGGTTTTCTATGTTCTGTTTTCGGGTTCATGTAGAAGATGAACAGTAAAACCAGTTTATAATATATAAATAATGTATATAATAAATAGTAAAAATATATATTATTTGAGTATATTTAGAGGCTGCAAAATGAGGCACTTAGAGGCCGATTAAGGAAAAATGACCTGTCACGAAAGTCGTATCCCTTCGAGTCTAGATTAATTTAAAATTAGTTTCAACTCGTTTGGGTAAGCGGTTTGATCATAGCACCTGTTTTAGTGGGGGTTGTACCTAGAGTTGGGCAGAAACTTAAGTGGATGCCCACGCTTCATCCCTTTTCCAAATGACCTGAAATTTGGGCAGGGGGTTAAACTTAGCTATATCTAAAGACAGTCCAAAAATGGGAATTTTTGGAGACACTTTGCCTAAATTTTTTGTTTTAATTTAATAAACTTAGAGGAAATTATTTAAGTAGTCAAATGACCTCCAAACCCTCCCAAATTTTGGTGAGTGGTCCCTGGCTACATGACTTAGCTCCGTACAAATTTCCAACTCACTTGGATGAGTTTTGGATAGGGAGTCACCTATTCTTAACTAGGAAATAGTGAGGCATTTTTGAGTAAAAAGTGCACTAGAGTTAGAACGGTCATATCACCTCAACTGAGGCTAATATCTTGACCACTGACTTGGAAGGGTTATTATAACCCACTTGGAGAAAATGGTGTGGTTTAGGGTTGGTTTACCCTAGGATCAAAACTCAAACCCTAGATGGAGGGTTTTTGAGGGTTGTGAAGGATATGGGGGCAATTGCTCTCGTATTGCCTTGAAACTCTGTAGAGTTGATATTAGCATGATTATAATCGACTGGATGGAATCTTGGAGAATTTGGAGACAAGTAGATGCCTCAAAACCTTCATCTTAGCTTTAGGTTAAAACACTAATTAAGCACAATCCATCACTAATAATTATCTAAAGGCTGTGAAACTCGGGTAGAGTTAGTTTTGAAGTTGGTAGAATTTATAGAAATTTTACTAGAATTTTATGATGTTTATTTCCAGCACTTTGTTTGTAAAGTTGATTTTAACCCTAAATGATGTTTTAATTATTTGTACCTTTCTGTTCATGAAAATCTCATGAAATCTTGGAAATAAAGGTTTTACGACTGAATGGTTACCCTTGAATTTTTGTATAATTTTTAGTTGAGTAAATCCAGTACTTCCTTCACAAGTGTTAAAAAGGCGTTATATGCTTTGAAAATTATTTAGGGATGATTCTATGACTGAAAAATTATGAAACTGGGCCAGTGCTATTTTTTAAGCCTTTATCTGCATATTATAAATTATTTATAATTTTTGGAAGAATATTCTCTGTACTTGGTTCATAAATAATGGAAGATAGTAAATATTGCTAAAAGGGTTTTGTTGCCCTTTTGATGATAGAAAAATTATGATACTTTGGATTTACCCTAATGAGATAACCTACTATTTATCATAAATTTGCTGGACATCTTGCATGAGAACTTAGGGTAGTTCATGTTCAAACCGATAGCCCTTGGGATTTTCGTGGAAATTAATTAAATGCCAGATAAATTAGGAAAATTACCACATTCTGTACTTAGGCTATTTTTATCATTATAAGTCTCCAGTAAATAATTTAGGGCATTTGGATGAGTTTTGAGATCATTGCATAACCGGTTCGTTATATAGTCTAGGTTGGTCTGCATATAGCAAATTTGTGAATTGCAATAGGACATAGTCTGAGAAAGTCGTTGGAGTTAGTCATTTTTTTTGGGTGGACAATTGTGGATGATATCACAATAGGATGATATGAAGAGTGGAGAGAAGTAGTGATAACTAGAGTTAAAAGGTGCTCGGGTTCGACGAAAGATCGTCTTTCCCGAAGAGAGGAAGGTTAAAAATCACCCTAAGATAGTCTATCGTAATATGAGAAGGGAATGGGTAAAGGGGATCAACCAATAATAATAAGTGCCTTGCAAAAGGGAACGATGGGCTTCAGCTACCATCATAGTTCCTAGTGCCCTTTGAGAGCCCTTCACGGGGAATACCGGGGGTAGTCCTGGGTTAACGTAAACTGTAATAACAAACTGACAAGAGTAAATTAGTAATTAGGGCTGCACCTTTCATAAACACTGTTGGCACAGGAAGATTGATGAGATCTTCGGCTCGGTTGGTTAAGAGACGGACGTTTTGGTCCGGGGAGCTTTGGCTCGGTTGGTTAAGAGATGGACGTTTTGGTCCGAGGAGCTTCGGCTCGGTTTTTGTGTGTTCATGATTAAACTTGCATGTGCATAAAAAGGAATGAAAATTAAGGTGGTGGGTCTTCGGTATTGGAGGGTCGATGCACCGACGCCAATACGCTGACTCGGCAAGTGTGGTTAGCACTTCGCCAGCAGAAGTCCGGTGCGCCAGCCGGCAAGAGTACGCAGGCATCCGCTTCGTGCACCAAGCATTGAGGCGTACGATAGGTCTGACCGGTAGTGCTTTACTAGTTTAGAGGTGGGCAAGGCCCAACCCACCGCTTCCGTCTGCCACTACGGAGGTATCCTGGGAGGTAACGGCTCCGAAAGGGGGAACTAAAGGTCTGTGTGCACAGAGTCGGGTGTGTGAGTTGCACTTGCATGTTTCATCATACCCACTTGCATGTCATAGCATAATTGATTCATTTAACCCTGACACCTAAAGTATAAGTGCTATGGGATGCTTATACATTAGGACCTGCAAAACGACCCCTTGATCTATAAGCTTGTGTGGGCAAGTTTATAAATTAAGGTTAATTTCAATATAAATATATGCTGCTGTTTGATAACCGACACCCCAACGTATAAGTGGTATGGGACACTCTATACTATGGGAGCCTTGCAGAAGATCCCTTGGCTTATGTGCTTTCGCACATAAGTTAAGGTTACCTTTCCTACTTTCTGTTTCTGTCATATTTATTATAGAATTGCTAGATTAGTTCAGCTGTCATCTGTTTCTTGATTAAATCTCCACCTTCATGTCCTTCCCTTTCTTCCTCTCCGCTCGATACCTAGGAGCCATGGGGGAAGGGGTAGGGGATGATAGGGCTTAGTCTTTATGACTAACAGTTTTCGAACCGCATTATTTAGGGGATCGCGGAGCCCAGCATGGAGGAGCAGCCCCATAGACCGGTGCGCTTGGAGATGGGGCAGTCTAGCTCCGGAGTTCATACAGCTGGGACCGTGAGTCTCGACCCTGAGTAGTTTCTATTTTTGCTTCCGCATGAGAGATTTGTAGTGAGGATATGATATACCGGGCATAAGCCCGCATTTATAGTACTCTGATTATTGTTATTTTGTGGACACTCCCTTCGTGGAGATTTTATTCTATATATGTGATTTACTTTCAGTGGACTTGCTCTTACTTCAATTATTGTGCTACCTTTCTGCGATCGAATTGGCCGGCAGAATCGGCGCCTTGTGGTGATGACCCTTCAGGACGTGAAGGTGTCACCGCAAAGCGGCGATTCTGGGCCTAATATCCCGGGTTTTAAAAAGAAAAAAAGGGGGGGTCTTACATTATATATAGTGGACATTAATTTGGTATGAGTTCATGCAACTCTAAAGCTTCCACTAGAATGCTCTGAGTTAAGATTCGAGTAAATTTTGATATTAACTTGTGATCCCTCCGTCTGTTTATAGAATATGGTGTGGGTCCCCGGCCAGACCCTCGATTATATTTCATGTGACGGATAGAGGTGTTACAATTTGGTATCAGCTTGTCTTGGTCTTCCTCCTGCAAATTCATGGTCGAATTCTTTTGAGGGGTGGCAAGCACGTGTAAGTGCAGACCGTTATAACATAAATAAACTCAAGAATGTCCACTTAGGAATGAAAATACACCTATTTGAGGAAGCTGCACATTCCTATTCGTCGTTGTTTCTTTTGCAAAGTCACTAAAGTGTGTCTTTTACACATATAGGTGACTCACAGTGGTGCGGGGCAGTCTTAGCCCCAGCGTTCTGTGAAAGTGAGGCACCAGTTGAGGTGCCCACACATTCCTCTTCTATGGAGATTGTGTGCTTAGTTACAAAGGATTTGTTTGCAATGATACACGCACAGCCTACTGAGCAGGCGCAGCCTGTAATGGTGCCAGAACAGATTGGTGTGAAGCCAGAACATATCGAGGTTGTTGTAGATATACGAGCAGTGGAACGGCAATTGAAGCAGTTCATGAGTTTCAGTCCTCCTATGTTTGTGGGGGCAGGATCCCCAATGCAGGCAAAAGACTGGCTTGTGCGAGTCAAAAGAATTTTGACAGCATTACGAACTGAGATGGAACAAAAAGTCACCTTGGCCACTTTCCTGTTAGAAGGAGAGGCTCGGCTTTGGTGGGATGAAATGGGGCTGCACCACTTAGCAGGAAAACAACTAACGGAGGTCTCGATATAGGAGTTTTTGAGACTGTTCTTAGCGAAGCATCTGCCATCGGCGCAGTGCATAGCCATGGGAAATGATTTTCAGCGTCGAACTCAGGGTGAAAGTAGTGTCGATACCTACTTACCTGAGTTTACAAGGTTGGGACGCTATGTGGGGTCTAACTTTGTTGAAGAAGAGCGTAAAATCAACAGGTTCTACGAAGGGATGTGGGATGAGCAGAGATTCTTGCTCTCGAGCTCGGTGAACCAAGGGTTTCAAGAATTGGTTGATAGGGTTCGTGCGCTGGAATAAGACTTGAAGAGGGTGAAGGTTAAGAGGGACTTGGCCGTGGCAAAGCCCGAGTTCCAAGTGCTACACCCGGGAAAATCTAGCTACCGAAAGAAATGGAGTAGAAAGTCCAAATCTTTTGGATAGACTCCCTCTACTGTTGCTTCTAGTGCAACGTCTGGGCAAGGCCATCAGACGTGTTATACTTGTGGAAAGCCAGGACACTTTCCCGTGACTGTCGGAGTGGTCCTCCGAAGGGTGATAAGAAAGCAG
Organism: Platanthera zijinensis; assembly: GCA_039513925.1. Classification (NCBI taxonomy): domain Eukaryota; kingdom Viridiplantae; phylum Streptophyta; class Magnoliopsida; order Asparagales; family Orchidaceae; genus Platanthera; species Platanthera zijinensis. The sequence goes on along the minus strand of CM077082.1, from coordinate 152,034,116 downwards.
GAGCAATATATGCATAAAAGGAAAAGGCGGTGGAATCCACTGCATCCCAGTTTGCCCCAGTGCAGCCAAGGATATACAATCTTTGCCAATAGGAGGCCATAAAAGCAGAGTGACGCCGTCACAGGTACGAGTTAATCTACAGTTTTACTGCTTTCCATACTTCATACCTTATGTGCGGCTTGTGTATGATTTGTTTATATTAGGCTTTGTCCTTATTCGGGACTACCCGGTGAGGGCACTGTTTGATATGAGTGCTTCGCATTCGTTTCTATCTGAGGACTTCGTGTCTTGGATTGGAGTGCCTACTTATGTGACGACAGTTAACCTATCGATTTTGTTGCCAAATGGATGCGTGATGCAGGCAAAAAAGTTTTGTTGTTTTGAGGTGCGGATAGGAAGTCGGGATTTCATATTGGAAGCATATGTGCTACCGATATCAAAGATCGATGTAATCTTTGGTAAGGACTGGCTCTCAGAGCAGCGTGCCTTTATAGATTGCAACTCAAAGGAGATCACACTGGGACAGAATACAGATCTAGATACTAAGTTCTCTGGTATGCAAGGATCAAGCAAGATATTGATGTCTTCTCTCCAAGTCGTCAAAGCTGTTCGGAAGCGCACGGAGTTATTTTTCACGCTTATAAAGGTTGTTGAGCCAAAAGCCAGTGTGAGTGACGTTTTGATTGTATCGATGTATGCTGATGTGTTTCATAAGGATCTTCCGGGATTACTGCCCTAGCGGGAGATTGACTTCTCTATTGAGTTGGTGCCAGGTGCGAAACCTGTGGCCCGCTCACCGTACCATGTAGCGCCAAGGGAAATGGAGGAACTTAAAGTCCAACTATAAGAACTACTAGAGCAAGTATATATACGCCCAAGTATGCCACCTTAGAGCGCACTAGTTCTTTTTATGAAGAAGAAGGACGGTAACTTGCGTTTGTGCATTGATTATATAGAATTGAACAAGCTAACGGAGAAGAACAAGTATCGATACCACGGATTGATGACTTGTTCGATCAGCTGGTTGGATCAACGGTATACTCAAAACTAGATTTGAAGTCTGGCTATTACCAGTTGAGGATTCAGGAATGTGATAGTCCCAAGACAGCGTTTGGTACACGCTATGGTCACTATAAGTTCACTGTAATGACGTTTGGGATAACAAATGTGCCATCATTGTTCATGGACCTAATGCACCGAACGTTTCGAGAGTAATTGGACCTATTTGTAATCGTCTTTATTGACGATATTTTAGTGTACTCGCAGTCTGAAGAAGATCACGTGAACCATTTGCGGATGGTGTTGCACAGCGTAAGAAGAATTAAACTCATTGCCAAGTTCTTAAAATGTGAGTTCTGGCTGTCTTCGTGGCCTTTCTGGGTCATGTGATAAGTGGAGAAGGTATAGAGGTGGATCCAGTGAAGATAGTGGCAATTCAATAGTGGCATATTTTGTCTACTGTAGCTGAAGTACGGAGTTTCCCTTGACTTGCGGGCAACTACAGGCGCTTCATGGAGAACTTTTCACGGATAGCCTTACCTCTCACCATACTGATGTGAAAACATAAGAAGTTCGTTTGGACATCGGAGTGCACGCGAGCTTTCAAAGAGCTAAAGAGTCGTTTGACCACGGCTCCTATTTTGACCTCGCCATGTGGTACGGATGGCTATGAGATTTATAGTGATGCATCAGGGAGCGGCTTAGGCTTCGTTGTTCTACAGTTTGGTAATGTGATAGCTTATGGCTCATTCCAGTTGAAAGTGCATGAGCAGAACTATCCCGTCCATGAATTGGAGTTGGCAGCGGTGAAATTTTCACTTAAACTGTGGTGTCATTACTTATATGCCGTGAAAGTTGACATCTTCACGGACCATAAGAGCCTTAAGTATCTTCTGGATCAGAAAGATCTAAATATGGGATAGCGGAGGTTGATGGTGTTCCTCGGGGACTACACCTTCTAGATTCATTACACACCCGGGAAGGGAAATGTGGTCACAGATGCCTTGAGTCACAAGACTCTGGCAATGGCAAATTAGTTGAAGATGCATGATGAGCGTTTGATCCAGGAATTGGAGAACTTAGACATTTCTTGTGTTGACAAGAATGCCACTACAACTCCGTGTCTTAACTGGATAGAGGTTCAATACGACCTCGCGGACAGGGTTCGGCGAGCAGCGGAACTCGATAAGATTCTACAATGCTATGCAACAGATGGGTCAAATTCACAATTCTCCTTGGATGATGACCTTTTTCATAAATATGGTCGTTTGTGCATCCCGGATGTGGATGAGGAATTGATGTACGAAGCACCTTTTACAAAGTATTCAATTCACCCAGGGAGCAGGAATATGTACAAGGACATGAAAAAGGTGTTCTGGTGGCCAGGATTGAAGAAAGACAAAGCCCATTATGTGAAAAAATGTCAAACTTGTGCCTTGGTGAAAGCTGAATGCCAGAAACCTGGAGGGTTCCTGAAATCGTTACCAATCCCGATATGGAAGTTCGATGACATCTCTATGGATTTCGTGCATGGACTGCTGAGATCTCAGAGCGAAAATGATGTTGTGTGGGTGATCGTTGACCAGCTAAAAAAAGTGTAGCCCTTCATACCGAACAGGAAGGATGATTCAGTTGAGAAACTGGCTAAGTTGTATGTGGATAATATCGTACGATTGCACGGTGTGCCCCGTAGCATAGTAAGTGATCGAGATGGGTGCTTTACTTCAAATGATTGGAGGCTAATTCATTAGTTATTGAGGACTAAACTAAAGTTCAGTACGGCCTTTCATCCGCAAATGGGTTTCCAGACTGAGAGGACCAAAAGAACAATGAGGATATGCTCTGTATGTGCGCTCTGGATTTCGAGAAGAGGTGGGAAGATCACCTCTACATGATTGAGTTTTCCAACAATATTAGCTATCAAGCTAGTATACAGATGGCGCCCTTTGAAGCTTTATATGGTAGGAAGTGTCATACACTGTTAGCTTGGGCAGAATCAGGCGAGTCAATGCTATATAAGCGTAAAGAGGTCGAAGATGCAAATTCAACCATACGTACTATACAAGAGAGGCTTCTGATAGCCCAAGACAAGCAAGTGATGTACTACAATGCCGAGCACCGAAATGTGAATTTTGCGGTTGACAATTGGGTATACTTGAAGATCAAGCCATTTAAAGGCATGTCTAGGATTCGGCGCGTGAAAAATTTTAGTCTGAGGTATCTTGGTCGGTTTGAAGTGGTTGAACAAGTTGGATAAGCTGCCTATCGATTAGCTCTTTCAGCGGAACAAAGTGGCTTGCACAATGTGTTTCACATATCGGTGCTAAGAAAAGTTGTGAAAGAGTCGACGCAAGTGATTGCAAATGATCGAGTACCGGTCAATCATGGGCTAACGACAAAGGTTAGACCCATTCTGATCGAGGATACGGAGATCAAGCAACTGTGGAACAAGACAATCGGGATGGTCAAGGTCCGATGGGACAAATATGGTAGTGAAGAGATGACATGGGAGCGAGAGCAAACCATGCGCGAAGAATATCCCGAGTTATTTGTAAAATGATGTTGTAACATTTTTTTGTGAAAGGAAATATGTTTTAACATATTAGTTGCTGGTTTTCCTGATATATGCGTACAATTTCAGGATGACATTTTTGTAAGGAGGGGAGCGTTGTAACGCCCCAAAAATGAGAAGTAGTCATTGGTGGTTATCACGCAGCGGTAGGATTATCGTCGGCGATAGCTTAGTGAATTAAAATACCCAAGGCTCTGGTTGTTACCGCCTGGCGGTAAGAAGCTAGTGCACCGTAGTAGCACTCAACACTTTCATGTTCTCGACGAATCGTTGAGTGTGCTATCCCGCGGCGCTAGAGAGTTATCGCGGGGTGATAGCTCTAGATACCGGTGCCGGCTGGTCAAAGCGGTCACCGCCTGTGCTATCACGCGATAATAAGAGTTATCGCGTGGTGGTAGCTTTCAGATAAAGGCTGGACATGAGATTTCATTCTCATTTTCTCTCACACACTCTCTTGCTTAGTTCTGGAGAGGGAACGGGAGGAAAGTCCAGGAGCTCAAAAGGAGATCGATCCAGGAGTGCTTGTGATCGGAATTGCAAGTCGACGCTAGATCCCCAGAGAGGAAGCTATAACAATCAATTTTATCTAGATCCAAGAATAAGGTCATGGCTCCGAAGAAAACTACATGGGTAACGATCTTCTTTCTTGGACAAGTGAAGTCCTTCTTTTGGCATATGCATGGAATCCCCCACCAAAAGGTGGAAAAGCGAAGGGAATTCCTTTGGGTTGATTCGTGAAATCCCCGGTGAGTCTTGCATAAAGATCTGGAAATATGTTGTACAGAATAGGAATACTATGTGAAGCCCATCTGGATAGGTTTGTCTGGATTGGTGATTTTTATTTTGCCTGTCGGAGAAGACTTCGAGTATAAATGAGTAATATACAGGGTTTGCGGGGTTGTACCTGTGAACTTAAAGTTGCAGGAAGTACTGGAGTTGTATTCCAGGAAAATACCCTAGAAATTCTATGGTTTTAAGACCAGTTGGATATCGTCGGGAGATAGTGAGTATCGCTAGTGGCGATAGCTCTTGGTGAGATATTTGTGTTGTGTGCTATGAAAAGACCAGTGTTTCTGGCACTGCAGGATGCTACAGGGTTTTGGGTCGAGTTTGGGCGCAGAAAGAGAACTTCTGTTGGTCCCGCCAAGCGATCGTGACGAACACTGGCAATTACTCCCTTTTTGATTGTAAAGCCTGTCTCTAGGTGACTGTGAGGCTAATCTGTGAGCTACGAGCTCCTAGAGGCCATCGAGCCGAACGGACATGGGGAAGCCGACCCTCGTCAGTCTAGACATTGAAGTGAAGATTTGAGCAACGTACAATGGCTGAATAGTATCCGCATTATGGTTGTCTAACTCAAGTGCCTAAGTTATTGGCGTTTGTTAGGATCACATAATGAGAGACTTAGGTTGTACGCCGTTAAGACTAAAGTCTCAGGCCGGGGGCTATGGAAACTATGAATGCTCAAAGTTAATCGTTATGTCTGGGACCTATGAACGGTGGTGGTAACCTGGCAATAGGTACACCAAAAATGTTCCCTGAGTGCACGGAACGTTTTGCCATTGATGCATTCGTTTGTGATATGTTGAACTATGCGTGAGTGCACATGCTTGTGATATATCTACTTGTGAAAATGATATGCCTGCAGGGAAGGAATACCACTGCCCCGGAAAAGGGGTAGGTTCATTATAAATTGGTCAATTAAATTCTGACTGTTTCCTTGTTTGCCACCCTTGTGGTGGATTTTCCCTGTGCAGGTGTTGGACAGCCGAGCGGGAAATAGCGAGTGAAGCTCTTGCTGCAATGCTGGCCCTCGAAGGCCGAGTGGAAAAGTTTTACTATTTTCATGTGTGGCCTGCCTGCACAAGTCATATATCATCCCTCTCCTGAGTATGAAGAAATTCATCAGGCAGTCCAGAATATGTACAGCCCTCCACTGGATAAAGTGCCTTTAATTTCTGAAGAAGTAGAAATAGTTGATCCAGTTTAATTAAAGAGCAAGAGGCTAAAATATCCAAGAAGAGATTCAGAGAATAGGCTGAGGCAAGGCCTGACTTTGAGAAATGGAGTCCAACCTCCAGAAGCATCATCCTAACTGCATGGAATTCAGTGGCTGGAAATCAGTATAACAGGGGCAAGTGGTACTCCAAACAGGAATGGGATAATTATCTTGCACAACAAGACATAATCTAAAAATTCAGGAAGGACTTGAAGGCTAGTAGAATTCCTACAAACTCCATAGAGCCTTGCAAGTATTTCCCTAAACCATTCCATTACTTTGAGAGGCAAAAGCTGAAAGCAGCTCAACTTAAGGCAAAAGATATCAAGGGGAAGAAGCCTGTTGCTGATACTGAAGCTGAAGTCAAAGCTACTATTAAGTCAGGAAAAGGGATTGTAATCAGGGAGCCAGATCAACCCTAATTTTAGACTGACTAGGTTCTAGAAGAACTATGTAGATCTTTTGTTGTTCTTTTGAAAAGCATAGACATGGTAATCCTATTTTGCTTATATGATAATGACATTATTGATTGCCAACAGTTTATATATCTATGTCTCTAAGTTGCATAGTTTTCTTATGATATTTCATGTTGAATATTTGTGTGTAATATGCTAGATCTGCTCTTGAATAAATTTGAAATTGCTAAATATATCATGCTTATTTTTTCTTTATATATTGGCGCATATCATTGACTATGGGTTATGACTTCTCCAAATAGGCGGAGATTGTTGGGTACATCGGAAATTACGTACCTGATTTGGATAAGCCTCACCTGACTCAATAATATTATCAGGTTGTATTTGATGGTGTCTTGAGTTTGTTTGTGCAGCAAGAAGAATGAAGAAAATATTCTAAGTACAAAAGTGTCGAGACATTTATAATGGGTCGACATCTTTTAAGGAGAAGCGTCAAGATTAGAAGCAAAGTTGTGTCGACACACAGGACTTTTGTCGACATATGAAATTTGAGTCGACAACAATTGTGTCGACACTCAGGACTAGTGTCGACACACTTAGATTTGAAGTGTTGACAAGAGTAGAAGGGCTTTATCGACACATAGGACTTGTGTCGACATACAAATTATAAGTCTACATCAGTTGTGTCGACAAACAGGACTTGTGTCGACATTCAGAGTTTGGGGCTACATCTGCTATGTTGACAAGTTTCAGAAGTTTGTCGACACATTCTACAAAGGGAGTGTAGAGACTGGATGAAGAGCTGTGTCGACAGTTTCTGAAGAGTGTCGACAACATCAAAGGAGTTATGTCGGCACAATGTATAAAAGCTGTGTCGATAGTTTCTGAAGTTTGTCGACAACACCAAAGGAAGTGTGTCGACACCCGCGCAATTATGTCGACGCATACTTCATGTGTGTCGACACATACTATCCTTATGTCTCGACACATTCAGCTGAGTTAAATAACTCTAAGTGCCAGATCTCCAAATAGAAGACTTGACAGCTGTTATAATTGTCAAGGCCTGTTAGACATGTCAGAACTGTCAAATGTCAGTCATCCACCGGATTAGCCGGTTGCCTCTGATGTGGTCTATAAATTGAGCCGAGAAAAAAGAAAAAAAACACACAGTGAGAAAAAGAGAAAATTTAGAGGGAAGCCAAAAAGGAGGAATACTCCAAGAAGAATTCACAGAATTCTATACAGCAAGAAGGTTCTGATTCTAAATCAGAGAAGGAGACATCATCTCTTTGGATCTGTCAATTTTTGCTGAATCAAGTCAGCAAGAAGGAAGAAGCTGAGTCTACATCAACTTCTCAAGAAGATTTAACCTAGGTTCTCTCTTTCAATAAGCTTTGAATAAGCTAAGTAAGGTTGAATCTGATTCATTGCAACAATGGTCTGAAGGAAGCAGATTTTTCCAGATCTGATCAAGATTCCCTCACCCCTCTTTTCCCACTATCTGGGTGAAGGAAGAAATATCATTCTTTATATAATTTTAGGTAAGATCTATTTTTATATCTGAGTGTAAGAGATTTCAATCTTTGAGTTGTAAGCCTGTAATTATAAAGTCTGAGGTAGGGCTGTTTGCTGGAGGTAGGAGATTAAGTTCTCTGAGTTGTAGCTTTAGTGATAAGGGTTGAGGTAGGGCTTGATAGCCTGAGTAGTAGGAGTGTTGATTCACTCTGAGGTAGGGTTCTTGGGAAGAGCCTGAGGTGTAGGACTTGTTGAAGTCTGAGTTGTAGGAACCAATTTGGGTTCTGAGTTGTAAGATCATAGAATCTGAGAAGGTGGAAGGAAGTTTGTCTGAATCTAGTGTATTGCTAGATATGTGAAGGGGGAAAGTGGATGTACCCATCTCTTGGGGAACCACTATAAACCTGTGTGTCTGGTGTGATTGATGTATTGTATGCTAGGATTGCTTTAGAATTTAGCTATACTGTGAATAATTTATTATCTACCTAAGTAAAAAAGAATTGAACCTATTAACCACCACCACCCCCCCCCCCCTCTGGGTGTTTAGATATTCTTGAAACCAATTATTTTTAGTGGTATTAAGGGAACATTGCTCAAAATTAAACTTAACAGTCGGAGTATATCTCCAAGGCAGTAATAAGATAGCCAAGATGGGTTCAGGTGAAAATCACAAGGAACTTGGATCCATGAAGCTTCCTATATATAGAAAGGAAACTTTTGGCATATGGAAAGAGAGAGTTAGATTATTCATGGAGGCATCTGATCCAAGAATTTACATCACAGTTCTGGAAGGTCCATTCATCCCAATGAAGACATCAATTCTTGATACAAATTTACAAACTCTAAAGAATTATTCTGAGATGACAAAAGATGAGATCATCTTAGCAACTTTGGATAAGAGGGCACAGAACATAATGGCCAGTACCATAGATGATTCTACATTTCAGAATTTAGTTCACTACAAAACTTCAAATGAAATGTGGGACACTTTAATTATCTATATGGAGGGGACAACAGAAGTAAGAAAGGATAAGAAGTCTATGCTCAATCAAGAGTATGAAAGCTTCAAACAAGCCAAGACAGATAGCATAGCTATGTGTTATGAAATGTTCTTCAGAATTGTCAATGAGCTGATGACTTATGGAAGGGTCTTTAGCACTTATGAACTGAATGATAAATTTCTCAGGTCATTAACCAAGGACTGGGATACCAAGGTCTATGTCATTAGAGAAGTGGCCAGACTTGTAGTTACTCCTCCACTAACCTTGTTTGGAAAATTGTTGTCCTATGAAATGTAGTTGATTGTCAAAAAGGAAGAGGAAATGAGCAGCATGTCTTATAGCAAAGATAAGTCTGTGGCTTTCAAAGTTGAAGCTACAAAGAAGGGTAGGAGAAGGACTCCTCCACCCAGAAAAGTTGTTGATACTAATTCAGAAAGTTCAAACTCAAGTACATTAGATTGCCATAACTCTGATGAGGATTTTACTGCCTTTTCTAGGCAATTCCAGAGGTTCCTGAAGAAAAAGAACTGGAGGAGCAGGCCATCCTCTTCTTCTTACTCCAAGGATGATTACTATAAGGGAAAGAAGAAAACCTCTAAAGAGGAAAGATATAGTTTTAAACCTAGTAAACAAATTTCTACTAAAATTGTTTGTTATTGTTGCAGCAAGCCAGGACATGTTATAGCAGACTATCCTGTCAAAAGAAAGGAGTCTGGTGAGAAAAGAAACACCAGCATAAAGGCATGAAAGAGAAATCCTTTTTGTCCAAGAAGCAGAAAAGCTGTACTGACTCTTCTTCATCAGAGTCAGAAAATTAAGAGGATGTTGAGGCCTACATTGGGCTATTCTCAACTGAGGAAGATTCTGTATAAATAGAATTCTTGCAGTTGTTAAATGATATCAATAAAGAAAAATACAGCCAATGCATAGCGCTGATGGCCATAGCTGAGGATGGACATAACTAGGAGCAGCCTAGTCCTAATAAGGTATAGTCATCACCTTCAGTATTAGATTATGTTACTAGCCCAGAGTCAGAAGTAGTTTCATCAAGAGATGAAGGTGGCTCTGAATCTGAAGGAGACATCAATCAATTGATTAATGATTATGGAGAGCTCCTGCAAGCCTTTAAGGAAAGCAAGTTCCAAGCCAAAAAATTGGCAAAGGAAAATTCCACTCTAAAGTTGCTTGCCTCAGACTCAGCAAAAGTGTTGGATCAAAAATTAAAAGAGATTTGTAAATTGAAAAATATAACTTTTATTCAGATGGATACCATTACTTTCAAGAATAACCATATTAGGAATCTTAAAAGTAGACTCCAAAAGGAGAGGGAGCTGGTGGCCAAGTTCTCAAAACCTAGTTCAGTGTTACCTTTAATAGATTCCTTCTCTTCCCAAAAGGGTAAGAAGGGTTTAGGTTTCAAAGGAAGAACAAGAGCTGCCAATTCCAATAAGAAAGGCAAAGCTCCAGATCAGTCACTTGCTTCCAAGCCTCCAATTTCTTTTAAAAAGGTGGATCAACCTTCTAACAGATATGACCATGATAGTATTTATGGTCACAGTGAGCAAGGCAGTAGAAATGGCAAGGGTGCTCGTGCCTATTAGGCAGTCCATGAAAAAACCCAAATGGCCCATAATAGACCATTTATGTTTGGTGTACCAGCCCCAACACTCAAGGACAAGGTATCAGCTGACTCAAAAAGTCTGTCAGTATATCATCATGCTAAGGGAAAATCTGTTAGCAAAGCAGACTTAAGACTATCTGAAGCTATCAGAAGTATGCATTCTGAAAAGGTGGCAGCTGCAGATAGGGTTCAAGAAATCCCAAGTACTTCTGCTTCCAGACAAGTCCCTAAGCATGCCCTGGCTAAAAGACTTAAGAAAGGAGCTGATCTACCAGCTTATTTAAGAGCTACAAACAACATTGTTGTTAAGCTAGTTCTTAAAAGAAGGTACAATATGCATGAGTGTTGGTGCTGTGGCAAAGTGGGCCACTATGCCATTGATTGTTGGCATAATAAGAGTGTCCAGAGAAGTAATGGTAGCCTATCTGTCAGAAGAACTAAAGGTAGATATGTTCAGTTTAGATCTAACTTGCACCTAGGACCCAATAAAATTTGGGGTCCTAAGGTTAGGTAATATATTTGTTGCAGGTTAGTCCAAGTGGTCATACCCCTACATGGTACTTGGATAGTGGATGTTCAAGACACATGACTGGAATAAGAAGCATACTAAAGGAATTCACTTCTATTGAGAATGGTCCCAAAGTTATCTTTAGGGGCTCAGAAAAATGGGTAACAAATGGTTTGGGTAAGATGACAAATGGCATAGTAACTATCTCATAAGTATCTTATGTGAAAGGTTTGAAACATAACCTTATAATCATAAGTCAACTTTATGATCTGGGCTTTGACATTTCTTTCCTCAAGGATGAGTGCCAAATTAGAAGGTCAATTGACCAATAGGTTATCTTGACAGGCACTATGATAGGAAATATTTATTTTCTAGACTTTGAGTGTGAGAGTGAGGACACTCCTATATGCCTAGTTGTAGATGAGAAAGTTTCACATTATGTCAAATAGCACAAGAGGCTAGCTCAGGTGAACTACAAGACCATAGGTAGACTCTTTAGTGAATAGTTGGTAAGGAATGGTCCTGAAGTTAAGTGCATTATGGAGGGAATTTGCTTAGCTTGCCAAAAGGGCAAGCAGACCAGGTCTTCATTCCATACTCTTGATACCAAAGACTCGGTGAGGTGTTTATAACTCTTGCATATGGATCTATTTGGTCCTATGTCCGTTCATAGTCTAGGTAGGAAAGTCTATACTCTTGTGGTGGTTGATGATTTTTCCAGGTTTGTTTGGGTATTCTTCCTAAGGATAAAATCTGAAATCCCAGATATCTTCCAGACTTTTGTCAAGCAAATTCAGAATGAACTTAATAGTTTTGTGGTCAAAATCAGAAGTGACCATGGAACTGAGTTTTAGTCTCAATACATGACAAAGTTCTGTGAAGGGCTTGGGATTCATCAAGAATTCTCCTCACCTAGAACTCCACTGTAAAATGGAATTGCTGAAAGGAAGACTAGAACTCTAATTGAGGTAGGTAGGACCTTGTTAAATGACACTTTCCTCCCAGAATATTTTTGGGCAGAGGTAGTAAATACTGCTTGTCATGTTATCAAAAGAGTTTCCATCACCAAAAGCCCCCAAAAGACTCCCTATGAGATTCTGAAAGGCAGAATACCAAATTTATCTTATTTTAGGATTTTTGGTAGCAAGTGTTATGTACTAAACAATGGTAAGTCTCATTTGATAAAGTTTGCTGCCAAGTCCCAAGAAGAAATATTTGTTGGGTACAGCAACAATAGTAGAGCATATAAAATCTATAACTTGATTACACAAGTTATAAAAGAATCGATCCATGTTGTCTTTGATGAGTCTAAGTTGATTAACTGTGAGCTGCCAAGTACTTCTTCAAGTTCTGCAGGTTTAAATGATAAGATGAAAAATATGATCATCAGGGAAGATAAACCAGCAGGTCAAGAGATTGAAGATGATGGATGTATTCCAGGGGGAGCTCAACACTTACAAACTTAAAATGAAGAACAACCAGCTGAAGACATTGAGGATCAGCTAGCTGAAGGAAATGAAGAACACCAAGCTGAACAAAGATTGCCACTAGCTATGAGACATTTAAGAGATCATCCAATTCACCAAATCATTAGTGAAGCAAGTCATGGTGTGATGACCAGAAGCAAGAGCTTGAATTCAGCACTATGCTCAAGCTTCCTGTCTCAAATTGAATAAAAGAATTTTTAAGAGGCTATCCAAGACTCACACTAGATTGGTGCTATGCAGGAAGAGCTGAACCAATTCAAGAGATGCAAAGTCTGGAAACTGAATTCCAGACTTAAGGGACATAATGTCATAGAGACTAAATGGATCTACAGGAATAAGTTAGATGAAAATGGAATTATTGTCAAGAACAAAGCCAGATTGGTGGAAAAAGGCTACATGCAGGAAGAAGGAATAGACTTTGATCAGACCTTTGCCTTAGTAGCAAAGCTGGAAGCAATAAGACTATTCCTTGCCTATGCAACCCATAAAGGATTCAAGATCTTTCAGAAGGATGTCAAGTCAGCATTCCTAAATGGAGATCTAAAATAAGAAGTATATGTGGATCAGCCATCAGGTTTTGTAGATCCACACTTTCCTAATAATGTTTACAGTCTTAAGAAAGCTCTATATGGGTTGAAACAAGCCCCTAGAGCATGGTATGAGACATTGCCTACTTTCCTCATTGAGAACAAATTCACAAGGGGGGAAATAGATAAGACCCTATTCCTAAGGGAATCAAAGGGCAAGATCATCCTAGTTCAGATATATGTTGATGACATAATCTTTGGATCTACAAAAAACAACCTTTGTAGGAAGTTTGTAAAACTTATGCAAGGGAAGTTTGAGATGAGTATCATGGGTGAGCTAAAATTCTTCTTGGGACTCCAAGTAAGACAGACTGATGATGGACTATCCATATCGTAGTCTAAGTTCACCAGGGAGTTGATTAAAAAATATGGCATGGAGACTGCCTCCACCATGAAAACTCCAATAGGATCATGTATGCCTATAGGCAAAGATGAGGAAGGGAAACTTGTTGATGATTCTTTGTATAGAGAGATAATTGGCTCCTTACTATACTTGACTGCAAGTAGGCCTAACATCATGTATATTACATGTGTCTGTGTTAGATACCAGGCATGCCCTAAAGAGTCTCATTATTCTGCTGCAAATAGAATTTTAAGATATCTTAAGGGAACACCAGATCTAGGTCTATAGTACCCTAGGAATGGAGATTTTCTTTTAACAGGTTTTCAGATGCAGACTTTTCAGGTTGTAAGGAAGATAGGACAAGTACCATAGGTACATGCCAATTTTTAGGTGGAAGATTGGTATCATAGAGCAGCAAAAAGCAGACAAGTGTTGTTATATCCACAACAAAGTCAGAATACATAGCAGCTGGAAGTTGTTGTGCTCAGTTGCTTTGGATACAACATCAACTTGAAGATTATGACATCAAGATAAGTAAAACACCTTTGTATTGTGATTCAACTAGTGATATATCAATTGCTAGAAATCCTATTTCACATAGCAGAACAAAGTACATAGAAATTAGATACCATTTTATTAGAGAACATGTTGAGAAAGAGGACATAAGTCTAGAATTTGTTTCTACTAATAAACAAGTAGCAGACATATTCATTAAACCTCTAGATGAAAGTAAATTCAATTATTTCAAAATATAATTAGGCATATTGAACCTGGAATAGGATGGTAGATTAAGAAAAAAATTCTTTCAAGTTGTTTTATGTCGACACAAGTTATGTGTCGACAATAGTTGGTCATCACACAGTAGTTGGTGTCGACACATAAAGTAGTCTATGTCGACACTCAGCAGTGGGTGTCGACACATAGAGTTGTTGACACTTAAACGTTGGTGTCGACACATAAAGTCATCGGTGTCGACACACAGAAATTAGTGTTGACACATAGGGTGGTCGAGACTCTAAACTCCCTGTCGAGATTTTAGCAGTCTGTGTCGACACAATCAAAATTGTGTCGACATACGAAACTCTAATTTCAGCCCGCCATTTGACCTTCCCTATTTCGAAAAGTATAAATAGGAGGAAATGAGACCTTGTCGACTACGTTCTCAGAAATCTCGAGACTAAATAATCATTGTTGACAAGAAATTCTTCTTCTCTCTCTTCAACATCTACTTCTCTCATCTCCAATGGCGCCCAAGATGGACAACAACATTAACGAGGGTTATGAGCTTGTTCGGTGAGTGTTCGATGATGCAGAACAAGATATCAAATCGGTGGTCGACCTAATCAAGGAAGCAGGACTGGATTATTTAGTTTTAGAACCAATAAGGATATGGAAGAAAGAAGTTTTAGAATTCTATTACAACGCTACAATGAATTCGAAGGGGAACAAGATTAAATCAACTGTCATGGAGAAATAGTAAAAATAACTTCCAAAAATCTGAGCAAATCCCTTCAACTACCAAGGGTTAAAGAAGAAATGGAGATTGATTCTACACAAACTGCAAAAGCCCTCAAATTGTGTGGGCTGACCTCAACCACAAACATTGGAACATCCATAACCAGGAAAGGGATGAACTCCAAGGGGAAGTTTCTATCTGAAGTTGTTGGAAAGTTATTCTTTGGAAAACTGGGGGGCATGATAGGATTTCCTCCTACATGTTCAGCCTAATGACAAGAATCATCTTCAAGGTAAAGACTGACTGGACTACTGTTTTCTTTAATAAGATTAAGGAAAGCATTAAGAAGCCTAACCTAGGCAGAATATTGAGTTTGTACCTGGCTGCCAACATACCTGAGGTACTAAATAAAATTGATGGCTCAAAGATTAATCACATGAGGAGAATGGATATAATAATCCTATCTAGATTGGACAGAGTATTGTCCAAAGAAGACCATGCACCTAAGGAGAAGCCCAAACAGGTAAGAAAATCTAAGAAAGATATAGTGCAAGCTGAGGAGTCCTCCAGTGACTCAAAAGAAAGGGTTGAATTCAGCTCTGATGAAGACAACACTGAACTACCCAGGAAGTCTCCCACTCACACACCTGGAACTGAAGCTCATATCCAGGGGGGGCAGCCCATCTGACAGATAATCAGGTAATATCAAACCTAGGGGGAGATATTACTACAGCTGAGCTAGATAGTGAGACTGCAAACCTCACTGTAATGGAAGTGGTTCAGGACATCAACACAGCTACAGAAACTTCTGAAAAAGAGGCACAAGATGTGCATGTTCCAGATCTGCCAAAGAAACCTCAGACTCCTGAGACTGATGTAATCCATGGATTAGAGACTGACTTCCAGGGGGAGGAAGAAGAGGTACACAAGGAAGATATTTCTGCTGATAAATACATTGCTGCAAGGGTTGAGGGGGAGGTGCCAGACCTAGCCCCAAGACTAGATATAGTTGTTCCAGGCACAATAGTGGAACTAGAGATATCATCTGATTCTGAAAGTGAGGAAGCAGCCACGGTACTTAAGAAAAGGAAGATAATGGAGCTAAGGAAGAAGAGTTTAGTCTACAAGAAGGCATTACAGGCTGGGAAGACATCTCTTGCTCTAGAAGTAGACTTCAGTTCACTTCTGGTGAAACTGCAAGAAAAACTTGATGACCAAAGGCGTACACTTGAAAAATATATGGATGAAAGCCACAAGGAACTCCAACTTAATCTTGCACAAGACATCAAATCTATAAGATTTAAAGTAAATTTGCTCAAGAAGGAGATGGCAGACTACTTCCATAAGGGAGGTAATGTTGTGCTATTCATTGTCAAGCAACAGAAAGGAATAAAAACTCAGGTAGATGAACTGGCTGTTCAGCAAGGATGTGTGCTAAAAAATCAGAAAATACTGAATGCCAACTTGCTTGACACACATTCCATCAATTTGACAAAATTGACTGAACAAACCACTGTCATAGAAACTCATCTGGACACCAAAATATCTGTTATAGAAGCACAGATGAAACTAGATTTGGCAGTAGTTGATACTGCCATTAAGACTTCTGAGTCTGCTATTTCATCTCAAATAAAGAAATTTAAAGCCTATTATACAACTAGAAACTATCATGTAGTAGATCAAGTCAGATTTCAGAAAAAATACCTCTGAGATCATATTGCTCGAGAAGTCATAAAGGGGGAGAGAGTGCTTGTTAAAGCTAGTTCTGATCATGCCAAATGGGTATCCAATACTATCAGGGCTATCTTGGGATATCCACCATTATGTGATGACAATAACACTGCTGAATATGGACGCCAACCTGCAATCTTGGAGGGGATGCAACCTAAAGTGGCTCAAGTCATATATCCCCCTCTAGAATATGAAGAAATTCATCAGGCAGTCCAGAATATGTACAGCCCTCAACCGGATAAAGTGCCTTTAATTTCTAAAGAAGTAGAAATAGCTGATCCAGTTTTAATTAAAGAGCAAGAGGCTCAAATATCCAAGAAGAGATTTAGAGAATAGTCTGAGGCTAGGCCTGACTTTGAGAAATAGAGTCAAACCTCTAGAAGCATCATCCTAACTGCACGGAATGCAGTGGCTGAAAATCAGTATAACAGGGGCAAGTGGTACTCCAAATAGGAATGGGATAATTATCTTACACAATAAGACATAATCTATAAATTCAGGAAGGACTTAAAGGCTGGTAGAATTCCTACAAACTCCATAGAGCCTTGCAAGTATTTCCCTAAATCATTCCATAACTTTGAGACGCAAAAGATGAAAGCAGCTCAACTTAAGGCCAAGGACATCAAGGGGAAGAAGCTTGTTGCTGATACTGAAGCTAAAGTCAAACCTACTTTTCAGTCAGGAAAAGGAATTGTAATCAGGGAGCAAGATCAACCCTAATTTTAGACTGACTAGGTTCTAGAAGAACTATGTAGATCTTTTGTTGTTCTTTTGAAAAACATAGACATTGTAATCCTATTTTTCTTATATGATAATGACATTATTGATTTCCAACAGTTTATATATCTATGTCTCTGAGTTGCATAGTTTTCTTCTGATATTTCATGTTGAATATTTGTGTGTAATATGTTAGATCTGCTCTTGAATAAATTTGAAAATGCTAAATACATCATGCTTATTTTTTCTTTATATATTGGTGCATATCATTGACTATGGGTTATGACTTCTCCAAATAGGGGGAGATTGTTGGGTACATTCGAAATTGTGTACCTGATTTGGAGAAGCCTCGCCTGACTCAATAATATACATCAGTTTGTGTTTGATGGTGTGTTGAGTTTGTTTGTGCAGGCAGAAGAATGAAGAAAATATTCTAAGTACAAAAGTGTCGAGACATTTATAATGTGTCGACATCTTTGAAGGAGCAGCATCGAGATCAGAAGAAAAGTTGTGTCGACACACAGGACTTGTGTTGACACAAGAAATTTGAGTCAACAACAGTTGTGTCGACACTCAGGACTAGTGTCGACACACTTAGATTTGAAGTGCTGACTTGAGTAGAAGGGATTTGTCGACACACAGGACTTGTGTCGACATATAGAGTTTAAGTCTACATCTGCTGTGTCGACATACAGGACTTGTGTTGACATACAGAGTTTGGGTCTACATTAACAATGTTGACAAGTTTCTGAAGTTTGTCGACACATTATACAAATTGAGTGTAGATACTGGATGAAGAGCTGTGTCGACAGTTTCTAAAGAGTGTCGACAACATCAAAGGAGTTGTGTCGACACATTATATAAAAGCTGTGTCAACAGTTTCTGATGTTTGTCAACAACACCAGAGGAAGTGTGTCGATACCCGGGTAATTGCGTCGACACATACTTCATCTGTGTCGACACATACTATCCTTGTGTCTCGACACATTCGGTTGAGTTAAATAACTCTAAGTGCTAGATCTCCAGGCAGAAGACTTGACAGCTGCCAGAATTATCAAGGCCTGTTAGACATGTCAGAACTGTCAGATGTCAGTCATCCACCGGATCAGCCATTTGCCTCTGATGTGATCTATAAATAGAGCAGAGCAATCAGAAAAAAAAACACACAGTGAGACAAAGAGAAAATTTAGAGGGAAGCCAAAAAGAAGGAGGAATACTACAAGAAGAATTCACAAAATTCTATACAGTAAGAAGGTTTTGATTCTAAATCAAAGAAGGAGACATCATCTATTTGGATTTGTCAATGTTTGCTGAATTAAGTCAGCAAGAAGGAAGAAGCTGAGTCTACATCAACTTCTCAAGAAGATTCAACCTAGGTTTTCTCTTTCAAGAAGCTTTGAATAAGCTAAATAAGGTAAAATCTGATTCATTGCAGCAATGGTTTGAAGGAAGCATATTAATCAAGATCCGATCAAGATTCCCTCACCACTCTTTTCTCTCTATCTGGGTGAAGGAAGAAATGTAATTCTGTATACAATTTTTTGTAAGATCTATTTTTAGATCTAAGTGTAATAGATTTCAATCTCTGAGTTGTAAGCCTGCAATTATAAAGGCTGAGATAGGGTTGTTTGCCTGAGGTAGGAGATTAAGTTCTCTGAGCTGTAGGCCTGGTGAAAAGGGCCGAGGTAGGGCTTGATAGCCTGAGTGATAGGAATGTGGATTCACTCTGAGGTAGGGTTCTTGGGAAGAGCATGAGGTGTAGGACATGTTGAAGTCTGAGTTGTAGGAACCAGTTTGGGTTCTGAGTTGTAAGATCTGAGGATCTGAGAAGGTGGAAGGAAGTTTGGTCGAATCTAGTGTATTGCTAGATAGGCGAAGGGGGAAAGTGGATGTACCCATCTCTTGGGGAACCACTATAAACATGTGTGTCTGTTGTGATTGATGTGTTGTATGTTGTGATTGCTTTAAAATTTAGCTATACTGTGAATAATTTATTATCTTCCTAAGTAAAAAGAATTGAACCTATTTACCCCCCCCCCCCTCTAGGTGTTTAGGCATTCTTAAAACCAATTCTTTCAAATAATCCAGTGCTCAACAGCACCCAAGGGCACCACACTGAGTCCCATCTTATTATTCACGTCCCGTGCTCAACAGCACGCAAGGGCTCCACACAGATTCCCTTATCAACACATCATTCTAGTGCGGCAAACAAACACGCACTTTCAACCCTTCCACATCTTCCTTCCACACAAAGGTTCATCATTTACACAGGTGACAAGCCATCTTATACAACATACCAATCCCACACTTCTACTTGTAGGGAGACACAACTCTAGGCATGGACTCTTATACACATTCCATTTATCATCCTATCACACGGCCTTGTATTTACCTCATAAAATTCATTCTTAAAGTCAAGCATTCACAATCAATTATGCTTCCACATGAATATCATTTGTATAATCTAACGTATCAATCTATTTGTTCACTAGCTTACCCAAACTATTTGTTTCTCAACCTCCTTCAAACCGTTGGTACAATCGTGTTCCACTAAACCATTTTTTTATCACGATTACATATAGACTAAGTTTACCAAAACCTAAACCTTATTTACTTTCTTATGGATCTATCCCATTAGTCCTTGTTTATCACAAACATCCATAAATTAAGTTCAGCAAATCTCAATGTCAATTTACTATGACCTCTCTACCAAATTCGGACTCGAAACAACACTAACCCGAGAACAACATGTACTTAAGACTTGACTGTATAGCAACTTCGACTAGACATTCTCGGGTCTATGGGACTCATATGAAAATGTGTAACCATCCGTTAGAAAGGTCTTTCCAAGGGCTACGACTTTCGTGTTTAGTTAAAAGCCCAGATCTTGCCATAGCATACCCGAAAATTGCCTTGAAGTTTGTTGCACACAGAAAATAGATTTATGCATGTATCTTAAAGCAAGATGAACGACATCAGTCCAACTTCTTCTTTTATACATTTAATCAAAACTATATGCAAAACTTCCTCCTCCCTTATTCACCCTCCATAAACAATTTCTCTTCATGAAACCAAGTCCACCATCTTCACAAAGAAGAGAGGAGAGGTTGAAGACATCAAATATCAAGGTAACAAGCCCTAGAATGGTCACTACCTAGGAGATCTTCATCTCACAAGGCTACCTAGGAGATCATCATCTCACAAGTCAAACTCTTTTGATTCGACATCTCTCCTAGAAAAAATACAGATCTAGCACCAAGGGAGAGGGTAGGAAGCTTACCTCGTTTCTGGCGTTTCCTACCATGGATCTCGTCACTCTCCTTAGCGGCATCTTTCTCCTTGTTGGTGTTGTTCTTTACGAGGAAGATGGAGGGAAGACTTTCCTCTAGAAGATCTGACTCTGGCAATCTCCTTCTCTGTCGAGTTTAGCAAGGATAACTGCTCGGCAAAAATGATGAAGTGACGGCTAGGGTTTCCATAAGTCTCCTTTTATAATGAGAATTAGGGTTAGATTGCCCCGCCAGGTGTCACCCTAACATTGGACCGCCTATTATTACATTATATATGTCCTTTTGAAAAGACGCGTCCAATTTAAGTCATTTGGCGCCAATCCCGAAAATCCGATTCAGACCGTGCATGTGGCAGCAAGCAGATTGAGCCAAAAATCCATTAAGTAAAAATCGTTAAGTGTGTTTCCTTTACTCGATGAATCATAAAGTGGCGTCGAGTGCACTCAACGCACTCGAAGCCTACAGGCCTCATAATCACTCTAAGTAAAAAATCATTGAGTAGCGTTGAGACCAATCAATGCCACATTGACTTCACTCAACGCCCAAGTCAACCAGAATATTTCTAAGTTAAAAACGTTGAGTGGCGTTGAGACCACTCAACTTCGCATTGACTTCACTCAATACCAACATTAGCCAGAATAGTATTGAGCAGTGTTGAGTCCACTCAACACCGAGTTGACTTCACTCAACCCAACATAAGCCAGAATAGCGTTAAGTGGTGTTGCAACCACTCAACGCCGCGTTGACTTCACTCAATGCCAACATCAACCAGAATAGATCTAAGTTAAAAGCGTTGAGTGGCGTTGAGACAACTCAACGCCGAAGTGACCTCACTCGACGCCTCAACTTCCAGAAACATTCTAAGTAAAATACGTTGAGTTGTGTTTAGTCCACTCAACGCCTCAGCAAAATTTGTCGGATGGCATCGAGTGCACTCAACGCACTCGACGCTCTAAGTCCAGAAAACATTCTAAATCCAATTTCGTCGAGTGGTGTTGATTCCACTCAACTCCTCAGCATAATTCATCAAATGGCATCGAGTGCACTCAACACACTCGACGCCCTGAGTACAGAAAACATTCTAAGTCAAATTTCGTCGAGTGGTGTTGAGTGCACTTAATGCCTCAGCATAATTAATCGAATGGCGTCGATTGTGTTGGAACCAACAAAGTCGGTCCCTCCTCAAGCTCGAAACTGAAAATGCAACTCGCCCTTACTCTCTTCGGACGACCCTCTGGATAAGGCCCTCAAAAGACTAGACTGGAGGCCTCAGCGTGGAGGTCCCACCTCTTACCCAGAAGAATTGGAAAATCCTTCCCCTCCCTAGCCAATGTTGGGTCAGGTGCCTTAGAATGAGAGGAGGAGAGTTTGGGAAAATCTGTCTTTCTAAAACACCTTACCGGTCTATTTATAGGCCTCTGAACTGGGACTGCTAATAACAAACAAGAGATGTCCTGAAATTACCAGAATACCCTTAGTCGGGTCTGCCAATAGCCATACTCTGCTATTTTTAAGGGCTACATGCAGACCACCCAGGGCAAAAACGTAAAATCCTGTGGGGCTAAAGGATAGACCCGGTCCTACCTGAACCGGTCTTAAACCGAACCGGGGATTTGACGAGACCTCTCCTCAGGGGTCTTCTCGCCTGGCGAGAACTAACTCCTGGAGGATTCTCGCCTGGCGAGAGCTCCGTCTCGCCAACGAGAACTCCCCCCTAAAGTCCTCTCGCATGGCGAGTCGGCTACTTGCCCGCGAGTGCCTCCTCCTTTTGCGCTGACTCACCCATCTCATGACGCAGCTGTCGCTCAGGTCCTTCTCGCTCGGGCCCTCTTTCCTGCTGCTTTGGGCGGCATCCACTCGCTCTGCGAATTGACGACCGTGTTGGGCCGTCTCGCCTAGCACCACTTTTTCAAACCTCTGGCCCCCGCGAGCCCGAGGTTGTACACAATCCCCTCTCTTTTCGAGGTTGTTACAAACTCGGAAAGATAGTCAAACCGAGGTTCACATCATTTAAAGAGGATTTATGAGGGAATCTTTTGGTGGGCCCCTTGCACAATCTATAAATACCGGACTCTTCTCACTGCAGGAGGCCGTTTCTTTCCTCCTACCCCCTTCTAGCTTCCGTCCACATGTCTCTCAGCCAAAGTTTCTGTGACCGCATCGCGGCGGTGCACCGGAGAAATAAGGTGGCTACGGCAGCTCTGAACAAGATCCCGGTGCGCGCTCCTCCAACCTTACCGTTATCTGCTTCCCCTCCCAAGAAGGCGAAAGCTATTGATCCTCCCTTCTTGGCAGGGGAGCCTTCTCGCACCGTTTCGGGAAGGCGTATCCCTCCTACCTCGGACAATCCTAGAGAAAAGGAGGTAAGCCTATCGACATTGACCTACCATTATCTCTATCTCACCTGCCTTCTTACTCGCTGCCCGTACTCCGAAGGTCTCAGCGCCTTCTCATCGTCCGGATACCATACGAATCAATATCTCTAAACACCGCCACCAGTCCGTCTCGCCACAACCCTCTACTCCTTCCTCTGCTCCCGAGACAAGGAAGGATGATCCTCCTAATACCGCGGGTTCCTCTCGCCGCCTTGGTAAGAGACTTTTCCTTTTTGGCCTTTCTTTGCTACCACTTCTCCATTTCACCTTCCAAGTTCTCCACGCAGTTGTGTGTGACTCGAATGTCGAGGACTCGCTGGCCGAGGACTCGCCCGTTGAAGATTACTCCAGGCAGATGGTCGTCTCGCCCCCTCCTCCCATAGATGAAATTGAAGACTACCTTAGCGATCCTATGGATCCGTTGGAAATTAAGCGAAGGGTGGCGGAGATGCTGCGAAAGCACGCGCCCATCATTCAAGAGCTGGAGAAAGGGAAACAAGCTGCGGACCATCGAATCGATTGGTTGGAAGTGGAGTGCGCCCGCCTTTCTTCGGAGATCGATGCTGATATTGAGATAGACGAGACTGACCCCCAGGTGATTTTGAGTGAGGTCGACCAGCAGCTCCGTCTCACTCGACGCGGTGTCGACGCGGCTCGCGCCTTCCACCTCCCCAACCGCCCTCCCTGTGCGAGATCTTGTGGTGGGGGGCGCTGGAGGTTGCACATGAATTGACAAGTTTTCTTCAAGTCTCAACTATTTTCCCTTCGTTCACGAATGTAGTAATCTTATTTATGCTTCCGTCCCGCCCTTACCATGCATCCAGCGAACTTGCCACCCGCCTTGCGCGGGAAGAACTTTATTGGTTTAATAATCACTCGCTTTTCGATTTTCTCTAACACGACATTTAAATTTCATATTCATGCTAATTTTTCCTTGCTTTACCATTTTTTTAATTTTTAATTCCACTTTATTTCCCGCCGCTTGGTCGCGCTGAGGGCCCATTTAGGGCCGCGTAAATCGAGCTTTGGAGAGAGAAAGAGGTCGGCCGCCTCTTCCCTTTCCTCTGCACAACTTCTCCGCTAGTATATTTTCTTGAATCTAATCATTATAAATACCCCCTTTTCCGGGATCAAACCTATGCTTTCCTAAGTCGCTGCCCCCAACCTTGTGTTCTTCTTCTTCGTCCGTCTCGCGCGCCAACTGCTCGTCGACCATCTCGCGTCCTGTCATCCCGGTCACCTCGCTAGCTTCCCCTGTTTCTAATTCCAGCCGTCTCGCCCGATCATGGGAAAGAAAAGGCCGGAGGAGTGTGAGGGACGCAGCCGCTGCAGGATGCGATTCGCGGACCATGACTTTCCGCCCGGGCGTATCTCCGCGGATGAATACGATGCCTTCACTCGCGAGTACTTACCGGAAGGCTTTGAATCGTGCTCCCCGGGTCGGCGAGAGCATAAACACATTCTATCCCGGAGAGCTTGCCTTCCCCGTCTCGCACTTCGAGGTGGGGTTGAGATTACCCCTCTGGCCAGAGGTAAAAGAGGTCTTGAAATATTTCGGCACCGTGCTAGCTCAGTTGAACCCTAACGTCGTCTCTGTCCTGGTCGCCTTTGCGAGCTATATGTGACGAGAGCGAATAGAGTTCAGCCTCACAGTTTTCCGCAAGCTCTTTATCTATCATACCAATCAGGATGGGGTGTCCTACATCACAGGGCAGGGTCTCAAGGTCTGCGAGATGCCCAACAAGAACCATAATTGGCTCACGCGGTTCGTCTTCGTTCAGGGCAACTTGGGTCGAGTTCCGCTCGCGCCTGTCTCGACCGCAGAATTCTTTTACGTAACCCCCCAAGTCGACGGCACGGATAAGCTCCTCTTCGAGTACCTTGCCGGAAAAAACTTTGAGGTCCAGTATCTGAGACGCGGTCTCGGCTCGCTCCTCCCCGTACTTCCTGGTGAAGGTATGCTCGACCTTATTTTTTGATCTCGCCTTTATTATTTCCTTCTCACTAGTTGTTGGTATCCACGACAACATTCCGTCTCGCCTTTACCAGGAGAGAGGAACGTACCAGTTCACCCCCATTACAGAAGCAGCATCAAGCCGTCCAAGGGCGTCGCTCTTGCCAGCATGGCGGCTGAAGCGGCAAAAGAATCATTGACCCCCTCCCTAAAGAGGAGGCCGGCCGAAGACCCCGCTTCGTCTCGCCTCAGCCCTTCGAAAAAGATGAAAATGAAGGTGAAGAAGGTGGTCTCTCTCCCCCCAGCCAAGAAAACTCCTCAGGAGACTGTGGTGTCGTTGGGGTCCCCGAGCCCTATTTCCCTATGGTCCCAGTCCCCCCAGTCCCCTCCTCGGGCTTCTCCTCGTAAGGCCGTCTCGCCCTCGGGGGAGACGGTACCCCTCGCTCAACACGCTGGCTCATCTCAACAACTGTCCAGGTCCCCTTCTCGCGAGGTGGCTCCTTCTCGCTTCCCCGCACCGTCTGCCCACTTCAATTTCAACATGGGCCCCGCTGTCCCCGATACTGCCAACAATCAAACACTGATCTGGGACAAAGGGGCGCATCGGGTCTCAATCTCCACTCTCCTCCCCTTATGGAGGGAGCAGGACCAGCCTACGGTCCATGCCTTCTCCCTGGGCTTTGGTCTTTACGGAGGTCAAGATCCCGATCCTCTTGACAAGGCCTCCTCGCAAGATCTGGTTCTGAGGGCGATGCAATCCCAACTGCGCACCTTGGAGCTTTCGCATAGGCTCTCGCGCCGCCTGATTTTCAACAACCAAAACTGGAAAGATTCTGAGGCCAACTTTGTCGCTGAGCACGAGAAGTCGGGAGATTTTGCGAAGAGACTAAAGGTGGCTGAGAACCTTCTCGCAAAGGCTCGCGGCGTAGTGGTGAGTTCTCTTTTAGTTCGTTTTCGATGTACCTGACCCCAATCTAACAGACTTTCCGCAGGATGCCGAGACGGCTGAGAGGATACACTCGCGCATAGCGGAGCTGGAAGCAGAGGTGCAAGAGCTAAAGGCCCAGGTCACCCAACTCAAGGGCACCTCCCCTTCGACCTCTCGCTCGGCGATTCCCACACCTCCCCCCTCTCTGTATTCCTATGAGGAGGTCGAGGAGTTATGTCGAGACGCCAATATCCGAACCGCCGAGCTAATCCTGAAGATGATGCGCGAGATGGGCATCGTTAAGGATGATTGCGAGTTCGTTACTGCTCGCGACCTTGTGCCGGAGATCTACGGCGAGGGGGAGGGTTCGTCGGCCAGCGATAAGGATTGAAGCTTTCTGAGTGCTACTTTTCTTTTACTTACAATGCTTCTTTTTTGCAACTGATGTAATTTTGTGTCGGACAATTTTATTGGACGTGCTGCATTTATATACATATATATTACCCGCGTGTGGTTCTAGGGCTAGTCATCTCTTCTTTTCTTTCGTTTCGATTTCTTGCGGGATCTGGGGATCCATTTACCTCCAAGAGGGTGTCGCCCCTCGTCTCTCCTCCTAGCGAGAGCGGACCTGGACTAGGGGGCGAGTTCCCGTGTTCCCGTAGTTCTCGCGCATGGGAACGCCTTTTTCCCCCATCTCGCCTCGCTCCCTGATACCTCTCGGAGCGAGTGGCCTTTAAGAGTTAGTACCCTCTCCTTCTCCTTGGGGCAGGTGATTCTCCTACTCCTTTACGGTCAGAGCCCTTTCTCTTGTTGGTCAATGGTGTGGTTTTCCCTTTGGGGCTTTCCCTCTCTTGTTTTTGCTTCGCAATCACTCATCGGTCTCACCCACTTTGTGGTACCGGTCAACGTGTGCTTCCCGGATTTTTTCAAAAACCCTTTCCAACCACCGAGTGAGCCTACAACCCTGCCAGCTTGATGGGAGCCTGGTCCACGGGTCTGCTCGGGGTCTCCTCTCCGAACAACTTCCAACCGCTGAGTGAGCCTACAGCCCTGCTAGCTTGATGGGAGCCTGGTCAGCGGGTCTGCTCGGGGTCTCCACTCCGAACAACCTCCAACCGCCGAGTGAGCCTACAGCACTGCCAGCTTGATGGGAGCCTGGTAAGCGGGTCTGCTCGGGGTCTCCTCTCCGAACAACCTCCAACTACCGAGTGAGCCTACAGCCCTGCCAGCATGATGGGAGCCTGGTCAGCGGGTCTGCTCGGGTTCTCCTCTCCGAACAAGCTCCAACCACCGAGTGAGCCTACAGCCCTGCTAACTTGATGGGAGCCTGGTCAGCGGGTCTGCTCGGGGTCTCCTCACCAAACAACCTCCAACAACTGAGTGAGCCTATAGCCCTGCCAGCTTGATGGGAACCTGGTCAACGGGTCTGCTTGGGGTCTCCTCTCCGAACAACCTCCAACCACTGAGTGAGCCTACAACCTGCTAGCTTGATGAGAGCCTGGTCAGCGGGTCTGCTCGGGGTCTCCTCTCCGAACAACCTCCAACCACCGAGTGAGCCTATAACCCTACCAGCTTGATGGGAGCCTGGTCAGCGGGTCTGCTCGGGGTCTCCTCTCCGAACAACCTCCAACCACCGAGTGAGCCTACAGCCCTGCAAGCTTGATGGGAGCCTGGTCAGCGGGTCTGCTTGGGGTCTCCTCTCCGAACAACCTCCAACCACCGAGTGAGTTTACAGCCCTGCCAGCTTGGTGGGAGCCTGGTCAGTGGGTCTGCTCGGGGTGTCCTCTCCGAACAACCTCCAACCACCGAGTGAGCCTACAACCTTGCATGCTTGATGGGAGCCTGGCTAGCTGGTCTTCTTGGGGTCTCCTCTCCGAACAACCTCCAACCACCGAGTGAGCCTACAACCCTGCCAGCTTTATGGGAGCCTGGTCAGCGGGTCTGCTCGGGGTCTCCTCTCCGAACAACCTCCAACCACCGAGTGAGCCTACAACCCTTTCAGCTTGATGGGAGCCTGGTCAGCGGGTCTACTCGGGGTCTCCTCTCCGAATAACCTCAAACCACCGAGTAAGCCTACAGCCCTGCCATCTTGGTGGGAGCCTAGTCAGTGGGTCTGCTCGGGGTCTCCTCTCCGAACAACCTCCAACCACCGAGTGAGTCTACAGCCCTGCCATCTTGATGGGAGCCTGGTCAGCAGCTCTGTTCGGGGTCTCCTCTCCGAACAACCTCCAACCACCGAGTGAGCCTACATCCCTGCCAGCATGATGGGAGCCTGGTCAGCGGGTCTGCTCGGGGTCTCCTCTCCGAACAACCTCCAACCACCGAGTGAGCCTACAGCCCTGCCAGCTTGATGGGAGCCTGGTCAGCGGGTCTGCTCGGGGTCTCCTATCCGAACAACCTCCAACCACCGAGTGAGCCTACAGCCCTACCAACTTGATGGGAGCCTGGTCAGTGGGTTTGCTCGGGGTCTCCTCTCCGAACAACCTCCAATATAGTCTCATCTTTCAAGAACGGTCACCTCGAAGCGCATTGTGTCGAGAAATCGTGTCGTGCATACAAGTAGGAAAATCTTTTTTAGAAACATGTTCAAATAAATACAAGAGGGTGCAACATTATGAGTAAAATCGCTTCAAAGCGTTGCCGCTTCGGGCGCGATCCAGGGGTATCCCATCCACATCTTGGAGGTGGTACCCCCCTAACTTCAAGACCTCCCTTATAATAAAGGGACCCTCCCAGTTAGGATTGAGCTTCCCCGCGGAGGCCCCCCTTCCCGCGGCATCTACCTTTTGAGGACCAAGTCCCCCTTTTTAAACTGCTTTATCCTGATGTGCTTGTCAAAGTACTTGGACATTCGGCATTTGATTTCCTCCTGCCGGATTGACGCTAGCTCCCTGAGCTCCTCTACCAGGTCGAGAGAGAGCTTCGGCTCCTCACCATTGCCCTCTTGACATCCTTCATCTTCTCTCCTTTCCACTGTCACTCTGGGGGATTCAACTTCAAATTCTATGGGTATGACGGCCTCCGAGCCATGGGAGAGTCTGAAGGATGTTTCTACTGTGGCCCTGTTCGGTGTGGTCCTCAGTGCCCAAAGGATAGAGGGGAGCTGCTCCACCCAACTTCCCCTCAGATTTTCTACCTTTTTCTTCAAGAGGTTCACGATGATCTTGTTCGCAGCTTCTACCTGTCCGTTGCTTCGGGGGTGATGAACCGAGGCGAACCGAAGATCTATGCCAAGTTGGGCATAGAAGTCTACAAATTCCCTACTAGCGAACTGTGGCCCGTTATCTATGACGATGGTCAAAGGGAGCCCGTGCCGGCAGATAATTTCCCCCCATACAAAGTTCTTGACCACCTGCGCCGTCACCTTTGCCAAGGCCTTTACTTCCAGCCACTTTGAAAAGTAGTCCACCATGACCAGCAGGAACCTCCTCTGGCCGCTGGCCTGGGGAAATGGGCCTACCAGGTCTATTTCCCATATGGCGAAAGGCCATGGGGCTGTTATCGTGCATAATCTCTGCGTCGGGAGGAGTTGAAGAGGTGCGAACTCCTAACACTTTCTGCATCATCTTGTGAACTCCTCAGCATCTTTCCTGAGGGTAGGCCAAAAGTACCCTTGCCTTAGCACCCTCCCTTCCAGGGTTCGATTCCCTGAGTGGCTTCCGCATTCCCTCGAGTGGATTTCCTCCAGTACCCTTGATGCCTCCCTCTCGGACACACATCGAGCTAGTAAACCTGATAATGTTTTCCGGTAAAGGATCCCTTCCTTCAGCAGGTAATAGGCCGACTTATACCTGACTCGCTTCTTCTCAAAGTCCCCTTCGGGTAGATGTCCCGACGTCAAGAACGTCATAAATGGGTCCATCCAGGACCCCTCCTGGTCCACTTACATTAACTCCCCTTCCTCTATGGAGGGTCTAAAGAGCTCTGTCATGGTCCCTCCGGCCTGAGGGCTGTTCTTAGCGAGCAGGTCTGCCCTAGTATTCTCTTCTCTTGGAACATGTTGAATTGAGAAGCTGTGGAATTGCCCGATGATACCATTCACCTTTACTAGGTACAGCTGGAGGGTCGGTTCCCTCACCTCAAATTCCTTGTTGATATGCCCTGCGACCACCAGAGAATCTGTGGAGACCCTGAGGTCCTGTATGCCCAGCTCACGAGACAGCCTGAGCCCGGCGATGATGGCTTCATACTCTGCCTGGTTGTTTGTAAGGGTGAAATGGATCTTTAAAGCCTGCTCGATCCTGGTCCCCTCGGGACTTGTCAAAACCACCCCGCCTCCAAAATAACTTCTGCTTGAGGCCCCATCCACGAGCATCTCCCAAGCCACCATGGGATGTGCCTCGACCACGTAGTCTGCTAAGAAATCTGCCACCACCTATGCCTTGATAGCTATCCGAGGGACGTAGGCGAGGTCGAACTCACTAAGCTCTATCGACCACTTGGCTAACCTCCCCGAATGCTCCACCCCCTCTAGAATACGGTGGAGGGGGTGGTCCGTCACGACCTGAATGGAATGGGATTGGAAGTATGGCCTGAGCTTTCGGGCTGAGATGATGAGGGCGAAGGCTAGTTTTTCGAGGATTGGGTACTTTAGCTCTGCCTTTTTTAGGACCCTGCTCACGTAATATATGGGTAATTTCTTCTTTCCCTCTTCTTGCACAAGGACCAAGCTCACTGCCTCTGCCCCTACTCCAATGTATAGGAACAGATTCTCCCCCTCTTGCGGCCCTTGAAGTAACGGCGTCTTGGTGAGCTGTTGCTTTTGAGCTAGGAAGGCCTTCTCGCATTTGGGGGTCCATCGAATTCCTTCCCACCCCTCAGAGTTCGGAAGAAGGAGGAACACCTCTCCCCTGCCCGGGAGAGGAACCTGCTCAACCCTGCCAACTTACCAGTAAGGCGTTGGACCTCCTTAGCATCCTTTGGAGATCCCAACTCCAGGATTGCTTTTACCTTGTTTGGATTAGGCTCCACTCCAGCAGGGGTGAGGAGGTGCCGTAGAAACTTCCCCTGCTGGCCCCAAATACACATTTTAGAGGGTTGAGCCTCATTTTATATTTTTTTATAGTTTCAAAAGTTTCCCGCAGATCCAAGAGGTGAGACTCGAGGTCTCGACTCTTAATCATCAGGTCATCTACGTAGACCTCGAGGTTCCGTCCCTTCTGCTCCCGAAATACCCGGTTCATCATCCTTTGGTAAGTCGCCCCTGCGTTCTTCAATTTGAAGGGCATCATGTTGTAACTGAAACACCCATCCTCGGTGACGAAGGTGACGTCTTTGATGTCCGTAGGATGCATGCATATCTGGTGATACCCTGAAAAGGCATCTAAAAAACTCATTAGTGGAAAACCGACGGTTGAATCAACCAGCGCATCGATTAGAGGCAGAGGGTAACAATCCTTCGGGCATGCTTTATTAAAAAGAGAGAAATCGATACACATTCTCCATTTACCCTCCCCTTTCTCCACCATTACAACATTGCTCACCCACCCCGGTTACCTATTCGCCGATATGAACCCTGCCCGAAGTAGCTTCTCCGCCTCTTCTCTGATTGGCTCGGCCATCTTGGAAGCGATGGCCCTCTTCTTTTGCTGGATGGGGCGGACCTTGGGGTCGAGGTTGAGGCGGTGGCATGCCACGTCCGCGTCGACCCCCGGCATGTCAGCTGCACTCCAGGCAAAACATCGATGTTCTCTTGCATGCACCTCTGGATCTCCTCCTGACCTCGGGGGGTGAGCTCTCCGCTGAACTTGATCTTCTCTTTTCGCACATCCTTTGTGAGGATGTCCATCTCCAGAACCTCCACTGCTGCCCTCGGCCTTGAAGGCTCCTCCTCCTCTCTTAGTTCCCTTGACCGGCCCTTCCCTGCTTCCCGTTCCTCCTCAACCACAGCCACTCTCTCCCAGCTCCTGCCTTCCGGCTGAGCCTCCTTTCCGGACGACTCCCTCATCTCCTCCATCTTCCTTTTCCTGCCCTTGGCACCTCCTGCCTCCTTCCTACCTTCCTGCTCTCCCACCATCTCTGGCTCCCCCGCAATGCCTCTCTCTACTCCAGCCACCTCTCTCTCCTCCTACTCCTCTCCATCCACCTTCTGTCCCGCCATCTCTGGCTCCCCCGCAATGCCCTTCTCTACTCTAGCCACCTCTCTCTCCTCCTGCTCCTCTCCGTCCACCTGCTCTCCTGCCATCTCTAGCTCCCCCGCAATGCCTCTCTCTACTCCAGCCACCTCCCTCTCCTCCTGCTCCTCTCCATCCACCTGCTCTCCCGCCATCTTTGGCTCCCCGGCAATGCCTCTCTCTACTCCAGCCACCTCCCTCTCCTACTTCTCCTCTCCGTCCACTTGCTCTCCCGCCATCTCTGGCTCCCCCGCAATGCCTCTCTCTACTCCAGCCACCTCCCTCTCCTCCTTCTCCTCTCCGTCCACCTGCTCTCCTGCCATCTCTGTCTCCACCACAATGCCTCTCTCTACTCCAGCCACCTCCCTCTCCTCCTGCTCCTCTCCGTCCACCTGCTCTCCCGCCATCTCTGGCTCCCCCGTAATGCCTCTCTCTACTCCATCCACCTCCCTCTCCTCCTGCTCCTCTCCGTCCACCTGCTCTCCCGCCATATCTGGCTCCCCCGCAATGCCTCTCTCTACTCCAGCCACCTCCCTCTCCTCCTGCTCCTCTCCGTCCACCTGCTCTCCCGCCATCTCTGGCTCCTCCGCAATGCTTCTCTCTACTCCAACCACCTCCCTCTCCTCCTGCTCCTCTCTGTCCACCTGCTCTCCCTCCATCTTTGGCTCCTCCGCAATGCCTCTCTCTACTCCAGCCACCTCCCTCTCCTCTTACTCCTCTCCGTCCACCCGCTCTTTTGCCATCTTTGGCTCCCCCGTAATGCCTCTCTCTACTCCAGCCACCTCCCTCTCCTCCTGCTCATCTCCGTCCACCTGCTCTCCCGCCATCTTTGGCTCCTTCGCAATGCCTCTCTCTACTCCAGCCACCTCCCTCTCCTCCTGCTCCTCTCTGTCCACCCTCTCTT
This sequence comes from Platanthera zijinensis, assembly GCA_039513925.1. NCBI lineage: Eukaryota > Viridiplantae > Streptophyta > Magnoliopsida > Asparagales > Orchidaceae > Platanthera > Platanthera zijinensis. Next base: position 152,001,600 of record CM077082.1, on the reverse strand, counting down.
CTTGTTCCATCTTCCTCTCTAGTTCTTCTGCATCACCCTTCCATGAGATGGTGTTTACTGCCATTACATAGCATTCTCGGGCTGCCTTCGGATCTCCCCGCACCCTGATCTGGGTCCCCCCTGAGTTGAGCTTCAAATACTGATGGAATGAGGATTGCACGCATCTTAAGGCGTTGATCAGAGGGCACCCAAAGATCGCGTTGTAACTACCGGGGGCATCCACTATCACAAAGCAGCAGTTTCTAGACAGCCCCCCATAGTTACCTTGAGCCCTACTCCTCCCTCAACCTCCTTCTGTTCTCCTTAGAATCCGAACAACGGTCCATCCGCCGCCAACACTCTCCTGGCTTCCACTCTCATTTCATTGAATGCCTTTTTGAAGATAACATTTACAGAGCTCCCATTATCCACAAAGATTCTGGACACCGTGAAGTTTTCGATGGCGGTCCTGATCACTAGTGCATCACAGAAAGGATCTTCGTGATCTAGTAGATCCTTCCTGGAAAAAGTAATCTTCTCATCTGGGGGCGGGGCCTGCGACGTCGAGGCGATGCTCCGACGGTATATGGTGTGGAGGCTGGCCTTGCAGGTAGCCTCAATCCCCCCCCCCCCCCGTAGATCACCCCGATTCCCCCTCGATCTCCCGTATCTGATCGATCCACACACCGGTCCTCCTCGCCTGTTACCGTCACCTCTAAAATCCCCACCAGTAGCTTCTACTCCCCTGCTACCCTTCTTCCCTTCAATTCTAGAAACTCTGGGCCGGTAGCCGTCGCATGGCCTTCTTCCTCGTGAAAGTCGCAATACGACAAGGCTACCCCCCCCCCCCCACATCCTGCCTCCCCTCCTGGGGGTTCCTCCTCCTCCCCGCTCCTTCTCCCGCTCTTCCTCTCCCTCTTCCTCTTCCTCGGCCGATGGCCATTGCTTGTTGAGGCGGGGGTGGGAGTGGCCTCGGACCATGCCCCCACCCTAACGGATTAAACCTTCCCTGCCCTGGATAATAGTTTCTTCCCCCTGGGGGGGAGGGCCCTCCCTTGTCCTTGAACAGGACCCCCTGGCTGCCTCCAGCCCAGTTCTGGAGGTACTAGACCCCTTGGCTCTTCCCTTCTCCTTCCCTCTTACTGCATGGTCCCTCCCGGCTCCCTCTGCTCCACATCTGTCAGTCTTGCCAACTTCCTGGCAAAGGCCAGGTTTGCTGCCTCCATAGCTATTTCCTTCGCCTCTTTCTCCATCAACCCCTCGAATGACAACGGTGGCTTCCTGGTAAGGCTCATCTTAAAAAAAGCTCTCCTTTAGTCCCACTATGAAATCCATCTGGAGGATGAAACCAGGCACCTCCTGGATGTCGAGAATCTCCTCCTGGAAGCGGTCCACATATTGAGCCAAGGACTCATCGGCCTTCTGCTTGATCAAGAAAATGGACTCCGGGTTTTTCTTCCTCTTCTTAGAGGTTGAGAAGCACAATTGGAAGCTTCTGCTCAGATCCTCGAAGCTGTAGATCGACCCCGCCGGGAGTTAGTGGAACCAATCCCTAGCCTTGTATTTCAGAGTGATGGCGAAAAGGCGGCACTTAAAAGCGTCCGTCATTGGTCTGATGGAGACGGCATCTTCGAACCACTGCAGGTGCTGGAGAGGATCGTCCTTCCCCACATAGTAGGTCATCTCGGGCTCACGGAACCCTTTCGGGACGGGTGCCGAGAGGATCAACTCGCAGAAAGGAGATCCTCTCACCGGGGGTCTCGCCGCCTCCACTCGCGCAACCATCCCGCTAGGCGAGACGACACTCGCTAGACTGGCGAAAAGTTCTCTACCCTCCACGTCTCTCCTGCTTCCTTCCGCCATTACCTCCTTTCCCGGTCGCCTCCCGGGTGCGTCCTCGCCTATTCTTTCCTGGTTGATCCCTTCGCGGGGCGCAAGACCTGGCTCCTGGGGTGGAGGGGTCTCGCATTCCCCTCTCTGTGAGATCTGCTTCAGCATGTCCATGATCCTCTTAATGGATCTCATGAACTCCTCCCTCCCGACATATCCTCCCAGGTTCGGGGACCCACCTCCATCTCCTTCAAGATCCCTCGCCATTTGGTCACCCAAAGTTCTTCTGTGCAAGCTGTTGTTCCACGCTCACAGCACCATAAATGTTGGAACCAACAAAGTCAGTCCCTCCTCAAGCTCAAAACTGAAAATGCAGCTCGCCCTTACTCTCTTCGGACGACCCTCTGGATAAGGCCCTCAAAAAACTAGACCGGAGTCCTCAGTGTGGAGGTCCCACCTCTTACCCGTAAGAAATGGAAAATCCTTCCCCTCCATAGCCAATGCTGGGATAGGTGCCTTAGAATGAGAGGAGGAGAGTTTAGGAAAATCTGTCTTTCTAAAGCACCTTACCGGTCTATTTATAGGCCTCTGAACTGGGACTGCTAATAACAAACTGGAGCTGTCCTGAAATTACCAGAATACCCTTAGTCGGGTCTGCCAACATCCATACTCCGCTGTTTTGAAGGGCTACATGCAGACCACCTAGGGAAAAAGCGTAAAATCCTGTGGGGCTAAAAGATAGACCCGGTCCTACCTGAACCAGTCTTAAACCGAACCGGGGATTTGACGAGACCTCCTCTCCAGGGTCTTCTCACTTGGCGAGAACTTCCTCCTAGAGGCTTCTCGCCTGGCAAGAGCTCTGTCTCGCCAGCGAGAACTCCCCCCTGAAGTCCTCTCGCATGGCGAGTCGGCTACTTGTCAGCGAGTGCCTCCTCCTTTGGCGCTGACTCGCCCATCTCATGACGCAGCTATCGCTCAGGTCCTTCTTGCCTGGGCCCTCTCGCCTGCTGCTTTGGGCGGGATCCACTCGCTCTACAAATTGACGACCGTGTTGGTCTGTCTCGCCTAGCACCCCTTTTTCAAACCTCTGCCCCCCGCGAGCCCGAGGTTGTACAGAGTGCACTCAACACACTCGATGCCCTGAGTCCAGAAAACATTCTAATTCCAATTTCATCGAGTGGTGCTGAGTCCACTCAACGCCTCAACATAATTCGTCGAATGGCGTCGAGTGCACTCGACGCCCTTAGTCCAGAAAACATTCTAAGTCCAATTTCGTCGAGTGGTGTTGTGTCCACTCAATGCCTCAGCATAATTCGTCGAATGGCATCAAGTGCACTCAACGCACTCAACTCCTTCATGTTCTAGAATTATTCTAAGTAAAAATTTGTTCTATTTGTCGAGTCCAGTCGACTCACTCGACGCTTGATAATACGTTTTGTAGCCTAAACTATTATCGTATTTTATATTTTATATTGTACAAATTTTGTCTATTATTAGTTTATTTTTATCCTTTTTATGTAAATTTTATTGTCACTAACTTTTTCCTGTCTTTTTGCAGGTTTCCAGAAAAATCGCCAAAATGGCCTGTCACGCCCCCCTGTCACGCCCTCCCTGGGCGTGACCTTGGGCGTGTCACCCGATCCCGAGGACACCTGCTGGAAGGGACAGATAACGGTCAAAACCGCTGTCACGCCCCCCTGTCACGCCCTCCCTGGGCGTGTCACCGGGCGTGACATGGGCGTGTCGCCCTCTGCCGCAAAGCCTGCCGCCGCATTAAATGCCGTTCCGTCTCAGCACGCAAATAGTACTGTCACGCCCCATGTCACGCCCGTGACATGGGCGTGACACCTTCCTTTTTCGGTGACTGACGGATTTCCGACCAATGATTTGGACATGACATGCCTGTCACGCCCCCCTGTCACGGGCGTGACCTAGGGCGTGACCACCGACGTACCGAAGCAATCATCCCTCCCGCCAGAATCCAGAGCCCGAGGTCAACATAGTACTGTCACGCCCCCCTGACACGCCCCCCTAGGGCGTGTCGGAGGGCGTGACCGACCCGAGAAAAAATCTATAAATTGAGCCCCCCTCCTCCCCATTTCAGCAAGCTTTGGTTGAGTGGGGGAGGTGCTGCCCCTTTGTTTCTTGATCCTTTTTCATGCTTTCTCTCTCTCTCTCTCCCCCTCTCTTTGTACTTTTTGGTTAACCCTAGTTTAATCATAGTTTGTGCTAGCTTTTAATGTAATTTTCTTCTTGCTTAGTGCTTAATGTAGGGCTAGAATAGGGTTTAATTTTCATGCACTTGTAATTTCATTTTCATTAGTGTAACTTGCCCTTTTTCATTAATAAAATTGTTCTTCCCTTAGCTTGTGTTCTTCTTATGTTTTTCTACTCATCTCCCCCCCCCTCCACTCCATTATGATTAACTAATCCTCCTTGTACTCGATCTTGATGATCCGAGGTTAGAGCGATTATGTTATGATGTTTTAATTAATCTTTTCTTTTTAGGTTAGGGCCTTGAATTACTCTTGATTTATCACGGGTCGGAGGTATATTTTCGATATATACTCTCCGCCTTTGCTTTCATTCTGGGCTAGCCGAGAGGCCGAAAGAATGAAGTGAGCATTCAAGAGTAAAGGGAGTTGTACGCACCCCTCGAGAGAGGCAGACGTCCAAATCTCCCGGATTGGAGTAAAATCCAATAGTGGGGTTCACCGCGTAAAGCGAGTTTTAGGCCTCCGATTTAGACGAGAGTCGGTCGGACCTTCCTAAACTCAGTTGGGCACGACTTCGAGAGAAGCGTGTTCAAGCTTTAGGAACCTCCACGGTCAAGGACCCTTATCCTATTAAGTTTAGATTTTTATCGCATTTTCTTAATCGTCTTTAGCCGAGGTGAATCTCGATCGGGTGCATTTCCATTTCATATTGTTCTACCTTTTGTAGTAATCTCATATATTGTGCTCTTTTATTAACTGCAGTAGTTTCCTTTCTAGCTTAGTTGTTTACTTAATAGCCCTCTTAATTGCAGTGTTTCTTTTTCTAGAATAGCTTTACTTTCTCCCCTGCACTTAGATTTTCTAAAACCCTAGTTTTTCCGTCGATAAGATAATAGCGTTCGTGTGAGTAAGCTTAGCCAACAGTTCCCGGATCTTAATACGACACTTGTGTCCCCTTGCTACAATTCGATAGGTATACTTGCCTCATCGGGTTGCTAGTTCGGTTGCGTTTATTTCTTCGAACCCTAGCGCGCAACAAGTTTTTGGCGCCGTTGCCGGGGAGCCAACTTCCGTTGATATTTTGAAAACACGAACCTATTAATTTTATCTCTTTCTCATCCCCTCTTCTTTAAAGTTTAAAAAAAAAAAAATCAAAAAAATTATCACCGCTCTTAATAGAAACCAACCTCACAATTTTTCTACGCCACCTAATTCTCTCGAAAAGGGCAAAGGGCTTTAAGCGCCACTATCTTGTCTAGTACCTTGCGAACCCTTCACGGGGTAGTCCTTGGGAAGTTCGGGAGTTAATCTATAAAAAAAAATCTATTTCAAAAAAAAAAAAAAATTTAATTTAATTTTCTAAATCTAGTTTTTCTTTCTAGTTTATCCTTTTTCTCTTTCTCTTCTTCTTTTCTGTTCTTTTAGTGCATGACCCGCGGGAGTCCGTCGGTTATTTTGGACTTGGACCACGAAATTGAGCGTACTCTTCGGAGAAGATCGCGATTTCAAGGTCCTACCATCCAAGTGCCGGTTGAGGACTCCGAGTCATTTAATACTTTAAGAATGGAAGAACCCAACGTAGATGAGGCCGTGCAAAGGACTATGTCCTATTATGCACGACCGAACCTCGAGGGAACAGAATCGAGTATAGTCCGCCCTACTATAGCAAATAATAACTTTGAACTAAAGCCTAGCATAATTCAAATGGTGCAGCAATATGTGCAATTTGACGGACTTCAAGATGAAGATCCGAACGCACATATAGCTAGCTTTCTTGAAATTTGCGACACCTTCAAGATAAATGGTGTCACAAATGATGCGATAAGGCTAAGACTCTTCCCCTTCTCTCTAAGAACTAAAGCTAAGCAGTGGCTTAACACACTTCCGAAAAATAGCATAACCACTTGGAATGAATTAACTGAAAAATTTTTGGCGAAGTATTTTCCGCCAGCTAAAACTGCAAAACTTAGGAACGACATCTCTGCCTTTGGACAAATAGACTCTGAAACCCTTTACGAAACCTGGGAGAGATTTAAAGAATTATTAAGACGATGCCCACATCACGCGCTGCCTGTATGGTTACAAGTGCAGACGTTTTATAACGGGCTAAATCAAAGTACGAAGCAAATGATAGACGCAGCTTCTGGCGGTACTTTAAATCATAAGACCCCGGAAGCCGCTCTTGAGCTTTTTGAGGACATGGCCATGAACACTTATCAGTGGAATGTGCCTAGGTCCCGCCCAAACAAGCCTGCAGGTATCTATGAAGTGGACAACGTCTCCCAGCTCGCTCTGCAAGTAGAAATCCTAAGCAAAAAAATCACGGAGATGACTGCTGCCTCCGCCCCTCAGGTATGGGAATCTGCAACCCCTACTCCAGAACATTTAGATTATGTTAATAATTTGCCTAGAACTGCTTTTAATAATTTTTCTGCTGCGAATTTTCATCCGCCTGGTTTTAATTTTCCGAATAGTTATAACCCCGCTTTAAGAAATCACCCGAACTTTTCATGGAGTAATCCATCGAATGCGATGCGCCCACCTCCGCAAAATGATTTTTCTGCACAACCACCACCACCACCACTTCTTCAAAATTACCCAAAACCTCCAAGCTTGGAGGAATTACTTTCTAAATATATCACCACAAATGACGCCACTATAAGAACGTTAACCGGAAGCGTAAAAAGTCTAGAAAATCAAGTAGGACAGCTCGCGAAAATAATTTCTGAGCGACCCGCAGGGTCTCTTCCTTCCAATACCGAACCCAACCCGAGAGAGCAAGCGAAAGCTATAACTCTTCGGAGTGGGAAGCAAGTCTCCGGTATGGTAAGTGAAGAGCCCGAGGCAAGCTCCGCTCCTGCTTTTAAAAATCAAAGCTCCGCTCCTGCTTTTAAAAATCAAAGCTCCGCTCCTGCTTTTAAAAATCAAAGCTCTGCTCCGCTTACACCCTCTGCTGAAGAAGTAATCACCCCCACTTTAGAAAATAATCTCACTCCACCACCCATCTTCAAAAATAATTCAACTCCTCCATACCCCTCTGAACTTAATAGACAACGTCAAGATGATCAGTACTCCCGCTTCTTAGAAATCTTCAAACAAATCCACATTAATCTTCCCTTCCACGAGGCTATTTCGCAAATGCCGAAATATGCCAAATATCTTAAAGACCTCCTCACAAACAAGAAGAAGTTAGAGAATCTTTCGCACGTTACGCTTAACGCCGAGTGCTCCGCCGTTTTAACAAACGGTTTGCCGAAGAAAATCAGTGACCCGGGTAGTTTCTCTATCCCGTGTGTCTTCGGTGATCTCTTTGTTAAACACGCGTTAGCCGATTTAGGCGCAAGTATAAACCTGATGCCCTTTTCGTTGTTCAAAAAGTTAGGGATTGGTAGCCTTAACCCCACGCGTATGAGTATCCAGCTAGCCGATAGATCCGTCAAGTACCCGTTAGGAATAGTGGAGGACGTTCTAGTGAAAGTCGACAAGTTCATCTTCCCGGTGGACTTTGTCATTTTGGACATCGAAGAAGACGTCGAGGTTCCCCTGATCCTTGGCCGACCCTTCCTTGCCACCTCCCGAGCCATCATTGACGTAAGCAATGGTAAGCTCTTTCTTCGAGTAGGCGACGACGAAGTCACATTTCCGATCACCCCTTCGATGAAGAACACCTTAGCGAACGATGACTCATGTTTTTTCATAGACGCCGTGAGTGATGATTCTTCCTACTGCCTCGCCGACTTTGAAAAAGAATTTTCTACTTTTTGCTCCTCTTCTCTTACAACAGAATCACTGCAAGGAAGTGATGAATCTTCTTATTGTCTTTCTGAGTTTGAAAAAGAGTTTTCTGATTTTTGTTCTTCCTCTTTTCTTACCACTGAATCTGCACAAGAAGCCGTCTTGGCTGCTAGCCCCACCCCTTATTACGTTCCTTATAAAAAAGTTTATGAAGATATTATTTTTGAAAAAGAAAGAATCTCAAAATCTTCTTATGAAGAACCCCCTACCCTAGAACTTAAAGAACTTCCCGAACACCTTAAGTATGCTTTCTTAGAAAAAGACTCCAAGTTACCAGTTATCGTTTCGGCCTACCTCACGGATACGCAGAACGATAAACTTCTTCTAGTTCTACGTAAGCATCGCCGGGCTATTGCTTGGCAAATTTCTGATATCAAGGGCATAAGCCCATCTTTCTGTACACATAAAATTTTAATGGAAGATAATTCGCGTAACTCTATCCAACCTCAGCGCCGTATAAACCCGAATATGAAAGAAGTAGTTAAGGGCGAGGTTATGAAACTATTAGACGCAGGAATTATCTACCCTATATCAGACAGTAAGTGGGTTAGCCCCGTTCAGGTAGTTCCAAAAAAGGGAGGGATAACCGTAGTTAGTAATGAGAATAATGAATTAATCCCAACACGGACGGTGACGGGTTGGCGTATGTGCATAGATTACCGTAAGTTAAATGACGCCACCCGTAAGGACCACTTTCCTCTACCGTTTATCGACCAGATTTTAGAACGTCTCTCCGGCCATAGCTTTTATTGTTTTCTCGATGGCCTCTCGGGGTACTTTCAAATACCCATCTCCCCCGAGGACCAAGAGAAAACTACGTTTACTTGTCCCTTCGGCACCTTCGCGTACCGGAGAATGCCGTTTGGATTATGCAATGCGCCGGCTACATTCCAACGATGTATGCTCGCAATATTTGACAAGTACGTAGAAAGCATTATGGAGGTATTCATGGACGATTTCTCCGTGTTCGGCGATACCTTCGATAGATGTTTAGAAAACCTCGAAAAAGTCTTAGAACGATGCGAAGAAACTAACCTTGCCCTAAATTGGGAAAAATGCCATTTTATGGTGAGGGAAGGGTTAGTTTTGGGTCATAAAATTTCTGCTAAAGGTATTGAGGTAGACGTTGCCAAGATAGAAGTTATTGAGAAGTTGCCGCCACCTACAAACATAAAAGCTATAAGAAGTTTCCTAGGCCACGCTGGTTTTTATCGTCGTTTTATAAAGGACTTCTCCAAGATCACTAAGCCCCTCACCCATCTCTTAGAAAAAGACGCTCCATTCATTTTTGATGACTCTTGTAATTCTGCCTTTGAATTAATTAAAGAAAAGTTAATTAACGCGCCAATTATGATAGCTCCGGTGTGGGACCTTCCTTTCGAGATTATGTGCGATGCGAGTAGTTTTGCGGTGGGAGCCGTATTAGGTCAACGCATATCTAAGAACTTCCACCCCATCTATTACGCTAGTAAAACCCTCACATCTGCACAAGAAAATTACACCACAACCGAGAAGGAGCTCTTAGCCGTAGTATTTGCGTTTGATAAATTTCGCCCTTACATTACACTTTCAAAAATCATTGTTTTTACGGACCACTCGGCCCTCAAGTACCTTCTTGCCAAAACGGATGCCAAGCCTCGCTTGATTCGCTGGGTCTTACTCCTCCAGGAGTTTGACTTAGAGATCCGTGATAAGCGAGGAGCCGAAAACTTGGCCGCCGACCATTTATCAAGATTAGATAACCCCTTTATAGAAAAATTAAATGAAAAATCTTTTAATGACTATTTTCCTGATGAGAAGCTGCTTTTAGTTAATACATCTACTTCTCCTTGGTTCGCACACATCGCCAACTATCTAGTGGCCCGGGTGCTCCCAAAAGAGTTCTCCTCTCAGCAGAAGAAGAAATTCTTTTCTGAGCTGAAGAACTACTTTTGGGAAGACCCGCATCTTTTCAAAATTTGTGCGGATCAAGTGATAAGGAGATGTGTTTCTTTTGATGAAGGAATTGATATTCTAAAACATTTGCATGAAGGTCCGACAGGTGGGCACTATCAAGCTGCTCGCACCGCTCATAAGGTGCTTTGCGCGGGTTTTTACTGGCCTAGCCTGTTTAAAGACGCGCAAGCCTTTGTGAGCAGGTGTGATAGTTGCCAACGGTCGGGCAATATTTCTAATAAAAATGAAATGCCGCAAAATTATTTCTTAGAGTGCGAAATTTTCGACCTCTGGGGAATTGATTTTGTTGGCCCCCTTCCTTCTAGCTTCGGAAACAAATATATTTTAGTTGCTGTTGATTATGTTTCACGATGGGCTGAGGCCCAAGCTCTTCCTACGAACGACTCCCGAGTTGTAGTCACGTTTTTAAAAAAATTATTTTCTAGATTCGGTACGCCACGCGCAATCGTTAGCGATAGGGGTTCCCATTTCTGTAACGCGCAATTTTCAAAAATCCTTACTAAATACGGCGTTACGCATAAACTATCCACTGCCTACCACCCCCAAACTAACGGTCAAGTCGAAGTAGTAAATAGAGAAATAAAAAGAATATTAGAAAAGACTGTTTCAACTTCTAGAAAAGACTGGTCAACCAAACTAGACGATGCTCTATGGGCCTACCGAACAGCGTACAAAACCGCCCTCGGATGTACGCCGTATCGGCTGGTCTATGGAAAATCGTGCCATCTGCCCGTAGAGTTAGAACACCGCGCCTTTTGGGCCTTAAAATTTTTAAACTTCGATCCCTCACTCAGTCGGTGACCTTCGAAAATTTCAACTAAATAAACTCGACGAGTGGCGCTCTTATGCTTATGAAAATAATAAACTTTATAAAGAGCGGACGAAGCGTTTACACGATAAACACTTAAGGCACCCTAAAAACTTTAAGCCGGGCGACCAAGTCCTGTTATATAACAGTCGTTTACGTTTATTTCCAGGCAAATTAAAATCTCGCTGGTCTGGCCCATTTTCTGTTTTAGAAGTATTTCCTTATGGAACTGTTTTAATTTCTCACCCTGATAAGGGTAATTTCAAAGTGAATGGTCAGCGTCTTAAACTGTATTTCTCTGGTGATGATGATGTCAGTCCAAACACTATTAAGTTTCTGCTTCACGAACTTTAATCTTGAACTTTTTATTTTTTTTGCTAAAAACAATTTTATTCCGGGACAACAATATTTTTGGACAATATTATTTTTGATGCGTCGAGCTCAACGACGCTTTAACCAAAGGGCGCTCTTGGGAGGCAACCCAAGTTATCTTTTTCTGTTTTCTTTATTTTACAATTTTTGCCTCGGACGGCTCCGACAAGCTGAAGCTTCTGCGATCGCCTGCTCCAACATTGCTGAATCCATCACGAAGTCCAAAGAAGACATTCGGGGAGCGGCATCACTCAGCTTTCGCAGCAAATAAATCCGGGGAAGTACCTGTATTTCAATTATGTCTTTTCAATTCTGCACTTTATTTTTCTCTCCTTCTCCAATCCCCTTCTTTAGCCATTGAGGACAATGTCTGTTTTAAGCTTGGGGGAGGATTTCCTCCTTCATTTTTGCTTAGTGTAAATAATTTCCTTTTTTGTAAATAGTTCTATAAAAAAAAAAAATGAATATCTTAAAATTCCAAAAAAGAGAAAAATTCCAAAATCCAAAAAAAGAGAATATTTCTCAAAATAAAAAAAATGTATGTGTGTTTTTGAATAGTTTAGACATTTTGGTATTTCAATAGTACCCCTAGTTTTTAGTTTTGTTTTACTCAAAATCTCCTATAAATAACTTAGTTAATTATAATATTTCTAATCGTCCTTTTTAATTATGTTTCACAAGTAAAATGTTGGCCATGCTGTGTTTCTAATTCGCGGTAGCATGTTAAGGTGAAATATTTTTCTAAAACTCGCATTTCTATTATGGTTTTTTGTTTTTTTATTTTCTTTACTTTCTCAAAAATTCATCATCCACTATTTTCTTTTTCATTTTTGAATAATTTTTGTAAAGTCAACTTTTGAATAACGTAGTAGATGTGAACGATCCAAGTCACCTATTATTTCTATTTTCGAGTTAATTTCATCAATCTTCTTTTATTATCTAGGACTCGCTTTTTGAAATTTTTCAAACCTTTGTTTTAAATAAATTCAAAAGCGTGAAAATGATTTAGGCCGTTTTTGTTTTCGTTTGAGCTTTCCTGCCAACCTAAAAACTTTTACCACTAGTTAGCCGTTTTTGAGCCTTTTTCCGATTTCATTTGATAGCTCCTCATTTCATTTCAGTTTCACCAAAGCCAAAATTTCCAACCTATCGAATCACACTAGCCTTTTTGAGTTTCATAAATTATTTTGACGATTTTGATAGGGTATTTTGTGATTTTTGTGGAGAAAGGTTTTCGAAAAAAAGAAGTATGTTCAAAAATGATGTTTATTTTTGTTTGGCCAACTCAAAAAGGAAAATAAAAATATTTATGGCCTTTGTTTTGAAAAAAGAAAAAAAATGAAAAAGAAAATGAAAAAGAAGGAAAAAAATGTGTATATATTTTTATGAAAATTTTTGAAACTCTTGCTTTGGTTTAGTGTGATTTTAAACCTTCACGTTTATCTTTGAATTCCACTCCTAATCATTTTCCTAAACCAAACGTTTCTGTCCTATTTAAGTCCTTTTGATTCACGTTTTTTGTTTTTTATTTAACAACTAAGAAAAGAAAAATAGTAAATCAGTTTTAGTTTTGGATTTAAACCTAGATTTTTGATAATTAAATTGATATAATTATAATGCGTTGCTTGGATCTAGTAACAACTCAATGCGTGTTTTTCATTTTTGTTGCTTTACTTAAGTCCATTTAAAAAAATCTCGCTAAAATTTTGGATGATTTGTTTTTATTAAGTAAAGTTTATAAAAGTTTTACCATACCTAAATAATTGTTTTAGACTTACATTTCACCTTTTCCCTACTAAGAATTTCGCATAGTACTTGTGTAGGCATAATTAGAAGTTTTTGATTAGTCCTTTTTATAAATATCTAGTTTTTATATTTTTGCTTGGGGACAAGCAAAGCTTAAGCTTGGGGGAATTTGATAATACGTTTTGTAGCCTAAACTATTATCGTATTTTATATTTTATATTGTACAAATTTTGTCTATTATTAGTTTATTTTTATCCTTTTTATGTAAATTTTATTGTCACTAACTTTTTCCTGTCTTTTTGCAGGTTTCCAGAAAAATCGCCAAAATGGCCTGTCACGCCCCCCTGTCACGCCCTCCCTGGGCGTGACCTTGGGCGTGTCACCCGATCCCGAGGACACCTGCTGGAAGGGACAGATAACGGTCAAAACCGCTGTCACGCCCCCCTGTCACGCCCTCCCTGGGCGTGTCACCGGCGTGACATGGGCGTGTCGCCCTCTGCCGCAAAGCCTGCCGCCGCATTAAATGCCGTTCCGTCTCAGCACGCAAATAGTACTGTCACGCCCCATGTCACGCCCGTGACATGGGCGTGACACCTTCCTTTTTCGGTGACTGACGGATTTCCGACCAATGATTTGGACATGACATGCCTGTCACGCCCCCCTGTCACGGGCGTGACCTAGGGCGTGACCACCGACGTACCGAAGCAATCATCCCTCCCGCCAGAATCCAGAGCCCGAGGTCAACATAGTACTGTCACGCCCCCTGACACGCCCCCCCTAGGGCGTGTCGGAGGGCGTGACCGACCCGAGAAAAAATCTATAAATTGAGCCCCCCCTCCTCCCCATTTCAGCAAGCTTTGGTTGAGTGGGGGAGGTGCTGCCCCTTTGTTTCTTGATCCTTTTTCATGCTTTCTCTCTCTCTCTCTCCCCCTCTCTTTGTACTTTTTGGTTAACCCTAGTTTAATCATAGTTTGTGCTAGCTTTTAATGTAATTTTCTTCTTGCTTAGTGCTTAATGTAGGGCTAGAATAGGGTTTAATTTTCATGCACTTGTAATTTCATTTTCATTAGTGTAACTTGCCCTTTTTCATTAATAAAATTGTTCTTCCCTTAGCTTGTGTTCTTCTTATGTTTTTCTACTCATCTCCCCCCCCCCTCCACTCCATTATGATTAACTAATCCTCCTTGTACTCGATCTTGATGATCCGAGGTTAGAGCGATTATGTTATGATGTTTTAATTAATCTTTTCTTTTTAGGTTAGGGCCTTGAATTACTCTTGATTTATCACGGGTCGGAGGTATATTTTCGATATATACTCTCCGCCTTTGCTTTCATTCTGGGCTAGCCGAGAGGCCGAAAGAATGAAGTGAGCATTCAAGAGTAAAGGGAGTTGTACGCACCCCTCGAGAGAGGCAGACGTCCAAATCTCCCGGATTGGAGTAAAATCCAATAGTGGGGTTCACCGCGTAAAGCGAGTTTTAGGCCTCCGATTTAGACGAGAGTCGGTCGGACCTTCCTAAACTCAGTTGGGCACGACTTCGAGAGAAGCGTGTTCAAGCTTTAGGAACCTCCACGGTCAAGGACCCTTATCCTATTAAGTTTAGATTTTTATCGCATTTTCTTAATCGTCTTTAGCCGAGGTGAATCTCGATCGGGTGCATTTCCATTTCATATTGTTCTACCTTTTGTAGTAATCTCATATATTGTGCTCTTTTATTAACTGCAGTAGTTTCCTTTCTAGCTTAGTTGTTTACTTAATAGCCCTCTTAATTGCAGTGTTTCTTTTTCTAGAATAGCTTTACTTTCTCCCCTGCACTTAGATTTTCTAAAACCCTAGTTTTTCCGTCGATAAGATAATAGCGTTCGTGTGAGTAAGCTTAGCCAACAGTTCCCGGATCTTAATACGACACTTGTGTCCCCTTGCTACAATTCGATAGGTATACTTGCCTCATCGGGTTGCTAGTTCGGTTGCGTTTATTTCTTCGAACCCTAGCGCGCAACAACGCTTCCCGAGCCTGAGTCAATTATCTTGAGTCAAAATGTGTGCGAGGGGCCTAGCACGAAACGGGATGTTATAAATCCTATAAACAAAATAAAAGATTTCGTCCCCAAAATCAGGCTAAGGCTGCGGGGGTGGGGGGGGGGGGGGGGGGGGGTGGGGGGGGGGGAATAAAGCATGAACATATAATATGCTTGAAATTTTACCTTGGGAAAATAACTCCGGGTAGCGCTTCAGCAACACGTCCACCGGATCCCAATTGTATTCTTCTTTCCCGTAATTAGACCATTAGACCTTTACAAATGGTACACTTTTCCGCCGCAAGCTCCATGTCTCGGTGTCTACTATCCACACCGGTTCTAGTCGAACGGATCTATCAGTTGCCACTTCTCCATCTACAGTGGGGACATATTGGTCATGCTGTAGTAGTGCCTTTTGAAGTGACGACACATGGAATACATTGTGCAAATTTTCAAGCTCTGGTGGTTGCTCCAGCTGTAAGGCCAAAGGACCAATTCTCTCCAATATAGCATAGGGCCCCACATACCTCGGCCTGAGCTTCTTCATACAACGCACTCGTGACACTCCATGCATTGACCTGATCTTCAAGAATACCATGTCACCCACTTGTAATTCCACCATTCGATGTTTCTTATTATGTTATATTGCCTGCCGAATTTGAGCCTCAAGCATGCAGTCTCGTATCAACCTAGCAAGCTCATCGGTGTCATCAATGTACTCCATCCCCAAAACCTTTGGATCTTCATCCTATACCCATGACAATGGAGTTCTACACCTTCTCCCATAAAGTGCTTCGTGGGGAGCCATCCCAAAGCTAGCTTGATGATTGTTGTTGTATGAAAATTCTACCAGTGGCAAGAGCCTTTCCCACAGCTCCCCTCTATCCAGTACACACAATCTCAAAAGATCTTCCATTGTCCTAATGGTCCTCTCAGACTAACCATCCATCTGAGGATGAAAAACAATGTTGAAGCTAAGGTGAGAGCCCAGATAAGCTTGTACTGCCTTCCACTCCTTGGAGGTAAAGCGGCCATCATTATCGGAGATTATCGTCTTAGTCACGTCATGGTACTGTACAAATTGATCCACAAAGAGACGCACTAAAACATCCACATGTGCCTCCTTTTTCATAGGGATAAATTTGGCGACCTTTCTCAGACGATCTACAATCACCCAAACTAAATCATTCCCAGAGAGCGGGCAAGGCAACCCGTGAACAAAGGCAATGGCCATATCCTCGAACTTCCACTCAGGGATGGGCAATGACTGTAATAATCCTCCAGGGCTCTTGCACTCCACCTTCAACTTCTGATATGTCTCAAAGTGTGTAACAAAATACATGATCGCGCTCTTCATCCCTGGCCAGAACATGGTATTTCGCAGGTCGCTATACATCTTAGAAATCTCGGGGTATAATACTTGGAGCAATGTGCCTCTCTCAATATGTCTTCCCGGATTTCCCCGCCCTTGGGGATGTAGAGTCGGCCACGGAAATGCATGAGGTCGTCCTTTAGTGTATACTCCTCAGTAGTTCATCTTTAATTGACTTAATTACAAGGGCCAGAGCAGCATCCTTCCCTTGCTCTGCCTGAATATGATCTCAGATATCACATACTATACTCATAGAAGATAGGTACTCAATATACTCCTCAGAATGTTCTTTATACACCAAAGTGATCTCCATATCCTTGAGCATTCGAGCTAATTCCATACTCATCAACCGAGACTCAGGGCATGACTCTGTTACCTTTCTGCACAATGCATCTGCTACGTAGTTTGCTTTTCTGGGGTGGTAGTTGCTGAAGCCAAAATTGACCCCAACGAATGTTCACAAACCAAAGTGCAGCCGACGCCTACTTCTCTCTTATCTCGACCCTTGAATGGCTGCTAAGGTCAAAAGACTGACCCAAAGCCTCAGCTGGGAGGTCCCACCACACACCCGGAAGATCTCTGAGAGCTTCCCCTCCAAAGCCAAATGCTGGGCTGGGAGCTCCTCAGAAGGCACTAGAGTTGGAGAGTAAATGAAAGTCCTGCCTTCCAAAGAGCCCCTATGGGTCTTTTTATAGTCTTCCTTTGACCTGAAAATACTGAAATACCCCTGAGGGGTCTGCCAATAGCCAAATCCCGCTGTCATCCCAACGGCATTTGGGTAATTTTACCTCGGGATAAAAAATGATAATAATAAAATAATCTCCTCCGGACTCCGGGTCCCACCCCGTGGGCCCACTTGGCAAGACCCCCGGCCTAGAAGGCTCTTGCTGGGTCCCCACTAGGCCCACCTTGGCGAGAACTCTTGCCAAAAAGGTTCTCGCGCTAGGTAGTCATGCTGCCCTTGCGAATGAAGGCTCTCCTAAGGCGTTCTCGCCTGCCCTGGGCGGGAGCTTTCCCTAAGGCGGGAGCTTTCGTAGTCAAGCCATCTGCTTTGGTCGGTCGACGATCTCTCCTGCCGGGAGCTCGACTATCTGCCCTGGTCGGTCGACGATCTCTCCTGCCGGGAGCTCGACTATCTGTCCTGGTCGGTCGATGATCTCTCCTGCCGGGAGCTCGACTATCTGCCCTGGTCGGTCGACGATCTCTCCTGCCGGGAGCTCGACTATCTGCCCTGGTCGATCGATGATCTCTCCTGCTGGGAGCTCGACTATCTGCCCTGGTCGGTCGATGATCTCTCCTGCCGGGAGCTCGACTATCTGCCCTGGTCGGTCGACGATCTCTCCTGTCGGGCTTTCGCCTGCCCTTGGCGGGAGCTCTTTCAGGGCGGAAGCTCCTCTGGCTTTGGAGCCGAAGCCTGTCGTGGCGCGAACGATATCGCCCACCGCCAGGCGGGAGCCTTTAAGGACGAGAAGTCCACCAGTATGCGTTAGGGTTAACCCAAGGCTAACCTGAGGCTAGCCCAATTCCTCAGTGGTGTCTCCGGGTCCCACCCAGCGAATATGGGGTTGTACACAATCCCCGCTCTTTTTGAGCTAGCCCTGCGCTCGACAAGACAAGTCCAACCCCCAAAATATTCGTTGGACACGTGCCCGCCTACCGAGGGAATCTTTTGGTGGGTCCTACTGCGACTATAAATATGCACTGATAGGCGTCCACACGCCCTGCCCTTGAAGTACGGTTTTCCAACTGAGCTCTCGCCTCAGGGATTTTTGCGCGAGCTTACCATGCCTCCCAAACGTGCTGCCAAACCACTTCCGCAAGACCTCCAAGACCGGTTAGCCGCTGCCCAAGCGCGGGCCTTGGCTAACTGTGCGGCGGTGGCTCCATGGTTAGCGAGAAAGACTTCAACCGCCGGGCCTTCCGAGCCGAAGAAGAAGGAAAAGAAAAGGGCGAAGGTGGTCCGGCGGGACCTTTCTCGCGAGAACAGGGAGCCTCCTTCCCCCACTCCCAATCCTGCGGGGGATCCTTCCCCGTAGAAGGTAAGCCTTTCAACCGTGCCTACCGAGCTAATTGTGCACTAGATCCGATGATTAAAGTACGCTTTCGCAGGAATCTGCTCCTAACGATGACGCCGAGATCCCGCCAAGTTCTTCGAACCTGCCCTGATCATTCCCCAAAGGACCAAACACGGGTCTCTGACGTAATTCCTCCAGCCGAGACCGAAACGACAGGTGCGTTTTGCTACTGTCGATATGTCAACCCTGCCTTTTCTTTTCTGAACTATCTTCTCGCAGTGCCCACTCCCGCCGACCCGGGCCTAACCGCCAGGGAAGTAGAAGCGAGAACTGTGGAATTGCCTCCCTTGGTGACCAATCCTACCCTGCAGGCGGGAGGGACGGCCTCTGATCCCTCCGCTACTCCCAAGGGTGCCGATCATCTCTTGGGAGAAGACAACTCCCCACGAGCTTCTGGCCAGGTCGGGACCATCGTGCGCGAGCCCTTTCCGCCCGGGGCTGGGCAAGCCTCTTCACCTCCTTTATGGAACCAACGGAGGGGCCGAGCCTTCTCGTCCAACTTTGGTTGACGGTTCTCGCCCAGCCGCAGGTATGCGAAAACTTTTCTGGACTGTTGATTGTCATGCCTTGACCAAAATTCTCGTGCGTTTCCTTTGCAGGTGATCCCGGCTTGCGGTCGGAAGCTAACTGGGAAGAAGAAGATGATGATGAAGATGATGACGGTGAAGAAGAGGAAGATTCTCCCCTCCCTTCGTCTGGCGAGATAGAAGGAATATTGAACAGCGCCGGGAGCGCAAAGGGGAGGAGGAAGAAGATCTCGGCTATCCTGGCCAGGCTCATCCGGCAAGATCGTGCTCACTCTGCCGCGGCAAAAGCGTTCCGCGAATCTGTGGAGCAAAGGTTGGAGACTCTGGAGCGGGATTTCTTCTTAGGCGAGGCTGATCGTCCGGGAGGGCCTTCCGCCGAGTCTTCGCCAGGGAGATGCATCTCGCAGATCCGAGATCACGCCAGGCGGATCAACCTTGGGTGTACCACCCTATCGTCTTATTTCAATCCGCTGGTGCCTCCAAGAACTAGGCGGCGAGAACGAGGACGGTGGTATTGGAAGCCCTATTAGACTTCTCGCTTGAATCTCTTTTATCAATGTATCTGTAATAAACATTACTGTTAATTAAGTTTATCCAACTTTCGTTGGCGAGAACCTCACTATTACCAATGTCTCTCTTTTTTTTTCTTTTTATTGCTCTGCGAGGCTTTTAAATTAAGACACTTACACCAATCTAGGATGCTTGCGCCAATCTAGGATGCTTGCGCCAATCTAGGTGGCTTGCGCCAATCTAGGAGGCTTGTGCCAATCTAGGAGGCTTGCGCCAATCTAGGAGGCTTGCGCCAATCTAGGATGGTTGCGTCAATCTAGGAGGCTTGCGCCAATCCAGATAGTTGCGTCGAAACCAGGAACGACCGTTGACCGCTGCCATCCCGAGGGGGAAAATCGAGGCGCCTTTAGCCAGGATTCTGACAGCTGTACTCCGCTGTCACTTTCTCTCTCTGTAGGATGGATCCATGATGATTACGATTCCCTATAAATAGAGAAGTCTACCAACCGCATTTACTTCTTCGATCCGGAACCTCAGCCTTCCTTCCTTGCTCTCGCATTCTTGCTTCCGCTTCGACCTCTTTTCAGCTCTCGCTCTCACTCGCAAACCCACCATGCCTGGCGAGAACAAGGGTCGCGCCCACTGCGCGGAAGCTTTCCAAAAACACCTCTTCCCTTCCTGCAAGCTCACCCTAGACGAATATAACCTGATCGTTGACCGCTATATTCCTGCTGGCTTCTCGGCGCCGAACCCGGGTAATCACGATAAGGTGAATACTCCGGAGGCGGGAGAACTCGCCATCCCCCTCGAGCATTTCGAGGTGGGCTTCTGCCTTCCCCTTTGGCCGGAGGTTCGGCTTGCTCTTCGCTACTATGGGGTGGTTCCCGCCCAACTGAACTCGAACTCAGTCGCGATCCTTATAGCATTCATATGCTATATGCGATCCGAGAGGATCGAGTTCAGTTTGCCCATCTTTTGGAAGCTATTCAACTTCCGCGCCAAGGGAGGGGTGGTTTTCTTCTCCGGGCAACTGCTCGAGGTTACCGGTCTCGCCAACAAGCACCATCACTGGGGCGAGAAATTCGTCTATGTCAGCGGGGACTTCGGCAACGTCCCGCTTCAGCCCGTTCAGTACGAGGACGCTGCCTACAAGCCGCCTAATCTGGGATCGCGCGAGAGCGCAATCCTGGAATTTTTTGGAACCAAGGAGTTCGATGTTCCCTACCTCAGGCGAGATGTCGACTCCCTCCCACTCATTCACTCGGGCGAAGGTACGGTCTCGCCTCGGATTCCCTCTTTTATCAAAGATCTTCTTGCGCTGAAGTGTTTTAACTTTGCAGGAGAGCGGGAGGTCCCTCTGCGCAAACCCTTCGCTGAAGGTCGGAGTGTCGAGGGTCTGACCGCGAGCGATTCCCTTGCGCTCGCGGAAGCTAGCGCCAGCGCCTGCCGAAACGATCCAGCCCCTCCTTTGCCGCCACCAGCCAAGAAGCGGAAGGTCACCCTTCCTCCTATCCGAACGCTGAAGAGGCCCAAACCTTCTGCTCTCGAGAAGGGGAAAGCCCCGGCCGTCTCGCCTGTCCAACCCCTTCCCGCAGGCAGCTCCTTCGAAGCGATCCTCCAAAGGGCCAGCGAGATGGATGCCGCCGCCAAGAGCCGCAACGAGGCTTCCACCGGGAACCCACCGGCCGCAAGCGAGGCTGGGGGAGAAGTGCTCTCCGCCGAAACCTCCGCCCGAGCTCCCCCCCGGGAGGTGCCGAAAGGGCACAGGAACTTTGGCTTCGGCGTGAAGTACGTCGATGCGGAGGGGAAGCCTCAGATGGAATGGGACCCCGAGTCAAACTTAATCAAGGTTACGACGCTCCTTCCCAGCTGGGCGGAGGGGGAAGATGTGACTGGCGAGGCCTTCTCGCTTGGATATGGCCTTTACAGCCGAGAGGATGCCAGCGTGTTTGACCAGATGTCCACCCGCCTTATAGCCTTCGATGCCATCCGGGCTCTATTGCGCGGGTTCGAGCTCGCGCATATGTGTGCACGCCGAAGCATCACCCTCGACAAGAATTTCACCGATATGCGCAAGGCAAGGGAGGACGCGATGGCTCGAGCGCACACCGCGGGAGAAGAACTCGCGAGAGCTCAATAGGAGCTTGCGGATGCTCGACTGGCGCTGTTTCTATGCCCCGCGACCGAGGTAAGCGAGACCCTCCTGAACCCTCGCTCTCGCTTCTCAAAGTTACGACTGTGCGATGTTTCCAGACTGAACTCTTTTTTCACAGGATTCTGCCCAAGTCAAGGAGCTTCGCGCAGAGCTGGCCAACGCGCGCTGCGAGAGCGTCCTCCTGAGGGAACAGCTTCGCACTGAGATGGCGAAGGTCCCGCCTCTGGATCTAGATGCGAGGCTGCGGAGTCGTTACCTCTCGGAGTACGACGTTGACAAGCTGCTGCAAGCCAACGCTCAGGCAACCGTCAAGCTGACGCTCGAGACGCTGCGAGACGTCAAGCTGCTTCGGGAGAACGGTGCGACCATCAACGCTCGCCAACTTCTTCCTTGGCTCTACGATCCAGTTCCCAAACCTCCGGTCGCGCCGGACTCGCCTCCCTCAGACATCCCGAGGTCTTCTACCGCCGCTGGCGAGACATCTGAAGCGAGCTCTGGCGATGATTCAAGCGAGAGCACCAGTGGGAGTTACAGCGCGTCCCCCTAAGCTTCTTTTTTCTCTTTGTTTCTTTTGTAATGAGCGAGAGGCTCCAACTATTGTAATTAATTTTATGTAAAGTAATGTTTCATCTTTCATTGTCAGTGTGTGCTTGAAAGTATATTATTCTGCCGAATAGCTTCCGCGCGAGCTTCCGCCGAGACCCTTAGTCTTTTTAGGATAACCTTTCTTAGAGACCCGTTAGGCGGGAACCTCGCGTCGTCGATTAAGTCGTCCTGCTCAGGTCCGCCGGGAGCCTCCTTTTGCGAGAACCCCCCTTTGACCGAGACCTTTACTGGCCGAGACCTTTGAGCCAAGACCCTTGCTGGCCGAGACCTCCACATCGAGGCCTTTACTGGCTGAGACCTCTGAGCTGAGGCCTTTGGGGCCTTGCCTCCGGCCTAGGTCAGGGCCCTGCCCGTATATTTTTCCAAACAATTAAACCCCCACCCCACCGGCGAGCCGTCGGACCTGCTAGCTTATATGGGAGCCTGCGCAGCGGGTCTACCGGGGTTCGAGCCGAGCTCGTTGTAACGTAGTAACTACCAACCAAGAGTCAAGGATCAAAAAGTCAAGGACTCCACCTATCCCCCGCAGGCGAGCCTTCGGACCTGCCAGCTTGATGGGAGCCTGCGCAGCGGGTCAACCTGGGGCCGAGCCGAGCTCGGGGTGTCATAGAAGTGGCTGAGAACAAAGTATCGTAAGAGCCAACCTTTCCCCCACAAGCGAGCCTTCGGACCT
Organism: Platanthera zijinensis; assembly: GCA_039513925.1. NCBI lineage: Eukaryota > Viridiplantae > Streptophyta > Magnoliopsida > Asparagales > Orchidaceae > Platanthera > Platanthera zijinensis. Next base: position 151,978,961 of record CM077082.1, on the reverse strand, counting down.
GCCAGCTTGATGAGAGCCTGCACAGCGGGTCTACCTGGGGCCGAGCCGAGCTCGGGGTGTTGTAGAAGTGGCTAATAACAAAGTATCATAAGAGCCAACCTTTCCCCCACAGGCGAGCCTTCGGACCTGCCAGCTTGATGAGAGCCTGCGCAGCGGGTCTACCTGGGGCCGAGCCGAGTTCGGGGTGTTGTAGAAGTGGCTAAGAACAGAGTATCACAAGAGCCAACCTTTCCCCCACAGGCGAGCCTTCGGACCTGCCAGCTTGATGAGAGCCTGCGCAGCGGGTCTACCTGGGGCCGAGCCGAGCTCGGGGTGTTGTAGAAGTGGCTAAGAACAAAGTATCATAAGAGCCAACCTTCCCCCCACAGGCGAGCCTTCGGACCTGCCAGCTTGATGAGAGCCTGCGCAGCGGGTCTACCTAGGGCCGAGCCGAGCTCAGGGTGTCGATGAAGTGGCTAAGAACAAAGTATCCCAGGAGCCAACCTTTCCACCACAGGCGAGCCTTCGGACCTGCCAGCTTGATGAGAGCCTGCGCAGCGGGTCTACCTGGGGCCGAGCCGAGCTCGGGGTGTTGTAGAAGTGGCTAAGAACAACGTATCGTAAGAGCCAACCTTTCCCCCACAGGCGAGCCTTCGGACCTGCCAGCTTGATGAGAGCCTGCGCAGCGGGTCTACCTGGGGCCGAGCCGAGCTCGTGGTGTTGTAGAAGTGGCTAAGAACAGAGTATCACAAGAGCCAACCTTTCCCCCACAGGAGAGCCTTCGTACCTGCCAGCTTGATGAGAGCCTGCGCAGCGGGTCTACCTGGGGCCGAGCCGAGCTCGGGGTGTTGTAGAAGTGGCTAAGAACAGAGTATCACAAGAGCCAACCTTTCCCCCACAGACGAGCCTTCGGACCTGCCAGCTTGATGAGAGCCTGCGCAGTGGGTCTACCTGGGGCCGAGCCGAGCTCGGGGTGTTGTAGAAGTGGCTAAGAACAGAGTATCACAAGAGCCAACCTTTCCCCCCACAGGCGAGCCTTCGGACCTGCCAGCTTGATGAGAGCCTGCGCAGCGGGTCTACCTGGGGCCGAGCCGAGCTCGGGGTGTTGTAGAAGTGGCTAAGAACAAAGTATCGTAAGAGCCAACCTTTCCCCCACAGGCGAGCCTTCGGACCTGCCAGCTTGATGAGAGCCTGCGCAGCGGGTCTACCTGGGGCCGAGCCGAGCTCGGGGTGTCGATGAAGTGGCTAAGAACAGAGTATCACAAGAGCCAACCTTTCCCCCACAGGCGAGCCTTCGGACCTGCCAGCTTGATGAGAGCCTGCGCAGCGGGTCTACCTGGGGCCGAGCTGAGCTCGGGGTTTTGTAGAAGTTGCTAAGAACAGAGTATCACAGGAGCCAACCTTTCCCCCACAGGCGAGCCTTCGGACCTGCCAGCTTGATGAGAGCCTGCGCAGCGGGTCTACCTGGGGCCGAGCCGAGCTCGGGGTGTTGTAGAAGTGGCTAAGAACAGAGTATCACAAGAGCCAACCTTTCCCCCACAGGCGAGCCTTCGGACCTGCCAGCTTGATGAGAGCCTGCGCAGCGGGTCTACCTGGGGCCGAGCCGAGCTCGGGGTGTTGTAGAAGTGGCTAAGAACAGAGTATCATAGGAGCCAACCTTTCCCCCACAGGCGAGCCTTCGGACCTGCCAGCTTGATGAGAGCCTGCGCAGCGGGTCTACCTGGGGCCGAGCCGAGCTCGGGGTGTTGTAGAAGTGGCTAAGAATAGAGTATCACAAGAGCCAACCTTTCCCCCACAGGCGAGCCTTCGGACCTGCCAGCTTGATGAGAGCCTGCGCAGCGGGTCTACCTGGGGCCGAGCCGAGCTCGGGGTGTTGTAGAAGTGGCTAAGAACAGAGTATCACAAGAGCCAACCTTTCCCCCACAGGCGAGCCTTCGGACCTGCCAGCTTGATGAGAGCCTGCGCAGCGGGTCTACCTGGGGCCGAGCCGAGCTCGGGGTGTTGTAGAAGTGGCTAAGAACAGAGTATCACAAGAGCCATCCTTTCCCCCACATGCGAGCCTTCGGACCTGCCAGCTTGATGAGAGCCTGCACAGCGGGTCTACCTGGGGCCGAGCCGAGCTCGGGGTGTTGTAGAAGTGGCTAAGAACAAAGTATCGTAAGAGCCAACCTTCCCCCCACAGGCGAGCCTTCGGACCTTCAAGCTTAATGAGAGCCTGCGCAGCGGGTCTACCTGGGGCCGAGCCGAGCTCGGGGTGTCGATGAAGTGGCTAAGAACAGAGTATCACAAGAGCCAACCTTTCCCCCACAGGCGAGCCTTCGGACCTGCCAGCTTGATGAGAGCCTGTGCAGCGAGTCTACCTGGGGCCGAGCCGAGCTCGGGGTGTTGTAGAAGTGGCTAAGAACATAGTATCACAAGAGCCGACCTTTCCCCCACAGGCGAGCCTTCGGACCTGCCAGCCTGATGAGAGCCTGCGCAGTGGGTCTACCTGGGGCCGAGCCGAGCTCGGGGTGTTGTAGAAGTGGCTAAGAACAGAGTATCACAAGAGCCAACCTTTCCCCCACAGGCGAGCCTTCGGACCTACCAGCTTGATGAGAGCCTGCGCAGCGGGTCTACCTGGGGCCGAGCCGAGCTCGGGTTGTTGTAGAAGTGGCTAAGAACAAAGTATCGTAAGATCCAACCTTCCCCCCACAGGCGAGCCTTCGGACCTGCCAGCTTGATGAGAGCCTGCGCAGCGGGTCTACCTGGGGCCGAGCCGAGCTCGGGGTGTTGTAGAAGTGGCTAAGAACAAAGTATCGTAAGAGCCAACCTTTCCCCCACAGGCGAGCCTTCGGACCTGCCAGCTTGATGAGAGCCTGCGCAGCGGGTCTACCTGGGGCCGAGCCAAACTCGGGGTGTTGATGAAGATTCCTTCAACCAGGCCTATTCCATCATTGAGATGAGGAGTCATAGCCAGTTAAAACAGAAAACATAAAGGTTGCATACTCAGAGATAATCAACATTCTGGAATAAACTTATTGAAAATGCAATGGTTGTTTACAACATTACAATCCTTCTTTCCCTCTTACGGGTAGAAGCGCTTCAGATCGTCACCATTCCAGGTGTGACTCAAGGTCCTTCCCTCCGCATCCTGGAGATAGTAACCTCCGTTAACCAGAGCCTTCTCTACTATATAAGGCCCTTCCCAGCTAGGGTTGAGCTTACCAACCGCGGCCGACCTTCCTGCAGCGTCGACCTTTTTCAGTACTAGATCCCCCTCGGCAAATTGCTTGACTCTGATGTGCTTATCGAAGTACCGAGCCATTCGCCGTTTTACTTCTTCTTGCCTGATGGCGGCAACATCCCGCAGCTCTTCCACCATATCTAATGAGAGGCGCAACCCTTCCTCATTCTCCATCCTCCAAGCTTCGCTGTAAGACCCCTTTTTTTTTCTTTTTCAACCACCGGGGTCTTAGGCCCAGAACCGCCGCTTTGCGGTGACTCCTTCACGTCCTGAAGGGTCATCACCACAAGGCGCCGATTCTGCCGGCCAATTCGATCACAGAAAAGTAGCATAATTATTGAAGTAAGAACAATGCAGTCCACAATAATAATTCACATGTAAATAAGATAAAATCTCCACGAAGGGAGTGTCCACAGAAATCATCAGAGTACTATAAATACGGGCTTATGCCCGGTACAAAATGTCCTCAATACAAGTCTCTCATGCGGAAGCAAAAATAGAAACTACTCAAGGTCGAGACTCACGGTCCCGGCTGTGTGAACTCCGGAGCTAGACTGCCCCATCTCTAGGCACACCGATCTCTGGGGCTGCTCCTCCATGCTGGGCTCCACGATCCCCTAAATGATGCGGTTCGAAAACCGTTAGTCATAAACACTAAGCCCTATCATCCCCTACCCCTTCCCCCATGGCTCCTAGGTACCGAGCGGAGAGGAAGAAAGGGAAGGACATGCAGGTAGGGATAAATCAAGAAACAGGTGACTGCGTAAACTAATCTAGCAAGTTGTATTCGGTGAGCAGTTAATATGAAGGTTGTAATAGGTCTAGCAGTAAGAAAAGCAATTATATGAATTTAAACCTTCACTTATGCGAGAACACATAAGCAAAAGGGGTCTTTTGCAAGGCTCCCATCGTATAGAGTGTCCCATACCACCTATACGTTGGTGTGTCGGTTATCAAACAGCAATGGTTGTTATATATTGAAATTAACCTTTGATTTATAAACTTGCCCACACAAGCTTATAGACCAAGGGGTCGTTTAGCAGGTCCTAATGTATAAGCGTCCCATACCACTTATACTTTAGGTGTCAGGGTTAAATGAATCGATTATGCTATGACATGCTAGTGGGTATGATGAAACATGCAAGTGCAACTCACACACCCGACTCTGTGCACATAGACCTTTAGTTCCCCCTTTCGGAGCCGTTCCCTCCCAGGATACCTCCGTAGTGGCAGACGGAAGCGGTGGGTTGGGCCTCGCCCACCTCAAAACCAGTAAAAGCACCACTGGTCTGACCTATCGTACGCCTCAACGCTTGGTGCACTAAGCGGACGCCTGCGTACTCTTGCCGGCTGGCGCACCGGACTTCTGTTGGCGAGATGCTAATCACCCCGCCGAGTCAACGATATCGGTGTCGGTGCAATCGAACTCCCCGATATCGAAAGAACCACCAATTTAACTTTTCCTATTTTATGCACATGCAAGTTTAATCGTAAACACACAAACCGAGCCGAAGCTCCCCGGACCAAACGTCTGTCTCCAACCAACCGAGCCGAAGCTCCCCGGACCATCCCGTCCGTCTCTTAACCAACCGAGCCGAAGCTCCCCGGACCCAAACGTCTGTTTCCAAATCACCCGAGCCGAAGCTCTCATCAATCTTCCTGTGCCAACAGTGTTTGTGAAAAGTTCCATCCTAGTTACTAAGTTACTCTTGCCAGTTTATTATTACAGTTTACGTTAGCCCAGGACTGCCCCCGGTATACCCCGTGAAGGGCTCTCAAGGGGCACTAGAAACCAAGACGGCGGCATTACGGCCCGAAGTTCCCTTTCGCAAGGCACTTAATATTATTGGTTTACTTCCCTTAGCCCGATTCCCTTCTCATATTACGATAGACTATCCTAGGGTAATTTTTAACCTTCCTCTCTTCGGGAAAAGCTATCTTTCGCCGAACCCGAGCACCTCTTAACTCTAGCTATCCCCACTTCTCGCTACTCTTTATATCTTCCTATTGCTTTTTCCTCTACATTTCCACCCAGACAAAATGTTTAACTCCAATGACTTCCTCAGATCATGTCCTATTGTATTTCACAAATTGCTATATGCAGACCGACCTAGGCTACATGTCGAACCGGTTATGCAACGATCCATTACTCATCCAAATGCCCTAAATTATTTACTGGAGACTTACCATGATATAAATGACCTAAGTCCAGAAAATGGAAATTTTCCTAATTTATCTGGCATTTAATTAAATTCCTCGAAAATCCCAAGGGCTACCGGTTTGAACATGAACTACCCTAAGTAATCATGCAAGATGTCCAGCAAATTTATGATAAATAGTAGGTTATCTCAATAGGTTAAATCCTAAGTATCATAATTTTTCTATCATTAAAAAGGCATGAAGACTATTTTAGAAATAATCTCTAACTTCTGTTGTTTATGAATCAAGTAAAGATAATATTCTTCCAAAAATTATAAATAATTTATCCTATGCAGATAAAGGCCTAAAATTAGCACTGGCCAAGTTTCATAATTTTCCAGCAAGTATTTTATCCATAATTAATTTTTAAACAATAAAACCTCTTTCTATTATCTGTGAACAAAGTACCAGATTTATTCAACATAAAATTCTATAAAAATTCAGGGATCAATGTTCTACTTGTTAAGATCTAAATCCAGAATTTTAACTGATTATAATTAATTTAAAACCTCCAAATATTTGAAACAACAAATCGGGCTAATAATCCATTAACACATAAAGTATAATATTTATTAGTCATAAAATTCCAGGAAAATTACCATAAGACTAAAACATCCTAAAACTCCCTCCTCCCGAGTTTCATGATTTTTGGATTAGATTTAGTGCTTAAAATAACTAAATTACATTTCTATCCTAATTCAAACTCTCAACTTCTGAGGTACCCAATTACCTCCAATTCCTTCACTATTTCAACCAGAGGGTTTTCAGCATATCATGCCACTCTCCTCCAAATTTCAAGGGCATACAAGAGCTTTTGCTCCTATGTCCTTCACAAACCTCAAAACCCTTCATTTAAGATTTGAGCTTCGATCCTAGGGTAAACCAACCCTAAACCACTCCATTTTTCTCCAAGCAGGTTATAACACCATTCTAAGTCAGAGATCAGAAAATCAGCCTCCGTTGAGGTGATTTGACTTTTCCAAATTCTCAGTGCACTTTTATTAAAAGTCGTCTCACTAATGTCTAGTTAAGGGTAGAAGATTTCTCACCCAAAACTCCTCCAAATCAATTGGAATTTTGTACAGACCTAGGTTTTATAGCCAGGGACCACTCACCAAGATTTGAGAGGGTTTGGAGGTCATTTGACCATCTAAATAAATTCCTCTAAGTTTATTAAATTAAAACAAAAACTTTAGGCAAAGTATCTCCAAAAATTTCCATTTTTGGTCTGCCTTTAGGTATAACCAAGATCAACCTCCTGCCCAAATTTCAGGTCACTTGGACAAGGAACGAAGAGTGGGCATCCGTTTTAATTTCTGCCCAACTCTAGGTACAGCCCCCACTAAAACGGGTGTTGCGGCCAAACCACTCACCCAAATTGAATAAAATCAATTTTAAATTAAAGTAGACCCAGAGGGCTACAACTTTTGTGACTGGTCATTTTTCCTAATTCGGCCTCTAATTGCCTCGTTTTGCAGCCTCAAAATATATTCAAATAATCTATTTTTCCATTATGTAATATATAATAATCTAGGTTTTATAATATTGGTTCTACTGTTCATCTTCTTCCTGAACCCGAAAACAGACAGAAAACCATTTTTCCTGTAAGCATTCCGTGATCCGTCGCCGGCAGTCCGGTCACTTCCCTGGCCAGCCACCACCACCACCACCTCCGTTGAGGCGATGGCTAGCGGTCGGCGGTGGTTTGGCCGCCGGAGGTGGCGGTTTCCGGCGAACTCAAAAATACCATTTACATGGTTTTCCCATGAAAACGAGAGACGGGTCCGGCTCCGTTAAGCGCGAACCCCTTTCTAAGAATCCTAAGATCTACCCATGAAAGAGAAGGAGCAGAGGAGGACCTTGTTCGCGGTTTGAAGGCGAGAAGAACGACGGGGTGCCATGGCGCGGTGGTGGCGTTGCTGAATTTCTCTTACAGCAAGAACAAGGATCTGATCCGATTACTTGAGCCTGTAACCTTCTCCTCTGATTCCAGGTGGGCTTTTATAAGTCAGAAAGTGGGAAGGTGAATGGGTAAAGCCTTTATGGCCATGAAGGTTCTCCCCTTAACGTTTTGGTTACAGTGAAGGGATAAGAAACGGTGGAAACTGAACAGGTGTGTCCAGCTGGAGGCTTCCTATTGGACCATATCTTCCTCATTTATTATATAATTACAGAAGGAAAACGGCCTGAAATTACTCCTAGTGTAACTTCCCACACCAGCATTTATTACCACGCGTGTTAGAATAATTTCGAGCCTGAACCGTCGTTTCGGCCAATGTCACAGGCGTGACACATAGGTCACGGGCGTGACAGGCCCGAATAGCCAATTCTGGGTTCGACGATCATCGAACTGAGATCGACGATCGTCGATGGATGGTCACGGGCGTGACAGGCCCGTGCGGTTAATTCTGGGCCGACGATCGTCGATTTGAGATCGACGGTCATCGAATGGTGGTCACGCCCTAGGTCACGGGCGTGACACCTAGGTCACGGGCGTGACAGGCCCGAACGGCAAATTTCGAGGTCGACGTTCGTCGAATTGAGATCGACGATCGTCGAAGGCTGGTCACGCCCTAGGCCACGGGCGTGACACTCATGTCACGGGCGTGACATGCCCGGGCTGCAAGGTCGACGATCGTCTCACGGAGATCGACGATCGTCGAAGAAGTCACGCCCTTAGTCACGGGCGTGACACCTTTGTCACGGGCGTGACATGCCCAGGCAGCACGTTCGACGATCGTCTCGTGGAGATCGACGATCGTCGAAGTAGTCACGCCCAAGTCACGGGCGTGACGGGTCGGTCACGGGCATGACCAACCCGTGACCCGAAATATTAATCGCTTTATTTCAATTTTATGTGCTTCCTGGGGTTCTGTCACGACCAACTGACTCCTAGGGGTCTAGCCGGAAATGGGATGTTACAAATCCCAATAAACAAAACAAAATTTTCGTCCCCGAAATTGAGGTTGAGCCTACGGGGATTTCTATCGGAATAAATTAAACTTGTAACATCCCATACGATCTTTCTATTGGGTTCAGGCGACTGTTCGTTTGATAACGAAGACAATCTCCCCAATAAACAAAAGATTAGCCCCTACCTTTCTGATTAAGTGCGCATGCCTAGGTCCTGGATTTTCCTTATCTAGTCTTAACATTCCAAAACAAGAAGTCAATCTATAGTATACCGAGAGGTGGTGAGATGTACCTGACTGAACAACTCCGGGTATCTTTGCCTCATCAGATCCTGCGGTTCCCAGGTGTGCTCCTCCTAACCGTGGTTTCTCCACAGAACCTTGACTAAGGGGATCTTTTTGCGGCGCAAGATCCGTACTCCTTTGTCGTCGATCCGAACCGGCTCCAAGTGAACAGATCGGTCTGAAGCTACCGGCCCTTCGGTGGTCAAAATCCGCTGCTCCGGGCGTAGTAGAGCCCTTCTCAGCGAAGAGATGTGGAAGACGTCGTGTAGAGCTGCTAGCTCTGGTGGCAACTCTAGCCTGTAGGCTAGGGGTCCGATCTGCTCCAGGATCCGGTAAGGGCCCATATACCTAGGGCTGAGTTTCTTCCTCCGACCGCACACCCGTGAGACTCCGTGCATGGGCCGGATCTTTAAGAACACTCGATCCCCTACCCGAAACTCCACCTGACGATGCCGGGCGTCATAGTATTTAGCCTGTCTGCTCTGCGCCTCCAACATCCTATCTCTGATCAGTCTCACCTGAGCCTCGGTGTCTTCAACGAAATCCGATCCCAGCAGCTTCGGATCCTCGTCCTGAACCCAAGAAAGCGGGGTCCTACATTTTCGTCCATACAAGGCTTCATAAGGCGCCATCCTGATGCTGGACTGGTAGCTATTATTGTAGGAGAACTCGACCAACGGTAACATCTTCTCCCACGGCTCCCCTCGGTCCAGTATACACAGTCGTAGTAGATCCTCCAACGTCCTGTTGGTGCGCTCTGTCTGCCCGTCCGTCTGAGGGTGGAAGGCCGTGCTAAAAGTCAAACGGGAGCCCAGGTATGCCTGCACTGACCGCCACTCCCTGGATGTAAACCGTCCATCGCGGTCCGACACTATCGTCCGGGGCATGCCATGATATCGGACATACTGGTCCACAAACTTCCGTACCAGCACTCCCACCGAGTCATCCTTCCTGATCGGTACAAAGTGGGCCACCTTCGTCAACCGATCGACAATCACCCAAATCGAGTCGTTCCCTGTCCGAGATCGGGGAGACCATGTATAAAATCCATCGCTATATCGTCAAACTTCCACTCCGGCACCGGGAGTGGCTGCAACAGTCCTGCGGGGTTCCTGCACTCCGCCTTCACCAACTGACACGCCTCGCAATGGGTCACGAAGTACGTAATGTCCTTCTTCATGCCCGGCCAAAACATCGTCCTCTTCAAATCAGCGGTCATCTTTGTGATCCCCGGGTGCACCGAGTACCGACTGCAATGCGCCTCCATCATAATATCCTCTCGGATCTGGCCTCCTGCGGGTATATATACTCTGCCTCTGAAGTGGAGCAAACCATCTCTCAGGGAATAATCTCCTGTCGAACCTTCCTCCAAAGCTCGGAACATCGGCTCCGCCCATGCATCTGTCCTCTGTCCGTCCCGAATGCGATCCCGAATATCGTCTATGGCCACCATCGATGCCAGATACTCCCTATACAGAACTGGGTCATCCTCGGACACTAGGGATATCTGCATATCTCTGAATGACCGGACTAGCTCCATGGACATAACCTGGGGCCCAGCTTCGGAAGTGGCAGCTCTCCGGCTCAACACGTCGGCCACCACGTTTGCCTTCCCTGGATGGTAGTGCATCTCATACTGGTAATCTGCTAAGAACTCCACCCAGCGCCTCTGCCTGATATTCAGCTCCTTCTGCGTGTCCACGTATTTCAGGTTCTTGTGATCGGAGAAGATATCGCAGTGGACTCCATAAAGATAATGGCGCCAGACCTTCAGAGCAAAAACGACCGCTCCCATCTCGAGGTCGTGCACCGGGTAGTTCCTCTCATGGGTCTTCAGCTGGCGGGAGGCATATGCTATGACATGTCCGTTCTGCATCAGCACCGCTCCCATCCCTTGGTATGATGCGTCGGTATACACCTGGAATCCTTCCTTTCCGGATGGAAGGGCCAGAATAGGGGCTGAGATGAGTCGGTCCTTCAGCTCCTGGAAAGCTGCCTGGCACTGCGGGGTCCAAACAAAAGGTGCCTCCTTCTTTGTTAAAGATGTGAGGGGGAGGGCAATCCGAGAGAACCCCTCCACGAACTTCCGGTAGTAACCGGCAAGTCCCAAGAAACTGCGTACATCGGTGGCTGTCCTCAGCTGCGGCCAATCGCGAACTGCCCGAATCATTGCTGGATCTACTGCTAACCCGGCTCCGCTGATGATGTGGCCTAGGAAGGCCACCTCCTTCAACCAGAACTGACACTTGCTGAATTTTGCATAAAGGCGATGCTCCCGCAACCTCTCCAAGGTCAGTGCCAGATGCCGAGTGTGCTCCTCCTCCGTCCTAGAGTAGATCAGGATGTCGTCTATGAATACTATGACGAACACATCCAAGTAGGCCTCGAAAACCTGGTTCATGAGACTCATGAACGCTGACGGAGCATTCGTGAGCCCAAAGGGCATCACGGTGAACTCATACAGGCCATATCTGCTACTAAAGGCCGTCTTCGGGATATCCTCCTCCTGGATCCGCAGCTGGTAGTATCCTGATCTCAAGTCCAGCTTCGAGAAATAATGGGCCCCCTCCAGCTGCTCGAATAATTCGTCTATCCGTGGGAGCGGATAGGTATTCCGGACGGTCAGCCTGTTTAGTGCTCGATAATCGATGCACAGGCGGAGTGTCCCATCCTTCTTCTTCACAAATAGGACCGGTGCTCCCCATGGAGAGGAACTCGGTCTAACAAAACCTGCCTCAACTAATTCCTGCAACTAAGTCCGAAACTCTGCCAACTCCTTTGGGGCCATCCGATAAGGGGCCCTAGACGCCGGCTTGGCTCCCGGCACAAGCTGTATCTGAAAATCCTGCTCTCGGTGTGGAGGTAGTCCTGGTAGTTTCTCTGGAAAGATGTCAGCGAAATCTCGCACCACCGGGATGTCTGTCACCGACTCCTTAACTTCCGCCATCTCAAAAAGAATCTGATAGACCTCCTTTCCCTGCAGGTGGGCCTTAACGGCCTGTACCGAAGATAAGAGTATACGAGAGACAGGTCTTATACCTTCGATGGTAATGAAAGAGTCCCCGTGTCTCACGGTGATCCTCTTTGCCTGGCAGTCAATCTGGGCATAGTTCCAGTGCAGCCATACCATGCCCAGGATCAGGTCGTAGTCCGTCAGCTTCAAAATCGTCGTTGGAGCCTCGAACGCTTTTTCACCAATTTCTGCCTCCATATTGTAGTGATCCGTGGTAAGGAGCTCAGATCCATCTGGTAGTCGCACCCTCATCCTCGAGCATGTGAACCGCTCCACACCCTCCAGTCCTTCTACGAACGTCTCCGACACAAAGGAGTGAGTAGCTCCAGTATCGAACAACGTGCGGGCCGGCTTGCCGCTGATGAAGACTATACCTGGGGTGATTAAACATCTTAGGGTTCTATAAAGAATTTTCTTTCCTTGTTAACCTATCTAGTGCGGTTCTGAGTTTAAACAACTAAAAGGGAAATTCTATGAAAATAAAGAAGCATTGCTGCGTACCTGCTATGACCTGCTCCGGATTTCGAGGCTGCGCAAGGTCCAAAGCATATACCTGCTCTCTTTCCTGTCTACGATCTCCCCACTGGTATCCACGACCATGGCCGCGTCCTCGGCCTCCGTAATGCTGAGCTGGTGGGCCGCCCTGATGTGCTGGAGGTGGTGCCCCCCTCATGGGGCAGTTCCTCCGAATGTGCCCAATCTGATGACAAAGAAAACACTCTGGTGGGGGATACGCCATTCCCCCGGGTCTCGGCATCTCCTGCATCCGAAGAGGGGGAGGGGCTAATACCACCTGTTCCCTCGGCTCCTGCCTCACGTCCTGACGAGGCTGGTCCTCCGTCCTCCTCCCCTCTGGTACAGCACCCCGCCGCTGGTCATTTTTGCCTCTCCGTCCCTGATCCTCTGCTGGCCGTTTCCGGCCCCGGGTGGCGTACCAATCTGCCTCAATCCTTTTGGCCATCTCCAAAATCCAGGAGATGGGCCCGTCAGATACAAACAACAGAGCCTCCCTTAAGTCCTCCCGCAGGCCCTTATAGAACCTCCTGATATACCCTGCCTCGTCCAGCTGGAAGGAATCTGCATATCGAGCCAGATGGTCAAACTCTCGATGGTACTCCACCACGGTCCGAGTACCCTGCTTCAGCTGTAAGAACCGCTCCTCCAAATCATCCCTAGCCGACTGCGGAACGAAATGCTCCAGCAGTGCGGCCCTGAACTCCTCCCAAGTAACCTCCGCAACCTCCCTATCAGCAAATGTCGTGTCCAACAGCGTCTTCCACCACCTCTTTGCATGGGACTCCAGGCAGGAGACAACCAGAGCCACCCTCTCCTCCCATGGACACCAAATCCCGGTCAGTATCTCGTACATGATATCTAGCCACTCTTCCGTCCGAACAGCCGACTCTGTCCCCAAATAGGACGGGAGAGCCAGTCCTCGGAAGATGCTTAGCCAGTTGGCCCCCGGATTTGGCTGCGGGGCCGGAACCTGCTGGGCCCTGAAGGCCTCCAGAATGGCAGTCAGGGTCTGTCCCATGTCAGACTGAAGGAAAGGAGTGGGGGTCGGTGGGGGTGGTGCAACATCCTGAGCCTGTTGAACTCCACCTTGTGGCGTAGTCCGTGCTGGAGGCTGCGTAACAAAAACACACGCTGAGAAAACGTTCAAATATTACATAAAGGTGGACAATTTATATGCGATCCCCATATGGGCACACCACTGCTTCCGCTGCTTAGTTTGTCCCCAAACTAAACTCGAGCGGGGGGTGACCTAGGGTTTGTGGACTGCTACTTCCGTCTGATCGATGTTTCGCTCTGATACCACTTGTAAGACCCCCTTTTTTTTTCTTTTTCAACCACCGGGGTCTTAGGCCCAGAACCGCCGCTTTGCGGTGACTCCTTCACGTCCTGAAGGGTCATCACCACAAGGCGCCGATTCTGCCGGCCAATTCGATCACAGAAAAGTAGCATAATTATTGAAGTAAGAACAATACAGTCCACAATAATAAATCACATGTAAATAAGATAAAATCTCCACGAAGGGAGTGTCCACAGAAATCATCAGAGTACTATAAATACGGGCTTATGCCCGGTACAAAATGTCCTCACTACAAGTCTCTCATGCGGAAGCGAAAATAGAAACTACTCAAGGTCGAGACTCACGGTCCCGGCTGTATGAACTCCGGAGCTAGACTGCCCCATCTCTAGGCGCACTGATCTCTGGGGCTGCTCCACCATGCTGGGCTCCACGGTCCCCTAAATGATGCGGTTCGAAAACCGTTAGTCATAAAGACTAAGCCCTATCATCCCCTACCCCTTCCCCCATGGCTCCTAGGTACCGAGCGGGGAGGAAGAAAGGGAAGGACATGATGGTAGAGATAAATCAAGAAACAGGTGACTATGGACTTAATCTAGCAAGATGTATTCGGTGAGCAGTTAATATGATTGTTATAATAGGTCTAGTAGTAAGAAAAGCAAACATATGAATTTAAACCTTCACTTATGCGAGAACACATAAGCAAAAGGGATCTTTTGCAAGGCTCCCATCGTATAGAGTGTCCCATACCACTTATACGTTGGGGTGTCGGTTATCAAACAGCAATGGTTGTTATATATTGAAATTAACCTTTGATTTATAAACTTGCCCACACAAGCTTATAGACCAAGGGGTCGTTTAGCAGGTCCTAATGTATAAGCGTCCCATACCACTTATACTTTAGGTGTCAGGGTTAAATGAATCGATTATGCTATGACATGCTAGTGGGTATGATGAAACATGCAAGTGCAACTCACACACCCGACTCTGTGCACACAGACCTTTAGTTCCCCCTTTCGGAGCCGTTACCTCCCAGGATACCTCCGTAGTGGCAGACGGAAGCGGTGGGTTGGGCCTCGCCCACCTCAAAACCAGTAAAAGCACCACTGGTCTGACCTATCGTACGCCTCAACGCTTGGTGCACTAAGCGGACGCCTGCGTACTCTTGCCGGCTGGCGCACCAGACTTCTGTTGGCGAGATGCTAATCACCCCGCCGAGTCAACGATATCGGTGTCCGTGCAATCGAACTCCCCGATATCGAAAGACCCACCACCTTAACTTTTCCTATTTTATGCACATGCAAGTTTAATCGTAAACACACAAACTGAGCCGAAGCTCCCCGGACCAAACGTCCGTCTCCAACCAACCGAGCCGAAGCTCCCCGGACCATCCCGTCCGTCTCTTAACCAACCGAGCCGAAGCTCCCCGGACCCAAACGCCCGTTTCCAAATCACCCGAGCCGAAGCTCTCATCAATCTTCCTGTGCCAACAGTGTTTGTGAAAAGTGCCATCCTAGTTACTAAGTTACTCTTGCCAGTTTATTATTACAGTTTACGTTAGCCCAGGACTGCCCCCGGTATACCCCGTGAAGGGCTCTCAAGGGGCACTAGGAACCAAGACGGCGGCATTACGGCCCGAAGTTCCCTTTCGCAAGGCACTTAATATTATTGGTTTACTTCCCTTAGCCCGATTCCCTTCTCATATTACGATAGACTATCCTAGGGTAATTTTTAACCTTCCTCTCCTCGGGAAAAGCGATCTTTCGCCGAACCCGAGCACCTCTTAACTCTAGCTATCCCCACTTCTCGCTACTCTTTATATCTTCCTATTGCGTTTTCCTCCACATTTCCACCCAGACAAAATGTTTAACTCCAATGACTTCCTCAGATCATGTCCTATTGTATTTCACAAATTGCTATATGCAGACCGACCTAGGCTACATGTCGAACCGGTTATGCAACGATCCATTACTCATCCAAATGCCCTAAATTATTTACTGGAAACTTACCATGATATAAATGACCTAAGTCCAGAAAATGGAAATTTTCCTAATTTATTTGGCATTTAATTAAATTCCTCGAAAATCCCAAGGGCTACCGGTTTGAACATGAACTACCCTAAGTAATCATGCAAGATGTCCAGCAAATTTATGATAAATAGTAGGTTATTTCAATAGGTTAAATCCTAAGTATCATAATTTTTCTATCATTAAAAAGTCATGAAGACTATTTTAGAAATAATCTCTAACTTCTGTTGTTTATGAATCAAGTACAGATAATATTCTTCCAAAAATTATAAATAATTTATCCCATGCAGATAAAGGCCTAATATTAGCACTGGCCAAGTTTCATAATTTTCCAGCAAGTATTTTATCCATAATTAATTTTTAAACAATAAAACCCCTTTCTATTATCTATGAACAAAGTACCAGATTTATTCAACATAAAATTCTATAAAAATTTAGGGATCAATGTTCTACTTGTTAACATCTAAATCCAGAATTTTAACTGATTATAATTAATTTAAAACCTCTAAATATTTGAAACAACAAATCGAGCTAATAATCCATTAACACATGAAGTATAATATTTATTAGTCATAAAATTCCAGGAAAATTACCATAAGACTAAAACATCCTAAAACTCCCTCCTCCCGAGTTTCATGATTTTTGGATTAGATTTAGTACTTAAAATAACTAAATTACATTTCTATCCTAATTCAAACTCTAAACTTCCGAGGTACCCAATTACCTCCAATTCCTTCACTATTTCAACCAGAGGGTTTTCAGCATATCATGCCACTCTCCTCCAAATTTCAAGGGCATACAAGATCTTTTGCTCATATATCCTTCACAAACTTCAAAACCCTTCATTTAAGATTTGAGCTTCGATCCTAGGGTAAACCAACCCTAAACATCTCCATTTTTCTCCAAGCAGGTTATAACACCATTCTAAGTCAGAGATCAGAAAATCAGCCTCCATTGAGGTGATTTGACCTTTCCAAATTCTCAGTGCACTTTTATTAAAAGTCGTCTCACTAATGTCTAGTTAAGGGTAGAAGATTTCTCACCCAAAACTCCTCCAAATCAATTGGAATTTTGTACAGACCTAGGTTTTATTGCCAGGGACCACTCACCAAGATTTGGGAGGGT
The DNA here is from genome assembly GCA_039513925.1 of Platanthera zijinensis. NCBI lineage: Eukaryota > Viridiplantae > Streptophyta > Magnoliopsida > Asparagales > Orchidaceae > Platanthera > Platanthera zijinensis. The sequence goes on along the minus strand of CM077082.1, from coordinate 151,962,388 downwards.
TTGGAGGTCATTTGACCATCTAAATAAATTTCTCTAAGTTTATTAAATTAAAACAAAAACTTTAGGCAAAGTATCTCCAAAAATTTCCATTTTTGGTCTGCCTTTAGGTATAACCAAGATCAACCCCCTGCCCAAATTTCAGGTCACTTGGACAAGGAACGAAGAGTGGGCATCCGTTTTAATTTCTGCCCAACTCTAGGTACAGCCCCCACTAAAACAGGTGCTGCGGCCAAACCACCCACCCAAATTGAATAAAATCAATTTTAAATTAAAGTAGACCCAGTGGGCTACAACTTTTGTGACTGGTCATTTTTCCTAATTCGGCCTCTAAGTGCCTCGTTTTGCAGCCTCAAAATATATTCAAATAATCTATTTTTCCATTATGTAATATATAATAATCTAGGTTTTATAATATTGGTTCTACTGTTCATCTTCTTCCTGAACCCGAAAACAGACAGAAAACCATTTTTCCTGTAAGTATTCCGTGATCCGTCGCCGGTAGTCCGGTCACTTCCCTGGCCAGCCACCACCACCACCACCTCCGTTGAGGCGATGGCTAGCGGTCGGCGGTGGTTTGGCCGCCGGAGGTGGCGGTTTCCGGCGAACTCAAAAATACCATTTACATGGTTTTCCCATGAAAATGAGAGACGGGTCCGGCTCCGTTAAGCGCGAATCCCTTTCTAAGAATCCTAAGATCTACCCATGAAAGAGAAGGAGCAGAGGAGGACCTTGTTCGCGGTTTGAAGGCGAGAAGAACGACGGTGTGCCATGGCGCGGTGGTGGCGTTGCTGAATTTCTCTTACAGCAAGAACAAGGATCTGATCCGATTACTTGAGCGTGTAACCTTCTCCTCTGATTCTAGGTGGGCTTTTATAAGTCAGAAAGTGGGAAGGTGAATGGGTAAAGCCTTTATGGCCATGAAGGTTCTCCCCTTAATGTTTCGGTTACAGTGAAGGGATAAGAAACGGTGGAAACTGAACAGGTGTGTCGAGCTGGAGGCTTCCTATTGGACCATATCTTCCTCATTTATTATATAATTACAGAAGGAAAACAGCCTGAAATTACTCCTGGTGTAACTTCCCACACCAGCATTTATTACCACGCGTGTTAGAATAATTTCGAGCCTGAACCGTCGTTTCGGCCAATGCCACGGGCGTGATACATAGGTCACGGGCGTGACAGGCCCGAATAGCCAATTCTGGGTTCGACGATCGTCGAACTGAGATCGACGATCGTCGATGGATGGTCACGGGCGTGACACCTTGGGTCACGGGCGTGACAGGCCCGTGCGGTTAATTCTGGGCCGACGATCGTCGTTTTGAGATCGACGGTCATCGAATGGTGGTCACGCCCTAGGTCACGGGCGTGACACCTAGGTCACGGGCGTGACAGGCCCGAATGGCAAATTTCGAGGTCGACGGTCGTCGAATTGAGATCGACGATCGTCGAAGGCTGGTCACGCCCTAGGCCACGGGCGTGACACTCATGTCATGGGCGTAACATGCCCGGGCTGCAAGGTCGACGATCGTCTCACGGAGATCGTTGATCGTCGAAGAAGTCACGCCCTTAGTCACGGGCGTGACACCTTTGTCACGGGCGTGACATGCCCAGACAGCACGTTCGACGATCGTCTCATGGAGATCGACGATCGTCGAAGTAGTCACGCCTAAGTCACGGGCGTGACGGGTCGGTCACGGGCGTGACCAACCCGTGACCCGAAATATTGATCGCTTTATTTCAATTTTATGTGCTTCCTGGGGTACTGTCATGACCAACTGACTCCTAGGGGTCTAGCCGGAAATGGGATGTTACATTCGCTTCCCTCAGCCGCGGCCGCGACCCTTGGGGACCGAACCTCGAACTCCACAGGGAGGACGGCCTCACACCCATGAGAGAGCTTGAAGAGGGTCTCCCCTGTGGCCGTGTTCGGAGTCGTTCGCAAGGCCCACAGAACGGAAGGGAGCTGTTCCACCCAGTTACCCTTCAGGTTCTCCACCTTCTTTTTGAGCAAGCTGACAATGATCTTGTTGGCTGCCTCCACCTGGCCATTGCTCCGAGGATGATGGACAGAGGCGAACCTGAGGTCAATCCCCAATTGGGTGCAGAAACTGATGAATTCTTCACTGGCAAACTGAGGACCGTTGTCTGTCACTATCGCTTGGGGCAATCCGTGCCTGCAAACGATTTCCCCCCAAACGAAGTTCCTGACGACCTGGGAGGTTACCTTGGCTAACGGCTTGATCTCCAACCACTTGGAGAAGTAGTCAATCATAACTAGGAGGAATCTCCTCTGCCCGCTAGCTGGAGGAAAGGGTCCAACCAGGTCCATTCCCCAAATGGCGAAGGGCCATGGCGCCGTGATGCTTCGAAGCCTTTGGGCGGGCAAGAGCTAGAGGGGAGCATGTACTTGGCACTTCCGACACCTCCTTGCGAACTCAGCTGTATCCTTCCTCAAAGTCCGCCAGAAATATCCTTGCCTTATCACCCTTGCTTCCAATGTCCTTCCCCCTGAATGACTGCCGCATTCTCCAGAATGCACCTCTTCCAGGATCCCTGGGACTTCCTCCTCGGTCACGCATCTCGCGAGGAGTCCTGACAGCATCTTCCGATGCAAGCTCCCTTCCAGCATCAGGTAATGAGCCGCCTTATGCCTGAAGCTCTTGGCATCCTTGACTTCTTCCGACAGTTCTCCTGTGGTCAAGAAGGTCACCAACGGATCTACCCATGAGGACCGCCGATTCACCTCCATCACCTCCCCCTCTTCAATGGCTGGCCAAAATAGTTCGGTTAGGGTACCTCCACCCCGAGGCCCGAACTTTGCTAATCGGTCAGCTGCCATGCTTTCCTCCCTGGGAACATGTTGAATAGAAAAAGAACGGAAACCTCCAATGATAGTTCTTACCTTTGATAGATATCTCACGAGGGTAGGCTCCCGGGCCTCGAACTCCCCTCGGATCTGCGATGCCACCACCATTGAGTCTGTGAAGGCCTCCACATCCTGAATTTCCAACTCAGTCGGAGACCGGCTATCACGGCTTCGTACTCCGCCTGATTATTGGTTACAGGGAAGTGGAAGGCCACTGCTTGTTCTATGGTAACCCCTTGGGGACTAACCAGCACCATACCTCCTCCCAAGGAGTGCCTTCCTGAGGCTCCATCGACCATCATCTTCCATGCCTCCGACGGCCTCGGCTCTTCTTCCTCGGCCTCGGTGACATAATCCGCCAAAAAGTCCGCCACGGCTTGGGCTTTGATGGAGAGACTTGGGACGAAAGAAATGTCAAACTCGCTTAGCTTGATGGACCACTTTGCCAACCTTCCTGAATGCTCCACCCCCTCAAAGACCTTGCGAAGAGGATGGTCGGTTACCACCCTAATCGAGTGCGCCTGAAAGTAAGGGCAAAGCTTCCTAGCTGAGATGACCAAAGCATACGCTAGCTTCTCCAGGATGGGGTATTGGATCTCCGCCTTTTTTAAGATTCGGCTTACATAATAGACGGGCAACTGTTTCTTCCCCTCCTCCCTAACCAAGACGGAGCTCACTGCCTCTATCCCCACTCCGAGATACAAGGCTAGGTCCTCCCCTTCCTTCGGGCTTTGAAGTAACGGAGCTTGGGAGAGTTGCCTCTTCAGCCCCTGGAATGCCTCTTCACATTCGGCCGTCCATTCGAACACTTGGTTACCACGAAGTACTTTAAAGAAAGAGGAAAACCTATCCCCTGACCGAGAGAGGAACCTGCTTAGCCTGGCCAACTTCCCGGTCAAGCGATGGACTTCTTTGGCACTGCGAGGTGATCCCAGGTCTAGAATAGTCTTAACCTTATTGGGGTTAGGTTCTACCCCCGCGGGAGTCAAGAGGTGTCCGAGGAATTTCCCGCGACTAGCCCCGAAGACGCACTTCAAGGGATTCAACCTCATCTTGAACCTTCGCAGGGTGGCAAACGTTTCCTCCAAGTCCCGCAAGTGGGAATCAACACACTTGCTCTTGACCATGAGGTCGTCCACGTAGACCTCCAGGTTCCTCCCCCTTTGATCTCGAAAGATTCGATCCATCATGCGTTGGTACGTTGCCCCTGCGTTCTTCAACCCGAAGGGCATCATCTTATAGCTGAAGCATCCCTCTCTTGTGATGAAGGAAACATCCCTGACATCAGGAGGGTGTATCCGGATCTGATGGTAACCTGAAAATGCATCTAAAAAACTCATAAGAGAAAAACCGACGGTTGAGTCAACCAGCGCGTCGATTCGAGGCAAGGGGTAGCAATCCTTGGGACATGATTTATTTAATAAAGAAAAATCAATACACATGCGCCATTTTCCTCCTCCCTTCTTTACCATTACCACGTTGGAGATCCAGCCTGGATACTGGATCTCTGAGATGAAGCCTGCGTCCAGGAGCTTTTTGACCTCCTCTCGGATGGGGGCTTCTAGCTTGGTGGCGATGGCCCTCATCTTTTGGCGTATGGGGCGGGCTCTGGGATCCAGGTTCAAGCGATGACAGGCCACGTCCGCGTCGATGCCCGGCATGTCTGCCGCGCTCCAAGCGAAGATGTCGACGTTGCTTTGGATGCAGGCTTGCATCCGCTCCTGATCCTCGAGGCTCAATCCTCCGCTGATCCGAATCCTTTGCACCTCCCCCGCTCTTGTAAGCACCTCCATCTCCACCACTTCTTCGGCCGGCTCCAGCCCCAACCGCTCCCAACTTTCCCTTGCCTCTTCCTGCTCAAACTCGAGCTCCTCACCCCCAACCTCATCAACTTCCATCGCCTCCTCCAGGCTCTCCTCCTGCCTCTGCTCTTCTTCATCCATCACTACTCTTGCCTCTTCTAGGCTGATCTCCTCTACCTCTGCCATCTCCTCAACAACCTCCATCGCCTCTCCCAGGCTTATCTCCCCTTTCTCAACCCCTTCCTGCTCAGCCATCTCCTTCTCCAACTCCTCTGCCTCCGCCATCCACGACACGGTGTTAACTGCCCTCACATAGCATTGCCTTGCCATCTTCGGATCCCCCCTGATCCTAACATGCACCCCTCCATTGTTGAACTTGAGGCATTGGTGGTATGAGGAGGGTACGCAGCGAAAGGTGCTGATAAGGGGACGTCCAAAAATGGCATTGTAACTACTCGGGGCATCCACTCACGAACCGACAGTTCCGTGAGACGCCCCCAAGCCTCACATGCAGGCCCACTCCCCCTTCCACTTCTTTCCTTTCTCCGGAGAAGCCAAAAAGCGGTCCATCAGAAGCCAGGACCCTTTTTCCTTCCACCCTCATCTCATCGAAGGCCTTCTTGAAGATCACATTCACAGAGCTCCCATTGTCCACCAGTATCCGGGAGACGGTGTAGTTTTCTATCGCTGTCTGGATCACAAGCGCGTCGCAGAACGGATCCTCGTAGTCTGGCATATCCGCGGATGAGAAGGTGATCTTCTCCTCTGGGGGGGAGCCAGGGAGGTTGAGGCGACCCCTCGACGGAACATGGTTTGAAGGCTCCCCTTGCGGGTTGCCTCGATCCCCACTCCCTCATGGATCACTCCGATCCCTCCTCGGGTCCCCACGTCTACCCTGTCTTCGCACCTGTCCTCAGCCTCTTCTCGCTGTACTTCAACGATCCTTACAGGCGGGTCTTGCCTTCCGGCCCCTCTGGCCCCTCTTATCTCCAGAAACTCTGGGCAGGTGGTCGTTGCGTGACCTTCCTCCTGATGGAAGTCACAATAAGGCAACGCCACCCTGCCCCCTCTTCCTTCTCCTCCTCCCCTTCTTCTGGCTCCCCGAATTCTTCCTCTTCCTCTTCCCACCTCCATGGCCTCCTGCGGCGGTGGGAAATGACCCCTTGGTCCTTGTCGCCATCCTCCCTGCTCCAGCCTTCTTTGCTCCCGGAAGTTATCTCTTCCCTGAAGTCCTCCTTGTCCCTGGGGGCGACCCTCCTGAGGCCTCCAACCCAGTCGGTTGTTCGGCTCCCTGGCCCCCCCATGCTGCTGTCCCTGCCCTCGGGGCTCTTCTCTTCTCCTATCTTCCCTCTGCTCCCTCTGCTCTCTCTGCCTTCCCACTACCGGCTCCTTCACATCATCCTCGGCCAACCTGGCCAGCTTCCTCACAAACGCAGGGTTTGCCCTCTCAAAGTCTATCTCCTTCGCCGCCCTCTCCATGAGCTCCTCAAAAGAGAGGGGGGCACCCTCTTCAACTCCATGCTGAAAAACCCTGGTCTCAGCCCCAGGGTGAAGGCAAGCATCAGCGCATACCCTGGGACCTCCTGGACCAAGAGAACCTCCTCTTGGAAACGGTCCACATAGTGACCCAGCGTCTCCTCCGGCTTCTGCCTCACTGCGAACAGGCACTCAGCCTCCTTCTTCCTTTTCTTCGATGTTGAGAACCTCAACAGAAAACCCCTGCGCAGATCCTCAAAGCTGTAGATGGAACTCGCCGGCAACTGGTGGAACCAGTCCCTGGCCTTCTCTTTCAGAGTGATGGCAAAAAGCCTACACTTGAAGGCATCCGACATTTGTCTGATGGACACCACATCCTCAAACCATTGCACGTGCTGAACCGGGTCATCCTTCCCGGTGTAGTAGGTCATGTCCGGCTCCCGGAACCCCTCCGGCACTGGAGCCGAGACAATGAGCTCACTAAAGGGGGTCTCGCCTCCCGCCTGGCGAGACGGCACGTCTCGCGACCTCGGCTGGCTGGACCAATCCGCGAGACCATGCCCGGGGAAGAGTTCCCGCACTGTCGCCTCCTTATCGCCCAGATCCGTCGAAAGCTCCTTCTCGGGACGCTGGCCTGGGAAAAGCTCCCGCGCGGCTACGTCCCACTCGCCTGCCTCCACCGGGACTTCCTTCCCGGGGCGCTACCCTGGAGTGTTCTCGCCTAACAACGGAACCACCTCCACCGGAACCTGCGGCGTCTCCCACTCATTCCTTACCGAGAAGGCCAAGCTGATCGTCTGCATGACTTCTCGCTTGAAGTCCTCAAACATCTTCTTCGTCGCATCGTCCACCCGGGTGGGGGATCCTCCTGCGCCTGATCCTTCACCTTCGCCTCCTGCCATGGGAATTAACTCGAGATTTTCTTACACCGACTGCTTCCACGCTCACCGCACCAGAACTGTTGAAGCCAAAATTGACCCCAACGAATGTTCACAAACCAAAGTGCAGCCGACGCCTACTTCTCTCTTATCTCGACCCTTGACTGGCTGCTAAGGTCAAAAGACTGACCCAAAGCCTCAGCTGGGAGGTCCCACCACACACCCGGAAGATCTCTGAGAGCTTCCCCTCCAAAGCCAAATGCTGGGCTGGGAGCTCCTCAGAAGGCACTAGAGTTGGAGAGTAAATGAAAGTCCTGCCTTCCAAAGAGCCCCTATGGGTCTTTTTATAGTCTTCCTTTGACCTGAAAATACTGAAATACCCCTGAGGGGTCTGCCAATAGCCAAATCCCGTTGTCATCCCAAGGGCATTTGGGTAATTTTACCTCGGGATAAAAAATGATAATAATAAAATAATCTCCTCCGGACTCCGGGTCCCACCCCGTGGGCCCACTTGGCGAGACCCCCGGCCTAGAAGGCTCTCGCTGGGTCCCCACTAGGCCCACCTTGGCGAGAACTCTTGCCAAAAAGGTTCTCGCACTAGGTAGTCATGCTGCCCTTGCGAATGAAGGCTCTCCTAAGGCGTTCTCGCCTGCCCTGGGCGGGAGCTTTCCCTAAGGCGGGAGCTTCCGTAGTCAAGGCATCTGCTATGGTCGGTCGACGATCTCTCCTGCCGGGAGCTCGACTATCTGCCCTGGTCGGTCGACGATCTCTCCTACCGGGAGCTCGACTATCTGCCCTGGTCGGTCGACGATCTCTCCTGCCGGGAGCTCGACTATCTGCCCTGGTCGGTCGACGATCTCTCCTACCGGGAGCTCGACTATCTGCCCTGGTCGGTCAATGATCTCTCCTGCCGGGAGCTCGACTATCTGCCCTGGTCGGTCGACGATCTCTCCTGCCGGGAGCTCGACTATCTGCCCTAGTTGGTCGACGATCTCTCCTACCGGGCTTTCGCCTGCCCTTGGCGGGAGCTCTTTCAGGGCGGAAGCTCCTCTGGCTTTGGAGCCGAAGCCTGTCGTGGCACGAACGATATCGCCCACCGCCAGGCAGGAGCCTTTAAGGACGAGAAGTCCACCAGTATGCGTTAGGGTTAACCCAAGGCTAACCTGAGGCTAGCCCAATTCCTCAGTGGTGTCTCCGGGTCCCACCCAGCGAATATGGGGTTGTACAGTAGTTCAACGTAAAATCATAATCACACAAAAATTATAGCCACCGTCGTTGTCTCAAATTTAACTCCTTTTGGGTATGAACATACTTCAAATTTTTGTGGTCTGAAAAGATTTCGCAGTGGACGCCATATAAATAGTGCCTCCAAACCTTTTAGGCAAACACCACTGCCCCCAACTCCAAATCATGAACCTAATAATTGGCTTCATGCTTCTTCAGTTTCCTCGAAGCATAAGCAATAACGTGCCCATGTTGCATCAATACTGCTCCCATCCCTTGATATGACGCATCTGTATAAACATGAAATTCTTCCTTCCTAGATGGAAGTGTTAGGATGGGTGTTGTGGTAAGTCTATCTTTCAGCTCTTGGAATACAGCTTCACACTAGGGTGTCCACTCGTATGGCACACCTTTCTTTGTCAGAGCAGTGAGAGAAAGGGCTATCTTTGAGAATCATTTCACGAACTTGCGATAATACCCAGCAAGTCAAAGGAAACTCCGTACATAGGCCGCTGACTTCAAAGGTGACCATTCCTTCACGGCATGCACCTTGGCCGGGTCCATGGCTAGTCCAGCTCCGCTAATCAAATGGCCCAATAAGGCAACCTCTCGGATACAAAATTTTCACTTGCTGAACTTAGCAAATAGCAAGTGTTCTTTTAACTTTTCAAAACTAACCCCAAGTGTTCCGCGTGCTCCTTCTCTATCTTAGAATTGACCAAAATATCATCGATGAAGATGATGATGAAGACATCTAAGTACGGCTCGAACACCCGGTTCATCAAACTCATGAGAGTCGAAGGGGAGTTCGTGAGCCCAAACAGCATCACGGTGAACTCATATAGAACGTACCTCGAGCTAAATGTTTTTTTTCTTTATATCCTCCTCTTGTATCCTCAACTGATAGTACCTGAGCACAAATCTAGTTTGGAAAACCAGTGTGCTCCTACCAACTGACCAAATAAATCATCGATCCGGGGTAGAGGATAGGTGTTCCGCACCGTTAAACGATTGAGTTCCCAGTAATCTATACAGAACCGTAGCGTTCCATCCTTTTTCTTAACAAACAGGACAGAGGCTCCCCAAGGTCATGAACTGGGATGAACAAACCCTGATTCCACTAACACTTGCAGCTGAACTCTAAATTTTGCGAGTTCCTTTGGGGCCATTCTATAAGGGGTCCGAGAGATGGTCTTTGCACCCAATAGTAACTTAATTTGAAAGTCCACCTCTCTATGTGTGGGTAATCCTTGCAATTTCTCAGGGAAAACCTGATAAGTCACTAATTATAGTTATTTTTATATAGTTTTTATTTAATTAATAATAAGATTATAATTATATTTTAGTAATTATGTTTCTAATTGCTTTCTTTTCATATTTCAGGTCAATCTGGGCTACGAATAGCAATTTGGAGCTTGTAGAACTGATCAGGAGATGAAACGGATAAAAGCCAGAAAAATGTCAAGAACACGCCCCAGACACGGGAGTGACCCTTAGGTCACGGGCGTGACAGGTGGTCGTGACTCATAAAAGAAGCTCTAGAGCACATTCCACGTCAGATTAAAGTTACACGCCGTGGACACAGGCGTGACCCTTGGGTCACGACCTTGTCAGCCGGGTGTGACATCCAGGCGTGCCGCACTTACTACTGTAGGTTAAGATCCAGTCAGTTTGGGCTTACATGCCCTAAGTCACGCCAGTGACCGAGGGCGTGAACTCTTCAACAATGCCAGAATTACTTCCCGCCGTTTCCCTTTCCCGTCGTTTCCTGTAACAGACTAGACATGCCCTAGGTCACGGGTATGACCTAGGGGCGTGACCCACAAAACGGAGACTTTTGGAGGTTTTTCTGCAACGTTCCCGGGCGTTCAAGATAGCATTTTTCGAGCCTGACACGCCCTATGTCACGGGCGTAACCAAGGGCGTGACTCCCAAGCAGAAAAAATCTATAAATTCCAGATGAGTTCAGAAGCTCAGGAGGAGGATTAAAATCTAGTTTTAGGCCTATGTTGTAGCTTAGTTTACCCTTTTTATGCATCTCTTTCTTGTACTCCTCATTCATAACTTAGTTTTGTTTTCAAGCAATTTACTTTTAGCAATCATGTTTTCTTGTTTATGTACCTCCCTTTTCATGTCATGTAGCTAATTTTCTTAGCTCTTGATCAAGACAATCTTTGAATAAAGCAAACTTTATTTATTTTCTCAAAAATGTGTCAAGCTCTCTATTTTTTCTTACTATCAATTTATCTTTGATTTATTTTGTATCGAATTCTTATTTCACGAATTTGTTTTTCGATCCTAGATCCGTTTCCTAAATGACCGAGAGGTTGTAGATACGAGTAGATCTCTCAAGGATAAAAGGAGTTAAATGCACTTCTCGAGAGAGGACGGCATAAATCTGCCAGATTTGAGTCAAATACAATAGACGGGTTCACCACCTAAAGCAAGCTTAGGGGTTTCGACTAGCCGAGAGGTCTTAATCGATCAACTTAAGGTTAGTTAGAAGCATGAGCTCGAGAGAGACGCTTTTGTACTTTAGGAACCTCCACAGTCTAAGTAAGTAATTAGGTGTTTGCACTTTTACTATTTTATGAAAGTTTATTTGAATTCAAAGTGAGATCAAGTGCTACTTTTTATTTAATTTTCTTCATTTAGTTAAAATAATCTCTTTTTATATTTAGATAAAATAATATTAATTTGCGTGAGTAGAAGTACTCAACAGGCCCCGAGTCTAATACGACATTTCTTATACTATATTTTGATAGATACACTTGCCTATTTGAGATTATAGTTTGGATATTATTTTAAAACTATAGAAAATCTTCATCAAGTTTTTGGCGCCATTGCCGGGGAGTTTTTATTGATATTTTGAAAGCGCAAATTTTATTACTTTTATCATCCTTCTTCTCTACCTCAATTCTCTTTTCTTTTTCTTTTTAAATTCATTTCTATTGGGTAAAGGTTGTGTTTATTTTCTTTTTTTTTTAAAAATGTTATCTAAATTTGCCGCTGAACTTGCCAAGATTCAAAATCAACTAGATAATTTGAAAGCTGAAAGGCAACGCCAAATTTTTTGTTCTTATTGTGGTGCTCCTCATCAAAGTGAAAATTGTTATTATTATTATCAAAAATTTTGTTATGAAAATAATTTTGCAATTAATAATTATTCTCACTTTGATGTTAATTCCTCTTCATATTTTCATGCAAACAATTTTTTCAATTCTTCTAATTTTCATGAAAATACTTTTTCAAACTTTAACAGGAATACTTTTTCAAATTTAAATAATCTTTCTTTTACCTCGGATATTAATTTTCCTTGTTCGCAAGATCAACACAAAAATTTCCTCTAGTTATGAGAATAACTATTTAGATCCGAATTTTTATTCTTCTTTTATGACACCACACACTTCTTCTAATTTTGGGAAATTTACACAATTTCAAGTTGATCCTTCCCAAACTTTAGAAGAAATTATTGCTTGTCCTAATAATTTTTCTCCTTCTTTGAAAATTTAACCTTTGGAGGAACATGACTCTTCATGTACCCCCGTAGTTGTTTATAGCAAAGAAGAGGAAAAACTCTTATTTCAAGAGTTTGTTAGGTGTATGGACGCTCTGGACGGAGTAGAAGAAGAATATGTTTCACCTCCTACGACTCCCAATTTTTCTCCTATTAATGAATTTCCATGAACAATTTAAGATTTTTTAGGAGCAAAAATTTATGATCCTGATGCGTTTGATTATTTTATTTCCCATAATTTTTCGGACGAAAACTTATTTTTAGAAAATAAACAACCGGAGCCTAATTATCTTATGACTTCGCAAGAGCCTCCTCCTTGCGAAGATTTTTCTGACACGCTTACTTTTGATATTCCTTATACTAATAATTTTCATGTAAAAGAGGAGCCGTTGCAATTAAACGTCATCCACGATCCATTTGCCTCTCCTCTACAAAAATTCAAATCACCTCAGGTATGGATAGGTGATTTGAATTTACCTTTTCAAGTCAACTGCTACAACAAGGAACATCAAGAAGAAAGCGGAGGAGACGTCGGACGAGCAACTTTGGCATCTTCGCCAAAGCGTGAATTAAGGGAGTTGCTCGTCCATTTTAATTTTTATTTTCCATTTTTTTAACAATAACCGTCTAGCTTAAAGACGGGAAAAAGAAAAGTGCACTTGGGAGACACCCCTTGTTTATCTTTAATTTCTTGTTTCAATTTTTTAATTTAGTTTCTTTTGTTTTTCCCCTCCTACTTGGCTTATAAACATCCGGGACAATGTTTATTTTTAAGTATGGGGGTGGAGTCTTCTTTATTATTTTTAATTAAAAATCAAAAAAATATATTACAAAAAAAACCTTTAACAAATTAGTTTTTTTTTCATTTAAAAAAAACAAAAAAAAAACAAAAAAAAGTGAAAAATCACACAAAATATAATAAACCCCTACTTATTTTATTTGTGATTTCTAGAAATATATTTTGAGTTTATTTATAAGAATTTTTATAATTTTTTATTTTCTAATCTTGTATTTCATCATAGTTAGTTAAATTTATTTTTTAGGTGATTTGATTTTAAGAAATAAACTTATGAATTAAATTTGTTTAGAGTACCTTATTTACTTCTTTTTCTCTTAATTGTAATTAGTTTCAATTTTATAGTGCTTAATTTAACAATCTTTAGATTTTAATTATAATCACTTGTGCTTTAAAAATTCTTAGGAAACTTTAATTTACTATAGTTGCTCTCTAATTATTTTAATTTAATCTAAATATTGTTTAGCCTTCCATTGTTTTTAAACTTTCTTGTTAGAACATATTTCATGAGGATAAGAGGATAAAATTCATTATCCCTTGGTACACATATGCATTTTTCTTTTTATTGTTAGATCATGTCATGGGAATCTTGCAATCCTTGGTACACAAATGCAACCCCTACAAAATTAAAGATGAAGTAAGAGGATAAAATTCATTACTCCTTATTATTCTGTTTTTATTTGAAGAGTGAAAAAAATATTTGTTTATATGTCATGGGAAATGAGAGAATAAAATTCATCATTTTCTTGGTAAATATATGCAAATAGAAAAAAAAGGGCATGGGGTGAGAGGATAAAATCCATCACCTCAATTTAAAATCCTCTTCATAGTTCTTGTTCCTAAAAACCTTTAGCCAATATAATTGTTTTAGACTTAAATTAAAATATTAAGAGAGCAAAAGTAGTAGTTTAAAATTTTCCTTCAAATTTCTTTTTAGTTAAAAAGTGTGAATAATTCTAATTTAATTTTGTCGACTAAATCACTTCATTTTGAATTCTAATTAAATTTTATGAGAAATTTTTGGCTAAATTTCTTTCTCTTTATATTTTAATTTCATACTTTAGAACTTAATCTTGAATTCCTAAACTTTATTTTTAACTCTCTTTTGATTTAATAAAACTTTCATTTAATTAAAAATTATATTAATTTCTTATAAGTACTTCTCATAGTTTTGCTCTGGAATAACAAAAGATTAAGTATGGGGGTATTTGATAAGTCACTAATTATAGTTATTTTTATATATTTTTTATTTAATTAATAATAAGATTATAATTATATTTTAGTAATTATGTTTCTAATTGCTTTCTTTTCATATTTCAGGTCAATCTGGGTTGCGAATAGCAATTTGGAGCTTGTAGAACTGATTAGGAGATCAAACGGAGAAAAGCCGGAAAAATGTCAAGAACACGCCCCGGACACGGGCATGACCCTTAGGTCACGGGCATGACAGGTGGTCGTGACTCATAAAAGAAGCTCCAGAGCACATTCCACTTCAGATTAAAGTTACACGCCCCGGACACGGGCGTAACCCTTGGGTCACGGGTGTGTCAGCCGGGCGTGACATCCAGGCGTGCCACACTTACTGGTGCAGTTTTAGATCCAGTAAGTTTGGGCTTACATGCCCTTGGTCACGCCTGTGATCGAGGGCATGACCTCTTCAGTAACGCCAGAATTACTTCCCGCCGTTTCCCCTTCCCTCAATTTCCTATAACAGACTAGACACGCCCTAAGTCACGGGCGTGACCTAGGGGCGTGACACGCAAAACGGCGACTTTTAGCGATTTTTCTCCAACGTTCCCGGGCTTTCAAGACAGCAGTTTCCGAGCCTGACATGCCCTAAGTCACGGGCGTGACCAAGGGCGTGACTCCCAAGCAGAAAAATCTATAAATTCCAGATGAGTTTAGAAGCTCAGGAGGAGGATTAGGATCTAGTTTTAGGCCTATGTTGTAGCTTCGTTTACCCTTTTTATGCATCTCTTTCTTGTACTCCTCATTCATAACTTAGTTTTGTTTTAAAGCAATTTACTTTTAACAATCATGTTTTCTTGTTTAAGTACCTCCCTTTTCATGTCATGTAACTAATTTTCTTAGCGCTTGATCAAGACAATCTTTGAATAAAGCAAACTTTATTTATTTTCTCAAAAACGTGTCAAGCTCTCTATTTTTGCTTGCTATCGATTTATCTTTGATTTATTTTGTATCGAATTCTTATTTCGCGAATTTGTTTTTCGATCCTAGATCTGTATCTTAAATGACCGAGAGGTTGCAGATATGAGTAGATTGCTCAAGGATAAAAGGAGTTGAATGCACTCCTCGAGAGAGGAAGACATAAATCTGTCGGATTGGAGTCAAATCCAATAGAGGGGTTCACCACCTAAGGCAAGCTTAGGGGTTTCGACTGGCCAAGAGGTTTTAATCGATCAACCTAAGGTTATTCAGAAGCATGAGCTCGAGAGAGACGCTTTTGTACTTTAGGAACCTCCACGGTCGAAGTAAGTAATTAGGAGTTTGCACTTTTACTATTTCATGAAAGTTTATTTGAATTCAAAGTGAGTCTAGATCAAGTGCTACTTTTTATTTAATTTTTTTTCATTTAGTTAAAATAATCTCTTTTTATATTTAGATAAAATAATATTAATTTGCGTTAGTAGAAGTACTCAACAGGCCTCGAGTATAATACGACATTTCCTATACTATATTTCGATAGGTACACTTGCCAATTTGAGATTATAGTTTGGATATTATTTTAAAACAATAGAAAATCTTCATCAAAACCTAGGGGAAATCCCGCACTATTCACACATATTTCAAATCAACTACCATCTCTTTTAGTTAAAAACAGATCATATATACTTCATTCCTTCTCATATGGGCTTTTAAGGTCTGAATTGAAGATAACAACATACGAGGTGCAAGTCTAATTCCTTGAAAGATGATCTCAGAGTCCACATGTCTCAACATGATTTGCTTCGTCACGTAATCAATCCTAGTGCAGTTCCAATCTAACCATGTCATGCCCAGAATGAGGTTGAATTTTGGCATTCTCAACACTATTGCAGGGGTTTCAAAGAACTTTCCTCTAAGAAGTACCTCCAATTCACACTTTGTGGATGTTGTCATCTCAAAGCCATCAAGGAGGCATACTCTCTGAGTAATACCGGTGAAATATCGCACTCCTTCTAGGTCTTTAACGAAATCTGCCGACACAAATGAGTGTGTGGCACTAGTATCGAATAGGTTGTAATCTGGTTTCCCACCAACCATCATGGTGCCCAGGTATCAATTATAAAGACTCAAGCTATACTCTTGGTATATCTTAGACTATTTAAAGGGGAATGCTTATAACATAGTAATTAAATCGCAACATACCAGCAATCACATCCTGAGAATTCTGCTCTTGCCCTATGTCCAGCGCAAACACCAGATCCCGAGCAGGTCCGGGTTTCTTTCCTCGTGGTCCTCGTCCTCGACCACGCATATGTCCCCGTCCTTATGGAGCTGCCGGTGGAAGAGCAGGGGGAGCATTTCCACCTAGCTGTGGGCAAAAGAGTCAAATGTGGCCCGACTGATTGCACTGGAAGATAACTCGCTCATGCTGCTCCATGGGTTGCGGGTATATCTGTGGTGGTTGAGGTAGTGCTGGCTGCGGGTCTGGACGCTCCATCCTAAAATTCTGACAGAAGTGACCCCCGCCTCTATTGTTTTTCTCCCTCTATTATCCTGCCTCCTCCTAAAGCTGGGGCCTGCTTCCATTACCCCTTTAACGGGTGTCTTACCACTCCCCAAATGATCTGCCTCCAGCCTTTTCGCCATGTCGATGATCTCAGCCAAACTCGAGTTCGCTATAAATAAAATGGCTTGCCTCAAGGTATCCCACAAGACTTTGTAGAATCGCTTATCATACCACCTGTCATTCAACTCGTATGCGTCAGCAAACTTAGCGAGATGCTGAAACTCTCACTGATATTTTATAACTGTCTTGGATCCCTGTTTCAACTATAGGAATCTTTCTTCAAGTTAATCCCGAGCGGTAGAAGGGATGATGTGTTCCAAGAAGGCTTCCGAAAAATCACTCCAACTAATCTCGGTGTACACCCGACCTTAAAAGGTGGAGCCCATGAGGGACTTCCACCACCTCTTGGAGTGGGATTCCAATACTGACACGGCTAATTTCACAGCCATTTTGGCTGGACATCGGATTACCGCCATTAGTTCTTGCACTTAGTTGAGCCATTCATCCATACACACAACTGACTTTGTCCTATGATAGGCAGGTTGAGAGAGAGCCCGAAATGTGCTTAACCAATTAGAGCTCGGGGCTTGCTGTTGCACCGGAGCCTATTGAGCTCTAAACGTGTCCAAAATAGTCGAGAGCGTCTGTCCTAGCTCCGACTATTGAAACTGAGTGGGTATGTAAGGGGCAGGAGTGCCCCCTACTGGCTCTACTTTAGCCGGGATCTACACAAAAGGTACAAACCTAAGCTCAGGTTGGCTAATCATAGGGTCATGACTTGACATACTACAGTGAATTACATATGGGCACACCACTGCTTCTGTTATGTCAATTTGTTTGCAAACTGACCAATCGAACGGGGGTGGCACCATTGTTCAATGACTTCTTTAGTTGAGGATCGTTGTTATCCAATACCATTTGTAAGACCCCCCTCCCGGAACACAAGACACTACCGAGGGGAGTCTTATGCCCAAAACACCCGCCTTGCAGTAGCACAAACTCACGGGTCGACCTGTACCAGAAGACGCCTATCTTGTCGTCTAAAACCAATATCATCATTACCATCCCAACATAAGAATATAAGCAGAAGTCAAAATCCATAAAGGGCCGGCTTAACAGTAAAGTAACTCATCATATAAGAGTGGCCATACAAACTTATATGATAAGGATCTTATGTGATGTAATGTTATGTTATGAATGACATATAATGACTCACCCATGCTCACACACATGCAATTTCTATGTCGACACAGACTTGTAGTTCCCACTTTTCGAGCAGGTAGCAAACCTCTCAAGTGTCATCCGTCGTGGCCAGATGGTGGCAGTGGAGCGGGCTTTCCACGACTAGGCGGGCATCCACACTACCAAGTCTAGGCCTCTATACTCCTTAATGCTAAGAACACAACAGTAGAGCTCACATGTGTACTACGGCTCAGAGGGCTCTTAGGTAGATATGCACCAAGAACACATCCCAAACTGGCCTACTAGTGTGGCATGGAAAGGGCCTCAGGAATGAGCATCGAGGACCAAGCCCAACCGCCCAAAGTTTATCTATTAACTCCGGTCGGTGTGACGACTAGAGAGCCCATAGACCTTCCACACTATCCTTAAGCCATGATTAAGACACCGCATGTCAACTCACACTGCATGCAATTTCACATTGCCTTGTCATCAACAATCCAGTGCTCAACAGCACCCAAGGGCTCCACACTGAGTCCCTTCTTATTATTCACATCTCATGCTCAATAGCACGCAAGGGCTCCACACCGAGTCCCTTATCAACACATCATTCTAGTGAGGCAAAAAAACACGCACTATCAACCCTTCAACATCTTCCTTCCACACAAGGGTTCATCATTTACACAGGTGGCAAACAACCTTATACAACATACCAATCCCACACTGCTACCCGTATGGAGACCCAACTCTAGGCATGGACTCTTATACACATTCCATTAATCATCCTATCACATGGCCTTGCAATTACCTCATCCAATTCCTTCTTAAAGTCAAGCATTCACAATCAATTTTGATTCCACAGTAATATCATTTGTACAATCAAACATATCAATCTATTTGTTCACTAGCTTACCCAAACCATTTGTTTGTCAACCTCCTTCAAACCGTTGGTACAATCGTGTTCCACCAAACCATTTGTTTATCATGATTACGTATAAACTAAGTTTACCAAAACCTCAACCATATTTACTTTCTTAAGGATCTATCCCATCAGTCCTTGTTTATCACAAACATCCATAAATTAAGTTTAGCAAATCACAATATCAATTTACTATGACCTCTCTACCAAATTCGAACCTGGATCTACACTAACCCGAGAACAACGTGTACATAAGACTTGACTGTACAACAACTTTGACTGGACATTCCTGAGTCTACATGACTCATATGAAAATGCCTAACCATTCGTTGGAAAGTTCATCTCACAAGGCTAACTAGGATATCTTAATCTCACAAGTCAAACTCTTTTGAGTCGACATCTATCCTATAACATAACTACAGATCTAGCACAAAGGGAGAGGGTAGGAACCTTAACTCATTTTTGGCGTTTCCGACCTTGGATCTCGTCACTCTCCTTGGAGGCATCTTTCTCCTTTTTGGTGTTGTTCTTTATGGGGAAGAGGAAGGGAAGACTTTCCTCCAGAAGATCCGACTCTAGCGATCTCCTTCTCCGTCGGCTTCGGCAAGGATAACTGCTCGGCAAAAATGGCGAAGTGACGGCTAGGGTTTCCGTAAGTCTCCTTTTATAATGATAATTAGGGTTAGGTTGCCCCTTCACGTGTCGCCCAAACATTGGACCGCCTATTATTACATTAAATTTGTCCTTTTTTAAAGACGCGTCCAATTTTAGTCATTTGGTGCCAATCTCAAAAATCTGGTTCAGACCGTGCATGTGGCAGCAAGCTGACTGAGCCAAAAATCCATTAAGTCAAAATCATTGAGTGTGCCTCCATTACTCGACGAATCGTCGAGTGGAGTAGTGTTCACTCAACGCACTCGACGCCTACAGGCCTCATAATCACTCTAAGTAAAAAAAATATTGAGTGGAGTTGAGACCACTCAAAGCCACATTGACTTCACTTAATGTCCAAGTCAACTAGAATATTTCTAAGTTAAAAGCGTTGAGTGGCGTTGAGACCACTCAACGCCGTGTTGACTTCACTCAATGCCAAAATCAGCAAGAATAGCGTTGAGTGGTGTTGAGTCCACTCAACACCGCGTTGACTTCACTCAGCGCCAACATCAGCCATAATAGCGTTGAGTGGTATTACAACCACTCAACGTTGCGTTGACTTCACTCAATGCCAACATCAGCCATAATATATCTAAGTTAAAAGTGTTGAGTGGTGTTGAGACCACTCAACGCCGCGTTGACCTCACTCATTGCCTCAACTTCCAGAAACTATTCTAAGTAAAATAAGTTGAGTGGTGTTGAGTCCACTCAATGCCTCAACATAATTCGTCAAATGGCATTGAGTGCACTCAACGCACTCGAAGCCTTGAGTCTAGAAAAAATTCTAAGTCCAATTTTGACGAGTGGTGCTGAGCCCACTCAATGTCTCAGCATAATTCGTCGAATGGCGTCGAGTGCACTCAACTCACTCGGTGCCCTGAGTCCAGAAAACATTCTAAGTCCAATTTCATCGATTGGTGCTAATTTCACTCAATGCCTCAGCATAATTCATCGAATGGCGTCGAGTGCACTCAATGCACTCAACTCCCTGAGTCCAGAAAACATTCTAAGTCCAATTTTGTCGAGTGGTGCTGAGTCTACTCAATGCCTCAGCATAATTCGTTGAATGGCATCGAGTGCACTCAACACACTCGATGCCCTGAGTCCAGAAAACATTCTATGTCCAATTTCGTCAAGTGGTGTTAAGTCCACCCAACTCCTCAGCATAATTCGTTGAATGGCGTCGAGTGCACTAAACGCACTCGACGCCTTCAGGTTCTAGAATTATTCTAAGTAAAAAACTATTCTATTCGTCGAGTCCAGTCGACTCACTCGACGCTTCATGTGCCTGAGTCAATTCTCTTAACACAAAATGCATTCGAGGGGCCTAGCGTGAAACGGGAATTATAAGTACAATCAGCTTTAAAGATCCTATAGTGTGTGAAAGGTGCTCTGGGTAAAGTTCCTTTGTTTCAAAAAAGGGGACATTTAAAGATTTAGGCTTATTCTGATGCTAGCTATGCAGATGATAAGGAAGATAGGAAGTATACATCTGGTGTTTGTACCTTTATTGGAGTGAATCTGGTCAGTTGGAAGAGCAAGAAACAGGTTGTAATTTCCCGGTCAAGTGCGGAAGACGAGTATAGAAGCATGGATCTAACTACTTATGAGTTGAAGTGGTTACGGACATTAATACTTGAATTGGGAGAGGTTTATAATCATCCTCTACCAATATTCTATGACAATAAGGAGGCCATATATATTTCAAGGAATCCAATATTTTATGAGAGGACGAAGCATATTGAAGAGGATTGCCACTTTATTAGAGAGAAGATATTGAAGAATCAAATATGCACACCATTTATTACATCTGATAGAGAGCTAGATGATTTTTAAACCAAACCAGTTATCCCTTCTTTGGAAGTTTTTAGCAAGCTGGGCATGGTTGACATATATGCTCCAGCTTGAGGGGAGTGTTGGAACTTGAGGAGAATGGAAGGTCTGTTGTATAGTCATAGTGGTCTACTAGCTTCTATGGTCTGGTGGTTTGGCTTAGCGAACAGAGGTTGCAGTCTATTGGGTTAGAGTCTTCCGGTTTAGCGGTTTGGAAAACTGTTATTATCGACTTGTGTCCTACCGAGCTGGCTTGGAGGTTTTGCCTTCTTGTATTACTATTCGGAGAGTAACTTGTAGTTACGACCTGCTGGCGAATTACAGCTGCGGTGTGGTGGCAACCCGGAACTGTGGTCATGTTCTTCCCACATCAATGGTCTGGAGGTTGCACACAATAATGGTCTAGAGGTTGTCTCCAGCAGCGATCTAGAGGTTATCCGGACCAGAGGTTTGGAGGTTGTCCGCAGCAGTAGTCTGGAGGTTATCCGTAGCAGCGGTCTGGAGGTTGTCCGCAACAGCGGTCTTGAGGTTATCAGCAGCAGTGGTCTGGTGGTTGTTTGCCAAAGCAGTTTGGTGCTTGTCCGCAACTGTGGTATGGGGCCAACCCGTAGTTGTGGTCTCGGGACATTCCTCTGTTGAAGATCAGCAGCTTCTTAGGATATGTATTCTCCATTATATAGTCTTGTGGTTTGATAAGGTCAAACCGCATAGACCGTACAGACTTTATGTAGTCCCACATCGCTTGTAGTATTCTCTTTCTCCCCTATTTTCAATATATATGGGGGCATACCTTTGTACTATTTAAGAGTCTTATGATATGATTCGACAACCGATTCTTGGCGAGGCTAAAACTCAACCTCTGGATGATACTAATGATCATGTCACTACTGTCACTACTCTTCTTCAATGTCCTTTACTTCCCTCTCCTGATACTATTGCTCATCTGGCTCGTCATGATACCTCTGGTGGTTGAGGGGGCGTACTGGTGGTCATGGTTAGTCTAGGTATCTTTGTTCTCATTGTGGCAAGGTTGGTCACTTGGTTGATTGTTTCTAGACCAAAAATCCTCATCTTTGCCCTGCTTTGGTTGATTCCCCCTCAAAGAAGTCTACTTCTTCTCCTGGTACTTCTTTGGGTGCTGCTCAGTTGGCCAGTATGGGGAGGTGGCTTATTGATTCTAGTGCAACTAGTCATATGACAGGGAATTCTCGTGTTTTTTCTCGCCTAGACAAACATAACAGGTTCCCTCCAGTTCTTATTGTGGATGGTTCACCATCTTCGATTTACGGGTCTAGAACCGTGCACGTCACTTCTTCTCTTCAGCTTTAGGACACTCTTTATGTCCCAAATTTTCCCTGTAACCTTCTTTTTGTTACTTCTCTTTGCAAACAGTTGAATTGTGTGGCTATTTTTACTGTGTCAACTTGCTCTTTTCAAAATCCTCACTCCAAAGAGACGATTGCAACTGGGATTAAAAGCTGCAGCTTATTCTACCTTTATAATATTTCAGACTTTTCTGCCTCTTCTTCTCTTCTTCTGTTACATCTTCACCTTGGGCATCCTTCTCCTCGGATTCTTTATCAGCATCTGCCTAATCTAACTCAGGGGGACTCTTCTCTTAATTGCGAGGCTTGTCAATTTAGCAAACACCACCATTCTACTTTTCTAGCTAAGCACGGACATAGTTCTTCCCATCCTTTTGAACTTGTTCATTCTGATGTTTGGGGTCCTCTTTCTATCTGGAATGTTGGTAGGGGTAGTTTCTATTTTATTACTTTTATTGATGTCCTTTCTAGATGTACATGGTTGTATTTATTACAAGAACATTCTGAATTCTTTTCCATTTTTTTGCGTTCTATAATGAAATTTGTACACAATTTGATGTCTCTATTAAGATACTTTGCACTGATAATGCTAGAGAGTATCAAAGTAATCAGTGTACATCATTTTGCATGCACCATGGTATTGTACATCAAACTAGTTGCTCTTACATCTCTCAAGAAAATGGTGTTGCTGAACGCAAGAACTGACATATCCTGGATGTAGCTCATAGCCTTATTACTCATATGCATGTTCCCCGGTCCTATTGGTGTCATATTGTTCATCTTTCCTATTTCCTTATCAACCGAGTTCCATCTTTGGTTCTCTACGGCGAAACCCCATTCTTTATTTTATATCCTGATGCGAATATGTTCCCTTTAACTCCTCGTGTCTTTGGATGTACCACGTTTGTCCACTCTCCTTCTTCTGGTCGTGACAAACTCTCTCCTCATTCTATAAAGTGTATCTTTCTGGGCTATTGTATGACCTAGAAAGGCTATAGGTGTTATGATCCTATTATCCGGAAGAAGTATGTTTCCTCGGACATCACCTTTTTTGAGGATGCTCTATTCTTTTCCCTTAATTTACTCTTTCACCATCTGATGATTCTTCTTCTTTTCCTATTATTTCGGCACCTCTTCCTGAGCCTGCCATTCCTTCTTCTCCACCTGTATCTGATTCTTTAGATGAGTTGCTGTCGATAACTCCTGGGCCACCATCTCTGATTCTTCGGATGAGTCGCTGTCGAAAGCTCCTGGGCTAGAAGTCTTTCCTTTGGATGGATCTGATATAGTAGACAGGTCTGATCATGATCATTTGATTGCTCTTCGGAAAGGTGTTCAAACTTGCACTCAACATCCCATATGGGATGTGTTTTCTTATGTGTGGTTGTCGCCTTCTTGTAAAATCTTTGCTCTCACTCTCTCGGTCAATGCTATTCTAGCCACCTACCAAGAAGCTCTTATTATTTCGCATTGGAAATCCATTATAGATGAGGAGATGAAAACTCTCAATGAACGAGGCACTTGGACTCTTATTCTTACCCCTCTAAGAGCTGATGTGGTTGGATTTCGATGGGTATTTGTGATCAAGTTTTTACCTAATGGTACTATTGACTGTTACAAGGCTCGACTTGTTGCCAAGGGTTTTACACAGACATATGTTGTGAATTTTTTTGTTACTTTTCTCTTATTTCTCAAATTACTACAATCAGTGTTCTCTATTCTGTGGTCATCAACAAAGACTGGGAAATGTCCCTGTTGGATGTGAAGAATGCCTATCTTTATGGTAATTTACAATAAATAGTCTATATGGAGCAACCTCCTGGGTATATTGCTCAGGGGGAGTCTCAGGTATGTAAACTGTGGAAGGCTATTTATGGTCTTAAGCAATGTCTTAGGGCCTGGTTTGAAAAGATCTACGAAGTTATTTCTATTATTGGGTTTTCTCGGAGTGTTTCAGATCACTCTTTGTTCATTCGCAAAACCGAGGCTAGTCTTGTTGTTCTTGTGGTTTATGTGGATGACATTCTTTTTTATAGGGGATAATAGAAAGGGTTGTGACATGACAAAGAAGCATCTTCTTCAGTATTTTGTTACCAAAGATATGGGCTTGCCCAAATGTTTTCTAGATATTGAGATATATAGGAAGCCGAGTTCCATAATTCTTTCACAACAGAAGTATGCATTGGATCTCTTAAAAGAGATAGGTATTCATGGGGCTAAACCTGCTCGATCTATAATGGCTATTAGATATGACAAGTGTTGGAGTGAGAACTCTCCTTTTCTTGAAGATATCACTAGATATAGATGGCTTGTGGAGAAACTCATTTATCTAACAGTCACAAGACCGGATATTTGTTATACAGTAGGAAGAGTAAGCCAATTTATTCAAGCTCCTAAAGAATGTCATCTATAGTCAGCCATAAAGATACTAGAGTATATGAAAGGTGCTCTGTGAAAAGGACATTTGTTTCAGAAAAGGAGACATTTGAAAATTGAGGACTATTCTGATGCTAGCTATGCAGATGTTAAGGAAGATAGAAAGTCAACGTCCGGTTTCTAAACCTTTGTTAGAGGGAATCTTATCAGCTGGAAGAGCAAGAAAAAGGTTGTAGTTTCCAGGTCACGTGTGGAAGCCACGTATAGAAGCATGGTTCTAACTACTTGTGAGCTGAAGTGGTTATAGACACATGCTTTATTTGGGAGAGGTTTATGATCATCCCCTGCCAATATTCTATGACAATAAGGTGGCCATAAATATTTCGAGTAATCTAGTCTTTCATGAGAGGACAAAGCATATTGAAGTGGATTGCCACATTATTAGAGAGGATATATTGATGAATCTAACATGAACACCATTTGTTACATCTGATTGAGATCAAACTATTTTTTTCACCCAACCAGTTACCCCTTTTTTGGAAGTTTGTAGAAAGCTAGGCAGCATTAACATATATTCTCCAGCTTGAGGAGGAGTGTTGAAACTTGAGGAGACCTGGAGGTCTGTTTTCTAATTGCCGCGGTCTACTAGCTTCTATGGTCTGACAGTTTGTCTTGCTGAACAGAGGTTGTTGTCTGTTGGGTTAGAGTCTTGCGGTTTAACAGATCTATGGTTTAGCGATTTGGTAAACCGCTGTTATTGACCTGTGTCCTACCGAGCTGGCCTGGAGGTTGTCACAACCCGTATTTTCTCAACGTAAAACATTATATCACAGTAAGATAAAACACGTGTCGTGATGCAACACAGTGTAGGGGATAACAGCAGACGCTCAGGCAATAACCTACTCCTAACACTTTTCAAAGCATTCTCGAGTTTATCTTGAAGAAAACACATTTTATTAGTTAAGTTTGATGGTCGTATCCCTCGGCTCAGTGGATCAACTAGTCCAAGAATAAAACTTTATATATACGCTGCGGAAAATACTTTAGTTAATTCAATTATTATCCTACATGAACAGAAGCGTCCCAAAAGGGCAACTCATAGTATGCAAACATCTGGATTTATTATAAGTATGAAAAGAGCTTTTACATTCATTAAAATATAGTGTTATTTGATTTAAAAGGTGCCATGAGTATGAGAATAGTATAATTGTAATTTTTATAACTTAGAAATAACTACATGCAATCCTAACATAAAGCCTTCCCAGAGAGCAATTTAAACTAACAAATCATCTAAAAATAGACTTAGTAGCTAGCAAGTAACATAACATTCAACAAATCTCTGGTGGGCGACAACAACCTGGCACGAACCCACCAAAAGGCATGTATATCTGAACTAAAAACAAACAACAAAACTACCTCACAATGGTGAGGAAAAGACAACTGTAATAGCTACAGGACACCAGCAACTACCAACCCTAGCCACTCGATCGGCTACTGCTCCGAGCCTGAGGCATTCAAAATAAAAGAATACCTCAGCAAGAAAATACAAGTGGCAAACAAAGATTATTAGAAGCAATAATCAAAAGACACAAAGGGGTACCAACCAAAATACAAGGAAAAACTATCCAAATACAGCAAATAAGTCAAAACAGAATAAGCAAGAAAGAGTTCTCAAGAGTATAAGTAAGAGAAGTTGCACCAAGTGCGAAATGAAGTCATGCTTCGATAAGATCTGCAAGTGTAGGCATAATAACATATGTTTATATAATAAGGAAGAGACTAAACAGCTCCAAACATATGAATCATTAACACTTGGCAAAAATGGTACAGAGGCGGCGGCACATTGTCCAACACGAACCATCAGACCAAACATCTCAAAAAGGTGTAACACCCCAAATCCCAATTTGGAGTTCAGGCTGGGTGACACGGTCTGGGACACGGGCGTGTCCCAAGGCATGTCCAGCTCTGTGTACTCGAGTGGGTCTCGAGTAGGACTCGAGTTGGCCTCGAGTGTGTCTCGAGTGAGGCACACATCCTGGGACACGGGCGTGTCCCAGGGCGTTTCCTTCACTGTGTAGGCAACACGGCCTGGGACACGGGTGTGTCCTAGGGCGTGTCCTACTCGGGTTGGCAGCCGAGCTATGATGGGTGAGGAACACGACCAGGATCCCAGGCATGTTCTGGGTGACACGGGCGTGTCAAAGGTGATACGAGCGTGTTGGGAACCCATGTCCCTTTCGGGATGGTTGGTCCTGTGTCAATTGAGGGACACGCCCCTCAACACGGGCGTGTACTAGTTGACGCGGGCGTGTCAGGTGCTTGACACGGGCGTGTCTAAGTCCGTATCCTGGTCTAGTTTGAGTCAGTTGTGTACCGCTTAAGGGACACGGCATGTGACATGGGCGTGTCACAAGCCGTGTCAACCCTGAAAAGATGCTTTTCAGAGCGAATCGTTGTCGTTCATTTTTTTTCTATTTGGATCCTGTGTTCCAAATTCCTTCCTGTTGTTATAAGGCCGAGGAGTGAGAGATAAATTCTCATTCTAATATTGGCCATTCTCTTTCTAAAGAGAAGAGAGATAGGAGAGTAAGGAAGGAAGAAGGAGAAAAGATTCGGTCGCCGGTGGAGCTTCAGCGATCCGAATCGAGAGCCGAGTTTAGCGTTGTGGAGGCAAAGCCATCGCTGTGATTACTATCCAGCTAGTTTTTCTCCATGGCTCCAAAGCGATCATCAAGGGTAACGATCTTTTTTTTGGATAAGTGAAGTCCTACTTTATGCATGTGCATGGAATCCTCCACCAAGAGGTGGAAAGCATAAGCTATTCCAGCGGGTTGATAGTTGATATCACTGGTTGAGTCTGTATCTAGATCCGGAAATAAGCATTACAGAAGAGGCATGCTGTGTGAAGCCCGCCCGGACGGTTAGTCTGGATTGGTGATGTTTATATTACGAACCAGAGAAGACTCCGTGTATGTAACGAGTAGGTTGCGGTGCTTTTGAGTTGCTTGTGTTGTGTGCTCTGCATGAGCTAAACATGAAGTGGCCATGAGAGACATTTGTTATGATTGTGGAGCCTTTATGGCATTGGGATTGTACGCTCTGCATGAGCTGTGAGCTGAACCGGAAAGCGGTGCTATGTTATGAGAGATCGATGGGTGGCAATGCGGAGGGGGGTTTCCCCGACTTGTTGCAGTACTGAGGTAGGTCAATCTAGTGGTATTAAGTACCTGCGTTGTGAGCAGTCGATTGGTGGAAATACAGAGGGGGGTTTCCCCAGCTTCTTTCACTATGGGTGTAGGTCGATCTATAATGCTCATTGGTTGTCCTGAGGTGAACGCCTCTGAGTGGGATGGGTGAGGATGTCTTCAACATGCATATTGTAGTAAATTAGTGCCTGGCCTGATGTAGGCTTGCACGTTTCACACCGAGTAGGACTACGTTCTAACGCCACGCCACTCTTCGATCCAATCCCTACACTCGCACAACCGCTCTACGCGACACCACGCAATTAAATCTATCAATATTATGCTAGCATACGGGTAGCCAAACCGGTTTGGATCCAACAAGGGCTATAGGGCCAATGTTCGATCGAGCTAAAAGGACCAATATTGGGTCCGACCGAGCGGCGTTGTACCAAAAGAGATCTACCGAAAAACTTTGATTCGGAATGGGTAGATCTCTCCCAACGAAAAGATTGCGAAGGTTCGCCAAACCTCTTGAATGAAAAATAACAATAAAGAGAATAACAAATCAAGATAAAATCAACCACGATGAAATCCGAATATTTCAATAGTTAACGCTACGGATAAAAACCACCACTTGAATATTTATAAAGAAAGAATCTCACAAGAGTGGAAGTATTTCATTACCCAATCGGAATGGGTGATTCCGATTAATCTCGACTTGGATCGTTCTCCAACGGCTCCGCCGGAGTCGCGCCGGAAGGAGAAGAGAATCTCGCTCGCCAATATAGCTTCACGTCGGGTTGGAGATCCACAAGGTGAGTTGTAGGAGATGATGTAAGTGGCCGGATTTTGAGAGGAGGGAATATGGGGCGGTTTTCCTTAACAAGGAGAGGAGGAGGGGAAAAGGATAGGGAGGAGGAGATGGGAAGAGGCCGGCGGCCAAGAGGGAGGATGGGGAAGGAGAAGTTCGGCCAAGGAGAGAAAGGAGAGAGATCTCAAGAGGGAGAGAATTTGGGTTTCAATTTTATTTCATCAATCTATCTCAAAATGAAAATATTCATGCCTATATATAGGCTTACATCAAACAACAAGGAAAAAGGCTACATGCAGCCCAAAATTAAAATACAACTACTCATGGTTCAAAACATAACCATGCCACATATTATGAAAATTTAAATAAAATGCTTAAATAAAATAGAACCAAAATACATAAATAATTAATAATAATTTTAGTAATAATTATTATTAATTATTTAAATTTAGTCTTGCGCCGCGGGCGGATATTTGGGCGACGCGCCACATAGTCTTCACGGCGTCGCACGTCACAACTTGGAGACGGAGAAATATCTTCCGTAAGCGCATCGTCCTCGTCTTCAACTTGTTGAGGGCCGTCGTCTCCATCAATCCTCCCCCGCTTGAAAAAACTCATCACCGATGAGTTAGCCTGAAAGGACCGGAGCGGGAAAGCATCGTCCAATAGAACCTCGGGGCGGCAGACAGCACCACTTGGAGAGGAGAGCACAACAACCTAGAGTATCCTGTCAAGCATAAATATATTCCTACGGAATCTTGGAAGAACATTAGTCAATAAAGGAAAACAAAATTCAGCATCCACAACCAACGTACCTCCAGAGAAGACCGATGAAGAAAACAATCCAAGTACAATCTCACAACCCATACCCAAAGAGAACATAGTGGACCCACACGGACAGGAAGAAAATTCAAGTGGCAGAGAATCATATAGCGTTAAATTAGAAACATCGAAAATAAGGGGAAAACCCCAATCAATGGATAATTTCAAATAAAATGTGTATTCTCCTAATGTAATTAATAACCAAAGAGGGTTCAGCTTACCAACTCGCCAACTTTCTAAAGTGCCCGAAGGCATCCGTTCAGGGACGAGACACACCAAAACTAAATCGTCACTCTTATAGTGAGAAACTCTTTTATATAAGCTAGCATGAATATGATACAAAATAATTGGAATGACTAGCGCTTTACTAGTGTGCTTATATAAGAGGGGATCATAACGAGCATAATCTGGAGTGATTTTCGCCGACAAACTAGAGGGTAAGTAATGAGACGCCACCAGAGCGATTAATTCAATTAAAATGCGCCTAGATAACTTGCTACCGTGTGGTGTGAACCCATGCGCTATGTGACTCACCCCAAATTCAGAGAATAAAGGATTTAAGTCCGGAGGGATGGGAGCTTTAAAATCAAAGATGATTTTCATAGGCGTGAGCATCACAGTTCTACTTTTATAATTAATATAATCACGCTTGGCATGAAGATATGCCAAGGAAAACCGCTTATCATAAATACTAGTAGAGCTGAACGCTCCCAGGTGTGGAAATAGGTGCGAGCGATATAACTCATGTGGCCTAACCGTGGTCACTAACGAGTGAAAAAAAGGGTCATCAAATGGCGGGGGGTAAATTCGCGCGTTCAGGCTTGGCAAATAAGTGTGTTGAGGGGACATCACATCAAAAGGCACCATAGCCAAGGTATCACTAGAAGTCCAATTCGAAACCTCAAAACTCGGATTTGACGTCCAAGAAATATCGTCCGACTGCAAGCCATTAAAATCATAAGAAAATTCAAACAGTGGATTCACCCTTACGGAAAACTCATCCGACATGTCTTCCAATTCATTATGTATATCATGTGATTCAGACTCAGTGATCAGGTCATAGATCGGCACCAATACTACGAGATCAGGCAGCACTAAGGGGACCACCTCTGGTGGTACCAGCAGAGTGAACTCAGGGCGTAACATAAGACTACTATAATCAGACGTACCACACTCGTATCCTAAATAGTCTGCTCGTCGAGTCAACGGGTCAGGAGAAAAAGTCGGTAATACAACGATCGGGAGAGAGTTAAGATCACATTCAAATTCAGGCAACGGAATTAGCATTAGGGGATTCTCATCCGGCTCCATTTCAATAACGTCTTCCAGAGTTATAACTCTCTCACTAATACAATCTTCCAATGCATCGGTTAGGACATCAGTAGCAGTAAAAATCTCAGGGACGGGCACTTCGATATGTCTCGGGCTTGAAATATCAAGCTCAAGTCCTAACAGATCGTCACCTGAATCACGACTGGGTAAGCTCTCATCGAAATATAAATCTTCCGACTCATCCAGTTTATCACCCGACTTAGGCTCAACAGAGAATTCCATGTCAATCAAGGTAGACAACGCAGACATATCGTCAGAGGGAAATGGAGATGACTCTTCGGGGAAGAAGTCGTCATCTAGGTCACTAGGGTAACCAGTCTCCTCAATGTCGCTACCATCGTCAGTGATATTAGCCTCGTCCTTAGTGACGGGCACACTCGTAACCACAGCCTCAGACTCAATCAAGATAATAGGAACACTCTCACCCTGTGGGCTCATGGCATTCCTAGCACTTACGTCTAACGACCTAGGGATAAAGGTCCTAAGTTTCTCTTTCCTCTCATAGGTAGGTGTACTCATGCTTGAGATAATCAGATCTTTGCGGGGCAAGTATCTGGCGTGAGGATTATAGTCATTCTTAAAGGTTGGTATGGAACTAGCGCCATAACGATACTCACTCAAAGGTTTGGCGTTAGTAGTACGGAGATTGGCGGGATCAAATTGATCCGAGAGGAGGCTACGCATCGCCCACCACGTGTGTTTATAATTGCCAACACGACGCTCTTCGTTTCTCCAAAATGATTGGGCTCGACCTATTAACCGCTCTCGGGCGAAGTGAACCTTTTGGAGGTCATCCCATTCGCGACAGTCAAAATGAAGTTCTATCTCCTTAAGCCAATCCCTAAAATTTTTAGGATACCCTAAACCGTCATAGGTAAGATTAATGTGGCGTTGCCTAGGGGGAGGCTTAACCATGGATTTATCATACCAATAGTCTAAATGAGAAACGTGAACGTCATAGGCCATAATCGTAAGAACCGGAGAGAAAACTCGATCCAATACTTGTGTTCATGCAAAGAAAAGTAAACTGACCCAAATAAATTAGGATTGTCGGAATTGTTCCCGCTTAACCACTAGGGTAAAACTTATAGAAAATAGATTTTCTTGCTAAAAAAAATATGAAGATTATTAAAAAAATTTATTTTTGAATTTTTCTGAAAAATATAAAAATATAGGCCGTTATTGGCAGACCATCTATTAAATTTTAAAATAACTTAATAAAAATAATGACTTAATGAAAAATAAATTTTTTTGGATTTCTTATTAAAAATAAGATAGAGAATTTCCAGAATTTTATTTTTTTAGATTTTGAGAAAAATTTGAAATTTAGAATTTGAAATTGGAAATTTGAAATTTTGAAATTTTAAAATTTAAATTTCAAAATTTGAAATTTGAAATTTGAAATCTTGAAAATTGAAATTTGAAATTTGAAATTCGAAATTCGAAATTTGAAATTTTGAAATTTGAAATCTGAAATTTGAAATTTAAAATTTGAAAATTGAAAATTTGAAATTTGAAATTTGAAATTCGAAATTTGAAATTCGAAATTTGAAATCTGAAATTTGAAATTAAAAATTTGAAATTTATATTTTCTTTAGCCTACCTAAAAATAGAAGGATGGTGCCGATTAGGAAATCGACAATAACCTGGCTCTGATACCAAATTGATGTAGGCTTGCACGTTTCACACCGAGTAGGACTACGTTCTAACGCCACGCCACTCTTCGATCCAATCCCTA
Organism: Platanthera zijinensis; assembly: GCA_039513925.1. Taxonomy (NCBI): domain Eukaryota; kingdom Viridiplantae; phylum Streptophyta; class Magnoliopsida; order Asparagales; family Orchidaceae; genus Platanthera; species Platanthera zijinensis. The sequence continues at coordinate 151,929,922 of CM077082.1, read as the reverse complement.
CACTCGCACAACCGCTCTACGCGACACCACGCAATTAAATCTATCAATATTATACTAGCATACGGGTAGCCAAACCGGTTTGGATCCAACAAGGGCTATAGGGCCAATGTTCGATCGAGCTAAAAGGACCAATATTGGGTCCGACCGAGCGGCGTTGTACCAAAAGAGATCTACCGAAAAACTTCGATTCGGAATGGGTAGATCTCTCCCAACGAAAAGATTGCGAAGGTTCGCCAAACCTCTTGAATGAAAAATAACAATAAAGAGAATAACAAATCAAGATAAAATCAACCACGATGAAATCCGAATATTTCAATAGTTAACGCTACGGATAAAAACCACCACTTGAATATTTATAAAGAAAGAATCTCACAAGAGTGGAAGTATTTCGTTACCCAATCGGAATGGGTGATTCCGATTAATCTCGACTTGGATCGTTCTCCAACGGCTCCGCTGGAGTCGCGCCGGAAGGAGAAGAGAATCTCGCTCGCCAATATAGCTTCACGTCGGGTTGGAGATCCACAAGGTGAGTTGTAGGAGATGATGTAAGTGGCCGGATTTTGAGAGGAGGGAATATGGGGCGGTTTTCCTTAACAAGGAGAGGAGGAGGGGAAAAGGATAGGGAGGAGGAGATGGGAAGAGGCCGGCGGCCAAGAGGGAGGATGGGGAAGGAGAAGTTCGGCCAAGGAGAGAAAGGAGAGAGATCTCAAGAGGGAGACAATTTGGGTTTCAATTTTATTTCATCAATCTATCTCAAAATGAAAATATTCATGCCTATATATAGGCTTACATCAAACAACAAGGAAAAAGGCTACATGCAGCCCAAAATTAAAATACAACTACTCATGGTTCAAAACATAACCATGCCACATATTATGAAAATTTAAATAAAATGCTTAAATAAAATAGAACCAAAATACATAAATAATTAATAATAATTTTAGTAATAATTATTATTAATTATTTAAATTTAGGCTTGCGCCGCGGGCGGATATTTGGGTGACGCGCCACATAGTCTTCACGGCGTCGCACGTCACAACTTGGAGACGGAGAAATATCTTCCGTAAGCGCATCGTCCTCGTCTTCAACTTGTTGAGGGCCGTCGTCTCCATCATGGCCAACAAGCTAATAACCTCTGATTGGTAGTGGGACCTGGAATGATTCGGTACACCATAAGCGTGCCCTGAGTGCACGGAGCGTCTGACACGAAGGCCGGCGTTTGTGATGTTGTTGTGCCTGAGTGTACTTGTTGTGATATATATATATATATATATATATTGTGATTGCAATGCATGCAGGGAAGGAACCACTACCCTTGGTAAGGGGTATGGTCGTTATAATTGGTCAGCTGAATACTGACCACTGCTTTGTTTATCACCCTTGGGATGGACGTCCATATGCAGGTGTTGCCCTTGCTGATGCTTACTTGGATTGAGCGGGCTGAAGCCCTTACTACTGCTGCGTGTAGGCCTTTGAAGGCCGTGCAAAGAATTGGATTTCATGTGTGGCCAGCCTGCGTGTCGATGTATGAAACCACCTTTTGTAAAGAGAAACATGTAAGGCCTTAAGGCCGTGAGCATTTGTGTGTTTGTATACATTCCTGGTGTTATATATAAAAGTGTCATTTATATGTTTAGTGGACATTTGTTGAATGAGTTCTTATAAGTTTTAAACTTCCGCTAGAATGCTCTGAGTTAAGATGCGAGTAGAAAGTATTTTGGTATTCACACATGATTTTGCTGTCTATCTGTGAAATATGGCGTGGGGCCCCGGTCGGACCCTCTGTTATATTCCATGTGACGTATGGAGGCGTTACAAAGTGGTATTAGAGGTTAGGGTTTGGTAGGGATAACCTAATTGAACTCATGAATGTCCACTAGGAATGTGAGAGCGTATATTAGGCATTTTTTCCGTTTTAGAATGGACGTTAATGATGTCTTGTTCCCGTATAGGTGACGAGGAGTGGAGCTGGGCAGTCTGAACCCCAGCATTCGGATGAGAGTGCGGCACCAGCTGAGGTGCACACACCTCCTCCTTCTGCAGAAACTATACGCTTAGTTGTGGAGGCGCTATTTGTCATGGTTAATGCACAGCCTATTGGGCAGGCAAGGCCTGGAGTGGAGCAAGTTCGGGTTGGTGCGAGGTAAGAGCGTGTTGAGGCTCTGATTGACGAGCAAGCGGCTGATGAGCAACTGAAGCGGTTTATGGAGTTTCATCCTCCTACGTTCGATGGGGCGAGTTCCCCAACGCAGGCTGAGGATTAGTTCGCAAGAGTGAAGAGGATCCTGACAGTGATCAGGACTGAGGAGGGACAAAAAGTTACTTTAGCCACTTTCCTGCTGGAAGGAGAGGCAAGGCTTTGGTGGGATTAAGTGGAATTACGCCAATTGGCAGGCAGAGGCTTAGGGGCGATATCGATTGGGGAATTCTCCAGATTATTTTGGGCAAAGTACTTGCCAGTATCGCAGCGAATTGCAATGGAGAATGAGTTCCTACGTCTCGTGCAAGGTGAGAGTACTGTTGAGAATTACCTGCATGAGTTTACTAGGCTGGGGCGCAATGCAGGGTCTACTTTTATGTAAGAAGCGCGGAAGATGTATCGGTTCTATGAGGTACTTCGAGATGAGCTGAGATTGGCGCTCCCTAGTTCGGGGAATCAGGGCTTCCAAGCATTAGTAGATACAGCCTGTGTGCTGGAAAAGGATTTGAAGCGGGTGCAGGATAAGAAGAACCTGGCAGTGGAAAATCCAGAGTTCAAAGTCATGCAGTCGGAATAATCGAAATTGACGAAACGAGATAAGAAGAGGTTCAGGCCTGCTGAACAAACTTCTTCGGATGTTGCTTCGGGAGAAATGTGCGGGAAAGGACGTATGGAGACACATGCGTATTTTAACTGTGGGAAGTAGGGACATATCGCCCGTTAATGCTGGAGTGGCCCTTCAAAGGGTGAGAAAAGACTTGTGCATCCTATGAAGAAAAGGGCAAGGCAGTTGCAGAGTCATCTGCATCCCGGGCGCAGCCTCGCATGTACACTCTCGAGTTGCAGGAACCGCAAAACTAGAATCGTGGAGTACAACAGCCTCGCGTGTATAACCTGGAGTTACAGGAGGCTGTAAAGTGGATTATGAAAGACACGGATGAGCGGAAATGAAGTAAAAAGAGTGTACTTTACTGGTGTTGTAAGGTAAAGTTGTATGTTTGTTTGTAAAAAACTGTTGTTTGTGCGATGTCGTGGGGCGAGACAAGCTGCGGCCTCTGAGCTCTAAACCTAGATCATTTTTGTTTATATTGCAATGGAATGGTTGTGTTGGTGTATATGTTGCGCTAAATTTCGGGACGAAATTTTTATAAGGAGGGGAGGGTTGTAACACCCCAAATCCCAATTTGGAGTTCAAGATGGGTGACACGGCCTGGGACACGGGCGTGTCCCATGGCGTGCCCAGCTTTGTGTACTCGAGTGGGTCTTGAGTAGGACTCGAGTGGGCCTCGAGTGTGTCTCGAGTGAGGCACACGACCTGGTACACGGGCGTGTCCCAGGGCGTGTCCTTCACTATATAGGTGACACGGCCTGGGACACGGGCATGTCCCAGGGCGTGTCCTTCACTATATAGGTGACACGGCCTGGGACACGGGCGTGTCCCAGGGCGTGTCCTGCTCAGTGTTGGCAGCCGAACTGTGTCGGGTGAGGAACACGGCCGGGATCCCAGGCATGTTCTGGGTGACACGGGTGTGTCAAAGGTGACACAGGCGTGTTGGGAACCCTTGTCCCTTTTGGGATGGTTGGTCCTGTGTCGATTGAGGGACACACCCCTCAACACGGGCATGTACTGGTTGACACGGGCGTGTCAGGTGCTTGACACGGGCGTGTTTAAGACCGTGTCCTGGTCTAGTTTGAGTCAGTTGTGTGCCGCTTAAGGGACACGACCTATGACATGGGCATGTCACAAGCCATTTCAGCCCTGAAAAGATGCTTTTCAAGGCAAATCGTGGCCGTCCATTTCCTTCTATTTGGATCTTATGGTCCAAGTTCCTTCCTGTTGTTATAAGGCCAAGGAGTGAGAGATAAATTCTCATTCTAATATTGGCCATTCTCTTTATAAAGAAAAGAGAGAGAGGAGAGCAAGGAAGGAAGAAGGAGAAGAGATCCGGCCGCCGGTGGAGCTTCAGCGATCCGAATCGAGTGCCGAGTTCATTGTTGTGGAGGCAAAGCCATCGCGGTGATTACCATCCAGCTAGTTTTTCTCCATGGCTCCAAAGCGATCGTCAAGTGTAACGATCTCCTTCTTGGACAAGTTAAGAACTACTTTATGCACGTGCATGGAATCCTCCACCAAGAGGTGGAAAGCATAAGCGATTCCAACAGGTTGATAGTTGATATCCCCGATTGAGTCTGCATCTAAATCTGGAAATAAGTAGTACGAAATAGGCATGTTGTGTGAAGCCCATCCGGACGGTTAGTCTGGATTGGTCATGTTTATATTACGAACGGGAGAAGACTTTGTGTATGTAATGAGTAGGTTGCGATGCTTGTGACTTTCTTGTGTTGTGTGCTCTGCATGAGCTGAATGCGATATGGCCGTGTGATCTATTCGTTGTGATTGTGGAGCCTTTGTGGCATTGGGATTGCACGCTCTACATGAGCTGTGAGTTGAACCGGAAAGCGGTGCTATGTTATGAGAGATCGATTGGTGGCAATACAGAGGGGGGTTTCCTCGACTTGTTATACTATTGCGGTAGGTCAATCTAGTGGTATTATGCACCAGCGTTGTGAGCGGTCGATTGGTGGCAATGCAGAGGGGGGGGGGGGTTTCCCTGGCTTGTTACACTACGGGTGTAGGTCGATCTTTAATGCTCATTGGTTGTCATGAGGTGAACTCCTCTAAGTGGGATGGGCGATGATGTCTCTAGCATGCATGTTGTAGTAGACTAGTGCCAAGCCAACAAGTTAATAACCTCTGATCGGTGGTGGAACATGGAATGATTCGGTACACCGTAAGCGTGACCTAAGTGCATGGAGCATCTGGCACGAAGGCCGGCATTTGTGATGTTGTTGTGCCTGAGTGCACTTGTTGTGATATATATATATTGTGATTGCAATGCATGCAGGGAAGGAACCACTGCCCTGGGTAAGGGGTAGGGTCATTATAATTGGTCAGTTGAATGCTGACCGTTGCTTTGTTTATCACCTTTGGGGTGGACGTCCATGTGCATGTGTTGCCCTTGCTGATGCTGACTTGGATTGAGCGGGTTGAAGCCCTTACTGTTGCAGCTTGTTTGCCCTTGAAGGTCGTGCATCTAATTTGATCTATAATCTCTGAGCTGATAGGAGCAGTATAACATACTATAGCCCTAGAAAAAATTTGCTCAGAAATAGGAAGAGAATGATAAAGGATATCAAAATCTCTTAACAAATTAGCTAAGTCCATAGAAGGGACTATGAAAAAGAATGGTGCAGCCTGAGGCTCTACAATCTCAATATCAACTTTGAAAAATCTGTCTCAAGAAAAGCTGACAACTCTGTATCTATATTTACAAGCTCTGTAACTGCTGTATCCATATTTACAACTACTGCTGCTGCTGGAGAAGGGACCTCATCATAGAACATCTCCCCCTGCCTTGTATCAGGAATTTCTGAGGCCAGACCCCTTAATGAGGAGGGACCAGTATAGGTAGCAAGTTGAGAAGAGAGAACATTGATGGAAGATATTTGAGGTGCAATAGCAACCTATATTAGAGATTTGATGGTGGGAGTTAGTAGAGAAATGATGGTGGATGAGGGATCAGATGATGATGATGATGGAAAAGAGATGGTTGTGTTACCACATGAAGTACATATATTGAAGGTGGTAGAGGGAGTGGGAGGTATAGATGGTGGTAAGAAAGGTGTGGTGATGACTAGAGGGGTGATAGTTTAAGCGATGTCAATTGGAATGTCATCATGATGTGGAGATGGTGGTGGATTATGGGTTGGAGTTGGAGATGGTGTAGATGTTGTGATGAGAGTGAAAGAAGGTGATATATGGGTGGAAACAGATGTTTTGGATGGAATTTCAGGAGGATAAGGTAGTCTAGAAGAGGGAGGAGGAGGGACTAGAGCCTCTACATCTGTATGGGGAGTGACTATTTCAGTCTTTGTGTACTCAGAGGTCCTGGAGGAAGAGGAGGCCCTGGAAAGCTTGACAATGGTCCTCTCCTATTTGACAAAGAGGGCTGATGTTAACCTCTTTGAAGCATTAATAAAAATGGTCTGGGAGACCAGCAGCTGAGGGCACTTTTCCTGGAGGAAATGCCCTAGTACCCGTCCAAAGCTAACTTCTCTTTTATTATTCTTCTTCTTTATTAAATCAAACAACAAAATCCTCCAGTTGATTGATTTTCTATTCACCAAGGCACTCATCACAAGAAACTGATGCCTTATGATATATTCATGTACAGTGTGCTTGCCCAGCATGACTTTACTAACAATATCAGCAAGGAACTTATATTCAACAGATAAGTACTTCTTCAATAGCTTGTTAGGGTTTCTAGTGGAGTGACCCATCGCTGCCAGCATATTGGAAAATCCATCATTGTTCATCTCTATATCATCTTCTCCATTAATAAAACCAAAAATTTCAGACAAAATTGTAGGAGTAAGAGTGACTAGTTGCCCTGCATTGGTGCCGATAATGGTTTGGGCGTCAGGAGACGAGGATGAATAAACCCATTCCTTGATCTCGAGCACTGGAAGTTTGATTCTAGTTGTCATGAACTTCTGTAAATTCGGCTCCTTAAACAATTTCAGTATATCCTGGAAGACTTGATCAGTGTGACTGAATGATTCAAAATTGATGTCAAAGCCTGCATCAAATTTCATTGCGGAGAGAACGGCTATCTGAATCGTCATGGAGGTTTTCTTGCAAAGAAAGAAACAACGATCAAGTGCAAAGAGAACAGAAAGCGCGGGATAGATTTCGTCAAAAACCTTGTAATAAGGTTTTTAGAAGATGAAAAGGCGATCTCAGTCCAACGAAAAGAAAAAAATCTTCGATCTGAGTTCGATGAAATATTTTATTAATAAATGAGTTAGTCGATCACAGTATGAAGAACAAGAATAAATCGTCGATCGCCGTTCGACGAAGTACTCACTGAAGCAGGGATCGTCGATCTCCGTTCGACGAAATCTGTTTCACTAAGAAGTTTTTGTCGATCACCGTTTGACGAACTCTTCACGAATAATTCACAGATAATCGATCTCCATTCGACGAACTGAGCCAAATCGTCGACCAGAGAAAAAAATTAAGTTAATTCTTCCCCATTTATCATACCTAGCTGATTTAAGAAGAACATTTGTTTCTTCTCATCCAATGGCTTGGTTAAGATGTCTGCTCTTTATAAATCAGCAGAGATAAAGACAAGATTAATTTTCTTTTTGTCTACACAATCTTTAATGAAATGATGTCTAATTTCTATATACTTGGTCCTACTATGATGCACTTGATTTTGTGCAATAGATATTGTACTGGTACTATCACAAAATATAGTTGAATTATTTAAATTAAGACCATAATCTAGAAATTGATTTTGTATCCACAAAATCTATGAACAGCTGCTGCCTGCAACTATGTATTCAGCTTCAGCAGTTGATGTGGACATAGAAGTTTTCTTCTTACAAAACCAGGACACAAGCCTATCACCAAGGAACTATCAAGTTCCTGATGTGCTCTTCCTGTCCACTCTACATCTAGTATTGTCAACGTCAGAAAATCTAGTTAAATCAAATTTTTACTCTGATGGATATAGGAGTCCTAGATTTGGACAACCCTTTATATATCTCAAAATCCTTTTTTATAAAATATAATGAGATTCTTTAGGTTTCACTTAGAACCTAGCACAAAAACATGTGGCAAACATTATGTCAGGCCTACTTGCTATGAGATATAATAGAGACCCAACAATAGCCCTACAAGTTTTCTGATCAACTGTCTTGCCATGTTCATCAGAATCAATCACAGCATTAGCATCCATTGGTGTTTTCATTGTTCAGGCATCACACATCCCAAACCTTTTAACAAGCTCTTTAGCATACTTGGATTGGGAGATGAAGATACCATCAGGTGATTGCTTCACTTGGAGACCAAGGAAGTATGAAAGTTCACCCATGCTACTCATCTCAAACTTTGAATGCATTAGATCAGAAAATCTTTTGCATAGTTTGGGATCAGTAGAGCCAAAAATAATATCATCTACATATATTTGACCTTACAAAATTTTATTTTTATGATGCCTAATAAAAAGAGTCCTATCTACTATGCCCCTAGAAAACTTATGCTCTATAAGAAAGATAGTTAAGGTCTCATACCAAGCTCTTGGAGCTTGCTTTAAACCATAGAGAGTTTTATGCAATCTAAAGACATAAGAAGGAAGAGTTGGAGAGATAAAACCTGGTGGTTGCTCTACATACACTTCCTCTTTCAATTCTCCATTTAGGAAAGCACTCTTTACATCCATCTGGTAGACTTTAAATTTTTTATAGGCTGCATAGGCTAAGAAAATCCTTATAACCTCAAGCCTTTCCACTAGAGCAAAGGTCTGATTATAATATATTCCATCCTCCTGTGAATAGCCTTGAGCTACTAGCCTTGCTTTGTTCCTTATTATATTTCCTTCAGCATCTAGTTTGTTTCTGAAGACCCATTTGGTTCCAATGACTGGATAGTGTTTGGGTCTAGGAACCAAATCCCAAACTCTGCACCTCTCAAACTGATTGAGCTCCTCTTACATTGCAATGATCTAGTGGGTATCTTGCTCTGCATCTTTGATGAAGTGGGGCTCAAGTTGGGAAATGAAACAAGCATGCATCACATCATTGTTGAGTTGATGCCTTATTTGCACACCGACTAAAATGTCTCCAATCACTTGAGATATAGGGTGATCTCTAAGTGTGACAAGATCAGTGGGAGGAGTTGGTTGAGCAACAGCTTGTGGAATTAATTCCTCTTGTGGAATTATATTAGTTGTTGGAGGAAGTTCAGCAACTTCCAAACTTTCTTCTTCACTTTCTTCAACTTGTGGAGAAGGATGTGATGGAACCTCTTAGGTGAGGTTTAGATCATCCAATTTCTCACACAAGTGAGGTACCTGTAAAATGTTATTGGTAGAAACATCTTTCTCCTTATAAAAAATGTTAGCCTCATAAAATACAACATGAACAGATTACTCAATTTTTAAAGTGGATTTGTTAAACACCCTATAAGATTTGCTAACTTGGGCATATCCCTAGAAAAATTTCCTCTGCAGCTTTTGTTTCAAACTTTCTAGTGTATTTCTTGTCATTATTGTGAATATAACATATGCATTCAAATAATTTAAAATAGGTGATTTTAGGTTTCTTCCCTTTAAGTAACTCATGAGGAGTCGTATTCTTAAGCTTGTCTATCAGACTTCTGTTCAGTACATAGTTTGTTGTGCTCACAACCTCTGCCCAAAAAGATAGGGGCATGTAAGCATCTGCAAGTAATGTGCCTGCAGATTCAATTAGGGTTCTATTTTTCATTTCAGCAACCCCATTTTATTGAGGAGTTCTAGGAGCTGAGAAGCAGTGCCTGATACCTTCCTTCTCACAGAACTCTTGCATAAGAAGAGACTCAAACTCAGTACCATGATCACTTCTGATCAATAAAACTGGAGTAGAGTACTCAATCTGTATGTTCTTGAGAAAATCTGTAAGAATCTTGAAGTTATCTGACATAGATATCAAAAAGAAAACCCAAGTGAATCTTGAGAAGTCATCTACAATCACTAAAGTATAAGATTTCCCTCCTAGGCTTTGTACAGTAATAGGGCCAAAAAGGTCCATATGTAACAAGTACAATATCCTAGGTGAGTCACTTTTATTAACTTATTTAAAGTTATTTTTAGTTTGCTTGCCTACCTGACAAGCCCTGTAGAGGCCTTCCTTCTTGTAGGTGCCAGAAGGCAATCCTCTAACAAGGTTGTCCCTAGATAACTTAGCAATATTTTTAAGATTTACATGTCATAATCTCTTATGCCAAAGTTCATTTTGATTTCTAACCTGATTAAATAAACAAAGTTCTGAACTAGCTGATTGAAAATTTACTACATATATGTTGTCTTGTCTAAGTCTAGTTAAAATAGGTTTGTTTTCTTTATAAGAAATAATACAGGAAGAATAGTTAAATGATACCTGATAACCTTCATCACAAAATTGGCTTATGAATATTAGGTTATGCTTTAATGCCACTCACATAGGCAACTTTCCTAAAGGTGACTGCTCCAACTTTAACATCTCCATAGCCTTTAGTTTGGCTACAGTTGGAGTCACCAAAGATCACCTTTGGACCTATCTTGGACTTCTAGTTTGTTAGATTGTCCTTACAGCCAGTCATATGCTTTGAGCATCCACTGTCCAGATACCATTATTGATTAAAGATTGGACAGTCCTTCAACTGCATAAAAAGGAATTAGGTGTTCTTGACCCTGGTTACCTTGGGCCTTGTTTCTTTTGATAAGAAAAACTCGAAATAATAGAATATTCTGGTTGATTTTTATATCCTAAGGGATGATATCTTCTAGGTGGTATTTCCCATTGAGTAAAAGGATTAGTAGATTCTCTGAATTGATTGAAGTTTCTAACAGAGTTATAATTTTTATTAAACCTGACTAGGTTCGACGAATTATTATAAGTTCGTCGATCTGCGTTCGACGAATAGGGATGAGTTCGTCGAACTCTGCTCAGAGAATGAACATAGTTATTTTTTGTGCCCCAAGTTTGTCGATCGCTGCTCGAAGAACCATATACAGTTCGTCGATCACAGTAAGACGAATTATTATAGTTATAATTGGTGTTCATAGATCGTTGATTTGGGTTCGACGAACTATACACATTTCGTCGATCTGAGTTCGACAAAATCTGTTGAACATAGTTTTTATTCAGATTCTTTTTCTTTTTCTTCTTATTTATAGATTTCTGAGAGACATTTGGTTGAGTAGTTTCTCCTATTTTCTCTTTGCCTTTTTTAGAGATAAATTTAATTGGTGTTGAAAGAATATTTTTCTTTAATATGGGGGTAAGCTTGATGAAGCACCTAAGCCCAGCTTGCCATTTAATCTGACATTGACTGTGCTTGTGATGTCCATCAGCTTAAGGCTTCTCCCATTGAGAGATTCCTCAAGTTGCTTTGCCTCACATAATTCAGTTTTTAGTGAAATGATTTGTTCATTAGCTAAGTCTAAGTCATTTTTTAGGTTGATATTTTCAGCAAATAGGTTATCAAATTCAAGCTGTCTATCTCTAAGAATTTTTATTTCCTTCTCTGACTTGATTAAATCATTGCACAAGGATTTAAATTTAATTTTAAAATCTTCAGATTTGAAATCAAATGAAGAGATTACCTGATCTTTTTCAGATTCAGATTCCTCTTCTGATTCTTCAGCTTATTCCTCAACATCAGATTTGCTGCTGGAGGCATTAATAGCTATAAGGCAAACTTCCCTTGCCTTTGCCTCCTCTTCATCTTCACTAGAGCTGGAAGATGAGGATTCTTCATTTGTATCACTCCAGGTTTCAGCAATTAAGCATTTCTCCTTTCTCTTGTGTTTGTTGGAGGAGTGCTTGCTAGAGTGCTTGCTTGATTGCCTCTTATTCTCTTTTTCTTTTCTTCTATCTTTCTTCTGTGCCTCTGGGCATTTAGGTTGAATGTCCTCAGGTTTTCTGCATCCAAAACAAATAATCTCCTTGGTAGGAGTCTTGTCATATCTTGTCTTGTCATCATTCTTGGATGACTTCTTCTAAAGTCTTTCTTGCCATTTTATAGAATCTTTTAGCCAACAAGCTCAGTAGTTCTTCATTAGCTGGAAGAGCTTCTGATTCTCCTATTGCTTTGAAAGCAATGTTGTGCACCTTCCTTGAAGATGTAGAAGCCTTCTATTCAGCAGCCTCCCTTGTCTTTATCAACTGCTCATAAGACTTGAGCTAGCCAAGGAGAGATTCTGTAGAAATATCATTTAAACTTCTGGCCTCCTTAATTGGCCATATCCTGGAATCCCAAGTGTTGGTGAAGCACATTAGGTTTTTGTCATTTATCTCAGTTAATTAGATGTCCTTATCCAGGGTTCTCAGTTCATTTATGATGACACTGAGTCTTTTATACATCTCAACAACAGTCTCTGATTCCTCATTCTTGAAATTCTCATACTGTGATATGAGGAAGGGATCTCCTGTCTTTTCTTTCATCTGCTGAGCCAGAAACTATTTGGTTCAGTGAGTCCCAAATGGCCTTTGTAGAGGTGCACTCAGACACCTTCTGAAAGACGTCAGCTCACATTGTCTGTGCCAGAATATTCATTGCTTTAGCATCAACCATCTTGGCTTTCTTTTGTGCATCAGTCCACTCAGGTGGGGGAACTTCATGTGTATTGGTAGTTATAGTAGAAGTTATAGGTTGAGGGGGACCTGTCAAAATAGAGTTGAAAATGTCCTCATCAATAGAGTTCATGTAGAGATAGATTCTTACCTTCCAGAGTGCAAATTTATTCAAGTTGCACACTGGAGGTCTTGTGCTAGAATATTCCTTATTCTATGTCATGTTGTAAACAAGAGTATATAGAGAAAAATATCTATCAAAGGATCTTGGTTCAGATGTAAGTCTGTGAAACTAAAGAAATAGTTCCTTGATACCAATTGAAGGATGGTAAAAGCTTTACCACCTGAGGGGATAGATCTATTTAACTCTAGAGGGGGGTGAATAGAGTATTTTAAAAACTTAATTAGTTTTTATAGCGGAATTAAAAATAGTGATATATATATCTTAAGAAAGTGCAGGAATAAAATGCTAACTAACACAGCACACAGCAATAAGAAAGCAGCAAGCAACCAGATGACACAAGAAATTTATAGTGGTTCTCCTAAACTTTGGTACATCCACTCTTTTACCACCCTGGTAGGAATCCACTACAGGTTTTTGATTAGGTGCCTTGTCACAAATAGATTTTTGCTCAGGTGCCCTGTCACCATAAGATCTATTTGAAGGGAGATCTCACAACCCTTTAGGCTTTTGATCAGGTGCCCAAAAACAAGCTAAGTCTTTTGATAAGGAGACTTAAGAACCAGGTGGTAAACTTTTGAAGGGAGTTAAAACCCTGTGTATAGTGGGGTGAAAAATGTGATATTGTCTTCTCTTTCTCAAATAGCTGAGAAGACTTTAGTGGATTGCTTGATGTTGTCAAAGCTCCCTCTGAGAAGATTATTGTTCAGGAATTTGCTAGAAGCTTTGCAGGGTGTAGGTCTTCTTTGATGATCTCCCGAAGCTTTTAGACAGAGTGTGTTTTGATGTCTCTTGAAATCTTGGAGAAGATTTGCAGATGATGAAGATTGTATGAGTATGCAGACTGAATATCTTTCTCTATCTGCCTGTGACCCTTAGTCCATTCTACAACTTCTTTTCTTCAATCTTTTTAAAAACTCTTTTATATTTCCTGCAGAAATTCTGTCTCTGAATTTGAATTCTACTCCTTGATTAACTACTGAAATCTTGGAACTTAGACAGACGGCTAGAAGGGCAATAAATTGATTCCTTAACTATCCCAGTTATTAAGCCGAATATTGACTCTGTGAAATCCAATCATTAATGTTGTCAATGAACGGCTATATTAATAAGAATATATGCATTTAATTACTCAGAGCAATATATGCAATAATATATTATACAAGCCTTGGTCAAGCCGAAAATTAATTGTAGAGAATAGAGATAATGAACTGACAGATTTCGTCGATCATAGATCATAGATCCTCGAACTCAATCCTCTCTTTCGTCGAGCTGAGCCCCAAGAACTTTGAACTGAGTTAATGTTATCCATTCTGAGCTCCAAGTTCGTTGAACTGAGATATGTGTTCATCAAACTCAACAACTGATAGGAGATCAGAGTTTGTCGAACTCAGCTAAACTTTCGTCGATCTCAACTTCAGAGAAGAAACTTTGAGATCGTTGAACTAAGAACGAAGATCGTCGAACTCCATTCAGGTTTCGTCGAACGACTTCTTCAACATAGAAAAATCTATCTTGTTCTGAAATCTTCAATCTTCTAAGGGATTGGTCCAATCAAACTGACTTATTGACCTACCCTAAGATCTAATAAAGACTTATGACCCTAGACTATACATTATGGGTCAATCTATGCAATCCTAATAGTGAACCTAGCCAAAATCTACCCTAAAACAGATGGGGTTCCAACATATTCATCTTTCAAAGCTTATAAACCCAATAATGGTCTTTCACCAACTTCAGTCCAAATCAAGGGGCTTCGTCAACGCCTCCCATACAAAGCCTCAAAGGGGGTCATCTGCAAACTCTCCTGATAACTATTATTATAAGCAAATTCCATCAATCTAAGATGCTCGTCCCATGATCCTTTGTGGCCCAAGATGTAATATCTGATCATATCTTCCAAAATCTGATAAATTCTCTCTGTTTGACCCTTGGTCTGCGGATGATAAACAGTAGAATACCTGAGATCGGACCCAATCCTTCCTGCAAGCTTTTCCAAAAACAGGACGTAAACCTAGAATCACGATCTGACACGATACTTACAATAACTCTGTGCAATCTAATGACCTCTTCCAAATACAATTCTGCTTTCTTTTTCATAGAGTAATCAATCTTGAATGAAACGAAGTGAACACACTTCATCAATCTATCAACTATGACCAACACAGAATCATGTCCTCGGGGAGATCTTGGTAAACTAGAAATAAAGTCCATAGATATACTCTGCCACTTACAACTTGGAATATACAAAGGCGTTAGCTTACCACTAGGCCTTCTATGATCTGTCTGTACTCGCTTGCTAGTAAAACATTCTGACACAAACTTGGCTATGTCATTCTTAATTCCATACCACCAAACGATCTATTTCAAATCTATATACATCTTTGTAGAACCTGGTGGTAGGCAACACTAGATCCATGCGCTTCACTGCATATTCTTTCTCAAATATCCTCAACAGCGAGAAAACAATACCTACTACGATACTTCAAAGTACCTGCATCATCGATAGAAAAATCCGATAATTCCCCTTTTTCGGTTATACTACGAATATGTTGTAAATCAGGGTCATCCTTTTGATGAAGCCTTATAAGTGTAACCCATGAAGGCTCTGTCACTTCAAGGCTGCTTTGTAAGTCGCTACTTCCGATAGAAATACCCATCTACAAAAACTCTTCCACTAAAGATTCTACGGAAAGGTTAAAGATATGTGTGGTCTTCCTACTCAAGGCATCGGGCACTATATTGGCTTACCCGGATGATATAGGATATCAACATCATAATCCGTGACATATTCCAACCATCTGTGCTGGCAAAAATTCAACTCCTTCAGAGTGAAGACATACTTCTAGCTCTTATGGTCCGTGTAAATCTTGCGCAATGCGCCATACAACAAATGTCTCCACTGCTTCAAGGAATAGATCACTACAGCAAACTCCAAATCGTGCGTAGGGTAATTCTTTTCATGAACCTTCAATTGACTTGACCCATACGCAATCACTTTTCCCTCTTGCATCAATAAACATCCAAGCCCGATGTGCGATGCATCTACATAAACTGCATACTCTACTCCCTCGGTAGGCAAGGTTAAAACTGGAGCAGTGCACAATTTCCGCTTCAATTCCTGAAAGGCTCCTTCGCACTCATCACTCCACACAAACGCAACATTCTTCTGCGTGAGCTTAGTCAAAGGTGCAGACAACACAGAGAATCCTTCCACGAACCTTCTATAATAGCCTATCAAGCACAAGAAGCTCCTTAACTCTTTAGGTGTGGAACGTCTTTTCCAATCCATGATTGCGGCTATTTTCTCTTGGTCAACAGAAATTTTGTCCTTATTCACACCATGACCCAAAAAGGACACTTGAGGTATCCAAAACTCGCACTTACTCAACTTTGCATATAGCTTATGTTCTCATAAAGTAGACAAAACTAAACGCAAGTGTTGGGCATGCTCCTTAACACTTCGGGAATATACCAGAACATCGTCAATAAAAATGACCACAAATTTGTCTAGGAAATCTTTGAACACTCTGTTCATCATGTCCATGAAAGCAGAGGGTGTATTTGTCAATCCAAAAGACATCACCAAGAACTCAAAATGCCAAAGGCGGGAATGGAAAGCCGTCCGCAGAACATCCGACCCATAGATTCTCAACTGATGGTAGCCTGAATGAAGGTTAATCTTCGAAAACACCGCACTACCATGCAACTGATAAAACAAATCATCTATCTGCCGCAAGGGATACCTATTTTTGATAGTTGCCTTATTTAATTCCCTATAATCAATGCACAACCTCATAGATCCATCCTTTTTCTTAACAAACAACACGAGAGCACCCCAAGGTGAAGAACTTGGCCAAATGAATCCACACTGAAATAACTGATCTAGCTGTGTACGCAACTCATCCAGCTCATACGGGGTCATACGGTACAGTGCCTTAGCAATAGGGCGAGTACCCGGCTCCAAATCTATAACAAACTCCACATCTCTCTCAGTCGGAAGACCAGGAAGACTATCCGGGAAAACATCAGGAAACTCACGCACCATAGGAACACCCTTGACACGCGGTAAACTACCAATGGTTCCTAAAATGGAAACCAAATAAGCACAACAACCAGAATCTAAAAGATTTTGAGCACATATCGCAGAAATAATCGGGGAATCCGGGCACAAAAAACTATACACACTCATAGGGTGGTCATTGTCCATCATGAAGTCCAAATGCTTGACCTTTCATTGGATAACCGTATCATATCTGGACAACCAGTCCATACCCAGAATCACATCAAAGTCTTCCAGGTCTAACACCTTCAGATCAATAAAGGCTAGAAAATCGCCTAAAAGAATAGGACAACTCTAGATGCCCTGGTCCGACACCACTGAGTCACCAGAGGGAAACTTAATGTGAAATGAATTTCCAACTTGATCAAGAGTCAGACGAAGATGCTCTACAAAAGTCCTAGCCACGAACGAGTGGGTAGCACCAGAATTAAACAGAATGTGCGCCCAACGATTCTTTTCCTTAAACTCTCCAATAAAATCGCATACATAACTAATCGACCAACATCGAAACTATGTCTATGAGTAAACGAACTAGATTAGAATCTAACCTAAGATCACTTGGGTAGACGTTTGCGCTTCTTCCAAAGTCACCACATTCAGCTTGCCCTTCCCTTTATCCAAAAGATGCGGCGGCAACAAGGCTTGAAGTGGAACTAGCTGCAATGGGGGGTGAGAGCACGGGCATCTCGACTTAAAATGTCCATTCTATCCGCACTGGAAATAGGCCTTATCCTTACTACAATAATGGGTTGCATCATGCCCCTTTCCCTTACACAAAACACAAACCAAAACTCCTTTGGGAACGCTCTGAATTGCATGCACTTGTTGCTGCTTCTGAGCTCCCAACCTCTTGAAACACTTTTCAAATGGATAGCTTGAACGGCCATAAAAACTACACACCTCCTTTCTTCCTTTCTTCGAAGAAGGTCCAGAATCCTAAGAGCTCTTACCATAATCCGACTTTCTCTTATCCTTTCTTATCTGCTTGCCTCGATTCTTAGCATTATCTATCTCTTTGACTTTCAGAGCAGCTTCTACTCCCTCAGTATATTTTTTAGATCCATACGCACTAGCCAACTACTGGATACACTCCTAAGACCACCTAGAAAGTTCTTCACTCTGCTCTCTTCAGAGGCTACAAAATTCGGAGAAAACCTGCTCAACTTTTTTAACTCTATCTCTTACTCACTAACTGAGAGTTTTCTTTGCTTCAAATGCAGAAAGTTTTTCATCAAACGGCCTTGCTCGACCGACGGCAGAAATTTCCTCAGCAAGAACTCCTTAAATGAATCCCACGAACATCCATCCATAAGGTTCTCCTTCTCTCTTAACCACCAGCTATTCGTAAGGCCCTTCAGCTGGTACACGATGACCATCACTCATTGGTCAGTAGAAACTCCTGAATATGAGAACATCTCCTTGATAACAATAATCCAGTCATCCAACGCCATAAAGTCAGCTCTACCGTCATAGGTAGGAGGTCCTAATCGCTGGAAATGTGAAATGATATTCATCTCTGGTTGCAGCAAAACTGGACACACCAACGGAGCAGGAGTAATTAAAATGGCTTTACCCACAGCAGGGTCCTGCAGTCTAGGCTGTTGTCCTAAAACAACAGACAATAATGCCTGAATCTGTGATTGCATCTCAACTATCTGCCTAAACAGAGCCTCATTGCTCTGTCGCAGACCTTCAATCACAGCTTCACACTACGCACCTGATGACTCGCCCTCAGACTGGGGTGTTGGGTATATTGAAAATTATGTACCAGATTTGGAGAAGCCTCATCTTAGTCAATGATATGCATCAATTGGTATTTGATAGATGTTTGAGTTACATTGTGTATGTTCAAGAATTTGAAGAAAATTTTCTAAGTACAAGTATCGACACTTGTGAAGAAGTTGTGTCGACACCCAAGCTAAGTCGACACTTATGAAGGAGTTGTGTAGACACCCAAGGTAAGTCGACACTTATGAAGAAGTTGTGTCGACACTCAAACTGAGTCGACACCTAAAGAAGCAGTTGTGTCGACACCCAGAATTTTGTCGACACCTGAGGTAGAATTTGTGTCAACACCTAATACAGGAGCTATGTCGACACCAAGGAGTTGTGTCGACACTGGAAGCAATTGTGTCGACACACTGGACTTGTGTCGACAAATCAACTCTCAAAGTGATGTGTCGAGATCAGAAGCAATTGTGTCGACACACAGGACTTGTGTCGACACACACTCAATGCCATATGGACACACTCAACGCTGTCGACACACACTCAATATCATCTGTCGGCAACAGCTATATCGAGACTAGAAGGACTTGTGTCGACACACAGGACTTGTGTCGACACAAACTCAACGCCGTCTGACATACACTCAATGCCATCTGTCTGCAGCAGTTATGTCGACAACATGAAGACTTGTGTCGACACACTGGACTTGTGTCGACACATAATACAGAAGAAGTGTCGAGTAGCAGAAGATTGACTGAGTCGACACATTGAATGCTGTGTCGACATCATGAAGACTTGTGTCGACACTTAGCCTATATGTGTCGACACATGTGAAGCAGTTTGCAAAGTGGAAAGTGCTGAGTTGGAAAGTCTTTGACGAATCAACTGACTTGACTGATGACTCGACAGCTGTCATAACCAACCGGTCTGACACCTCTATCAGAACTGTCAGAAGGTTGTTACAAACCGGATCAGCCGGTAACCATTGGGAAACTCTATATAAGAGTCAGATCTGTGAAAAAACACAACAACACAACATAAGAAGAAGAAGAACAACACTAGAGAATTCTTCAACAAGAACAGGGAAAACCCTTACGAAGGTAGATCCAGAGCTGTCTGCAAGAAAGATTCAGAATTCAATTCTTTATTTAAGGAAGAAGCTGACTGAAGATCATCTTCTACATCAAGTAAAGATCCACCTTATTTTGTTCTACCAAGAAGCTTTGAAAAGCTAAGTCAGGTTGGATCAGAAGGGTCAGTTCATTCAAGAACTGATCAAGAAGGCTACGCCAATAGAGAAATCTAGCTGGTGAATTTTCAGTATCTTTATATCATTAAATTTCTTGTAGGATCTATTGTTAGATCTGAGTTGTAGGACTGAAATTATAAAGGCTGAGGTAGGGCTGAGAGCCTGAGGTGTAGGACTTGTGAAAAGTATGAGTTGTAAGCCTAGTGATAAAGGCTGAGCTAGGGCTGAGGCCTGAGGTAGGATTCTTGGGAATAATCTGAGGTAGGACTTGTTTAAGTCTGAGCTGTAGGAACCATTCTGGTTCTGAGTTGTAAGATCTGCAGATCCGAGCCAGTGGAAGGAAGTTAGGCTGAATCCAATTATCTACTGGATAGGCGAAGGGCGAAAGTGGATGTACCCATACCTTAGGAAACCACTATAAATATGGTGCATGCTGTGCTGTGAATTGTGGTCAGTGCTTTGAATTATCTGTGCAGAATTTAATCTAGTTGTTTGCCAATAAAAAATATTTAAAAAGTTTAGAACCTATTCACCCCCCCCCTTTAGGTGTGTAGGCTCTTGAAATCAAGTCTTTAAAGTGGTATCAGAGGGAGGTTACTCAAAGATTGACCTAATAGTCTGAGTGAACCTCCAAGGCAAATAATAGATATCAAGAATGGGTTCAAATGAGAATCAAAAGGAGTTTGGGTCTATGAAACTACCAATCTGCAGGAAAGAATCCTTTGGCATATGGAAGGAAAGGGTCAGGTTGTTTATGGAAGCATCTGATCAAAGAATCTATATCACAGTACAGGAAGGCCCCTTCATTCCAATGAAGGTATCAGTCCTAGATGCAAATGTTAAAACTCCTAAGAGTTATTCTGAAATGACCAAGGATGAGATCATCTTGGCAACACTAGACAAAAGAGCACAGAACATTATTGTAAGTGCTATAGATGATGCCACATTTCAGAATCTGGTGTACTGTAAAAACTCCAAGGAAATGTGGGACACATTGATTGTCTACATGGAGGCCACAGAAGAAGTCAGAGAGGACAAAAAGTCTATGCTGAATTAGGAATATGAGAGCTTTAGGCAGACCAAAACTGACAGCATAGCTGAATGCTACAAGAAGTTCTTCAGAATAGTGAATGAGCTGATGACCTATGGAAGAGTCTTCAGCACTTATGAACTGAATGACAAGTTTCTTAAGTCCTTAACAAAGGATTGGGACACTAAGATATGTGTCATCAGAAAGTGGCTAGGCTAGCTGATACACCACCACCCACACTTTTTGGAAAGCTGTTATCCTATGAAATGCAGCTTACTGCCAGAAAAGAGGAGGAGAAGGGAAGCAGATCTGAGTACAAGGAAAAGTCAATAGCCTTCAAGGCTGAAGGCACGAGAAAGGGTAGGAGAAAATCTCCTTCTCCACCCAGTAGGAGTGCTGAGGCAGAAGAAAGAAATCCTGACAACAACACATCAGATAGCCACTCTTCTGATGAGGATTTTGCAGCCTTCACAAGGCAGTTCCAAAGATTCATGAAGAAGAAGAAGTGGAAAACCAGACCTTCTACATCCTTTTCCAAGGATGAGTACTACAAGAAAAGGAAGACTCCCAAGGAGGACAGGTATGCTTCTAAACCTAGTAAACAATATAATTCTAAGATTGTGTGCTATTGTTGCAACAGGCAAGGACATGTCATAGCTGACTGTCCTGACAAAAGGAAGGAGTCAAAAGACAAGAAGAAACAACAAGTAAAAGGCAAGAAGGAAAAATCCCTTGTTGCCCAGAAGCAGAAGAGCTGGACAAATTCTTCATCATCTGAATCAGGAGAAGAAGAAGATGCTGAAGCATATGTTTGGCTATTCTCAACTGAAGATGATTCTAAGGAGTTAGATTTCCTACAAATGCTGGACTCCATAAATGGAGTGGAAGAATATTGCTATAGAGGGCTGATGGCCCTATCAGAAAATGATCAATGTCAGGATCAGGCTGGTCCTAGTAAGGTATACATTTCTCCCTTAGATTCTGATTATTTTACTAGATCAGAATCAGTAGCATCAACTTAAAGAGAAGGGGATGGTTCTTATTCTGAGGGGGATGTACATCAACTCATTAATGAGTATGGTGGGTTGTTGCATGCTCTGAAGAAGAGCAAGTTTCTTGTTAAAGAGCAGACCAAGGAGATTGAGTCTCTTAAGCTGGCTGCAGCAGATTCAGCAAAGCTGTTGGATCTATAATTGAATGAGGTTGCCAAACTGAAAAACATTACTGTTATTCAGATGGGCACAATCTCTTTCAAGGAGAATCATATCAAGAAACTGGAGGCAAAACTTCAGCAAGAAAGAGAGCTAGTGGCTAAATTCTCCAAGCCAAAATCTATCTTACCCTTAATAGACAATTTCATTTCACAAAAAGGGAAGACTGGTCTAGGTTTTAAGGGAAAAACTAGGGCCACCAATTCACATAGAAAAGGTAAGGCCTAGTTCAGCCTCTAGCTGCAAAACCCCCTATCTTCTTTAGGAAGGTGATGAATCCTACAAATAGGTATGATCATGACACTACTCATGGTCACTGTGAGTATTAAAATCTCATGGGCAAGGGTGTAAATGCCAATAGGCCCCTCTATAGGCATGCCCATCATGTACAAGAGAAATTCTTGAAGTTTGCTGCTCCAAGCACCAACACTTAACAAGACTGCTGGCAACAAAGTAGTAAAGTCTGTACCTAAGAGAAGGTATAATAGATTTGAGTGTTGGTGTTGTGGCAAGGTGGGCCACTTTGCCATTGATTGCTGGTTTAACACAAGTGTTAAAATCAAGAGTAGTTTTCCTGTAAGAACAGCTGCAGGATTACAAACTAACAAGGACCTAGGACCCAATAACAAATTGGGTTCTAAGGGTAAGTGATTCTTTATTTGATGTAGGTGAATCCAAGTGACAATACCCCTATATGGTACTTGGATAGTGGTTGTTCCAAGCACATGACTGGAATAAGAAGAATGTTGAGGGACTATGTACCCATAGAGAATGGACCCAAAGTAATCTTTGGTGGATCAGAAAAAGGAATCATTAAAGGATTTGGTAACATCTCTAGTGATTCAATTACTATCACTAAAGTGGATTATGTGAAGGGTCTAAAACATAACCTGATTAGCATAAGTCAACTTAGTGATCTAGGTTATGACATCTCTTTTCTCAAAGGGGAGTGCCAAATAAGAAGGTCAAGTGATCAAGAGATCATTTTGACTGGCACTAGGAAAGGAATTGTGTATTGCCTTAACCTAGATTGTGAGTTTAACAACTCATCCATTTGTCTAGTAGCAGAAGAAAAAGCATCTATGTGTGCCAAATGGCACAAGAGGCTTGTTCATCTGAACTATAAGTCTATAGGATAGCTGTTCAGCATGGGGTTAGTGAGGAATGGTCCTCAAGTCAAGTGTATTAAAGAGGGTGTGTGTTCAGCTTGCCAAAAGGGCAAGCAGACTAAATCCTCTTTCCAGGCACTTAATATCAAAGATTCAATGAGATGTTTATATCTCTTACATATGGACTTGATTGGTCCTATGCCAGTTCACGGTCTTAGTAGGAAAGTATACACACTAGTTATTGGGGATGACTATTCTAAATATACATCGGTTTTCTTCTTGAGGCAAAAATCTGAAACCCACCCTATTTTTTAGACTTTTGTTAGACAAATTCAGAATGAATATAATAGTTCAGTGGTCAAAATCAGAAGTGACCATAGAACTGAATTTCAGTCTGAATGTATGAAAAAATTCTATGAAGAACTTAGGATTCATCAGGAATTCTCTTCACCTAGAACTCCTCAGCAAAATTATGTTGCTGAAAGAAAGAATAGGACTCTAATTGAGGCCAGTATAACACTACTAAATGACACTACTCTCCCTGAATACTTCTGGGCTGAGGCAATAAATACTGCATGTCATGTGCTCAATAGAGCCTCCATCAATAAGAAACACAAGATGACTCCCTACCAGATTTTGAAAGGCAAAAAACCAAACATATCTTACCTCAGAATCTTTGGCAGCAAGTGTTTTGTTCTAGTTAATGGTAAGCACTACCAAACAAAGTTTGCTGCCAAATCTCTAGAAGGGATATTTGTTGGGTACAATAACCAAAGTAGGGCATACAGAATCTACAACTTGACTACCCAAGTTGTAGAAGAATTTGTTCATGTTGTATTTGATGAGTCAAAGTTTATTAATAGTGAATTGTCTAGTTCTTCAGTTAGTTCTACAGATCTAACAAACAGGCTGGACAAGCTGACCATCAATGAAGAAGTTCATGCCAGGCTGGATGAAGAAAGAGATGTCAGCTATCTAGGGGGAGAACAAGTCCCACTGGATGAAGCAGATAATGTGGGGCATCAAGTTGAAGAAACTGAAGAAAGCCATAATGTTGACAGATTTCCTCCAGCAAAAAGACAATTGAAGGATCATCCAGCTCACCAAATCATTGGTGATGCAAGTCAAGGGGTTCTAACTAGGAGCAAGAGCATGAACACAGTTCTATGTTCTAGCTTCCTGTCTCAAATAGAACCCAGGAAGATTGAAGAAGTAATGCAAGACTCCAACTGGATTGATGTTATGCAAGAAGAGCTCAATAAGTTTAGAAGATGTAAAGTCTATGAACTGGTGCCTAAACCTAAGGATAACAACATAATAGGAACTAAGTGGATCTACAGGAACAAGCTTGATGAGAATGGCACCATAGTCAAGAACAAGGCCAGACTGGTAGCAAAAGGCTACAGGCAAGAGGAAGGTATTGAATTTGATCAAACCTTTGCTCTAGTGGCAAAGCTGGAGGCTATAAGGCTATTTTTTGCCTATGCTGCCTATCAAGGGTTCAAGGTATACCAGATGGATGTGAAATCATCATTTCTGAATGGGGATTTAAAAGAGGAAGTCTATGTTGAACAACCCTCAGATTTTGTAGATTCTCATTTTCCTGATTATGTATATAGGCTTAGGAAAGCTCTATATGGTTTGAAACAAGCTCCAAGGGCTTGGAATGAGACCTTGTCTGCTTTCCTTATTGAGAATAAATTCTCTAAAGGAAAAATAGACAAAACTCTATTCTATAGGGAATCTAAAGGCAAGATAATACTAGTCCAGATATATGTGGATGACATTATCTTTGGTTCTACTGAAAACAACCTTTGTAGAAAGTTTGCCAAACTTATGCAAGGGAAGTTTGAGATGAGCAGTATGGGTGAGTTGAAGTTCTTCTTGGGACTTCAAGTTAGACAAACTGATAGTGTTATGTCCATATCTCAGTCTAAGTTCACCATGGAGTTGATTAATAAGTATGGTATGGACTCAGCTTCTACCATGAAAACTCCAATGGGAACAAGTATGCCTATAGGCAAAGATGAGGCAGGGAAACCTATTGATGAGTCTTTGTATAAAGGGATAATTGGCTCCCTACTTTACTTGACTGCTAGTAAACCTGTCATCATTTATGCAACATGTGTCTGTTCTAGGTACCAAGCTTGCCCAAAGGAATCTCATTATACTGTAGTTAAGAGAATATTTAGATATCTTAAGGGCACACCTAATCGAGGCCTTTAGTACCCTAAGAATAGAGATTTCATTCTAACTGGTTTCTCAGATGCAGACTTTGCTGGATGCAAAGAAGACAGGAAGAGTACTACAGGAACTTGTCAATTCCTTGGGGGGAGGCTGGTGTCATGGAGCAGCGAGAAGCAAATAGTGTAGCTATATCAACAGCTGAATCAGAATATATAGTTGCAGGTAGTTGCTGTGCACAATTGATGTGGATAAAACATCAACTTGAAGACTATGACATCCAGGTAAGTAGAATTCCACTGTTTTGTGATTCTACGAGTGTTATTTCTATTGCTAAGAATCCTGTATCACACGGTAGGACCAAGCATATAGAAATTAAGTTTCATTTCATCAGAGACAAGTAGAGAAGGAAAATAATAGCCTAGAGTTTGTGAAAATAGATAATCAAATAGCTGATATTTTTACAAAACCTCTGGATGAAACTAAATTCAATTATTTTAAAATTTAATTAGGTATGTTGAACCTAGAATAGGTTAGCACAAGCTTCCTTAAGTAGCATATGTAATCACCAAATTTCTCTGGAAATTTGTCTAAGTACAAAGTTTTGGTCGACACAAGCAAGTTGTGTCGACACACTCAGTATGTTGTGTCGACACAGAAAAAGGATGTGTCGACACAGAAACAGTATCTGTGTAGACAGAAGAACTGGTGTCGACACAACTCTGTCGAGACTTAAATGGCCTGTGTCGACACAGACACAAGTGTGTCGACACTGACACAAGTATGTCGACACATAAATGTGTCGACTTAATATAAGTATTGTCGACTCAGACATTAGTATGTCGACACATAGTCGTGTCGACTTAAACTAAGTATTGTCGAGACCTAGGTCATTTCTGACGACACGTATGCTAATTTGTCGACTAAGGCCCGTCTTTTGACCTGCCCTTGACACTAATACTATAAATAGGTGAAGCCAAAATCTGGTTGACTACGCTTTCAGAATTCTTGGCTCTACACCTTTTTTCGACAAAGACCTTCTCTTCTTTTCTCTCTCATCTCTCTCGTCGATGGCGCCTCATCAAGATGACAAAGTCAATGAAGGATATGAGCTGGTTCATGAAGGGTTCACGACAGCTTTAGAAGAAATTCAGGGTGTAATTGCCCTAATTTCTGAGAATGGTTTGGAGTACTTTATATCTGAACCAACCAAGATTTGGAAGAAGGAAGTTTTGGAATTCTATTCAACAGCAAGCGGGGATACAGAAGGGAATAAGATCAAAGCAACAGTTCAGGATTCCCAAATGAAACTTACATTGAAGACAATTAGGAAATCTCTTCAGCTTCCTTTGGTTAAGGATACAGATGAAATAACTCCATCCCTGACTACAGAAGCATTAAGTTGGTGTGGGCTGAGCCCTAATATCAAGGTTGGATACCATAACTCAGAAAGGGATGAATTCACAAGGGAAGTTTTTGTCTGAAATAGTTGGGAAGGTGATATTATATAAGACTGGTGGACATGATCGAATTTCAGTCCACATGTTCAATCTGATGACACGGATCATATTCAAAGTGAAAACTGACTGGGCAGCAGTAATGTTTGACAAGATCTAAGAAGGAGTGAAGAAACTAAACCTGGGAAGGATCCTAAGTTTATGTTTATCTTCAGTAATACCAGATGTTTTGAAACAAGTGGCTGGATCCAAAATCAATCACATGAGGAGAATGGATGTGATAATTCTGTCAAGGTGGGATAGGGTTCTGACCAAGGAAGTCACTACTCCTCAGAAATAAACTAAGAAAGATAAAAAACAGAAGAAAGTTGTTTAACAAGCAGAATCATCTAGTGATTCTAAAGAGGAAGTAGTCTTCAGCTTAGATGAAGACCAGCAACCAAAAGAAGCCCAAGATCAAGTAGTGGACAGTGAGCCCCAAGAACAACAGATAGGCTCCACTCTAGGGGGAGAAAATACTAACAAACTGAGCTGCCTGCCGAAGGGGGAGGCATTGTGGAAGTTGCCCTTGAGAGTGAATTTGCTGCAGATACTGTCATGAACATAGTATCTGAAATCAATAATGCAACACAAGAAAATGTTGAGACAGAAGCTCAAGATGAGCCAGTAAGTATCTCCTCAATAATTTGGTGGTATCTAGTGGTATTCTCCTCAACAATGTTCTGGGAGAAACTTTTATTTTAAAAGTTAATCTTGTTCCTCCTGTACAGATACAGTAGGAGTTCATTATGGAGGAGCTATTCCATGATCCACCTGCAGTAAGGACTAGGGGGAGGAACAAATCAAAGAAAAAGATTTACCAAGGACTGAGGGGGAGCTGTATCAGCATGCCCCAACTGATCAGGACATAGTTGATATACAAAGTACATCTTAAACTTCTGATGATGAAGAAGCCTCAATGGCTAAGAAAAGAAAAATAGTTGCCTTAAGGAAAAAGAGTTCTGGCTACAAAAAGGCCTTGCAAACAGCCACAACACCACCTGCTCCAAGCATGGACTTCAGTTCTCTACTGCTCCAAATGTAAATTAAGTTGGATAAGTAAAGACAATCTCTGGAGAAATATGTGGATGAAACTCACAAGGAGTTGTAATTCCAATTGGCTCAGGATATCAAGTCTATTAGATTTGAAGTTAATCAAAATAAAAAGGAAATAACGGATTTCTTCCATAAGGGAGGTAATGCTGTGGTATTCCTGGCCAAACAACAGCAGGATCTAAAAGTACAAGTGGAAGATATTGCAGTAAAGCAGGGTTATGTACTAGAGAATCAACTAAGAATGAATGAGAATCTTAAAGATTCACACCATGCTATCTTGACAAAAATTGATGATCTAACAACTTCTATCAAAGCTGAAGTCTCAAAGCAGATCAAGGAAGATATAGCTGCTATTCAAGCCACATTTCAAGCCTCACAGAAGAATATATCTGATTTCTTGACAAAATTCAGAGATTATTATAAAGAAGAAACTGCTTATGTTATTAATCAAGTCAAATTTCAAAAAGATGATCTGAGGGATCATATTGATAGAGAAGTCATAAAGGGGGAGAGAGTAGTAGTCAAAGCCTGCTCTGATCATGCTAAATTGATATCAAATAGCATCAGAGAAACTCTTGGATATCCTCCCCTATGTGATGATGAAAATGTAGCTGAGTCTGGAATACAACCTGATCATACTGAAGGAGATAGGCCTGAATTTGCTCAGGTGATTTACCCACCAGCAGATTTTGAAATGATTCAAGAGAAAGTTCAGAAAATGTATAGTCCTCCACTAGAGACATACAATGTTATTTTGGAGAAAGTAGAATTGTAAGAAGCTGTCATAGAAACTAAGAAGGAAGCTCAGCTATCCAAGAAGAGGTTTAGAAAACAGGCTGAGTTGAAGCCAGACTTTGAGTAATGGAGTCCTACTTCCAGAAACATTATACTGACTGCCTGGAAAGCTGTGAAGGATAAAACCCATGATATGGGTAAATGGTATTCAGAGCAGGAATGGAATAAGTATCAGGCTGGTTAGGAAGCCATTCTTCAACACAGAAGAAGTGCTAAGGCTGGGAAGCTACCTGCTAATGCTCAGGAGCCAAGCAAGTACTTCCTAAAGTCATTTCACTATTTTGAAAGGAAGAGAATAAAGGCTGAAGAACAAAAGAAAAAAGCTCTGAAAGGAAAGAAGCCTACTGATGATACTGAACCTCCTTTGCAGTCTAAGATCAAGTCTGGAAAAGGCATTGTAATTAAGGAGCCTAGTCAGTAATAGGATAGCTAGGCTTATGTAAAAGAACAATGTAATATTTTGTTTTTTGTTCTAAAAGAAAATCTTGTAAAAATATCATTTTTCTGAATTAAATGAAATCAGTTTTAGTATTAATTTTTGTTGTTTACAATGATTATATTTTAACCTGCTGTGAAATTGATGTACATCTATTTCTATTATGTTTTATTATGAGAGATGTATATCTTTGACTAAGGATTATGACTTCTCCAAATAGGGGGAGATTGTTGGGTACATTGAAAAATATGTACAAGATTTGGAGAAGCCTCATCTTAGTCAATGATATGCATCAATTTGTATTTGATAGATGTTTGAGTTACATTGTGCAGGTCAAGAATTTGAAGAAAATTTTCTAAGTACAAGTGTCGACACTTGTGAAGAAGTTGTGTCGACACCCAAGCTAAGTCGACACTTATGAAGGAGTTGTGTAGACACCCAAGCTAAGTCGACACTTATGAAGAAGTTGTGTCGACACTCAAACTGAGTCGACACCTAAAGAATCAGCTGTGTCGACACCCAGAATTTTGTCGACGCCTGAGGTAGAATTTGTGTCAACACCTAATACAGGAGATGTGTCGACACCAAGGAGCTATGTCTACACTGGAAGCAGTTGTGTCGACACACTGGACTTGTGTCGACACATCAACTCTCAAAGTGCTGTGTCGAGATCAGAAGCAATTGTGTCGACACACAGGACTTGTGTCGACACACACTCAACGCCATCTGGACACACTTAATGCTGTCGACACACACTCAATATCGTCTGTCGGCAACAGCTATGTCAAGACCAAAAGGACTTGTGTCGACACACACTCAACGCCGTCTTCCATACACTCAACGACATCTGTCTGCAACAGTTATGTCGAGAACATGAAGACTTGTGTTGACACACTGGACTTGTGTCGACACTTAAAACAGAAGAAGTGTCGAGTAGCAGAAGATTGACTGAGTAGACACATTGAATGTTGTGTCGACATCATGAAGACTTGTGTCGATACTTAGCCTATATGTGTCGACACATGTGAAGCAGTTTGTAGAGTGGAATGTGCTGAGTTGGAAAGTCTTTGACGAATCAACTGACTTGACTGATTACTCGACAGCTGTCATAACCAACCGGTCTGACACCTCTGTCAGAACTGTCAGAAGGTTGTTACAAACCGGATCAGCCGGTAACCATTGGGAAACTCTATATAATAGTCATATCTGTGAAAAAAACACAACATAAGAAGAAGAAGAACAACACTAGAGAATTCTTCAACAAGAATAGGGAAAACCCTTACGAAGGCAGATCCAGAGCTGTCTGCAAGAAAGATTCAGAATTCATTCTGAATTTAAGGAAAAAGCTGACTGAAGATCATCTTCTACATCAAGTAAAGATCCACCTTATTTTGTTCTATCAAGAAGCTTTGAAAAGCTAAGTCAGGTTGGATCAGAAGGGTCAGTTCATTCAAGAACTGATCAAGAAGGATACACCAATAGAGAAATCTAGCTAGTGAATTTTCAGTATCTTTATATCATTCAATTTATTGTAGGATCTATTGTTAGATCTGAGTTGTAAGCTTGAAATTATAAAGGCTGAGGTAGGGCTGAGAGCCTGAGGTGTAGGACTTGTGAAAAGTCTGAGTTGTAAGCCTAGTGATAAAGGCTGAGCTAGGGCTGAGGCCTGAGGTAGGATTCTTGGAAATAGTCTGAGGTAGGACTTGTTTAAGTCTGAGCTGTAGGAACCATTCTGGTTCTGAGTTGTAAGATCTGCAGATCCGAGCCAGTGGAAGGAAGTTAGGTTGAATCCAGTTATCTACTGGATAGGCGAAGGGAGAAAGTGGATGTACCCATACCTTAGGAAACCACTATAAATATGGTGCATGCTGTGCTGTGAATTGTGGTCAGTGCTTTGAATTATCTGTGCAGAATTTAATCTAGTTGTTTGCCAATAAAAATTATTTAAAAAGTTTAGAACCTATTCACCCCCCCCCCTTTAGGTGTGTAGGCTCTTGAAATCAAGTCTTTCATGGGGAGTCGACCTTATAGCAACACGCTTAGGCAGCATCCTAATAATACATTGAATGACTAATCAAAACCTAGCTTAACGCTAGCACTATACACACTTAGTTCAGACCATGAATGAATACTTGCACTTGCTGCTAACTTGCTCTGGGATTTTCATAATGATGTTATGCTTAAACATAGGATAATATACCATCATCCTATGACTCATGTGCGTAAACTATGAATAAATGAATTCTTATTCTTTTTGTTTTAAATCCATGTGTGTACATATGTCATCATGCAGATCTTGGCTTGGCACGTGTGCGAATGGTATGTTATGTCATGCATGTTGTGATATGCAGTATAATAAGGCCTTAATGCATGTTATGAGTGACGTATACATGAAATACTAAGCATCCCATACTACATAATATCTCATGTAATGAATGCAAAATCTAATGGGCATTCATGTGATGATTGTTATGCATCTCATACTACATAACAGTCACATATTGCTTCCTATGAGGATCCATATATAAACACATATGATGCATCTCATACTACATAATATGCCCCGTGTACTTCTTATCATGCTTATGAGTGTATTGTTCATGCTTTGGCCTAGACGTACTGATGACACATTAGTGTGTGTAGGAAATGAAACATGACCACTAAACTTATATCTCGAATACCAACTCTCACAACCCGTATTTTCTCAACATAAAACATTATATCAGAGTAAGATAAAACACATGTCGTGATGCCCGGCGTGCAGTGGATAACTGCAGACGCTAAGGCAAGAACCTACTCATAACACTTTTCAAAGCATTCTCGAGTTTATCTTGAAGAAAACACATTTTCATAGTTAAGTTTGATGACTGTATCCCTTGACTTAGTTGATCAACAAGTCCACAAATAAATATATATATACGCTGCGGAAAATACTTTACTTAATTCAAATATTATCCTACATGAATAGAAGCATCACAAAAGGGCAATTCATGGTAATGCATACTTCTAAATTTATTTTAAGTATGAAAAGAGTTTTTATGTTTGTTAAATATAATGTTATTTGATTTAAAAGGTTCCATGAGTATGACAATAGTATAATTGTACTTTTTATAACTTAGAAATAACTACATGCAATCCTAATATAAAGCCTTCCTAGAGAGCAAGTAAAACCAACAAATCATCTAAAAAGAGACTTAGTAGCTAGCAAGTAACATAACATTCAACAAATCTCTGGTGGGCATCAACAACCTGACACGAACCCAACAAAAGGCATATATGTCTGAACTAAAAACAAGTAACAAAACTACCTCACAGCGGTGAGGAAAAGACAACTGCAATAGCTACAGGACACCAGCAACTACCAACCCTAGCCGCTCAATCAGTTATAGCTCCGATCTTGAGGCATTCAAAAGAAAAGAATACCTCAACAAGAAAATACAAGTGGAAAACAAAGATTATTAGAAGCAATAATCAAAAGAGACAAAGGGGCACCAACCCAAATACAAGGAAAAACTATCCAAATACATCAAATAATACATAACATAATAAGCAAGAAAGAGTTCTCAATGGTATAAGTAAGAGAAGTTGCACCAAGTGCGAAATGAAACCATGCTTCGATAAGATCTGCAAGTGTAGGCATAATAACATATGTTTATATAATAAGGAAGAGACTAAACAGCTCCAAACATGTGAATCATTAACACTTGGCAAAAACGGTACTGAGGCGGTAGCACTTTGTCCAACACGAACCATCAGATCAAACATCTCAAAAAGGCACAGGGGTGGTGGCCACAATGTCCAACTCAACCCAATAGGCCAAATATCTCAAAGAGTTACTTTGGTGGTGGCCAAAATGTCCAACACAACCCAAACGTTCAAACACCTCAAAAAGGTACTATGGTCGTGGCCACAATGTCAAACACAACCCAACAGTCCATAAGAAAACAAACAACCCACCAAGTGTAATGATTCACAAAATCAGCATCAAGTTGGTGGTCTTTTATCCACTGCCAACCTAGCCACAACCAAACATCCATAACACCAATAAACCCGAGCTCATCATCAAAATCCCTCAACAACAAGGAGGAAAGAAAATCCCAAAAAACTAATCTAAGTCTATACTCGACGAATTAACCTCATTCGGCGAGAAAAATCCTAAGTCCACACCCATTCATCAAGTATACCCGACGAATCGGCTTGCTCTTACCTCGATACTCGATGAATCAGCACAAACCTTCTAAGTCCACGAGGAATTCGTCAATAATCCCTGACGAATATCCTTTACATCAAGACGAAACTCGACGAAAAACACTTCGCTCAACGCCAAATCTTAACTCAACGAATTTCACTTCACTCGGCGCCTAGCTGAGTTCACTCAATGCACTCGACTCCTATCTGAGTTTACACAATGCACACGATGTCAGAGACCACTTTACTCAAACACTCGACGCCAAGACTCTTATACTTATAGTACTCGATGCCAAAACCATTACACTCAACGCACTAAACGGCAAAGCACTACTCGATGAGAAGGACTTAACTTCTCATAAATACTCGACACTCTCGACGATAAGGGATCATCACTCGACGCTCTCAACGCCAAAGGCTCTGTAAGAACCTCGCCTTCCGATAATTGTTCACGATCGAGGGGAAGTTCTTATGCTAGGGGCAATTGCCATATAATGGTATTAACACTTAATCTATCCTCCATAATATGCCATTTGTCCCTTAAGGCGAGTACTCATTACAACATAGTTTTCCAACTATAAATAGAAGACAAAAGAAAAGAAACCTAGCTATATATATATATATATATACAAAAGATGATTAGGATCAGAATAAGAGTACAACCGAGTCCTGGGCCAAACATGCCCGGCTGAGACTAGTACAAAATGTCTCGGGTAAATAAAGACCATCACAAAAGAGGGACTAAGCGGCATACCGCTTTAGTTAAAAAAAGGGAGCTAAGCAAAATTAACTATGGCGATAGAGTGCCTTAGTAAAAAAAATGGGGCTACTTGGCACCCAAACTACATACTACAAGGGCTTATAACCAGGAGAGGGCTATGTTGTACAGGCAACTACTTACTTCTCTTACGACCTCCTCTGCTACGGGTACTGGATCAGGGATAGGGTCCATGACTGTAGGTATCTCCATGTCCACTTCCAGGATTCCCTGCAAGGGTTGGAACTGAGGCTGGATGGGGTACTGCGGGGCTTACTGATGATGGGGAACTTGGATGGTTTTATAGAAAACCATTAGTCATAAAGACTAGGTCGGATTACCTCTTTTTCCTCAGCACATACAAAATCTGATTTTAAAGTATTTAGTAGAAACATTTTTGATATGATTAGTTTTTATAAGTTGAAAGACAAGTAAGAAAGGAGAGAGGGAAAACGTAAATAACTCAGCTTATAAGAGTGCCCATACATCCTTATAAGTTGAGGATCTTTGTTTCAATTCATTTAAAAAAGTAAGTACAGGGCAGATATAGTTTTAAAGCTATAACTTAACTTATATGAATGCCCATACAAGCATATAAATTAAGGGTCTCATAAATCCTTATTTTGCAAGAATATTTATGCAATTTGGGTTTTAAGTAACCTAAAGATGCAATGTATCTAGGTAATACTGATGTAATTAGTTAGATGAATTAATTCTAAGTCCTTACCCAGTCCACTTGTTAAGTGGATAGCTAACCACACAGGCCTTATCATCGTGGCGAATGATAACAGCGGATCGGACTTCTCCGCTCCTAGTTAGGTGCACACCACCACCGTAGGCCTTACGTACAACACTGGACCGTGTTTTGTACTCCATCGGTTGTTCGTAAAATACCATAGGGACAACGACCCAGACTAAGGGGATTTTTCCACCGAGACTTTAACCTCAAGACATATTGCCCCTTCAAAATCCAAAGAATCTAACATGCTAGTCTCTCCGACAGTGTGATGTACGGTAGAGTGGTTAGACCCGCCACATAGTTAATTAATTCAACCTAACAGATGCCTCGCACCAGGCTATATGGATTATTAATACATTTTGTTACTGGAATAGGATAAATTAAAATAAAGACATCCCTTACCGGAAAGCGATCTAGAGTTTACTTTAAAAATACTCATAGGGTGCTTGATTTAAATTACGTATTATCCAGGTAAGAATAAGGTTGGTGGTCGCACTAAGTACCATTATACACCACCTTCCTTTCGGGTGATACTGGCTCACCCCTAACTCCTTTCCTACGCACCAATTTGGTAATTTAAAGATAGGGCCCTTTTGAAGTATATAAAGTCGTACGTTTAGTCCTATCAGATAAGATTTACTGTTTCTAAGGAAAGAATACTATGAACTAATTGGAGCGAGTGTACAAAAATAGTTTAAGCATTTGCTATCGAATTTCTCGAAAGTGAGGAGAAGTAACTACTGAATATAGCAGATATTAATCGAAATACATTACAAGGCATTTAGCAATTCATAATGACTTCCTTCCCATTTTTAATCTTTTTGTACTAAGATAAATATGATGAACGAAGAGGTTTTAATTAAATAACGGTTCTTAGTGCGAGTAAATAAATTGGTAATAAAGGAGAGCATTTCTGATAAGCGATACGTTAGAAATCTTTCTTCCTACAAGGCATAAAGCCATGTATTCAAAATATCTATTTATTTAGTTATTTTGAAGAGGTTTTAATATAGGTAGAGAAATAGTTTAGGTATTTTTATAATTAGCATATTTGAAGTAAGGGGATTAGGATAACGTGGTCAAGGATAGAATAAAATGGTGGGCGTGGGTTTTGAAAATAGGTATAGGGTAATCCCTAGTTAATTTAAGTGTTTTGGTGGTCATGAGAGGGGTTTTTTACTTTTTTCAATTCATAGAATTTAAATAATAAAGGGGGAAACTTTGAAATAATATTCTGGGAGTTCTACCTAACCCCAGAAAACTTACCACATGTTTTTATAATTCGCAGACCGATCCATACAACTTTCATGTTGGTCAGTAGGTCTGGTTCAACTTCTAAGGTGCTTAATTTTGCGCTTGAAGGATTATGTATATGGGCTGCAAACAGCCAATATTTAAATTTTATTTTAAAACGGTTTAAAAGGTGGGGCGCGAATCTTGGCACAGATCCGACGCTCCAGAAACACGGAAGACGAAAATTGACTTTCTCCCACAGCGGATCCGCTATTCGATCCACTGTGTGGATCAGCCAATCATTGTCGAGGTTTATCCAATGGCAATGATTTCGTCTTCCTTGATCAACAATGGCTGAGATTGATCCCGGCTGGGCAAAGCTTACAATGCTTTGCCACCGCCGTCCGGCGATCGCCGGCTACTTGAGGTCCATTGGAAAGTTTCCAGGGGGCCAAGGCAGCACTTTGGCGATGGTGGGGTCGCCGGAAACTGCCGCCGCCGGCGGGACTCAAGTTGGATTTTTACTTGAAATCCGTCGTTGGACTATTATGCCAAAACAATGCCCAATCGGGCTCGTTTTTGATTCGTTTTTGTTTGCATAGATGAGGGGAAGAAGAAAGATGAGGAATCTGACCTCATAGGGATGAGCTTGCCGGGATCGTGGTCGGTTGTCCATGGATTTCACGGGTTGAGCAGGGGGGTTGCAGAGGGCTTCAGCTCGGTTTCTCTGCGCAGAGGGATAGCTGGTGGATTGTGTAAGCTAACTAAGTGGCTTTGGGCTCATCTTTATAGGACGGGGGTGAGCTTAGCTTTGAGCTTTTAACCTCACCATGGCCGGTCATGGCTATGGTGTAGGGGTCCTTTCCAGCCACCTTGCAACCTATAATGGTTCAGGATAAGCATGCTTAGGTGCTGGGTCAGCCTTCCTAAAGGGGAAGGGGGTTTAGGTTTAGGGGATTTGGTTTTACCTCTTTAGGCTGATCCTCTTAAGTTAGGTTTAGCTTATGTTTAGGCCTAATTTTTGTTGACTTTTGGGTTTGACCAAAATTAATATTTTGTTGGTAGGGTTGGCCATGGTCTTGGCTTGATGTGGGCTCAATTCTTTAGGTAAAAAGAGCAAGGGGAGGGTGTTTTGTGTCAAAACTACTAAGTGCACACCACTTAGCTTTAAGGGCTTTTCAAGGGGTGTGGTGCATGGTTTAGTGTGCCATTATGGGGTTTTATGGTCTTGGAGTGATGTGGGGAGGTTTGGGTGGGGTCAAGGGTTCAAAGGTGGTTATGTGCACATCTTCTCCTTTAAGAGTGTGGGGGTTCACCACTTGGCCCTTAGGTATACTTATGGGTCTACTCAAGTCAAGGGGGTGGGGGTGGGTCAAGTTAGTTTGTTTGGATATTTAAAACTTCTAGGTCGCCCATGTAACATGGGGATGTTACAAATCCAATAAACAAAAGAAAATTTTCGTCCCCGAAATTAAAGTGAAGTTCATGGGTTTTTAAAGAACAAGTACATAGGTTGTAAAAGATTGATATACGAGTTTTGCAGTTACCTGTTTGAAAAGGCTCTGTATATTGAAGTTTCATCGTGTCCTGTGGTTCCCAGTAAAATTTTTCTTGCCCATGGTTAGACCATAGGACTTTCACCAGCGAAATTTTCTTCTTCCGTAAGACTCGGGTTTCAGATTCTACTATCCGTATTGGGTCGAGACAGACTGATCTGTCGGTTGATACAGGCTTTGAGGGAGTAGAGATGAGTTGATTCTGATCCAGCAAGGATCGTCGAATTGACGATACGCGAAAGACGTCATTTAAGTTGGAAATTTCTGGAGAGAGCTCTATCCGGAAAGCTAGAGGTCCAATTCATTATAAGACAAAAAGGGTCTCATGTAGCGGGGGCTGAGCTTCCTGTGACTACGGATACGAGAGACTCCTCATACTTGCTTAATCTTCAAGAATACCTTATCTCCAACGTGGAACTCGATCATATGGTGCTTCCGATCATAGTATTTAGCCTGGCGGCTCTGGGCTTCCAGCATTCTTTCTCTGATCATTCTGATTGTCGTGTCAATGTCATCTATATACTGTACTCCTAATATTTGTCTGTATTCTTCTTGTAACCAGGATAGCGGAGTTCGACACCTTCTGTCGTATAAGGCTTCATAGGGGGTCATGCCTATACTTGATTGAAGGCTATTATTATAGGAAAACTCTATTAGCGGTAAGAGCTTTTCCCATGGCTCGTTATAGTCTATAATACATAACTGGAGTAGATCCTTCATGGTCCTGTTGGTTCGCTCCATTTGGTCTTCTGTTTGAGGGTGGAAGCCGGTACTGAAGGCTAGCTTCGAGCCTAAATAGGTTTGGACCATTTTCCACTCCTTGGAAGTGAATCGACCATCTCTATCGGATACGATTGTTTTGGGGACTCCATGATAACGAACAAATTGTTCTACGAAGCTCTTGATTAATTTACTTACTGGGGCTTCATTGTGTATCGGGATAAATCGAGCTACTTTAGTAAGACAATCTACTTTTAGCCATATCGAGTCATTCCAGGCCAGGGAGCGGGGCAGATCGTGTTCAAAGTCCCTCGAGATGTCTTTGAACTTCCATTTGGTTATTGGTAGGGATTGTAATAGACCACCTGGACTTTTACACTCAGCTTTAACCATCTGGCAGGACTGGCAGTGAGTCACAAAAGTGATGATATCTCTTTTAATTCCTGGCCAATATAGTATTTTTCTGAGTTCTACATACATTTTTGTGATTTCGGGGTGCACCGAGTACTTAGTGCAATGTGCCTCTCGCATGATTTCTTCCTTGATTGTTTTAATTACAGGGATATAAAGACGATTCTGGAAGTAAAGCAGACCTTCTTTTATAGAGTAGTCCTCCTGCTGTCCTTTAGAGAGAGCTAGTGTAACGCCCCGAAACTCAAAAGAGCAACGGGCTGCGCTTTGAGGCGAGTTTGTACCTTGGTAAGGGTCACACGGCTTGGGACACAGCTGTGTCCCAGGGCCGTGTCGTGCTCGGGATCGATGACTCACTGAGTGGTCGATAAAAATGTAGGAGTCGAGTGTCGAGACAGGGAACACGGCCTGAGACACGGGCATGTCAGAGGCCGTGTCCTGCTCGGGAAGTTTGCTAGTTTGTGCTGAGGGAGTTACACAGCCAGGGACACGGGCATGTCCCAGGGCGTGTCTTGCACACGGCATGTGACACGGGCGTGTCACATGGACGTGTCATGATCGGGACGTGTTTGGTCCCGTGTCGTTTGAGGCACACGACTCGTGACACAGGCATGTCACTTGAGACACGGGCGTGTTCCAAGCCGTGTCACAGGCCGTGTCATGGTCGGGATTTTCCCGAATGACGGCGAATGAGTTACATGGCCTTGGACACGGGCGTGTCGCAAGCCTTGTTCGGCCCAGGAAGTTCATTTTCAGGGCGAATCATGGCCATTCGTTTCCTTATTTGTGTATCTAACGATTCAGGCCTCTCCATCCGGGTTAAGG
Source organism: Platanthera zijinensis (assembly GCA_039513925.1). NCBI lineage: Eukaryota > Viridiplantae > Streptophyta > Magnoliopsida > Asparagales > Orchidaceae > Platanthera > Platanthera zijinensis. The sequence continues at coordinate 151,890,591 of CM077082.1, read as the reverse complement.
CCGGGATTGCGGGTTTAAACCCTCACTTTTCATTGGCCACTCTCTTTCTAAGTTCTAGAGAGAAGGGAGAGCAAGGAGGAATAAGGAGGGGAGATCCGGTCGCTGGAGGAGATTCGGAGCGCCAAATCGCAAACCGAGTCTAGATCTGCGGAGGCAAGATCATCGCGGTGCTTTTCATCTGTGTAGATTTCCATGACGCCGAAGAGGAATGCTAGGGTAACGATTCTCTACTTGAGCATGTGAAGCTTTTTCTTCTTTTGCATAGGGAAAACCCGCTCCTGCGAGTGTGCGGCGAGTTTGCGGTGTTCCTTGGGGTAGATATGTAAAGTCCCCCTTGTTTGCATTTAGAGTCTGAAATCGAGAAACGAACATAGGCATGGTGTGTGAAGCCAACCCGGACAAGTTGGTCTGGATCGTTGATGTTTTACTATGCATGTTTAGTCGGAGAAGACTCGGTGCCTTTGCTTGTTTTCGGGTTTCTACATGGTAGATTACAGTAGGAATCCTTGGGGATTAACCCCAAGGCGCACCCGGAAAACTGGGCGGAAACTCATTTCTGCCATATTGGCGGCCTGTGAGCCATCTTTGAACATAACTGGGTTATGTGATTGTATGAACGAATTTGGGATCCGGCGAAGTTTGACCCGCGCGCTTTTCTTAAGTTTGACAATGCGGTGTGAGCAACGGGCTTATGGAACTGGACCCGGGCTATGTGGTTTGGTGACAGATACCAGAAAGCAGGGACTGTCCATTGACATAGTTGTGCGAGTCTTAGGCTTATTCCGGACAGACTTTATTGCTCACGAGATTCGATGTCACAACCCGCATTTTCTCCGAATTTAAGAATTATCAGAGTATGAGAAAACACGCGTCATGATGCCACGTCAAGCATGGGATAACTGTTGACGCTCAGGCACAACCATCTACTTTACTTTATGAAAGAAATTCATGAGTTTAATGACAAGAAAATCAGTTATATTTTAGTGGCCGTATCCCTCGGCTCGGTGGATCACCTAGTCCACAGTTTAAAACTATACTTATGCGCTGCGGAAAAATACTTTATTCAGGTTTGACATCCTAAAGAGTGCATGAGTGCCCCAAGAGGACAGCTTATGATATGCAAGACTCTACATTTAATTTATATTATATATAAGAAAATGATCTTTATACGTTGTTTGGAAAATAGTGATTTAGTTTTATAAAACATGCAGATCATGATCTATACTTATAGTAATAGTTGTATTTTTAAAATAACTAGCAACCTATCATAAATCCTCCCCAGAGCAAGTAGACTATCTCCAGAAAATGGTAGCAACAAAAGTAATATATCTAGTACAAAGGTAAAAACTACCCGTGGGCGCCAACAACCTGACACGAACCCACTGGCAAACATGTATGTCTGTAAGAAAAGTGCAGAAAACTACCTCACTAAACAAAACCAGAAGGATCTCCAAAGTTCAAGAGACCACTAGCAACACCACCACAACCTAACCACCAAACTGGCTACTGCCCAGAACCTGAGGCATTCAAAAAGAAGAAAGAATACCTCAGCAAGCAAAACAAGGAAAAACTGCATGAAAGTGTCAACTAGAGGATAAATGAAAGAGGAAAACACGCAGCAGTAAAAGTCACAACTGCCCAAAGCAAGACTAAAAGAAATGCACTACGTGCGAGGAAACAGCATCAACCTGCCCAGAAACTACATCATGCAGAGTCTCCTAAGCTACCAAGAGCCCAAAGTGCTGCAATCTACTAAGGAAAAAACATCTAACACCCTAAGCTGTGGGAGACGGTAGTAGAAAAAACAAACAACATGAATCCGGGTTGGATGCAAACTCAGTCCCCCAACCACCATTTTAGAGCCAACAAGCTCAAGGGTCTACATGTGAAAGCACTAGGGACCTTCCACCCCCTTGCCCAGCCCGTACCTGGTGCAAGATAGAAGAAAAGGGTGGCCACAGCTAAATTACACAACACCTCCCCCATGAAGAGCTTCAAACCACCACAATTTACCACGACCCACGATTCGGCCTTTAGAAAGGTAAAACATGGTCGACAAAGAACCTCAGAAAACAAAGAAAATCAAGGAACTCACTCGGGAGCGAAAATCAAGGTAGGGAAAAAGTGTTGAAATGACTCAACATGGCTTGGCGTTTAGTGGGACCCACTCAACGCCTAACCAGACCTTGGCGCTGAGTGAGTCAGCCTCACTCAGTGCCAGAACAGCCATGGCGTTAAGTGAGGTTCACTCACTCAACGCCCCCCAGAAGAACTACTCTGGCGTTGAGTGAGCTGGCCTCACTCAACGCCATAACAGTCATGGCGTTGAGTGAGGTTCACTCACTCAATGCCTCCCGCAAGAATTCTCTGGCGTTGAGTGAACTAACCTCACTCAACGCCAAAACAGCGATGGCGTTGAGTGAGGTACACTCACTCAATGCCATGGTACCTAACCACAAACAGAGAAAGTGGCATTGAGTGAGCTGGCCTCACTCAATGCCAAAATAGCAATGGCGTTGAGTGAAGCTCACTCACTCAATGCCCTTACACTTTGCCACAAAATAAAACTGTGGCGTTGAGTGAGTCCACCTCACTCAACACCAAAACAGCAATGGCGTTGAGTGAGGTTCACTCCCTCAATGCCCTGGCACTTAACCGCAATAAGGCAAATCTACGGCATTGAGTGAGCTGACCTCACTCAATGCCAAAACAGCAATGGCGTTGAGTGAGGTCGTCTCACTCAACGCCAGAAGTCCTGGCCGCAACGAAGGGCTGTGGCATTGAGTGAGTCTACCTCACTCAACGCTAAAGCAAAAATGGCGTTGAGTGAGGTTCACTCACTCAACGCCACAGGACTTGGCTGCAAACTTGCCTACGGCGTTGAGTGAGGAAACCGCACTCAACGCCAAACCAGAAATGGCGTTGAGTGAGGTCAACTCACTCAACGCCAAAGTACTTAGCCTCATAAAAGGCTATGGCGTTGAGTGAGCACAGCTCACTCAACGCCAAAGTACTTGGTTGTACAGAAGCGACAGTGTTGAGTGAGTCCACCTCACTCAACGCCAAAACCGAAATGGCGTTGAGTGAGGTCGACTCACTCAACGCCAAAACACTTATATTCTCAAAAAACTGCGGCGTTGAGTGAGCTTGCCTCACTCAACGCCAAAATGGAAATGTCGTTGAGTGAGGTCGACTCACTCAACGCAAAAGTACTTAGCCGCTAGTAGGGGCTGCGACGTTGAGTGAGTCCACCTCACTCAACGCCCTAGTACTTAGCAAAATTCTGTCTGGCTACAGCTGCGGCGTTGAGTGTATGCACCACACTCAACGTCGGCCAGACAGAATCCAAAAAAAAGCTCTTTCCAACAAACACAGCAGGCACCCCCTCCTCTCTCTCTATCTCGGCTTCACCCGCAAGCCACCAACCAGACAGCAATCTGGAGTTTAACTGATGGCATTACGCCGGCGGGTTGAGCACCAACAGCACAAAGAAGGGGGCTCATAGGAGAATCTAAGCCCTAAATTCAGCAAGATAAAAGAGAACATGCTTGGCTTCTACCCTAGGGCTAACCGGGAATTTTCAGAAGTACAAGAGAATAACAAGGGCAAGGGCAAGAATACCACTTGCCTTGATTTCCGGCGAAGCTTGGACGGCTTTCCCTCCTCTTCACTTGGCACTAGCAGCAGCAGCACCTAAAAGCACACTCCCATACTTTAATGGCGGAAAACCACAAGACCGAAATCCCAAATCTCCTAAAACTCCACGAAAATCGAATTTCTTACCGTCGAAACGTAGATCTGAGCGAGAGCAAGACAACGCCGCTTTTGGAATTGAAATCCGTCCACGAACACTCCCGGAATCACCGTCTGAAAGCTAGGGCTAACCGTCGTTCCGCCTCTGTTTTCCGCGAACAGGAGCAGACGGTTTTCTGTCTTGGGAAGAAGGAGGAGAGTGGCCTGCCAACTTCTTATTAAGGCTTTAAATAAGTCTTAACACGCCTAATCAGCCTAACCACTGCCTGAAAATGCTGATTCACTCAGCTAAAATCAAATTTCTAATTTGATTTTACTAATAGCACACCCAAAACAACGTGAAAACCGAACTACCTCGGAAATTCGACGAAATTCGCACCGTAGCTAAATACCCACTCTACAAACACAACGGCGAAGTCGAAATTAACTTTCGACGAACAAACTCGAGTTATACTCGCCTAAAGCCAAAACACAAGCATCCCCAAGAGGCCACACCGGGTCACCAAAAATGACTCGGCTTGTTAGGGAGACCTTGCCCATAGGCTACAAAATAGGTCACTCAGTTCTAAGGAGCTAAACCACACTCCACAAATGGCACAAGCCACGAAAATGCGTCACTGTAACGCCAAATGAGAATAAAATAGTCGCAGAAAAATCGGGGGCGTTACAGTCACTCCCCCTAAAAGAAAGTTTCGTCCCGAAACTTTACGCACAACACTTCTACTATAGAAGGAAAAAGTAACAAATAGGAGTTACAAGAAGGGAGACATACCGATCAACATCAAGGAAACAGGTGAGGGTAAGCTTTCCTCATGGCCGACTCTAGCTCCCAAGTCGCGCTCTCCAAATTCTGATTCCTCCAAAGAACTTTCACCATCGGAATGGACTTCTTTCGCAGCACCCATTCCTGAGTATCCAAAATACGGACTGGCACTTCAATAAAAGAGAGGTTGGGCTCCAACTGGGGCACAACGTCACAGACTTGCCCACAGCTGCGCACACACTTCCGTAATTGGCTTATATGGAAAACATTATGAACACCTGGGAAGTTTGCTGGCAAATCCAATCAATAAGCTGACACGCCAATCCGCTCCAAAATCTTAAACGGACCCATATACCTATGGTCCAATTTCCAATTCTTACCAAACCTCTTTACACCCACCATCGGGGAAACCTTAAGAAATATAAGGTCCCCTACAGAAAACTCCAAGGCAGACCTACGCCGATTGGCATTCTTCTCGTATCTCCCCTGAGCTATACGAAGCTTCTCACGAATAAGCTTCACTGCGACTTCCATCTACTCAAGAGCATTTGGACCCAACAAAGGCCTCTCACCAGCCTCAGCCCAAAACAACGGTGTTCTGCAGCGCCTCCCATACAAGGCTTCAAAAGGAGCCATCTGCAAGCTTTCCTGATAACTGTTGTTGTATGCAAATTCCATAAGTCGCAGCTGCTCATCCCACGCTCCACCATGGTCTAAAATGTAGCACCGGATCATATCCTCAACTATCTGGTTCACCCGCTCCGTCTGCCCATTGGTCTGCGGGTGGTAAGCAGTAGAATACCTCAGATCCGTACCCAAACCCTCCTGCAGACTCTGCCAAAAACGAGAAGTAAACCGGGAGTCTCGATCAGAAATGATACTCACAGGCACACCATGCAGTCGGATGACTTCATTCAAGTACAACTCCGCTATCTTCTTCATTGGGTAATCAATCTTATATGGCACGAAGTGAGCACACTTCATCAGTCTATCCACTATGACCCAAAAAGAATCAAATCCCCTCGGGGATCTCGGTAAGCCCGTGATGAAGTCCATAGATATACTTTCCCACTTCCAAGTCGGGATCTCTAACGAAGTCAACTTGCCACCAGGCCTTCCATGATCGGCCTTCACACGCTTGTAAGTGTGGCACTCCGCAACAAATCGGGTTATATCGCGTTTCATGCCATACAACCAGGCAATTTGCTTTAGGTCACGATACATCTTCGTAGATCCTGGATGGTAGGCAACGTTGGATCCATGAGCCTCTCTGCAAATCATACCTCTAATGTCCCCAACAGCGGGGATGCAAAATCTGCCGCGGTACTTCAAAGTACCTGCATCATCGATAGCAAAGTCTGGCAACTCCCCCTTCTCGGTCCTGGTGAATAAGTGCAGAAGATCCGGAACGTCCTTATTGTACAGTCTGGTCAAAGAAATCCAGGACGGCTCTGCCACTGATAAACTACTCTGCAAGCCACAGCATCCCACTGATATATCCATAAGGAGGAACTCCTCCACTAAACGACCGACGGTGAGATTAAAGATCTTTCCCGTCATTCGGCTCAAGGCGCCGGCCACCACATTTGCCTTGCCTGGATGATACTGGATCTCTACGCCATAATCGGCAACATACTCTAGCCACCGCCGCTGGAGCAGATTCAACTCCTTCTGCGTGAACACGTACTTCAGGCTCTTATGGTCGGTGAAGATCTTGCAATGAGCCCCATAAATTAGGTGTCTCCACAGCTTCAATGCATAAATAACTGCTGCGAACTCGAGGTCATGCGTAGGATAATTCTTCTCATGAGTCTTCAGTTGCCTTAACCCATAGGCAATCACTTTTCCAACCTGCATTAACACACAACCCAGACCTACATGCGAAGCATCCACGTAAACATCATAATCAACCTCTTCAGTAGGCAGGGTCAGAACGGGAGCAGTGCACAATCTCCTCTTTAACTCCAGGAAGGCTTCTTCGCACTTCTCGCTCCAATCAAAAACCATGTTCTTCTGAGTCAGCTTGGTCAAAGGTGCAGCTAGAGAAGAGAAACCCTCCACGAACCTCCTGTAGTAGCCAGCCAATCCTAGGAAACTCCTGATCTCCTTAGGCGTATTCGGCCTACTCCAATCCATCACTGCTGCGACCTTTTCTGGGTCGACCGAGATCCTATCCTTGTTCACCACGTGGCCTAGAAATGAAACCTGAGGCAACCAAAATTCGCACTTGCTCAGCTTGGTGAATAACTTGTGGTTCCTCAACTCCAATAGAACCAAGCGCAAATGCTGCTCATGCTCCTCAGCACTGCGAGAATAAACACTCACGTCATCAATGAAGACCACCACGAACTTGTCTAAGAAATCCTTGAACACCCGGTTCATCATATCCATGAAGGCTGATGGTGCATTGGTCAAACCAAACGACATCACCAAGAACTCAAAGTGTTCATGCCTCGATCTAAATACAGTCCGTGGAATATCTGCCACACGGATCCGGAGCTGATGATAGCCTGAACGAAGATCGATCTTGGAGAACACCGTGCTACCGCGCAACTTGTCAAATAATTCATCGATCCTCGGCAGAGGGTACCTGTTCTTAATTGTGTCTTTGTTCAACTCCCTATAGTCGATGCAAAGCCGCATTGACCCATCTTTTTTCTTCACAAACAGCACAGGAGCACCCCAAGGCGACGAACTCTGCCTGATAAATCCCTTTGCCAACAGCTCATCCAACTGGACTCGCAACTCCTCTAACTCACGAGGGGCCATCCGGTACGGTGCCTTAGCAATAGGACGCGTACCCGGCTCCAGATCGATCACAAACTCAACATCCCTCTCGGGAGGAAGGCCAGGAAGATCATCAGGAAAAACATCGGGGAAACTACGAACAACTGGAATCTCCTCCCAGCGCGGTACACTAACAGTGGTCCCAACCACCGAGACCAAACAAGCAAAACAATCCGAAAGAAACAGCTTTTGAGCACATACCGCAGAGATAACAGGAGAATTCTGGCATAGATCAGCATACACGCTTCCGGGCTGACCGTCGTCCCTGGTGAATTCCAAGCGCTTCCCTTTGCACTGAATGACTGCATCATACCTAGACAGCCAGTCCATGCCCAAAATAACATCGAAGTCCTCCAGATCAATCATCTTTAGGTCTGCCTTCATAAGGAAGTCCCCCAACAAAATACGGCAATCTAACATGCCCAAATCTGACAACACAGATTCACCAGAGGGGAACTTGACATGGAAGGTATCCCGAACTCGATCTAAAGTCAACCGATGTCGCTCCACAAAGGCTCTAGCCACGAACAAGTGGGTAGCGCCAGAGTTAAACAGAACACGCGTCCAGCGGTTCTTCACCTTAAATTTCCCTATAGGAGCATATAAAACTAAGGAACTACCACAATAATACTGCAAACATTCTAGAAAAATAAGAACAAAACCTTCAGGCTGGAAAGACAACTAACCTGAGATGACCTGAGTCGAAGCTTGAGCCTCCTCGGAAGAGATCACGTTCAGCTTTCCCTTGCCCTTGTCCACACACAGAGGTGGAGGTAATGCCTGTAGTGGAACTGCATGAAAAACAGGCTGGACCTGAGGACACCTAGACTTGATGTGTCCCTTCTGCCCACACTGAAAGCAGACTTTATCTTTGGACCAGCACTAGGCAGCATCATGCCCGGGTCGCTTGCAAACAGAACAGGATACATCTCTCCTAGGAGCACCCTAAATCGCATGAACCTTCTCCTTCCTCTGAGCTGCTGCCTTCTTGAAACATCTCTCGACAGGGTTGCTTGATCGGCCACAGAAGCTGCACACCACTTTACTCTTCTTTCCCGGAGCCGCACCGGGTACCTGGGGTTTCTTCTCCTCCACAGACTTCCTCTTGTCCTTCCTCATTTACTGGCCTCTGCTCTTTGCGGTCTCAATATCCTCCACCTTTAGAGCAGCCTCCACTACTCCTGCATAAGTCTCTGACCCATAAACACTGGTCAACTGCTGCACCTCGCTCCTCAAACCACCAAGAAATCGCTTAACTCGATCAGCCTCAATGCTGACCAATCCAGGGGCAAAACGGCTCAACTTGCTGAACTCTATCTCATACTCACCCATCGTGAGTTGCCTTTGCTTCAGATGGAGGAAGTCGTTCATGAGGCGGTCACGCTCGACCGAGGGTAAGAACTTCCTCAACAGCATCTCCTTGAACACCTCCCAAGAGCATCCAGCTACCAAGCTCTCCTTCTCTCTCAGCCACCAACTCTTAGCCAAACCTTTAAGCTGATAGGCGGCTATCATCACCCTCTGATCATCTGCAATCCCTGAGTACGAGAACATCTCCTCTATGGAGATCAACCAATCGTCAATCACCATGAAATCTGCCTTCCCGTCATAAGTGGGAGGGCTCGGCCTCTGAAACTGTAATACCTCTACCCGTCAAGAAGAATATAATAGAGGGTCCGGCCAGGGCTCCACACCATATTCCACAAACAAGCAGAGACGCTATGAAATAATATCAAAACTAACGCATCCTAACACAGAGCATTCTAGCGGAAGCTTTACGGTTGAAATCTTGAACTCAAGCAAAACAAGAACTGTCCACTAAACCATAGGAATGTATATAACCAAAGTATCTAGCCTTAAGGCCTTACAAAATTTCTCTTAACAAGGTGTGGTTTACAGACATCGGCACGCAGGCCGGCCACACATGAACAAGAAGATACAAAACAAAGCCTTCGAGGGCAGCAACGCAGCTTGGGCTTCAGCCCGCTAAGTCCCGCTCGGACCAGCACCTCCAGCACCTGCAAGAACCAATCCACCAAGTGGTGGCAAACAGGGCAACAGTCAGCATTCAGCTGACCAATTATAACGTCCCTACCCCTGGCACGGGGCAGCAGAATTCCATCCCTGCATAGCATTTTCCAATATGATATATATATAGAAAACCACGCAAGACGTGCACGACCGCACAGTCAATACATATCACAAATGTCGGCACGATGGCCCGACACTCCGTGCACTCAGGGCACATTCGGGTGTACCAGAAACAACGGATCCCACCAATGAGCATTCTAGTCTTGATCGGCACGCAAGCCGTCGACTCTCGCTATGTGATCCTAACAGGGCCTTAAGCACCCAAGGTTAGACAACCATAACGCGGGTACAGATCCGCCTATCCCGTTGCTCACATCGCCAGACTCAAGACTGGACTGACGCGGGTACAGCTTCACCTTGCCCGTCCACCACAAGAGTTGAACCCAACTCGCACAATTTCCTGGACTTCCTCCAATACTTCCTGTTGTACCAAGCGACAGGTATCCACCACAGATTGCACACAAACAATCAAACACTCGGAGGCTCCTCCGAAATGCAAACAAAGCATCACCAATCTAGACCAACACGTCCAGATGGGCTTCAGACAGCATGCCTAGATCCGAACTCCAATTTCGGACTCTAACAAGGGGGACTTCACATATCTACCCCAAGGGACACCACAACCCACCGCACACTCGCGGGGACGGGTTTTCCCTATGAAAATGCAGGAAAGTAGGACTTCACATGTCCAAGACGGAAATCGTTACCCTTGGAATTCGCCTCGGAGCCATAGAGAGAATTGAGACGGATGAAAGCCTTCATAGCAGCCTTGCTTTCGTAAATCCGAACTCGGCTCGCGATTTGGACCACCGCAGCACCACCGGCAACCAGATTCCTCTTCTTCTTCCTTGCTTTGCTCTCCCCTCTCTCTTAACTTTAGAAAGAGAAAGATGAAACTCAAATGAGCTTTCTCCTCTTCAATCCCAGCCTTATCAACCAAGGGAAGAGCCCAGACCATTGGATCTTGGTCGAAGAAAATGAACAGCTCTGATCAGCCCTGAATTTGATTTCCTGGGACGAACACGGGTTGTGACACGCCCGTGTCACAGGCCGTGTTCCTAAAGCGGTGCACAACCGACTGAAAATAAACAGGAACACGGGCATTGACACGCTCGTGTCAAGCCTGACAAGCCTATGCCACACAGTATACGGCTGTGTACCTGGCCGTGTCACCCCTGTAACACGATCTCCAAAATAACCCGAACAGGACACGACTAAGGCACACGCCCGTGTCCCTAGCCATGTGCCAAACTCGCCTCTGTGGCATGCCCGTGTCACAGACCGTGTTCCACACTCGACGATTAGGTCTCGAGTACTTGTTGAGACTAGGGACATGCCCTGGGACACGCCCGTGTCCCTGGCCGTGTACACCAGACACGCCCTGAGACACGCTCGTGTCTCAGGCCGTGTCAGCCAACCTGAATCCCACTTTGGCTTTTTGAGATTTTTGGGGTGTTACAATCCTCCCCTCCTTAATAAAATTTTGTCCTGAAATTTGAATATAGCAGGGAGATTACAACATAACACAATCAGAGACATATATGTTTCTATCACATATACCAACGAGCGAACAGGTTACGAAAATAACTCGGAAACTCGGCTTGCATGGTCTGCTCTCGCTCCCATGTTAGCTCTTCTCGGCCACAATTGTCCCACCGGACATTGACCATCCCGATCGTTTTGTTCCGTAACTGTTTCTCGGCTCGATCCTCGATCCGAATGGGCCTCATCTTTGTCGTTATCCCATACACAACCGGCACCCGATCATTCTCAATCACTTAAGCTAGATCCTTGACTACTTTTCGTAGTACCGAGATGTGGAACACATCATACAATCCACCCAATTCCGATGAAAGAGCTAGCCGATAGGCAGCTTCCCCAACTCGCTCCACCACTTCAAACGGACCAAGGTATCACAGACTTAGCTTTTTCAACCACCATATCCGAGATACGCCTTTGAAGGGTTTAATCTTTAAATAGACCCAGTCACCCACCGCGAACTCCACGTTCCGGTGCTTAGCATTGTAATACTTGGCTTGCCGATCCTGGGCTATTAGTAATCTCTCTCGAATAGAGCGTATTGTTGAGTTAGCATCCTCGACTTCCTTTTTTCCCAAAAGTTTGGATTCGCCAGTTTCTGCCCAAGCTAACGGTGTACGAAACTTGCGACCATACAAAGCTTCAAACGGTGTCATACTGATACTCGCTTGGTAGCTATTATTATAGGCAAATTCCACCATAACAAGATGATCTTCCCATTTCTTACCGAAGTCCAGGGCGCACATACGGAGCATATCCTCCATTGTTCTGTTGGTTCATTCAGTTTTGCCATCCGTTTGCGGATGAAAGGCCATACTGAATGCTAACTTTGTGCCCAACAGCTGATGAATTAGCCTCCAATCTTTCGAAGTAAATTGCCCATCACGGTCACTGACGATGCTTCAGGGAATACCGTGCAATCGAACAATCTGCTCCACATAGAGCTTTGCCAACATTTCCACTTAATTGTCCCGCTTGTTCGGTAGAAAGTGAGCCACCTTTCTCAACTGGTCTACAATCACCCAGATTGAGTCATTTCCGTGTTGCGATCTCGGCAATCCGTGCACGAAATCCATAGAAATATCCTCAAACTTCCACTACGGAACCGGCAACGATTTCAGGAACCCACTCGGCCGTTGACATTCTGCCTTTACCAAAGCACAAGTACGACACTTAGCCACATACGCGACTATGTCCTTCTTTAAACTGGGCCACAAGAACAATTTCTTCATGTCCTTGTACATTTTTGTGCTCCCAGGGTTAATTGAGTACTTTGTAAAGTGTGCTTCATATAACAATTCTTCTTGCAATTTAACCGCACAAGGGACGCACAATCGGCCATCCTTTCATAATAAACCGTCATCCCAGGAGAATTGGTCACCAGACCCCTCCTTTGCATAGCGCTGGAGACTTTCATCAAACTCCGTTGCCCGTCAAACCCTGTCCGCAAGGTCATATTGAACCTCCATCAGGTTCAAGCATGCATCGGCCGAAGAATCCCTTTCCACACAAGATATCTCCAACGCTTCCAGCTCCTGGATTAGACGCTCATCATGTATCCGCAACCAACTTGCCCGCACCGGAGTCCAACGACTCAAGGCATCAGCGACCACATTTCCCTTTCCGGGAACATAGTGGATGTCGAAGGTATAATCCCCTAGAAATTCCATCCACCTCCTTTGTCGCATATTCAAATCCTTTTGATCGAGCAGATACTTTAGGCTTTTATGATCTGTATAAATATCTACCTTCACGCCATAAAGATAGTGCCGCCACAACTTTAGCAAAAAGATCACCGTTGCCAACTCCAAGTCGTGGACGGGGTAATTACGTTCATGCACTTTCAATTGACGTGAGCAATAAGCTATCACCTTGCCAAACTGCAGGAGAACGCAGCCTAAGCCGCTTCCTGACGCATCGCTGTATAACTCAAAACCGTCTGTACCACATGGCGACGTCAAAACAGGCGTCGTGGTCAAACGACCTTTTAGCTCCTTAAAAGCTCGCGCGCACTCCGGCGTCCAAACAAACTTCTGATCTTTTCTCGTCAACATAGTCAAAGGCAAAGCAATTCAGGAGAAGTTCGCCACAAATCGTCTATAGTAGCCTGCCAGTCCAAGAAAACTCCTGACTTCGGCCACCGAAGACATCACTGGCCAATCACGAATAGCACTTATCTTCGCCGGATCCACCGCTATGCCCTCTCCACTTACCACATGGCCCAGAAAAGCCACCGATGAGAGCCAGAACTCACACTTAGTGAACTTGGCATACAGCTTATTTCTCCGCAAGGTATGCAATACTAACCGCAAATGGTTTGCATGATCTTCTTCCGACTGTGAGTACACGAGGATATCATCAATGAACACAATCACAAACAGATCCAAGTATTCGCGGAACGTTCAATGCATGAGATCCATGAATACCGAAGGATACTTACATAAGCCGGACGGCATCACTGTGAACTCATAATGACCGTAGCGTGTGTCAAACGTTGTCTTGGGAATGTCACCTTCCCAAATCTGCAATTGGTAATACCCGGATTTAAAATCCAACTTGGAATAGACGGTTGAGCCCGCTAGCTGATCGAACAAGTAATCGATCCGTGGAATCGGATACTTGTTTTTCTCCGTCAGCTTATTCAGTTCGCGATAATCAATACATAGCCGCAAACTACCGTCTTTCTTTTTCACAAAAAGAACAGGCGCGCTCCAAGGTGACATACTTGGGCGTATGTATCCCTGCTTGAACGCTCTTGCAACTGAACTTTCAGTTCGGCCATCTCTTTTGGCGCTACCCGATACGGCGAACGGGCCACAGGTTTCGCACCTGACACCAGCTCGATAGCGAAGTCGACTTCCCTTTGGGGAGGTAACCCCGGAAGGTCCTTTGGAAACACATCAGCATACTCCGACACAAACGGCACTTCACTCACACTGGCCTTCGGCGCCACCGCCTCTACGAGTGTGAAGAACAACTCCGCACCCTTCCGAACTGCCTTAACGACTTGGAGAGCAGATAACAACATCCCACTCATCCCTTGTATACCAATGAACTTGGTCTCTTGTTCGGTATTCTGCCCGAGTGTGACCTCTTTTGAAGTGCAATCTATACAGGCACGCTGCTCTGACAGCCAGTCCATACCAATGATTATATCAAATTCCTTGATCGGCAATACTAATGTTTCCACCTTGAACTCCCGACTCCCTATCTTGACCTCAAGACCGCAAGATTTATCCGCGCACATCAAACATCTGTTAGGTAACAACACCTTTACACTGTCTTTCGTGGTCCGGATAGGTACCCCGACACAAAAGACGAAATCTTCAGACATAAATGAATGTGAAGCACCTGTGTCAAACATTGCTCGCGCCGGATACTCTCGTATAAGGACAAACCCTAAAACATCACAATCAAAACAAGCACAGCACACAGTATAACATAACATTAAAAACTGCACGCACCTGTGACGACATCCGCCTGCTTAATGGCCTCCGGTTGTCCAAGGTTGAAGACCCTGGGCTGCGCGTGCGAGGCAAAAGACTCCACCACAGTCTTCCCTTTCTCCGCATAAGACGCTCCCGTCTTCTTGTCACCCTTTGGAGGACCAACTCGGCAATCACGTGCGAAGTGTCCCAACTTCCCGCACGTAAAGCAAGCGCGAGATCCATACCCAGATGTCTCTGTCACAGTCACAGAAGGAGCTTGTCCAGTAGACTTGGACTTCTTTCCCCATCTCTTACGGTACCCAAACTTCTCCGGATGCGGCGGCTTGAACTCTGGCTTTGTCACAGCCAAGGTCCCTTTTGCCTGCCCTCTTTTCATGTCCGTCTCCAAAGACCGAGCCGTACAGACTAAGGCTTGAAATCCCTGACTCACAGAACTCGAGAGCAAATACCGCAGCTCATCACGCAGTCCCGCATAAAACCTACTAGTCTTACGCTCTTCTTCGGCGAAGATTGTACCTGCATATCTTCCCAAACGTGTGAATTCATGCAGATAATCATCCACACTACGATCTCCTTGGGTTAACCGTTGAAATTCCATTTCCATCGATATCCTTTGCTGCATTGGTAGATGTTGTGCCAAGAACAACTGAGAAAATTCGTCCATCGAGACCTCTGCAAGTTATCTACCGGCCAAGTGACGAAGTTCAATCTCATCCCACCATAAGCGAGCCTCTCCTTCCAGTAGGAAAGTGGCCGACATAACCTTCTGTCCCTCCTCAACCTTGATCGCTCTGATGATCCTCTTGATCCTTGCAATCCAATCCTCTGCTTGGGCCGGTGACCCTGCCCCAGTAAATTGTGGAGGATTGAAGCTCAAGAATTGCTTCAATTGTTGATCTGCTACCCGCGAATCAACTACAGCTTACCGGTTCTTGTCGTACCCCAGCATGTGTTGGCACCACTGCAGGACGTGCCTGCCCAGCCTGCTAAGCATTCATCACAGCAAGTATTGTTTCCGTGATGAAACGTACCATTTCAGCGGATGGAGGAGGTGTGGGCACCTCAGCTGGTGCCGCACTTTCTACAGAATGTTGAGGTTCGGATTTACCCGCAACACTTCTAGTCACCTATATATGTAAAACACACAATTTAGCAACCAAGTAAAACGGCAAACATACAAAAAGAATACACCGGTTCAACAAACAAGTGTATTTGCATTCCTAAGTTGACATTCTTGAGTTCAAGCTAAGTGTTATAACGACAGCATTGACACGTGCTCCGCCACCCTTCAAAAGAATTCGTTCGCCCGTCAAGAAGAATATAATAGAGGTCCGGCCGGGGCCCACACCATATTCCACAAACAGGCGGAGATGCTACGAAATAATATCAAAACCAACGCATCCTAACACAGAGCATTCTAGCGGAAGCTTCACGGTTGAAATCTTGAACTCAAGCAAAACAAGAACTGTCCACTAAACCATAGGAATGTATACAACCAAAGTATCTGGCCTTAAGGCCTTACAAAATTTCTCTTAACAAGGTGTGGTTTACAGACATCGGCATGCAGCCCGGCCACACATGAACAAGAAGAAACAAAACAAAGCCTTCGAGGGCAGCAACGCAGCTTGGGCTTCAGCCCACTAAGTCCCGCTCGGACCAGCACCTCCAGCACCTGCAAGAACCAATCCACCAAGTGGTGGAAAACAGGGCAACGGTCAGCATTCAGCTGACCAATTATAACGACCCTGCCCCTTGCACGGGGCAGCGGAATTCCATCCCTGCATAGCATTTTTCAATATGATATATATATAGCAAACCACGCAAGACGTGCACGACCACACAGTCAATACATATCACAAACGTCGGCATGACGGCCCGACGCTCCATGCACTCAGGGCACATTCGGGTGTACCGGAAACACCGGATCCCACCGAAGAGCATTCTAGTATTGATTGGCACGCAAGCCGTCGACTCTCGCTATGTAATCCTAACAGGGCCTTAAGCACCCAAGGTTAGACAACCTTAATGCGGGTACAGATCCGCCTATCCCGTTGCTCACATCGTCAGACTCAAGACTGGACTGACGCGGGTACAACTTCACCTTGCCCGTCCACCACAAGAGTTGAACCCAACTCGAACAATTTCCTGGACTTCCTCTAGTACTTCCTACTGCACCCAGCGATAGGTATCCACCACAGATTGCACACAAACAATCAAACACTCGGAGGCTCCTCCGAAATGCAAACAAAGTATCACCAATCCAGACCAACACGTCCAGATGGGCTTCACACAGCATGCCTAGATCCGTACTCCAATTCCGGACTCTAACAAGGGGGACTTCACATATCTACCCCAAGGGACACCACAACCCACCGCACACTCGCGGGGACGGGTTTTCCCTATGCAAATGCAGGAAAGTAGGACTTCACATGTCCAAGACGGAAATCGTTAGCCTTGGAATTCGCCTCGGAGCCATGGAGAGAATTGAGACGGATGAAAGCCTTCGTAGCAGCCTTGCTTTCGTAAATCCGAACTCGGCTTGCGATTTGGACCACCGCAGCACCACCCGCGACCGGATTCCTCTTCTTCTTCCTTGCTTTGCTCCCCCCTCTCTCTTAACTTTAGAAAGAGAAAGATGAAACTCAAATGAGCTTTCTCCTCTTCAATACCGGTCTTATCAACCCAGGGAAGAGCCCAGACCATTGGATCTTGGTCAAAAAAAATGAACGGCTCTGATCATCCCTGAATTTGATTTCCTGGGCCGAACACGGGTTGTGACACGCCCATGTCACAGGCCGAGTTCCTAAAGCGGTGCACAACCAACTGAAAATAAACAGAAACACGGGCATTGACATGCCCGTGTAAAGCCTGACACGCCCGTGTCACACAGTACACGGCCGTATACCTGGCCGTGTCACCCTGTAACACGATCTCCAAAATAACCCGAGCAGGACACGGCTAAGGCACACGCCCGTGTCCCTAGCCGTGTGCCAAACACGCCCCTGTGACACGCCCGTGTCACAGGTCGTGTTCCACACTCGACGATCAGGTCTCGAGTACTAGTCGAGACTAGGGACACGCACGTGTCCCAAGCCGTGTACACCTGACACGCCCTGAGACACGACCGTGTCTCAGGCCGTGTCAGCCAACCTGAATCCCACTTTGGCTTTTTGAGATTTCTGGGGCGTTACAGAAACTGCGAGATGAAGGCCATCTATGCTGGCACAACCACTGGAGGTCTTAAGGGTGCAGGAGGAGGAGGGACAGCTAACCCCCCTGCAGGACCTTACACTCCTTGTGTTTGACCTACCACAACCGCCACCAGGGACTTAATCTGGGCCTGCATCTCTACCATCTGCCTGCTCATGACATCGCTACTCTGCTGCAGGCTCTCGATCACTGCGTCATTCTGAGATCCAGATGACTCACCCTCAGACAGGGGAGTCGATCTAGTCGAAGGACGTCTCGCCATCCTAAATTCATAGCAACACTAGTTAGATCTTAGTACAACGCTAGACACAACTACAAGTACAGACAATACATATATAGATATGAACTTAAAGCTGCTAAACTTGCTCTGGGAGTTTATCTTTTTACAAAAATTGATGTTATGTCCTAACCTAAGATGGTTAACCACCACCATGCGAATTCATGTGCCTAGATCGGGAATGCATGAATTTGTATAACTTTTGACTTGAAAGCTTATGTGTGTACATATGTCATCCTGCCAGTCTTTAGCTTGGCACGTTGTGCTTATGCAATGTTATGTTATGCATGATTGTGTTATGCATTCTAAAAGGCCCTAATGCATGTTATGAGCGGCGTACGCATGAAAATGTTATGCATCCCATACTACATAACATTCTCATGCAACGAAGGAGAAAACGAGCTAGTCGCAGCCATGTGGTGAGGTTATGCATCCCATACTACATAACCCTCACATGTTGCCCCTATGGTGGATCCATATACGAACACATATTATGCATCCCATACTATATAATATGCCCCGTATACTTCATTTTATGCTATGAGTGTAGTGTTCGTGCTTTTACCAAGACGTGCTGATGACATATCGGTGTGTGAATGACATGATGTTGAACTACTAAAGCAATCAAAGAAAGGTTGCCCGACTAACTTGTCAAGCAACCTCCCTCTGATACCAACTATCACAACCCGCATTTTCTCCGAATTTAGGAATTATCAGAGTATAAGAAAACACGCGACATGATGCCACGTCAAGCACGGGATAACTGCTGACGCTCAGGCACAACCATCTATTTTACTTTATGAAATAAATTTATGAGTTTAATGATTAGAAAATCAGTTATATTTTAGAGGCCGTATCTCTCGGCTCGGTGGATCACCTAGTCCACAGTTTAAAACTATACTTATGCGTTGCGGAAAAATACTTTATTCAGGTTTGGCATCCTAAGGAGTGCATGAGTGCCCCAAGAGGACAGCTTATGCTATGCAAGACTCTACATTTAATTTATATTATATATAAGAAAACGATCTTTATACGTTGTTTGGAAAATAGTGATTTTGTTTTATAAAACATGCAGATCATGAGCTATACTTATAGTAATTGTTGTAGTTTTAAAATAACTAGCAACCTAGCATAAATTCTCCCCAAAGCAAGTAGACTATCTCCAGAAAATGGTAGCAACAAAAGTAATATATCTAGTGCAAAGGTAAAAGCTACCCGTGGTGCGCCAACAACCTGACATGAACCCATCGGCAAACATGTATGTCTGTAAGAAAAGTGCAGAAAACTACCTCACTAAACAAAACCAGAAGGATCTCCAAAGTTCAAGAGACCACCAGCAACACCACCGCAACCTAGCCACCAAACTGGCTACTGCTCAGAACCTGAGGCATTAAAAAAAAGAAAGAATACCACAGCAAGCAAAACAAGGAAAAACTGCATGAAAGTGTCAACCAGAGGATAAATGAAAGAGGAAAACTTACAGCAGTAAAAGTCACAACTGCCCTGTAACGACCCCATCCGTTAAATGGCGTATCGTAGAAGGTCCGGCCGGGGCCCCACATTATATGCCACAAACAGACGGTGAGGTCACAGGATAATAACAAACCAAACACGAATCCTAACTCAGAGCATTCTAGCGGAAGCTTTAAGTTGTAATTTTAACTCTAACCAGGAATGTCCAATATATAAACCACCTTTATATATAACCACGGAATGTACAACAAATATATGAAGTTTGGCCTTCAGGCCTTACAGTTCCTCTTTTCACACCGTATAGTTTACAAACCTCGGCGCGCAGGCCGGCCATACATGAGTAAAAGAAAACAAGCAAAAACATTCGTTTAGCCTTCAAGGTCTAGTCGCAGCAGCAGCAACAACAGTAGTAGGGCTTCAGCCCTTCACTTACCACTTGGCTCTCCAGCACCTGCATGGGAACAATCCACCCAACCGGTGGAAAACAATGCAACGGTCAGCATTCAGCTGCCCCAATTATAACAATCCTACCCCTCTCTCGGGGCATTAGCATTCTTTCCCTGCAAAGCATGGCATCAGCATATAGCAACTATGTGCGCGCAGGCACATTCAAGCCATCACAACTATCGGCCACACGGCCCGACAGTCCGTGCACTCAGGGCACATTCTTGGTGTACCGGAATACCAGGGTCAACACCACCGTCTACACGGTATTTGAGCATTCTAGTCTTTCCGGCGCGCGGGCCTAAGACTCTCATTAGGCGCTCCAACAAAACCTATAACCAGGCTTCCAAGTCGGACGGACCTAACGCAGGTACGGATCAGCCACCCCCATTGTTCAAGTCGCCGTGCCACCTCGAATACGGAAGTATCCATGGCAATTTATAGGCGCGGGTCGGTTTCACCTTTCCTGTTCGGCAATCTGCCTTTTCATCGAGTTGCAGCCCAACGGCTCAACCGCTCATAAAGTGGAAACGCACGGCCACAAGAGTTGCATCCAACCCTCTTCATTTCCTAGACATCATCCAGTACTTCCTGCTGCACCAAGCAACAGGTAGGCACAAGGAAACACAAGCCATAATCACGGAGCCTTCTCCAATATGCAAACAAGCATCACCAATCCAGACCATGTCTAGATGGGCTTCACACAGCATGCCTAGAGCTGTACTCCAATTCCGGCCTCTAATAAGGGGGACTTCACATATCTACCCCAAGGGACACCACAACCCACCGCACACTCGCGGGGAAGGGTTTTCCCTATGCAATGCAGAAAAGAAGGACTTCACATGTCCAAGAAGGGAGATCGTTACCCTTGTCGATCTCTTGGGATCCATCGCAAACTAGCCGGTGAGAAAGAACCGCAGCAGCTTTGCCTTCACAACGTCGGCTTCGGATCACGAATCGGACCACGGGAACTCCGCCGGTGGCTTGATCTCCTCCTCCTTCTTCTTCCTCCTATCTCTTTCTCTCTTCCTTAAGCAAATGAAGAATGAAGTCTTCATCAGCCTTCACAGATTAAATCCAGCCAAGAAATCACCTGAGCCCTTGGATCCAAAGAGAGAAATCTGAACGGCCACGATTTGCCCAAAAACTCAATTTTTGGCTGACACGGCCTATGACACGCCCGTGTCACAGGCCGTGTACCCTTAAGCGGCACACGCGGTATTCGTACCGACTGAGATTTACCAGAACACGGGCATCAACATGCCCGTGTCGAACCTGACACGCCCGTGTCATTCCTGAGACATGCCCGTGTTACCCCTGCCTCATCGAGCTGCAAGCAGTACACGGGTCGGAACACGGCATCGGACACGCCCGTGTCCAACCTGACACGCCCGTGTTCAAGGCTTGGTTCAAGGCCGTGTAACTTTCTGACTCAAATCGCATTTTATTTGCGTGACACGCCCTGGGACACACCCGTGTCCCAGGCCGTGTACCCCCGACACGCCCTAGGACACGCCCGTGTCCCAGGCCGTGTAACATGACCTACACCTCAAAACCAATTTTGAGTCTTTTTGGGGTGTTACAATCCTCCCCCCCTTAACAAAATTTCATCCCGAAATTTGCACGGTAAGGAAACAAGAACCAACAATGCTATAATTTGATAACTCTGATATAACAAAAGTACACGGTCTACAGTTTATACAAACAGCTCGGGAAATTCAGCTCGCATGGTCTGCTCCCACTCCCATATTAGCTCTTCACGGCCACAATTGTCCCATCGGACCTTGACCATCCCGATCACTTTGTTCCGCAATTGTTTCTCGGCTCGATCCTCGATCCGAATGGGTCTAACCCTCGTCGTTAGCCAATACTCGACCGGTACCCGATCATTCTCCACTACTTGAGCTGGATCCTTCACCGCCTTACGAAGGACTGAGATGTGAAATACATCATGTAATCCACCCAAGTCTGCTGAAAGTGCTAGTCGATAAGCAGCTTCCCCAACTCGCTCCACCACCTCAAACGGACCAAGATACCTCGGACTTAGCTTTTTCAAATGCCGAATCCTGGACACGCCTTTGAAGGGTTTTATCTTCAAATATACCCACTCACCCACCGCGAACTCCATGTTCCGGTGTTTGGCATTGTAGTACTTTGCTTGATGATCTTGGGCTATCAATAGCCTCTCCCGAATAGAGCGAATGAGCGAGGTAGCTTCTTCGACTTCCTTTTTCCCACTCAGCTTAGATTCGCCTGCTTCTGCCCAAGCTAACGGTGTACGGCATTTACGACCATATAAAGCCTCAAATGGTGCCATACCAATACTCGCTTGGTAGCTATTATTATAGGCAAATTCGACAAGAAATATATAATCTTCCCATCTCTTACCAAAGTCTAGGGCGCACATGCGGAGCATATCCTCCATCGTCCTGTTGGTTCGTTCAGTCTGGCCATCTGTTTGGGGACGAAAGGCCGTACAAAACGCTAACTTTGTACCCAACATTTGATGAACTAGCCGCCAATCATTCGATGTGAACCGCCCATCACGGTCACTAACGATGCTCCGAGGAACACCGTGCAGTCGAACAACCTGCTCCACATAAAGCTTGACCAAGGTTTCCACTGAATCGTCTCTTCTGTTTGGAAGGAAGTGCGCCACTTTTGTCAACCGGTCCACAATCACCCAGATGGAATCATGACCGCGTTGAGATCTCGGCAACCCGTGCACGAAATCCATCGAAATATCATCGAACTTCCACTCCGGAATAGGTAACGACTTCAGGAAACCACCAGGATTCTGGCATTCTACTTTCACCAACGCACAGGTATTGCATTCAGCCACATAACGTGCGACATCTTTCTTTAGTCCGGGCCACCAGAACAGCTTTTTCAGATCTCTGTACATCTTTGTGCTCCCTGGGTGAACTGAGTACTTTGCAAAGTGAGCTTCGTACATCAACTCTTCCCTCAATTTACCCACACTCGGGACGCACACTTGACCATTTCTTCGTAACAAACCGTTATCCCAAGAGAATTGGTCATCCATCCCATCTTTTGCATAGCGCTGGAGGCTTTCATCAAGCTCCGTTGCTCGCCGAACTCTGTCTGTAAGGTCATATTGCACCTCCGTCCAGTTCAAGCATGCATCGGTTGACGAACCCTTGTCAACACAAGATATCTCCAATGCTTCCAATTCCTGGATTAAACGTTGATCATGCCTCTGCAACCAGCTTGCCCGTACCGGAGTCTTTCGACTCAAAGCATCAGCGACCACATTTCCCTTCCCGGGAGTATAGTGAATCTCGAAGGTGTAGTCCCCAAGGAACTCCATCCATCTTCGTTGTCGCATATTCAGATCCTTCTGATCCAACAAATACTTCAGGCTTTTATGATCTGTATAGATATCCACTTTAACGCCATATAGATAGTGCCGCCACAACTTGAGCGCAAAGATTACCGCCGCCAACTCCAAATCATGGACGGGGTAATTCCGCTCATGCACTTTCAACTGGCGCGAGCCATAAGCAATCACTTTACCAAACTGCAGAAGAACGCAGCCTAAGCCGCTCCCGGAAGCATCACTATAGATCTCATACCCATCTGTACCACATGGCGATGTCAACACAGGCGCCGTGGTCAAACGACTCTTCAAGTCTTCAAAAGCTCGCGCGCACTCCGGCGTCCAAATGAACTTTTGATCTTTTCTCGTCAGCGTGGTCAGAGGTAAAGCAATCCGTGAGAAGTTTTCCACAAACCGTCTATAGTAGCCCGCAAGTCCAAGGAAGCTCCTGACCTCGGCCACTGAAGACATCACTGGCCAATCTCGAATGGCACTTATCTTCAACGGATCCACCGCGATACCTTCTCCACTTACCACATGGCCTAAAAAGGCTACTGAAGAGAGCCAGAACTCACACTTTGAGAACTTGCCATAAAGCTTATTCCTCCGCAGGGTATGCAAGACCAACCGCAAATGGTTTGCATGATCCTCTTCCGACTGAGAGTATACTAAGATGTCATCGATAAACACAATAACGAACAAATCCAAGTACTCTCGGAACGTTCGATGCATTAGGTCCATAAATACCGAAGGCGCATTACATAGGCCAAACGGCATTACCGTGAACTCATAATGACCGTAGCGTGTGCCAAACGCCGTCTTGGGAATGTCACCTTCCCTAATCCTCAGCTGATAATATCCCGATTTCAAATCCAATTTGGAATAGACCGTTGATCCTGCCAGCTGATCAAAGAGGTCATCAATCCGTGGGATCGGATATTTGTTTTTCTCCGTCAGCTTATTCAATTCGCGGTAGTCAGTACATAACCGTAAGCTACCATCTTTCTTTTTCACAAATAGAACAGGCGCGCTCCAAGGTGACATACTTGGGCGTATATATCTCTGCTCCAACAACTCTTGCAATTGGACTTTCAACTCAGCCATCTCTTTTGGCGCGACGCGATATGGAGAGCGGGCCACAGGTTTCGCACCTGGCACCAACTCAATAGAGAAGTAAATCTCCCGCTGGGGTGGTAACCCAGGAAGATCTTTAGGAAACACATCGGCAAACTCTGACACAACTAGTACTTCACCGACACTGGCCTTTGGCTCAACAGCCTGAATTAGCGTAAAGAATAACTCCGCGCCCTTCCGAACAGCATTGACGACTTGGAGTGCAGACAACAGAGTCCCGCCAACTCCTCGCATACCAGCGAACTTCGTCACAAGTCCGGTATTCTGGCCCAGTGTAATCTCCTTGGAGTTGCAATCAATAAAGGCACGCTGCTCCGAGAGCCAGTCCATACCAAAGATCACATCAAACTCCGATAACGGTAGCACAGCTACACTCAAACCGAAATACCAACTTCCTATTTGCACATCCACATCGCAAGCCCTATCCGTAAGCATCACACAGCCATTCGGCAATAGCACCCTTGTACTATCCACCATCACATGACTTGGTACCCCAATGCGAGATACGAAATCCTCAGACAGGAAAGAATGTGAAGCACCCGTATCAAACAGTGCTCTCGCCAAATTATTCCGAATCAGGACAAAGCCTGCAGCACACACATCATGCACAAGCTATACATAACCAAAAACAATAGCACATAAGCAAGTAAGCTAAATCAACTCGTAACTGTGACGACGTCACTTTGCTTAATCGCTTCCTGTTGGCCAAGTTGATAGATTCGGGGCTGTGCCTGAGACGCAGAGCAATCAACCACCGCTTTGCCCTTCTCAGCATAAGACGCACCCGCCTTCTTGTCCCCTTTGGGCTGAACAACCCGACAATCACGGGCGATATGCCCCACTTGGCCACAGTTATAGCAAGTACGAGAATCCGGCCTTGATGTCGCCCCCGACACAACGGTCGTAGTCACTTGCCCAGATGGCTTGGACCTCTTGCCCCCTTTCTTCTGGTAAAACGATTTGCTCGGGCGAGGTGCTTGAACCTCTGGCTTTGACACAACCAAGCCCTTGTTCCCTTGCACCCGCCGCATGTCCTTCTCCAACGCACACGCAGTATCAACCAACGCCTGAAACCCTTGGTTCACTGAACTCGAAAGTAGGAATCGCAACTCATCCCGCAATCCTTCATAGAACCGATTCGTTTTCCTTTGGTCATCCGCGAAGATTGTTCCCGCATACCGTCCCAACCTGGTAAACTCATGCAAGTAGATATCCACGCTATCTTCCCCTTGCTTTAACTGTTGGAACTCATTTTCCATAGCAATGCGTTGCGCCGCTGGGACATGTTTCGCCAGAAATATCCGAGAGAACTCCTCAATCGACACTTGCATTAATTGCCTGCCCGCCAAATGGTGTACCTCAACCTCGTCCCACCACAACCGCGCCTCTCCTTCAAGCATGAAGGTGGCCAAGGTGACCTTTAGAGTTTCCTCCGCCCTGATCGCTGTCATTATCCTCTTGACACGCGATAACCAATCTTCTGCTTGCGTTGGGGATCCCATTCCCGTAAACGTAGGAGGACTGAAGCTCATGAATTGCTTCAACCGTCGGTCAGCTGCTCGTAGATCTACATCCTCAACCGGCTCGGGTCTTACAACAACACGAACTGGCTCGACTGCCGGCTGCGCTTGCCCGGTCGGCTGAATCATGGCAAATAGAGCCTCAGCAACTAAACGAACAGTTTCCGCAGATGGAGGAGGTGTTGGCACCTCAGCTGGTGCCGCACTCTCATCAGAGCGCTGGGGCTCAGACTGCCCAACACCACTACGCGTCACCTATAGGTGGACAAGACACATATTAGCGAAAGTATGCAAGCAAAACAACACAAAAAGGAACGCGCAGATTCCTCAAACAAGATTTTGTACATTCCTTAGTGGACATTCCAGAGTTCATTAGCATTACAGCAGGGCGCATAAACACGCGCTCGCCACCCCATAAAAGAATTCGTCCACGAATTCGATAGAGGAAGACCGAACGAAGCTGATACCAAAATGTAACGACCCCATCCGTTAAATGACGTATCGTAGAAGGTCCGGCCGGGGCCCCACACTCTATGCCACAAACAGATGGTGAGGTAACAGGATAATACCAAACCAAACACGAATCCTAACTCAGAGCATTCTAGCGGAAGCTTTAAGATGTAATTTGAACTCTAACCAGGAATGTCCAATATATAAACCACCTTTATATATGACCACGGAATGTACAACAAATACATGAAGTTTGGCCTTCAGGCCTTACAGTTCCTCTTTTCACACTGTATGGTTTACAAACCTCGGCGCGCAGGCCGGCCATACATGAGTAAAAGAAAACAAGCAAAAACATTCGCTTAGCCTTCAAGGGCTAGCCGCAGCAGCAACAGCAACAGCAGTAGGGCTTCAGCCCTTCACTTACCACTTGGCTCTCCAGCACCTGCATGGGAACAATCCACCCAACCGGTGGCAAACAATGCAACGGTCAGCATTTAGCTGCCCCAATTATAACAATCCTACCCCTTTCTCGGGGCATTAGCATTCTTTCCCTGCAAAGCATGGCATCAGCATATAGCAACTATGTGCGCGCAGGCACATTCAAGCCATCACAACTATCGGCCACACGACCCGACATTCCGTGCACTCAGGGCACATTCTTGGTGTACCGGAATACCAGGGTCAACACCACCGACTACACGGTATTTGAGCATTCTAGTCTTTCCGGCGCGCGGGCCTAAGACTCTCATTAGGCGCTCCAACAAAACCTATAACCAGGCTTCCAAGTCGGACGGACCTAACGCAGGTACGGATCAGCCACCCCCCGTTGCTCAAGTCGCCGTGCCACCTCGAATACGGAAGTATCCATGGCTATTTATAGGCGCGGGTCGGTTTCACCTTTCCTGTTCGGCAATCTTCCTTTTCATCGAGTTGCAGCCCAACGTAAAGTGGCAACGCACGGCCACAAGAGTTGCATCCAACCCTCTTCATTTCCTGCACATCATCCAGTACTTCCTGCTGCACCAAGAAACAGGTAGGCACAAGGCAACACAAGCCATAATCACGGAGCCTTCTCCGATATGCAAACAAGCATCACCAATCCAGACCATGTCCAGATGGGCTTCACACAGCATGCCTAGAGCCGTACTCCAATTCCGGCCTCTAACAAGGGGGACTTCACATATCTACCCCAAGGGACACCACAACCCACCGCACACTCGCGGGGAAGGGTTTTCCCTATGCAATGCAGAAAAGAAGGACTTCACATGTACAAGAAGGGAGATCGTTACCCTTGTCGATCTCTTGGGAGCCATCGCAAACTAGCCGGTAAGAAAGAACCGCAGCAGCTTTGCCTTCACAACGCCGGCTTCGGATCACGAATCGGACCACGGGAACTCCGCCGGTGGCTTGATCTCCTCCTCCTTCTTCTTCCTCCTCTCTTTCTCTCTTCCTTAAGCAAATGAAGAATGAAGTCTTCATCAGCCTTCACGGATTAAATCCAGCCAGGAAATCACCTGAGCCCTTGGATCCAAAGAGAGAAATCTGAACGGCCACGATTTGCCCAAAAACTCAATTTTTGGCTGACACGGCCTGTGACACGCCCGTGTCACAGGTCGTGTACCCTTAAGCGGCACACGCGGTATTCGTACCGACTGAGATTTACCAGAACACGGGCAACAACAAGTCCGTGTCGAACATGACACGCCCGTGTCATTCCTGAAACACGCCCGTGTTACCCCTGCCTCATCGAGCTGCAAGCAGTACACGGGTCGGAACACGGCATCGGTCACGCCCGTGTCCAACCTGACACGCCCGTGTTCAAGGCTTGGTTCAAGGCCGTGTAACTTTGTGACTCAAATCGCATTTTATTTGCGTGACACGCCCTGGGACACGCCCGTGTCCCAGGCCGTGTACCCCCGACACGCCCTGGGACACGCCCGTGTCCCAGGCCGTGTAACATGACCTGCACCTCAAAACCAATTTTGAGTCTTTTTGGGGTGTTACATGCCCAAAGCAAAAGAAAAAGAAATGCACTACGTGTGAGGAAACAGCATCAACCCTTACCCAGAAACTACATCATGCAGAGTCTACTAAGCTAACAAGAGCCCAAATTGCTGCAATCTACCAAGGAAGAAACATCTAACACCCTAAGCTGTGGGAGATGGTAGTAGCAAAAACAAACATCATGAATCCGAGTTGGAGGCAAACTCAGTCCCCCAACCACCATTTCAAAGCCAACAAGCTCAAGGGTCTACATATGAAAGCATTAGGGACCTTCCACCCCCTTGCTCAGCCCGTACCTGGTGCAAGATAGAAGAAAAGGGTGGCCACGGCTAAATTACATAACACCTCCCCCATGAAGAGCTTCAAACCACCACTACTAACCACGACCCACGATTCAGCCTTTAGGAAGGTAAAACATGGCCGACAAGGAACCTCAGAAAATAAAGAAAATCAAGGAATTCACTCGGGAGCGAAAATAAAGGTAGGGAAAAAGTGTTGAAATGACTCAACACGGCTTGGCATTGAGTGGGACCCACTCAACGCCTAACCAGACCTTGGTGTTGAGTGAGTCAGCCTCACTCAGCGCTAGAACAGCCATGGAGTTGAGTTAGGTTCACTCACTCAACGCCCCCCAAAAGAACTACGCTGGCGTTGAGTGAGCTGGCCTCACTCAACGCCACAACAGGCATGGCGTTGAGTGAGGTTCACTCACTCAATGCCTCCCGCAAGAATTCTCTAGCGTTGAGTGAGCTAACCTCACTCAACGCCAAAACAGCGATGGCGTTGAGTGAGGTACAATCACTCAATGCCCTGGTACCTAACCATAAACAGAGAAAGTGGCGTTGAGTGAGCTGGCCTCACTCAACGCCAAAACAGCAATGGCATTGAGTGAAGCTCACTCACTCAATGCCCTTACACTTAGCCGCAAAAGAAAACTGCGGCGTTGAGTGAGTCCACCTCACTCAACGCCAAAACAGCAATGGCGTTGAGTGAGGTTCACTCCCTCAACGCCCTGACACTTAACCGCAACAAGGCAAATCTGTGGCGTTGGTGAGCTGACCTCACTCAACGCCAAAACAGCAATGGAGTTGAGTGAGGTCGTCTCACTCAACGCCAGAAGTCCTGGCCGCAACGAAGGGTTGTGGCGTTGAGTGAGTCTACCTCACTCAACGCCAAAGCAAAAATGGCGTTGAGTGAGGTTCACTCACTCAACGCTACGGGACTTGGCCGCAAACTTGCCTACGGCGTTGAGTGAGGCCACATCACTCAACGCCAAACCAGAAATAACGTTGAGTTAGGTCAACTCACTCAACGCCAAAGTACTTAGCCTCAAAAAAGGCTATGGCGTTGAGTGAGCACACCTCACTCAATGCCAAAGTACTTGGCTGCACAGAAGTGACGGCGTTGAGTGAGTCCACCTCACTCAATGCCAAAACCGAAATGGCGTTGAGTGAGGTCGACTCACTCAACGCCAAAACACTTAGCTTCTCAGGAAAACCGCGGCGTTGAGTGAGCTTGCCTCACTCAACGCCAAAACGGAAATGGCATTGAGTGAGGTCGACTCACTCAACGCCAAAGTACTTAGCCGCTAGCAGGGGCTGCGGCATTGAGTGATTAAACCTGACTCAACACCCTAGTACTTAGCAAAATTCTCACTGGCTACAACTGCGGCATTGAGTGTATGCACCACACTCAATGTCGGCTAGATAGAATCCAAAAAAAAATCTCTTTCTAACAAACACAGCAGGCACCCCCTCCTCTCTCTCTCTATCTCGGCTTCACCCGTAAGCCACCAACCAGACAGCAATCTGGAGTTTAACTGATGGCATTACGCCGGCGGGTTGAGCACCAACAGCACAAAGAAGGGGGGCTCATAGGAGAATCTAAGCCCTAAATTCAGCAAGATAAAAGAGAACATGCTTGGCTTCTACCCTAGGGCTAACCGGGAATTTTCAGAATTACAAGAGAACAACAATAGCAAGGGCAAGAATACCACTTGCCTCGATTTCTGGAGAAGCTTGGACGGCTTTCCCTCCTCTTCACTTGGCACTAGCAGCAGCAGCACCTAAAAGCACACTCCCGTACTTTAATGGCGGAAAACCACAAGACTGAAATCCCAAATCTCCTAAAACTCCACGAAAATCAAATTTCTTACCGTAAAAACGTAGATCTGAGCGAGAGCAAGACAACGCCGCTTTCGGAATCGAAATCCGTCCACGAACACTCCCGAAATCACCGTTCGAATGCTAGGGCTAACCGTCGTTCCGCCTCTGTTTTCCGCGAACAGGAGCAGACAGTTTTCTATCTTGGGAAGAAGGAGGAGAGTGGCCCGCCAACTTCTAATTAAGGCTTTAAATAAGTCTTAACATGCCTAATCAGCCTAACCGCTGCCTGAAAATGCCAATTCACTCAGCTAAAATCAAATTTCTAATTTGATTTTACTAATAGCACACCCAAAACGACGTGAAAACCGAACTACCTCGGAATTCGATGAAATTCACACAGTAGCTAAATACCCACGCTACGAACACAACGGCGAAGTCTAAATTAACTTTCGACGAACAGAACTCGAGTTATACCCGCCGAAAGCCAAAACACAAGCATCCCCCAAGAGGCCACACCGGGTCACCCAAAACGACTCGGCTTGCTAGGGAGACCTTTCCCATAGGCTACAAAATAGGCCACTCAGTTCTAAGGAGCTAAACCACACTCCACAAATGGCACAAGCCACGAAAACGCGTCACCGTAACGCCAAACGAGAATAAAATAGTCGCAAAAAAATCGGGGGCGTTACATTCGACGTCCAAGGGATGGTGGTGAGACCGCGGTTTTGACTAGGTTCATCGAGTTAGAGCCCTGAGAGCACGGGGTGTGTAGCCGTGTGAGCTTGCACCTGTGATGTTGTGTTTATTCACTATATTGCTTGTTACGCTAACAAGTGCAGGGAAGGAGCTTTGCCGCCCCGAGTTTGGGGGCGGAATCGTTATAATTTGGTCGGCTTTAGCTGACCGTTATTCTTGTTTTCCACCGTTGCGGTGAATTATGCTTGTACGTGCTGCGAAGCCGAGCATCAAATAGCGGGCCAAAGCCCAAGTTACTGAGTCGGCCCTCGAAGGCCTTATTTGTTTTCTTATTTAAATCATGTGTGGCTGGCCTGTGAGCAGAAGTTTGTAAGACACTATTTAACTTTGGTGAACTATTGTAAGGCCATAAGGCCAGTACTTTTGTGTATTTTGTAGTTCATTCCTACTAGGTTATGTTAGTGGACATTCGTGCTTGTGGCTGGGTTCTTGCTTTCACATCTTAACAATTGCTTCCGCTAGATGCTCTGTGTAGGACGTGTTTATTGGTTGAATGGTTTCATCTAGTAACTCGCCGGTCTGTCTGTGGTATTTGGCGTCGGGCCCCAGCCGGACCTACTGTTATATGCTACGTGACGGATATGGGTGTTACAATTTGGTATCATACTACCGGTTTCGGTCAAACTTGGACGAATTCACTTTAAGGGGTAGTGAGCACATGTGTGTGCGTCATCGTTATAACAAGAAAATAACCCATGAATGTCCACTTAGGAATGAAAATACACATGTTTGAGGAACCTGCGTGTTCTTATAATTTGCTCTTTGTAATATTGTTGGTTGCCTAATGGTGTTCTATATGACTATAGGTGACCAGGAGTGGTGCGGGGCCATCAGAACGTCCGGGTTCTGAGGCAAGTAGCGCACCAAATGATGCGGTGGAAAGACCTCCTTCGGCTGAGGCCATACGATTGGTAGCGGAGGTAGTGTTTGTGATGATTAACGTTCAGCCTGCGAACAGGTGCAGCAGCCTACCCCTGCTGTGGAGCAAGTACCGCTCCAAGCAACGGAGCCAGGAAGAGTGGAGCAGGTTGTAGTGGAGCCAGTGTTGCCTAGGAGGGAAACGGAGAAACAGCTTAAGCACGTTATGGGCTTCAATCCTCCGGTGTTCTCGGGGATGGGAACCCCAACCCAAGAGGAGGATTGGCTCTCCAGAGTTAAGAGAGTAATGATAGCTATAGAGACGGAAGATTGGCAGAAGACCACTATTGCCACGTTCTTGTTGGATGGTGACGCAAGATTATGGTGGGAAGGCTTGGAGTTACACCATCTGAGGAGTAGACAGCTTACAGACGTCTCGATAGAGGAATTTTTGAGACTGTTCTTGGCTCGATACCTCCCCTCGACTCAGAGAATTGCTATGGAAAACGAGTTCCAGAAGCTGGTACAAGGTGAGAGTAGCATGGATGAATATCTCCATGAGTTTACTTGCTTAGGTCGGTATGCAAGCGCTACCTTTGCTGATGAGGAGCGAAAGACAAACCGATTCTACGAAGGTCTAAGAGATGATTTGAGACTACTACTCTCGGGGCCGATGACGCAGGGTTTTCTGACCTTGGTCAACATGGCCCGGTCTTTGGAGAAAGACATGAAGAATGTACAGGCAAAGAAAGACTCTGGTGTTAGGAAGTCAGAATTCAAGGTGTCGTCTTCAAAATTCGATTTCTGTAGGTGGAATAAGAAGGCTAGGACATCGAGTCTAGCCCCTTCTTCAGGTGCCTCGGGGGCAACTACCAACCAATCCCCGGACGCTTGTTTTACTTGTGGGAAGACGGGGCACTTTGCCCGTGACTGTTGGAGCGGACGTCCAAAGTCCGAGAGGAAGCAGGGAGAAACTTACGAAAAAAAAGGCAAGGCCGTGGAGTCAACCGCATCCCGTTATGCTCCAACTCAACCAAGTGTCTACAATCTTGTCCAACAGGAGGTCATCAAACAAGCGGATGTGGTGATAGGTACGGTTTAAATTTATAGCAAGTTAGCTTTAAATACTATTACTTAGTTCTTATTAGCTTATTACTGTTTGTATAGGCTTTGTTCTGATTTGCGATACTCCGGCAAGGGCACTATTCGATACGGGAGCTTCACACTCCTTTTTATCTGAAGGTTTCATATCGTGCATCGGAGTCCCTTCTTCAATGGCGAAGGACAAATTGGGCGTGTTGCTGTCGAATGGGTATTCTATGCATGCGGACAGAGTATGTACCGTAAAGATTCGTATTGGAAGTCAGGAGTTCAACTTACTAGCGTCATTACTACCGCTAGTAAAGTTCGACGTCATTTTCGGTATGGACTGGCTTTCGGAGCAAAAGGCATACATAGATTGCAACCATAAGGAAGTCAAGCTGGGTGTTG
The DNA here is from genome assembly GCA_039513925.1 of Platanthera zijinensis. Classification (NCBI taxonomy): domain Eukaryota; kingdom Viridiplantae; phylum Streptophyta; class Magnoliopsida; order Asparagales; family Orchidaceae; genus Platanthera; species Platanthera zijinensis. The sequence goes on along the minus strand of CM077082.1, from coordinate 151,857,147 downwards.
GGTGGGAGACAACGTTTGCGGGATTGAAGGGGTCGAGCAAGACTTTAATGTCTGCTCTTCAGGTGGTCAAGGCAGTCTGTGCTGGTGCAGAGCTGTTCTTCACGTTAGTGGAGGCTGTCAAGCCTAAACTCACTTTGGGTAGTATCCAATAGTGTGCGAGTACCCTGACGTGTTCCCGGACAATCTTCCAAGAGCCCCACCTCAACGGGAGATCGATTTCACAATTGAGTTAGTGCTAGGTTCCAAACCTGTGTCACGCTCTCCTTATAGGTTGGCGCCTAAGGAGATGGCGGAGCTAAAGGTTCAACTAGAGGAGTTGTTTGAGTAGGGCTATGTGCATCCAAGTTCGTCGCCTTGGAGCGCACCGGTCCTTTTCGTTAAGAAGAAGGATGGAAGTTTGCGGCTCTATATCGACTATAGAGAGCTGAACAAGTTAACAGAAAAAAATAAGTACCTGATCCCAAGGATTGATGATCTTTTTGATCAGTTAGTCGGGTAATCGGTGTACTCAAAATTGGATCTTAAGTCTGGTTACTATCAGCTGAGAATAAGGGAAAGTGATATCCCAAAGACAGCATTCAGCACGAGATATGGGCATTTCGAGTTTACGGTCATGCCGTTCAGGCTGACTAATGCGCCATCAGTGTTCATGGATCTGATGAACATAACGTTTAGGGAGTACTTAGACCGCTTTGTGATGGTCTTTATCGACGACATATTGGTGTACTCGCAGTACGAAGAGGGTCACTTCAAGCATCTGCACTTTGTTGTGGAGATGGTGAGGAGGAACGAGTTATACGCAAAGTTCTCCAAATGTGAGTTTTGATTGCTTTCAGTAGCGTTCCTTGGTCACATATTCAGTGGAGAAGGGATTGCGGTGGATCCGGTGAAGATAGTTGCAATACGGGAGTGGCCTGTGTTGTCTACGGTAGCGGAAGTCCGGAGTTTTCTGGGGCTTGCCGGATATTACAGGCGCTTCATAGAGAACTTCTCGCGGAGAGCGTTATCTCTCACTACTTTGACAGGGAAAGATCAGAAGTTTGTTTGGATGCAGGAGTGCGTGCAAGCTTTTGAAGAGTTGAATGGTCGGTTGACCACGGCGCCAGTGCTAAGTTCGTCGAGTGGGACCGAAGGCTTTGAGATCTATAGCGATGTTTTGAGCAGTGGTTTGGGCTGCGTGCTGCTGCAGCATGGAGGTGTTATAGCTAATGGCTCGCATCAGCTGAAAGTGCAAGAGAGAAATTATCTGGTCCCCGACTTTGAGTTGCGGCCGTGATTTTTGCGCTAAAGCTGTGGAGGCACTATTTGTACAGCATAAAGATCGATATTTATACCGACCACAAGAGCCTGAAATACTTGTTGGACTAGAAGGATCTGAACATGAGGCAGCGGAGATGGATGGAGTTCATGGGGGACTGTACAATCAAAATTCATTATGTGCCCGGGAAAGGCAATGCAGTTGTGGATGCGTTGAGTCACAGAGCTCTCGCGCAAGCCAACTGGTTATCGGTTCATGATGAGAGGTTGATTCGGGAGTTGGAGGCGCTAGATATCTCTTGTGTTTACTAGAAGACTAGAGCAGATGCGTTATTGAACTGGATGGAAGTTCAGTGTGATCTGGCTGATCGGATTCAGCAGGCTATGGATTTGGATAGCAGCATGAAGGAAATCATGGATGCAGCTTCGGATGGGTCAAATTCCCAATTTATAGTTGAAGATGGACTGCTAAGGAAGGACAGCCATTTGTGTGTCCCAAACGTGGGTAATTTACAGGTGGAGTTGATGTACGAGGCTCATCATACCAAGTACTCAATTCACCCAGGGAGCACGAAGATGTACCAAGATCTGAAGAAGTTGTTCTGGTGGCCAGGACTCAAGAAGGATGTGGCACTATATGTGGCTAAGTGTCAGACTTGCGCCTTAGTGAAGGCAGAGTGTCAAAAGCCAGGGGGTTTCTTGAAGTCTTTGTCTATTCTGGAGTGGAAGTTCGACGACATTTCAATGGACTTTGTGCATGGTTTTCCAAGGTCACAGATGGGAAACGACGTCATCTGGGTGATCTTAGATCGGTTGACAAAAGTGTCGCACTTCATTCCGCATAGGATGGACGATTCGGTGGAGAAACTGGCAAAGCTTTACGTAAATAACATTGTTCAACTACACGGTGTGCCCCACAGCATCGTGAGCGATAGAGATGGGCATTTTACGTCCAATGACTTGAGGTTGGTGCAGCAAATGCTGGAAACTAAGTTGAAGTTCAACACAACTTTTCATTCACAGACGTATGGGCAGACCAAGAGGGTCAATAGGATGATGGAGGACATGCTTCGCATGTGCGTCCTAGACTTCGGAAAGCAGTGGGAAGGTCATCTGTATTTGGTGGAGTTTGCGTACAACAACAGCTACCAAGCTAGCATACAAATGGCGCCCTTCAAGGCCCTATATGGTAGAAAATGTCGCACGCCGTTGTCATGGTTGGAAACGGGTGAGGTAAGGTTGTACAAAAAGCAAGAGGTGGAAAGCGCCACTTCATTAGTACGAACCATTCGAGAGCATTTGCTGATCACTCAAGATAGGCAGGCTAAGTACTACAATGCCAAGCATCAGAAACGTGGAGTACGTGGTTGGCGATTGGGTGTATCTAAAGATAAATCCATTCAAGGGTGTTTCACGGGTACGATGCTTGAAGAAACTGAGCTCGAGATACTATGGACCATTTGAGATCCTGGAGCGGATTGGTGGAGCAGCTTATCGTCTAAAGTTATCGGTTGAGTTGAGTGGTCTACACGACGTATTCCATATATCAGCGTTGCGGAAGGTGGTGCATGAGCCTTCGCAGGTGATCACGGTTGATCAAGTACCGGTGGATGAAGGGTTAGCGACAAGGGTCAAGCCCTTTTGTATTGAGGACTCTGAAGTCAAGCGACTTCGTAATAAGGAGATCAGGATGGTCAAGGTCTGTTGGGACAATTACGGTCGGGAGGAGCTCTCTTGGGAGCGGGAGAAGACCATGCTTGAGGAGTACCCAGAGTTATTCCACTCAGGTACTGCTTTTGGTTTTGTGTATCTTTTCCTTTCGGTAATTTTGTGGACGAAATTCTTTTAAGAGGGCGAGAGTTATAACGCCCCGAAACTCAAAAGAGCAACGGGCAGCGCTTTGAGGCGAGTTTGTACCTTGGTAAGGGTCACACGGCCTGGGACACGGGTGTGTCCCAGGTCCATGTCGTGCTCGGGATTGACGACTCACTGAGTGGTCGACGGAAATGCAGGCGTCGAGTGTCGAGACAAAGAACACGGCCCGAGACACGATCGTGTCAGAGGCTGTGTCCTGCTCGGGCAGTTTGTTAGTTTGTGTTGAGGGAGTTACATGGCCAAGGACACGGGCGTGTCCCAGGGCGTGTCTAGAATACGGCATGTGACACGAGCATGTCACATGGCCGTGTCGTGCTCGGGATGTGTTTAGTCCCGTGTCGATTGAGGCACACGGCTGTGAAACAGGCGTGTCACTCGGGACGCGGGCGTGTTCCAAGCCGTGTCACAGGCCATATCATGGTCGGGATTTTCCCAAATGATGGCGAATGAGTTACACGGCCTTGGTGATGAAGATTTTCTATAGTTTTAAAATATTATCCAAACTAAAATCTCAAATAGGCAAGTGTACCTATCAAAATATAGTATAGGAAATGTCGTATTAGACTCGGGGCCTGTTGAGTACTTCTACTCACGCAAATTAATATTATTTTATCTAAATATAAAAAGAGATTATTTTAACTAAATGAAGAATATTAAATAAAAAGTAGCACTTGATCTAGACTCACTTTGAACTAAAATAAACCTTCATGAAATAGCAAAAGTGCAAGCTCCTAATTACTTACTTCGACCGTGGAGGTTCCTAAAGTACAAAAGCGTCTCTCTCGAGCTCATGCTTCTGACTAACCTTAGGTTGATCGATTAAGACCTCTCGGCCAGTCGAAACCCCTAAGCTTTCTTTAGGTGGTGAACCCCTCTATTGGATTTGACTCCAATCCGGCAGATTTATGTCGTCCTCTCTCGAGGAGTGCATTCAACTCCTTTTATCCTTGAGCGATCTACTCGTATCCGCAACCTCTCGGTCATTTAAGATACGGATCTAGGATCGAATAACAAATCCGCGAAATATCGATTCGATACAGAATAAATCAAAGATAAATCGATAGCGAGCAAAAATAGAGAGCTTGACACGTTTTTGAGAAAATAAATAAAGTTAGCTTTATTCAAAGTTTGTCTTGATCAAGTGCTGAGAAAATTAGCTACATGACATGAAAAGGGAGGTACATAAACAAGAAAACATAATTGCTAAAAGTAAATTGCTTGAAAACAAAACTAAGTTATGAATGAAAAGTACAAGAGAGAAATGCATAAAAAAGGTAAACTAAGCTACAACAAAAGCCTAAAACTTGCTCCTAATCTCACTCCTGAGCTTCTGAACTCATCTGCTATTTATAGATTTTTCTGCTCGGGCGTCACGCCCTAAGTCACGCCAGTGTCCTAGGGCGTGTCGGCCTCAGGAACTGCTGTCTTGAAAGCCCGGGAACGTTGGAGAAAAATCGCCAAAAGTCGCCGTTTTGCGGGTCACGGCCCTAGGTCACGCCCGTGACCTAGGGCGTGTCTAGTCTTTTACAGGAAATGGCGGGAAGGGGAAACAGCGCGAAGTAATTCTGGCGTTTCTGAAGTTGTCACGCCCTAGGTCACGTCGTGACCTAGGGCGTGTCTGACAGGATCAGCAAAACGGTCTGAAACGGCACAATCTGGGATTAATTTGGCAGTTTCGGGTAGGTCACGCCCTAGGTCACGCCCGTGACAGGGGGGCGTGTACTTGAGAAATGGTGCAGAATTTCCCCGGGATGATTTCTGGAGAAAAACATTTTTTTTTGAACTAGACACGCCCGTGTTCACGCCCTCGACACGCCCGTGTCTCAGAGGCGTGTACTTTTTAAACTCTCCAGATTTGTAGAGGACGTCGTCCTCTTTCCATTGACTGGTTGCACGTCCCGTAACTCTTCCTGGTTTGAAAGTTATGACCATTTGAAGTTTCAGCTATCCGTGACCAAAAATGTTCATTTTCACCGCTTCAACTCCTGATCAGTCCTGCAAGCTCCAAATTGCTATTTACAGCCCAGATTGACCTAAAATATGAAAATAAAGCAATTATAATCATAATTACTAAAATATAACTATAATCTTATTATTAATTAAATAAAAACTATATAAAAATATTTATAATTAGTGACTTATCAAATACCCCCATACTTAATCTTTTGCTATTCCAGAGCAAAACTATGAGAAGTATTTATAAGAAATTAATATAATTTTTAATTAAACTAAAAATGTATTAAATCAAAAGAGAGTTAAAAATAAAGTTTAGGAATTCAAGATTAAGTTCTAAACTATGAAATTAAAATGTAAAGAGAAAGATATTTAGCCAAAGATTTCTCATAAAAATTAATTAGAATTCAAAATGATGTGATTTAGCCAATAAAATTAAATTAGAATTATTCACACTTTTTAACTAAAAAGAAACTTGAAGGAAAATTTTAAACTACTACTTATGCTCTCTTAATATTTTAATTTAAGTCTAAAATAATTATATTGGATAAAGGTTTTTAGGAACAAACACTATGAAGAGGATTTTAAATTGAGGTGATGAATTTTATCCTCTCACCCCATGCCTTTTTTTTCTTTTTTTGATATTCGCATATGTTTACCAAGAAAATGATGAATTTTATTCTCTCATTTCCCATGACATATGAACAAATATTTTTTTCTCTCTCTTCAAAAACAAAAACAAAATGGGAGTAATGAATTTTATTCTCTTACTCCATCTTTTAGTTTTTTGGGTTGCAAATGTGTACCAAGGAATGCTAGATTCCCATGACATATGATCTAACAATAAAAAGAAAAATGCATATGTGTACCAAGGGATAATGAATTTTATCTTCTTATCCCCATGACATATGTTCTAACAAAAAAGTTTAAAAACAAGGGAAGGCTAAACAATATTTAGATTAAATTAAAATAATTAGAGAGCAATTATAGTAAATAAAAATTTCCTAAGAATTTTTAAAGCATAAGTGATTATAATTAAAATCTAAAGATTGTTGAACTAAGCACTATAATATTGAAACTAATTACAATTAAGAGAAAAAGAAGTAAATAAGGTACTCTAAACAAATTTAATTCATAAGTTTATTTCATAAAATCAAATCACCTAAAAATTTATTTAACTAACTTTGATGAAATAAAAGATTAGAAAATCAAAAATTATAAAAATTCTTATAAATAAACTCAAAATTATTTTCGAAAATCACAAAATATTAAGTAAGGGTTTCTTTTTTTTTTTCTATTAAAAACAAATCCTGATTTTTTTTTGTTTTTCTTGGACTTCCCAAGGGCTACCCAGTGACGGGTTCGCAAGGTACTAGGCGGTTTTGTGGGATGAAAGCCCAACACGGCCCTTTCCAAGAAATTAATTTTTGATTTTCTATTTTTTTTGTATTTTTAAAAATAAAAAGAAAACAATTTTTTTTGTATTTTTAAAGATTTTCTTCAAATTTTTTTTGAAATAAAAGCATGAAATGGAGTCCACCCCCATACTTAAAAATAAACATTGTCCCCAATGTTTACAAGCTAAGTAGGAGGGGGAAAAATGCATAAAAAAGTAAATTGCAATGATTTAAAGATAATCAAGAGGTGTCTCCCAAAAGCGCTTTTCTTTTTCCCGTCTTTAAGCTAGACGGTTTGGGTTAAGAAAATGGAAAATAAAAATTAAAGTGAACGGGCAACTCCCTTAATTCATGCTTTGGCGAAGATGCCAAAGTTGCTTGCCCGGCTACTCCTCCGCTTTCTTCTTGATTTTCCTTCTTGCAGTTGACTTGAATATTTAGATTCAAATCACCGATCCATACCTGAGGTGATTTGAATTTTTTTAGAGGAGCGGCAAATGGATCGTGGATGACGTTAAATTGCAACGGCTCTTCTTCTACATGACAATTGTTAGTATAAGGAAAATTAAAAGTAAGCGTTTCAAAAAAATCTTCGCAAGGAGGAGGCTCTTGCGAAGGTATAAGATTAGGCTCCGGTTGTTTATTTTCTAAAATTAATTTTTTATCCAAAAATTTACTGGAAATAAAATCATTGGACGCATCAGGATCAAATATTTTTGCTCCTAAAAAGTCATAAATTGTGCATGGAGGAGAAAAATTGAAAGTCGTAGGAGGAGACACATGTTCTTCTTCTACTTCGTCCGGTGTGCCAATAAAATTAATAAATTTTTGATATAATAATTCTTCTTCCTCCTTTGAATAAGACACCAAGGGGGTACATGAAGATTCATGTTCCACCATAGGTGAAATATTTAAAGAAGGAGAAAAATTAGTAGAACAAGTGATAATTTCTTCTAAATTTTGGGGAGTATCAACTTGAAATTGTGTAAAGTCCCCAAAATTAGAAGAAGAAGTGTGTGGTGTGATAAAAGAAGGATAAAAATTCGGATCTAAATAATTATTCTCATCACTCGGGAAGTTTCCCGGTTGATCTTGCGAACAAGAAAAACCAACATCCGATATGGAAGAAGAATTTTTTAAATCGATATATTTATTCATATTTGAATTCGAAAAAGTATTTTCATGAAAATTAGAAGGATTGGAAAAATTATTTTCATAAAAATAAGAAAAAGAATTATCATAAAAGTGAGAATAGTTATTTTCATAATTATTATAAAAATTATTTTCATAAGAAAGATTTTGATAAAAATTATAATGATAACAATATTCACTTTGATGAGAACCACCACAATAATAACAAACAATTTGGCATTGTCTTGCGGCTTTCAAAAGATTTACTTTGTGTGTAAGCTCGGCAATTTTAGCGGCCAATTATGATAACATTTTTTTTATAAAAGAAGAAAAAAAAAACAACCGTTAGCTAATTAAATGAATTTGAAAAATAAAATTTAAAAGAGAAATGGTGATAGAGAAAATGAGGGATAAAAGTAATACAATTCGCGTTTTCAAAATATCAACAAAATAGTCCCCGGCAACGGCGCCAAAAACTTGATGAAGATTTTCTATAGTTTTAAAATATTGTCCAAACTAATATCTCAAATAGGCAAGTGTACCTATCAAAATATAGTATAGGAAATGTCGTATTAGACTCGGGGCCTGTTGAGTACTTCTACTCACGCAAATTAATATTATTATCTAAATATAAAAAGAGATTATTTTAACTAAATGAAGAATATTAAATAAAAAGTAGCACTTGATCTAGAATCACTTTGAACTAAAATAAACATTCATGAAATAGCAAAAGTGCAAGCTCCTAATTACTTACTTCGACCGTGGAGGTTCCTAAAGTACAAAAGCGTCTCTCTCGAGCTCATGCTTCTGACTAACCTTAGGTTGATCGATTAAGACCTCTCGGCCAGTCGAAACCCCTAAGCTTGCTTTAGGTGGTGAACCCCTCTATTGGATTTGACTCCAATCCGGCAGATTTATGTCGTCCTCTCTCGAGGAGTGCATTCAACTCCTTTTATCCTTGAGCGATCTACTCGTATTCGCAACCTCTCGGTCATTTAAGATACGGATCTAGGATCGAATAACAAATTCGCGAAATATGCATTCGATACAGAATAAATCAAAGATAAATCGATAGCGAGCAAAAATAGAGAGCTTGACACGTTTTTGAGAAAATAAATAAAGTTAGCTTTATTCAAAGTTTGTCTTGATCAAGTGCTGAGAAAATTAGCTACATGACATGAAAAGGGAGGTACATAAACAAGAAAACATAATTGCAAAAAGTAAATTGCTTGAAAACAAAACTAAGTTATGAATGAAAAGTACAAGAGAGAAATGCATAAAAAAAGGTAAACTAAGCTACAACAAAAGCCTAAAACTTGCTCCTAATCTCCCTCCTGAGCTTCTGAACTCATCTGCTATTTATAGATTTTTCTGCTCGGGCGTCACGCCCTAGGTCACGCCCGTGTCCTAGGGCGTGTCGGCCTCAGGAACTGCTGTCTTGAAAGCCCGGGAACGTTGGAGAAAAACCGCCAAAAGTTGCCGTTTTGCGGGTCACGCCCCTAGGTCACGCCCGTGACCTAGGGCGTGTCTAGTCTGTTATAGGAAACGGCGGGAAGGGGAAACAGCGCGAAGTAATTCTGGCGTTTCTGAAGTTGTCACGCCCTAGGTCACGCCCGTGACCTAGGGCGTGTCTGACTGGATCAGCAAAACGGTTGGAAACGGCACAATCTGGGATTAATTTCGCAGTTTCGGGTAGGTCACGCCCTAGGTCACGCCCGTGACAGGGGGGCGTGTACTTGAGAAATGGTGCAGAATTGCCCCGGGATGATTTCTGGAGAAAAACATTTTTTTTTAACTAGACACGCCCGTGTTCACGCCCTCGACACACCCGTGTCTCAGTTGTGTGTACTTTTGAAACTCTCCAGATTTGTAGAGGATGTCGTCTTCTTTCCGTTGACTGGTTGCACGTCCCGTAACTCTTCCTGGTTTGAAAGTTATGACCATTTGAAGTTCAGCTATCCGTGACCAAAAATGTTCATTTTCACCGCTTCAACTCCTGATCAGTCCTGCAAGCTCCAAATTGCTATTTACAGCCCAGATTGACCTAAAATATGAAAATAAAGCAATTATAATCATAATTACTAAAATATAACTGTAATCTTATTATTAATTAAATAAAAACTATATAAAAATATTTATAATTAGTGACTTATCACTTGGACACGGGCGTGTCGCAAGCCGTGTTCGGCCCATGAAGTTCATATTCAGGGCGAATCGTGGTCGTTGTTTCCTTATTTTGGGATCTAACGGTTCAGGCCTCTCCATCCTAGGGTTAAGGCCGAGATTGGGGGTTTAAACCCTCACTTTTCATTGGCCACTCTCTTTCTAAGTTCTAGAGAAGGGAGAGCAAGGAGGAAGAAGGACGGGAGATATGGTCACCGGAGGAGATTCGGAGCGTCAAATCGCAAATCGAGTCCAGATCTGTGGAGGCGAGACCATCGCGATGCTTTTCATCCGTGTAGATTTCCATGGCGCCGAAGAGGAATGCTAGGGTAACGATTCTCTACTTGAGCTAGTGAAGCTCTTCTTATTTTGCATAGGGAAAACCCGCTCCCGCGAGTCTGCGACGAGTTTGCGGTGTTCCTTGGGGTAGATATGTAAAGTCCCCCTTGTTTGCATTTAGAGTCTGAAATTGAGAAACGGACATAGGCATGTTGTGTGAAGCCTACCCGGACAAGTTGGTCTGGATCGGTGATGTTTTACTATGCATGTTTAGCCAGAGAATACTCTGTGCCTTTGGTTGTTTTTTTGTTTCTACGTGATAGATTGTAGCAGGGATCCTTGGGGATTAACCCCAAGGCGCACCCGGAAAAATGGGCGGAAACGCATTTATTCCATCTTGGCGGCCTGTGAGCCAGCTTTGAACATAACTGGGTTATGTGATTGTATGAATGAATTTGGGATCCGGCGAAGATTGACCCGCACGCTTGTCTTAAGTTTGACAGTGCGGTGTGAGCAATGGGCTTGTGGAACCGAACCCGGGATATGTGGTTTTGTGAAAAATACCAGAAAGCAGGGATTGGCCATTGACATAGTTGTGCGAGTCTTAGGCTTATGCCGGACAAACTTTATTGCTCGCGATATTTGTCGTCCAAGGGATGGTGGTGAGACCGCAGTTTTGATCGGGTTCACCGAGTTAGTGCCCATAGAGCATGGGGTGTGTAGTCTTGTGAGCCTGCACCTGTGATATTTTGTTTATTCACTATATATCTTATTACGCTAACAAGTGCGGGGAAGGAGCTTTGCCACCCCGAGTTTGGGGGCGGATTCGTTATAATTTAGTCGGCTTTAGCTGACCGTTATTCTTGTTTGCCACCGTTGTGGTGAATTGTGCTTGTAGGTGCTGTGGAGCCGAGCGGAAAATAGCAGGCCAAAGCCCAAATATCTGAGCCGGCCCTCGAAGGCCTTGTTTGTTTTATTGTTTAAATCATGTGTGGTCGGCCTGCTAGCCGAAGTTTGTAAGACACTATTTAAATTTGGTGAACTATTGTAAGGCCATAAGGCCAGTACTTTTTTTGTATTTTGTAGTTCATTCCTACTGGGTTATGTTAGTGTACATTCGTGCTTTTGGCTGGGTTCTTGCTTTCACATCTTATTAATTCTTCCGCTAGATGCTCTGTGTAGGACGTGTGTATTGGTTGAATGGTTTCATCTAGTAACTCGTCGGTCTGTCTGTGGTATATGGCGTCGGGCCCCGGCCGGACCTACTGCTTTATGATATGTGACGGATAGGGGTGTTATAGCTAGGATTAGGGATCTTAGGGTTGGATCCTTTCCTTGCTCATCTTTGACTTGTACTCTTATATCGCACTCGATTTTTAGCCAATTGAGGTAGTCGGTGTATTGCTCTGGATTGGCTCGAGATGTTAAGGTAATACCCATCCGCCCCAAGAGGAGGGTGAGGGTGGGAGCAGATGTTAGTCTTCTTTTGAGCTCCTGAAATGCATCTTCGCACGGAGGCGTCCAATTAAAGTGAGCATCTTTCTTGGTGAGGGAAGTGAGAGGGAGAGAAATTTTGGAGAATCCTTCTACGAACTTACGGTAGTATTCCGCAAGTCCCAGGAAACTACAGATATCGACAGCCGATCTTAGTGCGGGCCACTCTTTCACTGCTTGAATCTTAGCGGGTTCCACTGCTATCCCGACACTATTTATCATGTGACCCAAGAATCCAATCTCCTTGAGCCAGAACTTGCATTTACTGAACTTTGCGTACAAGCGTTGTTCTTTTAGTTTTTCTAGTACTAACCTTAAGTGTTTGGCGTGGTCTTGTTCCGATTTTGAGTATATCAGTATGTCGTCTATAAATATGATAACAAAGGTATCTACGTAGGGCCCGAAAACATTGTTCATTAGGGTCATGAATGCTAAAGGGGCATTGGTGAGCCCGAATGGCATAATGGTGAATTCATATAAATCGTACCTGGAACTTAACGCAGTCTTTGGGATATCTTCATCTTGGATTTGTGATTGGTAGTATCCAGACCATAGGTCTAGTTTAGAGAATACACTAGCTCCTTGGAGTTGATCAAAGAGTTTATCTATGCGAGGGATGGGGTACGTGTTTCGTACCGTTAACTTGTTAAGTTCTCTATAGTCGATGAATAGATGAAGGGTTCCGTCCTTCTTTTTGACGAATAAGACAGGCTCTCCCCATGGTGATGAACTTGGACGGACGAAGACATCCCTAACAAGTTCGTCTAATTATTGTCGAAATTCAGTTAACTCTTTTTGGGCCATTCGATAAGGGGCCCGTTATACAGGTCGGGTCCCTGGGACTAGTTCAATTTTGAACTTTACCTCCCGTGGGGGGGGGGGGGATAGTCCGGGCAGTTTCTCGGGGAAAACTTCGGGGAATTCTTTCACTATGGGTACTTTGAGAATGTCATCGGTCTTACTTATCATTTCAAAGTAAACTGCGTACACTTCTTCTCCCTTGACGTATTCCTTTACCATGTGTACGAATGTTAAGTAGATAGGAGGTAATAGTTTCGTACCTTGGGGAGTAGGTTCCGTAGTCGGATCAGTATATCGGGTTACTTCCTTGGTTGCACAATTTATCAATGCCTTGTGTCTTCTTAACCATTCCATCCCTAGGATGAGATCGAAGTCCGGGAGTTCTAGTATTATGGTGGTAGCTTCGAATAGTGTGTTATGAAGGCAAACAAAGAAGATGCATTGGTCGGACAAAAGCATCTCTGATCCGTTAGGGAGTCTCACTCTTAGACGTAGACCAGAGGAGCGTTCAAGATTAGGCACATCCTTGATGAAACTTTTTGATATGAAGGAATGTGAGGCTCCTGTGTCGAATAAGGTGTGTGCGGGTTTCCCATTTATTGTGTATATACCTGTCACAATATCTTGGGGCTGGTGGTTTTGAGTGAGACATAGGGCATAGGCTTTTTGCGCCTGGGGAAAGGGATTTCTTGGATTACTCCCAATCCTACCTTGGTATCCTCCTCCACGACCTCTTCCTCTTCCTTGTCCAGATGATGGATTTCCCTGATATAGTGTTGCTGTCTCCATCCTTGGGTAAGGATTCCTTTTAGAGCAGTTGCGCTTCAGGTGACCGGGTTGGTTGCAGTTGAAGCAGTTTCCTAAGAATGGTCCTGAGTTGATGTGTACTGGTTGTTATATCAGGTTGGTCTGGCTTCAGGGTGGGGTAAAAAGGTTGTGTATCCCTTCGTCCTTCCCTACTTCTATCCCCCGAGGGAGGAACATTTCTCCTGTTGTTGTATTATGTTTCCGCTGATCTTTTCCGGTGGTTTTGGACCATCTGGTGGTCTGCTTCGAGGGTTTTTTGTTGATGCTAAGATTTGAGAGAACGAGGAGTGTGCTGCGAAGATGAGTGGTTGTCAGATGGAGTCCCTGAGGCCATGGTAGAAGCATTTGGCATAGTCGTGATTGCTGAGTGCGAATCCTCCAGCAAAATGGGACAAGTGAAAGTACTCCCTCTCGTAGTCTAAGACAGAGTGGTTGTCTTGTTTAAGGTGTAAGAACCTTTCTTGAAGCTCATCCCGGGCTATCATCGGGATGAAGTGATCAATGAAGGTATCGGCAAATTCGCTCCACTCAATTTCTCCATAGGTTTTTCCCAAGAAGGTACTATCCATGGCTGATTTCCACCATCGTCGAGCATAGCCAATGAAAGAAGATACAGTGAGGGTGATGGCCATGCTCCTGGGACATTTGATTCCTATTAGTAGCAATTGGGTGAAGTCCTACCATTCCTCGGTTTGTACTGTTGATTCAGTGTCGTTGAAGTTTGGTGGAGATAAGCCTCGAAAGATACATAACCAATTTGTTGGTGGTTCGATGGAACGGCTCCTATCTTGGTGGGACATAGCGTCTCGGAAGGTGGCCTAGATGTTTGATAATGTATGGTTAATTTCTGATTGAACGAAGGTGTTTGTTGGCGGAGGAGTAGACGTTTGAGTATTTGCTCCGGGGTTCATTGGTATCTACATATGAAAATGACGGGAGTATAAGCTGTTTGGATAAAACTGAAGGGGTTTGAAGATAGTCTAGGTATTCTAATCTAGACTTGGGCTCACCTGCTTCCGCTGTGCTAGTTCATCCTCGAACTAACTGACGGAGCAAGGTGTAGACGGAGTTCATTCTATAGAAGGATCTTGTAACTTCCCTCTGATACCATTTATAAGGACCTCCCCTCCCGGTAATTGTTCACGGCTGAGGGGAAGTTCTTATGCTAGGGGAAATTGCCATATATGGTATTAGCACTTAAGCTATCCTCCACCGTATGCCATTTTCCCTTAAGGCGAGTACTCATTACAACATAGTTTTCCAACTATAAATAGAAGACAAAAGAAAAGAAAACCCAGCTATATATATATCCAAAAGATGATCAGGATAAGAATAGGAGTACAACCAGGTCCTTGGCCAAACATGCCAGACTGAGACTGGTACAAAATGTCTCAGGTAAATAAAGACAATCACAAAAGGGGGACTAAGTGGCATACCACTTTTGTTAAAAAAAGGGAGCTAAGAAAAATCTACTAAGGCGACAGAGTGCCTTAGGCAAAACAATGGGGCTACTAGGCACCCAAACTACATACTACAAGGGCTTATAACAAGGAGAGGGCTATATTGCACAGGCAACTACTTACTTCTATTACGACCTCCTCCGCTACGGGCACTGGATCAGGGATAGGGTCCATGACTGTAGGTATCTCCATGTCAACTTCCGGGATTCCTTATAAGGGTTGGAACTGGGGCTAGATGGGGTACTGCAGGGCTTGCTGATGTTGGGAACCTGGATGGTTTTATAGAAAACCATTAGTCATAAAGACTAAGTCGGATTACCTCTTTTTCCTCAACACATCCAAAATCTGATTTTACAGTATTTAGTAGAAACATTTTTGATATGATAAGTTTTTATAAGTTGAAAGACAAGTAAGAAAGGTGAGGGGGAAAACGGAAAGAACTCAGCTTATAAGAGTTCCCATACATCCTTTTAAGTTGAGGACCTTTGTTTCAATTCAGCTATAAAAGTAAGTACAGGGCAGATATAGTTTTAAAGCTATAACTTAACTGATATGAATGTCCATACAAACATATAAGTTAAGGGTCTAATAAATCCTTATTTTGCAAGAATATTTATGCAATTTGTGTTTTAAGTAACCTAAAGATGCAATGTATGCTAGGTAAGAAGGATGTAATTAGTTAGATGAATTAAGTCTAATTCCTTACCCAGTCCACTTGTTAAGTGGGTAGCTAACCACACAGGCCTTATCATCGTGGCGAATGATAACAGCGAATCAGACTTCTTCGCTCCTAGTTAGGTGCACACCACCACCCTAGGCCTTACGTATAACACTGGACCATGTTTTGTACTCCACCCGTTGTTCCTAAAACCATAGGATAATGACCCATACTAAGGGGATTTGTCCACCTGGACTTTAACCTCAAGAGATATTGCCCCTTCAAAATCCAAAGAATCTAACACACTAGTCTCTCTGATAGTGTGTTGTACGATAGAGTGGTTAGAACCGCCACAGAGTTAATTAATTCAACTTAACAGATTCCTCGCACCAGGCTTTATGGATTATTAACACATTTCATTACTGGAATGGGATAAATTAAAATAATGACATCCCTTACCTGAAAGCGATCTAGAGTTTACTTTAATAATACTCACAGGCTGCTTGATTTAAATTACGTATTGGCCAGGTAAGAATAAGGTTGGTGGTTGTACTAAGTACCGTTATACACCTCCTTCCTTTCGGGGGATACTGGCTCCCTAACTCCTTTCCTAGACACCAATTTGGTAATTTAAAGATAGGGCCCTTTTGAAGTA
The DNA here is from genome assembly GCA_039513925.1 of Platanthera zijinensis. Lineage (NCBI taxonomy): Eukaryota > Viridiplantae > Streptophyta > Magnoliopsida > Asparagales > Orchidaceae > Platanthera > Platanthera zijinensis. The sequence continues at coordinate 151,841,217 of CM077082.1, read as the reverse complement.
TATTAAGTCGTACGTCTAGTCATATCAGTAAAGATTTAATGTTTCTAAGGAAAGAATGCTATGAACTAATTGCGGCGAGTATATAAAAATAGTTTAAGCATTTTCTATCGAATTTCTCATAAGCGAGGAGAATGTAACTACATAATATATCAGATATTAATCGAAATACATTACAAGGCATTTAGCAATTCATAATGACTTCCTTCCCATTTTCAATCTTTTTGTACTAAGATAAATACGATGAACGAAGAGGTTTTAAGTAAATAACGGTTCTTAGTGCGAGTAAATAAATTGGTAATAAAGGAGAGCGTTTCTGATAAGAGATACCTTAGAAATCTTTCTTCCTACAAGGCATAAAGCCATGTATTCAAAATATATATTTATTTAGGTATTTTGAAGAGGTTTTAATATAGGTAGAGAAATAGTTTAGGTATTTTTATAATTAGCATATTTTAAGTATGTGGATTAGGGTAACATGGTCAAGGATAGAATAAAATGGTGCGGGTGGGTTTTGAAAATAGGTATAGGGTAATCCCTAGTTAATTTAAGTGTTTTGGAGGTCATGATAGGGGTTTTTTACTTTTTTCAATTCATAGAATTTAAATAATAAAGGGGGAAACTTTGAAATAAGATTCCGGGAGTTCTACTTAACCCCTGTTTTAAAATTCGCAGACCGAGCCCTACAACTTTCATGTTGGTCGGTAGGTCTGGCTCAACCACTAAGGTGCTTAACTTTGCGCTTGAAGGATTCTGCATATGGGCTGCAAATAGCCAGTATTTAAATTTTATTTTAAAACGATTTAAAAGGCAGGGCGGGAATCTTGGCGCAGATCCGACGCTCTAGAAACACGGCAGACGGAAATTGACTTTCTCCCATAGCGGATCCGCTATTCGATCCACTATGTGGATCAGTCAATCATTGCCGAGGTTTATCCAATGGCAATGATTTCGTCTTCCTCGATCAGCAATGGCTGAGATTAATCCCGGCTGGGCAAAGCTTACAAGGCTTCGCCACCACCGTCCGGCGATCGCCGACCACTTCTGGTCCACTGTAAAGTTTGCAGGGGGCCAGGGCAACACTTTGGGGGTGGTGGGGTCGCCAGAAACGTCCGCCGACGGCGGGACTCAAGTTGGATTTTTACTTGAAATCTGCCGCTGGACTATGCCAAAACAGTGCCAAATTGGGCTCATTTTCGATTCATTTTTGTTCGCGCAGATGAGGTGAAGATGAAATATGAGGAATCTGACCTCATAGGGCCGAGCTCGCCCGGATCGTGGTCGGTTGTCCTTGGCTTTCACGGGTTGAGCAGGGAGGGGGGTTGCAGAGGGCTTTGTCTTGGTTTCTCTGCACAGGTGGATAGCTGGTGGATGGTGTAAGCTAACTTAGTGGCTTTGGGCTCCTCTTTATAGGCCGGGGGTGAGCTTAGGTTTGAGCTTTTAACCTCACCATGGCCGGTCATGGCTATGGTGTAGGGCTCCTTTCTAGCCACCTTACAACCTATAATGGTTAAGGATAAGCATGCTTAGGTGCTGGGTCAGCCTTCCTAAAGGGGAAGGGGGTTTAGGTGTAACAACCCGACTCGTTAAATAACATATAATAGAAGGTCCGACCGGGGCCCCACATTATATGCCACAAACAGACGGCGAGGTCATAGGTTAATACCAAAATACCAACGCACCCTAACCCAGAGCATTCTATCGGAAGTTTAAAGCTTGCAAGAACTCATCCAATGAATGTCCACTACTTATATATAAACAACTCATTTAGATATAGAAAACACCAGGAATGTTTACAACTCAAACGCTCACGGCCTTAAGGCCTTACAAGTTGCTCTTTACAAAATATGACTTCATACATCGACACGCAGGCTGGCCACACATGAAATACAAAGCTTCGCACGGCCTTAAAGGGCCTACCAGCAGCAGCAGCAGCAGCACAAAGGGCTTCAGCCTGCTCAATCCATTTCAGCCTCAATAAGGGCAACACCTACATATTGACATCCACCCCATGGGTGATAAACAAAGCAACGGTCAGCATTCAGCTGACCTATTATAACGACCCTACCCCTTACCCGGGGCAGTGGTTCCATCCCTGCATGTAATACAATCACAACATATATGTATATCTGCCACAATCACATCACAAACATTGGCCTTCATGTCAGACGCTCCGTGCACTCAGAGCACGCTTATGGTGTATCGGAACATCCTTCGTACACCACCGACTAGAGGTTCTTAACTTGTCGGCGATGGAGCATAGTCTACTACAGCGCACAGACTGGAGACCCTCTCTCCTATCTTATTCAGAGGTTGTAACCTCACGGAAACCGTGAGCACTATCAGTCAACCTACTCCCATAGTGTAACAAGCCTAGGGAAAACTCCTTGCTGGATTGCCACCAATCGACCACTCACCTGGTCCTACCACTAAACTTGTTAAGTGGCCCACCCACTAAGAGGTTCTTAACTTATTGGCCATGGGCATCAGCCGTCAAATCCCTTTTGGAGACCTCTCACACCCAGCCACTCAGAGGTGCTCGCTATCCATCTCATAACACAGGCACACGGTGCCACTCCTCATTCCATCAATACAGCTCGTGTCGAGCATACAACCAAAGGAGCTATACAAAGCATCCTTCTCACAGTTCACAATCGCCCTTACAATCTCCGCAAGCTAATCGATTTATACATGGAGTCTTCTCCGGTTCGCAGCATCACCAATCCAGACTATACGTCCAGATGGGCTTCACACAACATGCCTATTCAGCATTATACACTTCCGGATCTAAATGCAAACTCAATCACTGGAATCACTTATGCTCTTCCATCTTTTGATGGAGGATTCCATAGATATACATGCATAAACAAAGGGCCTCACCTGCCCAAGGAAGAAAAACCGTTACCCTTGACGATCGCTTCGGTGCCATGAAATAACTAGCCGGATGGTAATCACCACGAAGGTCTTGCCTCAACAACGCTGAACTCGGCTCTCGATTCGGACCGCTGAAGCTCCATCGGCGGTCGGAAAGCTTCTCCTTCTTCCTTCCTTGCTCTCCTCTCTCTCTTCTCTTTATAAAGAGAATGGCCAACATAAGAATGAGATATTCATCTCCATTCTCGGCCTTATAATAGCAGGGAGTAACTTGGACCACAGGATCCAAATAGAAGGGAACGAATGGCCTCGATCTACTTTGAAAAGCATCTAAACACAGCTGACACGGCTTGTGACATGTGTCACAGGCCGTGTTCCTTGAGCGATTACAGAACCGACTCAATTCGGATCAAAACACGGGCTACGACACGCCCTTGTAACTTCCTGACACGCCCGTGTGACTGGCCGTGTCACCCCATCAACACAGGGCCGAAACACCCGAGGAGTACACGGCTAAGGCACACGCCCGTATCCTTGTCCGTGTGCCCAACACGCCCCTATGACATGCCCGTGTCACAGGTCGTGTCCCATACTCAACACCACTCAACGCCGCCCGGTTACCCACCCGTGCAAGACATGCCCTGGGACACGCCCGTGTCCCAGGATGTTTCGCCTCTCGACGATCGTCGACCGTGCTATATCGAGAACTCGAATCGACGTACACCACAAAGGACACGCCCTGGGACACTCCCGTGTCCCAGGTCGTGTCACCAAGCCTGACCCCATTTTGGGATTTTTTGTTTTTGGGGGTGTTACAATCCTCCCCTCCTTACAGAAATTTCGTCCCGAAATTTAGCGCAACATATCCAACAACACAACCATTCCTTTGTTACAAATATTCACAAAACGATCCGGGATTACTCGCACACACAAAGTCTTTTTACAAAAAACATACAACAATAAAAGTACTGGACATTCTTTACTACTGCTTAGTCGCGTCCTTCATAATCTTCTTAACAGCCTCTTGTACTTCCAGAGTATATATGTGAGGCTGCTGAACTTCATGATTTGAGCTTTTCGGATCCTGCACTTCGAGAGTGCACACTCGCGGTTGCGCCTGGGGTGCAGATGATTCCGCCACTGCTTTGCCCTTTTCCGCATAGGACGTACCGACCTTTTTCTCATAACAATTTCGGGCTTTATGTCCTTCTCTGCCACATGAGTAATAAATGGTTGAAGGTTTCCCAGTCTTCGCCTTCTTTGCCCAACATTGGTTGCCACAATGTCCTCCCCTACCACACGAAAAACACCTTTTCTTTAGTTTCCTGATGGAGGACGAGGGGGATACAGTCACAAGGGGTGTCACATTGACACCGTACTTCGCTCGGAACTTCCTTAAGTTCATGTCCAAAGACCGAGCTGCCATGACCAAGGCACAAAATCCAAGTGACTTTGGACCCACCAATAAATGGCGAAGTTCATCGTGCAGACCATCATAAAATTTGTTGGTCTTCGTCTCCTCAGTTTCAAACACAAACTCTATATGTTGTCTCAACTCAACAAATGCATGAAAATACTCCTCGACCGTATAAGGTCCTTGGGTCAGACACATATTCAACGGCGGGATCGATGCTTCTATATTTGCCACTTGCTCACGCACACCAACTGGCAAGGGCACACCCTAGGAACAGAGAGGTGTACCTGTCCCTCATGGTGGGCCCTTATCATTACTACAACCACCTCTGAGATCAACCGAATCATCTCTACCGATAGAGGCGGTGTGGGCAACTCCGCTGGCGTCTCTTTCTCATCCAAACGCTGGGGCTCAGACTGCCCAGCTCCACTCCTTGTCACCTAAACGTGAACAAGACATCAATAACCAATCAACCTCTAATCCAAATTGACAAACATGCCCAATCATTTACATTCCTAGTGGACATTCTTGAGTTCATTATTGTTAAAACGGTTCGTGATGCGCGTAAAATACGGCAAGCGTACCGGTCGCTCAAGTAATAAAGTTGGGAATGAATCCCCGGATGTCGGTCTCTTGAGGAATGCAATTGGCGTCGAACGATCAAGACTCCAAAACTATCGTTATGAGAGTTAATTTAAATAAACAGAAAAGAAAGGGGCTTTTGTTGGTGGTCTTACGACCGATTACACTAATGTAAACTATGCGGGTCGCAATCACCGCTTCTCAAGGCGAGATGGATGTAGCGGCCGCGATGCCGTACTTCGATTGGCGAGTGGACGGAAATCTAGCGAGTGAGGTGATTAGTGCGGAGCAAGCTTGAGTGAAACGAACATGTGGAGTGGAGCGAGATGGAGCGAGGCGCATCAAAGAATAAGTCTCAAGAGCAAGATGAAATACAACTAATAACAATAATGCTAGAAGTTGATGTCCATTACAAGCACAAGCATTTCATACAACAAGAAAAAGAGAGAAAATGCACAACCGTGAGATTGAAGATCCACCGCGGTTGTTGGCCGGAGGTGCGGGTTGTCAATCCGCTTCCAAGCGCAGTCCGAGGAGGGCTTCCGGTACCACCGAGCTGTCACCTCGAGGGCCTGTAACTCCGTTCTCTAGGGGTGCTTCGTCTTCTTCCTTGGTGGAAAGCTCGGAGAAGAATGCTTCAATGGCCGGGAGGATCGCCGGAGGATGCGAAATGCTTCGGAATCACCGGAGAAGGTCCTCCCGTTGGTATGGATGAAGGTGGAGGTGAATGGGACTTGCTGGAGGGCGAACGGCGGACTGGCGAAGGTTCCGTAATGATGCCCTCGCCCTAATTCGCGGAACAGCGTATTTATAGCTTGCAGAATAAATAGCGCGCACGACCACTGGCGCACGACCAGTGATCGTGCGCGACCAAGGTCAGCGCCCGTGCGTGAGCAACCTGCAAACCTGCATCAGAAAATCAGTAGTCGCGCACGATCAGCAGCGCACGATCAGTGATCGTGCGAGGCAAGGCTGATGATCGTGCGGAAATAGCCAGACAGACTTTTGCAAAATGGGTATGACTGCGCACGATCGGCGGCGCACGAGCAGTGGTCGTGCACGGTATGGCAAGTGATCGTGCGGATGGTTTAAGACAGAGTTTCACAAATGAGACCGGGCTGCGCACGATCAGTGATCGTGCGCCAGGAGGTCGATGGTCGTGCGTGGGTAAAAACGCACGACCACTGACTCCTTTGCCAAAAATAGTGAAACGCCTATCCCGAATGCCCTCACGATCCCCAAACCTGCAGGAAAACTGCACGGGGCATCGATCACGGCAGCCACAGCAAACAGTGATAAACATAGCAAGAAAGTAAATGCACACAAGCACAGAAAATGGGCAACAAAGGTGCACAGGGCGTGGAAAACCGTAGCGAAACAAAAGGAGTGCAAATGACGCTAAACGGTGTGCAAAGACAAGGAAATAAGCCCAGATGAGTCCGAAAATAGGTATATAAAGAGGACTCATCACACCCCCAGACTTAACCGTTTGCGCGTCCCGAGCAAACAGAACCTAAGCAGACGGGGAAAAATGAACTAGCTAAAAAGAGAAATTGCCAAACGGAATACCATGCGAAGTCGCATGCTCGCGTGCATAAAAATAAAGTAGAGGGAATTCTTAAGTATACAAAATATTTTATATTTTTCACAATGCGTAACAAAAATTTATTATTACTCAAAAGTGGAATCACGGTGAATCAGCCGGTCCTACGCAGGGAGAAAGTAGACAGGCCACTAAGGTGAGCATTGCCGAAGACCGGAGCTCAAGATTACCCCCAAAGGAATCCACCAATGTCGGAAACCATAAGCTTGCTCGATCGCACTCTCTCCACGGCACTAGTCAACTCAAGCGCAAGTCCGTAGGACTTCGGGTAATAATGGGGCTTGGGTTACGGTGAGGAAAACAACGATAAACATGATGGGTATGCACCTAACCCAAATGAGCAAACGTACAAAACTAGTACCCGCTGCCCACAAAATAAACACGGGTGCACCACACCCCCAGACTTAACTTTTACTAAATGGGTGTGTGCACCGCCTACTCCAAATCCAAATCATCTCAAATAAAGATTTTCAATCAAACTTTTTCTTTTCACTTTTCATTTTCACTTTTTCTCTTTTTCAAATATTTTTCTTTTCACAAAACACAATTTTCAGCAAATAAAGCTTGGGGGCACTTCCACATTTTCACGAATAAAAATACCACATCACAACCCAACATGAAAATATAAAACACTAAGCTCGACTTGGGTGTGCGACTAGGATCGGCTATGGGGCTTTGGTGAAATAATGGTGGAGCTGAATCAAAAGGAAGGGTAGGCACAAAGGGGCTAGCAAGGGCGATGTTAGGAATGGGTACAAAGCTCAACCGGGCCAAAAGGTGGCCTACATCGCTCTCACGCTAGACGAATCGTGTACCAATGCTTCAAGAATAGCTTGGGGCAAGTTCTTAGCAACCGAGAAGGATAATCCTTCCTCCCGACTCAAGCAATACGAGTCTAGTGGCGGCTACACACATTCCTACACTACCGTTTGATTCACACCGGATTCACAAACTTTTGAGTAGAATAAGAAATATGTACGCAAATAGAAAAATATAAAACTATAAGCATACAGAAAAATTAAGTCTACACAAATTTCTATACAAAACGAGAGCAGTTGACTAGAAACACAGCAAGGCCAACATTTTACTCCGTCGCACAATCCTAAACTAGCACAGAAATTTTCCAAATCTAACAAAGATACAAGCTCAACTCGTGGCACGCTAACAGCTAAGCTCGCGCTCATGTGGGTGCAGTGGTGTGCAACAGGAATCTAACATAATGAAGCGAAAAAGGAAAACTACTGGCATGCGAAATTAAATGTGCTCGTGGAGTGCACAAGCGGCTCTTCCCCCCAGACTTGAATGAAAACATAAGCAAGAAAAATAAACATTCAACCAGAAAATGAAATCTGAAGCGAGAGAGAGTACCAATGCTCCAAAGAGGGGAGCATGCCAGAAGATTGCATGATGATTCGCGGGCAGTGCTGCATCGCCAAAAGATAAGCTGAACCTGCGAATTAGGCCGAACAATAGAAAATACAAAAAGATAGAAAGCATAAAATAAAATCAAACAAAAACAAGGGGACCAAAAGGTCCAAGCTTGGGTTGTCTCCCGAATAGCCCTTTTGTTTACCGTCCTTAAGGTGGACCAAATACCTGTATTAGCAATTGTATATAATGTTTATGCATCAAAATAAAATAAATTAAATCTCAAAATGTTCCAACACAAAATAAGAGATCCGCAGCGGAAATTGGGATCAAGGCGCCGCCCCGTCACCAAGTAGTGGGTCTTCGAGCAGTAAGCTTTGAGGTTCGCCGATGATAGCACCTCCATCGTACAACTTTAGTCGATGCCCATTGACCTTGAATTTGTCGCCGCTCTTCCCGGATATTTCAATAGCTCCAAAAGGGGAGACTCCGAGCACTGTAAAGGGGCCGCTCCACCGCGATTTTAACTTTCCGGGGAATAAACGGAGGCGGGAGTTGTACATTAGGACTTGATCTCCCGATTGGAATTCATTTGGGAGGATGTGACGGTCGTGCCATTTTTTTGTTTTTTCTTTGTAGATCCGCGCGTTTTCGTAAGCGAAATGTCGTAGTTCTTCCAGTTCATTCAGTTTGGAGCGGCGTTCGCCTGCTGCAGTCTCAATGTCCATATTCAGAAATCTGGTTGCCCATAGCGCCTTGTGTTCTAATTCGACCGGCAAATGGCAGGCCTTTCCATAGACGAGTTGGAAGGGGGTCATACCGATAGGAGTTTTGAAGGCGGTTCGGTATGCCCATAAAGCGTCGTCGACCTTCTTAGCCCACTCTTTTCGGTTGGAATTTATGGATTTTTCAATTATTCTTTTTAACTCCCTGTTGGAGACTTCAACTTGCCCACAAGTCTGAGGATGGTAGGCGAGAGAGACTTTGTGATGAACTCCAAACTTCTTCATGAGTTGTAAGAATGACTTGTTGCAAAAGTGACTCCCGCCGTCACTGATGATTGTGCTCGGAGCGCCAAATCTAGAAAAAATATTTCTATGTAAGAAAGTTAGAACAGTGCGAGCATCATTTGCAGCAACAGCTTCGGCTTCGACCCACTTGGAAACATAGTCAACCGCAACAATGATATAGAGTTTGCCGTACGACATGGGAAAGGGTCCCATGAAGTCTATCCCCCAAACATCAAATGGCTCACAAACGAGCATGTTATTGAGGGGCATTTCGTCCCTCTTAGAAATATTACCGGTCCTTTGGCATTCATTGCATTTAGTAACATAACTGTGGGCGTCTCTGAAAAGGGTTGGCCAAAATAGGCCACATTGCAGAATCTTGCGTGCCGTTCTTGTGGCGCCGAAATGTCTGCCGGCCTCCCGATCATGACAGTGGTTTAAAACGGATTGGAATTCACTCTCGGGTACGCAGCGCCTGATAACTCCATCATTGCACGTGCGAAAAAGTAGCGGGTCTTCCCAGAAATAATGTTTAGCATCAGATAGAAGTTTCCGCTTTTGCTGCGATGATAGGCTTGGGGAGACAGATTTGCATGCAAGATAGTTGGCCATGTCTGCGTACCACGGGGTCATCGAGGGGAGGGAAGCGATGGAGAATAATCGCTCATCCGGGAAGCATTCAGCAATCACATTGCGCTCATCCTCTAAAACAGATCCACCGCTATCATTCTCCAATCTGGATAAGTGATCGGCGATGACATTTTCCACTCCTTTCTTATCTCGGATCTCAATGGAGTATTCTTGCAGCAGGAGAATCCATCGGATTAGCCGAGGCTTGGCATCTTTTTTTTTGAATAAATACCTCAGAGCTGCGTGATCAGTGTAGACAATGACTTTGGATAACACCAAGTACGAATGGAATTTTTCGAAAGCAAAAATCACGGCCAGAAGCTCCTTTTCTGTGGTAGTGTAATTGAGCTGGGCATCGTTGAGGGTTCGGCTCGCGTAAGAGATGGTGTGAAATACTTTGTCTCTCCTTTGACCGAGCACCGCACCAACTGCAAAATCGCTGGCATCACACATGACTTCGAAGGGCAAAGTCCAATCCGGCGCCACCAAAATGGGAGCAGAGATTAGCCGGTCCTTGAGAGTTGTGAAGGCTTGCATGCAATTTTCATCGAAGACGAACAAGGCGTCCTTAGTCAACAGATTTGTGAGAGGTTTGGATATTGATGAAAAATTGCTAATGAATCTTCGGTAAAAGCCGGCGTGTCCCAAAAAGCTGCGGATTCCCTTGACAGAAGATGGAGGAGGAAGGTTCTTGATGACACCGATTTTTGCTTGATCGACTTCGAGCCCCCGACGAGAGACCTTATGGCCTAAAACGACGCCCTCACGAACCATGAAGTGGCATTTCTCCCAATTCAGGACAAGATTGGTATCATCACAACGCTGCAGGGCCTTGGCTAGATTAGCGAGGCAGGAGTCAAAGGTGTTCCCGAAAAGAGAGAAATCGTCCATGAAGACTTCGAGAAAGTCACCGATCATGTCGCCAAAAATGGCGATGACGCAACGTTGGAAGGTTGTCGGGGCGTTGCACAATCCAAATGGCATTCTCCTAAACGCGAAGGTGCCAGATGGGCAGGTGAATGTCGTCTTGTCCTGATCTTCAGGATCGACTGCGATTTGGTTGTATCCCGAATATCCATCCAGAAAGCAGTAGTATTCCTGACCAGCCAATTTTTCCAGCATTTGATCGATGAAAGGGAGCGGGTAATGATCTTTGCGTGTAGCTTCATTCAGCTTCCTGTAATCAATGCAAACTCTCCACCCAGTGACCACACGGGCAGGCAGTAATTCATTCTCGTCATTGGCCACCACAGTAATTCCGCCCTTTTTGGGCACAACTTGGACCGGGCTTACCCATTTGCTGTCACTGATGGGGTAAATTATACCGGCGTCAAGCAATTTTATGACTTCCGCCTGAACTACCGCATGCATCTTGGGATTCAGTCTTCTTTGCGGTTGTGCCGAAGGTTTGTATTGATCTTCAAGGAGGATCTTGTGCATGCAGAACGCCGGGCTAATGCCTTTAATGTCAGCCAAAGATCGTCCAAAAACATTCTTATATTTTTTTAACACATCGACCAAAGCACGTTCGTTGTCGGCGGAGAGAGTGGCGGAGATGATCACCGGACATGCTGTGCCTTCCTCCAAGAAAGCATATTTCAGGGATTCGGGCAGCGGCTTCAAGGGTACGGTAGTGGCAGTGATAGAAGAAGTGATGGTGGGTTCTTTGATCAGATGCGGAGTCCCAGACGAGGTAGCGGTTGGTGTGTCCTCAATTTCCCATTCTGGCTCATCAGGGTCAAGAATCAATTCGCTGCTCGTTCCCGGTTCGTCAAACAAGTCAGCGCTATCACAATTAGTGATTCTGAGTTGTTGTGGAGGTTCATGGACATTGAAGGAAATTGATTCTTCTCCCAGGCTTAGGGTCAATTCTCCCCGGTCGACGTTGATAATAGCCCGGGCAGTGGCTAGGAAGGGCCTTCCCAGAATTATAGGGACCTTGGGATCAGCCTCCATGTCAAGGATGACAAAATCGGCCGGGAAAGCAAGGTCGTTAACCATGACGATGAGGTCTTCAACCATCCCAGCTGGCGTTTTTATCGATCGATCGGCTAGCTGCAACCTCAGATGGGTGGGCCGGAGAATCCCAACTCCCAGCTCCTGGAAGATGGAGAGGGGCATCAGGTTAATCGACGCTCCCAAATCACAGAGTGCGTGGCCAAACCTGTGGAGACCAATTCTGCAAGGAATGGTGAAGCTGCCAGGATCTCTGCGTTTGGTAGGGGAAAAGTTGGTGAGGAGAGAGGAACACTCTTTGGTGAGGTTAATCATATTCAGACCTTCCAAGGATTGACGCCTCGAGATGAGGGTCTTGAGGAACTTGGAATATCCTGGAATCTGCGTGATAGCTTCTGTTAAAGGTATGCTAACTTGAACTCCTTTCATGATTTCCAGGAACTTCTGAAAATGCCTTTCAGTCTTTTCATTATTCAACCAATGGGGAAATGGCGGCCTCGAGGTGATCCTCACGAGTGGCGGTATTGATACGGGTTCTTGCGCGATCGGTGCAGACGGGGGTTCAATTGTCGAGTCAGAGATGGGTACACACGAAGATTGTGTAGGAGGATCGGGCGGCAAGACTCTCTCGAGACTTTTTCCACTTCTCAACCTCATTGATTGCACTGTTTCCCATTTCTGACTGGTGGAGCTGAGCAACGTTTCCGTAAGAATCCCAATGGCCGTTTGTAGGCGCTGAATGGTGGCGGCTTGATCGTTGAACACATCCATAATTTTGCAGAAGTACGCGAAAAAACGCTCCATCACAGACACGGGAAGATCGGCGGCTTCATTAGTGACCACCAACTTTGCCTCCACGGAAAGGTTGGAGAAAGGTGGGGAATTCCAATGCCTGCTGGTTTGGGCAATGTTGTCGATTATTTCCCATGCATCCCGACAAGGTTTGTTAAGCAGAGTTCCTCCAGCTGCAATGTCAAGTGCTGGCCGGAATCTGTCTAGGATCCCAAAATAGAAGGTTTGGAGCAGCAAAACATCTGACATTCCCTCTCTGCAGCATTCCCTCCGCAAATACTGAAAACGCTCCCAAGCTGCGAACAAGGATTCTTCATCTCCTTGGGAGAAGGTGATGAGCTCCTTGTAATCGTCCGTGGTGAGCATTTGCCGCCGGAATTTGGCCAAGAAATTTCCTTCAAGTTGCTTCCACGAATGAAACATCTCCATCCTGGTATCATTATACCATCGTTTTGCGCTGCCTTTCAAGGAAAAGGAGAAGAGTCGAATCTTCTGCTGCTCGCCGTTGGCAGTGTTCGAAGAGCATGTGTCATAAATTTCTAAAAACCTGCGCACGTGGCACAAGGCATCAACACTTCCATCACCGCTGAACTGACAATTTTCGATAATATATTTGATCAAATCAGAGGAAATCTCAAAACTGTCATTTCCAGGTTCCACTCGATTGGTGAGACGGGCTTGATAAATTAGCTGCTGAATAGAAGGCATTGATAGAATATTGACCCTGTATTCACTGAAACAACAAAACAAAGGGACAAAAATCAAAAAGCACTAACTCTTATACCAATACTTCCAGAAATCATGATCGTTCAACAGTTGCATTCCCCGGCAACGGCGCCAAAAACTTGATGCGCGTAAAATACGGCAAGCGTACCGGTCGCTCAAGTAATAAAGTTGGGAATGAATCCCCGGATGTCGGTCTCTTGAGGAATGCAATTGGCGTCGAACGATCTAGACTCCAAAACTATCGTTATGAGAGTTAATTTAAATAAACAGAAAAGAAAGGGGCTTTTGTTGGTGGTCTTACGACCGATTACACTAATGTAAACTATGCGGGTCGCAATCACCGCTTCTCAAGGCGAGATGGATGTAGCGGCCGCGATGCCGTACTTCGATTGGCGAGTGGACGGAAATCTAGCGAGTGAGGTGATTAGTGCGGAGCAAGCTTGAGTGAAACGAACATGTGGAGTGGAGCGAGATGGAGCGAGGCGCATCAAAGAATAAGTCTCAAGAGCAAGATGAAATACAACTAATAACAATAATGCTAGAAGTTGATGTCCATTACAAGCACAAGCATTTCATACAACAAGAAAAAGAGAGAAAATGCACAACCGTGAGATTGAAGATCCACCGCGGTTGTTGGCCGGAGGTGCGGGTTGTCAATCCGCTTCCAAGCGCAGTCCGAGGAGGGCTTTCGGTACCACCGAGCTGTCACCTCGAGGGCCTGTAACTCCGTTCTCTAGGGGTGCTTCGTCTTCTTCCTTGGTGGAAAGCTCGGAGAAGAATGCTTCAATGGCCGGGAGGATCGCCGGTGGATGCGAAATGCTTCGGAATCACCGGAGAAGGTCCTCCCGTTGGTATGGATGAAGGTGGAGGTGAATGGGACTTGCTGGAGGGCGAACGGCGGACTGGCGAAGGTTCCGTAATGATGCCCTCGCCCTAATTCGCGGAACAGCGTATTTATAGCTTGCAGAATAAATAGCGCGCACGACCACTGGCGCACGACCAGTGATCGTGCGCGACCAAGGTCAGCGCCCGTGCGTGAGCAACCTGCAAACCTGCATCAGAAAATCAGTAGTCGCGCACGATCAGCAGCGCACGATCAGTGATCGTGCGAGGCAAGGCTGATGATCGTGCGGAAATAGCCAGACAGACTTTTGCAAAATGGGTATGACTGCGCACGATCGGCGGCGCACGAGCAGTGGTCGTGCACGGTATGGCAAGTGATCGTGCGGATGGTTCAAGACAGAGTTTCACAAATGAGACCGGGCTGCGCACGATCAGTGATCGTGCGCCAGGAGGTCGATGGTCGTGCGTGGGTAAAAACGCACGACCACTGACTCCTTTGCCAAAAATAGTGAAACGCCTATCCCGAATGCCCTCACGATCCCCAAACCTGCAGGAAAACTGCACGGGGCATCGATCACCGCAGCCACAGCAAACAGTGATAAACATAGCAAGAAAGTAAATGCACACAAGCACAGAAAATGGGCAACAAAGGTGCACAGGGCGTGGAAAACCGTAGCGAAACAAAAGGAGTGCAAATGACGCTAAACGGTGTGCAAAGACAAGGAAATAAGCCCAGATGAGTCCGAAAATAGGTATATAAAGAGGACTCATCAGTTCGCACGTACACGTGATCACCACCCGACAAAAGAATTCGGCCATGAATTCGAAAGCAAAAAACCGAGGGGCCTCTGATACCAAAATGTAACAACCCGACCCGTTAAATAACATATAATAGAAGGTCCGGCCGGGGCCCCACATTATATGTCACAAATAGATGGTGAGGTCACAGGTTAATGCCAAAATACCAACGCACCCTAACCCAGAGCATTCTAGCGAAAGTTTAAAGCTTGCAAGAACTCATCCAATGAATGTCCACTACTAATATATAAACAACTCATTTATATGTAGAAAACACCAGGAATGTTTACAACTCAAACGCTCACGGCCTTAAGGCCTTACAATTTGCTCTTTACAAAATATGACTTCATACATCGACATGCAGGACGGCCACACATGAAATCCAAAGCTTCGCACGGCCTTAAAGGGCCTACCAGCAGCAGCAGCACAAAGGGCTTCAGCCCGCTCAATCCATTTCAGCCTGAACAAGGGCAGACCCTGCATATGGACATCCACCCCATGGGTGATAAACAAAGCAATGGTCAGCATTCAGCTGACATATTATAACGACCCTACCCCTTACCCGGGGCAGTGGTTCCTTCCCTACATGCAATACAATCATAACATATATGTATATCTGCCACAATCACATCACAAACATTGGCCTTCGTGTCAGACGCTTTGTGCACTCAGAGCACGCTTATGGTGTATCGGAACATCCTTCGTACACCACCGACTAGAGGTTCTTAACTTGTCGGCGATGGAGCATAGTCTACTACAGCGCGCAGACTGGAGACCCTCTCTCCTATCTTATTCAGAGGTGGTAACCTCACGGCAACCGTGAGCACTATCAGTCAACCTACTCACATAGGGTAACAAGCCTAGGGAAAACTCCTTGCTGGATTGCCACCAATCGACCACTCACCTGATCCTACCACTGAACTTGTTAGGTGGCCCACCCACTAAGAGGTTCTTAACTTATTGGCCATGGGCATCAGCCGTCAAATCCCTTTTGGAGACCTCTCGCACCCAGCCACTCAGAGGTGCTCGCTATCCATCTCATAACACAGGCACACGGTGCCACTCCTCATTCCATCAATACAGCTCGTGTCGAGCATACAACCAAAGGAGCTATACAAAGCATCCTTCTCACAGTTCAGAGGAGAGTGGCCCGCCAAATTCTAATTAAGGCTTTAAATAAGTCTTAACACGCCTAATCAGCCTAACCGCTGCCTGAAAATGCCAATTCACTCAGCTAAAATCAAATTTCTAATTTGATTTTACTAATAGCACACCCAAAACGACGTGAAAACCGAACTACCTCGGAATTCGACGAAATTCACACCGTAGCTAAATACCCACGCTACGAACACAACGGCGAAGTCTAAATTAACTTTCGACAAACAGAACTCGAGTTATACCCGCCTAAAGCCAAAACACATGCATCCCCCAAGAGGCCACACCGGGTCACCCAAAACGACTCGGCTTGCTAGGGAGACCTTTCCCATAGGCTACAAAATAGGCCACTCAGTTCTAAGGAGCTAAACCACACTCCACAAATGGCACAAGCCACGAAAACGCGTCACCGTAACGCCAAACGAGAATAAAATAGTCGCAGAAAAATCAGGGGTGTTACATTCGACGTCCAAGGGATGGTGGTGAGACCGCGGTTTTGACTAGGTTCATCGAGTTAGTGCCCTGAGAGCACGGGGTGTGTAGCCGTGTGAGCTTGCACCTGTGATGTTGTGTTTATTCACTATATTGCTTGTTACGCTAACAAGTGCAGGGAAGGAGCTTTGCCGCCCCGAGTTTGGGGGCGGAATCGTTATAATTTGGTCGGCTTTAGCTGACCGTTATTCTTGTTTTCCACCGTTGCGGTGAATTATGCTTGTACGTGCTGCGAAGCCGAGCATCAAATATCGGGCCAAAGCCCAAGTTACTGAGTCGGCCCTCGAAGGCCTTATTTGTTTTCTTATTTAAATCATGTGTGGATGGCCTGCGAGCAGAAGTTTGTAAGACACTATTTAACTTTGGTGAACTATTGTAAGGCCATAAGGCCAGTACTTTTGTGTATTTTGTAGTTCATTCCTACTAGGTTATGTTAGTGGACATTCGTGCTTGTTGCTGGGTTCTTGCTTTCACATCTTAACAATTGCTTCGGCTAGATGCTCTGTGTAGGACGTGTTTATTAGTTGAATGGTTTCATCTAGTAACTCGCCGGTCTGTCTGTGGTATTTGGCGTCGGGCCCCAGCCGGACCTACTGTTATATGCTACGTGACGGATATGGGTGTTACAATTTGGTATCATACTACCGGTTTCAGTCAAACTTGGATGAATTCACTTTAAGGGGTGGTGAGCACATGTGTGTGTGTCATCGTTATAACAAGAAAATAAGTTTTTAAATAAGTCTTAACACGCCTAATCAGCCTAACCGCTGCCTGATAATGCCAATTCACTCATCTAAAATCAAATTTCTAATTTGATTTTACTAATAGCACACCCAAAACGACGTGAAAACCGAACTACCTCGGAATTTGACGAAATTCGCACCGTAGCTAAATACCCATGCTACGAACACAACGGCGAAGTCTAAATTAACTTTCGACGAACAGAACTCGAGTTATACCTGCCTAAAGCCAAAACACAAGCATCCCCCAAGAGGCCACACCGGGTCACCCAAAACGACTCGGCTTGCTAGGGAGACCTTTCCCATAGGCTACAAAATAGGCCACTCAGTTCTAAGGAGCTAAACCACACTCCACAAATGGCACAAGCCACGAAAACGCGTCACCGTAACGCCAAACGAGAATAAAATAGTCGCAGAAAAATCGGGGGCGTTACATTCGACGTCCAAGGGATGGTGGTGAGACCGCGGTTTTGACTAGGTTCATCGAGTTAGTGCCCTGAGAGCACGGGGTGTGTAGCCGTGTGAGCTTGCACCTGTGATGTTGTGTTTATTCACTATATTGCTTGTTACGCTAACAAGTGCAGGGAAGGAGCTTTGCCGCCCCGAGTTTGGGGGCGGAATCGTTATAATTTGGTCAGCTTTAGCTGACCGTTATTCTTGTTTTCCACCGTTGCGGTGAATTATGCTTGCACGTGCTGCGAAGCCGAGCGTCAAATAGCGGGCCAAAGCCCAAGTTACTGAGTCGGCCCCGAAGGCCTTATTTTTTTTCTTATTTAAATCATGTGTGGCTGGCCTGCGAGCAGAAGTTTGTAAGACACTATTTAACTTTGGTGAACTATTGTAAGGCCATAAGGCCAGTACTTTTGTGTATTTTGTAGTTCATTCCTACTAGATTATGTTAGTGGACATTCGTGCTTGTGGCTGGGTTCTTGCTTTCACATCTTAACAATTGCTTCCGCTAGATGCTCTGTGTAGGACGTGTTTATTTGTTGAATGGTTTCATCTAGTAACTCGCCGGTCTGTCTGTGGTATTTGGCGTCGGGCCCCAGCCGGACCTACTGTTATATGCTACGTGACGGATATGGGTGTTACAATTTGGTATCATACTACCGGTTTCGGTCAAACTTGGACGAATTCACTTTAAGGGGTGGTGAGCACATGTGTGTGCGTCATCGTTAAAACAAGAAAATAACCCATGAATGTCCACTTAGGAATGAAAATACACATGTTTTAGGAACCTGCGTGTTCTTATAATTGCTCTTTGTAATATTGTTTGGTTGCCTAATGGTGTTCTATATGACTATAGGTGACCAGGAGTGGTGCGGGGCCATCAGAACGTCCGGGTTCTGAGGCAAGTAGCGCACCAAATGATGCGCTGGAAAGACCTCCTTCGGCTGAGGCCATACGATTGGTAGCGGAGGTAGTGTTTGTGATGATTAACGTTCAGCCTGCAAGACAGGTGCAGCAGCCTACCCCTGCTGTGGAGCAAGTACCGCTCCAAGCAACGGAGCCAGGAAGAGTGGAGCAGGTTGTAGTGAAGCCAGTATTGCCTAGGAGGGAAACGGAAAAACAGCTTAAGCACGTTATGGGCTTCAATCCTCCGGTGTTCTCGGGGACGGGAACCCCAACCCAAGCGGAGGATTGGCTCTCCAGAGTTAAGAGAGTAATGATAGCTATAGAGACGGAAGAGTGGCTGAAGACCACTATTACCACGTTCTTGTTGGATGGTGACGCAAGATTATGGTGGGAAGGCTTGGAGTTACACCATCTGAGGAGTAGACAGCTTACAGACGTCTCGATAGAGGAATTTTTGAGACTGTTCTTGGCTCGATACCTCACCTCTACTCAGAGAATTGCTATGGAAAACGAGTTCCAGAAGCTGGTACAAGGTGAGAGTAGCATGGATGAATATCTCCATGAGTTTACTTGCTTAGGTCGGTATGCAAGCGCTACCTTCGCTGATGAGGAGCGAAAGACAAACCGATTCTACAAAGGTCTAAGAGATGATTTGAGACTACTACTCTCGGGGCCGATGACGCAGGGTTTTCTGACCTTGGTCAACATGGCCCGGTCTCTGGAGAAAGACATGAAGAATGTACAGGCAAAGAAAGACTCTGGTGTTAGGAAGTCAGAATTCAAGGTGTCGTCTTCAAAATCCGATTTCTGCAGGTGGAATAAGAAGGCTAGGACATCGGGTCTAGCCCCTTCTTCGGGTGCCTCGGGGGCAACTACCAACCAAACCCCGGGCGCTTGTTTTACTTGTGGGAAGACGGGGCACTTTGCCCGTCACTGTTGGAGCGGACGTCCAAAGTCCGAGAGGAAGCAGGGAGAAACTTACGAGGAAAAGGGCATGGCGGTGGAGTCAACCGCATCCCATTATGCTCCAACTCAACCAAGTGTCTACAATCTTGTCCAACAGGAGGCCATCAAACAAGCGGATGTGGTGATAGGTACGGTTTAAATTTATAGCAAGTTAGCTTTAAATACTATTACTTAGTTCTTATTAGCTTACTACTGTTTGTATAGGCTTTGTTCTGATTTGCGATAGTCCGGCAAGGGAACTATTCGATACGGGAGCTTCACACTCCTTTTTATCTGAAGGTTTCATATCGTGCATCGGATTCCCTTCTTCAATGGCGAAGGACAAATTGGGCGTGTTGCTGTCGAATGGGTATTCTATGCATGCGGACAGAGTATGTACCGTAAAGATTCGTATTGGAAGTCAGGAGTTCAACTTACTAGCGTCATTACTACCGCTAGTAAAGTTCGACGTCATTTTCGGTATGGACTAGCTTTCGGAGCAGAAGGCATACATAGATTGCAACCATAAGGAAGTCAAGCTGGGTGTTGGGTGGGAGACAACGTTTGCGGGATTGAAGGGGTCGAGCAAGACTTTAATGTCTGCTCTTCAGGTGGTCAAGGCAGTCTGTGCTGGTGCAGAGCTATTCTTCACGTTAGTGGAGGCTGTCAAGCCTAAACTCACTTTGGGTTGTATCCAATAGTGTGTGAGTACCCTGACGTGTTCCCGGACAATCTTCCAAGAGCCCCACCTCAACGGGAGATCGATTTCACAATTGAGTTAGTGCTAGGTGCCAAACCTTTGTCACGCTCTCCTTATAGGTTGGCGCCTAAGGAGATGGCAGAGCTAAAGGTTCAACTAGAGGAGTTGTTTGAGTAGGGCTATGTGCATCCAAGTTCGTCGCCTTGGAGCGCACCGGTCCTTTTCGTTAAGAAGAAGGATGGAAGTTTGCGGCTCTATATCGACTATAGAGAGCTGAACAAGTTAACAGAAAAAAATAAGTACCTGATCCCAAGGATTGATGATCTTTTTGATCAGTTAGTCGGGTAATCAGTGTACTCAAAATTGGATCTTAAGTCTGGTTACTATCAGCTGAGAATAAGGGAAAGTGATATCCCAAAGACAGCATTCAGCACGAGATATGGGCATTTCGAGTTTACGGTCATGCCGTTCAGGCTGACTAATGCGCCATCAGTGTTCATGGATCTGATGAACAGAACGTTTAGGGAGTACTTAGACCGCTTTGTGATGGTCTTTATCGACGACATATTGGTGTACTCGCAGTACGAAGAGGGTCACTTCAAGCATCTGCACTTTGTTGTGGAGATGGTGAGGAGGAACGAGCTATACGCAAAGTTCTCTAAATGTGAGTTTTGATTGCTTTCAGTAGCGTTCCTTGGTCACATATTCAGTGGAGAAGGGATTGCGGTGGATCCGGTGAAGATAGTTGCAATACGGGAGTGGCCTGTGTTGTCTACGGTAGCGGAAGTCCGGAGTTTTCTGGGGCTTACCGGATATTACAGGTGCTTCATGGAGAACTTCTCGCGAATAGCGTTACCTCTCACTACTTTGACAGGGAAAGATCAGAAGTTTGTTTGGACGCAGGAGTGCGTGCAAGATTTTGAAGAGTTGAATGGTCGGTTGACCACGGCGCCAGTGCTAAGTTCGTCGAGTGGGACCGAAGGCTTTGAGATCTATATCGATGTTTTGGGCAGTGGTTTGGGCTGCGTGCTGTTGCAGCATGGAGGTGTTATAGCTTATGGCTCGCATCAGCTGAAAGTGCACGAGAGAAATTATCTGGTCCACGACTTTGAGTTGCGGCTGTGATTTTTGCGCTAAAGCTGTGGAGGCACTATTTGTACAGCGTAAAGATCGATATTTATACCGACCACAAGAGCCTAAAATACTTGTTGGACTAGAAGGATCTGAACATGAGGCAGCGGAGATGGATGGAGTTCATGGGGGACTGTACAATCAAAATTCATTATGTGCCCGGGAAAAGCAATGCAGTTGCGGATGCGTTGAGTCACAGAGCTCTCGCGCAAGCCAACTGGTTATCGGTTCATGATGAGAGGTTGATTCGGGAGTTGGAGGCGCTAGATATCTCTTGTGTTTACAAGAAGACTAGAGCAGATGCGTTATTGAACTGGATGGAAGTTCAGTGTGATTTGGCTGATCGGATTCGGCAGGCTATGGATTTGGATAGCAGCATGAAGGAAATCATGGATGCAGCTTCGGATGGGTCAAATTCCCAATTTATAGTTGAAGATGGACTGCTAAGAAGGACAGACATTTGTGTGTCCCAAACGTGGGTAATTTACAGGTGGAGTTGATGTACGAGGCTCATCATACCAAGTACTCAATTCACCCAGGGAGCACGAAGATGTACCAAGATCTGAAGAAGTTGTTCTGGTTGCCAGGACTCAAGAAGGATGTGGCACTATATGTGGCTAAGTGTCAGACTTGCGCCTTAGTGAAGGTAGAGTGTCAAAAGTTAGGGGGTTTCTTGAAGTCTTTGCCTATTCCGGAGTGGAAGTTCGACGACATTTCGATGGACTTTGTGCATGGTTTTCCAAGGTCACAGATGGGAAACTACGTCATCTGGGTGATCTTAGATCGGTTGACAAAAGTGTCGCACTTCATTCCGCATAGGATGGACGATTCGGTGGAGAAACTGGCAAAGCTTTACGTAAATAACATTGTTCAACTACACGGTGTGCCCCACAGCATCGTGAACGATAGAGATGGGCATTTTACGTCCAATGACTTGAGGTTGGTGCAGCAAATGCTGGAAACTAAGTTGAAGTTCAACACAACTTTTCATTCATAGACGGATGGGCAGACCAAGAGGGTCAATAGGATGATGGAGGACATGCTTCACATGTGCGTCCTAGACTTCGGAAAGCAGTGGGAAGGTCATCTGTATTTGGTGGAGTTTGCGTACAACAACAGCTACCAAGCGAGCATACAAATGGCGCCCTTCAAGGCCCTATATGGTAGAAAATGTCGCACGCCGTTGTCATGGTTGGAAACGGGTGAGGTAAGGTTGTACAAAAAGCAAGAGGTGGAAAGCGCCACTTCATTAGTATGAACCATTCGAGATCATTTGTTGATCACTTAGGATAGGCAGGCTAAGTACTACAATGCCAAGCATCAGAAACGTGGAGTTCGTGGTTGGCGATTGGGTGTATCTAAAGATAAATCCATTCAAGGGTGTTTCACGGGTACGATGCTTGAAGAAACTGAGCTCGAGATACCATGGACCATTTGAGATTCTGGAGCGGATTGGTGGAGCAGCTTATCGTCTAAAGTTATCGGTTGAGTTGAGTGGTCTACACGACGTATTCCATATATCAGCGTTGCGGAAGGTGGTGCAAGAGCCTTCGCAGGTGATCACGGTTGATCAAGTACCGGTGGATGAAGGGTTAGCGACAAGAGTCACGCCCTTTTGTATTGAGGACTCTGAAGTCAAGCGACTTCGTAATAAGGAGATCAGGATGGTCAAGGTCCGTTGGGACAATTACGGTCGGGAGGAGCTCTCTTGGGAGCGGGAGAAGACCATGCTTGAGGAGTACCCAGAGTTATTCCACTCAGGTACTGCTTTTGGTTTTGTGTATCTTTTTCTTTCGGTAATTTTGTGGACGAAATTCTTTTAAGAGGGCGAGAGTTATAACGCCCCGAAACTCAAAAGAGCAACGGGCAGCGCTTTGAGGCGAGTTTGTACTTTAGTAAGGGTCACACGGCCTGGGACACGGGCATGTCCCAGGTCCGTGTCGTGCTCGGGATTGACGACTCACTGAGTGGTCGACGGAAATGCAGGCGTCGAGTGTCGAGACAAAGAACACGGCCTGAGACACGATCGTGTCAGAGGTTGTGTCCTGCTCGGGCAGTTTGTTAGTTTGTGTTGAGGGAGTTACATGGCCAAGGACACGGGCGTGTCCCAGGGTGTGTCTAGAATACGGCATGTGACACGAGCATGTCACATGGCCGTGTCGTGCTCGGGACGTGTTTAGTCCCGTGTCGATTGAGGCACACGGCTGTGAAACAGGGGTGTCACTCGGGACGCGGGCGTGTTCCAAGCCGTGTCACAGGCCATATCATGGTCGGGATTTTCCCGAATGATGGCGAATGAGTTACACGGCCTTGGACATAGGCGTGTCGCAAGCCGTGTTCGGCCCATGAAGTTCATATTCAGGGCGAATCATGGTCGTTGTTTCCTTATTTTGGGATCTAACGGTTCAGGCCTCTCCATCCTAGGGTTAAGGCCGGGATTGGGGGTTTAAACCCTCACTTTTCATTGGCCACTCTCTTTCTAAGTTCTAGAGAAGGGAGAGCAAGGAGGAAGGAAGGGAGATATGGTCACCGGAGGAGATTCGGAGCGTCAAATCGCAAATCGAGTCCAGATCTGCGGAGGCGAGACCATCGCGATGCTTTTCATCCGTGTAGATTCCCATGGCGCCGAAGAGGAATGCTAGGGTAACGATTCTCTACTTGAGCTAGTGAAGCTCTTCTTATTTTGTATAGGGAAAACCCGCTCCCGCGAGTCTGCGGCGATTTTGCGGTGTTCCTTGGGGTAGATATGTAAAGTCCCCCTTGTTTGCATTTAGAGTCTGAAATTGAGAAACGGACATAGGCATGTTGTGTGAAGCCTACCCGGACAAGTTGGTCTGGATCGGTGATGTTTTACTATGCATGTTTAGCCAGAGAATACTCTGTGCCTTTGGTTGTTTTTTGGTTTCTACGTGATAGATTGTAGCAGGGATCCTTGGGGATTAACCCCAAGGCGCACCCGGAAAAATGGGCGGAAACGCATTTATTCCATCTTGGCGGACTGGGAGCTAGCTTTGAACATAACTGGGTTATGTGATTGTATGAATGAATTTGGGATCCGGCGAAGTTTGACCCGCACGCTTGTCTTAAGTTTGACAGTGTGGTGTGAGCAATGGGCTTGTGGAACCAAACCCGGGCTATGTGGTTTTGTGAAAAATACCGGAAAGCAGGGATTGGCCATTGACATAGTTGTGCGAGTCTTAGGCTTATGCCGGACAAACTTTATTGCTCGCGAGATTTGCCGTCCAAGGGATGGTGGTGAGACCGCAGTTTTGACCGGGTTCACCGAGTTAGTGCCCATAGAGCATGGGGTGTGTATTCTTGTGAGCCTGCACCTGTGATATTGTGTTTATTCACTATATATCTTATTACGCTAACAAGTGCGGGGAAGGAGCTTTGCCACCCCGAGTTTGGGGGCGGATTCGTTATTATTTAGTCGGCTTTAGCTGACCGTTATTCTTGTTTGCCACCGTTGTGGTGAATTGTGCTTGTAGGTGCTGTGGAGCCGAGCGGAAAATAGCAGGCCAAAGCCCAAATATCTGAGCCGGCCCTCGAAGGCCTTGTTTGATTTATTGTTTAAATCATGTGTGGTCGGCCTGCGAGCCAAAGTTTGTAAGACACTATTTAAATTTGGTGAACTATTGTAAGGCCATAAGGCCAGTACTTTTTTTGTATTTTGTAGTTCATTCCTACTGGGTTATGTTAGTGTACAATCGTGCTTTTGGCTGGGTTCTTGCTTTCACATCTTATTAATTTCTTCCGCTAGATGCTCTGTGTAGGACGTGTGTATTGGTTGAATGGTTTCATCTAGTAACTCGTCGGTCTGTCTGTGGTATATGGCGTCGGGCCGCGGCCGGACCTACTGCTTTATGATACGTGACGGATATGGGTGTTATAGCTAGGATTATGGATCTTAGGGTTGGATCCTTTCCTTGCTCATCTTTGACTTGTACTCTTATATCGCACTCGATTTTTAGCCAATTGAGGTAGTCGGTGTATTGCTCTGGATTGGCTCGAGATGTTAAGGTAATACCCATCTGCCCCAAGAGGAGGGTGAGGGTGGGAGCGGATGTTAGTCTTCTTTTGAGCTCCTGAAATGCATCTTCGCACGGAGGCGTCCATTTAAAGTGAGCATCTTTCTTGGTGAGGGAAGTGAGAGGGAGAGAAATTTTGGAGAATCCTTCTACGAACTTACGATAGTATTCCGCAAGTCCCAGGAAACTATAGATATCGGCAGCCGATCTTAGTGCGGGCCACTCTTTCACTGCTTGAATCTTAGCGTGTTCCACTGCTATCCCGACACTATTTATCATGTGACCCAAGAATCCAACCTCCTTGAGCCAGAACTTGCATTTACTGAACTTTGCGTACAGGCGTTGTTCTTTTAGTTTTTCTAGTACTAACCTTAAGTGTTTGGCGTGGTCTTGTTCCGATTTTGAGTATATCAGTATGTCGTCTATAAATATGATAACAAAGGTATCTACGTAGGGCCCGAAAACATTGTTCATTAGGGTCATGAATGCTAAAGGGGCATTGGTGAGCCCGAATGGCATAATGGTGAATTCATATAAATCGTACCTGGAACTTAACGCAGTCTTTGGGATATCTTCATCTTGGATTCGTGATTGGTAGTATCCAGACCATAGGTCTAGTTTAGAGAATACACTAGCTCCTTGGAGTTGATCAAAGAGTTTATCTATGCGAGGGATGGGGTACGTGTTTCGTACCGTTAACTTGTTAAGTTCTCTATAGTCGATGAATAGATGAAGGGTTCCGTCCTTCTTTTTAACGAATAAGACAGGCGCTCCCCATGGTGATGAACTTGGACGGACGAAGACATCCCTAACAAGTTCGTCTAATTATTATCGAAATTCAGTTAACTCTTTTTGGGCCATTCGATAAGGGGCCCGTTATATAGGTCAGGGCCCTGGGACTAGTTCAATTTTGAACTTTACCTCCCATGGGGGGGGGATAGTCCGGGCAGTTTCTCGGGGAAAACTTCGGGGAATTCTTTCACTATGGGTACTTTGAGAATGTCATCGGTCTTACTTATCATTTCAAAGTAAACTGCGTACACTTCTTCTCCCTTGACGTATTCCTTTACCATGTGTACGAATGTTAAGTAGAGGAGGTAATAGTTTCGTACCTTGGGGAGTAGGTTCCGTAGTCGGATCAGTATATCGGGTTACTTCCTTGGTTGCACAATTTATCAATGCCTTGTGTCTTCTTAACCATTCCATCCCTAGGATGAGATCGAAGTCCGGGAGTTCTAGTATTATGGTTGTAGCTTGGAATAGTGTGTTATGAAGGCAAACAAAGAAGATGCATTGGTCGGACAAAAGCATCTCTGATCCGTTAGGGAGTCTCACTCTTAGACGTAGACCAGAGGTGCGTTCAAGATTAGGCACATCCTTGATGAAACTTTTTGATATGAAGGAATGTGAGGCTCCTGTGTCGAATAAGGTGTGTGCGGGTTTCCCATTTATTGTGTATATACCTGTCACAATATCTTGGGGCTGGTGGTTTTGAGTGAGACATAGGGCATAGGCTTTTTGCGCTGGGGGAAAGGGATTTCTTGGATTACTCCCAGTCCTACCTTGGTATCCTCCTCCACGACCTCTTCCTCTTCCTTGTCCAGATGATGGATTTCCTTGATATAGTGTTGCTGTCTCCATCCTTGGGTAAGGATTCCTTTTAGAGCAGTTGCGCTTCAGGTGGCCGGGTTGGTTGCAGTTGAAGCAGTTTCCTAAGAATGGTCCTGAGTTGATGTGTACTGGTTGTTATATCGGGGTTGGTCTGGCTTCAGGGTGGGGTAAAAAGGTTGTGTATCCCTTCGTCCTTCCCTACTTCTATCCCCCGAGGGAGGAACATTTCTCCTGTTGTTGTATTATGTTTCCGCTGATCTTTTCCGGTGGTTTTGGACCATCTGGTGGTCTGCTTCGAGGGTTTTTTGTTGATGCTAAGATTTGAGAGAACGAGGAGTGTGCTGCGAAGATGAGTGGTTGTCAGATGGAGTCCCTGAGGTCGTGGTAGAAGCATTTGGCATAGTCGTGATTGCTGAGTGCGAATCCTCCAGCAAAATGGGACAAGTGAAAGTACTCCCTCTCGTAGTCTAAGACAGAGTGGTTGTCTTGTTTAAGGTGTAAGAACCTTTCTTGAAGCTCATCCCGGGCTATCATCGGGATGAAGTGATCAATGAAGGTATCGGCAAATTCGCTCCACTCAATTTCTCCATAGGTTTTTCCCAAGAAGGTACTATCCATGGCTGATTTCCACCATCGTCGAGCATAGCCAATGAAAGAAGATACAGTGAGGGTGATGGCCATGCTCCTGGGACATTTGATTCCTACTAGTAGCAATTGGGTGAAGTCCTACCATTCCTCGATTTGTACTGCTGATTCAGTGTCATTGAAGTTTGGTGGAGATAAGCCTCGAAAGATACATAACCAATTTGTTGTTGGTTCGATGGAACGGCTCCTATCTTGGTGGGACATAGCGTCTCGGAAGGTGGCCAAGATGTTTGATAATGTATGGTTAATTTCTGATTGAACGGAGGTGTTTGTTGGCGGAGGAGTAGACGTTTGAGTATTTGCTCCGGGGTTCATTGGTATCTACATATGAAAATGACGGGAGTATAAGCTGTTTGGATAAAACTGAAGGGGTTTGAAGATAGTCTAGGTATTCTAATCTAGACTTGGGCTCACCTGCTTCCGCTGCGCTAGTTCGTCCTCGAACTAACTGACAAAGCAAGGTGTAGACGGAGTTCATTCTATAGAAGGATCTTGTAACTTCCCTCTGATACCATTTATAAGGACCTCCCCTCCCGGTAATTGTTCACGGCTGAGGGGAAGTTCTTATGTCAGGGGAAATTGCCATATAATGGTATTAGCACTTAAGCTATCCTCCACCATATGCCATTTTCCCTTAAGGCGAGTACTCATTACAACATAGTTTTCCAACTATAAATAGAAGACAAAAGAAAAGAAAACCCAGCTATATATATCCAAAAGATGATCAGGATAAGAATAAGAGTACAACCGGGTCCTTGGCCAAACATGCCAGACTGAGACTGGTACAAAATGTCTCAGGTAAATAAAGACAATCACAAAAGGGGGACTAAGCGGCATACCACTTTTGTTAAAAAAAGGGAGCTAAGAAAAATCTACTAAGGCGACAGAGTGCCTTATGCAAAAAAAATGGGGCTACTAGGCACCCAAACTACATACTACAAGGGCTTATAACAAGGAGAGGGCTATATTGCACAGGCAACTACTTACTTCTATTACGACCTCCTCCGCTACGGGCACTGGATCAGGGATAGGGTCCATGACTGCAGGTATCTCCATGTCAACTTCCGGGATTCCTTACAAGGGTTGGAACTGGGGCTAGATGGGGTGTTGCGGGGCTTGTTGATGCTGGGAACCTGGATGGTTTTATAGAAAACCATTAGTCATAAAGACTAAGTCGGATTACCTCTTTTTCCTCAACACATCCAAAATCTGATTTTACAGTATTTAGTAGAAACATTTTTGATATGATAAGTTTTTATAAGTTGAAAGACAAGTAAGAAAGGTGAGAGGGAAAACGGAAAGAACTCAGCTTATAAGAGTTCCCATACATCCTTTTAAGTTGAGGATCTTTGTTTCAATTCAGCTATAAAAGTAAGTACAGGGCAGATATAGTTTTAAAGCTATAACTTAACTGATATGAATGTCCATACAAACATATAAGTTAAGGGTCTCATAAATCCTTATTTTGCAAGAATATTTATGCAATTTGGGTTTTAAGTAACCTAAAGATGCAATGTATGCTAGGTAAGAAGGATGTAATTAGTTAGATGAATTAAGTTTAATTCCTTACACAGTCCACTTGTTAAGTGGGTAGCTAACCACACAGGCCTTATCATCGTGGCGAATGATAACAGCGAATCGGACTTCTTCGCTCCTAGTTAGGTGCACACCACCACCCTAGGCCTTACGTACAACACTGGACCATGTTTTGTACTCCACCCGTTGTTCCTAAAACCATAGGATAATGACCCATACTAAGGGGATTTGTCCACCTGGACTTTAACCTCAAGAGATATTGCCCCTTCAAAATCCAAAGAATCTAACACACTAGTCTCTCTGATAGTGTGTTGTACGATAGAGTGGTTAGAACCGCCACAGAGTTAATTAATTCAACTTAACATATTCCTCGCACCAGGCTCTATGGATTATTAACACATTTCATTACTGGAATGGGATAAATTAAAATAATG
Organism: Platanthera zijinensis; assembly: GCA_039513925.1. Taxonomy (NCBI): domain Eukaryota; kingdom Viridiplantae; phylum Streptophyta; class Magnoliopsida; order Asparagales; family Orchidaceae; genus Platanthera; species Platanthera zijinensis. The sequence continues at coordinate 151,811,848 of CM077082.1, read as the reverse complement.
GCATCCCTTACCTGAAAGCGATCTAGAGTTTACTTTAATAATACTCACAGGATGCTTGATTTAAATTACGTATTGGCCAGGTAAGAATAAAGTTGGTGGTTGTACTAAGTACCGTTATACACCACCTTCCTTTTGGGGGATACTGGCTCACCCCTAACTCCTTTCCTAGACACCAATTTGGTAATTTAAAGATAGGGCCCTTTTGAAGTATATTAAGTCGTACGTCTAGTCATATCAGTAAAGATTTACTGTTTCTAAGGAAAGAATGCTATGAACTAATTGCGGCGAGTATATAAAAATAGTTTAAGCATTTTCTATCGAATTTCTCGTAAGCGAGGAGAAGTAACTACATAATATATCAGATATTAATCGAAATACATTACAAGGCATTTAGCAATTCATAATGACTTCCTTCCCATTTTCAATCTTTTGGACAAAGATAAATATGATGAACGAAGAGGTTTTAAGTAAATAACGGTTCTTAGTGCGAGTAAATAAATTGGTAATAAAGGAGAGCATTTCTGATAAGAGATACCTTAGAAATCTTTCTTCCTACAAGGCATAAAGCCATGTATTCAAAATATATATTTATTTAGGTATTTTGAAGAGGTTTTAATATAGGTAGAGAAATAGTTTAGGTATTTTTATAATTAGCATATTTTAAGTATGTGGATTAGGGAAACATGGTCAAGGATAGAATAAAATGGTGCGGGTGGGTTTTGAAAATAGGTATAGGGTAATCCCTAGTTAATTTAAGTGTTTTGGAGGTCATGATAGGGGTTTTTTTACTTTTTTCAATTCATAGAATTTAAATAATAAAGGGGGAAACTTTGAAATAAGATTCTGGGAGTTCTACTTAACCCCTGTTTTAAAATTCGCAGACCGAGCCCTACAACTTTCATGTTGGTCGGTAGGTCTGGCTCAACCACTAAGGTGCTTAACTTTGCGCTTGAAGGATTCTGCATATGGGCTACAAATAGCCAGTATTTAAATTTTATTTTAAAACGATTTAAAAGGCAGGGCGCGAATCTTGGCGCAGATCCGACGCTCTAGAAACACGGCAGACAGAAATTGACTTTCTCCCATAGCGGATCCGCTATTCGATCCACTATGTGGATCAGTCAATCATTGCCGAGGTTTATCCAATGGCAATGATTTCGTCTTCCTCGATCAGCAATGGCTGAGATTAATCCCGGCTGGGCAAAGCTTACAAGGCTTCCCCACCACCGTCCGGCGATCGCCGACCACTTCTGGTCCACTGTAAAGTTTGCAGGGGGCCAGGGCAACACTTTAGGGGTGGTGGGGTCGCCAGAAACATCCGCCAACGGTGGGACTCAAGTTGGATTTTTACTTGAAATCTGCCGCTGGACTATGCCAAAACAGTGCCAAATTGGGCTCATTTTCGATTCATTTTTGTTCGAGCAGATGAGGTGAAGATGAAATATGAGGAATCTGACCTCATAGGGCCGAGCTCGCCCGGATCATGGTCGGTTGTCCTTGGCTTTCACGGGTTTAGCAGGGGGGGTTGCAGAGGGCTTCGTCTTGGTTTCTCTACACAGGGGGATAGCTGGTGGATGGTGTAAGCTAACTCAGTGGCTTTGGGCTCCTCTTTATAGGCCGGGGGTGAGCTTAGGTTTGAGCTTTTAACCTCACCATGGCCGGTCATGGCTATGGTGTAGGGCTCCTTTCTAGCCACCTTGCAACCTATAATGGTTAAGGATAAGCATGCTTAGGTGCTGGGTCAGCCTTCCTAAAGGGGAAGGGGGTTTAGGTGTAACAACCCGACTCGTTAAATAACATATAATAGAAGGTCCGACCGGGGCCCCACATTATATGTCACAAACAGACGGCGAGGTCATAGGTTAATACCAAAGTACCAACGCACCCTAACCCAGAGCATTCTATCGGAAGTTTAAAGCTTGCAAGAACTCATCCAATGAATGTCCACTACTTATATATAAACAACTCATTTAGATATAGAAAACACCAGGAATGTTTACAACTCAAACGCTCACGGCCTTAAGGCCTTACAAGTTGCTCTTTACAAAATATGACTTCATACATCGACACGCAGGCTGGCCACACATGAAATACAAAGCTTCGCACGGCCTTAAAGGGCCTACCACCAGCAGCAGCATAAAGGGCTTCAGCCCGCTCAATCCATTTCAGCCTCAATAAGGGCAACACCTGCATATTGACATCCACCCCATGGGTGATAAACAAAGCAACGGTCAGCATTCAGCTGACCTATTATAACAACCCTACCCCTTACCCGGGGCAGTGGTTCCTTCCCTGCATGCAATACAATCACAACATATATGTATATCTGCCACAATCACATCACAAACATTGGCCTTCGTGTCAGACGCTCCGTGCACTCAGAGCACGCTTATGGTGTATCGGAACATCCTTCGTACACCACCGACTAGAGGTTCTTAACTTGCCGACGATGGAGCATAGTCTACTACAGCGCACAGACTGGAGACCCTCTCTCCTATCTTATTCAGAGGTTGTAACCTCACGGCAACCGTGAGCACTATCAGTCAACCTACTCACATAGTGTAACAAGCCTAGGGAAAACTCCTTGCTGGATTGCCACCAATGGACCACTCACCTGGTCCTACCACTAAACTTGTTAGGTGGCCCACCCACTAAGAGGTTCTTAACTTATTGGCCATGGGCATCAGCCGTCAAATCCCTTTTGGAGACCTCTCGCACCCAGCCACTCAGAGGTGCTCGCTATCCATCTCATAACACAGGCACACGGTGCCACTCCTCATTCCATCAATACAGCTCGTGTCGAGCATACAACCAAAGGAGCTATACAAAGCATCCTTCTCACAGTTCACAATCGTCCTTACAATCTCCGCAAGCTAATCGATTTATACATGGAGTCTTCTCCGGTTCGCAGCATCACCAATCCAGACTATACGTCCAGATGGGCTTCACACAACATGCCTATTCCGCACTATACACTTCCGGATCTAAATGCAAACTCAATCACTGGAATCACTTACGCTCTTCCATCTTTTGATGGAGGATTCCATAGATATACATGCATAAACAAAGGGCCTCACCTGCCCAAGGAAGAAAAACCGTTACCCTTGACGATCGCTTCGGTGCCATGAAATAACTAGCCGGATGGTAATCACCACGAAGGTCTTGCCTCAACAACGCTGAACTCGGCTCTCGATTCGGACCGCTGAAGCTCCATCGGCGGTCGGAAAGCTTCTCCTTCTTCCTTCCTTGCTCTCCTATCTCTCTTCTCTTTATAAAGAGAATGGCCAACATAAGAATGAGATATTCATCTCCATTCTCGGCCTTATAATAGCAGGGAGTAACTTGGACCACAAGATCCAAATAGAAGGGAACGAATGGCCTCGATCTACTTTGAAAAGCATCTAAACATAGCTGACACGGCTTGTGACACGTGTCACAGGCCGTGTTCCTTGAGCAATTACAGAACCGACTCAATTCGGATCAAAACACGGGCTACGACACGCCCTTGTAACTTCCTGACACGCCCGTGTGACTGGCCTTGTCACCCCATCAACACAGGGCCGAAACACCCGAGGAGTACACGGCTAAGGCACACGCCCGTGTACTTGTCCGTGTGCCCAACACGCCCCTTTGACACGCCCGTGTCACAGGTCGTGTCCCATACTCAACACCACTCAACGCCGCCCGGTTACCCACCCGAGCAAGACACACCCTGGGACACGCCCGTGTCCCAGGATGTTTCGCCTCTCGACGATCGTCGACCGTGCTATCTCGAGAACTCGAATCGACGTACACCACAAAGGACACGCCCTAGGACACGCCCGTGTCCCAAGTCGTGTCACCCAGCCTGACCCCATTTTGGGATTTATTGTTTTTGGGGGTGTTACAATCCTCCCCTCCTTACAGAAATTTCGTCCCGAAATTTAGCGCAACATATCCAACAACACAACCATTCCTTTGTTACAAATATTCACAAAACGATCCGGGATTACTCGCACACACAAAGTCTTTTTACAAAAAACATACAACAATAAAAGTACTGGACATTCTTTACTACTGCTCAGTCGCGTCCTTCATAATCTTATTAACAGCCTCTTTTACTTCCAGAGTATATACGTGAGGCTGCTGAACTTCATGATTTGAGCTTTTCGGATCCTACACTTCGAGAGTGCACACTCGCGGTTGCGCCTGGGGTGCAGATGATTCCGCCACTGCTTTGCCCTTTTCCGCATAGGACGCACCGACCTTTTTCTCATAACAATTTCGGGCTTTATGTCCTTCTCTGCCACATGAGTAATAAATGGTTGAAGGTTTCCCAGTCTTCGCCTTCTTTGCCCAACATTGGTTGCCACAATGTCCTCCCCTACCACACGAAAAACACCTTTTCTTTAGTTTCTTGATGGAGGATGAGGGGGATACAGTCACAAGGGGTGTCACATTGACACCGTACTTCGCTCGGAACTTCCTTAAGTTCATGTCCAAAGACCGAGCTGCCATGACCAAGGCACAAAATCCAAGTGACTTTGGACCCACCAATAAATGGCGAAGTTCATCGTGCAGACCATCATAAAATTTGTTGGTCTTCGTCTCCTCAGTTTCAAACACAAACTCTATATGTTGTCTCAACTCAACAAATGCATGAAAATACTCCTCGACCGTATAAGGTCCTTGGGTCAGACACATATTCAACGGTGGGATCGATGCTTCTATATTTGCCACTTGCTCACGCACACCAACTGGCAAGGGCACACCCTAGGAACAGAGAGGTGTACTTGTCCCTCATGGTGGGCCCTTATCATTACTACAACCACCTCCGAGATCAACCGGAACATCTCTACCGATAGAGGCGGTGTTGGCAACTCCGTTGGCGTCTCTTTCTCATCCAAACGCTGGGGCTCAGACTACCCAGCTCCACTCCTTGTCACCTAAACGTGAACAAGACATCAATAACCAATCAACCTCTAATCCAAATTGACAAACATGCCCAATCATTTACATTCCTAGTGGACATTCTTGAGTTCATTATTGTTAAAACGGTTCGCACGTACACGTGATCACCACCCGACAAAAGAATTCGGCCACGAATTCGAAAGCGAAAAACCGAGGGGCCTCTGATACCAAAATGTAACAACCCGACCCGTTAAATAACATATAATAGAAGGTCCGGCCGGGGCCCCACAATATATGTCACAAATAGATGGCGAGGTCACAGGTTAATGCCAAAATACCAACGCACCCTAACCCAGAGCATTCTAGCGAAAGTTTAAAGCTTGCAAGAACTCATCCAATGAATGTCCACTACTAATATATAAACAACTCATTTATATGTAGAAAACACCAGGAATGTTTACAACTCAAACGCTCACGGCCTTAAGGCTTTACAATTTGCTCTTTACAAAATATGACTTCATACATCGACACGCAGGACGGCCACACATGAAATCCAAAGCTTCGCACGGCCTTCAAGGGCCTACCAGCAGCAGCAGCACAAAGGGCTTCAGCTCGCTCAATCCATTTCAGCCTGAACAAGGGCAGACCCTGCATATGGACATCCACCCCATGGGTGATAAACAAAGCAATGGTCAGCATTCAGCTGACCTATTATAACGACCCTACCCCTTACCCGGGGCAGTGGTTCCTTCCCTGCATGCAATACAATCACAACATATATGTATATCTGCTACAATCACATCACAAACATTGGCCTTCGTGTCAGACGCTCCGTGCACTCAGAGCACGCTTATGGTGTATCGGAACATCCTTCGTACACCACTGACTAGAGGTTCTTAACTTGTCGGCGATGGAGCATAGTCTACTACAGCGCGCAGACTAGAGACCCTCTCTCCTATCTTATTCAGAGGTGGTAACCTCACGGCAACCGTGAGCACTATCAGTCAACCTACTCACATAGTGTAACAAGCCTAGGGAAAACTCCTTGCCGGATTGCCACCAATCGACCACTCACCTGATCCTACCACTGAACTTGTTAGGTGGCCCACCCACTAAGAGGTTCTTAACTTATTGGCCATGGGCATCAGCCGTCAAATCCCTTTTGGAGACCTCTCGCACCCAGCCACTCAGAGGTGCTCGCTATCCATCTCATAACACAGGCACACGGTGCCACTCCTCATTCCATCAATACAGCTCGTGTCGAGCATACAACCAAAGGAGCTATACAAAGCATCCTTCTCACAGTTCACAATCGTCCTTACAATCTCCGCAAGCTAATCGATTTATACATGGAGTCTTCTCCGGTTCACAGCATCATCAATCCAGACTATACATCCAGATGGGCTTCACACAACATGCCTATTCCGTACTATACACTTCCGGATCTAAATGCAGACTCAATCACTGGAATCACTTACGCTCTTCCATCTTTTGATGGAGGATTCCATAGATATACATGCATAAACAAAGGGCTTCACTTGCCCAAGGAAGAAAAACCGTTACCCTTGACGATCGATTCGGGGCCATGAAATAACTAGCCGGATGGTAATCACCGCGAAGGTCTTGCCTCAACAACGCTGAACTCGGCTCTCGTTTCGGACCGCTGAAGCTCCACCAGCGGTCGGAAAGCTTCTCCTTCTTCCTTTCTTGCTCTCCTCTCTCTCTTCTCTTTAGAAAGAGAATGGCCAACATAAGAATGAGATATACATCTCCATTCTCGGCCTTATAATAGCAGGGAGGAACTTGGACAACAGGATCCAAATAGAAGAGAACGAACGGCCTCAATCTGCTTTGAAAAGCATCTAAACAGAGTTGACACAACTTGTGGTACGCCCATGTCACAGGCCGTGTTCCTTGAGCGGTTACAGAACTGACTCAATCCGGATCAGAACACGGGCTACGACACGCCCGTGTCACTTCCTAACACGCCTGTGTCAACCAGTACACGGCCGTGTCACCCCATCAACACAGGGCTGAAACACCTGAGTAGGACACGGCTAAGGCACACACCCATGTCCTTGGTCGTGTGCCTAACACGCCCCTGTGACATGCCCGTGTCACAGGCCGTGTCCCACTCTCAACGCCACTCAACGCCGCCCGGTTACCCACCCGAGCAGGGCATGCCCTGGGGTATGCCTGTGTCCCAGACCATGTCTCCTCTCGACAATCGTCGACCGTGCTATATCGAGAACTTGACTTGATGCACACCGTAAAGGACACGCCCGTGTCCCAGGCCGTGTGCACTGGATATGCCCTGGGACACGCCCGAGTCCTAGGCCGTGTCACCCAGCCTGACCCCATTTTGGTATTTATGGTGTTTGGGGTGTTACATTAGGTTTAGGGGATTTGGTTTTACCTCTTTAGGCTAATCCTCTTAAGTTATGTTTAGCTTAGGTTTTGTCCTAATTTTTGTTGACTTTTGGGTTTGACCAAAATTAATATTTTGGTGGTAGGGTTGTCCATGGTCTTGGCTTAATGTGGGCTCAAATCTTTAGGTAAAAAGAGCAAGGTGAAAGTGAAGGGATAGATACTACTCTAGAGGGGGGGTGAATAGAGTTATCAAATTTTGCACAGACAAAACTTAATAGTCTACCCAACTCCCTTGGAGTGAGATGCGGAATGAAAAGATTATAGATATTGATTTAACCTTAAAGCCTAACACAAGTGCAGTGTACAAACACAAGCTAACTGTAATTACAGTTAAGCTTGGAAAAACCTAAACAGCAACTAGCAGCCTAGTTATATCTATTCACAGCCACAGTACAGGAATTAAACAATTGAATCCAGACGACACAAGGAAATTTATAGTGGTTCCCCAAACAACTTGGGTACGTCCACTCTTCTACCCACACGGTAGGAATCCACTCAGGTTTTTGATCAGGTGCCCTGCCACCAACAGAATCTGATTCAGGTAGATTCAGAAACCCTTTAGACTTTTGATCAGGTGTCTAAAAACCAAGCACAGGTTTTTGATCAGGTGCCCTGCCACCAAGGGATACTTTTGAAGGGAGTAATAACCCTGTACAGGAGGGGGAAGAAGGTTAAGATGTCTTCTCTATTTTACAATAGATTAGAGAAGCACAAAAAGCTTGCACTGAGCTAGAATGCTCTAAAGAATCAAGGCTCCCCCTGGCTCAAGAATGTCCAGGTGAAGTCTTGCTTCAGTGCAGAGAAACTCTTCAGAAAATTCTGAAGGAAAGAGCTACAGGAAGAAAGTAAATAACAAAAAGAAACAGTCTTCAAGCAGCAATCTTCTTCTTCTTCTTCTTCAAAGAAACTCTGAGTTGAACTTCCTGAAAGCAGGAGAACTCAGGTGAAGAAGAGATGAAGATCTTAACACTTCTCAGTTAGATGGAGTTTGCTGAGAGCAGGAAGCTTGAGCTTGATGAAGGCTTGAGTGCTTTTGAATATGTGTGTAACACTCTCTTCTATTAACTCCTGTTAACTAGCTTGAATCCTTCTGCAAAGGGTTCTTTATATATTCATCAGCAAGCAACGGCTCTCTTCCATTTGAATTAATTTGTCTTCTTCTGAGCCTTGAGACCTGGGCTGTAAATATCAAGAAGACAGAAATATCTCTGCAGCAAAACATTCTATAAAAAGGAATAAACCTCTTTCTAAGAAGCTGCAGGCTTAAATCAAATAAACAGATAGACTAAATAAAGTCACATCAGAAACAATCTCTTTATAGCAAAAGAAGACTTTTCAGTCCAACGGCTATAAAGGGCTGTCAGCAGATAAAGTAAATTAAAATGACAGCTAATAAGACAAACAACTTTATCTTAAAAGATTTAAACTCAGGCAATAAGAATAGAGCAAATAATGCCTGGAAACTTTATCATACAGCTTAAAATACTGTGCCAGAAAATGTATTAAATAATTAAATATAATAAATAAATACAAAATATAAAGGCAGACAGAAAACGTCGAACGACCTTCGAAGATCGTCGAACGACGCCAGGAGATCGTCGAACTATCGGGCAGATAGTCGAACGATCCAGATAGTCGAGCTATCAAACAGATAGTCGAGCTACCGCAGCAGATAGTCGAACTATCAGGACAGATAGTCGAACCATCAGATAGTCTATCTATCTAGGACAGATAGTCGAACTATCAGGCGCACAGAGATAGTCGAGCTATCAAGCAGATAGTCGACCTACCTCAGAAAATAGATAGTCGATCTATCAAAAGATAGTCGAACTACCAGCGCAGAACATATAGTCGAACTATCAACAGATAGTCGAACTACCAGCGCAGAACAGATAGTCGAACTATCAACAGATAGTCGAACTATCAGCGCAGAACAGATAGTCGAACTATCAACAGATAGTCGAACTATCAGCGCAGAACAGATAGTCGAACTATCAACAGATAGTTGAACTATCAGCACAGAACAGATAGTCGAGCTATCAACAGATAGTCGAACTATCAGCGCAGAACAGATAGTCGAGCTATCAACAGATAGTCGAACTATCAGCGCAGAATAGATAGTCGAGCTATCAACAGATAGTCGAACTATCAGCGCAGAATAGATAGTCGAGCTATCAACAGATAGTCGAACTATCAGCGCAGACAAAGCGTCGACCAACTGATAGACGATCGTCGATCAGCCGATAGACGATAGTCGAACGAAAAACCTACTTAACCAAATTCTCGATTTGGAAAAGCGAGGACTCTACAGCTAGACTCCTAACCATTGACCATAGATATTTCTTGGGTCAAGGAGCACAAAGGAGAGGACTGAACTCAAATCAAACTAGGGTACCAACAATCTCCCCCTATTTGAGTTAAGTCTCTCAGAATCTAAAACAGCTAGCAATAGAATACAAAAAAAATAATTTCAGCAAATAGATAACAATAAACTGACAGATTATCAATCAGATAAATAAATAATCAAATATATCACAGCAGTTTAATCAAACTATTAAGAATCTTTAGGGTCAGGTAATGGATCAGAAGAACTAGAGACAAAAGAAATTTTTCTAAGCGGGTCATCTGATTCCTTCTTTGACATCTTCAGATCCTGAGCCCCAATGATCTTTAGTTCTGTAGCTCTGGGGACAACAGCTTCAGGATGTTTTTCCATGTACTTTGCTGGATCAAATATCTCAGGATTGACTTGGAATTTTTCAAATTCTTTCTTTTTATATGCTGACATGGTAGTAAAGCCAGTTGTATCTTTACCTTCGGCTCTTGCTTTTCTTATTTGGGCTGCTCCTACAAGCTCTTGAAAGCGAGCCATCCTAAAATTAGGATCGAGCTCAGGATTTTCATATATGGGCTCTGGAGAAGCAGCATCAGCTATTATATCTAGATAAGACATTAGAATAAACTTAGCAAAAGGGACTTGCTAGAAGGTTTTAAAACACTGTAAACTATTTACCTTTCGAAACACTTTTCTCAGATTGAACTGGAGAAGGAGGTGGGGAAAAGGTTGGTCTTTGGGCCACAACCTCCTTCACATGTCTTTGAGAACCATGAGATGATCTGCCTTGAGAACTTTGATGACCTTGTCTAGGTTGGGGCTGAGCAGACGCAGATTTTCCATAGACGGCAGATTGATTAGCAGGTAGATTCCCAGAGGCTCCTGCACCTGGAGGTGGAGGAGGACCTTTGGGAGTCCATCTGGAGACTGGACTGTCATACCTCTTAGTTCTCTTCCTTTCTTTTTGCTGATTTTTCGAAAACCTCATCCAATGCTGAAAATCTTTTGATTTGGGGTCAATGCCCTTCAGAATATAGTAGGGAGTGTCATTGTCCTTATTTGGAGGAGGAGGAGGAGCAGCTTTTCTTTTCTTTGCAGCAGATTTCCTTTTCTTTGACTTTTCAGAAACATCTGAATCATCATCATCATCAGAATGGGATGATGGAGGGTTCTCATAGGGATCATAGGCTTCTGAGACAGCCTTTTCTTTAAGCTTTGAGACAGATTTCTCCCTTTCTTCTTCCATGGCATCCAAAGCCAGAAGGGAGTCTAAATCTAAACCAGGAGAGTCATCCCAGATGGATGACTTCTCAAATTGCAAATCTACTGATTCTTTCTCTTGTAAAGTTTTTACTCTTAAGACCCAAGCAGCCCTTGCTTGAATTTCTTCCAAACTTAAAATAGGAGAATCAACTTTGATTTCCTCTTGATTTTCATCCTCTTTATCATCTAAAAACACATCCAATTCTGGATCTAATTGAATATTAGAATCACTTGGAGCAGCCTCAGAAACAACTGCTATTATCTGGGCAGTTAGATCTTCTTTAATAATATCTGTAGAATCAAGAACACAGATCTGCTAAATAAGCTTGAATCATTCCTTCAAGGTATTCACCAGCAAGCAAATAAATTGACTCATCAATAAACCGGATTAGGGAATTACCTTCATATTTAACCATCTCCCAGCAGTCATTCAGATATTTAGTTATGATTCCTTCCAGGAATCTGGCAATCATAGGAGAGGTTAGATCTTCTAAGCATACTTTCACTGCAATTTCTGATAGCAGGATTCCATCTGATATTTCCTTCTCAGTCAAGACTGGAGCTAAAACTTTCTTAGCAGGAGCAATCTCTTCCTCAGCTGGAACAACCACTTCCTCAGCTGGAACAATCTCTTCCTCAGCAGGAGCTGTCTCTTCCTGATCAGTCATAACAACATCTGGAACTTCTTCTGGCTCAACTTGAGCAGATTCTGGCTGGGCAGACAAGACAACATCTGGAGCTATTTCTATTTCAGCTGGAGGAGAGGCAGGAAGGTCTGAGACATCTTCATTGAACATCTCCCCCTGCCTGATTTCAGTAGCTACTGAAACCAGGCCCCTAGAGGAAGATGGCTCAGCAGATTTGGAGAGGGATTTGATGGAAGCAGATAATAGATCAATGGAGGCAGCAAGGGGAGCGATTGCCTCGTCAATCATGGTTTTGATTGACGGGGTAATCAGCTCCACAATGCGGAGGATGAAATCAGGAGTGATTTCAAAAGATGATGAATGAGAGGTTGATGGATCAGCAGCAGATATGGTATGGGAGCTGGGATGAGAAATAATGGGGACAGGGGATCGAACTGGAGATACAGCAGGAGAGGGAGCAGGGGATGGGGAATGAACTGGGGAATGAACGGGAGATGCATGAGGAGTAAGAATTCTCTCTGATCCTAACAAATCGAAGCTAGGAGCAGATATCCTAGCCAGATATACAGGTAGAGGAGAGGCTGGAGGAGATAGAGGAACAACCACGGTTGTTTCAGGTGCAGCAGAAGAAGAGGGTCGTACCTCAGCAGAAGTTGATGGTACTTCAACTGCGGTAGACGGCAAAACAGAGGAGGAGGAAGGGAGAGCTGAGCCAGCTTCAATAGGTTGAGGAGCGACTGATGCAGTCCTAGTGTCCTCAGATTGTGCTGGAGCAGATTTCACGAACGTCCTCTTCCACTTTGAGAACAGATGAGGATCCATCTTCTTGCTGGCATTGATGGTAGTTGCGGCAGAACTCAGCAGCTGGGGGAATTTCTCCTTAAGAAAAATTCCAATAACCCTTCCCAGGGTGACTTCCTTCTTTCCTGTCTTCTTCCTGATCAAATCAAACAGAACTGCAGCCCAATCGATTCTCTTTCGATTAACAATTGCACACATAAGTGCGAATTGCTGTCTTGTTATGTTATCATGGGCAGAGTGCATCCCAAGGAGCACTTTTCCGACTACCTCAGCGAGGAACTTGATCTTGAAGGGGAAATTTACCTTGAGCAGCTTGGTGGGAATGCCCTCGGCATGTCCCAGCTCGACGAGCATCCTTCCGAACTCCTGAGCGTCTTGCTCATAATCTTCATCACCAATAACCAAACCAAAAACATCAGAAAGAACGGCCGGAGTCAGGATAACTTCTACTCCGCCGATGGTACCGATCATCGATTCGTCTGTGGAAGACGACGTGAAAGCCCATTCTTTTATTTCTGGAATGTTAATCTTGATCCTTTCAGACATCAGCTTCTCTAAACCTTGATCTCTGCAGAGCTGGAGAACTTCCACGATTCCGGCATCGCAACTGCTGAAAGCTTCGAAATCTACACTGAATCCTGCATCGAACTTGACGACGGCTAGAACAGCTGGTGAAATCGCCATGGATTCGCCGGAGAAAACACGAGAGAGCTGGAGAGGGAACGAGAAAGACGAAGCGCCAGAAAATCGCAAGCGGGAAAGCAGAATGCGAAAGGGCACGCTCCGTCGACGATAAAACACACGATCTTTTAACCTAGGTCGACTATCGGCTTTATATTGGACCGGAAATAGTCGATCTATTAAAAAGATCTTGAACCGATAGTCGAACGGCCGTTCGACGATCGGCTCAGAAGCAGAGTAGTCGGACAATCGTTCGACTATTTCTGGCTTCTCAAACAGCAGGCTATCGTCATCCAGAGATCGACGATGTGCCCAACCTGTTCGACGATGGTCGAACGTCGATCGACGATCTTCAAACAGATAAGCTATCATTAACCAGAGGTCGACGATAGGCTCAATCCGTTCGACGATCTTCGATCATCGTTCGACGATCGTCAAGCAGACCTCAACATAGGCAGATATCGTCACACTTAGTCTCGTCCATTGATCATGCCTAGTTGGACTAAAAAGAACAGATGCTTCTGTTCATCTAAAGGCTTGGTGAATATATCACCTCTCTGAAACTCAGTGGATATGAACTCAAGACAGATCTTGTTCTTTTCCACACAATCTCTCAGGAAATGGTGCCTAATCTCAATGTGCTTCGTTCTAGAGTGGTGCACTGGATTTTGTGCAATAGAAATAGCACTGGTACTATCACACATGATCTTGGTGTTCTTGTGTGAGTAACCATAATCCACAAGCTGGTTTTGAATCCACAGGATCTGTGAACAACAACTAGCAGCAGCTATATATTCAGCCTCTGCAGTTGAAGTTGAGACAGAAGCCTGCTTCTTACAGAACCAAGAGACCAATCTCTCTCCCAGGAACTGGCAAGTTCCTGAGGTGCTCTTCCTGTCAACTCTGCAACCAGCATAGTCAGAATCAGAATATCCAATTAATTCAAACTCTGACTCAGCTGGGTACCAAAGTCCTAGATTTGGACATCCTTTCAGGTATCTCAGGATTCTCTTTAGAAGAATCAGATGAGATTCCTTGGGGTTGACCTGGAATCTAGCACAAAGGCATGTAGCAAACATTATATCTGGCCTACTTGCAGTTAGATATAATAGGGAACCAACAATGGCCCTATAATTCTTTTGATCAACTGGCTTGCCGTGATCATCAGAATCAATAACTACATTAGTAGCCATGGGTGTAGGCATTGCTGAAGCATCAGCCATCCCAAATTTCTTTACCAATTCCTTGGCATATTTGGATTGGGAGATGAAGATACCATCAGCATCTTGCTTAACTTGGAGACCAAGAAAGTAAGACAGCACACCCATGCTACTCATCTCAAACTTAGAGTGCATCAAGTTGGAAAACTTTTTGCATAGTTTGGGATCAGTGGAGCCAAAGATAATATCATCTACATACACCTGAACTAACAGGATTGTGTCCTTGTGATGCTTGACGAAAAGGGTTCTATCAACTACTCCCCTAGTGAAGTTGTGCTCTAACAGGAAACTAGCTAAGGTCTCATACCAGGCCCTAGGAGCTTGCTTTAGTCCATAAAGAGCTTTTTGCAACTTAAAAACATGAGAAGGCTGAGTTGAAGAAACAAACCCTGGTGGTTGTTCAACAAACACCTCTTCCTTAAGCTCACCATTCAGGAATGCACTTTTGACATCCATTTGGAACACCTTAAACTTCATGTAGGCTGCATAGGCCAAGAAGATCCTTATTGCTTCTAGCCTTGCAACAGGAGCAAAGGTTTGGTCATAGTCTATACCTTCCTCCTGTCTGTAGCCCTGAGCTACAAGCCTAGCTTTATTCCTTACTATTATTCCATTTGCATCCAACTTGTTTCTATACACCCACTTGGTGCCTATGATCAGTTGGCCTTTAGGTCTTGGAACCAAAGTCCAAACTTTACATCTCTCAAACTGATTGAGTTCCTCTTGCATTGCAATGATCCAGTGGGGATCTAGCTCTGCATCTTTAAAGGTGAGGGGCTCAACCTGTGAGAGGAAACAAGCATGCATCACATCCTGTCTTAATTGATGTCTTGTTTGCACACCAGCTGATATGTCTCCAATCACTTGAGATGTGGGATGATCTCTAAGTGTGACAATATCTGCAGGTGGGATGTGATCTTCAGCAATAGTTGGGATTAATTCCTCAGGAGGAATTTGATCTACTGTTGGTGGAACAACAACAGCTTCAACAGCTTCAGCAATGTCTTCATCACTGTCTGATTCAGTGATCTGAAGAGTTGAAAGTTGAAGGATTTCTTGAGGGGCATCATGTACCTGCAAAGAACTGGAGGAAGGAGAATTTTCTTTCTCCTTGTAAAACATCTGAGACTCATCAAAAGTCACATGCACAGATTCCTCTATCTTACAGGTTGATTTGTTATAAACCCTATAAGCTTTGCTTACTTGGGAATATCCAAGCATAATTCCCATTGAAGCTTTTGCTTCAAATTTTCTAATATATTCTTTATTATTGTTATGAATATAAACAGTACAGCCAAAAATTCTAAAATAATTAATTTTTGGTTTCTTTCCTTTAAGCAACTCATAAGGAGTTTTACACTTAAGTTTGTGTATCAAACTTCTATTCAAGACATAGTTAGCTGTACTAACAGCTTCTGCCCAATAGGATAGAGGCATGTTAGCATCTGCCAACAATGTACTAGCAGCTTCAATTAGTGTTCTATTCTTCCTTTCAACTACCCCATTTTGTTGGGGAGTTCTAGGAGCTGAGAAGCTATGTTTGATACCTTCTCTCTCACAGAATTCTTGCATGAGAAGAGAGTCAAACTCAGTACCATGATCACTTCTGATCAAGGCCACATGAGTAGAGTACTCAGTCTGCACACAAAGTAGAAAGTCTGTAAGGGCTTTGAAGTTATCAGACTTAGTTCTCAAAAAGAAAACCCAACTGAATCTAGAGAAGTCATCTACAATTACTAAAGTGTAATACTTCCCTCCTAAACTCTGTACATTTATTGGGCCAAAAAGGTCCAAGTGTAATAAATACAGGATTCTAGGAGAATCACTTTTATTAACAGATTTAAATGAATTCTTGGTTTGCTTGCCTAGCTGACAAGCCTTGCATAGGCTCTCCTTCTTGTAGGGGCAAGAAGGTAAACCTCTAACAAGGTTGTGCTTAGATAACCTAGATATGTTCTTGAGGTTTACATGACTAAGCCTTTTATGCCATAAAGAATTATTATTAAGGGTTAATTCATTAAACAGGCAGATTTCAGAGTGAGATGAATTAAAATCTACTAAATATATATTGCCTATTCTATTACCTATCAAGACAACATTATTATTTAAAGTAATATTGCAAGAGGAGTTAGAAAAAGAAACCTGGTAGCCAGCATCACATAGCTGGCTGACTGAAATCAGATTGTGCTTCAGTCCACTGACATAAGCAACTCTCTTGAATGTAACAGCTCCAATCGTGATCTTGCCATATCCTTCTGTCTGACCACAGCTGGAGTCTCCAAAGATAACCTTTGGGCCGAGCTTAGCTTTGTACTTTGACAGAAGCTCTTTGTTTCCTGTCATATGCTTAGAGCATCCACTATCCAAATACCACTTATTTAGAGTGATTGGATAGGCCTTCACCTGCAAAACAACTATTTAGACAGAGTGGACCCAGGTAACCTTGGGTCCCTTGTTTTTCACATAAGAAAAACTGGAAATATAAGAGAATGCAGGCTGAGGGTGATAACCTAGTGGGTGAGATCTCCTAGGTGGGATTCTCCATGCAGATGATGGGTCAACAAACCTAGGGTTTCTATTTTCATTTAGGTTTCTATGATACTGATTATGATTTTGAAAATCATGTTGAAATCGTCGATCGACGTTCGACGATGGGTGCTCAGATCGTCGACCTTCGTTCGACCATGGAGCTTCCGATCGTCGAGCTGCGTTCGACGCTTTTTGCATTTCTTTGAAAAACTTCTTTCTCTTTTCTCTCTTAGCCTTATTTAATGTTTTATTTACAAGGTTTACTTGCTCAGTGTTCTTCTTTCCACTAGCTGAAATGAAGTTCACTGGAGTTGAAAGATTATTTTTAAGCAAGACTGGGGGTTCACTGGGAGAAGCTCCTAAGCCTAATTTATCATTACCTGACCTAGTGTTAGTCATGTTGGTAATTTCTAACAGCTTAAGGCTTCTACCATTAAGGGATTCTTCTAATCTCTTAGACTTAGCTAATTCTATTTTAAGAAATTTGATTTCTTCACTACAAGTAGTGAGTTCTTCCTTTAACCTAACATTTTCAGAGGCTATTGATTCAGAGTCAGCTAGCCTATTTCTAAGTTCTTTTATCTCTTTTTCTGAACTAATTAAATCTAAACATAGAGATTTAAAATCTAACTTAAACTCTTCTGAAGTAAAATCATAAGATGAAAGTACCTCATCTTCAGTAGGCATCTCTTCATCTGAGTCAGAACTCTCTGCAGCAGATTGGTTGCTGCAGGCATCTATTGCCATGAGGCAAACTTCTTTTGCCTTCTTTTCTTCTTCATCCTCACTGGAGCTTGAGGATGAGGATTCTTCATCAGAATCACTCCAGGTTTCAGCAATGAAACCTCTCTCCTTCTTCTTGTTTTTGTAGGAGGATGGCTTGGAGTGCTTCCTGTGTTGTTCTTTGTCTTTTCTCTTTTCTTTGTTTTTCTCCTCTGGACACTCTGGCAAGATGTGTCCAGGCTTCCTGCACCCATAACAAATAATTTCTTTAGTTGGAGTACGATCATACCTTGGCTTTTCTTCATACTTTGAAGATTTTCTTCTGAACTCTTTTCTCCCCATTTTGAGAAATCTCTTGGCAAACAATGCCATGAGCTCCTCATTTGATTGGCTGCCTTCTGAGGCTTCAGCAGCTTTAAGAGCTAGAGATTGCTCTTTTCTTGTTGGAGTGGGGGTCTTGGCTTCTGCTTCAGCTTCCCTTGTCTTCAGCACTTGCTCAAAAGATTTGAGCTTGCCGAGAAGGGCTTCAGTTGAGATCTCATTTGTACTTCTGGCTTCCTTGATTGGCCAGATCCTCAAATCCCATGTGCTAGGGAAGCACATAAGGATCTTATCATTGACCTCTGTCAATGAGATATCCTTGTCAAGGGTCCTCAGCTCATTGATGATTGAGCTGAGCCTGGTGTACATCGCTTCAACTGATTCAGCATCAGTCTTTTTGAAGTTCTCATACTGTGAGATAAGGTTGGACCTCCTGTCCTTCCTTTCATCAGCTGAACCAGCTACAATCTGGTTCAGTGTGTCCCACATGGCCTTAGCTGAGGAGCAGTCAGCCACCTTCTGGAACACCTCATCAGACATAGTCTGAGCCAGTATGTTCATTGCTTTGGCATCAGCAATTTTGGCCTTCTTGTACTCATCATTATAGTCTGGAGGAGGCACTGCACTCATATCAGATGATGAGGCAGTGGCAGCAGCAGGTGCTCTTGGGGGACCTGACAAAATAGAAGCAAAAATACTCTCATCAATAGAGTTCATATAAAGTTTGATCCTTGCCTTCCAGATGCCAAACTTTGCTAAGTTGCATGCTGGAGGTCTGGTGCTAGAATAATCCTTAGACTGGGCCATGATAGTGAATATCTATAAGCTCTTGGTATCTATCAGGATCTTGTGACTTAGGTGTTAGCCTATACAGTCAGTCAACCTCCCTCTGATACCAATTGAAAGTGAAGGGATAGATACTACTCTAGAGGGGGGGTGAATAGAGTTATCAAATTTTGCACAGACAAAACTTAATAGTCTACCCAACTCCCTTGGAGTGAGATGCGGAATGAAAAGATTATAGATATTGATTTAACCTTAAAGCCTAACACAAGTGCAGTGTACAAACACAAGCTAACTGTAATTACAGTTAAGCTTGGAAAAACCTAAACAGCAACTAGCAGCCTAGTTATATCTATTCACAGCCACAGTACAGGAATTAAACAATTGAATCCAGACGACACAAGGAAATTTATAGTGGTTCCCCAAACAACTTGGGTACGTCCACTCTTCTACCCACACGGTAGGAATCCACTCAGGTTTTTGATCAGGTGCCCTGCCACCAACAGAATCTGATTCAGGTAGATTCAGAAACCCTTTAGACTTTTGATCAGGTGTCTAAAAACCAAGCACAGGTTTTTGATCAGGTGCCCTGCCACCAAGGGATACTTTTGAAGGGAGTAATAACCCTGTACAGGAGGGGGAAGAAGGTTAAGATGTCTTCTCTATTTTACAATAGATTAGAGAAGCACAAAAAGCTTGCACTGAGCTAGAATGCTCTAAAGAATCAAGGCTCCCCCTGGCTAAAGAATGTCCAGGTGAAGTCTTGCTTCAGTGCAGAGAAACTCTTCAGAAAATTCTGAAGGAAAGAGCTACAGGAAGAAAGTAAATAACAAAAAGAAACAGTCTTCAAGCAGCAATCTTCTTCTTCTTCTTCTTCAAAGAAACTCTGAGTTGAACTTCCTTAAAGCAGGAGAACTCAGGTGAAGAAGAGATGAAGATCTTAACACTTCTCAGTTAGATGGAGTTTGCTGAGAGCAGGAAGCTTGAGCTTGATGAAGGCTTGAGTGCTTTTGAATATGTGTGTAACACTCTCTTCTATTAACTCCTGTTAACTAGCTTGAATCCTTCTGCAAAGGGTTCTTTATATATTCATCAGCAAGCAACGGCTCTCTTCCATTTGAATTAATTTGTCTTCTTCTGAGCCTTGAGACCTGGGCTGTAAATATCAAGAAGACAGAAATATCTCTGCAGCAAAACATTCTATAAAAAGGAATAAACCTCTTTCTAAGAAGCTGCAGGCTTAAATCAAATAAACAGATAGACTAAATAAAGTCACATCAGAAACAATCTCTTTATAGCAAAAGAAGACTTTTCAGTCCAACGGCTATAAAGGGCTGTCAGCAGATAAAGTAAATTAAAATGACAGCTAATAAGACAAACAACTTTATCTTAAAAGATTTAAACTCAGGCAATAAGAATAGAGCAAATAATGCCTGGAAACTTTATCATACAGCTTTAAATACTGTGCCAGAAAATGTATTAAATAATTAAATATAATAAATAAATACAAAATATAAAGGCAGACAGAAAACGTCGAACGACCTTCGAAGATCGTCGAACGACGCCAGGAGATCGTCGAACTATCGGGCAGATAGTCGAACGATCCAGATAGTCGAGCTATCAAACAGATAGTTGAGCTACCGCAGCAGATAGTCGAACTATCAGGACAGATAGTCGAACCATCAGATAGTCGATCTATCTAGGACAGATAGTCGAACTATCAGGCGCACAGAGATAGTCGAGCTATCAAGCAGATAGTCGACCTACCTCAGAAAACAGATAGTCGATCTATCAAAAGATAGTCGAACTACCAGCGCAGAACAGATAGTCGAACTATCAATAGATAGTCGAACTACCAGCGCAGAACAGATAGTCGAACTATCAACAGATAGTCGAACTATCAACGCAGAACAGATAGTCGAACTATCAACAGATAGTCGAACTATCAGCGCAGAACAGATAGTCGAACTATCAACAGATAGTTGAACTATCAGCGCAGAACAGATAGTCGAGCTATCAACAGATAGTCGAACTATCAGCGCAGAACAGATAGTCGAGCTATCAACAGATAGTCGAACTATCAGCGCAGAATAGATAGTCGAGCTATCAACAGATAGTCGAACTATCAGCGCAGAATAGATAGTCGAGCTATCAACAGATAGTCGAACTATCAGCGCAGACAAAGCGTCGACCAACTGATAGACGATCGTCGATCAGCCGATAGACGATAGTCGAACGGCGTTCGACTATAGTCGAACGAAAAACCTACTTAACCAAATTCTCGATTTGGAAAAGCGAGGACTCTACAGCTAGACTCCTAACCATTGACCATAGATATTTCTTGGGTCAAGGAGCACAAAGGAGAGGACTGAACTCAAATCAAACTAGGGTACCAACACAAGGGGAGGGTGTTTTGTATCAAAACTACTAAGTGCATACCACTTAGCTTTAAGGGCTTTTCAAGGGGTGTGGTGCATGGTTTAGTGTGCCATTATGGGGTTTTATGGTCTTGGAGTGATGTGGGGAAGTTTGGGTGGGGTCAAGGGTTCATGGGTGGTTATGTGCACGTCTTCTCCTTTAAGAGTGTGAAGGTGCACCACTTGGCCGTT
Organism: Platanthera zijinensis; assembly: GCA_039513925.1. Taxonomy (NCBI): domain Eukaryota; kingdom Viridiplantae; phylum Streptophyta; class Magnoliopsida; order Asparagales; family Orchidaceae; genus Platanthera; species Platanthera zijinensis. Next base: position 151,790,616 of record CM077082.1, on the reverse strand, counting down.
AGGTATACTTATGGGTCTACTCAAGTCAGGGGGGGTGGGGTCAAGTCAGTTTATTTGGATATTTAAAATTCTAGGTCCCACATGAAACATGGGGATGTTACAGGCTCATCACTCAATGAATTTGACTTAGTGCCAGTGTCTCTCAACGAATTCGACCAAAAAGCAAAATTACTCGGCGAATCAGACTTAACTCAGATACTCGATGAAAATGACTTAATCTCTTAGGAATACTCGACGAATTAGACTTAACCCAGAAAATTGAGATATTGGTCAGAAAGGTGGACCTAATAATAATATTCGATGAATTCTTACAGGTGACTTACCCATACTCGACTAATTTCACTCAATCAATCTCCTTCACTACCTGGCAGATTTCAACCTAACCGAACCCAACACAACTCCTATCTTATAAGGAGGGAAACATCAAAAGGAAGGAAAGGAAATACAAACAAGAGACTAGCAAGGGGAATGAATTCACCACTTGCCTCAAGATCTTCCAAAATCCAGCCTCACGACCGCTCCGCTCAAAGGATCAGCCGCAAGAACTCCTAGGCAACGATTCCTGAAACTTTTTTGGACAAATAAGAGTCAAGTTCAAAAACCCTAACGCCAAAAATCCACAAAGCGCGGAAAACTTACCGCACACACGTAGATCTCGCCGAGAGCTTTCCGAATCTACTCTCCGATAACGATTCCGAGCACCGAAACTCCTACAGGAGGCAGTCGAAGACCTCGCGATGTCCTTCGCCCACTTTCTTCTGTAATTCGGTATGACGACTTGGGGAAGACGATGAATAGGGTTTTGCCTAAACGTACGAACTTATATATATATATATATATATAATATTATATTATTATTAATATTTAAATGTCCAAACGACCAAAAACTCAAATCATCTTGGATTTCCACGAAATTCACAGCATGGCTAAATACCAATTCCACAAAACCAATAGCAAAGTCGAAATTAAAATTCGACAAACCAAACTCGGGTTATAATTCCTCGAAGTTACAACCAACATCATCATACTAAAACCCACCGAGTCAAAACCTCGGATTTCGATGAGCATAAGTCACGCTCTAACAATGACACCCGTTAACTACACGTCAACATAATGCCCCAACGTCATTATTACATCACAATATAAATTAAAATAAAGATCAAAAAATAAGGACATTACAGAGGTTCTGCCTTCTTGTATTACTGTCCGGAGAGCAACCCGCAGCTACGACCTGTTAGCAACTGCAACTACGATCTGGAGGCTACCTGCAGATGTGGTCAGGTTCGTCCCATAGTAGTGTAAGACCCCCCTCCCGGAACACAACACACGGCACGAGGGGAGTCTTATGCCCGAAATAGCCGCCTTGCGGTAGCACTAACACACGGGTTAGCCTTTACCATAAGATGCCTATTCCGCCGGCTACAATCCATATCACAACAATTATGCCAACCCAACCATAACAGAAAAGTAAAGCAGTTCAATTCACAGCTAAGTTTAAGTCCAAAAGAGCGGAAGATAACAAGCACAACAGGCTTGTACAAAAGAACAAGAGTCTAGAAATGTTTTGCCAAACGGCTACATGAAAACACTCACGACTGTCACTAACGGTGCCGATGGCACCACCACCTCAGGTCCTATCGTCCGGGCCTGGCTGTCCTGCTGCATAGTCCGTTGCTGCTCTACCTGCGGGGTTTCCTCCTAAAAAGGAAGACGTAGCAACCGTTAGTCATAAGACTAAGTGGCTTCACATCCGCTCCCCCGGCGACTCCTCGGCACCGGGCGGAGAAAGGAACAAAGGTACAATATGTATATATATAAGCAAGTAAACAAGCAGGTGACTGTAAATATGGTGGAGTACAAACTACGCTACACAACTAGCAGTTCTACAAATATCTATGTACATGACAGCAGGTATAAGTAATCAGAATAGTAACTTAACTTATAAGAGTGCCCATACAAACTTATAAGTTAAGGGTCGGCTTAACAGTAAAGTAACTCATCGTATAGGAGTGCCCATACAAACTTATACGATGAGGATCTTGTGTATGCAATGAATGACATGATATGAATGTTATGCTATGGCCGAATCATGCGCACGCACATGCAAGTTGCTATGTCGACACAGACTTGAAGTTCTCACTTTTCGAGCAGGTAGCTAACCTCTCAGGCGTCGTCCGTCGTGGCCAGAAGGCGACAGTGGAGCGGGCGTCTCCACTACTAGGTGGTATCACACTACCTATCCTAGGCCCCCGTACGCCTCAATGCTAAAAACACAACAGCGGAGCTCTCATGCGTACTACGGCTCAGAAGGGGTCTTGGGTAAATGTGCACCAAGAACACAGCCCAACCTGGCCTTTGATTTCGAACCGGATGGAACCTCGGAAACGCACGAGGTGCAAGCCCAACCGTTCTCATGGCGCGGAGGAGATCTCGGGTTATGGACACCAAGTATCTAACCCTACCGCCCAAGGTCTACCCATTGGCTCCCATCGGTGTGACGACTGGCGAACCCGTAGACCTGCCACAGTCATTAACTCAATATCGCGACACGATGAATCGTCGCACATCCCATGCCCCAAAACAACTCACTCGATGCTACCCGTAGGGAGGCTTCAACTCTAAGCATCGGTTGTAAATAAACTCCTTGGGCTCGGATTACGGTTACAAAAATACTCTTCACATAGTGTTCATCATGTTCACGCCCATGTATTCAATGAATTCACCTCAACATTACGCATAATAGACACGTTCAACACCCAACTATATAAATATATTCTATACCAATCTCAGCCCTTAATTTCTAGCCTTCTCATCCGCTCCATTTCTCCACCAATACATGGTTATTCCTTATTACACAACCAAATGAGTAACCATGCTAAATTATACTAACAACAGCATTATAGATATATGGGAGCAAGATAACAAATGAGCAAATCACAACCATTGCAAGAGTGCTAGCATTATAAATTAACAAGTGCATTAACATAGGATAGCCCGATACTAAAACTGGGATTCCCGGAGCTACAGGAATCCGATCACAATGCACAACCCCTCGTTGGAAAGGTATTCGCGAGGGCTACGACTTTTGTGTTGAGTCGATCGCACAGATCTGGTCGCAACATACCAGAAATTCAACTCGAATACGTACAGGAAACAGTTTCCTGTACAGGATTTTCCCGAACGCAGCGGACTCGAACCCGCTTTCCCGTGGCTACAGGTATCGCATGGAAACGTGCAACCACTCGTTGGAAAGGTAATTTCAAGGGCTACGACTTTCGTGTTGAGTCGATCACCCAGATTTGGCCAGAACACCTCTGAAATTGGCCACGAAGGTCGCCGCGTGCAGAAATCAGATTTCTGCACGCATCTTAAGGCGAGATGAACGGCATCCGTTCATCTTCTTCCTTGCAACGACCTCGCATAAACTCCTCCAGAATTCACACCCAACCTTATTTCTCCTTTCAAAGCCAAACCCTCAACGAAAACCCCTCTCATCTCCACTTTGAATGATGAGAAGGTTGAGGGAGACTAAGCCTAGAAAACCTAGGCATGGCTTATCCTAAGGACTCTCCTCCTCTCCATCAAGACTCTATGGAGTCGATGTCTCTCCTAAAATAACTATAGATCTAGTACCAAGGGAGAGGGGAGAAAGCTCACCTCAAGTCCAGCGGTACAACCATGGCCGGCCATGAGCCTCGCACTCCTTCGTAGCGGCATTTCGTTTCCGCCAAAGATGGCCCGGCAATCTTCCTCCAAGGATGGCTCCGGCAAGCCTCTTCCTCCTCCAGCCAAGAGAACTCCCTCAGAAATTTCGGGGCTGAAGAAAGGGGATGAAATGCTAGGGTTTCACAACTTTTTCCTTTTTATACACCGCAGACACGGGTAGGCACACGGCCGTGTTCCTACCCGTGTTCAGGTGACACGGCCGTGTCACCTGCCGTGTTTAGGGCCGTGTTCATCCCAGAACATCTTTCTGCCATGTCGGGGTTGTGGCACACGGGTAGAGACACGGCCGTGTCTCGACCCGTGTCCTCAGCACACGGGTAGGGACACGCCCGTGTCCCAATACCCGTGTACCTCTCTGACTGGTATAAGCTTGGCATGAGGCACACGGGTATGGGCACGGCCGTGTCCATACCCGTGTCGGCCAAAATCACCGTTTTGCCTTGTTTTCCTCATTTCCCATACATTCGCACCTGTTCACCCACACCCCCATTGGGCTCACCATAGCCCCCTAGACATAAATACGCAATCAAGGGGCCTAGCGCGAATTGGGACGTTACAAATCCTATAAACAAAATAAAAGATTTCGTCCCCGAAATCAGGGTAAGGCTATGGGAGTGAAACACATAAAAAGGGGACTATGCTTTCAAATAAAATTCTTACCTGGAGTAAATAATTCCGGGTAGCGCCCTCGCATTAAATCCTTTGGCTCCCATGTGAACTCCTCCTTCCCATGATTAGACCATAGCACTTTCACCAAGGGAACACTTTTGCGGCGCAAGGTTCTTGTCTCGTTATCAACGATCCGCACCGGCTCCAGCCGCACAGACCTATCAGACGCCACGACACCATCCGCCGTGGGGATATACTGTTCAGGCCGCAACAAAGCCTTCCGAAGCAACGATACATGGAACACGTCGTGAAGGTTCTCCAGCTCCGGTGGTAACTCCAATCGATAGGCCAGAGGGCCAATCCTTTCCACTACGACATAGGGCCCGACATACCTTGGGCTGAGCTTCTTGACTCCACGCACCCGCGACACTCCGTGCATCGGTCGAATCTTCAGGAACACCTTATCACCCACTTGAAACTCCACCATACGGTGCCTTGCGTTGTAATATTTCGCCTGTCGGCTTTGAGCCTCTAGCATTCGATCCCGGATCAACCTAACCACCGCGTCCGTGTCATCAATATACTCATTTCCCAATGTCTTCGGATCTTCGTCTTGCACCCAGGACAAGGGTGTTCTACACCTCCTTCCATACAAAGCTTCATGAGGTGTCATTCCAATACTGGCTTGATGACTGTTATTATAAGAGAACTCCACGAGAGGTAAGAGCCTCTCCCATGGTTCTCCTTTATCTAGCACACACAACCTCAAAAGGTCCTCCAATGTTCGGATGGTTCGTTCAGATTGCCCGTCCGTTTGTGGGTGAAAGGCTGTGCTAAAGGCGAGGCGCGAGCCCAAATAAGCCTGTACAGCCCTCCATTCTCTTGAAGTGAACCGACCATCCCGGTCGGAGACGATCGTCTTCGGCACACCATGGTACCGCACAAATTGTTCCACAAAGAGACGCACTAAGACGCCCACTTGCGCCTCCTTCTTCATTGGGATAAATCGGGCTACCTTGGTCAACCGGTCAACTATCACCCACACAGAATCATTCCCCGAGCGCGAGCGAGGTAACCCGTGGACGAAGTCCATGGAGATGTCCTCGAATTTCCATTCGGGGATGGGCAACGACTGTAGCATTCCACCGGGGCTTCTACACTCCGCCTTCACCATTTGGCAGGCCACACAATGAGTAACAAAGTACTTGACATCCCTCTTCATGCCCGGCCAACACAATGTCTTTCTCAAATCGGTGTACATCTTCGCGAACCCCGGGTGCACCGAGTACTTGGAGCAATGGGCCTCCTTTAGAATATCCTCCCGAATGTTGTCACCTTCGGGGATGTAAAGCCGGCCACGAAAATGGACGAGGCCGTCTTTTAGGGAGTATTCTTCCGTAGTCCCATCCTCCATTGACTTGAAAGCCGGGGTTAAAGCCGCATCCTTCTTTTGTTCCGTCCGGATCCGGTCTCGTATGTTGCAAACTATACTCATCGCGGCCAAATATTCTGTATACTCTTCCGATCGATTCTTAAAGACCAAAGTGATTTCCATCTCTTGCAGTGTCCGGATTAACTCCATCCTCATCAAGCGGGATTCCGTGCTCGTTCCCGGTGCCTTTCGGCTCAAGGCATCAGCTACGGAATTAACCTTCCCGGGGTGGTAGTTCAAGGTGAATTCGTAGTCGCACAAGAACTCCAAGCACCGCCGCTGTCTCAAGTTTAACTCCTTTTGGGTGTGAACGTACTTCAGATTTTTGTGATCCGAGTAGATCTCGCAGTGGACGCCATATAAATAATGCCTCCAAATCTTCAAGGCGAATACCACCGCTCCCAACTCTAGATCATGCACCGGGTAGCTGGCTTCATGCTTCTTCAACTGTCTTGAAGCATAAGCGATCACATGCCCATTCTGCATCAACACAGCTCCCATCCCTTGGTACGACGCATCCGTGTAAACTTAAAAGCCCTCCTTCCCAGATGGAAGAGCTAGGATGGGTGCAGTCGTCAATCTGTCCTTCAACTCTTGGAATGCAGCTTCGCACTGGGGTGTCCATTCAAACAGCACACCCTTCTTGGTCAGCGTAGTAAGGGGAAGGGCGATCTTCGAGAAGCCTTTCACGAACTTGCGATAGTACCCGGCAAGTCCAAGAAAGCTCCGTATGTCGGCCGCTGACTTCAATGGCGACCACTCCTTCACGGCCCGCACCTTGGCCGGATCTACAGCTAGCCCCGCCCCACTAATCACATGTCCCAAGAACGCGACCTCTCGAAGCCAAAACTCGCATTTGCTGAACTTGGCAAACAAAGTGTGCTCCTTTAGCTTCCTCAGCACTAAAGTTAGATGTTCGGTGTGTTCTGCTTCAGTCTTGGAGTAGACTAGGATATCATCGATGAACACGATGACAAAGATGTCCAAATAAGGGCTGAACACCTTGTTCATCAAGCTCATAAAGGCGGAAGGGGCGTTTGTGAGCCCAAACGGCATCACGGTGAATTCATACAAACCATATCTCGAACTGAACGTCGTCTTCTGAATGTCATCTTCTTGTATCCTCACCTGATAATATCCCGAACGCAGATCTAACTTGGAGAACCAATACGATCCCACCAATTGATCAAATAATTCATCAATGCTCGGTAGGGGATAGGTGTTCCGCACCGTTAACCGGTTCAACTCTCGATAATCAATACATAACCGCAGGGTGCCATCCTTCTTTTTGACGAACAAAACGGGCGCTCCCCAAGGCGACGAGCTTGGGCGAACGAACCCTGCTTCCACCAATTCCTGAAGCTGGACTCTAAACTCTGCAAGTTCCTTCGGAGCCATTCGGTATGGAGCTCGCGAGACGGGCTTGGCACCCGGAATTAGATGGATTTGGAAGTCCACTTCCCTATGCGGGGGTAGTCCCGGCAATTTCTCGGGAAATACCTCGGGAAATTCTCGCACCACCCGCACATCCTTGACCTCTAATGTCAATTTCTTCAACTCGAAGCAAATTACATAGACCTCGTTCCCTTCCATATGAGATTTCATAACTTGGATTGAAGATAATAATTTACGGGGTGCGAATTTAATACCTTGGAAGATGACTTCCGAGTCTCCATGCCTCAACATAACTTGCTTCTCCGCACAATTGATCCTGGCGTGGTGCCAGTCCAACCACTTCATGCCCAGGATGAGATCGAACTCCGGGATTCTTAACACTGTAGCCGGAGTTTCAAAGAACTTTCCTCCAATAAGGGTGTCGAAGTCGCAACTTGCTGACGACGTCATCTCAGAGCCATCCGGAAGGCGCACCCTTTGAGTAGTGCCCGTGAAGTGTTGCACTCCCTCCAAGTCCTTCACGAAGTCCGCCGAAATGAACGAGTGAGACGCACCCGTGTCAAATAACATATAAGCGGGTCTCCCGCTAATCATGATAGTGCCTAGGTTCCAAAAAGGTAATCACTATTCAGAATTGCGCATATCATTTGTATCGTAAATCTAACAGGTCATATAATATTAATAAATTTTGCACGTACCGGTGATGACTTCCTGCGGATTTCTCTCCTGAGTCATATCCAATGCGAATACATGCTCCCGTGCATGTCCTTGATTTCTCCTTGGTGGTCCTCTTCCTCGGCCACGCATGTGCCCTCGCCCCCGTGGAGCTACTGGAGGGGGAGCAATAGGAGCACCCCCGATCAGTCGCGGGCAAACTCGTCGGACATGCCCCGGTTGGTTGCACTCAAAACATATCACCTCACGTCGGCCCCCAGGTTGCTGATAATGTTGCTGCTGCGGTGGTGGAGGTAATTGCGGAATTGGGTACTCCACCCGATAGTTCCGGTTGACCCACCGACCGCCTCTGTGGTTTCCCCTTCCTCTGCCTTGCTCATTCCGCCTTCTATTACTAGGGCCGACTTCAATTACTCCTTCCGCAGGTCTCTTGCCACATCCCATGTGGTCCGCCTCCAGTCTCTTTGCCATGTCAATGATTTCTGCCAGGCTTCCATCGGCTATAAACAAAAGGGCCTGCCTCAGGGGGTCCCTCAACCCTTTGTAGAAGCGCTTCGCGTAGCCTCTATCGTCCAAATCATAGGAATCAGCAAACCTAGCGAGGTGTTGGAACTCCCTCTGGTACTCCGTTACCGATTTCGATCCCTGCTTCAGTTGCAGAAATCTTTCTTCAAGTTCATCCCGAGCAGAAGAAGGGATGAAGTGATCAAGAAAAGCCTCGGTGAAATCGTTCCAACTGATGTCCGTGTACAACCGCCCTTGGAAGGTGGAGCCCATGAGGGACTTCCACCACCTTTTGGCGTGCTGCTCTAGCAGCGTCACTACCAATGTCACCGCCATGCTGTTCGGACATCTTATGTCAGCCATCAATTCATGCACGGTATCAAGCCATTCCTCGGTGCGCACCGGCGATTCTGTCCCAAGATAGGCAGGAGGGGACAGGGCACGGAAGGTGCTCAACCAGTTGGAGCCTGGCGCTTGTTGTTGCACCGGAGCTTGCTGGGCTTTAAATGCATCCAATATGGCTGACAGCGTTTGTCCCAGTTCCGACTGCTGGAATTGTGAAGGGACGGAAGGGGTAGGAGTGCCCCCAACCGGCTCCACCTGCGCTGGGACCTATACGCAAGGTACAAATTAGGGTCAGGTTGGCTAAAACTAATGTCAAAGTTGGACAACTTAGTGCGAATTACATATGGGCACACCACTGCTTCCGCTAAGTCGGTTTGTCCCCAAACCGACTAATCGAACGGGAGTGGCCCATTGTTACATGACTGCTCTAGTTGAAGATCGGCTAAGTCTGATACCATTTGTAAGACCCCCCTCCCGGAACACAACACACGGCACGAGGGGAGTCTTATGCCCGAAATAGCCGCCTTGCGGTAGCACTAACACACGGGTTAGCCTTTACCATAAGACGCCTATTCCGCCGGCTACAATCCATATCACAACAATTATGCCAACCCAACCATAACAGAAAAGTAAAGCAGTTCAATTCACAGCTAAGTTTAAGTACAAAAGCGCGGAAGATAACAAGCACAACAGGCTTGTACAAAAGAACAAGAGTCTAGAAATGTTTTGCCAAACGGCTACATGAAAACACTCACGACTGTCACTGACGGTGCCGATGGCACCACCACCTCAGGTCCTATCGTCCGAGCCTGGATGTCCTGCTGCATAGTCCGTTACTGCTCTACCTGCGGGGTTTCCTCCTAAAAAGGAAGACGTAGCAACTGTTAGTCATAAGACTAAGTGGCTTCACATCCGCTCCCCCGGCGACTCCTCGGCACCGGGCGGAGAAAGGAACAAAGGTACAATATGTATATATATAAGCAAGTAAACAAGCAGGTGACTGTAAATATGGTGGAGTACAAACTACGCTATACAACTAGCAGTTCTACAAATATCTATATACATGACAGCAGGTATAAGTAATCAGAATAGTAACTTAACTTATAAGAGTGCCCATACAAACTTATAAGTTAAGGGTCGGCTTAACAGTAAAGTAACTCATCGTATAGGAGTGCCCATACAAACTTATACGATGAGGATCTTGTGTATGCAATGAATGACATGATATGAATGTTATGCTATGGCTGAATCATGCACACGCACATGCAAGTTGCTATGTCGACACATACTTGAAGTTCCCACTTTTCGAGCAGGTAGCTAACCTCTCAGGCGTCGTCCGTCGTGGCCAGACGGCGACAGTGGAGCGGGCGTCTCCACTACTAGGTGGTATCACACTACCTATCCTAGGCCCCCGTACGCCTCAACGCTAAAAACACAACAGCGGAGCTCTCATGCGTACTACGGCTCAGAAGGGGTCTTGGGTAAATGTGCACCAAGAACACAGCCCAACCTGGCCTTTGATTTCGAACCGGATGGAACCTCAGAAACGCACGAGGTGCAAGCCCAACCGTTCTCATGGCGCGGAGGAGATCTCGGGTTATGGACACCAAGTATCTAACCCTACCGCCCAAGGTCTACCCATTGGCTCCCATCGGTGTGACGACTGGCGAACCCATAGACCTGCCACAGTCATTAACTCAATATCGCGACACGATGAATCGTCGCACATCCCATGCCCCAAAACAACTCACTCGATGCTACCCGTAGGGAGGCTTCAACTCTAAGCATCGGTTGTAAATAAACCCCTTGGGCTCGGATTACGGTTACAAAAATACTCTTCACATAGTGTTCATCATGTTCATGCCCATGTATTCAATGAATTCACCTCAACATTACGCATAATAGACACGTTCAGCACCCAACTATATAAATATATTTTATACCAATCTCAACCCTTAATTTCTAGCCTTCTCATCCGCTCCATTTCTCCACCAATACATGATTATTCCTTATTACACAACCAAATGAGTAACCATGCTAAATTATAGTAACAACAGCATTATAGATATATGGGAGCAAGATAACAAATGAGCAAATCACAACCATTGCAAGAGTGCTAGCATTATAAATTAACAAATGCATTAACATAGGATAGCCCGATACTAAAACTGAGATTCCCGGAGCTACAGGAATCCGATCACAATGCACAACCCCTCGTTGGAAAGGTATTCGCGAGGGCTACGACTTTTGTGTTGAGTTGATCGCCCAGATCTGGTCGCAACATATCAGAAATTCAACTCGAATACGTACAGGAAACAGTTTCCTGTACAGGATTTTCCCGAACGCAGCGGACTCGAACCCGCTTTCCCATGGCTACAGGTATCGCATGGAAACGTGCAACCACTCGTTGGAAAGGTAATTTCAAGGGCTACGACTTTCGTGTTGAGTCGATCACCCAGATTTGGCCAGAACACCTCTGAAATTGGCCACGAAGGTCGCCGCATGCAGAAATCAGATTTCTGCACGCATCTTAAGGCGAGATGAACGGCATCCGTTCATCTTCTTCCTTGCAACGACCTCGCATAAACTCCTCCAGAATTCACACCCAACCTTATTTCTCCTTTCAAAGCCAAACCCTCAACGAAAACCCTTCTCATCTCCACTTTGAATGATGAGAAGGTTGAGGGAGACTAAGCCTAGAAAACCTAGGCATGGCTTATCCTAAGGACTCTCCTCCTCTCCATCAAGACTCTATGGAGTCGATGTCTCTCCTAAAATAACTATAGATCTAGCACCAAGGGAGAGGGGAGAAAGCTCACCTCAAGTCCAGCGGTACCACCATGGCCGGCCATGAGCCTCGCACTCCTTCGTAGCGGCATTTCGTTTCCGCCAAAGATGGCCCGGCAATCTTCCTCCAAGGATGGCTCCGGCAAGCCTCTTCCTCCTCCAGCCAAGAGAACTCCCTCAGAAATTTCGGGGCTGAAGAAAGGGGATGAAATGCTAGGGTTTCACAACTTTTTCCTTTTTATACACCGCAGACACGGGTAGGCACACGGCCGTGTTCCTACCCGTTTTCAGGTGACACGGTCGTGTCACCTACCGTGTTTAGGGCCGTGTTCATCCCAGAACATCTTTCTGCCATGTCGGGGTTGCGGCACACGGGTAGAGACACGGCCGTGTCTCGACCCGTGTCCTCAGCACACGGGTAGGGACACGCCCGTGTCCCAATACCCGTGCACCTCTCTGACTGGTATAAGCTTGGCATGAGGCACACGGGTATGGGCACGGCCGTGTCCATACCCGTGTCGGCCAAAATCACCGTTTTGCCTTGTTTTCCTCATTTCCCATACGTTCGCACCTGTTCACCCACACCCCCATTGGGCTCACCACAGCCCCCTAGACATAAATACGCAATCAAGGGGCCTAGCGCGAATTGGGACGTTACAAGTAGCGGTCTTGAGGTTTCCCATAGCAACGGTCTAGTGGCTATCCACAACAGTGGTCTGTAGGTTATTTATAGCAGCGGTCTGGAGGTTGTCCACAACAGCGGTCTGGAGGTTATCCACAACAACTGTCTGGAGGTTGTCCGCAGCTGCGGTTTGGAGGTTTTCCACAAAAGTGGTCTAGAGATTGTCCGCAGTAGCGGTCTGGTGGTTGAACATAACATTGGTCTGGTGGTTGTCCGCAACTGAAGTTTGAGGCCAACCCGTAGTAGTGGTCTCGGGACTTTCCTCTATTGAAGATCAACAGCTTCCAAGGATATGTATTCTCCATTATATAGTCTTGTGGTTTGACAAAGTCAAACTGCATAGACCGCGCGGCTTGTATTTAGTCCCATATTGCTTGTTGTATTCTCTTATCTTCCCCGTTTTCTATATATAAGGGGGCGTACCTTTGTATTCTTTATCTTTTTGAAGTAAAAAAATTTGTCTTTTATTTAGCTCTTTTTATAGTGCTAAACTTCTCCAACATAGACCATTTTTTGCAGATCTTGCTGAGCGACATAAATATTTTCAAGAATTTCTGGTTGTTTGTTACTTGCTTCGTCTACGGGAGTCTTATAATATGATTCGACAACAGATTCTTAGCGAGGCTGACACTCCAACTTTTGATGCTACTACCGTTCGTATCTCTGTTGTCACTACTCTTCTTCAAAGCCCTTTACTTCACCCTCTTGATATTGTTTCTCATCTGGCTCGTTATAATACCTTTGGTGGTCGAGGAGGTCGTACTGGTGGTCGTGGTTACTCTAGATATCTTTGCTCTCATTGTGGCAAGGTTGGCCACCTGGTTGATCACTGCTGGACAAAATATCCTCATCTTCACCTTACTTTGGCTAATTCCCCCTCCAAGAAGTTTGCTTCTTCTCTTACTACTTCTTCTAGTGTTGCTCACTTGGCCGCTATGGGTAGGTGGCTTTTTTATTCTGGTGCAAATAGTCATATGACGGGGAATTCTCGTGTTTTTTCTCTCCTAGACAAACATAATAGGTTCCCTCCAGTTCTTATTGTGGATGGTTCACCATCTCCTATTTGTGGGTCGGGCATCGTGCATGTCACTCCTTGTCTTCAGCTTGAGGACACTATTTATATCCCAAATTTTTCCTACAACCTTCTTTCTGTTACTTCTCTTTGCAAAGAGTTGAATTGTGTGGCAATTTTTACTGTGTCTACTTATTCTTTTTAGAATCCTCACTCCAAGGAGAAGATTCCTACTGGGACTGGAAGAAATAGCTTGTTCTACCTTGATAATGTATCAGCCTATTCTGCCTCTTCTTCTCTTCTTCAGTGACATTTTTGCATGGGCATCCTCCTTCTCAGATTCTTTATCAGCTTCCGCCTAATCTACCTCGGGGGGACTCTTCTCTTAATTAGGAACCTTCTCAATTTGGCAAACACCACCTTTCTACTTTTCCAGTTAAGCATGGACGTAGTTCTTCTCATCCTTTTGAACTTATTTATTCTGATGTTTGGGGTCTTGCTCCTATCCGGACTGTTGGTAGGGGTAGTTTCTATTTTGTTACTTTAATTGATGACTTTTCTAGATGTACATGGTTGTATTTTTTACACAAATGTTCTAAATTCTTTTCCATTTTTACTACGTTATATAATGAAATTTGTACACAGTTTGATGTCTCTATTAAGATACTTTGACTGATAATGCTACAGAGTATCTAAGTCATCAGTTTACATCATTTTGCATGCACCATGGTATTGTGCATCAAACTAGTTGCCCTTACCCCTCTCAACGGAATGGCATTGCTGAACTCAAGAACATACATCTCCTGGATGTGGCTGGAAGCCTTCTTACACATATGCATGTTCCCCGGTCCTATTGGGGTCATGCTGTTTTTCTTTCCAATTTCCTCAACAACCAAGTTCCATCTTCAGTTCTCGATGGCAAACACCCATTCTTTATATTGTATCCTGAAGCAAATTTGTTCCTTTTAACTCCTTGTATCTTTGGATGCACCGCGTTTGTCCACTCTCCTTCTTTTGGTCACGACAAACTCTCTCCTCATTCTAAAAAGTGCATCTTTTGGGCTATTGTTTGATATAGAAAGGCTACATGTGTTATGATAATGTTCTCCGGAAGCAGTATGTTTTCGCAGACATCGCCTTCTTTGAGGATGATCCGTTTTTTTCCCCTACATCTACTCTTTCACCATCAAAAGATTCTTCTTTTCCTATTATTTCGTGACCTCTTCCTGAGCTTGCCCTTCCTTCTTCTCCACTTGTCTCTGATTCTTTGGATGAGCCGTTGTTGACAGCTCCTAGGCCAACAGTCTTTCCTTTGGATGGATCTGATACAGTAGACAGGCCTGATCTTGATCTTTTGATTGCTCTTCGGAAAGGTGTTCGAACTTGCACTCAACATCTCATATGGGATGTGGTTTCTTATGTATTACTGTCTCCTTCTTTCAAAAGCTTTGCTCTCGCTCTCTCGGTCAATGTTATTCCGGCAACCTATCAAGAAGCTCTTGTTATTCCGCATTGGAAAGTCGTTATGGATGAGAAGATGAAAACTCTCAATGAACGGGGCACTTGGACTCTTATTCCTACCCCTTCAAGAGCAGATGTGGTTGGCTGCCGATAGGTCTTTGTGATCAAATTTTTACCTGATGGTACTGTTGACCATTACAAGGCTCGGCTTATTTCCAAGGGTTTTACACAGATATAGGGTATGGATTTTTTTGATACTCTCTCTCATATTGCTCGGATTACTACAATCTGTGTTCTCTATTTTGTGGACGTCAACAGAGACTAGGAAATGTCCTAGTTGGATCTGAAGAATGTCTTTCTTTATGGTAATTTGCAAGAAATAGTCTAACTATTTAGGGTATGTTGCTCAGGACATTTCCGTTATTAGGTTTGCTCGGTGTTCTGCAGATCACTCTTAGTTCATTCGCAAAAATGAGGCTTGTCTTGTTCTTTTTGCAGTATATGTGGATGATATTCTTCTTACAGGGGATGATAAAAGGGTAATTACATGACAAAGAAGAATCTTCTTCAGTATTTTGTTACCAAATATATGGGCACTCACAAATATTTTCTGGGGATTGAGATATCCAGGAAGCCTGGTTCCATAGTTCTTTCACAGCAGAAGTATGCATTGGATCTCTTAAAAGAGATAGGTCTTCTTGGGGCTAAACCTGCTCGATCTCCAATGGTTGTTGGAGATGACAAGTGCTGGAGTGAGAACTCTCCTCTTCTTGAAGATGTCACCAGATACAGATGGCTTATGGGGAACTCATTTATCTAACAGTCACAAGATCGGATATTTGTTATGCAGTAGGAAGAGTAAGCCAGTTTATGCAAGATCCTAAGAAATTTCATCTACAGTCGGCCATAAAGATCCTAGAGTATGTGAACGGTACTCCGGGAAAAGGACTTTCGTTTCAGAAAAGGGGACATTTGAAAATTGAGGCATATTTTGATGCTAGCTATGCAGATGATTAGAAAGATAGGAAGTCTACGCCTTGATTTTATACCTTTGTTATAGGGAATCTGGTCATATGGAAGAGCAATAAATAGGCTATAGTTTCCAAGTCAAGTGTGGAAGCCGAATATAGAAGCATGGATATAACTAATTATGAGCTAAAGTAGTTACAGACACTTATACTTGATTTGAGAGAGGTTTATGATCATCCCCTACCAATGTTCTGTGACAATAAGGTGGAAATATATATTTGGATAAATCCAGTCTTTTATGAGAGGAAAAAGCAAATTGAAGTGTATTGCAACTTTATCAGAGAGGAGATATTGAAGAATCAATTATGCACACTATTTATTATCTCTGATAGAGAGCTAGCTGATTTCTTCACCAAACAAGTTACCCCTTTTGTGAAAGTTTGTGTTGGGCATGGTTGACATATATGCTCCAGCTTGAGGGGGGTGTTGAAACTTGAGGAAACTAGGAGATTTGTTCTCTAGTCATAGCAGTTTACTAGTCTATGTGCTCCGGAAGTTTGGATTAGCAAACAGAGCATTGAAACGTGAGGAGACCGGGTGTTCTGTTATCTAGTCTATGCAGTCTACTAGTTTCTATGTTCTGGAGTTTTGGCTTAGCAAATAGTGGTTGTGGTTTGACTAATCTGCTGTTTAGTTTAGCGGTTTGACAAACCGATGTTGTCGACCTATGTCCTACCGAGCTGGCCTAGAGATTCTGCCTCCTTGTATTTCAGTCCAGAGAGCAACCTGCAGATGTGATCTATTGGCAACCTGCAACTGCGGTTTGGTAGCTACCCGCGGTTGTGGTCAGGTTCTTCCCTCAGTAGCGGTATGTAGGTTATCCGCATAAGCGGTTTGGAGGTTATTCGCAGCAGTAGTCTGGAGGTTATCCTCAGTAGCGGATTGGAGGTTTTCCGCAGAAGCGGTCTGGAGGTTATCCGCAACAGCGGTCTGGTGGTTATCCGCAGTAGTGGTCTGGTGGTCATCCGCAGCTGCGGTATGGGGCTGACCTGCAGTAGAGGTCTCGGGACTTTCCTTAGTAGAAGATCAGCGGATTCCCGGGATATGTATTCTCCAATGTATTATCTTACTGTTTGACAAAGTCAAACCACATAGCCCATGCAGCTTATATTTATTCCCACGTCGCTTGTTGTATTCTTTTATCTCCCCCATTTTCTATAAATAAGGGGGCATACTTTTATATTATTTATCCTTTTGCAGCAATAAAATTTGCTTTTATTTAGCTTTTTTACAATGGGGTACGTCCATTGTGAAGAAAAAAAATTTATTTTCCTTCACAAACATATAATACGGTTATAAGGATAAAAAAAATAAACTTAGTGATTGATGAAAATTTCGAATCCTCCAAGATTCGGCCGTACACGTTGAGACGAGAAAGATATCAGGTGGCAAGAGAGATGTCGGTGGCCGAGAGTCGAAAACACTACAGCATGGAGGAAGCCCAATGACAATATTACAGCAAGGAAGAAGCCCGACAACAAGGATGACGGCTGTCGACCACAAAAAAATGCACACGCAGTTGCAACGAGGAAGAACCCCCAAGTTCGGCCAGGGTCGGTCGACCTCTCTGCGTTTTTCTGCTGTCTGAATTCCTGCTTGTGGGAAAAGAACCAGCCACTCCATTTATAAGCATAAAATGTTGGTTTTACTAGGAGAGATGCACATCACATGTGTGCAGCGAAATAAATCAAGAAAACCCAAAGATAAATGAATCTTGCGATGAACATTAATGAAGAAGTAAAAAAACAACTTTGAATAAAAGTTATATCTTAGCGGGATTGAGTCAATACTCAACCAAGATGCTCCAAGGAAGTCCAACGAACACTTGCGGCTTGAGTTCTGAGCGTAGAAGTATGTCCACGCTGAAAGTCTTTAATTCCAAGGTTGCTAAACACCTAGAGGGGGTGAATAGGTTTTCTAGCCTTTTATTATTTTCCCTCTACTTTGTCAGTTGTTATTTAGTTTCTTATGCTTTCAAGACAATCACACAGACGACACAGTAAATTTATAGTGGTTCCCCAGATTATGGTTACGTCCACTTTCCCTTCCACCTTTCTAACAGCTTGTTAGACAAGGCACATCTCCAATCTCGGCTCCTAAGAGCTTACAACACAATCCCGCAGGACCACTCAGTCTCCTCCAAGACCTATAGCCCGGGCACAAAGCCCTACAACTCAGTGATCTAAAGATCACCTATCTTAGGCCCAAAGGCCCTATAACTCAGGCTAGTAGGACAGCCCTACCACTCAGAGAGTAACACTCTCCTACCTCAGAGCAAGCTTGCTCTTACCTCAGGCACACAAGCCTTACACTCAAATCAACAAATGTTCCTACCTTAGAGAATAAATATCCTACAGCTCAGGCCCTCAAGCCCTACCTTAGATCCACAACTGCATCCTACTCTCACCCTTTATAACTTTAGGCTTACAACTCAGATGCAAAAGGATCCTAAAGAAATGAAAGAGTTTTGTTGATGTTGATTTGACACCAGAGAGATTTCTCTATATCTTCTTCTTCTTGAGTTGAGCTTACCTCAGCCCTACCTTCTTCTCAGCAATAAGAAAAATAATCTTCAACAGACTGTGGCTTGTGTTGGAAGTACCTCAGAAATAATTTTCTGATCTTGCTGTTGATTTTCCCTTCAAACAGCTAACTTTGTCTGTAGAACCCAGATGCTCTGTGTAACGACTCCACCCGTTAAATAACATATAATAGAAGGTCCGGCCGGGGCCCCACACTATATGCCACAAACAGACGGCGAGGTCACAGGTTAATACCAAAATACCATCGCACCCTAATCCAGAGCATTCTAGCGGAAGCTGATTACTTGCAAGAACTCAACCATTGAATGTACACTACTATATAAATATCACATTTATATAAATAACCAGGAATGTATACAAGCACACCCCGCTCACAGCCATAAGGCCTTACAAGTTGCTCTTTACAAAATATGATTTCATACATCGGCACGCAGGCCAGCCACACATGAAATCCAAAGCTTCGCACGACCTTCAAGGGCCTACCAGCAGCAGCAGCAAGGGCTTTAGCCCGCTCAATCCAATCAGCCCGCAACACCTGCATATGATCGTCCACCCCAAGGGTGATCAACAAAGCAACGGTCAGCATTCAGCTGACCAATTATAACGATCCTACCTCTTACCCAGGGAAGTGGTTCCTTCCATGCATGCAATACAATCACAACATATATATCTCTGCCACAATCACATCACAAATGTTGGCCTACGTGCCAAATGCTCCGTGCACTCAGGGCACGCTTATGGTGTACCGAAATCCTCTAGGTCCCACCACCGATTAGAGATTATTAGCTTGTTGGCCGAGCATAAGCCTCCAAACACATGTTGGATACCTCTCGCACCCAATCCACTCAGAGGAGTTCACCTCACGGCAACAATGAGCACTATAGATCGACCTACCACAGTAGTGTAACATGCATTGTTACCAATCGATCGCTCACAACGATCCTCCCACTGAACTCGTTAGGTGGCCCACCCACTCAGTGGTTCTTAACTTGTTGGCCATGGACATCAGCCTCCAAACCCCAATTGAAGACCTCTCGTGCCCATCCCACTCATAGGTCTCCACAATTCGTCGTATACCACAGGCACATAGTGCCGCTTTCCCATCTATCAACCAGCTTGTGCCGAGCATACAACCAAAGGAGCTATACAAAGCTTCCTTACCCAATTCACAAGCGTCCTCACACTCTCTACAAGCTATTCGGTTTATACACGGAGTCTTCTCCGGTTCGCAGCATCACCAATCTAGATTATCCATCCAGATGGGGCTTCACACAGCATGCTTATTCCGTACTACACACTTCCGGATCTAAATGCAGACTCAAACACTAGAATCGCTAACGCTTTCCACCTCTTGGTGGAGGATCCCATGCAGATGCATAAAGTAGGAGTTCACTTATCCCAGAAGGAGATCGTTACCCTTGACAATCGCTTCGTAGCCATGGAGAAATTAGCCGGATGGAAATCACCGCGACGACCTTGCCTCTACAACGCTGGCCTCAGATCTCGAGTCAGACCGTTGACGCTCCTCCGGCAGCCGGAACCCTTCTCCTTCTTCCTCCTCCAAGCTCTCCCTTCTCTCTTCTTAGAAAATGAATGGCCAAGGAAATAGAATGAGAAATATTTCTCAATCCATGGTCTTATCACTGTAGGGAGAAGCTTGGACCACAGGATCTAAATAGAAGGAAATGAACGGCCTTGATCTGCCCCCCAAATGTCTATTTTTGGGCTGACACGGCCTGTGACACGCCCGTGTCACAGGACGTGTTCCCTAAGCGGCTAAGGAACCGACTCAATACAGACTAAAACACGGGCTAGGACATGCCTGTGTCAATCACCTGACGCGCCCGTGTCACAAGGTACACGCCCGTGTCGAGGGGCGTGTTCCTCAATCGATACAGTACTAACTCCCCTGAGAAGGACACGGCTAAGGCACACGCCTGTGTCCTTAGCCGTGTGCCAAACACGCCTCTATGACACGCCTGTGTCACAGGCCGTGTTCTATACTCAACGCTACTCAACACCGCTCGGTTTCCAACCCGAGCAGGACACGCCCTGGGACACGCCCGTGTCCCAGACCGTATCGCCTCACTCAACGATCGTCGACAACTCGACACGCACAGTGAAAGACATGCCCTGGGACACACCCGTGTCCCAGGCCGTGTGCCTCACTCGAGACATATTCGACGCCCACTTGAGTCCTACTCGAGACCCACTCGAGCAACCAAAGCTAGACACACCCTGAGACACGCCCGTGTCCCAGGCCGTGTCACCCAGCCTGAACTCCAAATTGAAATTTGGGGTGTTACAACAGCTCAGTTTATGATGAGAAGTGAAGGAACTCCACAATTAAGCGTGCTTGGGCGAGAGTAGTACTAGAATGGGTGACCTCCGGGGAAGTCCTCGTACGGCCCAACTTAACTATCGAGTTTGCTCATCAATGGGAGGTTGTGGCCACCAACAACCCGCCTGTGGAGGGACAGGGGTTGGGGTGTTTGGGCTGTAGCCCGGTAGCGTCGTCTAGAGTGGAGCCGTGACATTGTCACGTTGGATCGGCTGGGGACGTTACAATAAAAAGTGAACTTTTATTGTAACACCTCTCCACTACACTGGAGTGGTCCATTAGCGAGCATGTTACTGGGATGCAGCCCAAGCACCTCAACCCCTCTCCCTCCACAGGCGGGTTATTGGTGGTCACAGCCTCCCTTTGATGAGTCAAACTCGATAGTCAAGCGCGCACCAAGGGGACTTCCCAGGAGGTCACCCATCCCAGTACTACTCCAGCCCGAGGATTGAAATATGACTAAAACACAGTTTGTTACTAATAGCTATATTTAGTAACGAATTTTTTCTATTGTTACCAAAAAAACTTTTTTGTAACGAATATTTTATATTTTGTTACAATAATAATTAATTTGTTAGCACATCATGAAAGTTTTTTGTGACAAAGAGATTTCCTTACTATTAGTAATATTTTATTATTAAAGTTTTGTTACAATAAATATATCATATTTTATTATCAAATTTTGTACTATTTTATTATCAAAGTTTTCAATTAATTTTTTTAGAAAAAAAAATTGTATACTTACAATAGTAGTACCCCGCCTTGATAGTACTTTAACGCGATAACACTCCTACAGCTCGTACGGGAAACGCTGGATCTGAGAAAGACGACGGAGAACAGGAGCAGAGACTAGAAAGATAGTGGGCTTCGCCCGCCCCCCGGCAAGCTTCGCCCAGCCCCTGGCGGGCTTCGTTAGGCGGGTGAATAGTGCTCACGCAACCTAATATTATACATTAATAATTATACTTAATAATTAATGAAAAAATAATTATAAACCTAATAATTAATGAGAAAATAAATAAATATCAAGGCAACCTAATAATTAATGAAAACATAATTATACTTATAATTAGTGAACAGCAACCTAATAATTAATGAAAAAATAAATAAATATTATACTTATAATAAAGAAAATAAAAAAATAAAAAAATAAAATATTATACATTAATTGCAGGCGGGTGAACAGTGGCGTGAGCACTGTTCACCCGCCTGTTATTTATAATATGCTTATAAATATTATAACTATTATAATATATAATAATTATAAATATTATAAGAGGCGGGTGAACACTAATTACAACATCATACATTAATTGCAGGCGGGTGACAGACGCACTGTTCACCCTCCTGTTATAGTCTCACACTGCCTAAAACTTTAAAGTTAACAGGTATAAATATAGGATGTTGTAATTAGTCTTTGAAATCATCGGGTTGGTGGGCTTGCCGATTTGCGGGCTTGCATGCCAGCGGGCTCGCCGTCTAGCGTTTGTGGATTTTGGGCTACCCTGCTTGCGGGCTCCGCTTTGGCGGGCTTGCCGGTTAGCAGCTTGCGGGCTTGCCGATTAGCGGCTTGCGGGCTTGCCGGTTAGCATCTTGCGGGCTTGCCAGTTAGCGGCTTGCGAGCTTACCGGTTAGCAGGTTGCGGGCTTGCAAGTTTTGCTAACCCAGTTATTTTGCCCGGGCGGTGAGGAAGTATCTTTTGTTAAAATTAATTTATTTGTAACGACACACATACATTCGTTACAAGAAGTTTTAGCATCGAGCTTTAGAGGACGACTGTTACATAAAGATTTTTTCGTTACAAAAGAGTTTTTGTAACGATTTTTGGTACTTATTGTAACGATTTAGGTCCTTACTATAAGTGCAATTTGTTGTAGTGTCAGGTGTTGAGTGCGTTGAGTGAACTGGCTTCACTACACGCCTCTGGACTTAGCCAATTCTTCTGCCTTGCTTAGGCGTTGAGTGCGTTGAATGAACTGGCTTCACTCAACGCCTCTGCACTTAGCCAATTATTCTCCCTTGCTTTGGCGTTGAGAGCGTTGAGTGAAGCTTCACCACTCAACCTTTTTGTACTTAGCCACTTTTCTAGTCGGCCAGCTTGCTGAGGCATTGAGTGTGTTGAGTGAGCTGTTATCACAAACCGCATTTTCTCCGAATTAAAGAATTTTCAGAGTATGAGAAAACATGCGTCATGATGTCATGTCAAGCAGGGGATAACTGCTGACGCTCAGGAAAAACCAACTACTACTCTTTATGAAAGAAATTTATGAGTTTAATGATTAGAAAATCAGTTATATAAAAGAGGTCGTATCCCTCGGCTCAGTGGATCACCTAGTCCACAGTTAAAAAAAAATTATACGTAAGCGCTGCGGAAAAATACTTTATTCAGTTTTGGCATCCTAAGAAGTGCATAAGAGCCCTAAGAAGACAACTTATGACATGCAAGACTCTACATTTAATTTATATTATATATAAGAAAACGATCTTTATAGGTTGTTTGGAAAATAGTGATTTACTGATGGCGACGTCGCTCCGCCATGGGTTCGAGATTTACTAGTTGATGTTGCGGGTCGCCTCCGCGACATTTTGTTTGAAGACGATGATGGCCGTTGTCGCAAGATGGCCGCCGAACGTGAAGACTTGGAGTGCTACCGCTCTATCCGCCGCCGTCGCCGAAGCTTAAAAATATATGGTTATATATTTATTCCAATCAAAGAATAAATGTATAATTATATATTTTATTTGTTTAGTTTTATGTATTTTATTTTCTTAGAAATGAGGTGTCATTTTATGTGTTTTAGTGTGTGTTTATTTCATGTATTATGGCCTATCTTTAGCCAAACTTTGGGCTGCATATAGCCTTGGTGTTGTGAGCCTTTATAAGGCTTTGTGTTGTAACTTTTCAGGCAGACGATTGATGAAAAAAAAACCCTATTCAGATTTCTGAAATCTAATCTCTTCTTCCTCCTTGGGCTGCCGCCCCCTTCCTTCTCTCCCTCTTCTTGTGGCCGCCGACCACCCCTCCTCCCCCTCCTCTTCTCATTTCGTGGAACCCCCTCCTCTCTCCTCCCTCCGCCGAGATCGGAAGAAGGTAGCTTGCGTCTCCATCCTGAGTGGTTCCGACGGCATCCGTGGAAGCGGGATTATCTCTACTAGATCTCAAACATTGTTCTCAGATTTTGGGGTAATCTCTCCCTCTTGCTTGTGCGTTTTCTTCTTAATATTGGTGAGGTTATGGTGGAGAATGAGGCCGAGATTCTCATCCGGAATATTGATATTATTTGTGTCTTAGAAAATCTGATTTTAAAACTAAATTTGTCTGATTTTCTCGTATAAATTTAGATTGGAGGAATACCCTTTGGTTGTTTAATTTGGGGATAACTCGGACTTATTTTGAATCATTGCGTTAGTCCGGGACCTCTTCAATTATGATTGTGAAAGCTTGCGATTAATGTCAATGGGCTTGGCTAATTCACCTTCATGGAAAATCTGAAATTGCTTGTTAAAATCTGAAGTTGTGTTAAAATCTGAAATCATATATGGGTCCTTTTCATGGAAAAATCTGAATTTGTATTAAGGCTCTCTCCCCTTTCATGCACCCCTCATGTTTGTATTAATGCTCAAGTACATGGACCCCTTACTATTAAATTATGTTATGTTGACGCCCGAACTTTTTATTGTCATCTCCAACACGCACGCCACATGCTTGTACTAATTCCTCTCCAAGAAAGCCAACGTATTAGTTTAATATTTCTTGGACGTACGAGAATAGATTGCTGTGTTTTATTATTGTTTGATATAGCGGACGCATTAGAGAGTCTAGTTTTTAGTTGCGTCCATCTCGACAACCCCCAAATGGTTAAGCCTACATCAATTTAGTATCAGAGGGAGGTTTGTCAATTTCTCAACTTGACAACGATCCGCTCGAACCGTGCTACCCCCACTTGCACTTAGATACGTTTCGTTCATTTTAAAATTTATATTTTTAGTTATATAAAAACAAAAAAAACAAAAAAAAAAGTTTTAAGTGTTTTTCCTAATTTGTATCATTTTTTCCCGTTAGTCTATCATGGCACGCGTTGGGAGTCCCCTTCCCCCATGTTCCTCGGTTGGTTCCCTTCGCAAGGAAATGATTCGCCAATATGATGACATAAGAGATATGTTAGCACAACTTGGAGGTCGGCTTCCGACACCGCATCTTGATGCCCCTAGGCAACAGCTTAGGACCAATGTTCCTTCCAGTACGGTTAGTCAAGCGATTACGACACCACCATCGCGCACCTCTAGACCGGTTAGAATTCCTGCTCCGACTTACGATGGGTTAGGTGAACCGTAAGTTTTCTTACGATGGGTGAAGGATATGGAACAATATTTGGAGCAATATCACATTGAGGACCCCCACAGGATTCCCGTTGTAAGACTGCAATTATTTGGTCGAGCTCAGACCTTCTCGCGCAATGAAGAGAGACGTTTTGGACCGTCCTTTATCGACTCACGTGTAGGTTGGCAACTCATGAAGAATTTATTAACGGATGAGTATTACCCTACATACTGTCGTCCTCAGTCATCTGATTACCTGAGTGAAGCGTCGCCTAAAATTTTGCCTATATCGAACAAGCACGTTCCCCCGTACTCTCGTACTAGGACGTCACATAATTTTATTTCTCCCTGCCAGGACACTAGACCGCTTTCTGATTATAGGAGTGATGATCGGCCTCGCGTTAGATCCTTGCCCCAAAAGGATCCTCCCATTTTGAGCACACCTACACCTGCCGTGCGGGAACCAGAGCATCTTAGGTCCCCTGTTCCACCATCTGTTGCTATCTCGACTAGGGATGTTATCCAGTCGAAAGCTAGGCATAGGAAGCCAGTTAAGGTTGCCAGGGAGAAGGCTTTATGTTATGCTTGTGGTGTGACTGGCCACTACGCCGTGACATGCCCCACCAAGCCTAGGGCTTCAGCTATGTGAGTCTCCACTTTGGAGCCACCCCAGACTACTTTTGAGATTGCTGCTGATCCTGATCTGGACGTTGGTGTGGTATCTCCTGATTTTGTTGAGGATGTCCAGTTAGATGAGAGTATTACTATTACGATCGACATCCCGTCGAACACCATATGTGAGTCTAGAGGCGTGCCTGATCTTGTCACTACTGAGTGTATTATTCCGACTACACCCATAGGCCCTTTAGAGGCTCCCCCCCCCCCCCGAGCTGTTTGATCGTGTCCCTGACTCTCCTATTGAGTCTGCGTCTGTGTCCTTGACTGAGCCCACTACTGAGGGCGATTTAGATATTTCTGACGATCTTAGTGACGCTGATGATCTTGGGTATCCTAGTGATCTAGATGAGGATTTCTCCTCTGAGATATCCTCCCCTGGGATTATCCCTTTACCCCTTGCCTATAGTACTGGTCCGGATCCCTTGATTATTGAGGAGTCTTCTGATGAATCCGTGCTGGTGGATGCGTTGTCTGGATCCGAAGAGTCAACTTGGGCTAATATTAGTGTTGGGCACCCGGGAAGCAGTCCCATGATTATTGTGGAGTCTTCTGATGACCCCGAGCTGGTAGATGTATTGACTGCTTTGGACAAGGCCCCTTGGGATGATGTTAGTAGTGAGCACCCGGGAGGTAGTTCTTTGATTGTATCGTCTTTGCTTGAAGTTCAAGCTAAGTCAGATTTTCCCCGGGATTTGGTCTGTCCTACCCCCTATCCTGATTTTGATGACATCCCCTCGTCGTGGGAAGAGTTAGCTGACGAGGGAAATGACGTATTGGTAGACTTACCTTGTGTGGGAGAGGCATTTTTGGATGACTCTTATGGTGATATTCCGGATGACATTCCCCTGATGATTTCCACTGGTCTTGATGCCCCATCTGATTTGATTTTGTCACCGGACTTGATTTTTTCGGCCCTCCCCCCTGATCCTTTTTTCCGACTAGCACCTATGTTAGGACATGGTTCTGTTATGCCTAGTCCGAGTTTGTATGCGCTGTCTGATTTCGTTGCCCCATCTTTGGGACTGTCCCGACATGTTTGCATGGATGAGTTACTAGTTTTCATATTCGGTCTGTACACCACACTACGTCGATCTGACTACGCATTTTCTATGGTAGAATATTTTTCTGAGTATACGTCATCATGTATGTCTGCGATTGCGGTAGCTAAAGAACCTCTTTTGATTGTGCCTCTTGACGTGGTGTCCACTACTGTTTACACTTTTGATCCTCTTTTGCCCATGTCGATGACTTTAGCTGATCATTTTGAATTGTATCGCACGTACTTCCTTTCTCTGCTGAGAGCGTCCTATTCTAGAGCTGATGATTTGGATTTGGTCTGGTTAGTCCCCGAGCGGATGTCTTTTGACGCCGTCAATAAAATAACATTTAGGAACGCCAACCTTTCTATAACCAACGAGAATTTCGGAATTGAAGTTTTTTATTTGGATTTTTGCGATGCATGGGGTGTTTCACCTCTTTTCAATTTTCCGGATTTTATATTGCACGTCTCTTTTCCACCTGAGTGGCTTTCTATGACGTTTCTACCTCCCACTATATATTCTCTTGGGTTGGGGAGTGTGAGTTCTGTTGTGTCTCTCTTCCACTCGGATTCCTCGGTTCTTGCATCGGATGGTAAGACAATAGTTATTTTTCTTTTGATTGACACCCTTTCGAGGTTCCTCGAAAGTCTTGCTGCTATTGTTGTGCTTGACAGGTTCTGTTTGGTGGATGATGACCGCTCTTCTACAACATGGCTACTCAGGCCAGATTTGCCTCCGGATGCTTCTTCCTTCTTCCGCCGCTCTCTCTCGGCCCACTCATCGGTGATGAGTGATTTTGAGCGGGGGAGGATTGATGGCGACGTCGCTCCGCCATGGGTTCGAGATTTACTAGTTGATGTTGCGGGTCGCCTCCGCGACATTTTGTTTGAAGACGATGATGGCCGTTGTTGCAAGATGGCCGCCGAACGTGAAGACTTGGAGTGTTACCGCTCTATCCGCCGCCGTCGCCGAAGCTTAAAAATATATGGTTATATATTTTTTCCAATCAAAGAATAAATGTATAATTATATATTTTATTTGTTTAGTTTTATGTATTTTATTTTCTTAGAAATGAGGTGTCATTTTATGTGTTTTAGTGTGTGTTTATTTCATGTATTATGGCCTATCTTTAGCCAAACTTTGGGCTGCATATAGCCTTGGTGTTGTGAGCCTTTATAAGGCTTTGTGTTGTAACTTTTCAGGCAGACGATTGATGAAAAAAAACCCTATTCAGATTTCTGAAATCTAATCTCTTCTTCCTCCTTGGGCTGCCGCCCCCTTCCTTCTCTCCCTCTTCTTGTGGCCGCCGGCCACCCCTCCTCCCCCTCCTCTTCTCATTTCGTGGAACCCCCTCCTCTCTCCTCCCTCCGCCGAGATCCGAAGAAGGTAGCTTGCATCTCCATCCGGAGTGGTTCCGACGGCATCCGTGGAAGCGGGATTATCTCTACTAGATCTCAAACATTATTCTCAGATTTTGGGGTAATCTCTCCCTCTTGCTTGTGCGTTTTCTTCTTAATATTGGTGAGGTTATGGTGGAGAATGAGGCCGAGATTCTCATCCGGAATATTGATATTATTTGTGTCTTAGAAAATCTGATTTTAAAACTAAATTTGTCTGATTTTCTCGTATAAATTTAGATTGGAGGAATACCCTTTGGTTGTTTAATTTGGGGATAACTCGAACTTATTTTGAATCATTGCGTTAGTCCGGGACCTCTTCGATTATGATTGTGAAAGCTTGCGATTAATGTCAATGGGCTTGGCTAATTCACCTTCATGGAAAATCTGAAATTGCTTGTTAAAATCTGAAGTTGTGTTAAAATCTGAAATCATATATGGGTCCTTTTCATGGAAAAATCTGAATTTGTATTAAGGCTCTCTCCCCTTTCATGCACCCCTCATGTTTGTATTAATGCTCAAGTACATGGACCCCTTACTATTAAATTATGTTATGTTGACGCCCGAACTTTTTATTGTCATCTCCAACACGCACGCCACATGCTTGTACTAATTCCTCTCCAAGAAAGCCAACGTATTAGTTTAATATTTCTTGGACGTACGAGAATAGATTGCTGTGTTTTATTATTGTTTGATATAGCGGACGCATTAGAGAGTCTAGTTTTTAGTTGCGTCCATCTCGACAACCCCCAAATGGTCAAGCCTACATCAATTTGGTATCAGAGGGAGGTTTGTCAATTTCTCAACTTGACAACGATCCGGTCGAACCGTGCTACCCCCACTTGCACTTAGATACGTTTCGTTCGTTTTAAAATTTATATTTTTAGTTATATAAAAACAAAAAAACAAAAAAAAAAGTTTTAAGTGTTTTTCCTAATTTGTATCATTTTTTTCCCGTTAGTCTATCATGGCACGCGTTGGGAGTCCCCTTCCCCCATGTTCCTCGGTTGGTGCCCTTCGCAAGGAAATGATTCGCCAATATGATGACATAAGAGATATGTTAGCACAACTTGGAGGTCGGCTTCCGACACCGCATCTTGATGCCCCTAGGCAACAGCTTAGGACCAATGTTCCTTCCAGTACGGTTAGTCAAGCGATTACGACACCACCATCGCGCACCTCTAGACTAGTTAGAATTCCTGCTCCGACTTACGATGGGTTAGGTGAACCGCAAGTTTTCTTACGATGGGTGAAGGATATGGAACAATATTTGGAGCAATATCACATTGAGGACCCCCACAGGATTCCCGTTGTAAGACTGCAATTATTTGGTCGAGCTCAGACCTTCTGGCGCAATGAAGAGAGACGTTTTGGACCGTCCTTTATCGACTCACGTGTAGGTTGGCAACTCATGAAGAATTTATTAACGGATGAGTATTACCCTACATACTGTCGTCCTCAGTCATCTGATTACCTGAGTGAAGCGTCGCCTAAAATTTTGCCTATATCGAACAAGCACGTTCCCCCGTACTCTCGTACTAGGACGTCTCATAATTTTATTTCTCCCCGCCAGGACACTAGACCGCTTTCTGATTATAGGAGTGATGATCGGCCTCGCATTAGATCCTTGCCCCAAAAGGATCCTCCCATTTTGAGCACACCTACACCTGCCGTGCGGGAACCAGAGCATCTTATGTCCCCTGTTCCACCATCTGTTGCTATCTCGACTAGGGATGTTATCCAGTCGAAGGCTAGGCATAGGAAGCCAGTTAAGGTTGCCAGGGAGAAGGCTTTATGTTATGCTTGTGGTGTGACGGGCCACTACGCCGTGACATGCCCCACCAAGCCTAGGGCTTCAGCTATGTGAGTCTCCACTTCGGAGCCACCCCAGACTACTTTTGAGATTGCTGCTGATCCTGATCTGGACGTTGGTGTGGTATCTCCTGATTTTGTTGAGGATGTCCAGTTAGATGAGAGTATTACTATTACGATCGACATCCCGTCGAACACCATATGTGAGTCTAGAGGCGTGCCTGATCTTGTCACTACTGAGTGTATTATTCCGACTACACCCATAGGCCCTTTAGAGGCTCCCCCCGAGCTGCTTGATCGTGTCCCTGACTCTCCTATTGAGTCTGTGTCTGTGTCCTTGACTGAGCCCACTACTGAGGGCGATTTAGATATTTCTGACGATCTTAGTGACGCTGATGATCTTGGGTATCCTAGTGATCTAGATGAGGATTTCTCCTCTGAGATATCCTCCCCTGGGATTATCCCTTTACCCCTTGCCTATAGTACTGGTCCGGATCCCTTGATTATTGAGGAGTCTTCTGATGAATCCGTGCTGGTGGATGCGTTGTCTGGATCCGAAGAGTCAACTTGGGCTAATATTAGTGTTGGGCACCCGGGAAGCAGTCCCATGATTATTGTGGAGTCTTCTGATGACCCCGAGCTGGTAGATGTATTGACTGCTTTGGACGAGGCCCCTTGGGATGATGTTAGTAGTGAGCACCCGGGAGGTAGTTCTTTGATTGTATCGTCTTTGCTTGAAGTTCAAGCTAAGTCTGATTTTCCCCGGGATTTGGTCTGTCCTACCCCCTGTCCTGATTTTGATGACATCCCCTCGTCGTGGGAAGAGTTAGCTGACGAGGGAAATGACGTACTGGTAGACTTACCTTGTGTGGGAGAGGCATTTTTGGATGACTCTTATGGTGATATTCCGGATGACATTCCCCTGATGATTTCCACTGGTCTTGATGCCCCATCTGATTTGATTTTGTCACCGGACTTGATTTTTTCGGCCCTCCCCCCTGATCCTTTTTTCCGACTAGGACCTATGTTAGGACATGGTTCTGTTATGCCCAGTCCGAGTTTGTATGCGTTGTCTGATTTCGTTGCCCCATCTTTGGGACTGTCCCGACATGTTTGCATGGATGAGTTACTAGTTTTCATATTCGGTCTGTACACCACACTACGTCGATCTAACTACGCATTTTCTATGGTAGAATATTTTTCTGAGTATACGTCATCATGTATGTCTGCGATTGCGGTAGCTAAAGAACCTCTTTTGATTGTGCCTCTTGACGTGGTGTCCACTACTGTTTACACTTTTGATCCTCTTTTGCCCATGTCGATGACTTTAGCTGATCATTTTGAATTGTGTCGCACGTACTTCCTTTCTCTGCTGAGAGCGTCCTATTCTAGAGCTGATGATTTGGATTTGGTCTGGTTAGTCCCCGAGCGGATGTCTTTTGACGCCGTCAATAAAATAACATTTAGGAACGCCAACCTTTCTATAACCAACGAGAATTTCGGAATTGATGTTTTTTATTTGGATTTTTGCGATGCATGGGGTGTTTCACCTCTTTTCAATTTTCCGGATTTTATATTGCACGTCTCTTTTCCACCTGAGTGGCTTTCTATGACGTTTCTACCTCCCACTATATATTCTCTTGGGTTGCGGAGTGTGAGTTCTGTCGTGTCTCTCTTCCACTCGGATTCCTCGGTTCTTGCATCGGATGGTAAGACAATAGTTATTTTTCTTTTGATTGACACCATTTCGAGGTTCCTCGAAAGTCTTGCTGCTATTGTTGTGCTTGAAAGGTTCTGTTTGGTGGATGATGACCGCTCTTCTACAACATGGCTACTCAGGCCAGATTTGCCTCCGGATGCTTCTTCCTTCTTCCGCCGCTCTCTCTCGGCCCACTCATCGGTGATGAGTGATTTTGAGCGGGGGAGGATTGATGGCGACGTCGCTCCGCCATGGGTTCGAGATTTACTAGTTGATGTTGCGGGTCGCCTCCGCGACATTTTGTTTGAAGACGATGATGGCCGTTGTCGCAAGATGGCCGCCGAACGTGAAGACTTGGAGTGCTACCGCTCTATCCGCCGCCGTCGCCGAAGCTTAAAAATATATGGTTATATATTTATTCCAATCAAAGAATAAATGTATAATTATATATTTTATTTGTTTAGTTTTATGTATTTTATTTTCTTAGAAATGAGGTGTCATTTTATGTGTTTTAGTGTGTGTTTATTTCATGTATTATGGCCTATCTTTAGCCAAACTTTGGGCTGCATATAGCCTTGGTGTTGTGAGCCTTTATAAGGCTTTGTGTTGTAACTTTTCAGGCAGACGATTGATGAAAAAAAACCCTATTCAGATTTCTGAAATCTAATCTCTTCTTCCTCCTTGGGCTGCCGCCCCCTTCCTTCTCTCCCTCTTCTTGTGGCCGCCAGCCACCCCTCCTCCCCCTCCTCTTCTCATTTCGTGGAACCCCGTCCTCTCTCCTCCCTCCGCCGAGATCCGAAGAAGGTAGCTTGCGTCTCCATCCGGAGTGGTTCCGACGGCATCCGTGGAAGCGGGATTATCTCTACTAGATCTCAAACATTGTTCTCAAATTTTGGGGTAATCTCTCCCTCTTGCTTGTGCGTTTTCTTCTTAATATTGGTGAGGTTATGGTGGAGAATGAGGCCGAGATTCTCATCCGGAATATTGATATTATTTGTGTCTTAGAAAATCT
The DNA here is from genome assembly GCA_039513925.1 of Platanthera zijinensis. Lineage (NCBI taxonomy): Eukaryota > Viridiplantae > Streptophyta > Magnoliopsida > Asparagales > Orchidaceae > Platanthera > Platanthera zijinensis. Next base: position 151,758,117 of record CM077082.1, on the reverse strand, counting down.
GATTTTAAAACTAAATTTGTCTGATTTTCTCGTATAAATTTAGATTGGAGGAATACCCTTTGGTTGTTTAATTTGGGGATAACTCGGACTTATTTTGAATCATTGCGTTAGTCCGGGACCTCTTCGATTATGATTGTGAAAGCTTGCGATTAATGTCAATGGGCTTGGCTAATTCACCTTCATGGAAAATCTGAAATTGCTTGTTAAAATCTGAAATTATGTTAAAATCTGAAATCATATATGGGTCCTTTTCATGGAAAAATCTGAATTTGTATTAAGGCTCTCTCCCCTTTCATGCACCCCTCATGTTTGTATTAATGCTCAAGTACATGGACCCCTTACTATTAAATTATGTTATGTTGACGCCCGAACTTTTTATTGTCATCTCCAACACGCACGCCACATGCTTGTACTAATTCCTCTCCAAGAAAGCCAACGTATTAGTTTAATATTTCTTGGACGTACGAGAATAGATTGCTGTGTTTTATTATTGTTTGATATAGCGGACGCATTAGAGAGTCTAGTTTTTAGTTGCGTCCATCTCGACAACCCCCAAATGGTCAAGCCTACATCAATTTGGTATCAGAGGGAGGTTTGTCAATTTCTCAACTTGACAACGATCCGCTCGAACCGTGCTACCCCCACTTGCACTTAGATACGTTTCGTTCGTTTTAAAATTTATATTTTTAGTAATATAAAAACAAAAAAAACAAAAAAAAAAGTTTTAAGTGTTTTTCCTAATTTGTATCATTTTTTCCCGTTAGTCTATCATGGCATGCGTTGGGAGTCCCCTTCCCCCATGTTCCTCGGTTGGTGCCCTTCGCAAGGAAATGATTCGCCAATATGATGACATAAGAGATATGTTAGCACAACTTGGAGGTCAGCTTCCGACACCGCATCTTGATGCCCTAGGCAACAGCTTAGGACCAATGTTCCTTCCAGTACGGTTAGTCAAGCGATTACGACACCACCATCGCGCACCTCTAGACCGGTTAGAATTCCTGCTCTGACTTACGATGGGTTAGGTGAACCGCAAGTTTTCTTACGATGGGTGAAGGATATGGAACAATATTTGGAGCAATATCACATTGAGGACCCCCACAGGATTCCCGTTGTAAGACTGCAATTATTTGGTCGAGCTCAGACCTTCTGGCGCAATGAAGAGAGACGTTTTGGACCGTCCTTTATCGACTCACGTGTAGGTTGGCAACTCATGAAGAATTTATTAACGGATGAGTATTACCCTACATACTGTCGTCCTCAGTCATCTGATTACCTGAGTGAAGCGTCGCCTAAAATTTTGCCTATATCGAACAAGCACGTTCCCCCGTACTCTCGTACTAGGATGTCTCATAATTTTATTTCTCCCCGCCAGGACACTAGACCGCTTTCTGATTATAGGAGTGATGATCGGCCTCGCATTAGATCCTTGCCCCAAAAGGATCCTCCCATTTTGAGCACACCTACACCTGCCGTGCGGGAACCAGAGCATCTTAGGTCCCCTGTTCCACCATCTGTTGCTATCTCGACTAGGGATGTTATCCAGTCGAAGGCTAGGCATAGGAAGCCAGTTAAGGTTGCCAGGGAGAAGGCTTTATGTTATGCTTGTGGTGTGACTGGCCACTACGCCGTGACATGCCCCACCAAGCCTAGGGCTTCAGCTATGTGAGTCTCCACTTCGGAGCCACCCCAGACTACTTTTGAGATTGCTGCTGATCCTGATCTGGACGTTGGTGTGGTATCTCCTGATTTTGTTGAGGATGTCCAGTTAGATGAGAGTATTACTATTACGATCAACATCCCGTCGAACACCATATGTGAGTCTAGAGGCGTGCCTGATCTTGTCACTACTGAGTGTATTATTCCGACTACACCCATAGGCCCTTTAGAGGCTCCCCCCGAGCTGCTTGATCGTGTCCCTGACTCTCCTATTGAGTCTGCGTCTATGTCCTTGATTGAGCCCACTACTGAGGGCGATTTAGATATTTCTGACGATCTTAGTGACGCTGATGATCTTGGGTATCCTAGTGATCTAGATGAGGATTTCTCCTCTGAGATATCCTCCCCTGGGATTATCCCTTTACCCCTTGCCTATAGTACTGGTCCGGATCCCTTGATTATTGAGGAGTCTTCTGATGAATCCGTGCTGGTGGATGCGTTGTCTGGATCCGAAGAGTCAACTTGGGCTAATATTAGTGTTGGGCACCCGGGAAGCAGTCCCATGATTATTGTGGAGTCTTCTGATGACCCCGAGCTGGTAGATGTATTGACTGCTTTGGACGAGGCCCCTTGGGATGATGTTAGTAGTGAGCACCCGGGAAGTAGTTCTTTGATTGTATCGTCTTTGCTTGAAGTTCAAGCTAAGTCTGATTTTCCCCGGGATTTGGTCTGTCCTACCCCCTGTCCTGATTTTGATGACATCCCCTCGTCGTGGGAAGAGTTAGCTGACGAGGGAAATGACGTATTGGTAGACTTACCTTGTGTGGGAGAGGCATTTTTGGATGACTCTTATGGTGATATTCCGGATGACATTCCCCTGATGATTTCCACTGGTCTTGATGCCCCATCTGATTTGATTTTGTCACCGGACTTGATTTTTTCGGCCCTCCCCCCTGATCCTTTTTTCCGACTAGCACCTATGTTAGGACATGGTTCTGTTATGCCTAGTCCGAGTTTGTATGCGTTGTCTGATTTCGTTGCCCCATCTTTGGGACTGTCCCGACATGTTTGCATGGATGAGTTACTAGTTTTCATATTCGGTCTGTACACCACACTACGTCGATCTGACTACGCATTTTCTATGGTAGAATATTTTTCTGAGTATACGTCATCATGTATGTCTGCGATTGCGGTAGCTAAAGAACCTCTTTTGATTGTGCCTCTTGACGTGGTGTCCACTACTGTTTACACTTTTGATCCTCTTTTGCCCATGTCGATGACTTTAGCTGATCATTTTGAATTGTATCGCACGTACTTCCTTTCTCTGCTGAGAGCGTCCTATTCTAGAGCTGATGATTTGGATTTGGTCTGGTTAGTCCCCGAGCGGATGTCTTTTGACGCCGTCAATAAAATAACATTTAGGAACGCCAACCTTTCTATAACCAACGAGAATTTCGGAATTGAAGTTTTTTATTTGGATTTTTGCGATGCATGGGGTGTTTCACCTCTTTTTCAATTTTCCGGATTTTATATTGCACGTCTCTTTTCCACCTGAGTGGCTTTCTATGACGTTTCTACCTCCCACTATATATTCTCTTGGGTTGGGGAGTGTGAGTTCTGTCGTGTCTCTCTTCCACTCGGATTCCTCGGTTCTTGCATCGGATGGTAAGACAATAGTTATTTTTCTTTTGATTGACACCCTTTCGAGGTTCCTCGAAAGTCTTGCTGCTATTGTTGTGCTTGACAGGTTCTGTTTGGTGGATGATGACCGCTCTTCTACAACATGGCTACTCAGGCCAGATTTGCCTCCGGATGCTTCTTCCTTCTTCCGCCGCTCTCTCTCGGCCCACTCATCGGTGATGAGTGATTTTGAGCGGGGGAGGATTGATGGCGACGTCGCTCCGCCATGGGTTCGAGATTTACTAGTTGATGTTGCGGGTCGCCTCCGCGACATTTTGTTTGAAGACGATGATGGCCGTTGTCGCAAGATGGCCGCCGAACGTGAAGACTTGGAGTACTACCGCTCTATCCGCCGCCGTCGCCGAAGCTTAAAAATATATGGTTATATATTTATTCCAATCAAAGAATAAATGTATAATTATATATTTTATTTGTTTAGTTTTATGTATTTTATTTTCTTAGAAATGAGGTGTCATTTTATGTGTTTTAGTGTGTGTTTATTTCATGTATTATGGCCTATCTTTAGCCAAACTTTGGGCTGCATATAGCCTTGGTGTTGTGAGCCTTTATAAGGCTTTGTGTTGTAACTTTTCAGGCAGACGATTGATGAAAAAAAAACCCTATTCAGATTTCTGAAATCTAATCTCTTCTTCCTCCTTGGGCTGCCGCCCCCTTCCTTCTCTCCCTCTTCTTGTGGCCGCCGGCCACCCCTCCTCCCCCTCCTCTTCTCATTTCGTGGAACCCCCTCCTCTCTCCTCCCTCCGCCGAGATCCGAAGAAGGTAGCTTGCGTCTCCATCCGGAGTGGTTCCGACGGCATCCGTGGAAGCGGGATTATCTCTACTAGATCTCAAACATTATTCTCAGATTTTGGGGTAATCTCTCCCTCTTGCTTGTGCGTTTTCTTCTTAATATTGGTGAGGTTATGGTGGAGAATGAGGCCGAGATTCTCATCCGAAATATTGATATTATTTGTGTCTTAGAAAATCTGATTTTAAAACTAAATTTGTCTAATTTTCTCGTATAAATTTAGATTGGAGGAATACCCTTTGGTTGTTTAATTTGGGGATAACTCGGACTTATTTTGAATCATTGCATTAGTCCGGGACCTCTTCGATTATGATTGTGAAAGCTTGCGATTAATGTCAATGGACTTGGCTAATTCACCTTCATGGAAAATCTGAAATTGCTTGTTAAAATCTGAAGTTGTGTTAAAATCTGAAATCATATATGGGTCCTTTTCATGGAAAAATCTGAATTTGTATTAAGGCTCTCTCCCCTTTCATGCACCCCTCATGTTTGTATTAATGCTCAAGTACATGGACCCCTTACTATTAAATTATGTTATGTTGACGCCCGGACTTTTTATTGTCATCTCCAACACGCACGCCACATGCTTGTACTAATTCCTCTCCAAGAAAGCCAACATATTAGTTTAATATTTCTTGGACGTACGAGAATAGATTGCTGCGTTTTATTATTGTTTGATATAGCGGACGCATTAGAGAGTCTAGTTTTTAGTTGCGTCCATCTCGACAACCCCCAAACGGTCAAGCCTACATCATTTACCTTTATAAAACATGCTGATCATGCAATAATCTTATAATAATAATAGTTGTAGTTTTAAAATAACTAGCAACCTAGCATAAATCCTCCTCAGAGCAAGTAAACTATCTCCAGAAAATGGTAGCAGAAAAAGTAATATATCTAGTACAAAGGTAAAAACTACCAGTGGGCGCCAACAACCTGACACGAACCCACGGGCAAATATGTTTGTCTGTAAGAAAAGTACTGAAAAACTACCTCACTAACAAAGCAACAAGATCTCCAAAGTCCAAGAGACTACCAGCAACACCACCGCAACCTAGCCACCAAACTGGCTACTGCTCAGAACCTGAGGCATTCAAAAGAAGAAAGAATACCTCAGCAAGCAAAACAAGGAAAAACTGCATGGAAGTGTCAACTAGGGAATAAGTAAAAGAGGAAAACACACAGTAGTAAAAGTCACAACTGCCCAAGGCAAGACAATAAGAAATGCACTACGTGCAAGGAAATAGCACCAACCCTGCCCAGAAACAACATCCTGCAGGGTCTACTAGGCTACCCAGAGCCCAAAGTGCTGCAATCTACCAAGGAAGAAACTTCTAACACCCTAAGCTGTGGGAGATGGTAGTAGCTAAAACAAACAGCGTGGATCCGGGTTGGAGGCAAACTCAGTCCCCCAACCACCATTTCCAAGCCAACAAGCTCAAGGGTCTACATGTGGAAGCACAAGGGACCTTCCACCCCCTTGCCCAACCCGTACCTGGAGCATGATAGAAGAATAAGGGTGGCCTTGGCTAAATTACACAACACCTCCCCCATGAAGAGCTTCAAACCACCACTACTAACCACGACCCACGATTCGACCATTAGGAAAGAAAAGCATGGCCGACAAGGAAACTACAAATATAAACAAGGAATTCACTCGGGAACGTAAATCGAGGAAAGAGAAACAGTGTTGAAGTTACTCAACATGGCTCGGCATTGAGTGGAATCCACTCAGTGCCTAACCAGACCTTGGCGTTGAGTGAGTTAGCCTCACTCAGCGCCAGAACAGCCATGGCGTTGAGTGAGAGTCACTCACTTAACGCCCTCTGCAAGAACAGCTCTGGCGTTGAGTGAGCTAACCTCACTCAATGCCAAAACAGCTATGGCGTTGAGTGAGGTCCACTCCCTCAACGCCTTCAGCAAAAAAGGCAGCGGCGTTGAGTGAGCTAACCTCACTCAACGCCAAAACAGCTATGGCGTTGAGTGAGGTCCACTCCCTCAACGCCTTCAGCAAAACCACAAAACCTAATAGTGGCGTTGAGTGAGTCTACCTCCCTCAACGCCAAAGCAGATTTGGCATTGAGTGAGGTCAACTCACTCTACGCCAAAGTTCATTCCTGCAGGAAAACCCTAAGCCAACGCCAACAAGAGGAAGTCGGCGGGAATGCCGATTGTTTCTCGCCAAATCGGCGGGAATGCAGGATGATTCTCGCCGAATCGGCGGGAATACAGGATGATTCTCGCCGAATCGGCGAGAATCCAGAAGGATTCTCGACGATCAGCGGGAATCAAGGATGATTCTCGCCGATCGGTGGGAATCACGTCAAAATCGGCGGGAATCAAGGATGATTCTCGTCGATTTTGACTTAGACGAAAATTTTCACTCAATCACCACACCACTCAGCCGTAAAGAACAAACCGAACTATGGCTCTGAGTGTGTCCACTGCACTCAATGCCAAGTCCGGGCGGGTTTTGGCTTTGAGTGTGCGCACCACACTCGACACCAAAACCCGAGAGTCTACTAAGACTGGTTCTAACCAGAGCCCTACCACAACAACCTCACTCAATCTCTCTCTCGGCCCCACCCGCAAAAGCACCCAACTAGAAGTACAAATCTGGAGTCTAAATGGTTAAAACAACCATCGGGTTGAGCAAAACAGCACAAGGAGGGGGGTTCATAGGCGAATCTAAGCCCTAAATTCAGCAAGGTAAAAGAGAATATGCTTGGTTTCTACCCTAGGGCTAACCGGGAAACATTCTAGAATATCAAAAGAACAACAATGGCAAGGGTAAGAATACCACTTGCCTCGATTTCCGGCGAAGCTTGGTCGGCTTTCCCTCCTCTTCGTTCTGCACTAGAAGGAGTAGCACCTAACAAGCAAACCCGCACTTAAATGGCAGAAAGCACAAGAAACCGAAAATCCTAGCCTCCTAATACTCCACGAAAAATCAAATCCCTTACCGTCGAAACGTAGATCTGAGCGAGAGCAAGACAATGACACTTTCGGAATTGAAATCCGTCCACGAACACTCCCGGAATTGCCATCCGAAGGAGAAGCAGGTCTGGCGGTTTCCTCTGTTTTCCGCGAACAGGAGCAGGCGACGGTTTCGGTCTTGGGAAGAAAGAAGAGAGTGGCCCGCCACTTCTTAATAAAGCCTTTTTATAAGCTTTAAACGCATCGTTTCAGCAAAACCGAATCCTAACCGCCGGTTCCCTTATTAAATTAAGAGAATTCTCTAATAGGCTTTACTAATGGCACACCAAAAACGACGCGAAAACCAAACTATCTCGGAATTCGACGAAATTCGCACCGTAGCTAAATATCCATGCTACGAACACAACGGCGAAGTCGAAACAAACTTTCGACGAACTGAACTCGAGTTATACCCTCCCGAAGCCAAAATACAAGCATCCCCCGAGAGGCCACATCGGGTCACCCAAAACGACTCGGCTTGTTAGGGAGATCTTGCCAACAGGCTACAAAATAGGGCACCCAGTTCTAAGGAGTTAAGACCACACTCCACAGATGGCACAAGCCAAGAAAATGCATCGACGTAACGCCAAACGAAGATTAAAATAATCGCAGAAAAAATCGGGGGCGTTACAGTCACTCCCCCTAAAAGAAAGTTTCGTCCCGAAACTTTACCCACAACACTTATACTATAGAAGGAAAGTAATAATCCAAACATTATAAGAAGAAAGACAAACCAAACTAATCAGGGAAACAGCTGAGGGTGAGCCTCCCTCATAGCCGACTCTAGCTCCCAAGTCGCGCTCTCTAAATCCTGATTCTTCCAAAGAACTTTCACCATCAGAATAGACTTCTTTCGCAACACCCGTTCTTGAGTATCCAAAATACGAACCGGCACTTCAACAAAAGAGAGGTTGGGCTCCAACTGGGGCACAACGTCCAAAACTTGCCCACTGCTGTGCACACACTTCCGCAATTGACTAACATGGAAAACATTATGAACACCTGGGAAGTTTGCTGGCAATTCCAACCTGTAAGCTGACACGCCAATCCGTTCCAAAATCTTAAATGAGCTCACATACCTCGGGTCCAATTTCCGATTCTTACCAAACCTCTTTACACCAACCATCGGGGAAACTTTAAGAAATACAAGGTCCCCTATAGAAAACTCCAAGGCAGACCTACGCCGATTGGCGTTCTTCTCGTACCTCTCCTGAGCTATACGAAGCTTCTCTCGAACAAGCTTCACTGCGACTTCCATTTCCTCGAGCGCATCAGGACCCAACAATGGCCTCTCACCAGCCTCAGCCCAAAACAACGGAGTTCTACAGCGCCTCCCATACAAGGCTTCGAACGGAGCCATCTGTAAGCTCTCCTGATAACTATTGTTGTATGCAAATTCCATAAGTCGCAGCCGCTCATCCCACGCTCCACCGTGGTCCAAAATGTAGCATCGGATCATATCCTCAACTATCTGATTCACCCGCTCCGTCTGCCCATTAGTCTGCGGGTGGTACGCAGTAGAATACCTCAGATCCGTACCCAAACCCTCTTGCAGACTCTGCCAAAAACGAGAAGTAAAACGGGAGTCTCGATCAGAAATGATGCTAACCGGCACACCGTGTAGTCAGATGACTTCATTCAAGTACAACTCCGCTATCTTCTTCATCGGGTAATCAATCTTATATGGCACGAAGTGAGCACACTTCGTCAGTCTATCCACTATGACCCAAACGGAATCAAATCCCCTCTGGGATCGCGGTAAACCCGTGATGAAATCCATAGATATACTTTCCCACTTCCAAGTCGGGATCTCTAACGGAGTCAACTTGCCACCAGGCCTTCCATGATCGGCCTTCACCCGCTTGCAAGTATGGCACTCCGCAAAAAATCGGGCTATATCTCCTTTCATGCCATACCACCAGGCAATTTGCTTTAAGTCCTGATACATCTTTGTAGATCCTGGATGGTAGGCAATGCTGGATCCATGAGCCTCTCTGCAAACCATACCCCGAATGTCTCCAACCGCGGGGACGCAAAATCTGTCGCGGTACTTCAAAGTTCCCGCATCATTGTTAGAAAACAAACTAAAACAAGCCGCAACGAACTAAAACAAGCCGCAACGAGTATAACTGAAACTTTATTATCTGAAAAAGGTATCTATTACAAAGGTATGCCCTCCCTTATATAGAATGGAGGAGAGAAGAGAGAATACAAATAAGAGATGTGGGACTAAAAAATTACAGGACTAAGCGGACTATACAGATCAAACCGCACAGGCCGCGCGGTTAGACAGGAAGAGCTTACCGCACGGCTACCACCAGAGAGAGAGAGAGACCGCCAGGGGAGACCGCCAGACCGCTCGGCAACCAGACAACAACAGCACAGAACCAAACCGCTGAGGGAGACTGCCAGACCGTGCGGTCTCCAACTCGCCAAGACAGACCGCCCGGTCACTCTTCAACACTCCCCCTCAAGCTGGAGCATATATATCGATCATGCCCAGCTTGTCACAAATATGATGAAATGAGGCGGAAACGGGCTTGGTGAAGATGTCAGCCAGCTCTTTATCAGAAGTGACAAAGGGAGTGCAAATTTGTTCCTTTAAGATCTCTTCACGAATGAAATGACAGTCAACCTCAATGTGCTTGGTTCTTTCATGGAAGACCGGATTTTTGGAGATGTATATGGCAGCCTTGTTATCACAAAACATAGGTAGAGGATGGTGGTATACCTCTCCTAAATCCAACATTAGAGCCCGTAGCCATTTTAGCTCACAAGTGGTTGACGCCATACTCCGATACTCTGCTTCAGCGCTGGACCTGGAGACAACAGACTGCTTCTTGCTCTTCCAGCTTACCAGATTACCCCCAACAAAGGTGCAAAAACCGGAGGTAGACTTGCGATCCCCTTTGTCATCAGCATAACTCGCATCTGAGTACGCTTCAACCCTCAGATGACCATTCTTCTGAAAAAGCAATCCTTTCCCAGGGGCGGCTTTGACGTACTCCAAGATCCGTAAGGCGGATTGTAGATGACACTCCCTGGGTGCTTGCATGAATTGACTTACCTTGCCCACAGCATAGGAAATGTCGGGCCTGGTCACTGTGAGATATATGAGCTTACCAACAAGTCGCCTGTACCGCGTAGTATCTGAAAGAAGAGGCGAATCATCTGTCCAGGTTTTGTCTTCTCCAACAGCCATGGGACATCGAGCAGGTTTGGCCCCAGTCAATCCTGCATCTTTTAAAAGATCAAGGGCATACTTACGCTGGGAGAGGACTAAAGAATTGGGCTTTCGAGAGATTTCGATCCCCAAAAAGTACTTTGGAGAGCCCATATCTTTTGTCACCAGATGTTGACGAAGGTGCCGCTTTGTCAAGGCTACCCCTTCCTGATCATCGCCAGTGAGAAGAATGTCATCAACATAAACTGCAAGAACCACCAGTCCCGAGGAGGTTTTGCGAACAAATAGAGAGTGATCAGCAGAGCTGCGCACAAAACCAACGGCCGCCACGATGCCGCTGAACTTGTCAAACCAAGCCCGAGGGCTCTGCTTGAGGCCATAAATTGCCTTCTGCAGCCGGCATACTCGAGTCTCCCCCTGAGCAACATACCCAGGAGGTTGCTCCATGTAGACGGCCTCCTGAAGATCACCGTAAAGAAAGGCATTCTTTACATCCAGCTGGGAAATTGGCCAGTCTTTATTGACCGCCACAGAGAGAAGAACCCGTATAGTGCTGGGACGAGCCACGGGAGAGAAGGTGTCAAAGTAATCAACTCCATAGGTTTGAGTAAAGCCCTTAGCAACAAGGCGAGCTTTATAACGGTCTACAGTGCCATCCGGGGCAAATTTCACCACAAAGACCCAGCGACAGCCAACAACATCAGTACCAAAGGGAGGAGGAACAAGAGTCCAGGTACCCCGCTCCGTTAGGGTGGCCATTTCCTCATCCATGGCCATCTTCCAGTGAGGAATAGCAAGGGCCTCCTGGTAGGAGCGGGGCGTGGCAGTGGCAGAGATAGCTAGAGCAAAGGCCCTGCGAGAAGGGGTAAGACGATCATATGAAACAACAGCAGTAAGGGGGTATAGGGTACACGTCCGCACCCCTTTGCGAAGAGCGATAGGAAGATCCAGGTCAGTTGGTCCCTCGGCATCCGGAGCATCCGTGGCAGAGAGAGCTGGCCCAGGAGTAGAGAGCGACGGCGGCGGAGACGGTGGCGGAGAAGATGGAGAGAGAGGAGGAGGTAGAGGAATGGATATGGGCGGTGTAGAGGTGAATATCATAGTAGGAGACAATGGAACAAAGAGATCAGCAGGAGAATCAGAAGCTGGGAGAGGATGAGAGGAGTCATCCGAGAAGTAAGAGGTATTCTCGAAGAAGGTGACGTCAGCAGAGACGAACTGCTTACGAAGGACGGGATCAAAGCAACAATAACCTTTCTGAGTGGTGGAGTACCCCAGAAAGATACATTTAGTGGAGCGCGGGGATAGCTTATCACGGGTGGCAGAAGGGGCATGCACAAAGGCAGTGCATCCAAAGATTTGGAGAGGGAGAGAAAACGGCTCCTTGCCCGGATACAAAATGGAGAATGGGGTCTTTCCGTGAAGAATGGTGGAGGGAATGCGGTTGATAAGGTAGCAGGCAAGGAGAACAGCATAGCCCCAATAGGAGCGAGGAACATGCATCTGGGTCATCAAGGTGCGAGCGACATCAAGAAGGTGACGGTTTTTGCGTTCAGCCACCCCATTTTGTTGTGAAGTATAGACACAACTAGTTTGATGAATAATCCCATTCTGCATGCAGAAGGCGTGAAAGTCATGACTGATATATTATTTAGCATTATCAGATCGAAGAACTTTAATAGAAATATTAAACTGAGTTTTGATCATGAGATAGAAGGACGTCCATACAGGGAACAATTCGGAGCGATCTTTTAACAGATACACCCACGTACTGCGAGAGAAATCATCAATGAATGTGACAAAATATGAACTACCCCGACCAACTGTAGGAGTAGGAGAAGGACCCCAAATATCGGAGTGGATGTGATCAAACGGACGGGTGGATCCACGAACGTGCTTTGGAGGGAAGGAGGAGCGGTGATGCTTGCCAAGCTGACAGGCCTCACAGTTGAGCGGAGGACTTTGTGCAGGAAGGTGGGGCAAAAGTTGACGAAGAAGATGAGGAGGAGCATGACCCAGGCGGAGATGCCATTGGAGAAGATCGGTGGAGGTGGAGGAGAAGGTGGAGAAAGCGGAGATGTTGTCCAGGAAGTATAGGCCGCCACTCTCAGTCCCAGTAGCAATCGTCCGTTGGGAGTCCGGATCCTGAAAAGAGCAAGTAGTAGAAGTAAAAGTAACAGAACATTGTAATTGCTTGCATAGAGAGGTAACGGATAATAAGTTGCACGGGAACTTGGGCACATAGAGAGTATCCTCCAAGCGAAGAGATGGAGTGACCTGAACAATCCCCGTTCCATGAACTGATGATGAAGAGCCGTCAGCGATAATAACCGGGGGCAACCGATCGTGTGTTTGCAGGAGAGAAAAACACTGGAGATTGCCGGTCATATGATTAGTAGCACCGGTGTCGATCAGCCATTTTCCTTGAATAACAACATGGGCACTACTAGAAGACGGGACCACCGAGGCGAACGGCTTAGAGGAGTATATGAAAGCCATGAAGGAAGCACAAGCCGCGCGACTAAAGAGGAGGTCGCGGCGACTAACAAGCAGGAGCGGCTAAAGGACGAGGGACAGGCCGCCAAAACAAGGATTAACCCGCGCGAACAGAGAAAAAACACAGCGGTTAAAAGAAAGAGGTCTACGGCGGTCACGATGAGAGGCACCAGCGGCCAGAACAGCCACGACCAAGCCGCAGAAACAAACAAAGGGTGAGAAGTCGGGCGGCTAGCAGATAGACCGCGCGAACAGAGGAGGAGGATATCCGGAGGCAAAAGGGAAACAGGTCGCGGCAACAGGCCGGGGCGACCAGAGAAGAGGAGCAGCTAGAACTGAGGGCGCGACGACAAGCACAGGTCGCAGCGAGAAGAAGGAGAGGCAAAGAAGTCGCGCACACTAAAGGCAACGACAAGGAGAGAAGCCGCGCGAACAGGGCGCAAGCAAGCAGGCGGAAGAAACAAGTCTCGAGAACAGGTCGCGAGAAGAAGCAAGCCGTGTGGACAGGGCGGACAGAATCAGGAGCCAAAGAAACCTGCCTCTGATACCATGTTAGAAAACAAACTAAAACAAGCCGCAACGAACTAAAACAAGCCGCAACGAGTATAACTGAAACTTTATTATCTGAAAAAGGTATCTATTACAAAGGTATGCCCTCCCTTATATAGAATGGAGGAGAGAAGAGAGAATACAAATAAGAGATGTGGGACTAAAAAATTACAGGACTAAGCGGACTATACAGATCAAACCGCACAGGCCGCGCGGTTAGACAGGAAGAGCTAACTGCACGGCTACCACCAGAGAGAGAGAGAGACCGCCAGACCGCTCGGCAACCAGACAGCAACAGCACAGAACCAAACCGCTGAGGGAGACTGCCAGACCGTGCGGTCTCCAACTCGCCAAGACAGACCGCCCGGTCACTCTTCAACAATCATCAATGGAATAATCCGGCAACTCTCCTCTCTCAGTCTTGGAGTACAAGTGTAGAAGATCCGGGTCATCCTTCTGGTGAAGTCTGATCAAAGAAATCCAAGACGACTCTGCCACTGACAGACTACTCTGCAAGCCACAGCATCTCACTGATATATCCATAAGGAGGAACTCCACTAAACGATCGGCGGTGAGATTAAAGATCTTTCCCGTCTTTCGGCTCAAGGCGTCGGCCACTTCATTGGCCTTGCCTGGATGATACTGGATCTCTACATCATAATCGGCCACATACTCTAGCCACCGACGTTGGCGCAGATTTAACTCCTTCTGCGTGAACACGTACTTCAGACTCTTATGGTCGGTGAAGATCTTGCACTGAGCCCCATAAAGTAGGTGTCTCCACAGCTTCAACGCATAAATAACCGCTGCGAACTCGAGGTCATGCGTAGGATAATTCTTCTCATGAGTCTTCAGTTGCCTTGACCCATAGGCAATCACCTTACCCACCTGCATTAATACGCATCCCAGACCCACATGCGAAGCATCCACGTATACATCATAATCCACGCCCTCGGCAGGCAGGGTCAGAACGGGAGCAGTGCACAATCTCCTCTTTAACTCCAGGAAGGCTTCTTCGCACTTCTCGCTCCAAACAAAAGCCACGTTCTTCTGAGTCATCTTAGTCAAAGGTGCAGCTAGGGTAGAGAAACCTTCCACAAACCTCTTGTAGTAGCCGGCCAATCCTAGAAAGCTCCTGATCTCCTTGGGCGTGCCCGGCCTACTCCAATCCATCACTACTACGATCTTTTCCGGGTCAACCGAGATCCCATCCTCATTCACCACGTGGCCCAGAAACGAGACCTGAGAAAACCAAAATTCGCACTTGCTTAACTTGGCGAATAACTTTTGGTTCCTCAACTCCGATAGAACCAAGCGTAGATGCTGCTCATGCTCCTCAGTACTGCGAGAATAAACCAACACGTCATCGATGAAGACCACCACGAACTTATCTAGTAAATCCTTGAACACCCGGTTCATCATATCCATGAACGCTGTTGGAGCGTTAGTCAATCCAAACGACATCACTAAGAACTCAAAATGTCCGTGCCTCGATCTAAACGCATTCCGTGGAATATCTGTCTCACGGATCCTAAGCTGATGATAGCCTGAACGAAGGTCAATCTTGGAGAAGACCGTACTACCATGCAACTGGTCAAATAAATCATCGATCCTCGGCAAAGGGTACATGTTCTTAATTGTGACTTTGTTCAACTCCCTATAGTCGATGCAAAGCCGCATTGACCCATCTTTCTTCTTCACAAATATAATAGGAGCACCCCAAGGCGACGAACTCTGCCTAATAAACCCTTTCGCTAACAACTCTTCTAACTGGACTCGCAACTCCTCCAGCTCTCGAGGGGCCATCCGGTACGGCGCCTTAGCAATAGGAAGCGTACCCGGCTCCAAATCGATCACAAACTCAACATCCCGCTCGGGAGGAAGACCACGAAGGTCATCAGGAAAAACATCGGCAAAATCACGAACAACTGGAATCTCCACTAAGCGCGGTACACTAACAGCGGTCCCAACCACCGAGACCAAACAAGCAAAACAGTCCGAAAGAAAAAGCTTCTGAGCACAAACCGCAGAGATGACAGAAGAATCCTGGATTAGATCTGCATACACGCTTCTGGGCTGACCATCATCCCTGATGAAGTCCAAGCGCTTCCCTTTGCACTGAATAACTGCATCATACCTAGACAGCCAGTCCATGCCCAAAATAACATTGAAGTCCTCCAGATCAATCATCTTCAGGTCTGCCTTCGCAAGGAAGTCCCCCAACAAAACAGGGCAATCTAACATGCCCAAATTTGACAATACAGATTCACCAGAGGGGAACTTGACATGAAAGGTATCCCGAACTCAATCTAAAGTCAACCGATGTCGCTCTACAAAGGCTCTAGCCACGAACAAGTGGGTAGCGCCGGAGTCAAACAGAACCCGCGCCCAGCGGTTCTCCACCTTAAACTTCCCTATAAGAACATATATAACTAAGGAACCACCACCACAATACTACAAACATTCTAGTAAGACAAGAAAAAAACATTCAGGCTGGAAGACAACTAACCTGAGATGACCTGAGTCGAAGCTTCAGCCTCCTCGAAAAAGATCACGTTCAGCTTTCCCTTTCCCTTGTCCACACGCTAGGGCGGAGGTAATGCCTAAAGAGGAACTGCATGAAGAGCAGACTGGATTTGAGGACACCTAGACTTGATGTGTCCCTTCTGCCCACACTGAAAATAGACCTTATCCTTGGACCAGCACTGGGCAGCATCATGCCTGGGTCGCTTGCAAACAGAACAGGTGACATCTCTCCAAGGAGCACCCTGAATCGCATGAACCTGCTCCTTCCTTTGAGCTGCTGCCCTCTTGAAACATCTCTCGACAGGGTGGCCTGACCGGCCACAGAAACTGCACACCACTTTGCTCTTCTTCCCAGGAACCGTACCGGGTACCTGGGGTTTCTTTTCCTCCACAGACTTCCTCTTATCCTTCCTACTTTGCTGTCCTCTGCTCTTCGCGGTCTCAATAGCCTCCACCTTCAGAGCAGCCTCCACTACTCCTACATAAGTCTCTGACCTATAAGCATTGGTCAGCTGCTGCACCTCACTCCTCAAACCACCGAGAAATTGCTTAACTCAATCAGCCTCAATGCTGATCAATCCTGGGGCAAAACGGCTCAGCTTGCTGAACTCTATCTCATACTCACCCACCGCGAGCTGCCTTTGCTTCAGATGGAGGAAGTCATTCATGAGGCGGTCACGCTCGACCGAGGGTAAGAACTTTATCAATAGCATCTCCTTGAACACCTCCCAAGAGCATCCAACTACCAAGCTCTCCTTCTCTCTCAGCCACCAACTCTTAGCCAATCCTTTAAGCTGATAGGCGGCTATCATCACCCTTTGATCGTCTGCAATCCCTGAGTACGAGAACATCTCCTCCATGGAGATCAGCCAGTCGTCTATCACCATGAAATCTGCCTTCCCATCATAAGTGGGAGGGCTCAGCCTCTGAAACTGCGAGATGAAGGCCATCTCCGCTTGTACCACCACTGGAGGTCTTAAGGGTACAGGAGGGGGAGGAACAGCAATCCCCCCTGCAGGGCCTTGCACTCCCTGAGTCTGACCTACCACAACTGCTACCAAAGACTGAATCTAGGCTCGCACCTCCACCAACTGCCTGCTCAAGGAATCGCTACTTTGCCGCAAGCTTTCGATCACCGCATCATTCTGAGCTCCAGATGACTCACCCTCAGACAAGGGAGTCGATCTAGTTGAAGGACGTCTTGCCATTCTAAAGTCATAGCAACACTAGTTAGATCCTAGTACAACATGAAAGTGAAGGGATAGATACTACTCTAGAGGGGGGGTGAATAGAGTTATCAAATTTTGCACAATACAAAACTTAACTGTCTACCCAACTCCCTTAGAGTGAAGTGCAGAATGAAGAGATTATAAATATTGGTTTAACCTTAAAGCCTAACACAAGTGTTGTGTACAAACACAAGCTAACTGTAATTACAGTTAAGCTTGGAAAAACCTAAACAGCAACTAGCAACCTAGTTATATCTATTCACAGCCACAGTACAGGAATTAAACAGTTGAATCCAGACAACACAAGGAAATTTATAGTGGTTCCCCAAACAACTTGGGTACGTCCACTCTTCTACCCACACGGTAGGAATCCACTCAGGTTTTTGATCAGGTGCCCTGCCACCAACAGAATCTGATTCAGGTAGATTCAGAAACCCTTTAGACTTTTGATCAGGTGTCTAAAAACCAAGCACAGGTTTTTGATCAGGTGCCCTGCCACCAAGGGATACTTTTGAAGGGAGTAATAACCCTGTACAGGAGGGGGAAGAAGGTTAAGATGTCTTCTCTATTTTACAATAGATTAGAGAAGCACAAAAAGCTTGCACTGAGCTAGAATGCTCTAAAGAATCAAGGCTCCCCCTGGCTCAAAGATGTCCAGGTGAAGTCTTGCTTCAGTGCAGAAACTCTTCAGAAAATTCTGAAGGAAAAAGCTACAGGAGGAAAATAAATAACAAAAAGAAATCTCTTCAAGCAGCTATTCTTCTTCTTCTTCTTCTTCAAGGAAACTCTGAGTTTGAACTTCCTGAAAGCAGGAGAACTCAGGTGAAGAAGAGATGAAGATCTTAACACTTCTCAGTTAGATGGAGTTTGCTGAGAGCAGGAAGCTTGAGCTTGATGAAGGCTTGAGTGCTTTTGAATATGTGTGTAACACTCGCTTCTATTCACTTCTGTTAACTAGCTTGAATCCTTCTGCAAAGGGTTCTTTATATAATCATCAGCAAGCAACGGCTCTCTTCCATTTGAATTAATTTGTCTTCTTCTGAGCCTTGTGACCTGGGCTGTAAATATCAAGAAGACAGAAATATCTCTGCAGCAAAACATTCTATAAAAAGGAATAAACCTCTTTCTAAGAAGCTGCAGGCTTAAATCAAATAAACAGATAGACTAAATAAAGTCACATCAGAAAACAATCTCTTTATAGCAAAAGAAGACTTTTCAGTCTAACGGCTATAAAGGGCTGTCAGCAGATAAAGTAAATTAAAATGACAGCTAATAAGACAAACAACTTTATCTTAAAAGATTTGAACTCAGGCAGAAAGAATGGAGTAAATAATGCCTGGAAATATTATCATACAGCTTAAAATACTGTGCCAGAAAATGTATTAAATAATTAAATATAATAAATAAATACAAAATATAAAGGCAGACAGAAAACGTCGAACGACCTTCGAAGATCGTCGAACGACGCCAGGAGATCGTCGAACTATCGGGCAGATAGTCGAACGATCCAGATAGTCGAGCTATCAAACAGATAGTCGAGCTACCGTAGCAGATAGTCGAACTATCAGGACAGATAGTCGAACTATCAGATAGTCGATCTATCTAGGACAGATAGTCGAGCTATCAAGCGCACAGAGATAGTCGAACTATCAAGCAGATAGTCGACCTTCCTCAGAACACAGATAGTCGATCTATCAAAAGATAGTCGAACTATCAAAACAAACTAGATAGTCGAACTATCAACAGATAGTCGAACTACCAGCGCAGAACAGATAGTCGACCTATCAACCGATAGTCGAACTATCAGCGCAGAACAGATAGTCGAACTATCAACAGATAGTCGAACTATCAGCGCAGAACAGATAGTCGAACTATCAACAGATAGTCGAACTATCAGCGCAGACAAAGCGTCGACCAACTGATAGACGATCGTCGATCAGCCGATAGACGATAGTCGAACGGCGTTCGACTATAGTCGAACGAAAACACTACTTAACCAAATTCTCAATTTGGAAAAGCGAGGACTCTACAGCTAGACTCCTAACCATTGACCATAGATATTTCTTGGGTCAAGGAGCACAAAGGAGAGGACTAAACTCAAATCAAACTAGGGTACCAACAATCTCCCCCTATTTGAGTTAAGTCTCTCAGAATCTAAAACAGCTAGCAATAAAATAAACAAAATAATTTCAACAGATAGATAGCAATAAACTGGCAGATTATCAATCAGATAAACAAATAATCAAATATATCACAGCAGTTTAATCAACCTATTAAGAGTCTTTAGGGTCAGGT
Organism: Platanthera zijinensis; assembly: GCA_039513925.1. Classification (NCBI taxonomy): domain Eukaryota; kingdom Viridiplantae; phylum Streptophyta; class Magnoliopsida; order Asparagales; family Orchidaceae; genus Platanthera; species Platanthera zijinensis. Next base: position 151,738,715 of record CM077082.1, on the reverse strand, counting down.
AATGGATCAGAAGAACTAGAGACAAAAGAAATTTTTCTAAGCGGGTCAACTGATTCCTTCTTTGACATCTTCAGATCCTGAGCCCCAATGATCTTTAGTTCTGTAGCTCTGGGGACAACAGCTTCAGGATGTTTTTCCATGTACTTTGCTGGATCAAATATCTCAGGATTGACTTGGAATTTTTCAAATTCTTTCTTTCTATATGCTGACATGGTAGTAAAGCCGGTTGTATCTTTACCTTCGGCTCTTGCTTTTCTTATTTGGGCTGCTCCTACAAGCTCTTGAAAGCGAGCCATCCTAAAATTAGGATCGAGCTCAGGATTTTCATATACGGGCTCTGGAGAAGCAGCATCAGCTATTTTATCTTTTGAAACACTTTTCTTAGATTGAACTGGAGAAGGAGGTGGGGAAAAAGTTGGTCTTTGGGCCACAACCTCCTTCATTGGTCTTTGAGATCCATAAGATGATTTGCTTTGCGAACTTTGATGACCTTGTCTTGGTTGGTGCTGAGCAGACGCAGATTTTCCATAGGCTGCAGATTGATTAGCAGGTAGATTCCCAGAGGCTCCTGCACCTGGAGGTGGAGGAGGACCTTTGGGAGTCCATCTGGAGACTGGACTGTCATACCTCTTAGTTCTCTTCCTTTCTTTTTGCTGATTTTTCGAAAACCTCATCCAATGCTGAAAATCTTTTGATTTGGGGTCAATGCCCTTCAAAATATAATAGGGAATGTCATTATCCTTATTTGGAGGAGGAGGAGGAGCAGCTTTTCTTTTCTTAGCAGCAGATTTCCTTTTCTTTGACTTTTCAGAGACATCTGAATCATCATCATCATCAGAATGGGATGATGGAGGGTTCTCATAGGGATCATAGGCTTCTGAGACAGCCTTTTCTTTAAGCTTTGAAGCAGATTTCTCCCTTTCTTCTTCCAGGGCATCCAAAGCCAGAAGGGAGTCTAAATCTAAACCAGGAGAGTCATCCCAGATGGATGACTTCTCAAATTGCAAATCTTTCTCTTTTTCTTGTAAAGATTTTACTCTTAAGTCCCAAGCAGCCCTTGCTTGAATTTCTTCCAAATTTAAAACAGGAGAATCAACTTTGATTTCCTCTTGATTTTCATCCTCTTTATCATCTAAAAACACATCCAATTCTGGATCTAATTGAGTATCAGAATCACTTGGAGCAGCCTCAGAAACAACTGCTATTTTCTGGGCAGTTAAATCTTCTTTAATAATATCTGTAGAATCAAGAACACAGATCTGCTAAATAAGCTTGAATCATCCCTTCAAGGTATTCACCAGCAAGCAAATAAATTGACTCATCAATAAACCGGATTAGGGAATTACCTTCATATTTAACCATCTCCCAGCAGTCATTCAGATATTTAGTTATGATTCCTTCAAGGTATCTGGCAATCATAGGAGAGGTTAGATCCTCTAAGCATACTTTCACTGCAATTTCTGATAGCAGGATTCCATCTGATATTTCTTTCTCAGTCAAAACTGGAGCTAAAACTTTCTTAGCAGGAGCAATCTCTTCCTCAGCTGGAGCAACCACTTCCTCAGCTGGAGTTACCACTTTCTCAGCTAGAACAATCTCTTCCTCGGCAGGAGCTGTCTCTTCCTGATCAGTCATAACAACATCTGGAACTTCTTCTGGCTCAACTTGAGCAGATTCTGGCTGGGCAGACAAGACAACATCTGGAGCTATTTCTATTTCAGCTGGAGTAGAGGCAGGAAGGTCTGAGACATCTTCATTGAACATCTCCCCCTGCCTGATTTCAGTAGCTACTGAAACCAGGCCCCTAGAGGAAGATGGCTCAGCAGATTTAGAAATGGATTGGATGGAGGCAGTTAGACGGTCAATGGAGGCAGCAAGGGGAGCGATTGCCTCGTCAATCATGGTTTTGATTGACGGGGTAATCAGCTCCACGATGCGGATGATAATCTCTGGAGAGATATCAAAAGAAGATGGATGAGAGGTGGATGGATCAGCAGCAGAGATGGTAGGGATGCTGGGGTGAGAAATAATGGGGACAGGGGATCGAACTGGAGATACAGCAGGAGAGGGAGCAGGGGATGGGGAATGAACTGGGGAATTAACGGGAGATGCATGAGGAGTAAGAATTCTCTCTGAACCTAACAAATCGAAGCTAGGAGCAGATATCCTAGCCAGATATGCAGGTAGAGGAGAGGCTGGAGATGAAGAAGGAACAACCGTAGTTGTTTCAAGTGCAGCAGAAGAAGAGGGTCGTACCTCAGCAGAAGTTGATGGTACTTCAACTGAGGTAGACGGCAAAACAGAGGAGGAGGAAAGGAGAGCTGAGCCAGCTTCACTAGGTTGAGGAGCGACTGAAGCAGTCCTTGTGTCCTCAGATTGCGCTGGAGCAGATTTCACGAATGTCCTCTTCCACTTTGAGAACAGATGGGGATCCATCTTCTTGCTGGCATTGATGGTAGTTGCGGCAGAACTCAGCAGCTGGGGGAATTTCTCCTTAAGAAAAATTCCAATAACCCTTCCCAGGGTGACTTCCTTCTTTCCTGTCTTCTTCCTGATCAAATCAAACAGAACAGCAGCCCAATCGATCCTCTTTCGATTAACAATTGCACACATAAGTGCGAATTGCTGTCTTGTTATGTTATCATGGGCAGAGTGCTTCCCTAGGAGCACTTTTTCGACTACCTCAGCGAGGAACTTTATCTTGAAAGGGAAATTTACCTTGAGCAACTTGGAGGGAATGCCTTCAGCATGTCCCAGCTCGACGAGCATCCTTCCGAACTCCTGAGCGTCTTGCTCATAATCTTCATCACCAATAACTAAACCAAAAACATCAGAAAGAACGGCCGGAGTCAGGATAACTTCTACTCCGCCGTTGGTACCGATCATCGATTCGTCTGTGGAAGACGACGTGAAAGCCCATTCTTTTATTTCTGGAATGTTAATCTTGATCCTTTCAGACATCAGCTTCTCTAGCCCTTGATCCCTGCAGAGCTGGAGAACTTCCACTATTCCGGCATCGCAACTGCTGAAAGCTTCGAAATCTACACTGAATCCTGCATCGAACTTGACGACGGCTAGAACAGCTGGTGAAATCGCCATGGATTCGCCGGAGAAAACACGAGAAAGCTGGAGAGGGAACGAGAAAGACGAAGCGCCAGAAAATCGCAAGCGGGAAAGCAGAATGCGAAAGGGCACGCTCCGTCGACGATAAAGCACACGATCTTTTAACCTAGGTCGACTATCGGTTTTATATTGGACCGGAAATAGTCGATCTATTAAAAAGATCTTGAACCGATAGTCGAACGGCCGTTCGACGATCGGCTCAGAAGCAGAGTAGTCGGACAATCGTTCGACTATTTCTGGCTTCTCAAACAACAGGCTGTCGTCGTCCGGAGATCGACGATGAGCTCAGCCTGTACGACGATGGTCGAACGCCGATCGACGATCTTCAAACAGATAAGTTATCATTAACCAGAGGTCGACGATAGGCTCAATCCGTTCGACGATCTTCGATCATCGTTCGACGATCTTCAAGCAGACCTCAACATAGGCAGATATCGTCACACTTAGTCTCGTCCATTTATCATGCCTAGTTGGACTAAAAAGAACAGATGCTTCTGTTCATCTAAAGGCTTGGTGAATATATCACCTCTCTGAAACTCAGTGGATATGAACTCAAGACAGATCTTGTTCTTTTCCACACAATCTCTCAGGAAATGGTGCCTAATCTCAATGTGCTTCGTTCTAGAGTGGTGCACTGGATTTTGTGCAATAGAAATAGCACTGGTACTATTACACATGATCTTGGTGTTCTTGTGTGAGTAACCATAATCCACAAGCTGGTTTTGAATCCACAGGATCTGTGAACAACAACTAGCAGCAGCTATATATTCAGCCTCTGCAGTTGAAGTTGAGACAGAAGCCTGCTTCTTACAGAACCAAGAGACCAATCTCTCTCCCAGGAACTGACAAGTTCCTGAGGTGCTCTTCCTGTCAACTCTGCAACCAGCATAGTCAGAATCAGAATATCCAATTAATTCAAACTCTGACTCAGCTGGGTACCAAAGTCCTAGATTTGGACATCCTTTCAGGTATCTCAGGATTCTCTTTAGAAGAATCAGATGAGATTCCTTGGGGTTGACCTGGAATCTAGCACAAAGGCATGTAGCAAACATTATATCTGGCCTACTTGCAGTTAGATATAATAGGGAACCAACAATGGCCCTATAATTCTTTTGATCAACTGGCTTGCCGTGATCATCAGAATCAATAACTACATTAGTAGCCATGGGTGTAGGCATTGCTGAAGCATCAGCCATCCCAAATTTCTTTACCAATTCCTTGGCATATTTGGATTGGGAGATGAAGATACCATCAGCATCTTGCTTAACTTGGAGACCAAGAAAGTAAGACAGCACACCCATGCTACTCATCTCAAACTTAGAGTGCATCAAGTTGGAAAACTTTTTGCAAAGTTTGGGATCAGTGGAGCCAAAGATAATATCATCTACATACACCTGAACTAACAGGATTGTGTCCTTGTGATGCTTGACGAAAAGGGTTCTATCAACTACTCCCCTAGTGAAGTTGTGCTCTAACAGGAAACTAGCTAGAGTCTCATACCAGGCTCTAGGAGCTTGCTTTAGTCCATAAAGAGCTTTTTGCAACTTGAAAACATGAGAAGGCTGAGTTGAAGAAACAAACCCTGGTGGTTGTTCAACAAACACCTCTTCCTTAAGCTCACCATTTAGGAATGCACTTTTGACATCCATTTGGAACACCTTAAACTTCATGAAGGCTGCATAGGCCAAGAAGATCCTTATTGCTTCTAGCCTTGCAACAGGAGCAAAGGTTTGGTCATAGTCTATACCTTCCTCCTGTCTGTAGCCCTGAGATACAAGCCTAGCTTTATTCCTTACTATTATTCCATTTGCATCTAACTTGTTTCTATACACCCACTTGGTGCCTATGATCAGTTGGCCTTTAGGTCTTGGAACCAAAGTCCAAACTTTACATCTCTCAAACTGATTGAGTTCCTCTTGCATTGCAATGATCCAGTGGGGATCTAGCTCTGCATCTTTAAAGGTGAGGGGCTCAACCTGTGAGAGGAAACAAGCATGCATCACATCCTGTCTTAATTGATGTCTTGTTTGCACACCAGCTGATATGTCTCCAATCACTTGAGATGTGGGATGATCTCTAAGTGTGACAATATCAGCAGGTGGGATGTGATCTTCAGCAACAGTTGGGATTAATTCCTCAGGAGGAATTTGATCTACTGTTGGTGGAACAACAACAGCTTCAACAGCTTCAGCAATGTCTTCATCACTGTCTGATTCAGTGATCTGAAGAGTTGAAAGTTGAAGGATTTCTTGAGGGGCATCATGTACCTGCAAAGAACTGGAGGAAGGAGAATTTTCTTTCTCCTTGTAAAACATCTGAGACTCATCAAAAGTCACATGCACAGATTCCTCTATCTTACAGGTTGATTTGTTATAAACCCTATAAGCTTTGCTTACCTGGGAATATCCAAGCATGATTCCCATTGAAGCTTTTGCTTCAAATTTTCTAATATATTCTTTATTATTGTTATGAATATAAACAGTACAGCCAAAAATTCTAAAGTAATTAATTTTTGGTTTCTTTCCTTTAAGCAACTCATAAGGAGTTTTACACTTAAGTTTGTGTATCAAACTTCTATTCAAGACATAGTTAGCTGTACTAACAGCTTCTGCCCAATAGGATAGAGGCATGTTAGCATCTGCCAACAATGTACTGGCAGCTTCAATTAGTGTTCTATTCTTCCTTTCAACTACCCCATTTTGTTGGGGAGTTCTAGGAGCTGAGAAGCTATGTTTGATACCTTCTCTCTCACAGAATTCTTGCATGAGAAGAGAGTCAAACTCAGTACCATGATCACTTCTGATCAAGGCCACATGAGTAGAGTACTCAGTCTGCACACAAAGTAGAAAGTCTGTAAGGGCTTTGAAGTTATCAGACTTAGTTCTCAAAAAGAAAACCCAACTGAACCTAGAGAAGTCATTTACAATTACTAATGTGTAATACTTCCCTCCTAGACTCTGTACATTTATTGGGCCAAAAAGGTCCAAGTGTAATAAATACAGGATTCTAGGAGAATCACTTTTATTTACAGATTTAAATGAGTTCTTGGTTTGCTTGCCTAGCTGACAAGCCTTGCATAGGCTCTCCTTCTTGTAGGGGCAAGAAGGTAAACCTCTAACAAGGTTGTGCTTAGATAACCTAGATATATTTTTCAGGTTTACATGACTAAGCCTTTTATGCCATAAAGAATTATTACTAAGGGTTAATTCATTAAACAGGCAGATTTCAGAGTGAGATGAATTAAAATCTACTAAATATATATTGCCTATTCTATTACCTATCAAGACAACATTATTATTTAAAGTAATATTGCAAGAGGAGTTAGAAAAAGAAACTTGGTAGCCAGCATCACATAGATGGCTAACTGAAATCAGGTTGTGCTTCAGTCCATTGACATAAGCAACTCTCTTGAATGTAACAGCTCCAATTGTGATCTTGCCATATCCTTCTGTCTGACCACAGCTGGAGTCTCCAAAGATAACCTTTGGGCCGAGCTTTGCTTTGTACTTTGACAGAAGCTCTTTGTTTCCTGTCATATGCTTAGAGCATCCACTATCCAAATACCACTTATTTTGAGTGATTGGATAGGCCTTCAACTGCAAAACAACTATTTAGACAAAGTGGACCCAGGTAACCTTGGGTCCCTTGTTTTTCACATAAGAAAAACTGGAGATATAAGAAAATGCAGGCTGAGGGTGATAACCTAGTGGGTGAGATCTCCTAGGTGGGATTCTCCATGCAGATGATGGGTCAACAAACCTAGGGTTTCTATTTTCATTTAGGTTCCTATGGAATGGATTATGATTTTGAAAATCATGTTGAAATCGTCGATCGACGTTCGACGATGGGCGCTCAGATCGTCGAGCTTCGTTCGACCATGGAGCATCCGATCGTCGAGCGGCGTTCGACGCTCTTTGCATTTCTTTGAAAAACTTCTTTCTCTTTTCTCTCTTAGCCTTATTTAATGTTTTATTTACAAGGTTTACTTGCTCAGTGTTCTTCTTTCCACTAGCTGAAATGAAGTTCACTGGAGTTGAAAGATTATTTTTAAGAAAGACTGGGGGTTCACTGGGAGAAGCTCCTAAGCCTAATTTATCATTACCTGACCTAGTGTTAGTCATGCTGGTAATTTCTAACAGCTTAAGGCTTCTACCATTAAGTGACTCTTCTAGTCTCTTAGACTTAGCTAATTCCATTTTAAGAAATTTGATTTCTTCACTACAAGTAGTGAGTTCTTCCTTTAACCTAACATTTTCAGAGGCTATTGATTCAGAGTCAGCTAGCCTATTTCTAAGTTCTTTTATCTCTTTTTCTGAACTAATTAAATCTAAACATAGAGATTTAAAATCTAACTTAAACTCTTCTGAAGTAAAATCATAAGATGAAAGTACCTCATCTTCAGTAGGCATTTCTTCATCTGAGTCAGAACTCTCTGCAGCAGAGTGGTTGCTGCAGGCATCTATTGCCATGAGGCAAACTTCTTTTGCCTTCTTTTCTTCTTCATCCTCACTAGAGCTTGAGGATGAGGATTCTTCATCAGAATCACTCCAGGTTTCAGCAATGAAACCTCTCTCCTTCTTCTTGTTTTTGTAGGAGGATGGCTTGGAGTGCTTCCTGTGTTGTTCTTTATCTTTTCTCTTTTCCTTGTTCTTCTCCTCTGGACACTCTGGCAAAATGTGTCCAGGCTTCCTGCACCCATAACAAATAATTTCTTTAGTTGGAGTACGATCATACCTTGGCTTTTCTTCATACTTTGAAGATTTTCTTCTGAACTCTTTTCTCCCCATTTTGAGAAATCTCTTGGCAAACAATGCCATGAGCTCCTCATTTGATTGGCTGCCTTCTGAGGCTTCAGCAGCTTTAAGAGCTAGAGATTGCTCTTTTCTTGTTGGAGTGGGGGTCTTGGCTTCTGCTTCAGCTTCCCTTGTCTTCAGCACTTGCTCAAAAGATTTGAGCTTGCCGAGAAGGGCTTCAGTTGAGATCTCATTTGTACTTCTGGCTTCCTTGATTGGCCAGATCCTTAGATCCCATGTGCTAGGGAAGCACATAAGAATCTTATCATTGACCTCTGTCAATGATATGTCCTTGTCCAGGGTCCTCAGCTCATTGATGATTGAGCTGAGCCTGGTGTACATCGCTTCAACTGATTCAGCATCAGTCTTCTTGAAGTTCTCATACTGTGAGATAAGGTTGGACCTCCTGTCCTTCCTTTCATCAGCTGAACCAGCTACAATCTGGTTCAGTGTGTCCCACATGGCCTTAGCTGAGGAGCAGTCAGCCACCTTCTGGAACACCTCATCAGACATAGTCTGAGCCAGTATGTTCATTGCTTTGGCATCAGCAATTTTGGCCTTCTTGTACTCATCATTATAATCTGGAGGAGGCACTGCACTCATATCAGATGATGAGGCAGTGGCAGCAGCAGGTGCTCTTGGGGGACCTGACAAAATAGAAGCAAAATTACTCTCATCAATAGAGTTCATATAAAGTTTGATCCTTGCCTTCCAGATGCCAAACTTTGCTAAGTTGCATGCTGGAGGTCTGGTGCTAGAATAATCCTTAGACTGGGCCATGATAGTGAATATCTATAAGCTCTTGGTATCTATCAGGATCTTGTGACTTAGGTGTTAGCCTATACAGTCAGTCAACCTCCCTCTGATACCAATTGAAAGTGAAGGGATAGATACTACTCTAGAGGGGGGGTGAATAGAGTTATCAAATTTTGCACAATACAAAACTTAACTGTCTACCCAACTCCCTTAGAGTGAAGTGCGGAATGAAGAGATTATAAATATTGGTTTAACCTTAAAGCCTAACACAAGTGTTGTGTACAAACACAAGCTAACTGTAATTACAGTTAAGCTTGGAAAAACCTAAACAGCAACTAGCAACCTAGTTATATCTATTCACAGCCACAGTACAGGAATTAAACAGTTGAATCCAGACGACACAAGGAAATTTATAGTGGTTCCCCAAACAACTTGGGTACGTCCACTCTTCTACCCACACGGTAGGAATCCACTCAGGTTTTTGATCAGGTGCCCTGCCACCAACAGAATCTGATTCAGGTAGATTCAGAAACCCTTTAGACTTTTGATCAGGTGTCTAAAAACCAAGCACAGGTTTTTGATCAGGTGCCCTGCCACCAAGGGATACTTTTGAAGGGAGTAATAACCCTGTACAGGAGGGGGAAGAAGGTTAAGATGTCTTCTCTATTTTACAATAGATTAGAGAAGCACAAAAAGCTTGCACTGAGCTAGAATGCTCTAAAGAATCAAGGCTCCCCCTGGCTCAAAGATGTCCAGGTGAAGTCTTGCTTCAGTGCAGAAACTCTTCAGAAAATTCTGAAGGAAAAAGCTACAGGAGGAAAATAAATAACAAAAAGAAATCTCTTCAAGCAGCTATTCTTCTTCTTCTTCTTCTTCAAGGAAACTCTGAGTTTGAACTTCCTGAAAGCAGGAGAACTCAGGTGAAGAAGAGATGAAGATCTTAACACTTCTCAGTTAGATGGAGTTTGCTGAGAGCAGGAAGCTTGAGCTTGATGAAGGCTTGAGTGCTTTTGAATATGTGTGTAACACTCGCTTCTATTCACTTCTGTTAACTAGCTTGAATCCTTCTGCAAATGGTTCTTTATATAATCATCAGCAAGCAACGGCTCTCTTCCATTTGAATTAATTTGTCTTCTTCTGAGCCTTGTGACCTGGGCTGTAAATATCAAGAAGACAGAAATATCTCTGCAGCAAAACATTCTATAAAAAGGAATAAACCTCTTTCTAAGAAGCTGCAGGCTTAAATCAAATAAACAGATAGACTAAATAAAGTCACATCAGAAAACAATCTCTTTATAGCAAAAGAAGACTTTTCAGTCTAACGGCTATAAAGGGCTGTCAGCAGATAAAGTAAATTAAAATGACAGCTAATAAGACAAACAACTTTATCTTAAAAGATTTGAACTCAGGCAGAAAGAATGGAGTAAATAATGCCTGGAAATATTATCATACAGCTTAAAATACTGTGCCAGAAAATGTATTAAATAATTAAATATAATAAATAAATACAAAATATAAAGGCAGACAGAAAACGTCGAACGACCTTCGAAGATCGTCGAACGACGCCAGGAGATCGTCGAACTATCGGGCAGATAGTCGAACGATCCAGATAGTCGAGCTATCAAACAGATAGTCGAGCTACCGCAGCAGATAGTCGAACTATCAGGACAGATAGTCGAACTATCAGATAGTCGATCTATCTAGGACAGATAGTCGAGCTATCAAGCGCACAGAGATAGTCGAACTATCAAGCAGATAGTCGACCTTCCTCAGAACACAGATAGTCGATCTATCAAAAGATAGTCGAACTATCAAAACAAACTAGATAGTCGAACTATCAACAGATAGTCGAACTACCAGCGCAGAACAGATAGTCGACCTATCAACCGATAGTCGAACTATCAGCGCAGAACAGATAGTCGAACTATCAACAGATAGTCGAACTATCAGCGCAGAACAGATAGTCGAACTATCAACAGATAGTCGAACTATCAGCGCAGACAAAGCGTCGACCAACTGATAGACGATCGTCGATCAGCCGATAGACGATAGTCGAACGGCGTTCGACTATAGTCGAACGAAAACACTACTTAACCAAATTCTCAATTTGGAAAAGCGAGGACTCTACAGCTAGACTCCTAACCATTGACCATAGATATTTCTTGGGTCAAGGAGCACAAAGGAGAGGACTAAACTCAAATCAAACTAGGGTACCAACACAACAGCTAGACCCAACTACTAGTACAGATAATTCATATATAGATATGAACTTAAAGCTGCTAAACTTGCTCTGGGAGTTTATCATTTTACAAAAATTGATGTTATGCCCTAACCTAGGATTGTTAACCACCACCATACTAATTCTTGTGCCTAGATCTGGAATACATGATTTTATATTATTTTTGACTCGAAAACTTATGTGTGTACATATGTCATCCTGTCAGTCTTTAGCTTGGCACGTTGTGCTTATGCAATGTTATTATATGCATGTTTGTGCTATGCATTCTAAAAAGGCCCTAATGCAAGTTATGAGCGGCGTACGCATGAAAATGTTATGCATCCCATACTACATAACTTTCGCATGCAACGAAGAAAAGAAAACGTGCTAGTCGCAGCCATGTGGTGAGGTTATGCATCCCATACTACATAACCCTCACATGTTGCCCCTATGGTGGATCCATATACGAACACATATTATGCATCCCATACTACATAATATGCCCTGTATACTTTATGTTATGCTATGAGTGTAGTTTTCGTGCTTTTGCCAAGACGTGCTGATGACATATTGGTGTGTGAATGACATGATGCTGAACTACTAAAGCAATCAAAGGAAGGTTGTCGGACTAACTTGTCAAGCAACCTCCCTCTGATACCAACTGTCACAACCCGCATTTTCTCTGAATTAAAGAATTATCAGAGTATGAGAAAACGCGCGTCATGATGCCACGTTAAGCAGGGGATAACTGCTGACGCTCAGGCAAAACCAACTGCTACTCTTTATGAAAGAAATTTATGAGTTTAATAATTAGAAATTCAGTTATATAAAAGAGGCCGTATCCCTCGGCTCAGTGGATCACCTAGTCCACAGTTAAAAAAAATTATACTTAAGCGCTGCGGAAAAATACTTTATTCAGGTTTGCCATCCTAAGAAGTGCATAAGAGCCCTAAGAGGACCACTTATGCCATGCAAGACTCTACATTTAATTTATATTATATATAAGAAAACAATCTTTATACGTTGTTTGAAAAATAGTGATTTACCTTTATAAAACATGATGATCATGTAATAATCTTATAATAATAATAGTTATAGTTTTAAAATAACTAGCAACCTAGCATAAATCCTCCTCAGAGCAAGTAGACTATCTCCAGAAAATGGTAGCAGCAAAAGTAATATATTTAGTACAAAGGTAAAAACTACCAGTGGGCGCCAACAACCTGACACGAACCCACGGGCAAATATGTTTGTCTGTAAGAAAAGTACTGAAAAACTACCTCACTAACAAAGCAACAAGATCTCCAAAGTCCAAGAGACCACCACCAACACCACCGCAACCTAGCCACCAAACTGGCTACTGCTCGGAACCTGAGGCATTCAAAAGAAGAAAGAATACCTCAGCAAGCAAAACAAGGAAAAACTGCATGGAAGTGTCAACCAGGGAATAAATAAAAGAGGAAAACACACAGCAGTAAAAGTCACAACTGCCCAGGCAAGACAATAAGAAATACACTACGTGCAAGGAAACAGCACCAACCCTGCCCAGAAACTACATCCTGCAGGGTCTACTAGGCTACCCAGAGCCCAAAGTGCTGCAATCTACCAAGGAAGAAACTTCTAACACCTTAAGCTATGGGAGATGGTAGTAGCTAAGACAAACAGTGTGGATCCGGGTTGGAGGCAAACTCAGACCCCCAACCACCATTTCCAAGCCAACAAGTTCAAGGGTCTATATGTGGAAGCACAAGGGACCTTCCACCCCCTTGCCCAGCCCGTACCTGGAGCAAGATAGAAGAATAAGGGTGGCCTTGGCTAAATTACACAACACCTCCCCCATGAAGAGCTTCAAACCACCACTACTAACCACGACCCACGATTCAGCCATTAGGAAAGAAAAGCATGGACGACAAGAAAACTACAAATATAAATAAGGAATTCACTTGGGAACGTAAATCGAGGAAAGAGAAACAGTGTTGAAGTTACTCAACATGGCTCGGCGTTGAGTGGAATCCACTCAGTGCCTAACCAGACCTTGGCGTTGAGTGAGTTAGCCTCACTCAGCGCCAGAACAGCCATGGCGTTGAGTGAGAGTCACTCACTCAACGCCCTCCGCAAGAACAGCTCTGGCATTGAGTGAGCTAACCTCACTCAATGCCAAAACAGCTATGGCGTTGAGTGAGGTCCACTCCCTCAATGCCTTCAGCAAAAGAGGCAGCGGCGTTGAGTGAGCTAACCTCACTCAACGCCAAAACAACAATGGCGTTGAGTGAGGTCCACTCCCTCAACGCCTTCAGCAAAACCACAAAACCTAACAGTGGAGTTGAGTGAGTCTACCTCCCTCAACGCCAAAGCAGCTTTGGCGTTGAGTGAGGTCAACTCACTCTACGCCAAAGTTCATTCCCGCAGGAAAACCCTAAGCCAACGCCAACAAGAGGAGGTCAGCGGGAATGCTGACTAATTCTCGCCGAATCAGCGGGAATGCAGGATGATTCTCGCCGAATCGGCAGGAATGCAGGATGATTCTCGCCGAATCGGCGAGAATCCAGAAGGATTCTCGACGATCGGCGGGAATCAAGGATGATTCTCGCCGATCGGTGGGAATCACGTCAAAATCGGCGGGAATCAAGGATGATTCTCGTCGATTTTGACTTAGACGAAAATTTTCACTCAATCACCCCACCACTCAGCCGCAAAGAACAAACCGAACTATGGCTTTGAGTGTGTCCACCACACTCAACGCCAAGTCCGGGCGGCTTTTGGCTTTGAGTGTGCGCACCACACTCGACACCAAAACCCGAGAGTCTACCAAGACTGGTTCTAACCAGAGCCCTACCACAACAACCTCCCTCACTCTCTCTCTCGGCTCCACCCGTAAAAGCACCCAACTAGAACTACAAATTTGAGTCTAAATGGTTAAAATAACCATCGGGTTGAGCAAAACAACACAAGGAGGGGGGTGCATAGGCGAATCTAAGCCCTAAATTCAGCAAGGTAAAAGAGAATATGCTTGGTTTCTACCCTAGGGCTAACCGGGAAACATTCTAGAATATCAAAAGAAAAACAATGGCAAGGGCAAGAATACCACTTGCCTCGATTTCCGGCGAAGCTTGGTCGGCTTTCCCTCCTCTTCGTACTGCACTAGAAGGAGCAGCACCTAACAAGCATAACTGCACTTAAATGGCGGAAAGCACAAGAAACCGAAAATCCTAGCCTCCTAATACTCCACGAAAAATCAAATCCCTTACCGTCGAAACGTAGATCTGAGCGAGAGCAAGACAACTCCACTTTCGGAATCGAAATCCGTCCACGAACACTCCCGGAATCGCCGTCCGAAGGAGAAGCAGGTCCGGTGGTTTCCTCTATTTTCCGCGAACAGTAGCAGGCGACGGTTTCGGTCTTGGGAAGAAAGAAGAGAGTGGCCCGCCACTTCTTAATAAAGCCTTTTTATAAGCTTTAAACGCATCGGTTCAGCAAAACCGAATCCTAACCGCCGGCTCCCTTATTAAATTAAGAGAATTCTCTAATAGGCTTTACTAATGGCATACCAAAAACGACGCAAAAACCAAACTATCTCGGAATTCGACGAAATTCGCACCGTAGCTAAATATCCATGCTACGAACACAACGGCAAAGTCGAAACAAACTTTTGACGAACAGAACTCGAGTTATACCCTCCCGAAGCCAAAACACAAGCATCCCCTGAGAGACCACACCGAGTCACCCAAAACGACTCGGCTTGCTAGGGAGATCTTGCCAACAGGCTACAAAATAGGGCACCCAGTTCTAAAGAGTTAAGACCACACTCCACAGATGGCACAAGCCAAGAAAATGCGTCGACGTAACGCCAAACGAGGAATAAAATAATCGCAGAAAAAAAATCGGGGGCGTTACAACTGTCCTCACTCAATGCTTCTAGACTTAGATAGATTTTTCTATCTATCTCTTCTTGAGCTTTAACATCACATGACGCTTTCTTCTCTGGTGTTGAGTGAGCTAACCTCACTCAACGCTTCTAGACTTTCTTAATTTTTTTGTCTTCGTCTTCTTTGGCTTTGAAAGAATTAGCATGTTGTTGAGTGAATTGGATTCACTCAATGCTTCTGGACTTAGCCATATTTCTTTGACAGATTCTCTGTGACTTTGATTGGAGTAGCTTGATTCAATGCTTGCTTCTTCAGGCATCTGAGCTGTGTTCACTCTACGCTTCTGGACTTAGTGATTTTCTGCTAGCCACTACTGAAGCTTTGACAGACTCAACTATACAGACAAATCTTGTTATATGGCGTTGATTGAACTGCCTTTACTCAATGCCTGTGGACTTAGTCACATTTCTTGTAACACCCCAATCCGTCACATAGAATATAGCAGTAGGTCCGGCCGGAGCCCGACGCCATATACCACAGGCAGACCGGCGAGTTACTCAATGAAACCATTCTTCCCATCGTAACGTCCTACAAAGAGCATCTAACGGAAGCAATTTATTAAGTTGCAAGAAATAAGAACCCAGCCACAAGCATGAATGTCCACTAGAAAACCCCAACAGGAATGAAATTACAAAGTACACAAAGTACCGGCCTTATGGCCTTACAAGAGTTCACTAAATTTCGGCGCGCAGGCCGGACACACATGAATTAAACAAGTAAACATAACAATGCCATCAAGGGCTGGCTCAGCAACAAGGGCTTTGGCCCGCTATTTGCCGCTCGGATCCGCAGCACCTGCAAGCACAATTCACTGCAACGGTGGCAAACAAAAGTAACGGTCAGCTAAAGCTGACCAAATTATAACGATCTCGCCCCCAAACTCAGGGCGGCGATGCTCCTTCCCTGCACTTATTAGCATATTAAGCATTAAAGTGAATAAACATAACACCACAGGTGCAGGCACACACAGCCGCACACCCCGTGCTCTCAGGGCACTTACACGGTGAACCCGGTCAAAACCGCGGTCTCACCACCGCCCCTTGTACGGCAATACTCGTGAACATTTTAGTCTTTCCGGCCTAAGCCTAAGACCCTCCATCTATGCCAACGGTAAGTGCCATGTAATTTAGGTCTCTTTAACCGAACGATATAGAGCGGGTACGGTTCTGCCTAACCCGTTTCTCATACCGCAACATCAATTTAAGCCATATGCGCGGGTCAAGCTTCCCCGAGTCCCATAACGATCAAACATGCACATAACCCAGTTATGTTCACGGCTAGCTCCCAGGCCACCAAGTTGGCAGAAATGCGTTTCCGCCCAGTTTTTCGGGTGCACCTTGGAGTTAATCCCCAAGACTCCCTATTGCATTCTACCGCGTAGAAAACCCGAAAACAACAAAAGGCACGGAGTCTTCTCCGGCTAATCATGCACAATGAAACATCACCGATCCAGACCAACTTGTCCGGGTAGACTTCACACACCATGCCTATGTCTGTATCTCGATTTCGGACTCTACATGCAAACATGGGGGACTATTCACATCTACCCCAAGGAACGCCGCACACTCATCGCACACTCGCGGGAGCGGGTTTACTTATGCAAAATAAGGAGAGCTTCACATGCTCAAGAAGAGAATCGTTACCATTGGGTTTCTCTTTGGCGCCATGAAAATCTATACAGATGAAAAGCACCGCGATGACCTCGCCTCCGTAGATCTGGACTCGGCTTGCGATTTGTCTCTCTGAATCTCCTCCGGCAACCAGATCTCTCTTGCTTCTTCCTCCTTGCTCTCCCTTCTCTCTAGAACTTAGAAAGAGATTGAATCAAAAGAAATGAGGTTTTTCAACCCTATTACCGGCCTTAACCTAGGATGAATAAGCCTGGGCCCTTTGATCCTAAAATAAGGAAACGAACGACCATGATTCGCCCTGAAAATAACATTTCTGGGCCGAACATGGTTTGCGACACGCCCGTGTCCAAGGCCGTGTTCCACACTCACCGTAAATCAGGAAAACCCAGAAAAGGACACGGCCTGTAACACGGCTTGTGACACGCCTATGTCACCCATGGACACGCCCGTGTCATGGGCCTTGTACCCTAATCGATGCTAGAACCGTCACGTCCCGAACGTGACACGGGCTTAGACACGCCCGTGTCAACTTTGACACACCCGTATCAACCAGAACATGCTCGTGTTCTGGGTTGTGTCTCTCAGTCGACACAGGACAAGAAACGTCCCGAGCACGACACGGCCATATGACACGCCCGTGTCATATGTCGTGTGCTAGACACGCCCTGGGACACGCCCGTATCCCAGGCCGTGTAACCTCCACAGCACAATCCAGCAAACTTCCCGAGCAGGACATGGCCTATGGCACGCCCGTGTCTCAGGCCATGTTCCCTGTCTCGATGCTCGTCGACTGTATTTTCGTCAACCACTCGGTGAGACGTCAAACACGCGCACGACACAGCCCTGGGACACGCTCGTGTTCCAGGCCGTGTGACCCTTACCAAGGCCCAAACTCGCCTCAAAATGTTGATCGTTGCTCTTTTGAGTTTCGGGGCGTTACAACTCTCCCCCTCTTAAAAGAATTTCGTCCACGAAATTACCGAAAGGAAAAGATACACAAAACCAAAAGCGGTACCTTAGTGGAATAACTCTGGGTACTCCTCAAGCATGGTCTACCTCCGCTCCCATGAGATCTGCTCTAGATCGCAATTGTCCCAACGGACCTTGACCATCCTGATCTCCTTGTTATGAAGTCGCTTGACTTTAGATTCCTCAATACGAACAGGCTTTACCCATGTCTCCAACCCTTCATCCACCGGTACTTGATCAACCGCGATCACCTACGAAGGCTCTTGCACTGCCTTCCGCAATGCTGAAATGTGGAATACGTCGTGTAGACCACCCAACTCCACTGATAGCTCTAGACGATAAGCCGATTCACCAATCCGCTCAAGGATCTCAAATGGTCCAAGGTACCTCGGGCTCAGCTTCTTCAAGCGTCGTACCCGTGAAACACCCTTTAACGGCTTTATCTTCAAATACACCCAATCGCCAATAGCGAACTCCACATTCTGATGCTTGGCATTATAGTATTTTGTCTGTCTATCCTGAGCGATCGCAAATGCTCTCGAATGGTTCGTACCAATGAAGTGGCGCTTTCCACCTCTTGCTTTTTGTACAACCTCGCCTCACCTGTTTCCAACCACGACAATAGAGTGCGACATATTCTACCATATAGGGCTTCGAAGGGCTCCATTTGTATGCTTGCTTGGTAGCTATTGTTGTTCGCAAACTCCACCAAATACAGATGATCTTCCCACTGCTTCCTGAAATCCAGGACGCACATGCGAAGCGTGTCTTCCATCGTCCTGTTGACCCTCTCGGTCTGACCATCCGTCTGCGGATGAAAGGTTGTGCTGAACCTCAACTTAGTTCCCAGCATTTGCTGCACTAACCTCCAGTCATTGGACGTAAATCGCCCATCTCTATCACTCACGATGCTGCGAGGCACACCGTGCAGTCTAACAATGTTATCCACATAAAGCTTTTCCAGTTTCTCCACTAAATCATCCTTCCAATTCAGAATGAAATGCGACACCTTTGTCAACCGATCTATGATCACCCAGATGGCGTCGTTTCCCTTCTGCGACCTTGGCAATCCATGCACAAAGTCCATTGAGATATCGTCGAACTTCCACTCTGAAATAGGCAAAGACTTCAAGAAACCCCCTGGCTTCTAGCACACGGCCTTCACTAAGGCACAAGTCTGACACTTTGCTACATATAGTGCCACATCCTTCTTGAGTTCTGGCCACCAGAACAATTTCTTTAGATCTCGGTACATCTTCGTGCTCCCTGGGTGAATCGAGTACTTGGTATGATAAGCCTCGTACATCAACTCTACCCGTAAATTGCCCATGTTTGGAACGCACAAACGACTGTCCTTCCTTAACAGTCCATCTATAACCGTAAATTGGGAATTTGACCCATCTGAAGCAGCATCCATGATTTGCTTCATGCTGTTATCCAAGTCCATAGCCTGCTGAATCCGATCAGCTAGGTCATACTGAACTTCCGTCCAATTCAATAGCGCTTCAGCGCTAGTCTGCTTATCAACACAAGAGATATCTAACGACTCTAACTCCCAAATTAACCATTCGTCATGAACCGACAACCAGTTGGCTTGCGCGGGTGTAAGACCCCAATTTTTTTCCTTTTCTAAACATCGGGGTCTTAGGCCCAGAACCGCCGCTTTGCGGTGACACCATCACGCCCGGGAAGGTCGTCACTACAAAACGCTGATCCTGCCGGCCAAATCGATCGCAGAACAGTAGTATAAGTAAATATAAATCTAGTCCACTATAACCACATGTATATAAATAAATCTCTATGAAGGGAGAGTCCACAATAATAATAATAATCAGAGTACAAAAGGAGGGCTTGTGCCCAGTACATGTAATCCTCACTACAAGTCACTCGCGGAAGCAAAACAAAAACTAAGCATCACCGTAACTGTCACTGAACCGAGAGCACCCAATCTAGACTGGCCCATCTCCACCGTCTCCGTACTCTGCTGGTGCTGCATCTCTGGGTGCTTCTTCCTTTTCGGCCTGCAGTCACCGCCTCGCAATCCACGTCTGCGTCTACGTTTTCGGACTCCTGGCCGCTGAGCTGGTGAGATCCCACCCATCAAGGGGCATTTGACCTGTGTATGTGCCGGCTGGTGACAATGGTAACACGGTCGGGGGGTCAACTCTGTCAGAAACTGCAAAACCCGTGCCCCTTCCATATGGTACGCCTAAAATGTTGTGGTTCGAAAACCGTTAGTCTAAAAGACTAAGCCCTATCATCCCCTACCCCTTCCCCCATGGCTCCTAGGTACCGAGCGGAGAGGAAGAAAGGGAAGGATAAGAAGGTAGAGAATAGGTCAAAAGCAGGTGACAGTGGACCTATGCTAGCAAGTCCATAGTAAATACGACAGAAGCAGAAAGTAGGAAATATAACCTTAACTTACGCGGAAGCACATAAGCCAAGGGATCTTTTGCAGGGCTCCCATCGTATAAAGTGTCCCATACCACTTATACGTTGGGGTGTCGGTTGTCAAACAACAAGGAGTAGCAAGTAAGTATAAGCACAAGAAATAACATATATAACCATTGATTTATAGGGATTACCCCTATAGACCAAGGGGTCGTTTTGCAGGGCCTATCGTATAAAACGTCCCATACCATCTTATACGATAGGTGGCAATGTTTATGATATGACACACAAATATGTTATGGAATTCACAAGCAAGTGCAACACACCCACCGACTCTATGCGCACAGACCTTTAGTTCCCCCTGTTCGGGCAGCTAGCTTCACTACCAGGAACCTCCGTTGTGGCAAACAGAGACAGTGGGTCGGGCCCCCCACTCCTAGGCGGGTAACCACACTACCAGGCCTAGCCCTTCCATACGCCCCTAGAAGAACACAACCTAGAGTATCCGTGTATTAGTGCTGGCTATATCCACCAGGCTTTCTTTGGCTAAGTGTCCCACACCGCTGCGTCAACGTACCGACGTCGGTGTGATCGATCGTCCAGTACCGATGACCCACCACTTTTATGCACATGCAATCATGACAGTTATATTTGTACAAGTTCTCATGTTACCGAGCATCCAGCTCTCTAGGCTACCAAGCATATACCAAGTCCCCGAGCATCCCGCTCCCTGGACTTCCAAATTACAAACCAAACCATTGATATTACTAGTAGGCCCTTAGACCACGGACCCACTCTACCCATTCCATGCCAATTCGTCTTCCTAAGTGTACAAGTGTAGGTGTGAGGTACAACTATTATTAGGGTTACTCTTGATCATTTTATTCCTAAGATGTAAGGTTAACCTTGGACTTCCCGAGGGTTACCCGGTGAAGAGCTCGCAGCGGTACTAGGAGCTATGATGGAGTGAATCCCAAAGCTCCCTTTCCAAGGCACTTATTATAATTGATTGCTTCCCTTAAACCATTCCCTTCTCATATTATAGTGGGATAATCCTAGAATGACTTGACTCTACCTCTTCTCGGGGAGGACGATCTTCCGTCAAACCCGAACACTACTTATCACTAGTCAGTCTCACACCCTACCCATCCTGACTTCCAATAATGAACTTGATTTAACTCACCCTATCCAAACCAGCAATCTACCAAAATTCCATCTCCCCAAGCTCATTACCCACTCTAGTTCAGCTTCTGTAGTTTTTACTAAACGTAGGCCATCCTAAGCTTATGGCGTATGCAAGGGGTGGTACTCCATATTGTCTCCGAATCTTCTATAATATTTACTGGAGGTGTACCATGACATAATTAGTCTAAATCCAGAAAATAATAATTTTCCTATTTCATTTGGCATTTAATTTATTTATTCTCAGCCTCCAATGCCCTAGTATGAACATGAAGTGCACTAATGAGCCAACAATAAATCACCATAAAATCAGTAAAAATCCTATGCGGCATATAAGAAGTAATTCCAAATTTTGAGAAATTTCAGAGGTGTTTAGGCCTATATTTCCTAATTTACCATTTTAGGCCACTTTTACTATATTATGAAGCAAGTACTGTAAATATATATCCAAAAATCACATAAAAATTATAGAAGCTTTATAATGACCTAAAACCATCATAAAACAAGTCTCATAATTTTTATCCAATATTTGGGCTCTGAATTTATTTTAATGTAAAACACTAATTTTCCTATCTTAAAGAATGAGGTACTATTTGTAATCATCTAAAATTCCAAATAAATTTACAGGATGACTATCATGGTCTAAAACACCCACTGACCAAATTTAGTAATTTTTCAAATAATAAATGGGCATTATTTGTATTTTTGAATATATATCACAGTTGGTACATTAAAGAAGCAAGTACCCGAAATAATTAGATAAAACTTCCAAGAAAGATACAGAAGGTATAACATGTTATAAGATGCACTAATCCAAGATTTCATAACATTCCAGTGAACAAAAATTCCATAGTCATCAAAATAATTATATAGGGCAAACCTAGGATTGTGAATGAAGTACTGTATAAATTGGCCCAAAAATCTCAAAAAAAATATAACATGGCCATTTAGATCATAAAATTACCCTGCCCAAATTTTACTTGATTTGAAGTTCAGTTGATAGCTTAATAATTCAAATTAAAGTTGGTGACCTAAACCAGGGTTAGAGTTTTAGGTGGCCTAACTGTCTCCAAAGCCACTAAGATTTTTACTAGAGGACTTTAGTACCCTTATGATCCTCTTCACCAAATTTCAAGTCAATCCAAGGTCATTTGACCCTATGATCTTCACAACCCTAAAAAAATCCCCATTAAGGGACCTACCCTAGGGTTCTAGGGCTACCCTACACCAAACCACTCCAAACTCCCTTGGAGGGTGTGTCATGCCCTAAAAAGTCAGTGACCAAAATATTAGCCTCTGTTGAGGTGATATGGCCACTCAAATACCAAGGGGGTGTTTGATCCTAAATTATCCTATAAGGATCAACCTAGGGTGGGATAAAACCTATACAAAACATCTCCCAATGAGATGAAATTTTTACCAGAACCTTATGATACACCCAGGGACCACTCACCAAAATTTAGGAGGGTTTGGAAGTCATTTAGCCATCTAATTAAATTATGCTAGGATTATTAAATTTTTCTAAAAACTATAGAAAAACATTTTTCCAAAAATCCTAATTTTTGGATAGCACCTAGATATAGTTAAGATTAGGCCACACCCCAAATTTCAATTCATTTTGATGACTGGATTGGAGTGGGGAATTTTTCTAAGGTCAAGACAGCCCTATGGATAGACCTCACCAAAAAGTGTGTTGTGGTCTAACCAGGACTCCAAATCGAGTGAAATCAATTTTAAATTAAACTAAACTTCAAGGGTTACATTTTCTATGTTTACCACTTTTTATGTTTCAGCCCCTACGGGCTATAATTTTCAGTTTTAACCTAGTGTGCAGTAAAGGGAATTAATTCCTAACTATACATTATATAATATAATTAAATGCTACTGTTCACCATCTTCTTCACCCGAACCCAAACAGCATCAGAAAAACAAACACTTCTTGTAGCTTTTCTAAAGCTATTTCCCGGCCACCCAGCCATCTCCCTGGCTGGCCACCACCACCACCTCTATTGAGGTGAGGGCTGCCGTCGGGCGGCGGCACGGCCGCTGGAGAGGCGGTTTCCGGCGAACCCGACCACCATTTATTTTTGAAAAACCATGGAAAAGCTCGCTCAATCTTGCTCCTTTGAGCTCGACATCTCTCCAAAGTAATTTCTAAGATCTATCCATAGAAGAAAGAGTAGAGGAGGACCTTGTTCGCGGTTTGAAGGCGAGATGGATGTCGGATTGTCATGGAGCGGTGGTGGCGTTCCCGAACTTCTTCAACAGCAAGAGCAACCCGTTTGATCGACCGTGTAACCTTCTCCTCTTGCTCTGAGGAGGCTGTTATAGATCTCCAAGTGGGGAGGGGAAAGGATGAAACATTCATGGCCATGAATGTTTCTCTTAATAACGTTTCGGTTATGATGCAGGGAAGAGGAAAAGGTGGAAGATGAAATGGCTGATCCAGGTGGCGATTTTCTATTGGACCTCACACTCTCTTTCTATTAAATAATTAGAGATGGAAACGGCCCATAAATATTCCTGCTGTACATTCCCATAATCAGAATTAATTATGACGTCGGTTACCGAAATTTCCAGTCTGGCTGACATTTCAGCCTTAGTCACGGGCGTGACACATAGGTCACGGGCGTGACAGGCCCGGGTGGCCAATTCTGAGTTCGACGATCGTCAAACTGAGATCGACGATCGTCGAAGGGTGGTCACGTCCTAGGTCACGGGCATGACACATGGGTCACGGGCGTGACAGGGTCATGAGGCAAATTCCGCGCTCGGCGATCGTCTCGCTGAGATCGACGATCGCCGAAGGGGGTCATGCCCTTGGCCACGGGCGTGACACCTGGGTCACGGGCATGACAGGGCCATGACATAATGTCTGCGCTTCGACAATCGTCCCGCTGAGATCGACGATCGTCGAAGGGGTCACGCCCTAGGTCACGGGCGTGCCACATAGGTCACGGGCGTGACAGGCCCGGGTTGAAAATTCTGCGCTCGACGATCATCGCGCTGAGATCAACGATCGTCAAAGGAGTCACGCCCTAGGTCACGGGCGTGACGGGTCGGTCACAGGCGTGACCAACCCATGACCCGAAATCTCGGTCGATGTATTTCAATTTTTGGGCTTCCTAGGGTTCTGTCACGACCAACTGACTCCTAGGGGTCTAGCCGGAAATGGGATGTTACAAATCCCAATAAACAAAACAAAAAATTCGTCCCCAAAATTGAGGTTGAGCCTACGGGGATTTCTACCGAAATAAATTAAACTTGTAACATCCCATACGGTTTTTCTATTGAGTCTAAGCGAGACTACTTGTTTTATAAACGAAGGCAATCTCCCTAATAAACAAAAGATTAGCCCCTACTTTTCTGCGCATGCTTAGGTTCTCCATTTCCCTTACCTAGTCTTACCGGTTCAATGCAAGGAGGTAATTTATTGTATACTGAGAGGTGGTGAGGTATACCTGACTGAACAACTCCGGGTATTTTTGCCTCATCAGGTCCTGCGGTTCCCAGGTGTGCTCCTCCTGACCGTGGTTTCTCCACAGAACCTTTATTAAGGGGATCTTCTTATGGCGCAAGATCCGTACTCCTTTGTCATCGATCCGAACCAGCTCAAAGTGAACAAATCGGTCTGAGGCTACCGGTCCATCTGTGGTCAAAATCTGCTGCTCCGGGCGCTGTAGAGCCCTCCTAAGTGAAGAAACGTGGAATTCTCACCACTAAACTACAGCCACCTTCCCTAAACTAGGTCCAAGGGAACCCAAGCCTATACTAATTTGCCCAATAAACAAAAGTTTAGCCCCCAATAAACAAAATATAAGCCCCTACCTATCTTTGGCTAAGTATCTTTGATATTACCCTGTTACATCTGTCCTAGCTGGGTGCACAATCCCTAGGGCATCAATCTTCGACTTGGGGTTCCACCCTGAAACTCGTTAATATACTCCATACTTAAACTCTCTGAGTCACATTTACGACAACCTTATCCGGGTCAAAATGTTCCCAACCCCAAATGGGTATCTTCCGAACTTGAATTCCTATCCGACCCTCAGTGTTTGTCTCGATGGTTGCCTCCAGGTAATTTTATTACCGGTATTGAGGGTTAAGACTACTTGTCTTTTACCATTCTGCTAATGTATTATTGGTCTCAATTCCCTTAAAGTAGTCTACCACTTGAATAATCCTTGATTGGGAAAGTATGGACACCTGAGTTTATGTCTTAGGTAGTCATTCTCGTGCTAAACTCCTCTTTTATTCTCTTTGGGTATCTCCTTACCTTAACCAAATTCATACCCAAGGTCTATTTTGAACTAGGGCATATTATAAATTGTCATGGTTAGTCACGAGTCCTATTTGGTTGAGTCTAACTCGTTGGTTAGAGGATTATAAGATGAGATCTTTGCAGCCGGAGGTGTTCCCTGCTGGGGGCAGGGTTTGCCGCAGGCTAAGAAGAGGAATTCCAATTAATGATGAAGTGGACTTTCACATGTGATTTCCCTTATGGGCACACCACTGCTTCCGCTGCTTAGTTTGTCCCCAAACTAAACTCGAGCGGGGGTGACCCAGGGTTAGTGGACTGTGATAATACGTTTTGTAGCCTAAACTATTATCGTATTTTATATTTTATATTGTACAAATTATGTCTATTATTAGTTTATTTTTATCCTTTTTATGTAAATTTTATTGCCACTAACTTTTTCCTGTCTTTTTGCAGGTTTTCAGAAAAATTGCCAAAATGGCCTGTCACGCCCCCCTGTCACGCCCTCCCTGGGCGTGACCTAGGGCGTGTCACCCGATCCCGAGGACACCTGACGGAAGGGACAGAAAACGGTCAAAACCGCTGTCACGCCCCCCTGTCACGCCCTCCATGGGCGTGTCACCGGGCGTGACATGGGCGTGTCGCCCTCTGCCGCAAAAGCTGCCGCCGCATTAAATGCCCTTCCGCCTCAGCACGTAAATAGTACTGTCACGCCCCATGTCACGCCCGTGACATGGGCGTGACACCCTCCTTTTTCGGCGACTGACGGATTTCCGACCAATGATTTGGACATGACATGCCTGTCACGCCCCCCTGTCACGGGCGTGACATAGGGCGTGACCACCGACGTACCGAAGCAATCATCCCTCCCGCCAGAATCCAGAGCCCGAGGTCAACATAGTACTGTCACGCCCCCCTGACACGCCCCCCCTAGGGCGTGTCGGAGGGCGTGACCGTCCCGAGAAAAAATCTATAAATTGAGCCCCCCTCCTCCCCATTTCAGCAAGCTTTGGTTGAGTGGGGGAGGTGCTGCCCCTTTGTTTCTTGATCCTTTTTCATGCTTTTTCTCTCTCTCTCTCCCCCTCTCTTTGTACTTTTTGGTTAACCCTAGTTTAATCATAGTTTGTGCTAGCTTTTAATGTAATTTTCTTCTTGCTTAAGTGCTTAATGTAGGGCTAGAATAGGGTTTAATTTTCATGCACTTGTAATTTTATTTTCATTAGTGTAACTTGCCCTTTTTCATTAATAAAAGTGTTCTTGTTTAGCTTGTGTTCTTCTTATGCTTTTCTACTCATCTTCCCCCCTCCACTCCATTATGATTAACTAATCCTCCTTGTACTCGATCTTGATGATCCGAGGTTAGAGCGATTATGTTATGATGTTTTAATTAATCTTTTCTTTTTAGGTTAGGGCCTTGAATTACTCTTGATTTATCACGGGTCGGAGGTATATTTTCGATATATACTCTCCGCCTTTGCTTTCATTCTGGGCTAGCCGAGAGGCCGAAAGAATGAAGTGAGCATTCAAGAGTAAAGGGAGTTGTACGCACCCCTCGAGAGAGGCAGACGTCCAAATCTCCCGGATTGGAGTAAAATCCAATAGTGGGGTTCACCGCGTAAAGCGAGTTTTAGGCCTCCGATTTAGACGAGAGTCGGTCGGACCTTCCTAAACTCAGTTGGGCACGACTTCGAGAGAAGCGTGTTCAAGCTTTAGGAACCTCCACGGTCAAGGACCCTTATCCTATTAAGTTTAGATTTTTATCGCATTTTCTTAATCGTCTTTAGCCGAGGTGAATCTTGATCGGGTGCATTTCCATTTCATATTGCTCTACCTTTTGTAGTAATCTCATATATTGTGCTCTTTAATTAACTGCGGTAATTTCCTTTCTAGCTTAGTTGTTTGCTTAATAGCGTAACTTAATTGCGGTAGTTCTCTTTTTAGTTTGCTTTACTTTCTCCCCTGCACTTAAATTTTCTAAAACCCTAGTTTTTCCGTCGATAAGATAATAGCGTTCGTGTGAGTAAGTTTAGCCAACAGTTCCCGGATCTTAATACGACACTTGTGTCCCCTTGCTACAATTCGATAGGTATACTTGCCTCATCGGGTTGCTAGTTCGGTTGCGTTTATTTTCTTCGAACCCTAGCGCGCAACAAGTTTTTGGCGCCGTTGCCGGGGACCCAACTTCCGTTGATATTTTGAAAACACGAACCTATTAATTTTATCTCTTCTCTTTCTCATC
The DNA here is from genome assembly GCA_039513925.1 of Platanthera zijinensis. NCBI lineage: Eukaryota > Viridiplantae > Streptophyta > Magnoliopsida > Asparagales > Orchidaceae > Platanthera > Platanthera zijinensis. The sequence continues at coordinate 151,711,229 of CM077082.1, read as the reverse complement.
CCCTTTCTTTAAAGTTTTAAAGAAAAATCAAAAAAAAATTAATCACCGCTCTTAATAGAAACCAACCTCACAATTTTTCTACGCCACCTAATTCTCTCGAAAAGGGCAAAGGGCTTTAAGCGCCACTGTCTTGTCTAGTACCTTGCGAACCCTTCACGGGGTAGTCCTTGGGAAGTTCGGGAGTTAATCTATAAAAAAAAATCTATTTCAAAAAGAAAAAAAAAGTTTTAATTTAATTTTCTAAATCAAGTTTTTCTTTCTAGTTTATCCTTTTTCTCTTTCTCTTCTTCTTTTCTGTTCTTTTAGTGCATGACCCGTGGGAGTCCGTCGGTTATTTTGGACTTGGACCACGAAATTGAGCGTACTCTTCGGAGAAGATCGCGATTTCAAGGTCCTACTATCCAAGTGCCGGTTGAGGACTCCGAGTCATTTAATACTTTAAGAATGGAAGAACCCAACGTAGATGCGGCCGTGCAAAGGACTATGTCCTATTATGCACGACCGAACCTCGAGGGAACAGAATCGAGTATAGTCCGCCCTACTATAGCAAATAATAACTTTGAACTAAAGCCTAGCATAATTCAAATGGTGCAGCAATATGTGCAATTTGACGGACTTCAAGATGAAGATCCGAACGCACATATAGCTAGCTTTCTTGAAATTTGTGACACCTTCAAGATAAATGGTGTCACAAATGATGCGATCAGGCTAAGACTCTTCCCCTTCTCTCTAAGAACTAAAGCTAAACAGTGGCTTAACACACTTCCGAAAAATAGCATAACCACTTGGAATGAATTAACTGAAAAATTTTTGGCGAAGTATTTTCCGCCAGCTAAAACTGCAAAACTTAGGAATGACATCTCTGCCTTTGGACAAATAGACTCTGAAACCCTTTACGAAACCTGGGAGAGATTTAAAGAATTATTAAGACGATGCCCACATCACGCGCTGCATGTATGGTTACAAGTGCAGACGTTTTATAACGGGCTAAATCAAAGCACGAAGCAAATGATAGACGCAGCTTCTGGCGGTACTTTAAATCATAAGACCCCGGAAGCCGCTCTTGAGCTTTTTGAGGACATGGCCATGAACACTTATCAGTGGAATGTGCCTAGGTCCCGCCCGAACAAGCCTGCAGGTATCTATGAAGTGGACAACGTCTCCCAGCTCGCTCTGCAAGTAGAAATCCTAAGCAAAAAAATCACGGAGATGACTGCTGCCTCCGCCCCTCAGGTATGGGAATCTGCAACCCCTACTCCAGAACATTTAGATTATGTTAATAATTTGCCTAGAACTGCTTTTAATAATTTTTCTGCTGCGAATTTTCATCCGCCTGGTTTTAATTTTCCGAATAGTTATAACCCCGCTTTAAGAAATCACCCGAACTTTTCATGGAGTAATCCATCGAATGCGATGCGCCCACCTCCGCAAAATGATTTTTCTGCACAACCACCACCACCACCACCACCACTTCTTCAAAATTACCCAAAACCTCCAAGCTTGGAGGAATTACTTTCTAAATATATCACCACAAATGACGCTACCATAAGAACTTTAACCGGAAGCGTAAAAAGTTTAGAAAATCAGGTAGGACAGCTCGCGAAAATAATTTCTGAGCGACCCGCAGGGTCTCTTCCTTCCAATACCGAACCCAACCCGAGAGAGCAAGCGAAAGCTATAACTCTTCGGAGTGGGAAGCAAGTCTCCGGTATGGTAAGTGAAGAGCCCGAGGCAAGCTCCGCTCCTGCTTTTAAAAATCAAAGCTCCGTTCCCGCTTTTAAAAATCAAAGCTCTGCTCCGCTTCCACCCTCTGCTGAAGAAGTAATCACCCCCACTTTAGAAAATAATCTCACACCACCACCCATCTTCAAAAATAATTCAACTCCTCCATACCCCTCTGAACTTAATAGACAACGTCAAGATGATCAGTACTCCCGCTTCTTAGAAATCTTCAAACAAATCCACATTAATCTTCCCTTCCACGAGGCTATTTCGCAAATGCCGAAATACGCCAAATATCTTAAAGACCTCCTCACAAACAAGAAGAAGTTAGAGAATCTTTCGCACGTCACGCTTAACGCCGAGTGCTCCGCCGTTTTAACAAACGGTTTGCCGAAGAAAATCAGTGACCCGGGTAGTTTCTCTATCCCGTGTGTCTTCGGTGATCTCTTTGTTAAACACGCGTTAGCCGACTTAGGCGCAAGTATAAACCTGATGCCCTTTTCGTTGTTCAAAAAGTTAGGGATTGGTAGCCTTAACCCCACGCGTATGAGTATCCAGCTAGCCGATAGATCCGTCAAGTACCCGTTAGGAATAGTGGAGGACGTTCTAGTGAAAGTCGACAAGTTCATCTTCCCGGTGGACTTTGTCATTTTGGACATCGAAGAAGACGTCGAGGTTCCCCTGATCCTTGGCCGACCCTTCCTTGCCACCTCCCGAGCCATCATTGACGTAAGCAATGGTAAGCTCTTTCTTCGAGTAGGCGACGACGAAGTCACATTTCCGATCACCCCTTCGATGAAGAACACCTTAGCGAACGATGACTCATGTTTTTTCATAGACGCCGTGAGTGATGATTCTTCCTACTGCCTCTCCGACTTTGAAAAAGAATTTTCTACTTTTTGCTCCTCTTCTCTTACAACAGAATCACTGCAAGGAAGTGATGAATCTTCTTATTGTCTTTCTGAGTTTGAAAAAGAGTTTTCTGATTTTTGTTCTTCCTCTTTCCTTACCACTGAATCTGTACAAGAAGCCGTCTTGGCTGCTAGCCCCACCCCTTATTACGTTCCTTATAAAAAAGTTTATGAAGATATTATTTTTGAAAAAGAAAGAATCTCAAAATCCTCTTATGAAGAACCCCCTACCCTAGAACTTAAAGAACTTCCCGAACACCTTAAGTATGCTTTCTTAGAAAAAGACTCCAAGTTACCAGTTATCGTTTCGGCCTACCTCACGGATACGCAGAACGATAAACTTCTTCTGGTTCTACGTAAGCATCGCCGGGCTATTGCTTGGCAAATTTCTGATATCAAGGGCATAAGCCCATCTTTCTGTACACATAAAATCCTAATGGAAGATAATTCGCGTAACTCTATTCAGCCTCAACGCCGTATAAACCCGAATATGAAAGAAGTAGTTAAGGGCGAGGTTATGAAACTATTAGACGCAGGAATTATCTACCCGATATCGGACAATAAGTGGGTTAGCCCCGTTCAAGTAGTTCCAAAAAAGGGAGGGATAACCGTAGTTAGTAATGAGAATAATGAATTAATCCCGACACGGACGGTGACGGGTTGGCGTATGTGCATAGATTACCGTAAGTTAAATGACGCCACCCGTAAGGACCACTTTCCTCTACCGTTTATCGACCAGATTTTAGAACGTCTCTCCGGCCATAGCTTTTATTGTTTTCTCGATGGCCTCTCGGGGTACTTTCAAATACCCATCTCTCCCGAGGACCAAGAGAAAACTACGTTTACTTGTCCCTTCGGCACCTTCGCGTACCGAAGAATGCCGTTTGGATTATGCAATGCGCCGGCTACATTCCAACGATGTATGCTCGCAATATTTGACAAGTACGTAGAAAGCATTATGGAGGTATTCATGGACGATTTCTCCGTGTTCGGCGACTCCTTCGATAGATGTTTAGAAAACCTCGAAAAAGTCTTAGAACGATGCGAAGAAACTAACCTTGCCCTAAATTGGGAAAAATGCCATTTTATGGTGAGGGAAGGGTTAGTTTTGGGTCATAAAATTTCTGCTAAAGGTATTGAGGTAGACGTTGCCAAGATAGAAGTTATTGAGAAGTTGCCGCCACCTACAAACATAAAAGCTATAAGAAGTTTCCTAGGCCACGCTGGTTTTTATCGTCGTTTTATAAAGGACTTCTCCAAGATCACTAAGCCCCTCACCCATCTCTTAGAAAAAGACGCTCCATTTATTTTTGATGACTCTTGTATTTCTGCCTTTGAATCAATTAAAGAAAAGTTAATTAACGCGCCGATTATGATAGCCCCGGTGTGGGACCTTCCTTTCGAGATTATGTGCGATGCGAGTAGTTTTGCGGTGGGAGCCGTTTTAGGTCAACGCATATCTAAGAACTTCCACCCCATCTATTACGCTAGTAAAACCCTCACATCTGCACAAGAAAATTACACCACAACCGAGAAGGAGCTCTTAGCCGTAGTATTTGCGTTTGATAAATTTCGCCCTTACATTACACTTTCAAAAATCATTGTTTTTACGGACCACTCGGCCCTCAAGTACCTTCTTGCCAAAACGGATGCCAAGCCTCGCTTGATTCGCTGGGTCTTGCTCCTCCAGGAGTTTGACTTAGAGATCCGTGATAAGCGAGGAGCCGAGAACTTGGCCGCCGATCATTTATCAAGATTAGATAACCCCTTTATAGAAAAATTAAATGAAAAATCTTTTAATGATTATTTTCCTGATGAGAAGCTGCTTTTAGTTAATACATCTACTTCTCCTTGGTTCGCGCACATCGCCAACTATCTAGTGGCCCGGGTGCTTCCAAAAGAGTTCTCCTCTCAGCAGAAGAAGAAATTCTTTTCTGAGCTGAAGAACTACTTTTGGGAAGACCCGCATCTTTTCAAAATTTGTGCGGATCAAGTGATAAGGAGATGTGTTTCTTTTGATGAAGGAATTGATATTCTAAAACATTTGCATGAAGGTCCGACAGGTGGGCACTATCAAGCTGCTCGCACCGCTCATAAAGTGCTTTGCGCGGGTTTTTACTGGCCTGGCCTGTTTAAAGACGCGCAAGCCTTTGTGAGCAGGTGTGATAGTTGCCAACGGTCGGGCAATATTTCTAATAAAAATGAAATGCCGCAAAATTATTTCTTAGAGTGCGAAATTTTCGACCTCTGGGGAATTGATTTTGTTGGCCCCCTTCCTTCTAGCTTCGGAAACAAATATATTTTAGTTGCTGTTGATTATGTTTCACGATGGGCTGAGGCCCAAGCTCTTCCTACGAACGACTCCCGAGTTGTAGTCACGTTTTTAAAAAAATTATTTTCTAGATTCGGTACGCCACGCGCAATCGTTAGCGATAGGGGTTCCCATTTCTGTAACGCGCAATTTTCAAAAATCCTTACTAAATACGGCGTTACGCATAAACTGTCCACTGCCTACCACCCCCAAACTAACGGTCAAGTCGAAGTAGTAAATAGAGAAATAAAAAGAATATTAGAAAAGACTGTTTCAACTTCTAGAAAAGACTGGTCAACCAAACTTGACGATGCTCTATGGGCCTACCGAACAGCGTACAAAACCGCCCTCGGATGTACGCCGTATCGGCTGGTCTATGGAAAATCGTGCCATCTGCCCGTAGAGTTAGAACACCGCGCCTTTTGGGCCTTAAAATTTTTAAACTTCGATCCCCACTCAGTCGGTGACCTTCGAAAATTTCAACTGAATGAACTCGACGAGTGGCGCTCTTATGCTTATGAAAATAATAAACTTTATAAAGAGCGGACGAAGCGTTTACACGATAAACACTTAAGGCACCCTAAAAACTTTAAGCCGGGCGACCAAGTCCTGTTATATAATTCTCGTTTACGTTTATTTCCGGGCAAATTAAAATCTCGCTGGTCTGGCCCATTTTCTGTTTTAGAAGTATTTCCTTATGGAACTGTTTTAATTTCTCATCCTGATAAGGGTAATTTCAAAGTGAATGGTCAGCGTCTTAAACTGTATTTTTCTGGTAATGATGATGTCAGTCCAAACACTATTAAGTTTCTGCTTCACGAACTCTAACTTTGAACTTTTTATTTTTTTTGCTAAAAACAATTTTATTTCGGGACAACAATATTTTTGGACAATATTATTTTTTTGATGCGTCGAGCTCAACGACGCTTTAACCAAAGGGCGCTCTTGGGAGGCAACCCAAGTAATCTTTTTTCTGTTTTCTTTATTTTACAATTTTTGCCTCGGACGGCTCCGACAAGCTGAAGCTTCTGCGATCGCCTGCTCCAACATTGCTGAATCCATCACAAAGTCCAAAGAAGACATTCGGGGAGCGGCATCACTCAGTTTTCGCAGCAAATAAATCCGGGGAAGTACCTGTATTTCAATTCTGTCTTTTCAATTCTGCACTTTATTTTTCTCTCCTTCTCCAATCCCCTTCTTTATCCATTGAGGACAATGTCTGTTTTAAGCTTGGGGGAGGATTTCCTCCTTCATTTTTGCTTAGTGTAAATAATTTCCTTTTTTGTAAATAGTTCCATAAATAAAAAAATAAAAAAAAATGAATATCTTAAAATTCCAAAAAAGAGAAAAATTTTCCAAAATCTAAAAAAAAAGAGAATATTTCTCAAAATAAAAAAAAAATATATATATATGTATTTTTGAATAGTTTAGACATTTTGGTATTTCAATAATACCCCTAGTTTTTAGTTTTGTTTTACTCAAAATCTCCTATAAACAACTTAGTTAATTATAATATTTCTAATCGTCCTTTTTAATTATGTTTCACAAGTAAAATGTTGGCCATGCTGTGTTTCTAATTCGCGGTAGCATGTTAAGGTGAAATATTTTTCTAAAACTCGCATTTCTATTATGGTTTTTTGTTTTTTATTTCCTTTACTTTCTCAAAAATTCATCATCCACTATTTTCTTTTTCATTTTTGAATAATTTTTGTAAAGTCAACTTTTGAATAACGTAGTAGATGTGAACGATCCAAGTCACCTATTATTTCTATTTTCAAGTTAATTTCATCAATCTTCTTTTATTATCTAGGACTCGCTTTTTGAAAATTTTTCAAACCTTTGTTTTAAATAAATTCAAAAGCGTGAAAATGATTTAGGCCGTTTTTGTTTTCGTTTGAGCTTTCCTGCCAACCTAAAAACTTTTACCACTAGTTAGCCGTTTTTGAGCCTTTTTCCGATTTCATTTGATAGCTCCTCTCTTCATTTCAGTTTCACCAAAGCCAAAATTTCCAACCTATCGAATCGCACTAGCCTTTTTGAGTTTCATAAATTATTTTGACGATTTTTGATAGGGTATTTTGTGATTTTTGTGGAGAAAGGTTTTCGAAAAAAAAAGAAGTATGTCCAAAAGTGATGTTTATTTTTGTTTGGCCAACTCAAAAAGGAAAATAAAAATATTTATGGCCTTTGTTTTGAAAAAAGAAAAAAAAATGAAAAAGAAAAAGAAAAAAAAAAATGTGTACATATTTTTATGAAAGTTTTTGAAACTCTTTGCTTTGGTTTAGTGTGATTTTAAACCTTCACGTTTATCTTTGAATTCCACTCCTAATCATTTTCCTAAACCAAACGTTTCTGTCCTAATTAAGTCCTTTTGATTCACGCTTTTTGTTTTTTATTTAACAACTAAGAAAAGAAAAATAGTAAATCAGTTTTAGTTTTGGATTTAAACCTAGATTTTTGATAATTAAATTGATATAATTATAATGCGTTGCTTGGATCTAGTAACAACTCAATGCGTGTTTTTCATTTTCGTTGCTTTACTTAAGTCCATTTAAAAAAATCTCGCTAAAATTTTGGATGATTTGTTTTTATTAAGTAAAGTTTATAAAAGTTTTACCATACCTAAATAATTGTTTTAGACTTACATTTCACCTTTTCCCTACTAAGAATTTCGCATAGTACTTGTGTAGGCATAATTAGAACTTTTTGATTAGTCATTTTTATAAATATCTAGTTTTTATATTTTTGCTTGGGGACAAGCAAGGCTTAAGCTTGGGGGAATTTGATAATACGTTTTGTAGCCTAAACTATTATCGTATTTTATATTTTATATTGTACAAATTATGTCTATTATTAGTTTATTTTTATCCTTTTTATGTAAATTTTATTGCCACTAACTTTTTCCTGTCTTTTTGCAGGTTTTCAGAAAAATTGCCAAAATGGCCTGTCACGCCCCCCTGTCACGCCCTCCCTGGGCGTGACCTAGGGCGTGTCACCCGATCCCGAGGACACCTGACGGAAGGGACAGAAAACGGTCAAAACCGCTGTCACGCCCCCCCTGTCACGCCCTCCATGGGCGTGTCACCGGGCGTGACATGGGCGTGTCGCCCTCTGCCGCAAAAGCTGCCGCCGCATTAAATGCCCTTCCGCCTCAGCACGTAAATAGTACTGTCACGCCCCATGTCACGCCCGTGACATGGGCGTGACACCCTCCTTTTTCGGCGACTGACGGATTTCCGACCAATGATTTGGACATGACATGCCTGTCACGCCCCCCTGTCACGGGCGTGACATAGGGCGTGACCACCGACGTACCGAAGCAATCATCCCTCCCGCCAGAATCCAGAGCCCGAGGTCAACATAGTACTGTCACGCCCCCCTGACACGCCCCCCCTAGGGCGTGTCGGAGGGCGTGACCGTCCCGAGAAAAAATCTATAAATTGAGCCCCCCTCCTCCCCATTTCAGCAAGCTTTGGTTGAGTGGGGGAGGTGCTGCCCCTTTGTTTCTTGATCCTTTTTCATGCTTTTTCTCTCTCTCTCTCCCCCTCTCTTTGTACTTTTTGGTTAACCCTAGTTTAATCATAGTTTGTGCTAGCTTTTAATGTAATTTTCTTCTTGCTTAAGTGCTTAATGTAGGGCTAGAATAGGGTTTAATTTTCATGCACTTGTAATTTTATTTTCATTAGTGTAACTTGCCCTTTTTCATTAATAAAAGTGTTCTTGTTTAGCTTGTGTTCTTCTTATGCTTTTCTACTCATCTTCCCCCCTCCACTCCATTATGATTAACTAATCCTCCTTGTACTCGATCTTGATGATCCGAGGTTAGAGCGATTATGTTATGATGTTTTAATTAATCTTTTCTTTTTAGGTTAGGGCCTTGAATTACTCTTGATTTATCACGGGTCGGAGGTATATTTTCGATATATACTCTCCGCCTTTGCTTTCATTCTGGGCTAGCCGAGAGGCCGAAAGAATGAAGTGAGCATTCAAGAGTAAAGGGAGTTGTACGCACCCCTCGAGAGAGGCAGACGTCCAAATCTCCCGGATTGGAGTAAAATCCAATAGTGGGGTTCACCGCGTAAAGCGAGTTTTAGGCCTCCGATTTAGACGAGAGTCGGTCGGACCTTCCTAAACTCAGTTGGGCACGACTTCGAGAGAAGCGTGTTCAAGCTTTAGGAACCTCCACGGTCAAGGACCCTTATCCTATTAAGTTTAGATTTTTATCGCATTTTCTTAATCGTCTTTAGCCGAGGTGAATCTTGATCGGGTGCATTTCCATTTCATATTGCTCTACCTTTTGTAGTAATCTCATATATTGTGCTCTTTAATTAACTGCGGTAATTTCCTTTCTAGCTTAGTTGTTTGCTTAATAGCGTAACTTAATTGCGGTAGTTCTCTTTTTAGTTTGCTTTACTTTCTCCCCTGCACTTAAATTTTCTAAAACCCTAGTTTTTCCGTCGATAAGATAATAGCGTTCGTGTGAGTAAGTTTAGCCAACAGTTCCCGGATCTTAATACGACACTTGTGTCCCCTTGCTACAATTCGATAGGTATACTTGCCTCATCGGGTTGCTAGTTCGGTTGCGTTTATTTTCTTCAAACCCTAGCGCGCAACAGACTGCTACTTTTTCGATCGAGGTTTCGTTCTGATACCACTTGTAAGACTCCTTTATTTTTTCTAAACACCGGGGTATTAGGCCCAGAACTGCCGCTTTGCGGTGACACCATCACGCCCGGGAAGGTCGTCACTACAAAACGCCGATCCTGCCGGCCAAATCGATCGCAGAACAGTAGTATAAGTAAATATAAATCTAGTCCACTATAACCACATGTATATAAATAAATCTCCACGAAGGGAGAGTCCACAATAATAATAATAATCAGAGTACAAAAGGAGGGCTTGTGCCCAGTACATGTAATCCTCACTACAAGTCACTCGCGGAAGCAAAACTAAAACTAAGCATCACTGTAATTATCACTGAACTGAGAGCACCCAAGCTAGACTGGCCCATCTCCACCGTCTCCGTACTCTGCTGGTGCTGCATCTCTGGGTGCTTCTTTCTTTTCGGCCTGCAGTCGCCGCCTCGCAATCCACGTCTGCGTCTACGTTTTCGGCCTCCTGGCCGCTGAGCTGGTGAGATCCCACCCATCAAGGGGCATTTGACACGTATATGTCCCGGCTGGTGACAATGGTAACACAGTCGCGGGGTCAACTCTGTCAGAAACTGCAAAAGCCGTGCCCCTTCCATATGGTACACCTAAAATGTTATGGTTCGAAAATCGTTAGTCTAAAATACTAAGCCCTATCATCCCCTACCCCTTCCCCATGGCTCCTTGGTACCAAGCGGAGAGGAAGAAAGGGAAGGACATGAAGGTGGATAATAAGTCAAAAGCAGGTGACAGTTGACCTATGCTAGCAAGTCCATAGTAAATACGATAGAAGCAGAAAGTAGGAAATATAACCTTAACTTATGCGGAAGCACATAAGCCAAGGGATCTTTTGCAGGGCTCCCATCTTATAAAGTGTCCCATACCACTTATACGTTGGGGTGTCGGTTGTCAAACAGCAAGGAGCAGCAAGTAAGTAAAAGCACAAGAAATAACAAATATAACCATTGATTTATAGGGATTACCCATATAGACCAAGGGGTCATTTTGCAGAGCCTATCGTATAAAACGTCCCATACCATCTTATACGATAGGTCGCAATGTTTATGCTATGACACACAAATATGCTATGGAATGCACAAGCAAGTGCAACACACCCACCGACTCTATACGCACAGACCTTTAGTTCCCCCTGTTCGGGCAGCTAGCTTCACTCCCAGGAACCTTCGTTATGGCAAACGGAGACAGTGGGTCGGGCCCCCCACTCCTAGACGGGTAACCACACTACCAGGCCTAGCCCTTCCATACGCCCCTAGAAGAACACAACCTAGAGTATCCGCGTATTAGTGCTGGCTATATCCACCAAGCTTTCTTTGGCTAAGTGTCCCACACCGCCGAGTCAACGTTCCGACGTCGGTGTGATCGATCGTCCAGTACCGATGACCCACCACTTTTATGCACATGCAATCATGACATTTATATTTGTACAAGTTCTCATGTTACCGAGCCTCCAGCTCTCTAGGCTACCAAGCATATACCAAGTCCCCGAGCATCCTGCTCCCTGGACTTCCAAATTACAAACCAAACCATTGACATTACTAGTAGGCCCTTAGACCAATTCTTCTTCCTAAGTGTACAAGTGTAGGTGTGAGGTACAACTATTATTAGGGTTACTCTTGATCATTTTATTCCTAAGATTTAAGGTTAACCTTGGACTCCCGAGGGTTACCCGGTGAAGGGCTCGCAGCGGTACTAGGAGCTATGATGGGGTAAATTCCAAAGCTCCCTTTCCAAGGCACTTATTATAATTGATTGGTTCCCTTAAACCATTCCCTTCTCATATTACAGTGGGCTAATTCTAGGATGACTTGACTCTACCTCTTCTCGGGGAGGACGATCTTCCGTCGAACCCGAACACTAATTATCACTAGTCAGTCTCACACCCTACCCATCCTGACTTCCAATAATGAACTTGATTTAACTCACCCTATCCAAACTAGCAATCTACCAAAATTCCATCTCCCCAAGCTCATTACCCACTCTAGTTCAGCTTCTGCAGTTTTTACTAAACGCAGACCATCCTAAGCTTATGGGGTATGCAAGGGGTGGTACTCCAAATTGTCTTCTGAATCTCCTATAATATTTACTGGAGGTCTACCATGACATAATTAGTCTAAATCCAGAAAATAAGAATTTTTCTATTTCATTTGGCATTTAATTTATTTATTCTCAGCCTCCCAATGCCCTAGTATGAACATGAAGTGCACTAATGAGCCAACAATAAATCACCATAAAATCAGTAAAAATCCTATGAGGCAGATAAGCAGTAATTCCGAATTTTGAGAAATTTCAGAGGTGTTTAGGCCTATATTTCCTAATTTACCATTTTTAGGCCACTTTTACTATATTGTGAAGCAAGTACTGTAAATATATATCGAAAAATCACAAGAAAATTATAGAAGCTTTATAATGACCTAAAACCATCATAAACCAAGTCTCATAATTTTTATCCAAAATTTGGGCTCTGAATTTATTTTAATGTAAAACACTAATTTTCTTAGCTTAAAGAAGGAGGTACTATTTGTAATCATCTAAAATTCCAAATATATTTACATGATGACTATCATGGTCTAAAACACCCACTGACCAAATTTAGTAATTTTCCAAAAAATAAATGGGCATTATTTGTATTTTTGACTACACATCACATTTGGTACATTAAAGAAGCAAGTACCCGAAATAATCAGATAAAACTTCCAAGAAAGATACAGAAGGTATAACATGCTATAAGATGCTCTAATCCAAGATTTCATAACATTTTAGTGAATAGAAATTCCATAGTCATCAAAATAATTATATAGAGCAAACCTAGGATTGTGAATGAAGTACTGTATAAATTGGCCCAAAAATCTCAACAAAAATATAACATGGCCATTTAGATCATATAATTACCCTGCCCAAATTTTACTTGATTTGAAGTTCAGTTGATAGCTTAATAATTCAAATTAAAGTTGGTGATATAAACCAGGGTTAGAGTTTTAGGTGGTCTAACTGTCTCCAAAGCCCCTAAGATTTTTACCAGAGGACTTTAGTACCCTTATGGTCCTCTTCACCAAATTTTAAGTCAATCCAAGGTCATTTGACCCCATGACCTTCACAACCCTAAAAAAATCCCCATTAAGGGACCTACCCTAGGGTTCTAGGGATACCCTACACCAAACCACTCCAAACTCCCTTGGAGGGTGTGTCATGCCCTAAAAATTCAGTGACCAAAATATCAGCCTCTGTTGAGGTGATATGGCCACTCAAATACAAAGGGGGTGTTTGATCCTAAATTATCCTATAAGGATCAACCTAGGGTGGGATAAAAACCTATACAAAACATCTCCAAATGAGATGAAATTTTTACCAGAACCTTATGATACGCCCAGGGACCACTCACCAAAATTTAGGAGGGTTTGGAAGTCATTTAGCCATCTAATTAAATTATGCTAGGATTATTGAATTTTTCTAAAAACTATAGAAAAACATTTTTCCAAAAATCCTAATTTTTGGATAGCACCTAGATATAGTTAAGATTAGGCCACACCCCAAATTTCAAGTTATTTTGATGACTGGATTGGAGTGGGGAATTTTTCTAAGTTCAAGACAGCCCTATGGATAGACCTCACCAAAAAGTGTGTTGTGGTCTAACCAGGACTCCAAATCGAGTGAAATCAATTTTAAATTAAACTAAACTTCAAGGGCTACATTTTCTATGTTTACCACTTTTTATGTTTCAGCCCCTACGGGCTATAATTTTCAGTTTTAACCTAGTGTACAGTAAAGGGAATTAATTCCTAACTATACATTATATAATATAATTAAATGCTACTGTTCACCATCTTCTTCACCGAACCCGAACAGCATCAGAAAAACAAGCACTTCCTGTAGCTTTTCTAAAGCTATTTCCCGGCCACCCAACCATCTCCCTGGCCGGCCACCACCACCACTGTTGAGGTGAGGCTACTGTCGGCCGGCGGCACGGCCGCCGGAGAGGCGGTTTCCGGCGAACCCGACCACCATTTATTTTTGAAAAACCATGGAAAAGCTCGCTCAATCTTGCTCCTTTGAGCTCGACATCTCTCCTAAGTAATTTCTAAGATCTATCCATAGAAGAAAGAGTAGAGGAGGACCTTGTTCGCGGTTTGAAGGCGAGATGGACGTCGGATTGTTATGGAGCGGTGGTGGCGTTCCCGAACTTCTTCAACAGCAAGAGCAGAAATCTGAACTCGTTTGATCGACCGTGTAACCTTCTCCTCTTGCTCTAAGGAGGCTGTTATAGATCTCCAAGTGGGGAGGGGAAAGGATGAAACATTCATGGCCATGAATGTTTCTCTTAATAACGTTTCGGTTATGATTCAGGGAAGAGGAAAAGGTGGAAGATGAAATGGCTGATCCAGGTGGCGATTTTCTATTGGACCTCACACTCTCTTTCTATTAAATAATTAGAGACGGAAACGGCCCATAAATATTCCTGCTGTACATTCCCATAATCAGAATTGATTATGACGTCGGTTACTAAAATTTCCAGTCTGGCTGACGTTTCGGCCTTGGTCACGGGCATGACACATAGGTCATGGGCGTGAGAGGCCCGGGTGGCCAATTCTGAGTTCGACGATCATCGAACTGAGATCGATGATCGTCGAAGGGTGGTCACGCCCTAAATCACGGGCGTGACACATGGGTCACGGGCGTGACAGGGTCATGAGGCAAATTCCACGCTCGGCGATCATCTCGCTGAGATCGATGATCGCCGAAGGGGGTCACGCCCTTGGTCACGGGCGTGACACCTGGGTCACGGGCTTGACAGGGCCATGACACAAATTCTGCGCTTCGACGATTGTCCCGCTGAGATCGACGATCGTCGAAGGGGTCACGCCATAGGTCACGGGCGTGCCACATAGGTCACGGGCGTGACAGGCCCAGGTTGAAAATTCTGCGCTCGACGATCGTCGCGCTGAGATCGACGATCGTCGAAGGAGTCACGGCCTAGGTCACGGGCGTGACGGGTCGGTCACGGGCGTGACCAACCCGTGACCCGAAATCTAGGTCGATGTATTTCAATTTTTGGGCTTCCTAGGGTTCTGTCACGACCAACCGACTCCTAGGGGTCTAGCCGAAATGGGATGTTACAGCGGGAGCCCTCCGACTCAACGCATCCGCAACTGCATTGCCTTTCCCGGGCACATAATGAATTTTTAATGTATAGTCCCCCAGGAACTCCATCCATCTCCGCTGCCTCATATTCAGATCCTTCTAGTCTAACAGGTATTTTTGGCTCTTGTGATCGGTATAGATATTGACCTTTACACCGTACAAATAATGCCTCCACAGCTTCAGAGCAAAAATCACGGCCGCTAACTCCAAGTCATTGATCGGATAATTTCTCTCATGCATTTTCAGCTGACGCGAGCCATAAGCTATAATACTTCCATGATGCAGCAGCACGCAGCCCAAACCACTTCCTGAAGCATCGCTGTAGATTTAAAAGCCTTCGGTCCCACTCGGCGAACTTAGCACTGGAGTGGTGGTCAACCGACCCTTCAACTCTTAAAAAGCTTGCGCGCACTCCTGCGTCCAAACAAACTTCTGATCTTTCCTTGTCAAAGTCGTGAGAGGTAATGTTATCTGCGATAAGTTCTCTATGAAGCGCCTGTAATAGCTGGCAAGCCCAAAAAAACTCCGGACTTCCGCTACCATAGACAACACAGGCCACTCCCGTATCGCAACTATCTTTGTTGGATCCACAACAATCCCTTTTCCACTGACTATGTGACCAAGGAATGCTACTAAGGGCAACCAAAACTCGCATTTGGAGAACTTTGTGTATAGTTCGTTCCTCCTCAGTGTCTTCAAAACCAAATGCAGATGCATGAAGTGATCCTCTTCACACTGCGATTACACAAATATGTCGTCGATAAAGACGATCACAAAGTGGTCTAAGTACTCCCTGAACATTTTGTTCATCAGATCCATGAACACTGATGGCGCATTAGTCAGCCCGAATGGCATGACCGTAAACTCGAAATGCCCATATCTCGTACTGAACGCTGTCTTTGGGATATCACTTTCCCTTATTCTCAATAGATAGTAACCGGACTTAAGATCCAATTTTGAGTACACCGATGACCCGACTAACTGATCAAACAAATCATCAATCCTTGGGATCGGGTACTTGTTCTTTTCCGTTAACTTGTTCAGTTCTCTATAATATATACACAGTCGCAAACCTCTGTCCGTCTTCTTGACAAAGAGGACCGGTGCGCTCCAAGGCGACGAACTTGGACTCACATAACCCTGCTCCAACAACTCTTCAAGTTGAACCTTTAGTTCTGCCATCTCCTTAGGCGCCAACCTATAAGGAGAGCAAGATATAGGTTTGGCACCTAGCACTAGCTCAATCAAGAAGTTAATCTCCCGTTGAGGTGGGGCTCCGGGAATATTGTCCGGGAACATGTCAGGATACTCGCACACCACTGGGATGCAACCCAAAGTTGGCTTAGGCTTTATAGCCTCCACTAGCGTGAAGAATAGCTCTGCACTAGCACGAACTTCCTTGACCACCTGAAGAGCAGACATTAAAGTCTTGCTCGACCCCTTCAAACCCACAAACGTTGTCTCCCGGTCAGCTCCCAACTTGACTTCCTTACGATTGCAATCTATGTATGCATTCTGCTCCGAAAGAAAGTCCATACCAAAAATGACGTCAAACTCTACTAGCAGCAGTAACGACGCTAGTAAGTCGAACTCCTAACTCCCAATACAAATCTTTACGGCACAAACTCTGTCTGCGCGCATAGAACACCCATTAGGCAACAACACATCCAATTTGTCCATCGTCATCGAAGAAGGAACTCCGATGCGCGATATGAAACCTTCGGACAAAAAGGAGTGTGAAGCTCCTGTATCGAAGAGTGCTCTCGTCGGATTATCACAAATCAGAACAAAGCCTATACAAATAGTAATAAGCTAACATGCGCAAGGTAACAGTATTTAATGCCAAATTACTATAAATTTAAACCATACCTGTCACCACATCCGCTTGCTTGATGGCCTCTTGCTGGCCAAGATTGTAGACACTTGGTTGAGTCGGAGCATAATGGGATACGGTTGACTCCACCGCCTTGCCCTTTTCCTCATAAGTTGCTCCCGGCTTCCTCTCGGACTTTGGACGTCCGCTACAACAGTCACGGGAAAAATTCCCTGGCTTCCCACAAGTAAAGCAAGCGCCAAAGGTTCGGCTAGTAGTTTCCCCCGAAGCACCAGAAGAAGGGGCTGGACCCGATGTCCTAGCCTTCTTATTCCTCCTTCGGAAACCGAACTTTGAAGGCGGAACCTTGAACTCTGACTTCCTAACACTGGAGTCTTTCTTTGACTTTACATTCTTCATATCTTTCTCCAAAGACCGGGCCGTGATGACCAGGGTCAAGAAGCCCTGCGTCATCGGCCCCGAGAGCAGTAGTCTTAAGTCATTCCTCAGACCTACATAGAATCGGTTTGTCTTTCGCTCCTCATCGACGAATATAGCACTTGCATACCGACCCAAACATGTCAATTCATGGAGGTACTCATCCACGCTACTCTCTCCCTGCACTAACTTCTGAAACTCGTTCTCCAATGCAATCCCATGAGACGAGGGGAGGTATCGAGCCAAGAACAGTCTAGAGAATTCTTCTATCGAGATGTCAGTAAGTTGTCTACCCCTCAAATGGTGTAACTCCAAACCTTCCCACCACAGTCTTGCGTCGCCATCCAACAAGAAAGTGGTAATAGTGGTCTTCTGTCACTCTTCCGTCTCCGTAACTAACAAGACTCTCTTAACTCTGGAGAGCCAATGCTCCACTTGGGTTGGGGTTCCCGTCCCCGAGAACACTGGAGGATTAAAGCCCATTACGTGTTTGAGCTATTTCTCTGTTTCTCTCCTAGGCATCATTGGCTCCACCACAACCTGCTCCACTCTCCTTAGCTCCGCCGCTTGGAGCGGTACTTGCTCCATAGCGGGGGTAGGCTGATGCATTTGCCTCGCAGGCTGTGCATTAATCATCACAAACACTGCTTCAGCTACCAATCGTATGGTTTCAGCCGAAGGAAGTGTTGTCGGCGCATCATTCGGTGCGCTACTTGCCTCATAAACTAGACGTTCTGACGGCCCCGCACCACTCCTGGTCACCTATAGTCGTACAAAACACCATTAAGCGACCAAACAATATTGCAAAAAGCAATTATAGGAACACGCAGGTTCCTCCAACATGTGTATTTTCATTCTTAAGTGGACATTTATGGGTTCTTTTCATGTTATAACGATGATGCACACACATGTGCTCACCACCCCTTAAAGTGAATTCGTCCACGAATTCATTTAAGCCTGACCGAAACCGGTAGTCTGAGACCAAATTGTAATACCCCTTTTCGTCACATAGTATATAGCAGTAGGTCCGGCCGAGTCCCGACGCCATATACCACAGACAGACCAACAGTTACTCAATGAAACCATTCTTCCCATCGTAACGTCCAACACAGAGCATCTAGCGGAAGCAATTTATTAAGTTGCAAGAAATAAAACCCAGCCACAAGCATGAATGTCCACTAGCAAACCCCAACAGGAATGAAATTACAAAGTACACAAAGTACCGGCCTTATGGCCTTACAAGAGTTCACTAAATTTAAAACCGTGTTTTCCATACATTGGCGCAAAGGCCGCACCCATATGAATTAAACAAAATTAAACATAACAAGGCCTTCAAGGTCCGGCTCAGCAACAAGGGCTTTGGCACGCTATTTTCTGCTCGGCTCCGCAGCACCTGCAAGCACAATTCACCGCAACGGTGACAAACAAAAGTAACGGTAAGCTAAAGCTGATCAAATTATAACGATCCCGCCCCCAAACTCAGGGCGGCGATGCTCCTTCCCTGCACTTATTAGCATATTAAGCATTAAAGTGAATAAACACAACACTACAGGTGTAGGCACTCACAACCGCAAACCCCGTACTCTCAGGGCACTTACACGGTGAATGATGGTTAAAACGCGGGTCTTTTTATTTTATAAAAAGGATGATGAGTTGGATTTTATTTATAAAAAAAAGAGCATTTGTTTTATTTTGTTAGAAACCGAGTTTTAACGAAAGGTAGGAAAGTGCACCTATCGCGTGTAGTATAGGATATTCCGGTGTGGAATATCGGGGTCGTATTGTTCTTGGGGCCGGCTTAGCTATTTCTACTCTTTCCCTGAAAGCCTATTATTCTACCGATAATATTTTAGGTTTATAAAAATTAAAATGGCATAAAAATTATATAATAAGTTCATAATAATAAAAGAATAATAATAAAAGCAGGAAATAAATGCGGAAAGCCAATGAAGAACTCAGCGCGACGATATTAAAAGAGAACTGAACTAAAATAACTTTTAATAAAAAGAGATCCTAAATTTCAAATTAATTAAGGCGGAGACTCGGCCGTGGAAGTTCCACAAAAATGAGCACACCTATCTCTAGGTAATATCGCTCACCTGAACGCTAAGACTATTCGACTGATCGCTAGACTGACGAAGGATTCCTCTTAACGCCCTCATTACGCTAAGAACCCCGCTATTGGGTGGGGAACCCAATCCGGTAGAGTCACGCGCCTCCTCTCTCGAGGGTTAGCGCGGAGCTCTCTTTACCCAAGGGTGATCGGTCCATACGCACGGCCTCTCGGCGTTGCGTATGGATAACGGAAATAGGGCCCACACATCAATTTTCGGTCCTACGCGTCGTTAACCCAGGACAAACCTTAAGAAATTTAATTAAACTGAAAAACAGGACCTTCAATTATTTAAAGCTATTTTATCTGTCCCAATGCTCTTCGATATTGAGGGCTAAGATCAGTTAGCCACTCATCAGAATGGGGACACTTAACGCTAGAAAGCAATAAAGAAAGCAGTAAAAAAGCAGTAAAGGAAAGAAGTAAAGAAAGCAGGAAATTGTGAGTCCTACTCAAACGAGTAGGGCTGAAGAAAGCAGTAAATGCGAATCCCGGCTCAAATGAGTGGGCAGGGGTAAACTTATCTCATACACACACACACTCTACTTGAAATTAAAACACACACACGCACTCTACATAAATGAAACACACACACACACAAAGTTTCCTACTTAAGTGAGTAGGAGAAAATGAAAGCAATAAAAACAAGTCCCACTCAAACGAGTGGGCGAGAAATGAAAGCGGAGCGCCATTTAACTCTTAACGAGTAGGCGGAAATAAATGCTTGCGCACGCACTCTACTGAAATATAAATAAAGCTATAAAACTAACTCATACACGCACGCACACTTACAAAAATAAGAAAAACAAAGTGACTGAAAAATTAAAACAACTGCATTTCTACCGCTAGAATGCGGTAGAAGTGCATAAAAAGACAAAATAAAAATTAACCGAGTGAAAAGTTTTGCAAATAAATGCAAAATGAAAGTGCTCGAAAAATTAAAACGACGACATTTCTACCGCTAGAATGCGGTAGAAATGCGTAAAAAGACGAAATAAAAATTAAATGGGTAAAAAGTTTTGAAAATTAAAATGAAAAGCTAAGTTGGCGAAAAATTAAAACGAGCATATTTTCATTCTTGTATTTTTATAAAAACTCATAAAAAGTGAAAATAAAGCTAAAAAAACGAAAAGGTTTACAATCCTAAAGAGCCTAAGTTAAAGAAAATTGAAAATAACACTTTTTTAGGTGTTTTATAAACCCTTAAGAATGAAAATAAGGAAAAAAAAGAAAAGCTAAACCTAAACAAGTGCATATTATGAAAATAAAATGGGCATTACAACGGCTAGAAATGCCGTAAAATTCCTAAACTAAACTAAGTTATAAAGCTGAAAAATGAAGAAAACATAAAAAGAACAAAAAAAGAGAATGAAAAATTACTTAAGTAGGGCGCTTCCATGAATTTCCATACGAAGCAAGAGAGAAAAGAATATAGTTTTATTAAATAAAAAGAGATTACAACAAAGCAAATACAAACACTAAGGAGGGGGGAGAAATTCTCTTACATAACATGAGAATCCAAATGGGCAGCACCTCCTCTAAGTAAAGTGGTCAAAAAAGTGGACCAGAAAAGCTTACAGAAAGCTTTTATTTGTAGACAAATTTTCGGGCCTGTCACGCCCTAGGTCACGGGCGTGACAGGGGGCGTGTTAGTCAAAACGTGGTTGACTTAGCTTCTTCTGGCTGGCTGGAAAAATTCTGGAAGATCGGGGAGTGACACGTGTCTGTCACGGGCGTGACAGGTGTCAGACACGGGCGTGTCAGGCAGTGGTCGACGATCTTTGAGCACCGGTCGACGATCTGGAAGCTTCTGGAAGTGACACGTGGCGGTCACGGGCGTGACAGGCATTGATCACGGGCGTGACATGGGGCGTGACTTGGACAGTTGGCAGCTCGATGTCGGCAGCGTTGACAGTTGACGAAGCGTTGAGTGTCGACATTGAACACGGGCGTGACGGGTCTTCGACACGGGCGTGACTAGGGCGTGTCGGGACGGCGTTGAGTGTTGAATAGTGAAATCGTTGAGTGTCGACTGGCGGAAGGCGTTGAGTACCTGACACGCCCGTGTCGGGCATGGTCACGGGCGTGACAGGTAAATTTTTGACTTTTTCTGAAAAATTTCAGAAAACAAAAATAAATTAAGTTAGAATATATTTTTACAAAAAGAAGCAATTTTATTAAAGAAAATAACTAAAAAAGACACAAATAAACAAAAGACACTTAAATAAAATACAAAAATATAGGTATATTTACAACTCATCAAATACCCTCATACTTAAGCTTTTGCTATTCCAGAGTAAAAGTTGGAGATAAACCTATAAGGAATAAAAAAGAATCCTAAATTTAACTAACGCTTAACTTAATTGTAAGAAAGATCGAAATTAATTTCCGGGGTTTCGGAATTAAATCTTAACTTATGAAAATGTTATAAATAGAGGAACTGTTTCAAAAAATACTTCTAAATGAAAAAAAAGCGAAAATTATTTTTGTTAGTTTAAGAAAAATGGATTGGAATTATCGAAAAAAAACTTTAGCTAAAAAGAAATTGATTGGAAATAATTCAATTTAAAAATTATGCTCTCAAAAAGATTTAGATTAATTCTAGAATCATGAAATAGGATAAGTGGTTTGGCGGTTATGAAGATGGCTTTGATTTTTGAGGCGAGGCAATTTTTTCTCGAACCTCCATATAAATTTTTTTTTTGAATAATTAGGAAAATGAAATCTTATTTTCCTAACTTATTTTTTTTTCGTTTCTTTTTTCTTCATAAATATAAATAAACTCAATGTATATGTATGAGAGTAATGAATTTTATCCTCTTACTCCTAACATATAATCTTTTAATTATTGGGTGCCTATGTTTACGGGACAAAATCTTATCCCCATTGACATAAGATCTTTTAAAGGTGAGTGGAGAATCATACCAATTGAGGCATGAAAAAAAAAGGTGGAAGGGATTTTTTTTCTAAAAGAAAGCTAGAGTTTAATAAAAAATTTTGAGAGCAATCTCTTTAATTTGAACGTTCTTACGTTTCTAAAAGCATAAGTAGAAATAATATGAAATCCATAAATGTTATTTTCTAACATAAAAATGTGTTTTTATTCAAAAAATCATAAGTGAAAATGAGAAACATAAGTTCCCTATTATAAGAAAAAGTCATAAAAAAATCTTTAAAATCTTAACCCCAGGAATCTAAGTCTATCGAGCTACAATTAATAAACGAATAGTAAATAAAGAATTAATTAAAATTCGCTTATAAATAAACTCGAAACGATTATTTTGGAGAGCAAAGAGGTTAAGAAATGAGGTATTCGAATTATTTAATTCAAGATAAAGTTGTTTTTATTTTTTATGAGTTTTTCTAATTTTTTCATATTTTGGGGTTATTTTCATTTTTTTGGAATTTTTTTAAAGGTTTATACTAATTTTTTGGGTTATACTAATTTTTTTGATTTTTGGAAATATTTACAAGAAAAGAGAGAATTTTTACAAGATAGGAAAGAGAAAGGAAAAGAGACGAGAATATTTACAAAATATTTACAAAATATTTATAAAGTAGAAAAAGGATCGCCCACGAACAGACTCTTATTTATGGTTGGTTCGATGAGTGGAACGTCGCCGAGCGATGTTTCATTTTTTTATTATTATTATTAAAGAAGGAAAATGTATATATATATTTTTGAAGTTTTTAATTTTTGCAAAAAAAAATTTGGGTTTTTGATTTGATGCAGAAAATAAAATAGCAGAAAATAGGAAACACCCCCATACTTAAGTCCAACATTGTCCCCAATGTTGCACTAAGTATAAGGAATGATATATATACGCAAAAATTTAAGAAGTTATGTACAAAATAAAATAAAAACAGGAGTTTAGAAATCGTCCCTAAACCGCGTTCGGGGAAGCCCGTTAAATTAAGACCTGCAAAAGTTTAGAAGAAATAGCAAAAATATAATATAAAAAAACGAAAAAGATAAATTCGGCGAAAAGTGTGCGGTGATAGGGGGCAAGTGAGTGTAACTCGTAAGTTAACGTCTTAGCTAAGAGCGTGACCGATATGCGATCCCCTAGCGCTCACAATAGTGAAGCGCGCCGAAACGACAAAATAAATATATAATTAATTAATTTTTTTTGTTATATATATATATATTTTTGTTTGTTTTTTTGAATTTTTTTTTATTTTTAAGTTTATGTTTTTTTTAAAAATAAAAAATAAAATGAAAATAAGTTAAAGGCAAAATAAAATAAAATAAAATAAAAATATGAAAAATATATTTATATATTTTTTGTTGAATTTTTTATTTTTGATGAAAATAAAAATTTTATCATCATTTTTTTTAAGTTTTTAAATTTTTTTAGTTTTTTAAGTTTTTAAGATTTTAGTTTTTTTTTTTAGTTTTTGGTTTTTTTTTTAAGTTTTTTAGTTTTTATTTTATTTTTTAATTTTTAAAGTTTTTATTATTATTATTAATATGTTTTTTTTGTTGGCCAAATTTTTTTGTATAGAAATAAAAGGTAAAATTAATAGGGTTCAGGAATTCAAAATAGTAAGACGAAATTGTCCCCGACAACGGCGCCAAAAACTTGATGGTTAAAACGCGGGTCTTTTATTTTATGAAAAGGATGATGAGTTGGATTTTATTTATAAAAAGAAAGAGCGTTTGTTTTATTTTGTTAGAAAATGAGTTTTAACGAAAGGTAGGCAAGTGCACCTATCGCGTGTAGTACAGGATATTTCGGTGTGCAATATCGGGGTCGTATTGTTCTCGAGGCCGGCTTAGCTATTTCTACTCTTTCCCTGAAAGCCTATTATTCTACCGATAATATTTTAGGTTTATAAAAATGAAAATGGCATAAAAATTATATAATAAGTTCATAATAATAAAAGAATAATAATAAAAGCAGGAAATAAATGCGGAAAGCCGATGAAGAACTCAGCGCGACGATATAAAAAGAGAACTGAACTAAAATAACTTTTAATAAAAAGAGATCCTAAATTTCAAATTAATTAAGGCGGAGACTCGGCCGTGGAGGTTCCACAAAAATGAGCACACTTATCTCTAGGTAATATCGCTCACCTGAACGCTAAGACTATTCGACTGATCGTTATACCGACGAAGGATTCCTCTTAACGCCCTCATTACACTAAGAACCCCGCTATTGGGTGGGGAACCCAATCCGGTAGAGTCACGCGCCTCCTCTCTCGAGGGTTAGCGCGGAGCTCTCTTTACCCAAGGGTGATCGGTCCATACGCACGGCCTCTCGGCGTTGCATATGGATAACGGAAATAGGGCCCGCACATCGATATGCGGTCCTACGCGTCGTTAACCCGGGGCAAACCTTAAGAAATTTAATTAAACTAAAAAACAGGACCTTAAATTATTTAAAGCTACTTTATCTATCTCATTCTCTTCGATATTGAGGGCTAAGGGTGGTTAGCCACTCATCGAAATGGGGACACTTAACGCTAGAAAGCAATAAAGAAAACAGTAAAAAAGCAGTAAAGGAAAGCAATAAAGAAAGCAGGAAATTGCGAGTCCTACTCAAACGAGTAGGGCTGAAGAAAGCAGTAAATGCGAATCCCGGCTCAAATGAGTGGGCGGGGGTAAACTTATCTCATAAACGCACGCACTCTACTTGAAATTAAAACACACACACACTCTACATAAATGAAACACACACACGCACACAAAGTTTCCTACTCAAGTGAGTAGGAGAAAATAAAAGCAATAAAAACTAGTCCCACTCAAACGAGTGGGCGGGAAATGAAAGCGGAGCGACATTTAACTCTTAACGATTAGGCGGAAATAAATGCATACGCACACACTCTACTGAAATAAAAATAAAGCTATAAAACTAACTCATACGCGCACGCACACTTGCAAAAATAAGAAAAACAAAGTGACTGAAAAATTAAAACAATTGCATTTCTACCGCTAGAATGCGGTAGAAATGCATAAAAAGACAAAATAAAAATTAACCAAGCGAAAAGTTTTGCAAATAAACGCAAAATGAAAGTTCTCGAAAAATTAAAACGACGACATTTCTACCGCTAGAATGCGGTAGAAATGCGTAAAAAGATGAAATAAAAATTAAACGGGTAAAAAGTTTTGAAAATTAAAACGAAAAGCTAAGTAGGCGAAAAATTAAAATGAGCATATTTTCATTCTTGTATTTTTATAAAAACTCCTAAAAAGTAAAAATAAAGCTAAAAAGACGAAAAGGTTTACAATCCTAAAGAGCCTAAGTTAAAGAAAATTGAAAATAACACTTTTTTAGGTGTTTTTATAAACCCTTAAGAATGAAAATAAGGAAAAAAAATAAAAGCTAAACCTAAATAAGTGCGGATTATGAAAATAAAATGGGCATTACAACGGCTAGAAATGACGTAAAATTCCTAAACTAAACTAAGTTATAAAGCTGAAAAATGAAGAAAACATAAAAAGAACAAAAAAGGAGAACGAAAAATTACTTAAGTAGGGTGCTTCCATGAATTTCCATACGATGCAAGAGAGAAAAGAACATGGTTTTATTAAATAAAAAGAGATTACAACAAAGCAAATACAAACACTAAGGAGGGGGGGGAGAAATTCTCTTACATAACATGAGAATCCAAATGGGCAGCACCTCCCCTAAGTAAAGTGGTCAAAAAAGTGGACCAGAAAAGCTTACAAAAAGCTTTTATTTATAGACAAATTTTTGGGCTTGACACGCCCTAGATCACGGGCGTGACAGGGGGCGTGTTAGTCAAAACGTGGTTGACTTGGCTTATTCTGGCTGGCTGGCAAAATTCTGGAAGATCAGGGAGTGACACGTGTCTGTCACGGGCGTGACAGGTGTCAGACACGGGCGTGTCAGACAGTGGTCGACGATCTTTGAGCGCCGGTCGACGATCTGGAAGCTTCTAGAAGTGACACGTGGCGGTCACGGGCGTGACAATCTTTGGTCACAGGAGTGACATGGGGCGTGACTTGGACAGTTGGCAGCTCGATGTCGGCAGCGTTGACAGTTGACGAAGCGTTGAGTGTCGACATCGAACACGGGCGTGACGGGTCTTGGACACGGACGTGACTAGGGCGTGTCGGGACGGCGTTGAGTGTTGAACAGTGAAATCATTGAGTGTCGACTGGCGGAAGGCGTTGAGTACCTGACACGCCCGTGTCGGGCATGGTCACGGGCGTGACAGGTCAATTTTTGACTTTTTCTGAAAAATTTCAGAAAACAAAAATAAATTAAGTTAGAATATATTTTTACAAAAAGAAACAATTTTATTAAAGAAAATAACTAAAAAAGACAAAAATAAACAAAAGTGACTTAAATAAAATACAAAAATATAGGTATATTTACAACTCATCAGTGAACCCGGTCAAAATCGCGGTCTCACCACCGCCCTTTGGACGGCAATACTCGTGAGCATTTTAGTCTTTCCGGCCTAAGCCTAAGACCCTCCATCTATGCCAAAGGTAAGTGCTATGTCCTTTAGGTCTCTTTAACTGAACGACATATAGCGGGTACGGTTTCGCCTAACCCATTTCTGACACCGCAATGTCAATTTAAGCCATATGCGCAGGTCAAGCTTCCCCGAGTCCCAAAATGATAAAACATGCACATAACTCAATTATGTTCATGGCTGGCTCCCTGTAACACCCCAATTTGTCGTAGGAGAGACGGGGATTGTTTTTGGCCAAGTCAGGCTTTTGGTGCAGGTGACACGGGCCCCGACACGGGCGTGTCGGAGGCTGTGTCGGGCGTGTCGAGCTCGAATCGTCGAACGGGCCGTGTAGTCGACCAGTGTAGGTCGACGATGGTCGTGTGGAGGGACACGGCCTAGGACACGGGCGTGTCCCAGGCCGTGTCACTCAAGGGAATCGTCGAAGTGGTACATGAGCCGTGACACGGGCATAGACACGGGCGTGTCAGATGTGACACGGGCGTGTCCCATGCCGTGTCACCAAGCCGTGTACCACTCTGACTGCAAGGTGTCGATTTATTGCACACGGGGGGCGTGACATGGGTCCCGACACGGGCGTGTCGCAGGCCGTGTCACATGCCGTGTGCTGGTTTTCAATCTGGATCGAGACGGCGAATGAGCTACACGGCCAGGCACACGGCCGTGTGCCAACCCGTGTTCGGCCCAGATTTTATAATTTGGGGCTTAATCGTGGCCGTTCATTTCCTTGGCTTTGGATCCGACGGTGGGGGGCTGCTCCTGGGGGGTTTTAGCCGAGAATAGGATTTAGAAACCCTCATTTCTCTTGAGTGGTTCTCTTTCTAAAAGCTAGAGAGAGGAGAGAGCAAGGAGGAGGAAGAAGGGCTAGATCTGGCCGCCGGGAGAGCTTCGGAGCCCCGAATCGCGATCCGAGTCCAGATCCGCGGAGGCGACGCCGTTGCGGTGCTTTCCAACCGTGTAGTTTTCGATGGCGCCGCGGAAGAATGCAAGGGTAACGATTTCTCATCCTTGGGCATGTGAAGCCCTCTTTTCCTTTGCATAGGAAGCCCGCTCTCGCGAGTGAGCGAAGAGTTGGAGCGTTCCTTGGGGTAGATATGTGAAGTCCCCCTTGTGTAGAGTCTGTATGCGAAAACGGACATAGGCATTGTGTGTGAAGCCTATCCGGACAAGTAGAGCCGGATCGGTGATGTTGCATTGCATATGAACCGGGGAAGACTCCGGGTGTTTGAGTGTTTTTCGGGTTTTCTATGTGGTAGATTGCATCAGGGAGCCTTGGAGATTAACTCCAAGGTGCACCCGGAAAACTGGGCAAAGGCGGGTTTTGCCAACACGGTGGCCGGGGAGCCAACGTGAACATAACCGGGTTATGTGATTGTTGTGGCGGAAACGGGACTCGGTGAGTCTTGACCTGCACATATGGCTTAAATTGCCGTTGCGGTATGAGCACGGGTTAGGCGGAACCGTACCCGGTCTATGTCGTTCGGTAGGACCGTTGGCATGGATGAGGGTCTTCGGCGGTCTATGGCTTAAATTGCCGTGACCAAGGCTAGGAAGGCAAATGCTCATATGGACGACCGTTCAAGAGGCGGTGGTGGATTGGGAACGTCTATGGCTTGAATTGACGTGGCGTTGGCCGGTTCGCCAAGAATGTGCCCTGAGTGCACGGGGTGTGTGGCCGTGCAAGCCTACGCCTGTGTTAATGTGTGTTCACATTAATAGTATTGCCTATACTAATGAAGTGCAGGGAAAGAGCATCGCCGCCCCGATTTTGGGGGCAGGATCGTTATAATTTGGTCAGCATTGCTTACCGTTGCTATTGTTTGCCACCGGGCGGTGGTTTGTGGCTTGCAGGTGCTGCGGAGCAGAGCGGGAAATAGCGGGCTAAAGCCCTTGTTGCTGTGCCGGCCCTCGAAGGCCTAATTGCTTATGTATCTTTCCCGTTTTCATGTATGGCCGGCCTGCGTGCCGAAGTTTGGAAAACACTATTTTGTTAAGTGAACAATGTAAGGCCTTAAGGCCAGTTCTCTTTTATGTATGAGTACATTCCTGAGTTGGTAGTGGACATTCATGCTTTGTAGCAGAGTTCTTATTTCTTTTGCAATTAAATAATTTGCTTCCGCTAGGTGTTGTGTAGGACGACATGATTGGTTGAATGGTTTCAACGCGTAACCAACCGGTCTGCCCGTAGTATATGGCGTCGGGCCCCGGCCGGACCTACTGCTATATGCTATGTGACAGATATGGGTGTTATAAATTGGTATCAGACTACTGGTTTCGGTCAAGCTTAAATGAATTCGTGGACGAATTCACTTTAAGGGGTGGTGAGCACATGCGTGTGTCATCGTTATAACATGAAAAGAACCCATGAATGTCCACTTAGGAATGAAAATATACATGTTTGAGGAACCTACGTGTTCATATAATTGCTGTTTGCAGTAGTTTTTGGGTCGCTTATCGGTGTTTTTGCACGATTATAGGTGACCAGAAGTGGTGCTGGGCCGTCTGAACGGCCAGGTTCTGAGGCGAGCAGTGCGCCAAGCGATGCGCCTGCAACACCTCTGTCTGCCGAGACCATTAGGTTGGTGGCAGAAGCGGTCATGGCAATGATCAATGCGCAGCCTACAAGGCAGGTGCAGCAGCCCGCTCCTGCTATGGAGCAAGTACCGCTTCAGACAGCAGAGCAAAGGAGAGTTGAGCAAGTAGTGTTGGAGCCAGAGTTGCCTCGGAGAGCAACGGAAAGACAACTGAAGCACGTGATGGGCTTTCACCAACCTGTATTCACGGGCGCAGAAACCCCGACCCAAGCAGAGGATTGGCTCTCAAGGGTCAACAGGGTGATGACTGCGACGGAAACGGAAGAGTGGCAGAAGACCACTATAGCGACGTTCCTTTTGGATGGGGAAGCAAGGCTATGGTGGGAAGGCCTAGAGCTACATCAGTTGCAGGGAAGGCCGTTGGCCGAAGTTTCGATGGAGGAGTTTGCGAGACTGTTCATTGCTCGATACCTCCCCTCGGCGCAACGGATTGCGCTAGAAAGCGAATTTCAGAAGTTGGTGCAAGGGGATTGTACCGTTGATGAGTACCTCCACGAGTTTACTCAGTTGGGGAGATATGCCGGCGCTACCTTCGCAGACGAGGAGCGCAAGACGAGTCGCTTCTATGAAGGGCTAAGAGATGATTTAAGGTTGCTACTGTCGGGGCCCAAGGCGCAGGGTTTCATGACCCTGGTCAATTCGGCCCGGTCCTTGGAGAAGGACATGAAGAATGTCCAAGCAAAGAAGGAATCGGGTAGCAAGAAAGCGGAGTTCAAGGCACCGACTACGTCGAAGTCGGGCTACCGCAGATTCTATAAGAAAGCTAAGACGTCGGGTCCAGCTGCTTCAGGTGCCTCGGGGACAACTACCAATCGAACCCCGGGCGCTTGTTTCACGTGTGGGAAGCCGGGGCACTTTGCCCGTGTGTTGGGTCCGGCGTTCCTTCACTTGACCCGTGGCGCTCTGCTACTTATATAAAAAATTAAGTAGCGCCCTCTCCAACAGTCCGGGCTTTTGGTGCAGTTGGGTATGCGCTTGATCCTTCAATTGGTATCAGAGGGAAGTTGACTGACTGTATAGGCTAACACCTAAGTCACAAGATCCTGATAGATACCAAGAGCTTATAGATATTCACTATCATGGCCCAGTCTAAGGATTACTCTAGCACCAGACCTCCAGCATGCAACTTAGCAAAGTTTGGCATCTGGAAGGCAAGGATTAAATTATATATGAACTCTATTGATGAAAGCATTTTTGCTTCTATTTGTCAGGTCCCCCAAGAGCACCTGCTGCTGCCACTGCCTCATCATCTGATATGAGTGCAGTGCCTCCTCCAGATTACAATGATGAATACAAGAAGGCCAAAATTGCAGATGCCAAGGCAATGAACATACTGGCTCAGACAATGTCTGATGAGGTGTTCCAGAAGGTGGCTGACTGCTCCTCAGCAAAGGCCATGTGGGACACACTGAACCAGATTGTAGCTGGTTCAGCTGATGAAAGGAAGGACAGAAGGTCCAACCTTATCTCACAGTATGAGAACTTCAAGAAAACTGATGCTGAATCAGTTGAAGCTATGTACACCAGGCTCAGCTCAATCATCAATGAGCTGAGGACCCTGGACAAGGACATATCATTGACAGAGGTCAATGATAAGATTCTTATGTGCTTCCCTAGCACATGGGATCTAAGAATCTGGCCCATCAAGGAAGCCAGAAGTACTAATGAGATCTCAACTGAAGCTCTCCTCGGCAAGCTCAAGTCTTTTGAGCAAGTGCTGAAGACCAGAGAAGCAGAAGCTGAAGCCAAGACCCCCACTCCAACAAGAAAAGAGCAATCTCTAGCTCTTAAGGCTGCAGATGTTTCTGAAGGCAGCCAATCTAATGAGGAACTTATGGCATTGTTTGCCAAAAGATTTCTCAAGATGGGAAGAAAGGAGTTCAGAAAGAAGTCTTCACGATATGAAGACAAACCAAGGTATGATCGCTCTCCTGCTAAAGAAATTATTTGTTATGGTTGCAGGAAGCCTGGACACATCTTGCCAGAGTGTCCAGAGGAGAAGAACAAAGAAAAGAGAAAAGAAAAAGAACAACACAGGAAGCACTCCAAGCCATCCTCCTACAAAAACAAGAAGAAGGAGAGAGGTTTCATTGCTGAAACCTGGAGTGATTCTGATGAAGAATCCTCCTCATCAAGCTCCAGTGAAGATGAGGAAGAGAAGAAGGCAAAAGAAGTTTGCCTAATGGCAATAGATGCCTGCAGCAACCACTTTGCTGCAGAGAGTTCTGATTCTGATGAAGAGATGCCTACTGAAGATGAGGTACTTTCTTCTTATGATTTTACTTCAGAAGAATTTAAGTTAGAATTTAAATCTTTATGTTTAGATTTAATTAGCTCAGAAAAGGAAATAAAAGAACTGAGAAATAGGTTAGCTGACTCAGAATCAATAGCCTCTGAAAATGTTAGGTTAAAGGAAGAACTCACTACTTGTAGTGAAGAAATTAAATTTCTTAAAATAGAGTTAGCTAAGTCTAAGAGATTAGAAGAATCCCTTAATGGTAGAAGCCTTAAGCTGTTAGAAATTACCAGCATGACTAACACTAGGTCAGGTAATGATAAACTAGGCTTAGGAGCTTCTCCCAGTGAACCCCCAGTCCTTCTTAAAAATAATCTTTCAACTCCAGTGAACTTCATTTCAGCTAGTGGAAAGAAGAACACTGAGCAAGTAAATCTGGTAAATAAAACCTTAAATAAAGCTAAGAGAGAAAAGAGAAAGAAGTTTTTCAAAGAAATGCAAAGAGCGTCGAACGCCGCTCGACGATCGGAAGCTCCATGGTCGAACGAAGCTCGACGATCTGAGCGCCCATCGTCGAACGTCGATCGACGATTTCAATATGATTTTCAAAATCATAATCAATTCCATAGAAACCTAAATGAGAATAGAAACCCTAGGTTTGTTGACCCATCATCTGCATGGAGAATCCCACCTAGGAGATCTCACCCACTAGGTTATCACCCTCAGCCTGCATTCTAATATATTTCCAGTTTTTCTTATGTGAAAAACAAGGGACCCAAGGTTACCTGGGTCCACTCTGTCTAAATAATTGTCTTGCAGGTGAAGGCCTATCCAATCACTCAAAATAAGTGGTATTTGGATAGTGGATGCTCTAAGCATATGACAGGAAATAAAGATCTACTGTCAAAGTTCAAAGCTAAGCTTGGCCCAAAGGTTATCTTTGGAGACTCCAGCTGTGGTCAGACAGAAGGCTATGGCAAGATCACAATTGGAGCAGTTACTTTCAAGAGAGTTGCTTATGTCAATGGACTGAAGCATAATCTGATTTCAGTCAGCCAGCTATGTGATGCTGGCTACCAGGATTCATTTTCTAATTTCTCTTGCAATATTACTTTAAATAATAATGTTGTGTTAGTAGGTATTAGAATAGGTAATATCTATTTAGTAGATTTTAATTCATCTCATTCTGAAATCTGCCTGTTTAATGAAGTAACCCTTAATAATTATTCCCTATGGCATAAAAGGCTTAGTCATGTAAACCTTAAGAATATATCTAGGTTATCTAAGCACAACCTTGTTAGAGGTTTACCTTCTTGCCCCTACAAGAAGGAGAGCCTATGCAAGGCTTGTCAGCTAGGCAAGCAAACCAAGAATTCTTTTAAATCTGTAAATAAAAGTGATTCTCCTAGAATCCTGTACTTATTACATTTGGACCTTTTTGGCCCAATAAATGTACAGAGTTTAGGAGGGAAGTATTACACATTAGTAATTGTAGATGACTTCTCTAGGTTCAGTTGGGTTTTCTTTTTGAGAACTAAGTCTGATAACTTCAAAGCCCTTACAGACTTTCTATTATGTGTGCAGACTGAGTACTCTACTCATGTGGCCTTGATCAGAAGTGATCATGGTACTGAGTTTGACTCTCTTCTCATGCAAGAATTCTGTGAGAGAGAAGGTATCAAACATAGCTTCTCAGCTCCTAGAACTCCCCAACAAAATGGGGTAGTTGAAAGGAAGAATAGAACACTAATTGAAGCTGCTAGTACATTGTTGGCAGATGCTAACATGCCTCTATCCTATTGGGCATAAGCTGTTAGTACAGCCAACTATGTCTTGAATAGAAGTTTGATACACAAACTTAAGTGTAAAACTCCTTATGAGTTGCTTAAAGGAAAGAAACCAAAAATTAATTACTTTAGAGTTTTTGGCTGTACTGTTTATATTCATAATAATAATAAAGAATATATTAGAAAATTTGAAGCAAAAGCTTCAATGGGAATCATGCTTGGATATTCCCAAGTAAGCAAAGCTTATAGGGTTTATAACAAGTCTACCTGTAAGATAGAAGAATCTGTGCATGTATCATTTGATGAGTCTCAGATGTTTTACAAGGAGAAGGAAAATTCTCCTTCCTCAAGTTCTTTGCAGGTACCTGATGCCCCTCAAGAAATTCTTCAACTATCAACTCTTCAGATCACTGAATCAGACAGTGATGAAGACATTGCTGAAGCTGTTGAAGCTGTTGTTGTACCACCAACAGTAGATCAAATTCCTCCTGAGGAATTAATCCCAACTGTTGCTGAAGATCACATCCCACCTGCTGATATTGTCACACTTAGAGATCACCCCACATCTCAAGTGATTGGAGACATATCAGCTGGTGTGCAAACCAGACACCAATTAAGACAGGATGTGATGCATGCTTGTTTCCTCTCACAGGTTGAGCCCCTCACCTTTAAAGATGCAGAGCTAGATCCCCACTGGATCATTGCAATGCAAGAGGAGCTCAATCAGTTTGAGAGATGTAAAGTTTGGACTTTGGTTCCAAGACCTAAAGGCCAACTGATCATAGGCACCAAGTGGGTGTATAGAAACAAGTTAGATGCAAATGGAATTATAGTAAGGAATAAAGCTAGGCTTGTAGCTCAGGGCTACAGACAGGAGGAAGGTATAGACTATGACCAAACCTTTGCTCCTGTTGCAAGGCTAGAAGCAATAAGGATCTTCTTGGCCTATGCAGCCTTCATGAAGTTTAAGGTGTTCCAAATGGATGTCAAAAGTGCATTCCTAAATGGTGAGCTTAAGGAAGAGGTGTTTGTTGAACAACCACCAGGGTTTGTTTCTTCAACTCAGCCTTCTCATGTTTTTAAGTTGCAGAAAGCTCTTTATGGACTAAAGCAAGCTCCTAGGGCCTGGTATGAGACCTTAGCTAGTTTCCTGTTAGAGCACAACTTTACTAGGGGAGTAGTTGATAGAACCCTTTTCGTCAAGCATCACAAGGACACAATCCTGTTAGTTCAGGTGTATGTAGATGATATTATTTTTGGCTCCACTGATCCCAAACTGTGCAAAAAGTTTTCCAACTTGATGCATTCCAAGTTTGAGATGAGTAGCATGGGTGTGCTGTCTTACTTTCTTGGTCTCCAAGTTAAGCAAGATGCTGATGGTATCTTCATCTCCCAATCCAAATATGCCAAGGAATTGGTAAAGAAATTTGGGATGGCTGATGCTTCAGCAATGCCTACACCCATGGCTACTAATGTAGTTATTGATTCTGATGATCACGGCAAGCCAGTTGATCAAAAGATTTATAGGGCCATTGTTGGTTCCCTATTATATCTAACTGCAAGTAGGCCAGATATAATGTTTGCTACATGCCTTTGTGCTAGATTCCAGGTCAACCCCAAGGAATCTCATCTGATTCTTCTAAAGAGAATCCTGAGATACCTGAAGGGATGTCCAGATCTAGGACTTTGGTACCCAGCTGAGTCAGAGTTTGAATTAATTGGATATTCTGATTCTGATTATGCTGGTTGCAGAGTTGACAGGAAGAGCACCTCAGGAACTTGCCAGTTCCTGGGAGAGAGATTGGTCTCTTGGTTCTGTAAAAAGCAGGCTTCTGTCTCAACTTCAACTGCAGAGGCTGAATATATAGCAGCTGCCAGTTGTTGTTCACAGATCCTGTGGATTCAAAACCAGCTTGTGGATTATGGTTACTCACACAAGAACACCAAGATCATGTGTGATAGTATCAGTGTTATCTCAATTGCACAAAATCCAGTGCACCACTCTAGAACGAAGCACATTGAGATTAGGCACCATTTCCTGAGAGATTGTGTGGAAAAGAACAAGATCTGTCTTGAGTTCATATCCACTAAGTTTCAGAGAGGTGATATATTCACCAAGCCTTTAGATGAACAGAAGCATCTGTTCTTTTTAGTTCAACTAGGCATGATTAATGGACGAGACTAAGTGTGACTATATCTGCCTATGTTGAAATCTGCTTGAAGATCGTCGAACGATGATCGAAGATCGTCGAACGGATTAAGCCTATCGTCGACCTCTGGTTAATGATAACTTATCTGTTTGAAGATCGTCGATCGACGTTCGACCATCGTCGAACAGGTTGAGCTCATCGTCGATCTCTGAACGACGACAGCTTGTTGCTTGTGAAGCCAGAAATAGCCGAACGAAGGTTCGACTACTCTGCTTCTGAGCCGATCGTCGAACGGCCGTTCGACTATCGGGTCAAGTATCTTTTTAATAGATCGACTATTCCCGGTCTAATATAAAGCCGATAGTCGACCTAGGTTAAAAGATCTTGTGTTTTATCGTCGACGGAGCGTGCCCTTTCGCATTCTGCCTTCCCGCTTGCGATTTCCGGGCGTTTCGTCTTCTTCGTTCTCTGCAGCTTTCTCGAGCTTTCTCCAGCGAATCCATGGCGGTTTCCCCAGCAGTTCTAGCCGTCGTGAAGTTTGATGCAGGATTTAGCGTGGATTTCGACGCATTCAGCAGCTGCGATGCAGGAATAGTAGAAGTTCTACAGCTATGCAGGGATCAGGGTTTAGAGAAGTTAATGTCTGCAAGGATTAAGATCAACATTCCAGAAATCAAAGAATGGGCTTTCACGTCGTCTTCCACAGACGAATCGATGATCGGTACCATCGGCGGAGAAGAGGTAATCCTGACTCCGGCCGTTTTATCTGATGTTTTTGGATTAGTTATTGGTGATGAGGACTATGAGCAAGATGCTCAGGAATTCGGAAGAATGCTGGTTGAGCTGGGACATGCTGAGGGCATTCCCACGAAGCTGCTCAAAGTGAATTTTCCTTTCAAGATCAAGTTCCTTGCTGAGTTAGTAGGAAAAGTGCTTCTGGGTAAGCACTCTGCCCACGACAATATAACAAGGCAGCAATTCGCACTCATGTGTGCGATTGTTAATCGAAAAAGGATCGATTGGGCAGCAGTTGTGTTTGATTTAATCAGGAAAAAGACTGGTAAGAAGGAAGTCATCCTAGGAAGGGTCATTGGAATCTTCCTTAAAGAAAAATACCTCCAGCTGCTAAGTTCAACTGCAACAACAATCAATGCAAGCAAGAAGATGGATCCCAACTTGTTCTCTAAGTGGAAGAGAACGTTTGTGAAACCTGCTCCAGCAACATCTGAGGACACAAGGACTGAATCAGTCACTCCTCACCATGTTGAAGCTGGCTCAGCTCTTCCTTCCTCCTCCTCTGCATTTCTGTCTGCCTCAGTTGAAGTCCCATCAACTTCAGCTGAAGTACGACCTTCTTTATCTGCTGCTCCAGAAACAACTACGGTTGTTCCTCTTTCCCCTCCAGCTTCTCCTCTACCTGCTCATCTGGCTAGGATATCTGCTCCTAGCTTTGATTTGTTAGGATCAGAGAGAATTCCTACTCCTCCTGTTTCTCCCGTTCATTCCCCAATTAATTCCCCAATTAACTCTCCTGCTCCTTCTCCTGCTCGATCCCCTGTCCACACCATTTCTCATCCCAGCACCACTACCATATCTGCTGCAGCTCCATCCACTTCACACCCTTCATCTATTGAGATCTCTCCTGAGCTTATCTCCCGCATTGTGGAGCTGATTACCCCCTCAATCAAAACCATGATTGAAGAGGCAATCGCTCCCCTTGCAGCCTCCATTGATCTCTTATCTGCCTCCATCAAATCCCTTTCAAAATCTGCTGAGCCATCTTCCTCAAGGGGCATGGTTTCAGTATCCACTGAAATCAGGCAGGGGGAGATGTTCCATGAAGATGCCTCAGACCATCCTGCCTCCCCTCCAGCTATAAAAGATACAGTAATGACTGCCCAGGAAGAATCTGCTCCTGCTGAGAAAGAAATAGCTCCAGCTGAGGAAGAGATAGCTCCTGCTGAGAAAGAAAAAGTTCCAGTATTGTCTGATAAGGAAATAGCAGATGGAATCTTGTTATCTGAGATTGCAGTTAAAGTCTGCTTAGAAGATCTTACCTCTCCTGTGATTGCTAGATTCCTGGAAGGAATTATAACTTCATATCTGAATGAATCATGGGAGATGATTAAGTATGAAGGTAACTCTTTCATTCGTTTTGTTGATGAGTCAATTAATTTGATAGTTTGTGAATACCTTGAGGGAATGATTATCGCTTATTTAGCAGATATGTATTCATAATTTTACAGATGTTATTAAAGAAGATTTAGCTGCTCAGATCATAGCAGTTGTTTCTGAAGCTGATCCAAGTGTTTCTGATACTCAAGTAGATCCTGAATTAGAATCTTTCTTAGATAATAAAGAAGATGAGTCTGAGAAAGATGAAGTCAAAGTTGACTCTCCTGTTCTGAATTTGGAAGAAGTTCAAGCAAGAGCAGCCTGGGATTTAAGAGTACAATCTTTAAAAGAGAAGGAAAAAGATCTGCAAGTTGAAAAGTCAACCATCTGGATTGACTCTCCAGGGTTGGACTTAGATTCCCTTCTGGCTCTGGATGCCATGGAAGAGGAAAGAGAAAAATCTGCTTCAAAGCTTCAAGAAAAGGCTGTTTCAGAAGCCTATGATCCTTATGAAAATCCTCCCTCATCTCATTCTAATGATGATGATGATTCTGATGTTTCTGAGAAGTCAAAGAGAAAGAAAGCTGCCTCAAAGAAGAGAAAAGCTGCTCCTCCTCCACCTCCCAGTAAGGATAATGATATTCCCTATTACATTCTGAAGGGCATTGACCCTAAATCCAAGGATTTTCAGCACTAGATGAGGTTTTCAAAGAATCAGCAGAAAGAAAGAAAAAGAACTAAGAGGTATGATAGTCCTGTCTCAAGATGGACTCCCAGAGGTCCTCCTCCTCCTCCAGGTGCAGGAGCCTCTGGGAACTTATCAGCTAATCCTGCTGCCTCTTCTGGAAGATCTGCTTATGTTCAGCCCCAGCCAAGACAAGGTTATCAAAGCTCGCAAGGCAAATCATTTTATGGTTCTCAAAGACAAATGAAGGAGACTGTGGTTCAAAGACCAACCTTTTCCCCACCTCCTTCTCCAAAGAAGAGAATCTCATCTCCAACTCCAGTTCAGTCTGAGGAAATTGTTTCAAAAGGTAAATAGTTTACTTTGTTCTAAAATTTCTAGCAAGAACCTCTCTGCTAAGTTTGCTTCTAATGTCTTATCTAGTTATTCAAGATAAAATAGCTGATGCTGCTTCTCCTGAGCCTGTGTATGAAAATCCTGAGCTCGATCCTAACTTTAGGATGGCTCGCTTTCAAGAACTAGTTGGAGCAGCCCAAATAAGAAAAGCTAAAGCAGAAGGAAAAGATACGACTGGTCTAACTACCATGTCGGCTTACAGAAAGAAAGAATTTGAGAAGTTCCAGGTTAATCCTGAGATTTTTGATCCATCAAAATATATGGAAAAACATCCTGAAGCAGTAGTCCCAAGAGCTACAGAACTGAAGATCATTGGTGCGCAGGATCTGAAAATGTCAAAGAAAGAATCTGATGATCCCTTAAGGAAAATCTCTTTTATTTCCAGCTCTTCTGTAGCTAAGCCTGACTCTGATGATCCATAGTTTGATTAACTGCTGTGCTATATTTGTTTATCTGTTTGATAAATCTGCTAGTTAATCATTAACTATTTTCTGTATTATTTTATTGCTCTTTATCTAGCTTTATGTTTTAGATGTTGAGAGACTTAACTCAAATAGGGGGAGATTGTTGGTACCCTAGTTTTGATTTGAGTTTAGTCCTCTCCTTTGTGCCCCTTGACCCAAGAAATACTTATGGTCAATGGTTAGAAGTCTAGCTGTAGAGTCCTCACTTTTCCAGATTGAGAATTTGGTTAAGTAGTTTTTTCGTTCGACTATAGTCGAACGCCGCTCGACTATCGTCTATCGGCTGATCGACGATCGTCTATCAGTTGGTCGACGCTTTGTCTGCGTTGATAGTTCGATTATCTGTTGATGGGTCGACTATCGGTTTTGCGTTGATAGTTCGACTATCTGTTGATAGTTCGACTATCTGCTTGGCTAGGTAGTTCGACTATCTGTTCTGATAGATCGACTATCTGATAGTTTGACTATCTGTTGATAGGTCGACTATCTGTTCCGCCTTGATAGTTCGACTATCTGTTGATAGTTCGACTATCTGTTGTCTTTGATAGTTCGACTATCTGTCCTGATAGTTCGACTATCTGATAGTTCGACTATCTGCTGATAGATCGACTATCTGATTTGTTTTGATAGTTCGACTATCTGTCGATAGATCGACTATCTGTTTTCTGAGGTAGGTCGACTATCTGCTTGATAGGTCGACTATCTCTGTGCGCTTGATAGTTCGACTATCTGTCCTAGATAGATCGACTATCTGATTGTTCGACTATCTGCTCTGATAGATCGACTATCTGCCGGGGTAGTTCGACTATCTTCTTCGATAGGTCGACTATCTGGATCGTTCGACTATCTTCCCGATAGTTCGACGATCTCCGTGCGTCGTTCGACGATCTTCGAGGGTCGTTCGACGTTTTCTGTCTGCCTTTGTATTTTGTATTTATTTATTATATTTAATTAATTAATACATTTTCTGGCACATTATTTTAAGCTGTATGATAAAATAACCAGGCAATATTTGCTCCATCTCTTTTGCCTGAGTCAAATCTTTTTAAGATAAAGTTGTTTGTCTTATTAGCTGTCTTTATAAACTACTTTATCTATTGTCAACCCTTTATAGCCGTTAGACTGAAAAGTCTTCTTTTTGCTATAAAGAGATTATCTCTGATGTGACTTTATTTAGTCCTTCTGTTATTTGATTTAAGCCTGCAGCTTCTTAGAAAGAGGTTTATTCCTTTTATAGAATGTTTTGCTGCAGAGATATTTCTGTCTTCTTGATATTTACAGCTCAGGTCTCAAGGCTCAGAAGAAGACAAATAATTCAAATGGAAGAGAGCCGTTGCTTGCTGATGATTATAAAAAGGACCCTTTGAAGAAGGATTCAAGCTAGTGTTACACATATTCTCAAGCACTCAAGCCTTCATCAAGTTCAAGCTTCCTGCTCTCAGCAATTTCCATCTAACTGAGAAGTGTTAAGATCTTCATCTCTTCTTCACCTGAGTTCTCCTGCTTTCAGGAAGTTCAAGCTCAGAGTCCCTTTGAAGAAGAAGAAGAAGAAAGCTGCTTGAAGATCTTTGATTTTATTATTTATTTTCTTCCTGTAGCTTTTCCTTCAGAACTTTCTGAAGAGTTTCTCTGCACTGAAGCAAGACTTCACCTGGACATTCTTGAGCCAGGGGGAGCCTTGATTCTTTAGAGCATTCTAGCTCAGTGCAAGTTTTTGTGCTTCTCTAATCTATTGTAAAATAGAGAAGACTTCTTAACCTTCTTCCCCCTCCTGTACAGGGTTATTACTCCCTTCAAAAGTATCCCTTGGTGGCAGGGCACCTGATCAAAAACCTGTGCTTGGTTTTTAGACACCTGATCAAAAGTCTAAAGGGTTTCTGGATCTACCTGAAGCAGATCCTGTTGGTGGCAGGGCACCTGATCAAAAACCTGAGTGGATTCCTACCGTGTGGGTAGAAGAGTGGACGTACCCAAGTTGTTTGGGGAACCACTATAAATTTCCTTGTGTCGTCTGGATTCCATTGTTTAATTCCTGCATTGTGGCTGTGATTAGATATAACTAGGTTGCTAGTTGCTGATTAGGTTTTTCCAAGCTTAACTGTAATTACAGTTAGCTTGTGTCTGTACACAACACTTGTGTTAGGCTTTAAGGTTAAATCAATATCTATAATCTTTTCATTCCGCACTTCACTCCAAGGGAGTTGGGTAGACTATTAAGTTTTGTCTGTGCAAAATTTGATAACTCTATTCACCCCCCC
Organism: Platanthera zijinensis; assembly: GCA_039513925.1. Taxonomy (NCBI): domain Eukaryota; kingdom Viridiplantae; phylum Streptophyta; class Magnoliopsida; order Asparagales; family Orchidaceae; genus Platanthera; species Platanthera zijinensis. Next base: position 151,669,981 of record CM077082.1, on the reverse strand, counting down.
TCTAGAGTAGTATCTATCCCTTCACTTTCAATTGGTATCAGAGGGAAGTTCCAGGTCAATTGAAGGATCAAGCGCATACCCAACTGCACCAAAAGCCTGGACTGTTGGAGAGGGCGCTACTTAATTTTTTATATAAGTAGCAGAGCGCCACGGGTCAAGTGAAGGAACGCCGGACCCAACAATCCCCCCCGGCGTCCAGCACAACCCGTCGGCTCAGAGGTGGGGTTACCACATGGCCCACACGGCTCAGAGGTGGGGTTACCACATGTCCACGGTTGCCTGACCCACCGGACCCACACAGGTAGAAGGGAAAAATCAGGATTTAATAGCGCCCCCCGGTCTTGAACCCGTAACCTCCCTCTGATACCAATTGAAGGATCAAGCGCATACCCAACTGCACCAAAAGCCCGGACTGTTGGAGAGGGCGCTACTTAATTTTTTATATAAGTAGCAGAGCGCCACGGGTCAAGTGAAGGAACGCCGGACCGTGATTGCTGGAGTGGACGCTCAAAGTCCGAAAGGAAACAAGGAGCTACCTACGAGGAGAAGGGCAAAGCGGTGGAGTCGACCGCGTCCCACTATGCTCCGACTCAGCCTAGAGTCTATAACTTGGGCCAGCAGGAGGTCATCAAGCAAGCGGATGTGGTGACAGGTATGAGTTAATTTATAGCAAGTTAGCTTTAATACCGTTATCTATTGCTTGTTAGCCTAATATTGTTTGTATAGGCTTTGTTGAGATTAGCGATAGTCCGGCACGGGCACTGTTCGATACGGGAGCTTCACACTCCTTCTTGTCCGAAAGCTTTATATCGCGCATCGGAGTCCCTTCTTCGATGGCGAAGGACAAGTTGGATGTGCTGCTACCGAATGGGTGCTCGATGCGTGCGGACAGGGTGTGCGCCGTAAAGGTTCACATTGGGAGCCAAGAGTTCGACTTGCTAGCGTCATTGCTGCCGCTAGTAGAGTTCGACGTGATCTTTGGAATGGATTGGCTGTCAGAGCAGAAAGCTTGGATTGACTGTGACCGAAAGGAGGTCAAGCTGGGTGTAGGGCGGGAGACTACATTCGAGGGGCTAAAGGGGTCGAGCAAGACACTGATGTCTGCTCTTCAGGTGGTGAAGGCGGTTTGTGCTGGTGCAGAGCTGTTCTTCGTAATAGTGGGGGCTGTGGAGCCAAAGTCTCCGTTGGATAGCATCCCCGTGGTTTGTGAATACCCCGAAGTGTTCCCGGATAGTCTTCCCGGAGCCCCACCGCAGCGGGAGATTGATTTCACCATCGAGCTCGTACCGGGGGCCAAACCGGTGTCACGTGCTCCGTATAGGTTGGCGCCTAAGGAGATGGCAGAGTTGAAAGTTCAGCTAGAGGAGCTGATGGAGCAAGGGTATGTGTGTCCAAGCTCGTCGCCTTGGAGCGCACCGGTCCTCTTCGTTAAGAAGAAGGACGGGAGTATGCGGCTGTGTATCGACTATAGAGAGTTGAACAAGCTAACGGAGAAGAATAAGTACCCGATCCCGAGGATTGATGATCTCTTTGATCAGTTGGTCGGATCGTCGGTATACTCCAAGTTGGACTTGAAGTCGGGGTATTATCAGCTGAGGATCAGGGAGTGTGATATCCCGAAGACGGCGTTCAGTACGAGGTATGGGCATTTCGAGTTCACGGTCATGCCGTTTGGACTGACGAATGCGCCATCGGTATTTATGGATCTGATGAACAGGACGTTCAGAGATTTCCTGGATCGCTTTGTGATCGTCTTTATTGACGATATTTTGGTATACTCGCAGTGCGAAGAAGACCACTTCAAGCATTTGCATTTGGTGTTGGAGACTTTGAGGAGGAATGAGCTTTACGCAAAATTCTCCAAGTGCGAGTTCTGGCTACCCTCGGTAGCGTTCCTTGGTCATATAGTGAGTGGGGAAGGTACAGCGGTGGATCCAGCGAAGATTGTTGCGATACGGGAGTGGCCTGCGTTATCTTCTGTCGCGGAAGTCCGTAGTTTTCTCGGGCTTGCCGGATATTACAGGCGCTTCGTAGAGAACTTCTCGCGGGTAGCGTTACCTCTCACGAAGTTGACAAGGAAGGATCAGAAATTCTTGTGGACGCAAGAGTGCGTGCAAGCTTTTGAGGAGCTGAAGAGGCGGTTGACCACAGCGCCAGTGCTTAGTTCGCCGAGTGGGACCGAGAGCTTTGAGGTGTATAGCGACGCTTCGGGTAGTGGCTTGGGCTGCGTGTTGTTGCAGCATGGGAGCGTGATAGCGTATGGATCGCGTCAGCTGAAGGTGCATGAAAGAAATTATCCGGTGCACGACTTGGAGTTGGCGGCCGTGATATTTGCACTCAAATTGTGGAGGCACTACCTATACGGCGTAAGGGTCGATATATACACCGATCACAAGAGCCTAAAATATTTGTTGGATCAAAAGGACCTTAATATGAGGCAGAGGAGGTGGATGGAGTTCCTAGGGGACTACACCTTCAAAATACATTATGTACCTGGGAAGGGCAACGCAGTTGCGGATGCGCTGAGCCGCAGGGCTCCCGCCCAAGCCAACTGGTTGTCGGTGCATGATGAGCGGCTAGTACGGGAGTTGGAGGAGCTTGAGATCTGTTGCGTTGACAAGCAGACGAGCGCCAAAGCAATGTTAAACTGGACGGAAGTGCAGTATGACCTGGCTGACCGGGTTCGGCAGGCATTGGAGTTAGATGAGTCCATGAAGGAGCTTATGGAGGCCGCTCTGGATGGGTCAAATTCCCAGTTCTCGGTGGATGATGGTTTGTTAAGGAAGGATCATCGGTTGTGCGTCCCGAGTGGGGGTAACCTCCGGGCGGAGTTGATGTACTAGGCTCATCATACCAAGTACTCAATCCACCCAGGGAGCACGAAGATGTATCGTGATCTCAAGAAGCTGTTTTGGTGGCCGGGGCTTAAGAAAGATGTGGCGTTGTACGTGGCTAAATGCCAAACGTGCGCCTTGGTGAAGGCGGAGTGCCAAAAGCCAGGAGGATTTCTGAAGTCCTTGCCTATACCGGAGTGGAAATTCGATGATATATCTATGGACTTTGTGCACGGGTTGCCAAGGTCGTGGAAGGGGAACGACACCATCTGGGTGATCGTAGATCGACTAACCAAGGTGTCGCATTTCATTCCGCATAGGAAGGATGATCCAGTGGAGAAATTGGCAAAGTTGTATGTCGACAATATTGTTAGGCTGCATGGTGTGCCCCGTAGCATTGTGAGTGATCGCGATGGGCGGTTCACGTCAAATGATTGGAGGTTGGTGCAGCAGATGCTGGGAACAAAGTTAAAGTTCAGCACAGCTTTCCATCCGCAGACGGATGGGCAGACCGAGAGGGTCAATAGAATGATGGAGGACATGCTTCGTATGTGTGTTCTAGACTTCGGGAAGCATTGGGAAGACCACCTTTATTTGGTGGAGTTCGCGTACAACAACAGCTACCAAGCGAGTATACAAATGGCGCCCTTCGAGGCCCTGTATGGTAGGAAGTGTCGCACGCCGTTATCGTGGCTTGAAGCGGGTGAGGCAAGGTTGTACAAAAAACAGGAGGTGGAGAGTGCTACCTCGTTAGTACGGATCATTCGGGAGCGCTTGTTGATCGCTCAGGACCGGCAGGCGAAGTATTATAATGCCAAGCACCGGAACGTGGAGTTCGCGGTAGGCGATTGGGTATACCTGAAAGTGAAGCCGTTCAAGGGGGTTTCGCGGGTGAGACGCTTGAAGAAGCTGAGCCCAAGATACCTTGGACCTTTTGAGGTTCTAGAGCGAGTCGGCGAAGCTGCATACCGTTTGATGCTATCGGTGGAGTTGAGTGGATTACATGATGTGTTCCACATTTCTGTGTTGCGGAAGGCGGTGCAAGAGCCTTCGCAGGTGATCGCGGTTGACCAAGTGCCGGTGGACGAAGGGTTGACGACAAGGGTCAAGCCCGTTCGTATTGAAGATGTTGAGGTCAAGAGGCTTCGTAACAAGGAGATCCGGATGGTTAAGGTCCGATGGGATAACTGCGGGCGTGAGGAGCTCTCTTGGGAACGGGAGCAGACTATGCTCGAGGAGTACCCAGAATTATTCCGCTCAGGTACTGTTTTACATTAAGTCCTGTTCTCCTTTATTAATTTCGTGGACGAAATTCTTTAAGGGGGGTAGAATTGTAACACCCCAATTTGTCGTAGGAGCGACGGGGATCGTTTTTGGCCAAGTCAGGCTTTTGGTGTAGGTGACACGGGCCCCGACACGGGCGTGTCGGAGGCCGTGTCGGGCGTGTCGAGCTCGAATCGTCGAACGGGCCGTGTAGTCGACCAGTGTAGGTCGACGATGGTCGTGTGGAGGGACACGGCCTAGGACACGGGCGTGTCCCAGGCCGTGTCACTCAAGGGAATCGTCGAAGTGGTACACGGGCCGTGACACGGGCACAGACACGGGCGTGTCAGATGTGACACGGGCGTGTCCCATGCCGTGTCCCATGCCGTATCACCAAGCTGTGTACCACTCTGACTGCAAGGTGTCGATTTATTGCACACGGGGGGCGTGACACGGGTCCCGACACGGGCGTGTCGCAGGCGACACGGGCGTGTCGGAGGCCGTGTCACATGCCGTGTGCTGGTTTTCAATCTGGATCGAGACGGCGAATGTGCTACACGGCCAGGCACACGGCCGTGTGCTAACCCGTGTTCGGCCCAGATTTTATAATTTGGGGCTTAATCGTGGCCGTTCATTTCCTTGGCTTTGGATCCGACGGTGGGGGGCTGCTCCTGGGGGGGTTTAGCCGGGAATAGGGTTTAGAAACCCTCATTTCTCTTGAGTGGTTCTCTTTCTAAAAGCTAGAGAGAGGAGAGAGCAAGGAGGAGGAAGAAGGGCTAGATCCGGCCGCCGGAAGAGCTACGGAGCCCCGAATCGCGATCCGAGTCCAGATCCGCGGAGGCGACGCCGTTGCGGTGCTTTCCAACCGTGTAGTTTTCGATGGCGCCGCGGAAGAATGCAAGGGTAACGATTTCTCATCCTTGGGCATGTGAAACCCTCTTTTCCTTTGCATAGGAAGCCCGCTCTCGCAAGTGAGCGAAGAGTTGGAGCGTTCCTTGGGGTAGATATGTGAAGTCCCCCTTGTGTAGAGTCTGTATGCGAAAACGGACATAGGCATTGTGTGTGAAGCCTATCCGGAAAAGTAGAGCCGGATCGGTGATGTTGCATTGCATATGAACCGGGGAAGACTTCGGGTGTTTGAGTGTTTTTCGGGTTTTCTACGTGGTAGATTGCATCAGGGAGCCTTGGAGATTAACTCCAAGGTGCACCCGGAAAACTGGGCAAAGGCGGGTTTTGCCAACACGGTGGCCGGGGAGCCAACGTGAACATAACCGGGTTATGTGATTGTTGTGGCGGAAACGGGACTCGGTGAGTCTTGACCTGCGCATATGGCTTAAATTGCCGTTGCGGTATGAGCACGGGTCAGGCGGAACCGTACCCGGTCTATGTCGTTCGGTAGGACCGTTGGCATGGATGAGGGTCTTCGGCGGTCTATGGCTTAAATTGTCGTGACCAAGGCCAGGAAGGCAAAATGCTCATATGGACGACCGTTCAAGAGGCGGTGGTGGATTAGGAACGTCTATGGCTTGAATTGACGTGACGTTGGCCGGTTCGCCGAGAATGTGCCCTGAGTGCACAGGGTGTGTGGCCGTGCGAGCCTACGCCTGTGTTGATGTGTGTTCACATTAATAGCATTGCCTATACTAATGAAGTGCAGGGAAAGAGCATCGCCGCCCCGATTTTGGGGGCGGGATCGTTATAATTTGGTCAGCATTGCTGACCGTTGCTATTGTTTGCCACCGGGCGGTGGTTTGTGGCTTGCAGGTGCTGCGGAGCAGAGCGGGAAATAGCGGGCTAAAGCCCTTGTTACTGTGTTGGCCCTCGAAGGCCTAATTGCATATGTATCTTTCCCGTTTTCATGTATGGCCGGCCTGCGTGCCGAAGTTTGGAAAACACTATTTTGTTAAGTGAACAATGTAAGGCCTTAAGGCCAGTTCTCTTTTATATATGAGTACATTCCTGAGTTGGTAGTGGACATTCATGCATTGTAGCAGGGTTCTTATTTCTTTTGCAACTAAATAATTTGCTTCCGCTAGGTGTTGTGTAGGACGACATGATTGGTTGAATGGTTTCAACGCGTAACCAACCGGTCTGTCCGTACTATATGGTGTCGGGCCCCGGCCGGACCTACTGTTATATGCTATGTGACGGATAGGGGTGTTACACTCCGAGACCACCAAGTTGGCAGAAATGCGTTTCCGCCCAGTTTTCCGGGTGCACCTTAGAGTCCCGAAAACAACCAAAGGCACAGAGACTTCTCAGGCAAATCATGCACAATGAAACATCACTGATCCAGACCAACTTGTCTGGGTAGGCTTTACACACCATGCCTATGTCTGTATCTCGATTTCGGACTCTACATGCAAACAAGGGGGACTATTCACATCTACCCCAAGGAATGCCGCACACTCACCGCACACTCGCGGGAGCGGGTTTCTTTATACAAAAGAAGGAGAGCTTCACATGCTCAAGAAGAGAATCGTTACCCTTGGGTTTCTCTTTGGCGCCATGGAAATCTATACGGATGAAAAGCACCGCGATGACCTCGCTTACGTAGATCTGGACTCAGCTTGCGATTTTGCGCTCTGAATCTCCTCCGGCAACCGGATCTCTCTTGCTTCTTTCTCCTTGCTCTCCCCTCTCTCTAGAACTTAGAAAGAGATTGAACTAAAAGAAATGAGGGTTTTCAACCCTATTCCCGGCCTTAACCTAGGATGAATAAGCCTGTGCCCTTGGATCCTAAAATAAGGAAACGAACGGACATGATTCGCCCTGAAAATAATATTTCTGGGCCGAACACGACTTGCGACATGCCTGTGTCCAAGGCTGTGTTCCACACTCGCCGTAAATCAGGAAAATCCAGAAAAGGACACGGCCTGTAACACGGCTTGTGACATGCCCGTGTCACCCATGGACACTCCCGTATCATGGACCATACACCCCAATCAACACTGGAACCATCACGTCCTGAATGGGACACGGGCTTAGACACGCCCGTGTCAACTTTGACACACCCGTGTCAACCAGCATACGCCTGTGTTTCGGGTTGTGTCTCTCAGTCAAAACAGGACCAGAAACATCCCGAGCATGACACGGCCATGTGGCACGCCCGTGTCGCATGTCGTGTGCTAGACACGCCCTGGGACATGCCCGTGTCCCAGGCTGTGTAACCTCCACAGCACAATCCAGCAAACTGCCCGAGCAGGACACGGCCTCTGACACGCCCGTGTCTCAGGCCGTGTTCCCTGTCTCGATGCTCGTAGAATACATTTTCGTTGACCACTCGGTGAGTCATCGAACACGCACACAACACGGCCCTGGGACACGCCTGTGTCCCATGTCATGTGACCCTTACTAAGGCCCAAACTCGTCTCAAAACGCTGCCCGTTGCTCTTTTAAGTTTTGGGGCGTTATATTTCTGTCTTACAAACTGTTGGGCTTTGACTGTCCACACCTTACTCAGCACTTTTTGACATCTAGCATTGAGTGAACTTGCTTCACTAACCTCTTATGGACTTAGGAAATTTTCAGCCTTTCCAGCATACTTCTTTGACTTCTGGCATTGAGTGAACTGGCTTCACTCAACGCCTGTGGACTAAGACAGATATCTATCTCTCCACTTCTCTACCTTGTGACCACCTGTCACAACCACTTAGATAACCTGTCTAAACTTGTTCCATGGAACATTCTGCACATGATGAGCTTAATCAACATCAAATACAACTATGTTCTTAGTGTTTATGGTGATGCTCTTCAAATCAAATCTAGGGAACATTGAGGGTAATATTCCTAACAATCTCCCCCTATTTGAAGAAGGCATAACACACAACAATACTAAGAAGCATTAACATAAAAATCATATTAATTTAATGCAATTGTAAGCTATATCTGCTAGCTTATGCCACCTAAATTACCAGCATATCAATTCAATGTACTCAATTTAACTGCATTTGACTCAACATGTTAAGTCAATGCTTTCTCATACCACTTGAACAATTGCTCAAGTAATATGTACTCTCCTTATACCACTTAAAACTTAAATGGAGCACCACTCGAAGCACTTTCCTCATAATATTAACTAACTCAACATGGCTCAACATATAGTCATTGCATTCCTCATACTACTTGAATCTTTCCAAGTAATATGCACTGACTCAACATGACCTAGTCATGTTAAGTATTGCTTCTACATCTCCCCCTTTCTGAGTATTGCCACACATCTCCCCCTTTCTGGCTTCTTTTATAGGCATATATCTATTTAAGGAGGAGATAGGATAATGGGAGAATTTATCTCTTGATCCTAGCCTAATTCTACTACACTAGTGATCAAACTAGTTGACTGGAGAACATACCTCTTATGCTGATACCACTGATACAACACATCACTTTAGTCACTTGACACTTGAGTGGTCCATTGATCCACTTGAGTTAGTGCCACTCCTACCCCTTTTTATGACTTCTATAGAAGCAGCTATAGTGAGGGAGGTGCTGACTGTTCCTTTTCTCCTGCAACAGCATGTCTTTTCTATAATAACAGTGACTTCACAACAGCAGCCATCCACTTGGATTGATCTCCCCCTCAAATTTTTCATAGTTTTGAGGATCTGCTGATTAGTTGTGATAATCTTTGATCCACTACAAATGTTGGCTGCCTCTTAATAAGAAGCTGAACTTGTTCCTACAACTTCTGGATTTTCTCCCCCTATACAGAAGCATCTTGACTTGCTCCCCCTCAACTGGAGCATCTTGACTTGCTCCCCCTTAACTGGAGCATCTGATATCTTCTCTCTACTGGACACTTGAGTCCATCTTAGTCTTGATACCACTCCAATAGTGATCATACACTTGAGTAGATACCACTTGAACCTTGAATAGTCCTTCCTTGATCTATCTGTCTCTAATTAGACTGTTGAAGTGGCAGTAGTATTGTAACACCCCCATCCGTCGTATGGTATATAACAGAAGGTCCAGTTGGAACCCGGTGCCATATACCACAGACAGTCGAAGGGGTTACAAAATATTACCAAATACTCAACTACTCGTCCTAACACAGAGCATTCTAGCGGAAGCTTTTAAACGGTTAATAGAACCCAAAATTTGCACAAATATGGCATGAATGTCCAGCAACAAAAATAGGAATGAAATAAAACGAATACACAAAAGAGTACATGGCCTTATGGCCTTACAAAGTTTCTCTTAACAAGGTAATGTCTTACAAACATCGGCTCGCAGGCCGGCCATACATGACAGAAAATAAAAATAGCAGTTCACTTTGGCCTTCGAGGGCCTGCACAACAGCTTAGGCTTCAACCCGCTACTTGGCGCTTGGTTACGCGGTACCTACAAGAAATCATTCCACCGCATGGTGGCAAGCAGAGCAACGGTCAGCTAAAGATGACCAAAAGATAACGACCCCGCCCCCTTATACGGGCGGCGGTGCTCCTTCCCTGCATAACGTTAGCCCAGCTAAATAATAAAGTGCATATAAATACTTTCGCCACAGGTGTAGGCTCGCTCGGACAAACACCCCGTTCACTCAGGGCACATTCACGGTGAATCTGGTCAATTCCGTGGCTTCACCACCATCCTTAGGATGGCAAGCTATGTGAGCATTTTTGTGTCCTTCATACCGTAGTCCAAGACTCCCGACTATGCCAATGGCCAGTTCCACTTTAGGGCCTCTAGCACCGAACCACATAGCCCAGGTCTGTATCCACCCGCCCGTTGCTCACGCCGCCTAGTCACTTTAAGACGTACGCGCGGGCCAAGCTTCACCCGGATCCTAAATCATTTCCAAACAACACATAACCCAGTTATGTTCAAGGCTGACTCCCCGGCCGCTAAGTTAGAAGAATTATGTTTCCACCCAGTTTTCCGGGTGCCCCTTGGAGTTAATCTTCAAGGATCCCTGTCGCAATCTATCGCGTAGAAACCCGAAAACAACGCCCAGAGTCTTCTCCGGCTATTCATGCAATGCAACATCACCGATCCAGACAAACACCTCCTGGTAGGCTTCACACACAATGCCTATGCCCGTACTTCGATTCCGGACTCTAACAAGGGGGGCTTCACATATCTACCCCAAGGAACACCGCGCACTCACCGCACACTGGCGGGAGCGGGTTTTCCCATGCAAAGGAAGAGAAGCTTCAAGTGCTCAAGTTGAAAATCGTTACCCTTGAAGTCCGCTTCGGCGCCATGAAAACTAGTCGGATAGAAAGCTTCGCGAAGGAATTCTCTCCACGGATCCGGTCTCAGTTCTCGGATTGGTGCTCCGATGCTCCGTTGGCGGCCGAATTACTCCCTTCCTTCTTCCTTGATCTCTTCTCTCTCTAACTTCTTAGAAAGAGGGAGTTAAAGATGGAATGAGGAATTAAACCTCTAATTCCAGACTAAACACAAGTAGGAACTCATCTGGGCCGTTAGATCTTATTTAAAGAAAACGAACGGCTCAGATTAGCCTGAAATCTTTAATCTCGGGCCGAACACGGCTTTGCACACGGCCGTGTTCCAGGTCGTGTGCCTCGATCCAGCCACACAAATCGAGCACAAAAAAGGAGACAAGTTGGGACATGCCCGTGTCCCAACCTAACACGTCCGTGTCGGGTCATTGACACGCCCGTGACTAGGGGTCGTGTCACCAATAACCGCCACGCCAACCGGCACGTCGCTTGGTGGACACGGGTGACGACACGCCCCTGTCGGATTTGACATGCCCGTGTCAACCAGTACACGGCCGTGTCCGACAGTCGACACGAAACCCAAAATATTCTAGAGAAGTACACGGCCATGTGACACGCCCGTGTCCCATGCCATGTGCACTGACAAGCCCTGGGACACGCCCGTGTCCCAGGCCGTGTCCTTCACTGGACGACCCGAGCATGACACGGCCGTATGACACGCCCGTGTCACAGGCCGTGTTAACCCTACCAAGATCCAAACTTGGTACAAACACCGTCCGTTTCAACTCTAAATTTCAAGGTGTTACAAATCTCCTCCCCTTAAAGAATTTCGTCCACGAAATTAAGAAAAGGGTACACAAAATAATTTAAATATTACCTGGGTTGAATAGTTCGGGATATTCCTCCAACATAGCCTGCTCTCGCTCCCAAGAAAGCTCCTCACATCCGCAGTTATCCCAATGGACCTTAACCATTCGAATTTCCTTGTTGCGGAGCCGTTTGACTTCAAAGTCTTCAATGCAAACTTGCTTGACCTTCGTCGTCAACCCACTATCAATCGATACTTGATCGACAACAATGACTTGTGAAGGCTCTTGAACCACCTTCCGCAACACCGATACGTGGAATACATCGTGTAGTCCACTCAACTCCACCAACAACTTCAATTGATACGCTGCTTCGCCAACACGCTTAAGGATCTCAAACGGTCCAAGGTATCTCAGACTCAGCTTCTTCAAGCTTCGAATCCGCGAGACACCCTTGAACGGCTTGATTTTCAGATACACCCAATCGCCAACACTGCACTCCACATTCCTATGCTTGGCATTATAGTATTTTGTCTGCCTATCCTGAGCGATCCTTAACCGTTCCTGAATCATACATACCATTGAAGTGGCTTCTTCCACCGCCTGACATTTGAATAACCTTGACTCGCCTGCCTCCAACCAAGACAACGGTGTGCGACACCTTCTCCCATATAGGGCCTCGAAAGGCGTCATTCCAATACTTGCTTGAAAACTGTTATTATATGCAAACTCTACCATGTACAGGTGATCCTCCCAGTGTTTTCTGAAATCCAGGACGCACATGCGGAGCATGTCCTCCATCGTCCTGTTGACACTCTTGGTCTGACCATCCGTTTGCGGATGGAAGGCTGTGCTGAAACTCAGCTTAGTTTCCAACAACTTATGCACCAGCCTCCAGTCATTGGACGTGAAGCGCCCATCTCGGTCACTAACAATACTGCGGGGCACACCATGCAACTGTACAATATTATCCACATAGAGCTTGGCTAACTTTTCCACCGGATCTTCCTTTTTATTCGGAATGAAATGCGAAACTTTTGTCAATCTATCTATGACCACCCAAATGGCGTCATTTCCCTTCGGCGACTTTGGCAAACCATGCATAAGATCCATGGATATGTCGTCGAACTTCCATTCTGGGATAGACAAAGACTTTAAGAAACCTCCGAGCTTCTGGCACTCTGCCTTTACTAAGGCCCATGTTTGGCACTTTGCCACATACAGTGCTATATCCTTCTTCAGCCCTGGCCATCATAACAACTTCTTCATGTCCCTATACATCTTTGTGCTCCCCGGGTGGATTGAGTACTTGGTATAATGAGTCTCGTACATCAACTCCTCCCGAAGACTATCCGCACTAGGAATGCATAGGCGACCGTCCTTCCTTAGCAGTCCATCCACAACTGCAAACTGGGATCTCAAACAGTCCAAGGTATCTCAAACTCAGCTTCTTCAAGCGTCGAATCCTCGAGACACCCTTGAACGGCTTGATTTTCAGATACACCCAATCATCAACACTGAACTCCACATTCCTATGTTTAGCATTATAGTATTTTGCTTGCCTGTCCTGAACGGTCCTTAACCGTTCCTGAATCGTACGTACCATTGAAGTGGCTTCTTCCACCGCCTGATGTTTGAATAACTTTGACTCTCCTGCCTCCAACCAAGACAACGGTGTGCGGAACCTTCTCCCATATAGGTCCTCGAAAGGCGTCATTCCAATACTTGCTTGAAAACTATTATTATATGCAAACTCTACCATGTACAGGTGATCCTCCCAGTGTTTTCCGAAATCCAGGACGCACATGCAGAGCATGTCCTCCATCGTCCTGTTGACCCTCTCGGTCTGACCATCCGTTTGCGGATGGAAGGCTGTGCTGAAACTCAGCTTAGTTCCCAACAACTTATGCACCAGCCTCCAGTCATCGGACGTGAAGAGCCCATCTCGGTCACTAACAATACTGCGGGGCACACCATGCAACCGTACAATATTATCCACATAGAGCTTGGCTAACTTTTCCACCGGATATTCCTTTTTATTCGGAATGAAATGCGACACTTTTGTCAATCTATCTACGACCAGCCAAATGGCGTCATTTCCCTTCTGCGACTTTGGCAAACCGTGCACAAAATCCATGGATATGTGGTCGAACTTCCATTCCGGGATAGGCAAGGACTTTAAGAAACCTCCGGGCTTCTGTCACTCCGCCTTTACTAAGGCACATGTTTGGCACTTTGCCACATACAGTGCTACATCCTTCTTCAGCCCTGGCCACCAGAATAACTTCTTCATGTCCCTATACATCTTCGTGCTCCCCGGGTGGATTGAGTACTTGGTTTGATGAGCCTCGTACATCAACTCCTCCCGAAGACTATCCGCACTAGGAATGCATAGGTGACCGTCCTTCCTTAGCAGTCCATCCATAGCTGCAAACTAGGAATTTGACCCATCCAACGATTCATCTAATGCCAGCTTCATAGTGCTATCCTGAACCAATGCTTGCTGAATCCTATCAGCTAGGTCGTACTGCACCTCCGTCCAACACAATATTGCTTCAGCACGAGACTGCTTGTCGACGCAAGAGATCTCCAATGCCTCCAAATCACGGACTAATCTCTCATCATGCACCGCCAACCAGTTGGCCTGCGCCGGAGCCCTACGACTCAAAGCATCCGCCACTGCATTTCCTTTCCCAGGCAAATAATGTATCTTGAAAGTGTAGTCCCCCAAGAACTCCATACACCTTTGCTGCCTCATGTTCAGGTCCTTCTGATCTAGTAAGTACTTCAGGCTCTTATGATCGGTGTAAATGTCAACCTTTACACCGTACAGATAGTGCCTCCACAGCTTTAGAGCAAATATCACGACCGCTAATTCCAAATCATGGACCGGATAATTTCTTTCATGAACCTTCAACTGTCGCGATCCGTACGCTATTACTCTCCCATGCTGTAGCAGAACACAGCCCAAACCACTGCCCGAAGCATCACTATAAAATTCAAATCCTTCGGACCCACTCGACGAACACAAGATAGGTGTCGAGATCAACCGCCTCTTAAACTCTTCAAAAGCCTGCGCGCACTCCAGCATCCATACAAACTTTCGATCCTTCCTTGGCAACGTCGAGAGTGGTAGCGCGATCCATGAGAAATTCTTCACGAAGCGCCTGTAGTAGCCGGCAAGCCCCAGAAAACACCGGACTTCCGCCACCGTAGCCAACTCAGGCCACTCCTGAATTGCCGCTATCTTCGTCGGATCCACCGCAATCCCTTTACCACTAACAATATGCCCAAGGAACGCTATTGAGGACAACCAAAACTCACACTTGGAGAACTTAGCATACAACTGATTCTTCCTCAATGTCTCCAACACCATATGTAGATGCTTGAAGTGATCATCCTCACACCGCGAGTACACCAAGATGTCGTCGATAAAAACTATCATGAATTGGTCTAGGTACTCTCTGAATGTCCTGTTCATTAGATCCATAAACACGGATGGCGCATTGGTCAGCCCAAATGGCATGACCGTAAACTCGTAATATCCAAACCGCATGTTGAATGCTGTCTTAGGAGTGTCACATTCCTTTATCCTTAACTGGTATCCAGATTTCAGATCTCGCTTCGAATATACTGTTGACCCAACTAACTGATCAAATAGATCGTCAATACTTGGGATTGGATACTTATTCTTTAGCGTAAGTTTGTTCAACTCCCGATAATCAATACAAAGTGGCAAACTCCCATCTTTCTTCTTAACGAAAAGGACCGGTGCGCTCCAAGGCGACGAACTTGGACTCACATACCCTTGCTCTAACAACTCTTGCAGTTGTACCTTCAACTCCTCCATCTCCTTAGGCGTTATCCGATACGGAGAGCGTGATACCGGTTTGGCACCCGGCACCAGCTCAATTGTAAAATCAATCTCCCGTTGAGGAGGGGCTCCCGGGAGATCGTCTGGAAATACATCAGGATACTCGGACACCACTACAATACTGTCTAGACTACGATTTGGCGTTGAAGCCTGTACTGAAATGACAAACAGCTCAGCCCCAGACCGAACTGCCTTAATCACCTGAAGAGTCGACATCATAATCTTGCTCGACCCTTTTAAGCCCGCAAACCTAGTCTCCCGCTCAGTATTCAGTCCCAACTTAACCTCTTTTCGGTTACAATCAATGCAGGCTCGCTGCTCCGAAAGCCAATCCATTCCAAAGATTACGTCGAACTCCACTAATGGCAGCACCGACGCTTGCAAATCGAACTCCTGATCTCCAATCCGCAACTTTACCAAGCAGATTCTATCCGCGCGCATTGAGCACCCATTGGGCAACAACACATCCAGCTTGTCATTTGCCATCGAAGAAGGGACTCCGATGAGCAATACAAATCTTTCGGATAAGAAGGAATGCGATGCTCTCGTATCAAACAGGGCTCTCGCCGGACGATCGAAAATCAATACAAAGCCTAGCTCCAACACAAATAAGCTAACACATGCAAAGGTAACAGTTACAACAAAAGGCTAAACTGTAATAAATTTAACTCATACCTGTCACCACGTCAGCTTGTTTGATGGCCTCTTGTAGGACAAGGTTATAAACTCTAGGCTGGGCCGGAGCATGGTGGGATGCGGTCGACTCCGCCACCTTCCCTTTTTCCTCATAAGTTGCTCCTTGACTCCTCTCGTACTTTGCACGTCCGCTCCAACATTCTCTTGCAAAATGTCCCACCTTTCCATAGTTGTAACAGGCTCCTAGGGCTCGACTAGGGTTTGCCCCCGTCGTACCAGGCGAAGGGGCTGAGCTCGAAGTCTTCTGCTTCTTGTTCCCTCTGTGGAAACCTGACTTTGTATTTGGCACTTTAAACTCTGACTTCTTCTCCACTGGGTCCTTCTTCTCTTGCACTTTCCTTGCAACCCTTTCCAAAGACCAAGCCGCATTTACCAAGGCTAGGAAGCCCTGCGCCTTAGGCCCAACAAGGAGTAGTTGTAGGTCGCTCCGTAGACCCTCATAAAATCGGTTGGTCTTCCTTTCTTCTTTAGTAAACATAGCACCAGCATAACGACCTAACCGAGTAAACTCGTGAAGATACTCATCCACGCTTCTCTCTCCCTGTGCCAAACCAAGGTACTTATTCTCCATCTCAAGCTTTTGGGCAGAAGGTAAGTATCTAGCCAGGAATAACCTTGAGAATTCCTCCATCGGTACGTCAGCAAGTTGTCTTCCCACTAAGAGATGAACCTCCAACTCGTCCCACCACATCCTTTCCTCACCGGCCAAAAGGAAGGTCGCTATTGTGGTCTTCTGCCACTCTGCAGTTTCTGTGACGATCATGACCCTCTTCATCGTAGAGAGCCAATCCTCAGCTTGAGTTGACGTTCCCAACCCATCGAATATCGGAGGATTAAAGCTCATCACGTGCTTGAGCTGTTTATCCGTGGCTCTTCTTGGTGCTACCAGATCAACTGCCCCACGCTCTACTACTCCCGGCACTGCCACTCTAATCGGTTCTTGCTCATTAACAGGTGGTGCATGCTGCACTTGCTGGGCATTTATCATGGCAAAAACTGCTTAGGCCACCAATCTGATGGTTTCTGCTGAAGGAGGTGTTGTAGGGACGTCTCTTGGTGCATTACTTTCCGCTGATTGCGGACGCTCCGATTGCCCCGCACCGCTTCTAGACACCTATAATAGCATAAACCCTTGATTAGGCGACACAAAAATTGTAAAAGCAATCATTGGAACACTTAGGTTCCCAAAACAAGTGTATTTTTTTCATTCCTAAGTGGACATTCATGGTTTCTTTTATGTTATAACGATGACGCACATACATGTGCTCACCACCCCTTAAAAGAATTCACCCACGAATTCGATTACAGACGACCGACACCCTAGTCTGATACCAAATTGTAACGCCCCCATTCGTCGTATGGTATATAACAGAAGGTCCAGCTAGAACCCGACGCCATATACCATGGACAGTCGGAGGGGTTACAGAATAATACCAAATACTCAACTACTTGTCCTAACACAGAACATTCTAGCGGAAGCTTTTAAACTGTAATAGAACCCAAAATTTGCACAAGCATGGCATGAATGTCCACCAACCAAAATAGGAATGAAATAAAACGAATACACAAAAGAGTACATGGCCTTATGGCCTTACAAAGTTTCTCTTAACAAGGTAATGTCTTATAAATATCGGCTCGCAGGCCGACCATACATGACAGAAAATAAAAATAGCAGTTCACTTCGGCCTTCGAGGGCCTGCACAGCAGCTTAGACTTCAACCCGCTACTTGGCGCTTGGTTCTGCAGCACCTGCAAGCAATCATTCCACCGCATGGTGGCAAACAGAGCAACGGTCAGCTGAAACTGACCAAAATATAACGACCCCGCCCCCTTATTCGGGCGGCGGTGCTCCTTCCCTGCATAACGTTAGCCCAGCTAAATAATAAAGTGCATATAAAGACTTTTGCCATAGGTGTAGGCTCGCTCGGCTAAACACCCGGTGCACTCAGGGCACATTCACGGTGAATCTGGTCAATTCCGTGGCTTCACCACCATCCTTAGGATGGCAAGCTATATGAGCATTTTTGAGTCCTTCCGACCGTAGTCCAAGACTCCCGAATATGCCAACGGCCAGTTCCACTTTAGGGACTCTAGCACCGAACCACATAGCCCAGGTCCGTATCCACCCGTCTGTTGCTCACGTTGCCTAGTCACTTTAAGACGTACGCGCGGGCCAAGATTCACCCGGATCCTAAATAATTTCCAAACAACACATAACCCAGTTATGTTCAAGGTTGACTCCCCGGCTGCCAAGTTAGCAGAATTACGTTTCCGCCCAGTTTTCCGGGTGCGCCTTGGAGTTAATCTCCAAGGATCCCTGCCGCAATCTACCGCATAAAAACCTGAAAACAACGCACGGAGTCTTCTCCGGCTATTCATGCAATGCAACATCACCGATCCAGACAAACACGTCCGGGTAGGCTTCACACACAATGCCTATGCCCGTACTTCAATTCTGAACTCTAACAAGGGGGACTTCACATATCTACCCCAAGGAACACCGCGCACTCACCGCACACTCGCGGGAGCAGGTTTTCCCATGCAAAGGAAGAGAAGCTTCAAGTGCTCAAGTTGAAAATCATTACCCTTGAAGTCCGCTTCGGCGCCATGAAAACTAGTCGGATAGAAAGCTTCGCAAAGGAATTCTCTCCATGGATCCGGTCTCGGTTCTCAGATTGGTGCTCCGATGCTCCGCCGGCGGCCAGATTCCTCCCTTCCTTCTTCCTTGATCTCTTCTCTCTCTAACTTCTTATAAAGAGTGAGTTAAAGATGGAATGAGGAATTAAACCTTTAATCCGGACTAAACACAAGTAGGAACTCATCTGGGTTGTTAGATCTTATTTAAAGAAAACGAATGGCTCAGATTAGCCTGAAATCTTTAATCCTGGGCCGAACATGGCTTTGCACATGACCGTGTTCCAGGCCGTGTGCCTCGATCCAGCCACACAAATCGAGCACAAAAAAGGACACGGGTTGGGACACGCCCGTATCCCAACCTAACATGCCCGTGTCGGGTCAACGACACGCCCGTGACTAGGGTCCGTGCCACCAATAACCGCCACGCCAACCGTCACGTCACTTGGTGGACACGGGTGATGACACGCCTGTGTCAGATTTGACACGCCCGTGTCAACAAGTACACGGCTGTGTCCGAAAGTCGACACAAAACCCAAAATATTCTAGAGAAGTACATGGCCATGTGACAGGCCCGTGTCCCATGCCGTGTGCACTGACACGCCCTGGGACACGCCCGTGTCTTAGGCCGTGTCCTTTACTGGATGACCCGAGCATGACACGGCCGTGTGACATGCCCGTGTCACAGGCCGTATTCACCCTACCAAGATCCAAACTTGGTACAAACACCGCCCATTTCAACTCTAAATTTCGGGGTGTTATAAGTACTCTGTCCCACCACTCAGATATCTTGAATTTTAATGGATGGATCCAGCTAGTCTTCATCCATTGCCTGTGTAGTTTGTCCCTCTTTAGGAGTGCTCACAACATCACACATCCTCTTCCTCTTGGGTAGTAGGAGGAGTAATCTTGATGGTCTATTTATCCATTTCCAACTTCACACATGCAGGCCATAACCTTTGGTGACTCCTATGTCTGACCCACCAAAGCTTACTTTGGATCCATCTTTTACTGTAGTATGATCCTTCAGTTAGCACTTTGTTCTAGTCACATTCCTGGAACCTCTATCCAAGTAACACATAGGGGTTATGGGCAGTTGGACTATCCTGCAAAACAGGATTTACCTTACCTTAGGACCCCAATAATTATTGGGTCCTAGGTTCTAATTAGTCTGAAACACAAACTGCCTTCCTGGAGAATTTATTGCAGGGAGACTAACCTTTGCTCTCAGCACACTTGGATTGTGCCAACAATCTAGGGAAAAATGCCCCACCTTACCATCGAACAAACACTCATGGATATTATATCTTCTTTTTTGTGCAGGTCCTGCAGTATGGTTAACTGCTGACTGAACAGAAGGAAGAGGAGTAGCAGCCTTCTTCAGGTTCCTTTCAGTAAAGATCTGACTGAAGGTAAGCCTTTCAGTAGTCTTTCTAAGCTGGCTTTTATTGTTATTTGCAATAGTCTTCTTTACAGATACATGATATTTATAGCATCAAAGTTAGCTAGAATTGGCTTACTAACAGACTTCCCCTTGGTCTGAACCTTTGCTAGAGGGGCTTGAGTGATGGCTACTGCCTTGTTCTTGAGAGTGGGGGATGGGGTATCAAAAATAAATGGCTCATGATGGGCCATTTGATTTTCCTCATGGGGAGCCTTAAAGGCACTCATTACCCTACTATACCTTCCACCGTAGCTGTGAATATCTTTGTTTGCACTAGTAGATCTACCATTCATACAGTGACCATAGATGCTTTCTTGATCATACCTATTTGAAGGAAGCATCACCTTCTTAAAAGGGATGGGAGGCTTAGAAGCTAGAGGCTGAACTAGAGCCTTGTCTTTCCCTTTGGAATAGGCCACTCTTGTTCTTCCCTTGAATTCCAACCCCTTCTTACCCTTTTGAGAGAAGGAGTCTATCAAGGGCAGCACAGTACTTGGCTTTGAATAACTAACCACTATCCTTTTCTCCCTCTGGAGCTTCTCTTCAAGGTCCCTAATGAGACTATTCTTGAACTTGATGGTGTCAATCTGGATGAGAGTAATGTTCTTGAATTGGTTGACTTCCCTAGCCTTCTAATCTAGCAAGGATGTTGTCTCAGCCTGCTGGGCAGCAACTAGCTGAAGGGAGGCAATCTCCGCAGCTTGCTTTTTGGCCAACTTCCTGCTTCTCTTGAAAGCATCCAGAAGTTCACCATACATGTCAATCAGTTGATTGAAATATTCCTCAGATTCTAAACCATCATCACCACTGGATGATGAAGCCTCGGAATTTGGACTAGTCTCATAATCTGATTCAGGTGATGAGCTAGATAGAAAGTGTACCTTTGCTGGACCAGGCTGATCCTGGTTGGATTCTTCATCAGACATTGCCATCAACCCACAACAGTTGTAGGCATCTTCATCCTCATCCTCCTCCTCTGATTCACAGCCTAAATGTGAAAGAGGGGCCATGTTACCTATCTTGGAATCAGGACAGTCTTCAACTTCATCTGCAATTACAGCCAGTAGCCCAATGAGAGCTTCTTCTTCTTCAGACTCAGATGAAGATGAGTCAGTCCAGCTCTTCTCCTTCTTTGCAATGAAGGACTTGTCCTTCTTGCCCTTGTGTTGGTGTTGTTTCTTCTCACCTGCCACTTTTCTCTTGACTATGCAGTCTGTAACACACCCCATCCGTTACAAGTAATATAACAGAAGGTCCGGTCGGGGCCCCACGTCATATTAAGCGAACAGACGGAACGGTTACTAGATTTGAAATACCATAATCCGATACATTTATTTAAAACCGTATCCTAACTCAGAATCATTCTAGCGGAAGAATAAAAAGGAGGTAAAGGAAAAACCGCGCCCAACGGCGAATGTCCACTAAGCAACAAAAGGAATGAAGATACAAACAACATGTCCACAAAACGGCCTTAAGGCCTTACATGAAAGTGTTCAACTAAAAATAAAGATAGCTTGCATACATCGGCACGCAGGCCAGCAATACATGAAACTAGCTAACAAAAAGGGCTGGGCCTTCGAGGGCCAGATCAGCAAAAAGGGCTTCGGCCCGCTATTTCCCGCTCGGCTCCGCAGCACCTGCAAGCAAACATTCCACCGAGCGGTGGCAAACAAAGTAACGGTCAGCAAAGGCTGACCAAATTATAACGACCCCACCCCTTTCTCGGGGTGGCGGTGCCCCTTCCTTGCAAGCGGATTAGCATAATTACATAAAGCAAAAAAAAAGTGCATTTAAAGCATCCAAACACCACAAACGTTGGCTCAACCGGCCCAACGCCTCGTGCACTCAGGGCACCTTATCGGTGTATCGGATATCCCCGGTCCCACCACCATTCTCAGTCCTAGACTGGATGGCTACATAATGAGCATTCACTAGTCATGACTCAAAGGTCTCGACTCTCCCCTATGCCTGTAGCAACCCACCAATTACCTTAGGTGGTCGAACTACACCACATAGTGCAGGTACAGTTCGGTCGAGCCCGCTGCTCAAATCATCGTACCCAACACGCACGACGCGGGTCGACTTCCCCTTGCCTGTTATCGCGTACATAACCGATTGTTATGTAATGAGGGTGGCACTCGCGACCACCTAAATTGGGCCCTCAAGGAGCACAACTCCACACACTAGCCATACGGTCTCCGAGAGACGGGCTTCGCACAAATACGACAAAAACCTCTCGAGGGTTGATGTCGACGACCCAACGGCCTAGTGCAAGCATAAAATAACCACAGAGTCTTCTCCGAGCAATCATAAACATCACCAATCCAGACGCATCCGGATGGGCTTCACACAGCATGCCTAAACCGTACTCGCGCTTCCGGTACTAATGCGATTAAACTAGCGGGGATGTCAACATCGACCCGTCGGAGAGCACCTTTCCCCCACGCGATGGTGGGGAGACACTTCCATGCAATTATGCTAAATAAGGGCTTCACCTGCCCAAGAAGAAAAGTCGTTACCCTTGACGTGCGTTTCTGAGGCATGACTTGGTCACGAACAACTCTTGTAGCGGCTTCCACGCACGTATCCGGCTTGCTCACGCCGAAGAAATCTCCAAAACAAATATGTTGGGTCCGGCGTTCCTTCACTTGACCCGTGGCGCTCTGCTACTTATATAAAAAATTAAGTAGCGCCCTCTCCAACAGTCCAGGCTTTTGGTGCAGTTGGGTATGCGCTTGATCCTTCAATTGGTATCAGAGGGAGGTTGACTGACTGTATAGGCTAACACCTAAGTCACAAGATCCTGATAGATACCAAGAGTTTATAGAAATTCACTATCATGGCCCAGTCTAAGGATTATTCTAGCACCAGACCTCCAGCATGCAACTTAGCAAAGTTTGGCATCTGGAAGGCAAGGATCAAACTTTATATGAACTCTATTGATGAGAGTATTTTTGCTTCTATTTTGTCAGGACCCCCAAGAGCACCTGCTGCAGCCACTGCCTCATCATCTGATATGAGTGCAGTGCCTCCTCCAGACTATAATGATGAGTACAAGAAGGCCAAAATTGCTGATGCCAAAGCAATGAACATATTGGCTCAGACTATGTCTGATGAAGTGTTCCAGAAGGTTGCTGATTGCTCTTCAGCAAAGGCCATGTGGGACACACTGAACCAGATTGTAGCTGGTTCAGCTGATGAAAGGAAGGACAGGAGGTCCAACCTTATCTCACAGTACGAGAACTTCAAGAAGACTGATGCTGAATCAGTTGAAGCGATGTACACCAGGCTCAGCTCAATCATCAATGAGCTGAGGACCCTTGACAAGGATATCTCATTGACAGAGGTCAATGATAAGATCCTTATGTGCTTCCCTAGCACATGGGATTTGAGGATCTGGCCAATCAAGGAAGCCAGAAGTACCAATGAGATATCAACTGAAGCCCTTCTCGGCAAGCTCAAATCTTTTGAGCAAGTGCTGAAGACAAGGGAAGCTGAAGCAGAAGCCAAGACCCCCACTCCAACAAGAAAAGAGCAATCTCTAGCTCTTAAAGCTGCTGAAGCCTCAGAAGGCAGCCAATCAAATGAGGAGCTCATGGCATTGTTTGCCAAGAGATTTCTCAAAATGGGGAGAAAAGAGTTCAGAAGAAAATCTTCAAAGTATGAAGAAAAGCCAAGGTATGATCGTACTCCAACTAAAGAAATTATTTGTTATGGGTGCAGGAAGCCTGGACACATTTTGCCAGAGTGTCCAGAGGAGAAGAACAAGGAAAAGAGAAAAGATAAAGAACAACACAGGAAGCACTCCAAGCCATCCTCCTACAAAAACAAGAAGAAGGAGAGAGGTTTCATTGCTGAAACCTGGAGTGATTCTGATGAAGAATCCTCATCCTCAAGCTCTAGTGAGGATGAAGAAGAAAAGAAGGCAAAAGAAGTTTGCCTCATGGCAATAGATGCCTGCAGCAACCACTCTGCTGCAGAGAGTTCTGACTCAGATGAAGAAATGCCTACTGAAGATGAGGTACTTTCATCTTATGATTTTACTTCAGAAGAGTTTAAGTTAGATTTTAAATCTCTATGTTTAGATTTAATTAGTTCAGAAAAAGAGATAAAAGAACTTAGAAATAGGCTAGCTGACTCTGAATCAATAGCCTCTGAAAATGTTAGGTTAAAGGAAGAACTCACTACTTGTAGTGAAGAAATCAAATTTCTTAAAATGGAATTAGCCAAGTCTAAGAGACTAGAAGAGTCACTTAATGGTAGAAGCCTTAAGCTATTAGAAATTACCAGCATGACCAACACTAGGTCAGGTAATGATAAATTAGGCTTAGGAGCTTCTCCTAGTGACCCCCCAGTCTTGCTTAAAAATAATCTTTCAACTCCAGTGAACTTCATTTCAGCTAGTGGAAAGAAGAACACTGAGCAAGTAAACCTTGTAAATAAAACATTGAATAAGGCTAAGAGAGAAAAGAGAAAGAAGTTTTTCAAAGAAATGCAAAAAGCGTCGAACGCAGCTCGACGATCGGATGCTCCATGGTCGAACGCAGCTCGACGATCTGAGCGCCCATCGTCGAACGTCGATCGACGATTTCAACATGATTTTCAAAATCATAATCCATTCCATAGAAACCTAAATGAAAATAGAAACCCTAGGTTTGTTGACCCATCATCTGCATGGAGAATCCCACCTAGGAGATCTCACCCACTAGGTTATCACCCTCAGCCTGCATTTTCTTATATCTCCAGTTTTTCTTATGTGAAAAACAAGGGACCCAAGGTTACCTGGGTCCACTCTGTCTAAATAGTTGTTTTGCAGGTGAAGGCCTATCCAATCACTCAAAATAAGTGGTATTTGGATAGTGGATGCTCTAAGCATATGACAGGAAACAAAGAGCTACTGTCAAAGTACAAAGCAAAGCTCGGCCCAAAGGTTATCTTTGGAGACTCCAGCTGTGGTCAGACAGAAGGATATGGCAAGATCACGATTGGAGCTGTTACATTCAAGAGAGTTGCTTATGTCAGTGGACTGAAGCACAACCTGATTTCAGTTAGCCAGCTATGTGATGCTGGCTACCAGGTTTCTTTTTCTAACTCCTCTTGCAATATTACTTTAAATAATAATGTTGTTTTAATAGGTAATAGAATAGGCAATATATATTTAGTAGATTTTAATTCATCTCACTCTGAAATCTGCCTGTTTAATGAATTAACCCTTAATAATAATTCTTTATGGCATAAAAGGCTTAGTCATGTAAACCTGAAAAACATATCTAGGTTATCTAAGCACAACCTTGTTAGAGGCTTACCTTCTTGCCCCTACAAGAAGGAGAGTCTGTGCAAGGCTTGTCAGCTAGGCAAGCAAACCAAGAATTCATTTAAATCTGTTAATAAAAGTGATTCTCCTAGAATCCTGTATTTATTACACTTGGACCTTTTTGGCCCAATAAATGTACAGAGTTTAGGAGGGAAGTATTACACATTAGTAATTGTAGATGACTTCTCTAGGTTCAGTTGGGTTTTCTTTTTGAGAACTAAGTCTGATAACTTCAAAGCCCTTACAGACTTTCTACTTTGTGTGCAGACTGAGTACTCTACTCATGTGGCCTTGATCAGAAGTGATCATGGTACTGAGTTTGACTCTCTTCTCATGCAAGAATTCTGTGAGAGAGAAGGTATCAAACATAGCTTCTCAGCTCCTAGAACTCCCCAACAAAATGGGGTAGTTGAGAGGAAGAATAGAACACTAATTGAAGCTGCTAGCACATTGTTGGCAGATGCTAACATGTCTCTATCCTATTGGGCAGAAGCTGTTAGTACAGCCAACTATGTCTTGAATAGAAGCTTGATACACAAACTTAAGTGTAAAACTCCTTATGAGTTGCTTAAAGGAAAGAAACCAAAAATTAATTACTTTAGAATTTTTGGCTGTACTGTTTATATTCATAACAATAATAAAGAATATATTAGAAAATTTGAAGCAAAAGCTTCAATGGAAATTATGCTTGGATATTCCCAAGTAAGCAAAGCTTATAGGGTTTATAACAAATCAACCTGTAAGATAGAAGAATCTGTGCATGTGACTTTTGATGAGTCTCAGATGTTTTACAAGGAGAAAGAAAATTCTCCTTCATCTAGTTCTTTGCAGGTACATGATGCCCCTAAAGAAATCCTTCAACTTTCAACTCTTCAGATCACTGAATCAGACAGTGATGAAGACATTGGTGAAGCTGTTGAAGCTGTTGTTGTTCCACCAACAGTAGATCAAATTCCTCCTGAGGAATTAATCCCAACTGTTGCTGAAGATCACATCCCACCTGCTGATATTGTCACACTTAGAGATCATCCCACATCTCAAGTGATTGGAGACATATCAGCTGGTGTGCAAACAAGACATCAATTAAGACAGGATGTGATGCATGCTTGTTTCCTCTCACAGGTTGAGCCCCTCACCTTTAAAGATGCAGAGCTAGATCCCCACTGGATCATTGCAATGCAAGAGGAACTCAATCAGTTTGAGAGATGTAAAGTTTGGACTTTGGTTCCAAGACCTAAAGGCCAACTGATCATAGGCACCAAGTGGGTGTATAGAAACAAGTTAGATGCAAATGGAATAATAGTAAGGAATAAAGCTAGGCTTGTAGCTCAGGGCTACAGACAGGAGGAAGGTATAGACTATGACCAAACCTTTGCTCCTGTTGCAAGGCTAGAAGCAATAAGGATCTTCTTGGCCTATGCAGCCTACATGAAGTTTAAGGTGTTCCAAATGGATGTCAAAAGTGCATTCCTGAACGGTGAGCTTAAGGAAGAGGTGTTTGTTGAACAACCACCAGGGTTTGTCTCTTCAACTCAGCCTTCTCATGTTTTTAAGTTGCAGAAAGCTCTTTATGGACTAAAACAAGCCCCTAGGGCCTGGTATGAGACTCTAGCTAGTTTCCTGTTAGAGCACAACTTCACTAGGGGAGTAGTTGATAGAACCCTTTTCGTCAAGCATCACAAGGACACAATCCTGTTAGTTCAGGTGTATGTAGATGATATTATCTTTGGCTCCACTGATCCCAAACTTTGCAAAAAGTTTTCCAACTTGATGCACTCTAAGTTTGAGATGAGTAGCATGGGTGTGCTGTCTTACTTCCTTGGTCTCCAAGTTAAGCAAGATGCTGATGGTATCTTCATCTCCCAATCCAAATATGCCAAGGAATTGGTAAAGAAATTTGGGATGGCTGATGCTTCAGCAATGCCTACACCCATGGCTACTAATGTAGTTATTGATTCTGATGATCACGGCAAGCCAGTTGATCAAAAGAATTATAGGGCCATTGTTGGTTCCCTATTATATCTAACTGCAAGTAGGCCAGATATAATGTTTGCTACATGCCTTTGTGCTAGATTCCAGGTCAACCCCAAGGAATCTCATCTGATTCTTCTAAAGAGAATCTTGAGATACCTGAAAGGATGTCCAAATCTAGGACTTTGGTACCCAGCTGAGTCAGAGTTTGAATTAATTGGATATTCTGATTCTGACTATGCTGGTTGCAGAGTTGACAGGAAGAGCACCTCAGGAACTTGCCAGTTCCTGGGAGAGAGATTGGTCTCTTGGTTCTGTAAGAAGCAGGCTTCTGTCTCAACTTCAACTGCAGAGGCTGAATATATAGCTGCTGCTAGTTGTTGTTCACAGATCCTGTGGATTCAAAACCAGCTTGTGGATTATGGTTACTCACATAAGAACACCAAGATCATGTGTGATAGTACCAGTGCTATTTCTATTGCACAAAATCCAGTGCACCACTCTAGAACCAAGCACATTGAGATTAGGCACCATTTCCTGAGAGATTGTGTGGAAAAGAACAAGATCTGTCTTGAGTTCATATCCACTGAGTTTCAGAGAGGTGATATATTCACCAAGCCTTTAGATGAACAGAAGCATCTGTTCTTTTTAGTCCAACTAGGCATGATAAATGGACGAGACTAAGTGTGACGATATCTGCCTATGTTGAGGTCTGCTTGAAGATCGTCGAACGATGATCGAAGATCGTCGAACGGATTGAGCCTATCGTCGACCTCTGGTTAATGATAACTTATCTGTTTGAAGATCGTCGATCGACGTTCGACCATCGTCGAACAGGCTGAGCTCATCGTCGATCTCCGGACGACGACAGCCTTTTGTTTGAGAAGCCAGAAATAGTCGAACGATTGTCCGACTACTCTGCTTCTGAGCCGATCGTCGAACGGCTGTTCGACTATCGGTTCAAGATCTTTTTAATAGACCGACTATATCCGGTTCAATATAAAGCCGATAGTCGACCTAGGTTAAAAGATCTGTTGCTTTATCGTCGACGGAACGTGCCCTTTCGCATTCTGCTTTCCCGCTTGCGATTTTCTGCCGCTCCGTCCCCTTCGTCTTCCTCCTCCTTCTCGCGTTTCTACAGCGATTCAATGGCGATCTCTCCTGCTGTTCTAGCCGTCGTCAAGTTCGATGCAGGATTCAGTGTAGATTTTGAAGCTTTCAGCAGTTGCGATGCCGGCATAGTGGAAGTTCTCCAGCTCTGCAGAGATCAAGGCCTAGAGAAGCTGATGTCTGAAAGGATCAAGATTAATATTCCAGAAATAAAAGAATGGGCTTTCACGTCGTCTTCCACAGACGAGTCGATGATCGGTACCATCGGCGGAGTAGAAGCTATCCTAACTCCGGCCGTTCTTTCTGATGTTTTTGGTTTGGTTATCGGTGACGAAGATTATGAGCAAGACGCTCAGGAGTTTGGAAGGATGCTCGTCGAGTTGGGACATGCTGAAGGCATTCCCTCCAAGTTGCTCAAGGTAAATTTCCCTTTCAAGATCAAGTTCCTCGCTGAGGTCGTCGGAAAAGTGCTTCTGGGCAAGCATTCTGCCCATGATAACATAACTAGGCAGCAATTCGCACTGATGTGTGCAATTGTTAATAAGAAAAGGATCGATTGGGCTGCTGTTCTGTTTTATTTGATCAGGAAGAAGACAGGAAAGAAGGAAGTTACCCTGGGAAGGGTTATAGGTATTTTCCTGAAGGAGAAATTCCCCCAGCTGCTGAGTTCTGCCGCAACAACCATCAATGCCAGCAAGAAGATGGATCCCCATCTGTTCTCAAAGTGGAAGAGGACATTCGTGAAATCTGCTCCAGCGCAATCTGAGGACACAAGGACTGCTTCAGTCGCTCCTCAACCTAGTGAAGCTGGCTCAGCTCTCCCTTCCTCCTCCTCTGCTTTGCCGTCTGCCTCAGTTGAAGTACCATCAACTTCAGCTGAGGTACGACCTTCTTCTTCTGCTGCACCTGAAACAACCGTGGTTGTTCCTCTGTCTCCTCCAGCCTCTCCTCTACCTGCATATCTGGCTAGGATATCTGCTCCTAGCTTCGATTTGTTAGGTTCAGAGAGAATTCTTACTCCTCATGCATCTCCCGTTAATTCCCCAGTTCATTCCCCATCCCCTGCTCCCTCTCCTGCTGTATCTCCAGTTCGATCCCCTGTTCACACCATCCTCCATCCCAGCACATCTACCATCTCTGCTGCTGATCCATCCACCTCTCATCCATCTTCTTTTGATATCTCTCCTGAGATTATCATCCGCATCGTGGAGCTGATTACCCCGTCAATCAAAACCATGATTGACGAGGCAATCGCTCCCCTTGCTGCCTCCATTGACCGCTTAACTGCCTCCATCCAATCCATTTCTAAATCAGCTGAGCCATCTTCCTCTAGGGGCCTGGTTTCAGTAGTTACTGAAATCAGGCAGGGGGAGATGTTCAATGAAGATGTCTCAGACCTTCCTGCTTCCCCTCCAGCTGAAATAGAGATAGCTCCTGATGTTGTCGTATCTGTCTAGCCAGAATCTGCTCAAGTTGAGCCAGAAGAAGTTCAAGATGTTGTTATGACTGATCAGGAAGAGACAGCCCCTGCTGAGGAAGAGATTGTTCCAGCTGAGAAAGTGGTAACTCCAGCTGAGGAAGAAATTCCTCCAGCAGAGGAAGAAATTGTTCCAGCTGAGGAAGAAATTGTTCCAGCTGAGGAAGAGATTGCTCCTGCTAAGAAAGTTTTAGCTCCAGTCTTGACTGAGAAGGAAATATCAGATGGTATCCTGCTATCAGAAATTGCAGTGAAAGTATGCTTAGAAGATATAACCTCTCCTATGATTGCCAGATTCCTGGAAGGAATCATAACTAATTATCTGAATGAATGCTGGGAGATGGTTAAATATGAAGGTAATTCCCTAATCCGGTTTATTGATGAGTCAATTTATTTGCTTGCTGGTGAATACCTTGAAGGGATGATTCAAGCTTATTTAGCAGATCTGTGTTCTTGATTCTACAGATTTTATTAAAGAAGATTTAACTGCCCAGAAAATAGCAGTTGTTTCTGAGGCTGCTCCAAGTGATTCTGATACTCAAATAGATCCAGAATTGGATGTGTTTTTAAATGATAAAGAGGATGAAAATCAAGAGGAAATCAAAGTTGATTCTCCTGTTTTAAATTTGGAAGAAATTCAAGCAAGGGCTGCTTGGGACTTAAGAGTAAAATCTTTACAAGAAAAAGAGAAAGAGTTGCAATTTGAGAAGTCATCCATCTGGGATGATTCTCCTGGTTTAGATTTAGACTCCCTTCTGGCTATGGATGCCCTGGAAGAAGAAAGGGAGAAATCTGTTTCAAAGCTTAAAGAAAAGGCTGTCTCAGAAGCCTATGATCCCTATGAGAACCCTCCATCATCCCATTCTGATGATGATGATGATTCAGATGTGTCTGAAAATTCAAAGAAAAAGAAAACTGCTGCTAAGAAAAGAAAAGCTGCTCCTCCTCCTCCTCCAAATAAGGACAATGACATTCCCTATTATATTTTGAAGGGCATTGACCCCAAATCAAAAGATTTTCAGCATTGGATGAGGTTTTCGAAAAATCAGCAAAAAGAAAGCAAGAGAACAAAGAGGTATGACAGTCCAGTCTCCAGATGGACTCCCAAAGGTCCTCCTCCACCTCCTGGTGCAGGAGCCTCTGGGAATCTACCTGCTAATCAATCTGCAGCTTATGGAAAATCTGCGTCTGCTCAGCACCAACCAAGACAAGGTCATCAAAGTTCTCAAAGCAGATCATCTTATGGATCTCAAAGACCAATGAAGGAGGTTGTGGCCCAAAGACCAACCTTTTCCCCACCTCCTTCTCCAGTTCAATCTAAGAAAAGTGTTTCAAAAGGTAAATAGTTTACAGTGCTTTAAAACCTTCTAGCAAGTCCCTTTTGCTAAGTTTTTTTCTAATGTCTTTTCTAGATATAATAGCTGCTGCTTCTCCAGAGCCCGTATATGAAAATCCTGAGCTCGATCCTAATTTTAGGATGGCTCGCTTTCAAGAGCTTGTAGGAGCAGCCCAAATAAGAAAAGCAAGAGCCGAAGGCAAAGATACAACTGGCTTTACTACTATGTCAGAGTACAGAAAGAAAGAATTTGAAAAATTCCAAGTCAATCCTGAGATATTTGATCCAGCAAAGTATATGGAAAAACATCCTGAAGCTGTTGTCCCCAGAGCTACAGAACTAAAGATCATTGGGGCTCAGGATCTGAAGATGTCAAAGAAGGAATCAGATGACCCGCTTAGAAAAATTTCTTTTGTCTCTAGTTCTTCTGATCCATTACCTGATCCCAAAGATTCTTAATAGTTTGATTAACTGCTGTGATATTTGATTATTTGTTTATCTGATTGATAATCTGCCAGTTTATTAATTAACTATCTGCTGAAATTATTTTTAATATTCTATTGCTAGCTGTTTTAGATTCTGAGAGACTTAACTCAAATAGGGGGAGATTGTTGGTACCCTAGTTTGATTTGAGTTTAGTCCTCTCCTTTGTGCCCCTTTGACCCAAGAAATATCTATGGTCAATGGTTAGGAGTCTAGCTGTAGAGTCCTCGCTTTTCCAAATTGAGAATTTGGTTAAGTAGTTTTTTCGTTCGACTATAGTCGAACGCCGTTCGACTATCGTCTATCGACTGATCGACGATCGTCTATCAGTTGGTCGACGCCTTGGTCTGCGCTGATAGTTCGACTATCTGTTGATAGTTCGACTATCTGTTCTGCGCTGATAGTTCGACTATCTGTTGATAGTTCGACTATCTGTTCTGCGCTGATAGTTCGACTATCTGTTGATAGTTCGACTATCTGTTCTGCGCTGATAGTTCGACTATCTGTTGATAGTTCGACTATCTGTTCTGCGCTGATAGTTCGACTATCTGTTGATAGTTCGACTATCTGTTCTGCGCTGATAGTTCGACTATCTGTTGATGGTTCGACTATCTGTTCTGCGCTGGTAGTTCGACTATCTGTTGATAGTTCGACTATCTAGTTTGTTTTGATAGTTCGACTATCTTTTGATAGATCGACTATCTGTTTTCTGAGGTAGGTCGACTATCTGCTTGATAGCTCGACTATCTCTGTGCGCTTGATAGCTCGACTATCTGTCCTAGATAGATCGACTATCTGGTAGTTCGACTATCTGTCCCGATAGTTCGACTATCTGCTGCGGTAGCTCGACTATCTATTTGATAGCTCGACTATCTGGATCGTTCGACTATCTGCCCAATAGTTCGACGATCTCCTGGCGTCGTTCGACGATCTTCGAAGGTCGTTCGACGTTTTCTGTCTGCCTTTTTATTTTGTATTTATTTATTATATTTAATTATTTAATACATTTTCTGGCACGATATTTTAAGCTGTATGATAAAGTTTCCAGGCATTATTTGCTCTATTCTTATTGCCTGAGTTAAAATCTTTTAAGATAAAGTTGTTTGTCTTATTAGCTGTCTATTTAAATTACTTTATCTGCTGTCAGCCCCTTTATAGCCGTTAGACTGAAAAGTCTTCTTTTGCTATAAAGAGATAGTTTCTGATGTGACTTTATTTAGTCTATCTGATTATTTGATTTAAGCCTGCAGCTTCTTAGAAAGAGATTTATTCCTTTTTATGGAATGTTTTGCTGCAGAGATATTTCTGTCTTCTTGATATTTACAGCCCAGGTCTCAAGGCTTAGAAGAAGACAAACAATTTAAATGGAAGAGAGCCGTTGCTTGATGATGATATAAAAAGAACCCTTTGCAGAAGGATTGAAGCTAGCTGTTACACACATATTAAAAAGCACTCAAGCCTTCATCAAGCTCAAGCTTCCTGCTCTCAGCAAACTCCATCTAACTGAGAAGTGTTAAGATCTTCATCTCTTCTTCACCTGAGTTCTCCTGCTTTCAGGAAGTTCAACTCAGAGTTTCTTTGAAGAAGAAGAAGAAGAAGAATAGCTGCTTGAAGAGATTTCTTTTTGTTATTTATTTTCTTCCTGTAGCTCTTTCCTTCAGAATTTTCTGAAGAGTTTCTGCACTGAAGCAAGACTTCACCTGGACATCTGTGAGCCAGGGGGAGCCTTGATTCTTTAGAGCATTCTAGCTCAGTGCAAGCTTTTTGTGCTTCTCTAATCTATTGTAAAATAGAGAAGACATCTTAACCTTCTTCCCCCTCCTGTACAGGGTTATTACTCCCTTCAAAAGTATCCCTTGGTGGCAGGGCACCTGATCAAAAACCTGTGCTTGGTTTTTAGACACCTGATCAAAAGTCTAAAGGGTCTCTGGATCTACCTGAAGAAGATCCTGTTGGTGGCAGGGCACCTGATCAAAAACCTGTAGTGGATTCCTACCGGTTGGGTAGAAGAGTGGACGTACCCAAGTTGTTTGGGGAACCACTATAAAATTCCTTGTGTCGTCTGACTTGTTTATTATTTTTCCTGTACTGTGGCTGTGAATAGATATAACTAGGCTGCTAGTTGCTGTTTAGGTTTTTCCAAGCTTAACTGTAATTACAGTTAGCTTGTGTTTGTACACAACACTTGTGTTAGGCTTTAAGGTTAAACCAATATCTATAATCTCTTCATTCCGCACTTCACTCCAAGGGAGTTGGGTAGACAGTTAAGTTTTGTATTGTGCAAAATTTGATTACTCTATTCACCCCCCCTCTAGAGTAGTATATATCCCTTCACTTTCAGCCACCTAGACTATGCCATTGAGTGAGCTCAGCTCACTCAACGCCATCAAGATTTTGGTGTTGAGTGAGCTCTGCTCACTCAAAGACACCCAAACTATGGCATTGAGTGAGCTCAGCTCACTCAAACCACTCAGTCAACACCAGATGGCGTTGAGTGCAGTCACTGCACTCAATGCCATTCAACTTATGGCATTGAGTGCACCCAACGCACTCAACGCCAACCCACCTATAAGATGGCATTGAGTGCAGTAAGTGAACTCAACGCCATTCTGCTTCTGGCATTGAGTGCACTCGACACACTCAACGCCCAAGTCTCAATCTTATTTTAAGCAAGTTTCTGACCTATTATTTGCAGACCAAGGTGATTTTCACCTTCCTACTTAAACTCTCTTGGTCCTTTGGGTTTCCTAGGGTTTTGTAATGACCTTTTCATGGCAAAACCACTCCTGGGGGTCTAGCCGAAAAAGGGATGTTACAAATCCCAATAAAAAAAACAAAGATTTCGTCCCCGAAATCAAGGTTAATCTTACGGGGTCTCCTATCCGGGAGAAAGAAACTTGTAACATCCCGTGAGAATTGAAAGATTTACATCCCGAAGCCACGTTTGCTATGTGAGGTTTTAAGGCGATAGTCAAATCTAAGACCAATTCGCCCAATTGACAAAGTCTATACCCCAATAAACCAAAGATTAGCCCCTATTCTTGAAATTTAAGTCCTACTAGTTTTAAATAGGAAAGTAAATTGAACGTCCTGAGAGGTTGTGAGGTATACCTGACTGAACAGCTCCGGATACTTTTATCGCATCACGTCCTGCGGTTCCCAGGTATGCTCCTCCTGACCGTTGTTCCTCCACAGAACTTTGACTAACAGGACTTTCTTGCGACGCAAGGTCCGTACTCCTCTGTCATCGATTCGAACCGGCTCCAAGTGAACTGACCGATCGGAAGCTACCGGCCCATCTATGGTCAAAATCTGCTGCTCCGGGCACAGTAAGTCCCTCCTAAGTGAAGAAATATGGAACACGTCGTGTAAACCTGCTAGTTCTGGGGGCAACTCCAGCCTGTAAGCTAGGGGACTAATCCGCTCCAGGATCCTGTAAGGGCCCATATACCTAGGGCTGAGATTCTTCTTACGACCACGCACCCGTGAAACTCTATGTATGGGCCGGATCTTCAAAAACACTCGGTCCCCCACCTGAAATTCTACCTGACGATTTCGGGCGTCGTAATACTTAGCTTGTCTGCTCTGCGCCTCGAACATCCTTTCTCTGATCAGTCTCTCTTGAGCCTCGGTGTCTTCGACAAAATCGGGTCCCAACACCTTCGGATCCTCATCCTGAATCCATGAAAGTGGAGTCCTACATCTCCTTCCATACAAGGCTTAATAAGGATCCATCCTTATGCTAGACTTGAAGCTATTGTTATAGGAGAACTCGACCAGTGGTAAGAGCTTCTCCCAAGGTTCCCCGCTGTCCAATATGCATAGCCTCAAGAGGTCCTCCAACGTCCGATTGGTGCGTCATGTCTGCCCATCCTTCTGGGGATGGAATGCGGTGCTGAAGGTCAATCACATTCCTATGTAAGCCTGCACGGATCTCCACTCCCTGGAAGTGAACCGGCCATCCCGATCCGACACGATCGTCCTGGGCACCCCGTGGTATCGAACAAACTGCTCCACAAATCTCCGCACTAGTACTCTCGCAGAGTCATCCTTCCTGATCGGAATGAATCTGGCCACCTTCATTAACCGATCAACGATGAACCAAATCGAGTCGTTTCCCGACCGTGATCAGGGAAGCCCATGAATAAAGTCCATCGCGATGTCTTCAAACTTCCACTCCGGTACCGGGAGTGGTTGTAGCAATCCTGCGGGGTTCCTGCACTCCGCCTTCTCTAGTTGGCATGCTTCGCAATGAGTCACGAGTATGTAATGTCCTTCTTCATCCCTAGCCAAAACATCGTCTTCTTCAAATCTGTCGTCATCTTGGTGACCCTCGGGTGTATAAAATATCTACTACAATACGCTTCTGTCATAATGTCTTCCCGAATCTGACCTCCTGCGGGTATATAGACCCTGCCTATAAAATATAGCAATCCGTCTCTCACGGAATAATCCCCTGTCGAACCCTCCTCCAAGGCTCGGAATATCGGCTCTGCCCATACATCTGTCTTTTGTCCATCCCGGATGCGGTCTCGAATGTCATCTATGCCAACCATCGATGTTAGATACTCCATATACAACTCTGGGTCATTCTCGGACACTACGGATAACTGCATATCTCTGAAGGACCGGACTAGCTCCATATACATCAGTTGTGATCCCTTCCCTGAGGTATCTCCTCTCCGGCACAAAGCATCCGCTACCACGTTCGCCTTCCCAGGGTGGTAGTGCATGGTGTATTGGTAATCCGACAGGAACTTCACCCAACGTCTCTGTCTGATGTTGAGTTCCTTCTGTGTGTCCACGTATTTCAAGTTCCTGTGATCTGAGAAGATGTCACAGTGAAACACGTAGAGATAGTGTCGCCAAATCTTTAGAGCAAAAATCACTGCACCCATCTCTAGATCGTGCACTTGATAGTTCTTCTCATGTATCTTCAGCTGCCGTGAGGCGTAGCCTATCACGTTCCCGTTCTGCATCAGAACGGCACACATCACATGGTAGGAGGCGTCCGTGTACACCTGGAATCCCTCCCTTCCTGACGGAAGAGCGAGAATTGGAGTCGAGGTAAGCCGACCTTTCAACTCCACAAAGGCCGCCTCGCACTGTGGCGTCCAAATGAAAGGGGATTCTTTTTTCATCAGGGAAGTAAGAGGGAGCGCAATTCGAGAGAATCCTTCGACAAACTTCCGGTAATATCCGGCAAGTCCCAGGAAGCTCCGTACATCTGTGGTTGTCTTCAATGGTGGCCAGTCCCGCACTGCCTAAATCTTGGCCGGATCTACTGCCAACCCCGCTCCGCTGATAATATGACCTAAGAAGGCCTCCTCCTTTAACCAAAACTGGCATTTGCAGAACTTCGCGTACAGCTTGTGCTCCCGTAGCCTCTCTAGGGTCAACGTCAGGTGTTATGTATGCTCCTCCTCCGTCTTTGAGTAGATGACGATGTCGTCAATAAATACAATGACGAATACATCCAAATACTCCTTAAAAACACTATCCATGAGGCTCATAAATGTTGAAGGTGCATTTGTGAGCCCGAAGGGCATCATTGTAAATTCGTACAGTCCGTACCTACTGCGTAAGGCGATCTTTGGAATGTCCTCCTCTCAAATCCGTAGCTGGTAGTACCCTGACCTTAAGTTGAGTTTCGAGAAGAAATGTGCTCCTTCCAGTTGATCGAACAACTTGTCAATCCGTGGCAGTGGGTATGTATTCCGGACCGTCAGTCTGTTCAGCGCTCGATATTCAATACACAAGCGAAGACTTCCGTCCTTTTTCTTGACAAATAACACCGGGGATCCCCAACGTGAAGAGCTTGGCCGGACAAACTCTGCCTCTACTAATTCCTGCAACTGACTTTGAAACTCTGTCAACTCTTTCGGGGTCATCCGGTAAGGGGCCCTAGATGCCGACTTGGCCCCCGACACAAGCTGTATCCTGAAGTCCTTCTCACGGTGCGGAGGTAGACATGGCAGCTTCTCTTGAAAAACATCGGCAAAGTCTCATACTACTGGAATGTCTGTCATAGATTCCTTGACCTCCGCCATCTCAAATAAAACCTGATAAACTTCCCCCCCCTGTAGATGGGACTTAACGACCTGAACTGATGATAAGAAAATACGGGAGGCAAGTCTTATACCTTCGATAAAAATAAGAGAGTCCCTGTGTCTCAAGGTGATCCTATTTGCTTGGAAATCAAACTTGGCATGGTCCCAGTACAGCCATACCATGCCCAGGATCATGTCATAGTCCATCAACTTCAAAAGCATCGCCGAAGCCTCAAACGCCTTTCCACCGATTTCTACCTCCATGTTGCAGTGGTCCGGGCTAAGGAGTTCAGATCCATCGGGTACTCGCACCCTCATCACCGAGCCTGTGAATCGCTCCACGCCTTCCAATCCTTCTACGAACGTCTTCGACACGAATGATTGAGAAGCTCCGATATCGAAAAGCGTGTGGGCGGGCTTGCCGCTGATGAAGACTATACCTGGGGTGATTAAATGCCTTAGGATTCTATAACGAGTTTTTTCTTTTCTATTTATTCTATCTAGTGCAGTTTTATAATTTAACAACCAAGAGGGAAATTCTATGAAAATAACGAAACATTGCAGCGTACCTGCTATGACATACTCTGGATTACGAGGTTGTGCCAGGCCCAAAGCATATACCTGCTCTCTTCCTCGTCTACGATCCCTACCCTGGTATCCTCGTCCTCGGCCACGAACTTTGCCTCCAAAATACTGCGATGGCTGGGAAGTCGGTGGTGCTGGTGGGAATGCCCCACCTCATGGGGAAATTTCTTTGGATGTGACCAACCTGATGGCAATGGAAGCACTCTGGCGGGGGATATGCCATTCCCCCGGGTCTCTGTCCCTCTCGTGCCTGAAGAGGTGATGGAGCCAACACCACTGGCTCCCTTATCTCCTGCCTTGCCTCCTGACGAGGATGGTCCTCGACCCTTCTCCCGTCCGTGATACAGGCTCGTCTCTGATCGTTCCTTGCTCCTCGACCTTGATCCTCTGTTGGCCGTTTCTAGCCCCGAGTAGCTTGCCAATCAGCCTCTATCCTTTTAGCCATCTCCAGTATCCGGGAAATGGGCCCATCAGATACAAACAGAAGTGCATCCCTTAGCTCCTCTCGGAGGCCCTTGTATAATCTCTTTTTATATCTAGCCTCGTCTAACTGATACGAGTCCGCAAACTGGGCTAGGTGGTTGAACTCTCGGTGGTACTCCACCACCATCCTGGTGCCCTGCTTCAGCTGGCAAAACCTGTCCTCCAGCTCATCCTTAGCCGACTGTGGAACAAAATGCTCCAGTAACGTGGCCCTGAACTCCCCCCAAGTAATCTCTACAATCTTCATATCCGCAAAGGTCGTGTCTAGTGACGTCTTCCACCATCTCTTGTTGTGAGACTCCAAGCAATAGACCACCAATTACACTCTCTCCTCCAAGGGGCACCGTATCCCTGTCAACATTTCGTACATAATGTCCAGCCATTCTTCTGTCCGGATAGCTTACTTTGTCCCTAAGTAGGAATGGGGAGAGAGTCCCTAGAAGATGCTCAGCAAGTTAGCTCCCGGGTTTGGCTGCGGAGCCGGAACCTGCTGAGCCCTGAAAGCCTCTAGAATGGCTGTCAGAGTCTGCCCCATCTCCAACTGTAGGAATGGAGTGGGGACCGGAGGAGGTGGTGCATCATTCAGAGTCTGCTGGACTCCACCCTGTGGTGTAGGCTGTGATTGAGGCTGCACATCAAAAATCGTTTGTAAGCAATTGATTCAAGCCTAATTAACAGTGGACATTTACATGTGACCCCCACATGGGCACACCACTCTTCCGCTGCTTAGTTTGTCCCCAAACTAAACTCGAGCGGGGGTGTCCCATGGCTAATGGACTGCTAATCTTCTGATCGAGGTTTCCTCTGATACCACTTGTAAGACCCTTTTTTTTTCTTTTTAAACACTGGGGTCTTAGGCTCAGGATCGCCTCTTTGCGGTGACACCTTCACGTCCTGAAGGGTCATCACCACAAGGCGTCGATTCTGCCGTCCAATTCGATCACAGAAAGATAGCACAATAATTGAAAAGCAAGTCCACAGAAATCATATGTATAAGAATAAAAGTCTCCACGAAGGGAGTGTCCACAGAATAATATAAAATGTTCTGAAAGTAAGGGCTTATGCCCGGTACATCATTGGCCAGGTTTCAGAATTTTATAGTAGGTAATTTGCTCTTAATGATTTATTGACCATAATTGCCCTTTTTGGAACTTGTGAAGGAAGTACTAGATATAATCAACTAAAATTTATAACAAAATTCAGGGATATTCATTTAGACCTAAAGCATCTGCTGACCAAGTTCCATCACAGAGTAATCAAAATAATTAAAAGACCACATTGAGAAAATTGATACCTAACAAATAAAGTACTTAAAATATAATCCATAAAATCCTAATAAAATTACTAAGGGTTCTTTCTAGTCTAAAACTTACTCCACCCAAGTTTCACAACTTTTAACTAAGGTTTAGTGGCTGTGCTTTCATAATTGAGCTTCTACCCTAAAACTAGGGTTAGGGTTTTGAGGTGTCTACATACCTCCAAATCCTCTAAGATTTCTACCAGAGAACTTAGGATTTATTACCTTCAACTCTACTGAGTTACAAGGTCACACAAGGGCATTTACCCCTATGCCCTTCACAACACTCAAAAACCCTTCCCTAGGGTTTGAGTTTGAACCATTGGGTAAATCAACCCTAAATCACACCATTTTCCTTAAGAGGGTGACATTAGCCATGCCAAGTCAGTGTCCAAAATTTCAGCCTCTATTGAGGTGATTTGACCATTCAAAACCCTAAGGGGGTGTTTGATCCTAAATAATCCTATAAGGATCAACCTAGGGTTGGATAAAAACATATTCAAAACATCTCAAAATGAGATGAAATTTATACCAGAGCCTTAGAATGCCCTCTATGACTACTCACCATAATTTGGGGGGATTTTGAGGTGTTTAAAATACCTAAATAATTTATACATGGTTTATTATATTTTTCAAAAAACTATAGAAAACTATTCTCCAAAAATTCCCATTTTTGGACAGGCCCTAGATATAGCTAAGGTAGACCCCTGACCAAATTTCAGCTCATTTGGAGAAGTGATGAAAGGTGGGCATCCATTTGAACCTCAGGATAACCCTAGGTATATGTCCCACCAAAATGGGTGATGTTGTCAAACCACTTACCCAATCGAGTTGAAATAAATTTTAGAATAATCTAGACTCGAAGGGCTACAACTTCTGTGACTGGCCATGTTTCCTAAAACGACCTCTAAGTTCCTCATTAAATAGCATCAAAAAGAGTTTGATAAATCACTTCATATTATATATAAATATAATAATTTAGTATTAAAGTTACTGTTCATCTTCTCAAAAAGTGTGAACCAGCAACCTAAAAACGCTTAAAACCTGTAGCTTTGCAAGTGGATTTCCCCTCGACCCAGCAATCTCCCTGGCTGGTCACCACAACCACCACCTCCGTTAAGGTGAGGGCTACCGTTAGGGGGAGGCACGGCCGCCGGAGAGGCGGTTTCCGACGAACCTGACCACCATGAATTTCAAAGAATTCATGAAAATGCTCACCCGATCCAGCTCTTTTGTGCCCGATGTCTCTCCTAATAATTCCTAAGATCTATCCATAGAAGAAGAGGTAGAGGTGGACCTTATTCGTGGTTTGGAGTCGAGCCGATCGTCGTGATGCCATTTGCGCGGTGGCGGCGTCGCCGGAATTCTTCAACAGCAACGTAATAAGCTCTAGCTTTATCAAGCAAGGGTGAAAACTTCCTCTCTAAGTCTAGGAAGTCTTTTAAAGAAGAAACAAGGCTGCGGGTGGGGGTATAAACTATCCAGCCATTAATGCCTCCTTATATGCCTTCTTCGACCATGGTGGAGGGGAGCTGAAACGGCTCCAAAAAAGCTAAGAGAAGGCTGGAAACTCCTCCTCTCCCTGAGAGGAGTTGAATCCAGCCGTTTCAAGGGGGAGGGGGTGGAGCCGAGCCTTAAAAGCCATTAATGGCCAGGCAATCCGTCGCTCGGCCATGGCTGGAAGGAGAGGAGTGGGCTGCCACGTGGCATTGACCGGTCAGACTTCATAAAATAACACTTTACTAAGTCTTAATAAGAGAAAACGGCCCAATAACGCATTCTGGCCCACTTCCTAGACCGGCCCGGTTCAACTGAACAGTCAGCCAAGCTTAAAATAGTTTCTAAGTAAAATGGCGTTGAGTGAGCTCAGCTCACTCATCGCCCTCTAGGCTACGGTGTTGAGTGAGCTCTTCTCACTCAATGCCATCCATGCTGCAACGTTGAGTGAGCTCTACTCACTCAACGCCATCTAGGATATGGCGTTGAGTGAGCTCAGCTCACTCAACGCCATACAAATTATGGTTTTGAGTGAGCTCAGCTCACTCAACGCCATCCAGATTATGGCGTTGAGTGAGCTCTGCTCACTCAACGCAATCCAGACTATGGCGTTGAGTGAGCTCTGCTCACTCAACGCCATCCAGACTATGGCGTTGAGTGAGCTCTGCTCACTCAACGCCATCCAGACTATGGCGTTGAGTGAGCTCTGCTCACTCAACGCCATCCAGATTATGGTGTTGAGTGAGCTCTGCTCACTCAAAGCCACCAAGACTATTGCGTTGAGTGAGATCAGCTCACTCAACGCCATCCAGATTTTTGTATTGAGTGAGCTCTGCTCACTCAAAGCCACCTAAACTATGGCGGTTAGTGAGCTCAGCTCACTCAATGCCATCTAGATTATCGTGTTGAGTGAGCTCTGCTCACTCAAAGCCACCCAGACTATGGCGTTGAGTGAGCTCTGCTGACTCAAAGCCACCCAGACTATGGCGTTGAGTGAGCTCAGCTCACTCAACGCCATCCAAATTTTGGTGTTGAGTGAGCTCTGCTCACTCAAAGCCACCCAGACTATGGCGTTGAGTGAGCTCAGCTCACTCAACACCACTCAGTCAACACCAGATGGCGTTGAGTGCAGTCACTGCACTCAACGCCATTCAACTTATGGCGTTGAGTGCACCCGACGCACTCAACGCAAACCAACCTATAAGATGGCATTGAGTGCAGTAAGTGAACTCAACCTCATTCTGCTTCTGGCGTTGAGTACACTCGACGAACTCAACGCCCGAGTCTCAATCTTATTTTAAGCAAGTTTCTGACCTACTATTTGCAGACCAAGGTGATTTTCACCTTCCTACCTAAACTCTCTTGGTCCTTTGGGTTTCCTAGGGTTTTATCATGACCTGGTCATGGCAAAACCACTCCTGGGGGTCTAGACGGAAATGGGATGTTACAAATCTCAATAAACAAAACAAAGATTTCGTCCCCGAAATCAAGGTTAATCTTTCGGGGGCTCCTATCCGGGAGAAAGAAACTTGTAACATCCCATGAGAATTGAAAGATTTACATCCCGACGCCACGTTTACTATGTGAGGTTTTAAGGCAATAGTCAAATCTAAGACCAATTCGCCCAATTGACAAAGTCTATACCCCAATAAACCAAAGATTAGCCCCTATTCTTGAAATTTAAGTCCTACTAGTTTTAAATAGGAAAGTAAATTGAACGTCCTGAGAGGTTGTGAGGTATACCTGACTGAACAGCTCCGGATACTTTTGTCGCATCACGTCCTGCGGTTCCCAGGTATGCTCCTCCTGACCGTGGTTCCTCCACAGAACTTTGACTAACAGGACTTTCTTGTGACGCAAGGTCCGTACTCCTCTGTCATCGATTCGAACCGGCTCCAAGTGAACTGACCGGTCGGAAGCTACCGGCCCATCTATGGTCAAAATCTGCTGCTCCGGGCACAGTAAGTCCCTCCTAAGTGAAGAAATATGGAACACGTCGTGTAAACCTGCCAGTTCTGGGGGCAAATCCAGCCTGTAAGCTAGGGGCCTAATCCGCTCCAAGATCCTGTAAGGGCCCATATACCTAGGGCTTAGATTCTTCTTACGACCACGCACCCGTGAAACTCCATGCATGGGCCGGATCTTTAAAAACACTCAGTCCCCCACCCGAAATTCCACCTGACGAAGTCGAGCGTCGTAATACTTAGCTTGTCTGCTCTGCGCCTCGAACATCCTGTCTCTGATCAGTCTCCCTTGAGCCTCGGTGTCTTCGACAAAATCTGGTCCCAACACCTTCGGATCCTTATCCTGAATCCATGAAAGCGGAGTCCTACATCTCCTTCCGTACAAGGCTTAATAAGGAGCCATCCTTATGCTAGACTTGAAGCTATTGTTATAGGAGAACTCGACCAGTGGTAAGAGCTTCTCCCAAGGTTCCCCGCGGTCCAATATGCATAGCCTCAAGAGGTCCTCCAACGTCTGATTGGAGCGTTCTGTCTGCCCATCCGTCTGGGGATGGAATGTAGTGCTGAAGGTTAATCACATTCCTAAGTAAGCTTGTACGAATCTACACTCCCTGGAAGTGAACCGGCCATCCCGATCCGACACGATCGTCCTGGGCACCCCGTGGTATCGAACA
The DNA here is from genome assembly GCA_039513925.1 of Platanthera zijinensis. Lineage (NCBI taxonomy): Eukaryota > Viridiplantae > Streptophyta > Magnoliopsida > Asparagales > Orchidaceae > Platanthera > Platanthera zijinensis. Next base: position 151,626,007 of record CM077082.1, on the reverse strand, counting down.
AACTGCTCCACAAATCTCCGCACTAGTACTCCCGTAGAGTCATCCTTCCTGATCGGAATGAATCTGGTCACCTTCGTCAACCGATCAACGATGACACAAATCGAGTCGTTTCCCGTCCGTGATCGGGGAAGCCCATGAATAAAGTCCATCGCGATGTCTTCAAACTTCCACTCCGGTACCGGGAGTGGTTGTAGCAATCCTGCGGGGTTCCTGCACTCCGTCTTCTCCAGTTGGCATGCTTCGCAATGAGTCACGAGTATGTAATTTCCTTCTTCATCCCTAGCCAAAACATCGTCTTCTACAAATCTGTCGTCATCTTGGTGACCCTCGGGTGTATAAAATATCTACTACAATGCGCTTCTGCCATAATGTCTTCCCGAATCTGACCTCCTGCAGGTATATTGTCACAAACCGCATTTTCTCCAATTATAGGAATTATCAGAGTATGAGAAAACACGCGTCATGATGCCACGTCAAGCAGGGGATAACCGCTGACGCTCAGGCAAAACCAACTACAAACTTTATGCAAGAAAATCCTGTGTTTTATGAATAGAAAATCAGTTATATTTTAGAGACCGTATCCCTCGGCTCAGTGGATCACCTAGTCCACAAAAGAAAAACTATATTTATACGCTGCGGAAAGAAAAATACTTTAATTAGGTTTTATACCCTAAAGAGCGCATGAGGGTCCCAAGAGAACCACTCATGCTATGCAAGACACTACATTTAATTTATATAATATATAAGAAAATGATTTTCATATGTGATTTGGAAAATAGTGATTAAGTCTCATAAAACATGCCGATCATGAACTTTATTTATAATAATATTTATAGTTAAGGGTAACTAGCAACCTAGCATAAAACATTCTCAGAGCAAGTAGACTATCTCCAGAAAATGGTAGCAGCATAAGTAACTATATCTAGTACAAAGGTAAGAAAAACTACCAGTGGGCGCCAACAACCTGACACGAACCCACTGGCACATATGTATGTCTGTAAGAAAGTACTGAAAAACTACCTCACCAACAAGGCAAACAGAACTCCAAGGTCCAAGAGACCACCAATACCACCACTGCAAACTAGCCACCCGACTGGCTACGGCTCAGAACCTGGGGTATTTCAAAAGAAAACAGAATACCTCAGCAAGCAACAAGGTTAAAACAACTGCATGCAAGAGTCAACCAAAAGGAAGAAGTAATTGAAAAACATGCAGTAGGAAGAGTCACAACTGTCCAAAACAGGACAACAAGAAAAACACAACGAGCAAAGGAAACAGCAACAACCCCACTCAGGAACAACATCCTGCCGGGCCTACTAGGCTACCGAGAGCCAAAAGTGCTGCAAGCTACCAAGGAAGAAACTTCTAACACCCTAAGCTGTGGAGAGTGGTAGTAGCAAAAACAAACAACGAGGAACCGGATCGAAGGCAACTGCAGTCCCCCAATCCACCATGTCCAAGTCAGCAAGCTCGAGGGTCTACACATGAAAGCACAAGGGACCTTCCACCCACACATGCCCAGCCCGTACCTGGAGCAAGAAAAACAAGAGTGGCCTTGGCTATATCACACAACTCCACCCTCCTGAAGAGCTACAAACCACCACCACTAACCACGATCCACGATTCGACCTTTAAGAAGGTAAAGAAAACGGCCGACAAGGAAATACCAGAAATATAACAAGAAAACCACTCGGGAACAAAAAACAATGTAAAGGAAGAGTGTTGAAGAGAATCAACACGACAAGGCACTGAGTGAGACCCACTCAGTGCCTACCTAAACCTTGGCGTTGAGTGAGCTAGCCTCACTTAAAGCCAAAACCAAACTCTAACCACAATCCCACTAAGGTAAAGCGGAGCTCGACGATTGTCGACCGGAGGTCGACGATAGTTGAACGGCCTAAAGCAGAAACCGAGATCGACGATCTCCATTCAGAGATCGACGATAGCCGAACGATTCTAAGACAGAAGAAAAGGCAGGGGATTTCCAGTACTCGAGTAGTTACCAACTACTCGTGTACCTCATCCCTCTACTCGAGTAGTCGCCTACTACTCGAGTACCTCAACCCTCTACTCGAGTAGTCGCCTACTACTCGAGTATACGAACATAACCAGTACTCGAGCAGTTACCAACTACTCGAGTACCCCAACCCGCTACTCGAGTAGTAGCCTACTACTCGAGTATCTACAAACCTGCACTCGAGTAGATGACTACTACTCGAGTGACTCAAACCACCTACTCGAGTATCTCGAGTCCACTACTCGAGTAACTCAAATCCTCTACTCGAGTAGTTACCTACTACTCGAGTAACTCAAATCCCCTACTCGAGTAGTTACCTACTACTCGAGTAAACCAGAACCCCTACTCGAGTAGTTACCTTCTACTCGAGTAAACCAAAAACTCCTACTCGAGTGACAAAGAACACTACTCGAGTAACTCAAAGCTACTACTCGAGTAATCCAAACTCCTACTCGAGTAACAAGGAACACTACTCGAGTAACTCAAAGCTACTACTCGAGTAATCCAAACTCCTACTCGAGTAACAAGGAACACTACTCGAGTAACTCAGAGCTACTACTCGAGTAACTAGGAACACTACTCGAGTGACAAGGAACACTACTCGAGTGACTCAGAACCCCTACTCGAGTAGTTACCTACTACTCGAGTAACTCCAAGACTAATACCCAAGTAGTCCACTTCTACCTCATGAGTAACATACTCCAGTACTCGAGTAATACCCTTAACAAATTTGGGAAAAGTCACCCCCTCCCCTCCTAACACTCCCTCTCGGCTACAACCAAACCAGAGCAAATCTGAACAAAGATAAACGGCATTACGCCGGCAAAGTTGGGTTCCATCAACACAAGTAGGGGGGTCAATAGGAAGAACTAATTCCTATAGATTGCAATAAATATGAGATCAACAAGGCCTCTAACCTGGGCTAACAGGGATTTCTATTTCAGCAAAAAAAAAATAATCTAAAGAAACTTGGCAAGGGCAAGAATACCACTTACCTCAACTTTCAGCGAAGCTTGGACGGTTTTCCTCCTCTTCACACGGAACAAACAGCCGCAGCACCTAGAATAAATCTCACGGCCATTAATGGCTGAAAACTCCAAAACCGAAACCCAAATCTCATCAAAACTCCGCGAAAATCGAATATCTTACCGTCGAAACGAAGATCTCGGAGAGAGCAAGACAACGCCGTTTTCGAAATCGAATTCCGTCCGCGAACAAGCCCGGAATCGCCGACCAAAGGAGGTACAGGACGGGCGGTTTTCTCCTCTGTTTTTCCGAGAACAAGCCGACGGTTTCTCTCTCAGGAAACGGAAGAAGAAGGGGGTCGGCACTTCTTAAGAAAAGCTTTTATACGAAAAACTAAACACCGGTTCAGCAATAAACGAACCCTAAAACGCCTAAACCCTTAATTACAATTAAGAAAATTCCATAAAGAAAATAGCCAAAATATGGCTGCCACCAAGGCAAGGCAATAACTGCCCAAATAAATCCTCCCGCAGAATTTATTAATCGGTCAAAACCGAAGGGCTACAGAACAAGTCAAATCAATTTAATTAATTGATCACAAATACTAATAACACACCAAACGACACGAAAACCGAATCACCTCGGAATTCGACGAAATTCGCATCGTAGCTAAATACCCACGCTACGAACACAACGGCGAAGTCGAAATTAACTTTCGACGAACAGAACTTGAGTTATACCAAAATAAAGCCAACTCAAACATCCCCCCGAGAGGCCACACCGAGTCACCCAAAACGACTCGGCTTGCTAGGGAGATCTTGCCGACAGGCTACAAAATAGGGCACTCAGTTCTAAGGAGCTAAACCATACTCCACACATGGCACAAGCCACAAAAACGCGTCATCGTAATGCCAACGAGATTACAAATAAACGCAGGAAAATCGGGGGCGTTACATATATAGACCCTGCCTCTAAAATATAGCAATCCGTCTCTCAGGGAATAATCCCCTGTCGAACCCTCCTCCAAGGCTCGGAATATCGGCTCTGCCCATACATCTGTCTTCTATCCATCCCGGATGCGGTCTCGAATGTCATTAATGGCAACCATCGATGTTAGATACTCCATATACAACTCTGGGTCATTCTCGGACACTAGGGATATCTGCATATCTCTGAAGGACCGGACTAGCTCTATGTACATCAGTTGTGATCCCTTCCCTGAGGTATCTCCTCTCCGGCTCAAAGCATCCGCTACCACGTTCGCCTTCCCAGGGTGGTAGTGCATGGTGTATTGGTAATCCGACAGGAACTCCACCCAACGTCTCTGTCTGATGTTGAGTTCCTTCTATGTGTCCACGTACTTCAAGTTCCTGTGATCTGAGAAGATATCACAGTGAACCACATAGAGATAGTGTCGCCAAATCTTCAGAGCAAAAATTACTGCACCCATCTCTAGATCGTGCACTTGATAGTTCATCTCATGTATCTTCAGCTGCCGGGAGGCGTAGCCTATCACGTTCCCGTTATGCATCAGAACGACACCCATCCCCTAGTATGAGGCGTCCGTGTACACCTGGAATCCCTCCCTTCCTGACGGAAGAGCGAGAATTGGAGCTGAGGTAAGCCGACCTTTCAACTCCACAAAGTCCGCCTCGTACTGTGGCGTCCAAATGAAAGGGGATTCTTTTTTCGTCAGGGAAGTAAGAGGGAGCGCAATTCGGGAGAATCCTTCGACAAACTTCCGGTAATATCCGGCAAGTCCCAGGAAGCTCCGTACATCCGTGGTTGTCTTCAATGGTGGCCAGTCCCGCACTGCCTGAATCTTGGCCGGATCTACTGCCAACCCCGCTCCGCTGATAATATGACCTAAGAAGGCCACCTCCTTTAACCAAAACTGGCATTTGCAGAACTTCGCGTACAGCTGGTGCTCCCGTAGCCTCTCTAGGGTCAACGTCAGGTGTCGTGTATGCTCCTCCTCCGTCTTTGAGTAGATGAGGATGTCGTCAATAAATACATTGACGAATACATCCAAATACTCCTTGAATACACTATCCATGAGGCTCATAAATGTTGAAGGTGCATTTGTGAGCCCGAAGGGAATCACTGTAAACTCGTACAGTCCGTACCTACTGCGTAAGGCGATCTTCGGAATGTCCTCCTCTCGAATCCGTAGCTGGTAGTACCCTGACCTTAAGTTGAGTTTCGAGAAGAAATGTGCTCCTTCCAGTTGATCGAACAACTTGTCAATCCGTGGCAGTGGGTATGTATTCCAGATCGTCAGTCTGTTCAGCGCTCGATAATCGATACACAAGCAAAGACTTCCGTCCTTTTTCTTGACAAATAACACCGGGGATCCCCAACGTGAAGAGCTTGTCCGGACAAAGCCTGCCTCTACTAATTCCTGCAACTGACTTCGAAACTCGGTCAACTCTTTCTGGGTCATCCGATAAGGGGCCCTAGATGCCGACTTGGCCTCCGGCACAAGCTGTATCCTGAAGTCCTGCTCCCGGTGCGGAGGTAGACATGGCAGCTTCTCTTGAAAAACATCAGCAAAGTCTCGTACTACTGGAAAGTCGTCATAGATTCCTTGACCTCCGCCATCTCAAATAAAACCTGATAAACTTCTTCCCCCTGTAGATGGGCCTTAACGACCTGAACTTATGATAAGAAAATACTGGAGGCAAGTCTTATAGCTTCGATAATAATAAGAGAGTCCCTGTGTCTCACGGGGATCCTATTTGCTTGGCAATCAATCTGGGCATGGTTCCAGTGCAGCCATACCATGCCCAGGATCATGTCGTAGTCCATCAACTTCAAAAGCATCGTCGAAGCCTCAAACGCCTTTCCACCAATTTCTACCTCCATGTTGCAGTGGTCCGAGCTAAGGAGTTCATATCCATCGGGTAGTCGCACCCTCATCACCGAGCCCGTGAGTCGCTCCACGCCTTCCAATCCTTCTACGAACGTCTCCGACATGAAAGAGTGAGAAGCTCCGGTATCGAAAAGCGTGTGGGCGGGCTTGCCGCTGATGAAGACTATACCTGGGGTGATTAAATGCCTTAGGATTCTATAACGAGTTTTTTTTTCTTTTCTATTTATTCTATCTAGTGCAGTTTTATATTTTAACAACCAAGAGGGAAATTCTATGAAAATAACAAAACATTGCAGCGTACATTCTATGACCTGCTCTGGATTACGAGGCTGTGCCAGGTCCAAAGCATATACCTGCTCTCTTCCTTGTCTACGATCCCTACCCTGGTATCCTCGTCCTCGGCCAGGACCTTTGCCTCCAAAATACTGCGCTGGCTGGGAAGTCGGTGGTGCTGGTGGGAATGCCCCCCCTCATGGGGAAATTTCTTCGGATGTGACCAACCTGATGGCAGTGGAAGCACTCTGGCGGGGGATATGCCATTCCCCCAGGTCTCTGTCTCTCCCGTGCCTAAAGAGGTGGTGGAGCCAACACCATTGGCTCCCTTATCTCCTGTCTTGCCTCCTGACAAGGATGTTCCTCGATCCTTCTCCCGTTCGTGATACGGGCTCGTCTCTAATCGTTCCTTGCTCCTCAACCTTGATCCTCCGTTGGCCGTTTTCGGCCCCGAGTAGCTTGCCAATCAGCATCTATCCTTTTAGCCATCTCCAGTATCCGGGAAATGGGCCCATCAGATACAAACAGCAGTGCATCCCTCAGCTCCTCTCGGAGGCCCTTGTATATTCTCTTGATATATCTAGCATCGTCTAACTAATACGAGTCCGCAAATCGGGCTAGGTGGTTGAACTCTCGGTGGTACTCCACCACCGTCCTGGTGCCCTGCTTCAGCTGTAAAAACCTGTCCTCAAGCTCATCCTTAGCCGATTGTGGAACAAAATGTTCCAGTAATGTGGCCCTGAACTCCCCCAAGTAATCTCTGCAATCTCCATATCCGCAAAGGTCATGTCTAGTGACGTCTTCCACCATCTCTTGGTGTGAGACTCCAAGCAATAGACATCCAATGCCACTCTCTCCTCCAAGGGGCACTGTATCCCTGTCAACATTTCGTACATAATGTCAAGCCATTCTTCTGTCCGGACAGCTTACTTTGTCCCTAAGTACGACTGGGGAGAGATTCCTCGGAAGATGCTCAGCCAGTTGGCTCCCGGGTTTGGCTGCGGAGCCGGAACCTGCTGAGCCCTGAAAGCCTCCAGAATGGCTGTCAGAGTCTTCCCCATCTCTGACTGTAGGAATGGAGTGGGGACCGGAGGAGGTGGTGCATCATTCAGAGTCTGCTGGACTCCGCCCTGTGGTGTAGGCTGTGATGGAGGCTGCATATCAAAAATAATTTGTAAGCAATTGATTCAAGCCTAATTAACAGTGGACATTTACATGTGACCCCCACATGGGCACACCACTCTTCCGCTGCTTAGTTTGTCCCCAAACTAAACTCGAGCGGGGGTGTCCCAGGGCTAGTGGACTGCTAATCTTCTGATCGATGTTTCCTCTAATAGAACTTGTAAGACCACATTTTTTTTCTTTTTAAACACTGGGGTCTTAGGCCCAGGATCGAAGCTTTGCGGTGACACCTTCACGTCCTGAATGTTTGTCACCACAAGGTGCTGATTCTGCTGGCCAATTCGATCATAGAAAGATATCATAATAATTGAAAAGCAAGTCCACAGAAATCACATGTATAAGAATAAAAGTCTCCATGAAGGGAGTGTCCACAGAATAATATAAAAGGTACTGAAAGTAAGGGCTTATGCTCGGTACATCATTGGCCAGGTTTCATAATTTTACAGTAGGTAATTTGCTCTAAATGATTTATTGACCATAATTTCCCTTTTTGGAACTTGTGAAGGAAGTACTAGATATAATCAACTAAAATTTGTAACAAAATTCAGGGATATTCATTTAGACTTAAAGCATCTGCTGACCAAGTTCCATTAGATTCAAATGAACAAAGTAATCAAAATAATTAAAAGACCAGTTTGAGAAAATTGATACCTAACAAATATAATACTTAAAATATAATCCATAAAATCCTAATAAAATTACTAAGGGTTCTTTCTAGTCTAAAACTTACACCACCCAAGTTTCACAACTTTTAACAAAGGTTTAGTGGCTGTGCTTTCATAATTGAGCTTCTACCCTGAAACTAGGGTTAGGGTTTTTAGGTGTCTATATACCTCCAAATCCTTTAAGATTTCTACCAGAGAACTTAGGATTTATTACCTTCAACTCTACTGAGTTACAAGGTCACACAAGGGCATTTGCCCCTATGCCCTTCACAACACTCAAAAACCCTTCCCTAGGGTTTGAGTTTGAACCCTAGGGTAAATCAATCCTAAATCAAACCATTTTCCTTAAAAGGGTGATATTAGCCATGCCAAGTCAGTGTCCAAAATTTCAGCCTCTGTTGAGGTGATTTGACCACTCAAAACCCTAAGGGGGTGTTTGATCCTAAATAATCCTATAAGGATCAACCTAGGGTTGGATAAAAATCTATTCAAAACATCTTCAAATGAGCTGAAATTTTTACCAGAGCCTTAACATTCCTTCTAAGACTACCCACCCAAATTTGGTGTGGGGGGGGGGGGGGGGTTTAGGTGTTTAAAACACCTAAATAATTTATACCTGGTTTATTAAATTTTTCCAAAAATTATAGAAAAATATTCTCCAAAAATTCCCATTTTTGGACAAGCCCTAGATATAGCTAAGGTAGACCCCCCCTGACAAAATTTCAGCTCATTTGGACAAGGGATTAAAGGTGGGCATCCATTTGAACTTCAGGATAACCCTAGGTATAGGTCCCACCAAAATGGGTGATGTGGTCAAACTACTTACCCAATCGAGTTGAAATAAATTTTAGAATAATCTAGACTCAAAGGGATACAACTTCCGTGACTGGCCATTTTTCCTAAAACGGCCACGAAGTGTCTCATTAAATAGCATCAAAAAGAGCTTGATAAATCACTACATATTATATATAAATATAATTATTTAGTATTAAAGTTACTGTTCATCTTCTCAAAAATCCCGAACCAGCAACCTAAAAATGCTTAAAACCTGTAGCTTTACAAGTGGATTTCCCTTCCACCAAGCCATCTCCCTGGTTGGAAACCACCACCACCACCTCCGTTGAGGTGAGGGCTACCGTTAGGGGGTGGCACGACCGCTGGAGAGGTGGTTTCCGGCGAACCCGACCACCATGAATTTCGGAAAAGTCATGAAAACGCTCACCCGATCCAGCTCTTTTGAGCCCGATGTCTCTCCTAATAATTCCTAAGATCTATCCATAGAAGAAGAGGTAGAGGAGGACCTTATTCGTGGTTTGGAGTTGAGCCGATCTTCGTGATGCCATTTGCGCGGTGGTGGCATCGCCGGAATTCTTCAACAGCAACGTAATAAGCTCTAGCTTTATCGGGAAAAGGTGAAAACTTCCTCTCTAAGTCTAGGAAGTCTTTTAAAGAAGAAATAAGGCTGCGGGTGGGGGTATAAACTGTCCAGCCATTAATGCCTCCTTACATGCATGCTTCGGCCATGGTGGAGGGGAGATGAAATGGCTCCAAAACAGATAAGAGAAGGATAGAAACTCCTGCTCTCCCTGAGAGGAGTTGAATCCAGCCATTTCAAGGGGGAGGGGGTGGAGCCGATCCTTAAAAGCCATTAATGGCCAGGAAAACCGTCGCTCGGCCATAGATAGAAGGAGAGGAGTCGGCTGCCACGTGGCATTGACCGGTAAGACTTCATAAAATAAGACTTAACTAAGTCTTAATAAGAGAAAACGGCCCAATAACGCATTCTGGCCCACTTCCTAGACCGGCCCGGTTCAACTGAACCATCAACCAAGCTTAAATAAGTTTCTAAGTAAAATGGCGTTAAGTGAGCTCAGCTCACTCAACGCCATCCAGGCTACGGCGTTGAGTGAGCTCTGCTCACTCAACGCCATCCATGTTGCGGCGTCTGCTCACTCAACGCCATCTAGGATACGGCATTGAGTGAGCTCTGTTTACTCAACGCCATCCAGAATATGGCCCTTCCAGACTATGGCGTTGATTGAGCTCAGCTCACTCAATGCCATCTAGATTATGGCGTTGAGTGAGCTCTGCTCACTAACCGCCATCCAGATTATGGCATTGAGTGAGCTCTGCTCACTTAACGCCATCTAGACTATGGCGTTGAGTGAGCTCTGCTCACTCAACGCCATCCAGACTATGGCGTTGAGTGAGCTCAGCTAACTCAACGCCATTAGGACTATGGTGTTGAGTGAGCTCTTCTCACTCAAAGCCACCCAGACTATGGCATTGAGTGAGCTCAGCTCACTCAACGCCATTAAGATTTTGGTGTTGAGTGAGCTCTGCTCACTCAAAGCCACCCAGACTATGGCGTTGAGTGAGCTCAGCTCACTCAACGCCATCCAGATTTTGGTGTTGAGTGAGCTCTACTCACTCAAAGCTACCAAGACTATGGCATTGAGTGAGCTCAGCTCACTCAACGCCATCCAGTCAACACCAAATGGCGTTGAGTGCAGTCACTGCACTCAACGCCATTCAACTTATGGCGTTGAGTGCACCCGACGCACTCAACGCCAACCCACCTATAAGATGGTGTTGAGTGCAGTCAGTGAACTCATCGCCATTCTGCTTCTGGCGTTGAGTGCACTCGACGCACTCAACGCCCGAGTCCCAATCATATTTTAAGCAATTTGCTGACCTACTATTTGCAGACCAAGGTGATTTTCACCTTCCTACCTAAACTCTCTTGGTCCTTTGGGTTTCCTAGGGTTTGTCATGACCTAGTCATGACAAAACCACTCCTGGGGGTCTAGCCGGAAATGTGATGTTACATTTGCCACTCATAAGAAAGAAAATAGAACGGTGTCGGAATACATGAGTCTATTGAAAGACATGATGGTTAGGTGTGGCGTGACCGAAATGCCTGAAGTCACCCTCTCTAGGTTCCGTAAAGGGTTGAACTCCGATATTCAGAGCAAACTATTGCGCCATGGTCACATAGATTTACACGTCACGTTTAATGCCGCGTTAGACATTGAGAAGCACAACGTGGACAAGAATAAGTCTCACTCATGCCCCAAAGAAAATTCCATCCTAGGACCACCTCCCACTTCCACATATAAAGATAAGGGGAAATTCTGGACCACCAACTCGACTTCCGTAGTCGTGACGGCTAGGAATAACCGGAACCCCATGGGAAAGAGAGTCCCGGTAGGGAGGGTCAACATAACGAATGTCACCTGTTACGCTTGTGGGATCCTAGGCCACTATGCTAGTGACTGCCCAACAAAACCCAAACCTTTAGCTCGGTTAGATTCCACTGGTGGATCAGATGACCTTACTTACGAGGCAGGAGGATATAGCGAGTCGGACGGAGTGCCAAGTGATATGGAAGATGACACCCATATGATGGTTATGAGGTGCATTCTAGCAACCCCCTGAGCATTTGACGACTGGAATAGGACGAACATTTTCTCATTGAATTTTAAGAGTGGAGAAAAATGGTGTCGTTTGATCATTGATAGCGGTAGCTGCTTGAATGTTATTTCGGAAGCCATGGTGAAACAATTGTCGTTGGTCGCTGAACCTCACCCTCATCCTTACAAGGTGGCATGGGTAAACAAGTCATCCCTCCCCGTATCGAAGCAATGTTTGGTACCCCTTACCATCAAAGCTTATTCTGAGGATATTTGGTATGACGTCATCCCCATGGATGCTTGTCACGTTTTATTAGGACGACCATGGCTATATGACCATGATGTCACCGACTTTGGTTGGGCTAACACCTATGAGTTCAAGTTTAGTGGTAAGGCCATAGTTCGTAAACCCGCTCCACCTAGAGACCCGTCGGTCCCTTCTAAGGATACGATCGTCCCAGTCGAGAAGAAAGCATTGAGTCTGATAGGTATGATGGAACTAGCGCGTACTACATTCAAGGATGGTGTCATATACACGTTCGTTTGTTTGCACGTTAAGGAAGATGCGGTGTTGGCTGAGAATTTACCACCGACGTTAAGAAGGCTTCTAGAGGAGTTTAGAGACGTGTATCCGGACAAGCTAACGTCTGAGTTACCCCCTACACGGGACATCAAGCATGCTATCGATTTCGTCCCGGGGTCCTCCTTGCCCAATCTGCCTCACTATCGGCTAAACACTTCCGCGCACGTAGAGTTGCAAGCCCAAATTTCTGACTTATTAAAGAGGGGGTTCATCCGTCACAGCATGAGTCCTTGTGCCATTCCCGCCTTGCTCGCCCATAAGAAACACGGCTCATGGCGGATGTGTGTGGATAGTTAGGCCATAAATAAGATTACAATTAAGTACCGCTTCCCTATCCCTCGCTTGGACGACTTATTGGATATGTTAATCGGTTCCAAGATCATTTCAAAATTGGATCTTAGGAGTGGATACCACCAGATACGAATTAGGGAAGGTGATGAGTGGAAGACGGCTTTCAAGTCTAAAGAGGGGCTCTACTAGTGTCTAGTTATGCCATTTGGGCTTTCCAATGCCCCGAGCACATTTTCGAGGATGATGACCCACGTCTTCCAACCATATATGGGAAAATTTATCGTGGTGTATTTCGATGATATTCTGGTATTTAGTACCTCGACGACCGACCACACGACACATCTGAAGACTATCCTTACCACCTTGAGGTTGGAGGAGTTATTTGTCAACATTAATAAGTGTACTTTCCACGTGACATCTGTCGAGATCCTAGGGTACATTATGGGGTCGGAAGGAATCCATGTAGACCTGAAGAAGGTCCAAGCTATCAAAGATTGGCCGGAGCCCACCACGATTCGGGACGTTCGTAGTTTCCATGGCCTAGCCACGTTTTATCGTCACTTCATTAAGGATTTTAGTAGCATCATGGCCCGTATTACGGAGTGTTTGAAAAAGGGAGATTTTAGTTGGACGAAGTCGACAGCTAAGGAGTTTAGCATAATAAAATCACGCATGTCGGAAGCTCCCCTATTGCGATTGCCGGATTTTAGTAAAGTCTTTGAGTTATCTTGTGATGCGTCTGGAGTGGGGATTGGAGGAGTATTGAGTCAGGAAGGTCACCCGATTGGGTACTTCAACGAGAAACTCGCGGGGCCTAAACTTAATTATTCTAATTATGATCGAGAGTTCTATGCGGTCATTAGATGCCTCCAACATTGGCGGCATTATTTACTCCCTAAGGAATTCGTTATCCTATCTAATCATGAGGCCTTGAGGTTTATCAACTCCCAGTCTAAGGTTAGCCCAAGGCATGCCAAATGGGTCTCTTATCTTCAGGAGTACACGTTTATAATCAAACACTTGAAGGGTACCCTCAAGCGCGTGGTCGACGCTCTTAGTCGTGTCTCGTTATTACTAGCGACGCTTGAACTTAAGGTGATTGGGTTCGATCGAATAAAGGATGAGTATATTCATTGTCTGGATTTCACAGAGATCTACTTAGCCACCCAAGACAACTCACCCACGACCATCTCGTTTTTTTATATTCGTGACGGTTATTTATTCACTCATGCGCAGCTATGTATTCCGCGTTCATCCCTTCGTCATTTCATCATCAGGGAGCTGCATAGTGGCAGCTTAGGTTGCCATTTTGGTCATAATAAGACCATTACGTTAGTCGAAGACAAGTTTTATTGGCCCAACCTTAAGTCTATGGTAGCCAAAATCGTGGAAAGTTGTCGGACGTGCCAACTATCTAAAGGTAATAAGACAAATGCGGGGCTTTATACCCCCTCCCCATCCCTTCCATCCCTTGGGTAGACGTTAGTATGGATTTTGTTCTAGGACTGCCGATCACTATGAGGCGCAATGATTCTATTCTAGTGGTTGTAGATCGGTTTTCCAAAATGGCAATCTTTATCGCGTGTAACAAGACCAACGACGTGTCTAATGTTGCCCAGTTATATTTTAAAGAGGTGGTTGGTCATCGGGGCGTTCCTAAGTCGATAGTTACCGATCGAGACGTGAAGTTTACGAGTTATTTTTGGATTACCCTTTGGAGGATTATGTGCACCAAACTTTTGTTCTCATCGGCATACCATCCGCAGACGGATGGACAAATGGAGGTAGTAAACAGAAGTTTGGGTAATCTGCTACGTTTCCTTGTGGGAGATCACAAGGTTACATGGGACCTTGTCCTCCCTCATGCCCAGTTAGCTTACAACAATTCCAAGAATAGGTCCACCGGGTTGTCTCCTAATGAAATCGTGCACGGATACAAAGCGCCTGGGCCCCTTGACTTTATTCCTTTACCTCCATTGTATAAGTCGAGTCAATTCGCACAGGATTTTGCTTCTCACATTCAAGATTTACATAAGCTTATAAGTGGGATGCTATCTACGCAATACGCTTCTTATCAAGCTTTTGCTAACGTACATAAGAGAGCATATGTTTTAAAAGTTTGTGATCTTGACATGGTACGTCTCATCCCTGAAAGGTTTTCTTCGGGCACCATAAAAAAGTTAGTGAACCGGCAAGCTGGACCTTTTCGACTACTAAAGAAGTTTGGGGAAAATGCTTTTCTTTTGGAGTTACTGAACGATTGGGGTATTTCCCCTATTTTTAACGTTTCCGATTTAACACCTTATGTTGCTCCGCCACAAGAATTATCTGTCTTTCCGTTTAGCTCCACTGCAAATTCTTTTGGGACGAGGGGTGAGTGTATTACTGGGTCGCCCTCTTCATTGGTCTCCAACGGAGGTACGTGGCATGTTGATGATATAGATTTTCCTCCGTTTTTACCTAATGCTTTTCCGAGATTTTCCAGGACACACTTTTTGCCAGACAAGATTCTCCAGGATGAAGTACTTCCCTCTCAAGATGGTGATGTGCGCCGCTACCTGATTCGATGGCGCGATCGGCCGGCCTTCGATGATTCTTGGATCTAAGAGTTGGACTTGGCCCGTTTGGATGATGCCCTGCTACGCCAGTACATTCGAGACAACTCATCGGTGATGAGTCCTTTCGAGCGGGGGGGGGGGGGGATTGATTGGGACGACGGCCCACAACTTGTTGAAGAGAAGGACAATACGCACGCGCAAGATCCTCCTTCGTCCCCAACAAGAGACTTGCGACGCTACAACCTCCGCCCGCGACTCAAAGCCTTTAATTAATATTTAGTGACTTTATTTTAATTTTCTTTTGATGTGCTCATTATTTGGAGCACCTTTCATTTCTGGTATAAAAACATTTGCATTTTATTTGGGGCTGCAAATAGCCTGGGCTGGTCTTAAGTCTATATATAGGCTTGATGTGTTTTCATTTTGATTAAGTTGAATTAGAACTAAGAAACCCTAATCCCCTAAATTCTCCCCCTCTCCCTCCTCCCTTCTCGGTTTCGTCTGCCGCCCTCATCTCATCCCTAGCCGCCAACACCACCCCATCCCCGTACAGCACTCGACCTCCCTCCTCTCCACTCACTATCTGCCACTCCTCCCTTTCCACCCCTCTTTAACTCTCATCTGAATCCTGCCTACCTCCTCCCTCTAATCCGATCGCCCCCCCCCCCTCTCCTCCAAGTGCTTGGGATCCAGCAAGGTGTCTTCTGCCCTATCGGGATCTTGGACGTTAGCGTGTCGCAACTACGGTGGACGGTCTTCTTCTCCATCCCGGCGCCTACGGCGGAGCCTTGAAAGGGTGACCTTGGTTAGATAGTCGGAATCACCCATTCCGACTTGGGTAACGAAAACTCCTACTCAAGAGTTTTCCCTCTAGATTTCCTTGTGGTGGTAAACGTTGGTGTGGATTTTAGAAATATTGAATCATCTTGGGTTTTCTCTAGATTAACGTCCATCGTCCTCTAATCGATTAAATTTTCTGAAAGGCTTGGCGAGCCTCGCTCTTTGTTGAAAGAGATCAACCATTTTTTGGATCGCATTTTTTGTAGATCTCTTTTGGTACGACTTCGCTTGTTTGGACCCAATATTGGTCCCTTTAGCTTGATTGGATATTAGCTCATCGTCCTTGTCCAGTCTCTCACGGGTTTGCTACCCGTACGTTAGTTGTTGCTTGATTCCTTTGCGTAGAGCGTGTGCGGCATTGTATTGTGAGAAAGTGTCGAATTTGGATCGTGGAGAGGCATCTTGGGGGAGATCCCAAGATCTCTGAATGTCACATGATACCCTACATCAGAACCAATGTAATACTAAAGGGATTGTGAATATGGTAGTAACCAAAAATAATAAGTGCCTTGCGAAAGGGAGCTTTGGGCTTCAGCCCATCGTAGTTCCTAGTGCCCTTTGAGAGCCCTTCACGGGGTATGCCGGAGGAAGTCCTGGGCTAAGCTAAATTATAGGCAAAATAATCTGCAAGAGTAACTAGCATAATTAGGGGTTCACATTCACTCACCTTGATGTCTCGGGATGTTAGGTTGGGTCACACGGGAAGTAGGCTCGGTAGTTAGGTGATGGGCAGGTTGGCACGGCGAGCTTTGGCTCGGTTGTTTGTTGTGACGGACGGGATGGACCGGTAAGCTTTGGCTCGGTAGGTGATACATAAGGTTGCATGTGCATAAAGTATAAGGTGGTGGGTCTTTGGTATTGGAGGGTCTATGCACTGACGCCAATACGTTAACTCAGCAAGTGTGGTTTAACACTTCGCCAAATAAAGTCCAGTGTGCATGCCAGTAAGAGTACGCAGGTGCTACGCTTAGTGCACCAGCGTTGAGGCGTACAATAGGTCTGACTGGTAGTGCAATTACCGGTTTAGAGGTGGGTGATGCCCAACCCACCGCTTCTGTTTGCCACTACGGAGGTATCCTTGGAAGTTAGGCTCCAAAAAGGGGGAACAAAAGGTCTGTGTACACAGAGTCGAGTGGGTGAGTTGCACTTGCATGTTCACATCATAGCATAATTTTGCATGTCATAGCATTATCGCTGCTTATAACCCCTGACACCTATTGTATAAAGCTGTATGGGATGTTTTATATAATAGGCCCTGCAAAACGACCCCTTGGTTTGTACGTTCGTGCGATCGTTCTTATAAGTTAAGGTTTATTTTTTGTAGATACTTACATGCTTGGTGTAAAATCGACACCCTATCGTATTAATTGGTATGAGACTTTTTATACAATAGGGGCCTTGCAGAAGATCCCTTAGCTTATGTGTTTCCATATAAGTTAAGGTTACATATTATATTTTTAGTCTTTCATACATCAATTATTGTCACATGTACTGTTTAACTTACTAGATTAGTTCCGTCGTCACCTGTACTTTGTCATTCTCCACCTTCATTTCCTCTCCTTTCCTCCTCCCCGCTCGGTGCCTAAGAGCCATGGGAAGGGGCGGGGGATGATAGGACTTAGTCTTTTAGACTAACGATTTTCAAACCACATCATTTTAGGGGACTGTGGAGCTCAGCATGGAGGAGCAGCCCCGTAGGTCGGCACGCTTGGAGATGGTACAGTCTTGCACCGGAGTTTAGACAGTTGGGACTGTGAGTCCCGATCGTTAGTAGATGTTTAGCTTTTTCTTCCGCACTGAGTGATTGTAGTGAGGATATTGATGTACCGGGCATGAGCCCTACTTTCAGTACTTTTTTGTAATATCTGTTGACTCTCCCTTCGTGGAGATTATTTATTATATATATGATTTCTGTTGACTTCCCTTTTGTTATATTGCTTCTGTTTTGTGATCGATTCGGCCTGCAGGATCTGCGTTTTGTAGTGATGACCTTCCTGGGCGTGAAGATGTCACCGCTAAGCGGCGGTAAGGATGCCACGGGTGATGGGTCACTATTTTTGGATGTTGTTTAAAGTCCCCGGTGGTTTAAAAATAAAAAAAAAGGGGGGGGGTCTTACAAGTGGTATAAGAGGAAACCTTGTAACACCCCAGTTTGCAGACCATGAGTAACTAGAAGTTAACGACCGACGGTAGGGATACCACGAGTGATGGGTCACCATTTTTGGGTGTTGTTTAAAGCGCACAATCACTGGATCTAGTGCGCACGACCACTGGTCGTGCGCCACTGCTCATGCGCACTTTTCACCGGTTAGCCAAGTTTTGTTTGGGTAAACGCATGATCTTTTGTTAGAGTGCGCACGACCACTGGTCGTGCTCCACTGCTCGTGCGCGTTTATCCCTTTCTTTCTTGAGTTTTGCCAGAGGTAATCACACGACCGTGGGATCGATTGCGCACGACCACTGGTCGTGCGCCACCGATCGTGCGGTCGGGATGGTTTGGTCAATTTTTGTTCGTGGTTGTCCGATGCTTCCCCAAATTAGATCCAAAGGCTAGGATCTTCTACCCAAATGATCTTATTAGTGCTGAGAGGGTTTTTCCTCTCATTATTCTCATCTTTAGGGTTTAAGAGAGTGGTTGGAGAGGAAGAGAAGGGAATAGGAAAGAGAGAGCTTCTTCTGCCATTGATGGAGCTTCGGAGCTCCGATCGCCGTTCCGAGACTAGATCCGTGGAGAGGGCGTGGAGGCGCTCATGTCAAGCCGTTCAAAGCAAAGCTTCCATGGCTAGGAAGAGGGGTCGTAAGGAAACGACACTTCTACTCGTGGTTTTAGGATGCACATTTAGCATCTTCTCTTATTCTCATTTCTTTTGGGCTCCAGATCTCTCAAATGAGAGGGGTTTGGGTTGCCATGGTTCAAGATGAACCTCCGAGTCGATTGTGTCCGTCCCCGGCATGAATTTGCATTAGAGATCCGCTCCGTTAGTGGATTAGGGATTGTTGGTGAAGCCGAAGTCGTGACCGTTAGTCTGACTCGGTGATGTTGCATAGCGAGCTTTGAGGATTCGGTAGAAATCCAGTACAGCTAGATGTCGTTATGATTTATGCGTTTTTCCCCTTTTTCTTGAGTGAGTACTCATACCCGGAACCGGGAAAGGTTAGCTCCCCTTCGGCGGTAGATGATTTCCTTAGTGCGCGGGAACGTTGCGGTACGAATGATGGATTAGGGTTGGGAATTATGGTTATGCTATGCTAAGGCGTGGCTATGTCTCCATGGTCGGCTGGCTATCCCGTGGCATGCATGTCACTTGGGGAAAGTGTCCTGGCGAGACTAGTCCCCTTCTGTGAGACTGACGAGAACGACGAGCGTAGGGCAAGCTCGGGCAATGAAGTCATAAGCGGGTGGGGTCCAGTAAGGGTTATTATAATCGGTTGTGTGTGATACGGAATCCTGACGTGAGAAGTCAGAATTTACAGGCAAGCCCGAGGTTTAAGACCCATGCGCGGGTGGGGCATTTGCAAGATTTCTGTGTAACGGCGCTTGGGCCGTTAGGGACAATGTATTTCCCTTTTGTTTGCGGCTTTATGCCAATGGGGAAATGGAAGTACCCAGTGCTTGATGATGTGTTAGATGCATACAAGATAGGGTGCCTTGGGCGAAGCCGGGGTTTACATACATGTTGCATACTAGGCCCCTTTCACTCTATTCTAAAACTAGAAAACGTGTTTGTTGTATGAGACATCCAAACCGGTTTTAAAGCTTTACATATATTTGCATTTGGTATACGAAGTGCTGACTTCCAGGTTGGAGGGGTACCCCGGGTTCCGTTAAGGGCGGCCGGGAGGAGATGTGTTGGTTACACAGTAGAGGTCGGCCTTTGCTGACCCACGTTACTTAAAATCTTTTCAGGGCAAGGATCGCAAGCAGGAGCTAGTGCGCCGGGCGAAAAGCCCTAAGCCGCATGAAGTATTGTTGTACTTTAGCTTGTTTCTTTTCTTTTCTTGTATGATCCATGTTTTGGACATCGTCCGGATTGCACGCCGAGGTAGCTTAGGAGTGCGTTTGCATGTTCATGTTTGACCTTGTGGTCTTTATTTGATGGATTCTTTTTGTGTATGGCTTTAAGGCCATTTGATACTTCTGTTAGTGGTGGATAACTTCTATTCGTTTTGCTTTGTTTCTGCTGTGTTTAGTTTTGAGTTTTAAGTTTGGGTAGTAAATATCATCTTATAATGCTGAAGCTGTGGCGTATGTATGTTGTGGGGAGGTTTTATAATTTTGTATTAGAGGGAGGTTGGCGTTCCAAGGAAAGGATTCATGGTCGAAAGTCAAAATCTAGTCGCGCATAAGAAGTTATCCACATAGGAGTATCGCAGGACCATGAGTGTCCTTGTGTTTGGGACTTGCGATTAGAGACTGATTTGTGTTTTCTTTGCTTGTGTTAAGAGTGCAAGCAATGAGGCGGGAACGCCAAGGCCATGAGAAGAGCTCTCAATGAGTAGCGCTACTGCGCAAGGTCCGTTAGGCATGGTGATAACTCCGGCCGACTTTTGCCGCATTCTTCCAGAAGCGATGGTGGCGACCCAAGCTGCAGTGACAGCACAAGTAGCAGCCCCCGTTGCTCAGGTAGCAACTCCTGCTACCCCAGATATAGTGAAGGCCGTGCCAGGCGAGGAATCCAGGAGGGCAGAGCCGCTGGCCGAAAGGGTGATTGTCGGGCATGGTTACCGGCAAATGAAGTATCTCCTGAGCTTCCACCCTCCAGCCTTTAAGGGAGTCGGCATGCCAACAGATGCATAGGATTGGTGGGCTCTGATTCAGGAGCTTTTGAGAGCGGCAGAGACACCAGACGAGAAGAAAGCAGAGTTTGCGGCCTTTATGTTTGAAGGAGACGCCAAGTTGTGGTGGGTAAGCCACAGTGGCCGGCAGTTTCCTAGACGTACCCCGTCCATTGATGAGTTTGGGAATGCTTTCCTGAAGAAGTATATTCCCGCATTGGCAAGGTTAGCCCTCCAGAGATAGTTTCTACACTTGGTGCAGCGAGACAAGACCGTGGACGAGTATGTTCAAGAATTCACTCGTTTGGGTCGTTTTGCGGGAACGACCATGGCGAATGATGAGGAGAGAGACAATCTCTTCTACCACGGATTGAGGGAGAATCTGACACAGCCCCTCATATCATTGAAACGCGTGGGTTTCAACGCATTGGTTGAGGCGGCCAAGATTTCGGAAAGTGATATGGAGCGAACCCAGCACCACAAGGGTTTCACACCTATGCAAGGGAAAGGGAAGCATTCTCAGTCCCACGGGAAGTCAAAAGGGAGCAAATGGAAGAAGAAACCTCACCCGTACAAGTCTGGTGAGAAAAGTAACTGGACGTCTGGAGGGTCTCACTCTAAGAGACCTCTGACGTGCTATAATTGTGGAAAGGCAGGACACATAGCAAGATTTTGTACTCAAGGGGGGCACTGAGCAAGAACCATGATAGGAGAAGACTGTGCGCTCTGGCCCCAGTGCCACAGAGAAAGGGAAGATGGCGGAGTCGAGTACTTCTCGGTTTCAACCAGTGCAGCCAAGGGCCTATAACCTTGGGCAACAGGAAGCGATCCGTCAACCCGATATTGTGACAGGTATGGAGGTTTAACTTCCACCTTGGGTTTTCATGAATTCAAGCCGTTTATGTTTGTTGCATGTGTGTAGGCTTTGGGATAGTTTCTGGGTACCCCGCTAGGGTACTATTTGATACGGGAGCGTCACACTCCTTCCTTGCAGAAAGCATTATCCGGAGGATTGGAGTTGAGCCTTTCTTAATGGATGCAGAATTGAAAGTACGCATGCCCAATGGGTCATCTATGACTACCAGGGCTAAAGGACGTATATGTTGGAGTCTAGATGGAGTCAACTTCATGTTGATGGCGGCAGTCTTACCGTTGGCAGAATTTGACGTAATATTGGGGATGTACTAGCTAGCAGAGAAGCATGCTGGTATCGACTGTGTAACATCTCATTTCCAACTAGACCCCTAAGAAGTTTTGGGTCATGACTAGGTCATGACAAAACCCTAGGAAGCTAAAAAGGGACAGGTAATCAAAGGCAAAGGTGAGAATCACTTTGGTCTGCCAATGGCACAACCTCATCACCAAACCAAGGGATTGACCTTAGGGCTTCACCAGGACTCAATGACCCCACCACAACATCACTAGCCTATTAGAGGGTCCACTAGTGCCTTAAGGGTCCATTAGAGTCGACCCAAAATTGCCAATTTGACCTAGGACCACCAAAGGCCTAAATTGGGCAAGGTGTCCTAACTAAGGGCAGTTGGCCTCAAATGTGCCCATCCAACCCTGCCCAGGCCTTCCTAGACCTAAAGTGGTGTCAATGGGTCACCAAGGACACATCGGGTTCAGTCCTAGGGGCCAAGATGACCCAAGTCAACTCTAGCCCCAAAGTGGTCAAAGTGCCCTTAACAAGGGTCATATGACCCTCAAGGAGCCCAGTAGGTCCTGTCCCACCCCACCTAAGACTTAACGAAGACTAATGGATCACCATGTACCCATTAGGGGCAAACCTAAAGGTCAAATGGACCAAAGTCAACCCAAACCTACTTTGGGTCAACCTAGCCCAAATGAGCTAGCATAAGCTCAAGCCCCCTCATATAGCTTCATTAGGAATATTATGTGTATGTGTGGGCTTCCAATATACCCCAAGGTTGACCAAGTCAACCTGGTGACTAGGAGAGAGAGAGGAGCTCCATTTCCATGGTTATGGAGGAGAGAGAAAAAGAGAGAATGAAGGGGCAAGTCAAACCCGGCCAAGGGAGGCCAAATGCCACCCTTAATGACTAGATTCAACTCCCCTGGGGAAGGGAAGAAGTTTCCAGCTGTTTCCCGACCGCCAAGAGGCTGATTCAGACACCTCCCCCTAACCCGAGCCCAAGCTTTCAATGGCATTAATGGCCATTGAAGTTTATGCCTCTCCCCTCCTCAACTGAACCTTTAAACACCACCAGTGGCCCAAGAGGAACATTTCCTGACCTTTTACTTAAGATTTCGAGCCCTCCCACTATACTATTGCAGAAGTCGAGCGGCGCCACCATCAAAAATGGTTTCCTGACGATCGTCGCACCTTCAGGCCGCCGGCAAGGTCCTCCTCCTCTCCTTGTCTCATGGGTAGATCATAGGAATGCTTAGGTTCAAGGTTCGGGCTCAATTGAGCCCGAACCAAATCTTTATTTTCATGGTTTCAGGTCGAAAAACTTCATTGCAGAATGATAAGTAAAGTTTGTTTTAAAGAAGATAGATTTGGTTTTATATAATCTTTTACGTATATAAGTCTATCTCTTTTTTTACTTACTTATATCCTGTGGATTAAGGCAAGAGTACCTATCGCAAAGGAGTATAGTATTTTGTAGAAAATATCAAGGTCGTATTTTTCCTGGGATCGGTGTTAATTATTCTACTTTTTAGAACTGACTATTATTTTATCGAAAGAACGGAGTTGGGTTTATTTTTAAACTTAAAAGATACAAAAAAAAATTTATATACGTGATTTATTAAGATAGGGACTTAGAGTTTAGTCCTTGATTTCAGAATCAATTTGAGCGGATATTAATTCGCCTATTAAAGAACAACTTTATTTCTTAATTATCTAACTTAACGAGAGGGTTCCTTTGGTAGCATCACTGACTCGAAAGTACGACCGGGAAGGCTTGCGTTTAAACGGTTTAACGTAAACGTAGTGTCTCGTCACCTGGTATATGATCAATTAACAGAAAACTCTAGTTAGAATAACTAGAAAGTAGAGTTGAAATAGTTGAAAATAGTATCCAGCCCAGAGCTCATCTTGACCAAGTGCTAAGGGTTCTTAGCCTCTTCTCAGGATGGGGGCGGTATAAAGTACAGAAAATAAGATCTACCTATCTATTTCAATCCAGGATTTAAGCTTTCGCTTCACCTTTGTTTTTGGGATAGGGTAGTAAAATTTTGCAGCGCTTCCGCACTATCTTAATCCAGGACTTAGGCTTTCGCCTCGCCTTTCATTCGGGATAGTATGAAAGAATAGGGTTTTGAAAATAGATTTGAAAGCAGTTTTACACTATCTTAATCCAGGACATAAGCAGAGCTTCGCCTTTCATTCGGGATAGTATAAAAAAAATAAAGTAAAAGAAAGCAGTAAAGTACTCAGAATTGAAATTGAAAGAGTCTATTTTATAAAGTCCGAAAATATTACAACTTTCTAAAAAGTTGAAAATAAAGCTGAAAAATTACAACTTACAGAACTTTAGATTACTTGAAAGCTACTACCAGTTCCTTGTCAGAGAGCTGGGGAGTCCTAACAGTTCTTAAGGAATCTGCTGGAGTTCAATTGAATTTACAAATCCCTGTCGGCCTATTTATAGAAAAAAATTTCAGGTGACACGCCCCCTGACACGGGCGTGCCGGGTAGGGCGTGACAGGGTCACGGGCGTGACATCCAGGCTGTCGGGACAGGTGGCAAGCCAGCTGGAGATTTGGATAGACTTGAACTGGTCACGGGCGTGTCGCAATAGGTCACGGGCGTGTCATGCATGTAATTCAACAGGCGGCACGGGGCGTGGCGACAGCGCGGCAGCTTGCTGGACTTCTGGATAGAAATTGGTTAGGTCACGGGCGTGTCGCCTTTGGCACGGGCGTGTTCAGCAGGCGTGACCATCGATTTCCTGAGTTTGATCTGTCCAGCAAAATAGCAGAAAAACGGAATTAAAAAGAGCTATCACGCCCTAGGTCACGGGCGTGACCTAGGGGCGTGACCTAAGAAAAAATTACAAAAATTCAGAAATACTTAAAATTTAATTTTAAAACAAGAAAATATAATATAATAAAAATAGTTAGTTTTATATAATAAAAACTAAGGTTTTTATTTATAAATATGTATATTTAATATGAAATAAAATTGTATATTTTTATACTCATCAAATACCCCCATACTTAGATTTTGCTATTCCAGAGCAATAATAGAGTTGAGTATATTTACAAGGTTAATAAATTTTCTATTTACTATCAATTTAATTCTTCAAGATAAAATAGGTATAAACATCCGGTGAATAAAGATTTTGAATGTTATCGTACATATCATTGATACCAGAGTTAGAATTTATAGCCATAAAAGTTTTTGAAAACAAATAGTAAGCATATATTAAAATCAGATATAACAAGGATAGATTGGCTTTATGATTACTATGTCTTTATACGAGATATATTGGAAATATGCATTCTATTATTTATGCTCTCTCAAAATTTTAAACAAAAATAGAATATCAACTTTGGAAGGGTGGAATTTTACCTATACAATAGGTTTTTGTAGAAGTGATAGATTTTTGTATTCTATCATCTTTTTATCTAAGTTATGCGTTGTTATAACTACTAAGGAATATAATTCCAAAGTGGCAAAGCATACTTGAGTTTTTAATTGAATCCAATGTATATTTAGAGGAGCACATACTCCTTTCCATATAATCTTTTCATAATTATTGGATGCCTATGTGTACGGAATGAAATCTTATTCCCATTGACATAAGATCTTTTCTTTTACTAGGAGCACATACTCCTAGATACTTGCTTGCGTAAGAAAACATGCCAAGTAGAAATAAATAAATATTCAAGAGTTGGATAAAAAATTTTGAGAGCAACTATAATAGTTTGTATTTCTTATATTTCGTTAAGAATGGAGTAAGGATTATTACAGTCTACAATTGTTTGGTGAACATAATATGTTTGCTTCTATTGTATATATATGTATTTCTTTTGATATTGAAAGCAGGCTTGCTAAAATAATAACTCTGATTGTAATGAAATTTACAAGATAAGATTTTACAAATTTATTCCGGATATTTATATCTATCTAGTTATGAGAAGGAGTAGTAAAATTGAAAATTGAATAATTTGCATTTTTTTTTCAACTCAGATTTTTGGAATATATTTACATAGTATGGTTTTGAAAATTTGGAATTGTTTTGGTGAGTACTAAAATAAACAATACTTTTATTGAAAACATATAAGAAATATCATAAAAGTGAAAATAACTTGCAGCTAAAAAGCACCCCCATACTTATGTTAGGCATATGTATGAAGTGAAAAATATGTACAGAATATACAAAAGCATAAAAGATGGAAATATACAAAGGAATTTATATTTCGAGGTTATGGAGTAGTGTTAGGGTTTCAGGTTCTTTTTGAAAAGGGTCCCCAGTAAAATATAGTTTTAAACGGTGCCCGTTTACTTTGAAAGTTCCTAGTTCAGGGTGAGAAATAAGAACGGTCCCATATGGCCAGGTTTGTTTAACAGTATAGGGTCCGGTCCATCGGGATTTTAATTTTCCTGGAAATAATTTAAGGCGTGAGTTATATAGTAGGACAAGATCACCTGGTGAAAAAGATTTTGGAAATTTAATTTTCCTATCATGATAAAACTTAGATCGCTCTTTATAAAATTTATTATTTTCATAGGCGTTTGCACGCCATTCCTCAAGTTCATTGAGTTGAAATTTACGTTGTTTGGCGGCTAAGTTTGTATCTAAGTTAAGAAATTTTAGTGCCCAGTATGCGTGATGTTCTAATTCTATAGGTAGGTGACATGCTTTTCCATATACTAAACGATAAGGTGTACAACCGATCGCAGTTTTGAATGCTGTACGGTAGGCCCAAAGTGCATCATCTAATTTGAGGGACCAATCTTTTCGATTGGTATCTACAGTTTTTTCTAATATGCGCTTTAGTTCTCTATTGACTACCTCCACTTGGCCGCTTGTTTGGGGGTGATAAGCGGTAGTGAGTTTATGAGTAACTCCATATTTGGCTAACACTTTAGCCATCTGGGTGTTACAAAAGTGAGTACCTCGGTCGCTAACTATTGCCCTAGGCGTGCCAAAACGTGAAAATAAGGTTTTCAGAAATTTAACGACGACTCTTGAGTCAGCGGTGGGTAAAGCTTGCGCTTCAGCCCATCGTGAAACGTAATCGACCGCTACTAAGATATAACGATTTTTAAAAGAAGGAGGTAAAGGGCCTACAAAATCTATGCCCCACAGATCAAAAATTTCACATTCTAAGTAAAAGTTTTGGGGCATTTCGTCCCAACGAGAAATGTTACCTGACTGTTGGCAGCGGTTGCAAACGCTTACCAATTTTTGAGCGTCCTTGAATAAAGTAGGCCAAAAGAAACCTGCTTCAAGGGCTTTACGTGCAGTCCGGTTGGATTGATAATGTCTGCCGGTTGGTCCTTCATGGCAGTGCCGTAGTATTTTTAGTCCTTCCTCGTTCGAAATACATCTTCGAATTACTTGGTCGGCACAGACTCGGAATAAATACGGGTCTTCCCAAAAGTAGTTTTTCAAGTCAGAAAAGAATTTCTTCTTTTCTTAAAATGAAAAAGCTTTTGGAAGGACTCGGGCTACTAAATAGTTAGCCAAGTCTGCGAACCAAGGAGTAGAAGAGTTTGTTACCTTTTCGAGGGCGAGGAGACTTTCTTCAGGGAATTTATCTTCGATGTCGGCTTCCACGAGTGTATCTGTTGCAGCATTCTCTAGTCGAGAAAGATGATCGGCTGCTAAATTTTCTGCGCCTTTCTTATCTCGGATCTCTAAATCAAATTCTTGTAATAAGAGAATCCAACGTAATAAACGGGGTTTGGCATCTGCTTTTGTTAGTAAATATTTTAAAGCAGAATGATCCGTAAAAACTATAACTTTTGATAGTGTAATATAAGATCTAAACTTATCAAATGCAAATACAATTGCCAGTAGTTCTTTTTCCGTGGTCGTGTAATTGGTTTGTGTAGATGTGAGAGTTTTACTTGCATAATAGATAGGATGAAAATATTTGTCTACTTGTTGTCCTAAGATAGCTCCTACCGCATAATCACTCGCATCACACATGATCTCAAAAGGAAAGGACCAGTCTGGGGCAACTAAAATAGGAGAGTTGATAAGTTTATCTTTAATAATATTGAATGCTACTAAGCATTCACTATCGAATATAAATGGGGCTTCTTTTTCTAATAAATGAGTTAACGGTTTTGTTATTTTAGAGAAATTTTGAATGAACCGTCTATAGAAACCTGCATGGCCTAAGAAACTTCGAATAGATTTTACATTTGTTGGAGGAGGAAGTTTTTCAATTATTTCTATTTTGGCCTTATCTACCTCGATTCCCTGGGAAGAAATTTTATGACCGAGAACTAAACCTTCGCGGACCATAAAATGGCATTTCTCCCAGTTCAACACTAAATTCGTGTCTTCACAGCGTTGAAGAACACGAGCGAGGTTATCTAAACACGTATGGAATGAGTCTCCAAATACGGAGAAGTCATCCATAAATACTTCCATAACGTCCTCTACTAACTTGCCAAAAATAGCTAGCATACATCTTTGAAATGTAGCTGGCGCATTACAAAGTCCAAATGGCATTCGCCTATAGGCGAAAGTACCAAAGGGGCAAGTGAACGTAGTTTTCTCTTGATCTTCAGGGGCTATAGGAATTTGTAAATACCCTGAATAACCATCGAGAAAACAATAATATGAGTGACCCGAGAGTCGCTCTAATATTTGATCTATAAACAGTAGTGGAAAGTGATCTTTACGGGTGGCATCATTTAATTTTCGATAGTCGATGCACATCCTCCAACCCGTAACAGTACGTGTTGGAATTAGTTCATTATTAGCGTTTGGCACTACCGTTATACCGCCCTTCTTAGGGACGACTTGTACGGGACTAACCCATGTGCTATCTGAGATTGGATAGATAATTCCTGCGTCTAATAATTTCATTACTTCAGCTTTTACGACATCCTTCATATTAGGATTTAAAAGTCGTTGGGGCTGGATAGATTTACGAGGGTTATCTTCCAAAAATATTTTATGTGTACAAAAAGATGGGTTGAGTCCTTGAATATCAGAAATTTGCCATGCTAATGCACGGCGATGTTGTTTTAACACTTCTATTAATTCAGACGTTTTCTTATCATTTAATTCGGCAGAAATGATAACAGGGAGTTTAGATTCGGCTTCAAGGAAAACGTATTTTAAATGTGCAGGAAGTGTTTTCAGCTCGAGGGTTGGTGGTTTTTCATATGAAGTTGGAGTTTTTAAAGTTGTAGAAGTTAAAGATATAAAAGGTTATAAAGGGTCATCGGTAGGCATTTCATTTGAAATGGGTAAGTCTGCCAAGTCCGATTCTTCTACAGTTATTGAAAATAAATCAGAATAGGGAAAACCATTTTCCTCAAAAGAGGCTTCCGCAAGATAGCAGGAATCGTCATTTATTAAAGAGTTTTTCATAGAGGGATCTATATCAATAGTAAATTCGTCATCTCCTACTCGTAAGAGAAGTCTACCGTTACTTACGTCTATTAACGCGCGAGAGGTTGCGAGAAAAGGACGACCGAGAATTATGGGAACATCGGCGTCTTCCTCTATGTCAAGAATAACAAAGTCTACCGGGAAGATAAACTTGTCTATTTTGACCAGAACATCCTCTACTATCCCTACTGGATATTTAATAGAATGATCTGCTAATTGGATGCTCATTTTAGTTGGGCTGGGGTTACCTAATCCTAGTTTTTGAAAGAGCGAGTAGGGCATTAAATTTATGCTAGCACCTAAATCTGCTAACGCATCTTTTATTAATAGATTACCGAAAAGACATGGGATAGAAAATCGTCCCGGATCGTTTAATTTTGGGGGTAATTTATGTAATAAAATGGCTGAACATTCGGCGTTAAGAAAAACCCTCGAAATATCTTCGAGTTTCTTTTTATTTGAAAATAACGCTTTTAAATATTTTGCGTATTTAGGCATTTGTGCAATTGCCTCGCAGAAAGGTATATTGATTTGAATTTGTTTTAGCATTTTTAGAAAATTTTTATATTGTTCATCTTCTCGCTCATCTTTTAATTTAGATGGATAAGGTACAACAACATGTGGGGAAGAAATTCGCGGGGGTTGAGGAGGCAGAGTTGTAACGGGAAGTGGTGTAGGAAGGCTAACCTTAGCTTCTTTTTCTACCCTAACGGGTGGTGGTAGCTCCCTGCCACTTCGTAGTTGGACGGCTTGTCAACTTGGGTTACTGGAATGGCCAGTATCCCGTGGATTTGGTTCCGTATTTCCTGGCAAATTACCAGGTTGGCGTTCCGATAGCATTTTTGATATTTGTCCAATTTGTGTTTCTAAGTTTTTAATTGATCCGGTCAGGTTCCGGATATTGGACTCATTAATACTGACATATTTCGTAAATATGTCTTCTATCGGGGTTGGCCTAAATTGGTTCGGTGGTGGTGGTGTTGTTTGTGGTTGTGGGGGTTACGGTGCAAATCCAATTGGATTTGTAGTCGGAGGGCGTTGAGCATTATTGGGGTTGCTCCACGAAAAATTAGGATGGTTCCTATATCCTGGATTATAAGAATTATTATTTAAGTTCATATTAGGATTATAGGAAGGTCTATAAGAGTTCCCCATATAATCGATTTCTTCAATTATATTATTATTCGGATTCCAAGTAGTGGCGGAGGAAGCAGATATTCCAGCCAATTGTTTAGTTAGGTTTTCTACTTGGAGTGCTAAAGTAGAAGAAGTGTCGAGCTCATATATCCCAGCTTGTTTAGGGTGTGACCTTGGCACATTCCACTGGTACGCGTTCATGGCCATTTCCTCAAAGAGGGTTTGAGCGGCCTCGGGGGTTTTATTATTGAGCGTGCCCCCAGCGGCAGCATCAATGGCTTGTCTGGTTTGAATATTCAAACCATTATAAAATATTTGTACCTGGAGCCAAGTTGGCAGTGCGTGATGTGGACACCGACGTAAATATTCCTTAAAACATTCCCAAGTCTCATAAAGAGACTCAGACTCGCCTTGTACAAAGGAAGAAATATCCGCACGCAGACGTGCGGTTTTTGCAGGTGGAAAATACTTTGTTAGGAATTTTTCGGTCATTTCAGCCCAAGTGGTGATAGATCCTCTGGGGAGAGAACCTAGCCACTGCTTGGCTTTCGTTCGTAAAGAAAAAGGAAATAAGCGAAGACGGATGGCATCATCAGTGACGCCATTTATCTTAAATGTGTCGCAGATTTCTATGAAATTTGACAAGTGCGTAATTGGATCTTCATCGGGCAATCCATCGAATTGAACGGAATTTTGAATCATTTGGATTATACTCGATTTAATCTCGAAGTTATTATTAGCAATTGGTGGACGAACGATACTAGACCCGGTGTCATCTAAATTAGGTCGTGCATAATAAGACAGGGTCCTTTGGGGGACCACCTCTGGCATTTGTTGTTGCTCTGCTGCCATTTCTTGAACGTGTGCGGTGCCTACGTACTCTTCCAGATTTAATACAAGCTCTTGATTCAGAGATCGGAGGCGCCTGCGAAAGGTGCGTTCAATTTCAGGATCAAGTTCAAGAATTAAATCAGATGGAGTTCCGCGGGTCATACACTAAAAAAGACTTTTTATATAAAAAAAACTAAATAAAAAAAAACTAAGTTAAAAAAAACACAAATACAAACACACAAAAAGACTTAAAACGGAAAATAACTAAAAACAGGTTATTTTTATTTTATATAAAACAAGTTTTTTTTTTATAAAAGAAGTTTTATAATAAAAGCAGGTTTTTTTATTATAAACTACTTTTTATTTTTTTTTTTTTTTTTTCAAGTTTATATAAAATACGTTAAATAGTAGGTTAGGTTTTTCTGTTAGAATTTGTTAGTGGTTAATAAACTTGTTAATAAAAAAAAATTAGGTTTTATAAAAACAAAATTTTAAATTCAGGGAATTTTATTTTTGTTTTATTTTTATAAAAACTAAGGTTTTTTAATAACAAGAAAAAGAAAAGATAAAATTAATAGTGTTCTTTTATTTTCAAATATTAACACAAATAAACTAATCCCCGGCAACGGCGCCAAAAAGCTTGATAAGTAAAGTTTGTTTTAAAGAAGATAGATTTGGTTTTATATAATCTTTTACGTATATAAGTCTATCTCTTTTTTTACTTACTTATATCCTGTGGATTAAGGCAAGAGTACCTATCGCAAAGGAGTATAGTATTTTGTAGAAAATATCAAGGTCGTATTTTTCCTGGGATCGGTGTTAATTATTCTACTTTTTAGAACTGACTATTATTTTATCGAAAGAACGGAGTTGGGTTTATTTTTAAACTTAAAAGATACAAAAAAAAATTTATATACGTGATTTATTAAGATAGGGACTTAGAGTTTAGTCCTTGATTTCAGAATCAATTTGAGCGGATATTAATTCGCCTATTAAAGAACAACTTTATTTCTTAATTATCTAACTTAACGAGAGGGTTCCTTTGGTAGCATCACTGACTCGAAAGTACGACCGGGAAGGCTTGCGTTTAAACGGGTTAACGTAAACGTAGTGTCTCGTCACCTGGTATATGATCAATTAACAGAAAACCCTAGTTAGAATAACTAGAAAGTAGAGTTGAAATAGTTGAAAATAGTATCCAGCCCAGAGCTCATCTTGACCAAGTGCTAAGGGTTCTTAGCCTCTTCTCAGGATGGGGGCGGTATAAAGTACAGAAAATAATATCTACCTATCTATTTCAATCCAGGATTTAAGCTTTCGCTTCACCTTTGTTTTTGGGATAGGGTAGTAAAATTTTGCAGCGCTTCCGCACTATCTTAATCCAGGACTTAGGCTTTCGCCTCGCCTTTCATTCGGGATAGTATGAAAGAATAGGGTTTTGAAAATAGATTTGAAAGCAGTTTTACACTATCTTAATCCAGGACATAAGCAGAGCTTCGCCTTTCATTCTGGATAGTATAAAAAAAAATAAAGTAAAAGAAAGCAGTAAAGTACTCAGAATTGAAATTGAAAGAGTCTATTTTATAAAGTCCCAAAATATTACAACTTTCTAAAAAGCTGAAAATAAAGCTGAAAAATTACAACTTACAGAACTTTAGATTACTTGAAAGCTACTACCAGTTCCTTGTCAGAGAGCTGGGGAGTCCTAACAGTTCTTAAGGAATCTGCTGGAGTTCAATTGAATTTACAAATCCCTGCCGGCCTATTTATAGAAAAAAAATTCAGGTGACACGCCCCCTGACACGGGCGTGTCGGGTAGGGCGTGACAGGGTCACGGGCGTGACATCCAGGCTGTCGGGACAGGTGGCAAGCCAGCTGGAGATTTGGATAGACTTGAACTGGTCACGGGCGTGTCGCAATAGGTCACGGGCGTGTCATGCATGTAATTCAACAGGCGGCACGGGGCGTGGCGACAGCGCGGCAGCTTGCTGGACTTCTGGATAGAAATTGGTTAGGTCATGGGCGTGTCGCCTTTGGCACGGGCGTGTTCAGCAGGCGTGACCATCGATTTCCTGAGTTTGATCTGTCCAGCAAAATAGCAGAAAAACGGAATTAAAAAGAGCTATCACGCCCTAGGTCACGGGCGTGACCTAGGGGCGTGACCTAAGAAAAAATTACAAAAATTCAGAAATACTTAAAATTTAATTTTAAAACAAGAAAATATAATATAATAAAAATAGTTAGTTTTATATAATAAAAACTAAGGTTTTTATTTATAAATATGTATATTTAATATGAAATAAAATTGTATATTTTTATACTCATCACAGAACCGCCGGAATCCGCCCCTCCAGCGGCTGCGCCGCTGCCAGTCGATAGCCACCACCTCAACGAAGGTGTCGGTGGCTGGCCGGGGAGGTAGCCGGATGGTCGGCTGTAGAGGTTTGAAGTTGGCCCAGGCGCTCGCAATCGAGATCGTTTGCTGGAGGTAGACGATGAGCCCGGGCCGCAAGATCCGCCCCAAGATTCGTGCCGCATTAGATTTCAAACTATAGGATTATATATTTCATTTTATTTCATTCTATCACACTTTTTGTATTTAATGTCTTAAATTTTAAAAATACTTAGAGGCAATTTCAGAGGAAATGGTCAACAAGAAATTGTAGCCTGATGAGTCTAGTTTACTGCAAAATTAATTTGGACTA
The DNA here is from genome assembly GCA_039513925.1 of Platanthera zijinensis. Taxonomy (NCBI): domain Eukaryota; kingdom Viridiplantae; phylum Streptophyta; class Magnoliopsida; order Asparagales; family Orchidaceae; genus Platanthera; species Platanthera zijinensis. Next base: position 151,592,343 of record CM077082.1, on the reverse strand, counting down.
ATTTGGGTGCCTGGTTTGACCAGGGCACTCATTTTGGTGGGGTTTATACATATGGTTGGACAGAAATTGAAATGACTGCCCACACCTTATCTTTGGTCCAAATGAACAGAAATTTTGGCAGTGAGTCACCCTAGACCTTATCTAGACCCTGCCCAAAAATGGGAATTTTTGGGACAATTTTTCTATAGTTTTGTAATTAATTTAATTTCTCTAGGGTAAATTAATTTAGGGGTCGAATGAACTCCAAACTCATCCAAATTTTAGTGGATGATGCATGGTGTAATTATTAACCTATTGTTAAAATTTTATTACATTTGGAGGTGGTTTGAATTGGAAGCTTGCAAACCCTAGTCTTGCCATAATAAGGGTAATTTGGTCCAAATGCTCTTTTGGAGATTAAGTAGTCCAATCACCTCAACAGAGGCCTATTTTTTGACCACTTATTTTATATGGCTTGTAACACCCTCCTATTGAATTTGGGGTGGTTTGGGGTTGGGTAGCCCTAGGGACCTAGGGTAGGCACCTTTATGGAGATTTCTAGGGTTTGAAGGTCATGGGGTCAAATGACCTTGGAATGACTTGACACTTGGTGGAAGGGATCATAGGGAAGCTATTGCCCAGTGTTTGAAATTTTAGTGATTTTGGAAGCCTTTGACCCCCTCAAAACCCTAACCCTAGCTTAGGGCACTACCCTCGTAGTGATAGAAAATGTCACTAAAAATCACTGAATAGTGATAAGATTTGGGTAGAGTAGTGTTTAAAGCCAGAACAAGCTCAGAAGATTTTGTTATGAATTTAGGATTATTATTTTGGATACTTCATTAACAATCTATAGTTTGTATTAATTGCTTAGAAATTTATCATGAAGTAACTACTTACTGTAAATTGATGAAATTTAGCCAGAGGACTTTTTATTATGTTTTAAAGCTCTGTGAATTTTATGTGATTTTTAGATGATTATTCTAAGGGTTGATTCATTAAGTATTGTTTCCATGAAAATTTAATTAAATTTATTTTGGTATCTAGCCAGTATGTAAAATTAAGATTTTTGCACAATAACCCTTTCTATACTATATCAAGATTCTGTAATTTTTATATAATTTTCTGATGAATAATTTTGGTACTTCCTTCTTTACATATGATTAAGGGAATTATTTTGGATAAAATAATTAGAGGTCCAAAAGTTTCTGGAAAATTATGGAAATTAGTATCTAGTATTATATCACTGTTAATTAGAGATCAAAATTTTTGGGGGGCCATTACTTGAGTATATTATATAGTTCATGTTCAAAATTGCCCATGGCCAAACATTTGGGAAAAAAGCAATAAATATCAAATTAATTAGAAAAAATATGAATCTCTGATTTTAGACTAAACTTGTTATGGTAGACCTCCGGTAAATTTTATAAAAGATTTGGAAGATAATCCGGTGTACCTCATTCTCACATCTCATATAGTATAGGGTGGTCTGCATATAGTAACTACGGAAACTGAACTAGAGTGTTAGTGAAATTCAAGTGTTGGAATCCTTAGTAGGTGCTAGTTTGGGTGAATAAAGGAGTTCATTATTGGAAGACAGGATTAGAAGAATGTGAGGTTGACTAGTATAGGTGGTGATCGGGACAGACGAAAGATCGTCTTATCCCGTGGACTCGGAAGGTCAAAATCACCCTAGGATAGATCTAGTGTAATATGAAATGTGAATGGGTAAGGAAAGCAACCAAGAACAATAAGTGCATTGTGAAAGGTAACGATGGGCTTCAGCTATCATCATAGTTCCTAGTGCCCTTTGAGAACCCTTAACGGGGTATACCGGGGGCAGTCCCACGATAACGTAAACTGTATTAGTGATAAACCATAAAGAGCAACTAGCATAATTAGGAATTCACTTTCACTTGCCTTGATGTCTCGGAATACTAGGTTGGTTCATGAAGGATGCTGACCTGGGGGTTTTGGAGATGGGCAGGTTGGCCTGGTGAGCTTTGGCTCGGTAGGAAACGTATTAATATTGCATGTGCATAAGTTATAAGGTTGTGGGTGAAAGTGAAGGGATAGATACTACTCTAGAGGGGGGTGAATAGAGTTATCAAATTTTGCACTAAACAAAACTCAACTCCCTTGGAGTGAAATGCGGAATGAAAAGATTATAGATATAGAAATAACCCTAAAGCCTAACACAAGTGTTATGCACAAACTCAAGCTAACTGTAATTACAGTTAAGGCTTAGAAAACCTAATCAGCAACTAGCAAACCTAGTTATATCTAATCACAGCCACAATGCAAGTAATTAAACAAGGCAATCCAGACGACACAAGGAATTTATAGTGGTTCCCCAAACAACTTGGGTACGTCCACTCTTCTACCAACAAGGTAGGAATCCACTCAGGTTTTTGATCAGGTGCCCTGCCACCAACAGGATCTGCTTCAATCCAAAAACCCTTTAGACTTTTGATCAGGTGTCTAAAAACCGAACATAGGTTTTTGATCAGGTGCCCTGCCACCAAGGGATACTTTTGAAGGGAGTAATAACCCTGTACAGGAGGGGGAAAGAAGGTTAAGATGTCTTCTCTATTTTACAATAGATTAGAGAAGCACAAAGACTTGCACTGAGCTAGAAAGCTCAATCAAGGCTCCCCCTGGCTCAAAGAATGTCCAGGTGAAGTCTTGCTTCAGTGCAGAAACTCTTCAGTAAAAACTGAAGGAAAAAACTACAAGAAGATATATAAGATATAAAATAGAAATCTTCTAGCAGCTATCTTCTTCTTCTTCTTCTTCAAAAGAACTCTGAGTCTGAACTTCCTGGAAGCAGGAGAACTCAGGTTCAAGAAGAGCAGAAGATCTTAACACTTCTCAGTTGAATGAATATTGCTGAGAGCAGTGAACTTGGTCTTGATGAAAGTTTGAATGCTTAAGTGAATAACTGGTTAGCTAGCTGAAATCCTTCTTAAAAGGATTCCTTTTATAGCAGCAACAAGCAACGACTCTTTTCAATTTGAACTGTTTGTCTTCTTCTGAAACTTGAAACCTGGGCTGCAAATATCACAAAGACAAACAAACTCTGCAGCAAAATATTCTATAAAAGGGATAAACCTTTTTCAAGGAAGCTGTAGGAAGCAATCTGATAATACAGGTACTAAATAAAATCACATCAGAGACAAACTCTTTATAGCAGAAGGAAGACATTTCAGTCTAACGACTATAAAGGACTGACAGCAGATAAAGTAAAATACAATGTCAGCTAATAAGACAAACAACTTTATCTGAAAAGATTTGACTCAGGAAAAAGAGATGGAGCAGATATTGCCTGGAAATATTATCACAAAACAACTGAACTAAAATGCCAGATAATGTATTAATTAATTAAATAGAATAAATACAAAATAAAAAGGCAAACAGAAAACGTCGAACGACCTTCGGAGATCGTCGACCGACGCACGGAGATCGTCGAACTATCGGACAGATAGTCGAACGATCCAGATAGTCGAACTATCAAAGGAGATAGTCGAACCATCACGACAGATAGTCGAGCTATCAGAAGATAGTCGAGCTATCAGATAGTCGACCTATCAACAGATAGTCGAACTATCAAAGCAGAACCGATAGTCGACCTATCAACAGATAGTCGAACTATCAACGCAGAACAGATAGTCGACCTATCAACAGATAGTCGAACTATCAAACAACGACAGATAGTCGAACTATCAACAGATAGTCGAGCTATCAACGGAGAACAGATAGTCGACCTATCAACAGATAGTCGAACTATCAACGGAGAACAGATAGTCGACCTATCAACAGATAGTCGAACTATCAACGGATAACAGATAGTCGACCTATCAACAGATAGTCGAACTATCAACGGAGAACAGATAGTCGACCTATCAATAGATAGTCGAACTATCAACGGAGAACAGATAGTCGACCTATCAACAGATAGTCGAACTATCAGATAGTTGAACTATCCAAGAAGATAGTCGAACTATCACAGCACACAGATAGTTGAACAATCAACAGATAGTCGAACTATCCTCGCAGACAGAACGTCGAGCAACTGATAGACGATCGTCGAACAGTTAGTCGACGATAGTCGAGCGGCGTTCGACTATAGTCGAACGAAAAACTACTTAACAAAATTCTTTATCTGGAAAAGCGGGGACTCTACAGCTAGACCACTAACCATTGACCATAGATATTTCTTGGGTCAAGGGACAAAAGGAGAAGACTAAACTCAAATCAAACTAGGGTACCAACAATCTCCCCCTATTTGAGTTAAGTCTCTCAAAAACTAAAACACAGAGCTAGCTATAGAACAATAAAAACAATACAGGAAATAGATAAGCAACTAACTAGCAATTAACAACCAGTCAGATAAATAACAGTCAAACAAAATTAAGAATCTACAGAATCTGGTTTAGGATCAGAAGAGCTAGGAACAAAAGAAACTTTCCGCAAGGGATCAACAGCTTCTTTCTTAGACAGCTTCAAATCTTGCACACCAATAATCTTCAGTTCTGCAGCCCTTGGAACAACTGCTTCTGGATGTTTTTCCATATATATAGAGGGATCAAATACCTCAGGGCTAACCTGGATCTTATCGAGTTCCTTCATTCTGAACTTTGACATTGTTGTAAATCCTGTAGAGTCCTTTCCTTCAGCTTTAGCTTTCTTTATCTGAGCTGATCCAACAAGTTCTAGAAATCGAGCCATCTTGAAATCAGGATCTAACTCTTGGCTTTCATACACATTTTCAGATGATGTGTCTATTGGCTTCACAGTTTTAAACTTAACAGATAAATCTAATAAACTTTCAGCTGTACCTTTAACTTCTTGAATAACTAAAGATAGAGGAGGAGCAAATTCAGCAAACTTTTTACTGGATTTTTCAGAGAAGATGGTTCTTTTACCTTTTGCAACATCCTTAGTAACATAAACTGGTATATCAGGAGAAACCTTTCTCTTGGGAAAAGGAGGAGGTGAAAAAGTTGGCTTTTGATATATAACCTCCTTTACTTGCTCTTTAACCTCAGTATCATGCCTTTGAGTACCAGTATATGATTTGCCTTGGTGGCTCTAAGAACTTTTCCTTGAATGAGGCTGAGAATGAGCAGATTTTGCAGATGGAGCAGATGGATTAGCAGATAAATTGCCAGAGGCTCCTGCACCAGGAGGTGGAGGAGGAGGACCTCTGGGTGTCCATCTAGAAGCAGGACTATCATATCTCTTAGATTTCTTTCTCTCCTTTTGCTGGTTCTTGGAAAACCACATCCAATGTTGGAAGTCTTTCAACTTAGGGTCAATCCCTTTCAATATGTAATAGGGAGTATCATTGTCTCGATTAGGAGGAGGAGGAGCAATAGCTTTCCTTTTTCTCTTTGCAGCTTTCCTTTTCTTAGAGTCCTCAGACATATCTGAATCATCTTCATCTTCAGAATAAGATGAGGGAGGATGATCATAAGGGTCATAGGCTTCAGATACAGCCTTTTCCTTTGCTTTCAGATCAGATTTCTCTTTTTCTTCTTATATGGCATCCTGAGCCAGAAGAGAATCCAGATCAGGTCCTGGAGAGTCATCCCATACAGTAGATTTTTCATCTTGCAAAACTTTTTCTTTCTCTTTCAAAATATCTTGTACTCTTTGCTGCCAGGCAGCTCTTGCTTTCTCTTCTTCTAATCTCAGTACTGGAGTCTTTTCATCTTGACTTTTAGATTCAACATCTTCTATATCTTCTTGAACAACTAAAACATCTGCAACAGATTCTCGAACAACTACTTCTACTTGAGCAGCTATATCTTCTTTAATATAATCTGTAGATTCATGAATACAAATCTGCTATATAAGCTAAAAGCATTCCTTCTAGGTATTCACAAACTAGCAAATCAATTGACTCGTCAATAAAACGGATGAGTGAATTACCTTCATACTTTACCAACTCCCAGGATTCATCTAGATAGGATGTAATAATGCCTTCTAGGAAACGGGCAACCAAAGGAGTGGTGAGATCTTCTAAACAAACTTTGACAGCAAATTCAGATAACATAACTGCATCAGATATTTCTTTTTCAGATAACACTAAAACTGATTCTTCTTGAGCTGGAGCAGTCTCTTCTTGAACTGTCATCACTATATCTGTCAGCGCTGGAAGATCTGCTGGAAGGGAGGCTGGAAGCTCTGAGACATCTTCATAGAACATCTCCCCCTGCCTGATTTCAGTGGGAACTGAAACCAGGCCCCTGGAAGAAGAGGGCTCAGCAGAATTAGAGAGGGATTGGATGGTAGCAGTCAAAGTAGCAATGGAGGAGGCAAGTGGAGCAATTGCCTCTTCAATCATGATTTTGATTGAAGGGGTAATCAACTCCAAAATGCTGGATATGAATGCTGGGGTGACTTCAAAAGAATGTGGGGGAACTGCAGATGATGGAAGATCAGCAAGAGGAATGTATTCCTGTTGAACTGGAGAACGAACAGGAGATGGAGAATGATGTGGAGATGGAGGAGGAGATGGAAGAGGAGAATGAACTGGAGAACGAATAGGGGACTGACGAGGTGTTGGAGTCCTCTCAGATCCTAACAAATCAAAACTAGGATCAGATATCCTAGCCAGATGAGAAGGAATAGGAGATGCAGGAGGAGAAGGAATAACAACCGTGGTTGTATCTCGAATAGGAGAAGCAGGAAGTCGTACTTCAGCTGAAGTTGATGGAACTTCAACTGAGGTAGATGGAACTGAAGAGGATGGAACTACTTCAGTAGAAGTTGATGGTAAGGCAGAAGAAGATGATGGAAGAGAAGGATGAGCTGAGCCAGCTTCTAGCGGGTGAGGAGTGACTGAATCAGTCCTTGTGCTCTCGGATGTCGCTGGAGCAACCCCTGTGAGAGAGGGCTTCACAAATGTCCGCTTCCACTTGGAGAACAGATTCGGATCCATCTTCTTGCTGGCATTAATTGTTGTAGCAGTTGAAATCAGCAGCTGGGGATATCTTTCCTTTAGAAAAATCCCAATAACCCTGCCTAGGGTAACCTCTTTCTTACTGTTCTTCTTCCTTATCAAATCGAACAAAACTCCTGCCCAATTAATCCTTTTCTGATTTACAATTGCACACATTAGTGCAAATTGTTGTCTAGTAATGTTGTCATGGGCGGAGTGCTTTCCTAGAAGCACTTTTCCAACTAACTCAGCAAGAAATTTGATCTTGAAGGGGAAATTTACCTTGAGCAGGTTCGTGGGAATGCCCTCCGCATGTCCCAGCTCAATCAACATTCTTCCGAACTCTGGAGCATCTTGCTCAAAATCTTCTTCACCATTTATCAATCCAAATAAATCAGTCAGAATGGCGGGAGTTAAAATAACCTCTTCTCCGCCAATAGAGCCGGTCATCGATTCGTCGGTGGAGGACGAAGTAAATGCCCATTCCTTAATCTCGGGAATATTTAATTTAATCCTTGTTGACATTAGTCTTTCTAACCCTTGATCTCTGCATAACTGGAGGATTTCCACAATCCCTGATTCACAACAGTTGAAGGCATCGAAGTCGACACTGAATCCTGCATCGAATTTCACAACTGCGAGCAATGCTGGAGAAATCGCCATTGAAGTGCTGGAGAATGCGCGAGAAAGACGGAGAAGATGAATCGACAGAAAAACGCAAGAGGAGGAGCAAGCGGGAAGACGAAATACGAAAGGACGCTCTCCGTCGACGATAAAACAAAAGATCATTTAACCTAGGTCGAATATCGGCTTTATATTAGACCGGAGATAGTCGATCTATTTAAAAGATACTGGACCCGATGGTTGAACGGCCGTTCGACGATCGGCCCAGAAGCAGAGTAGTCGAGCAATCATTCGACTATTTTTAGCTTCTCAAACAACAAGCTGTCGTCATCCAGAGATCGACGATGAGCTCGACTTGTTCGACTATGGTCGAACGTCGGTCGACGATCTTCAAACAGGCAAGCTTTCATCAACCATAGGTCGACGATGGGCTTGACCCGATCGACTATCTTCGAACGTCGTTCGACTATCTTCGAACGTCGTTCGACTATCTTCGAACGTCGTTCGACTATCTTCAAACACGTTTCAACATTGGCAGATATAGTCACACTTAGTCTCTTCTATTGATCATGCCTAGTTGAACTAAAAAGAACAGATGCTTCTGTTCATCTAAGGGCTTGGTGAATATATCACCTCTCTGAAACTCAGTGGATATGAACTCAAGACAAATCTTGTTCTTTTCCACACAATCTCTCAGGAAATGGTGCCGAATCTCAATGTGCTTCGTTCTAGAGTGGTGCACTGGATTTTGTGCAATTGAGATAGCACTGGTACTATCACACCTGATTTTGGTGTTCTTGTGTGAGTAACCATAATCCACAAGCTGGTTTTGAATCCACAGGATCTGTGAACAACAACTGGCAGGTGCTATATATTCAGCTTCTGCAGTTGAAGTTGAGACAGAAGCCTGCTTCTTACAGAACCAAGAGACCAGTCTCTCTCCCATGAACTGACAAGTTCCTGAGGTGCTCTTCCTGTCAACTCGGCAACCAGCATAGTCAGAGTCAGAGTATCCAATTAACTCAAATTCTTATTCTGCTGGGTACCAAAGTCCTAGATTTGGACATCCCTTCAGGTATCTCAAGATTCTCTTTAGAAGAATCAGATGAGATTCCTTGGGGTTGACCTGGAATCTAGCACAGAGGTATGTAGCAAACATTATATCAGGCATAATTGCAGTTAAATATAATAGGGAACCAACAATGGCCCTATAATTCTTTTGATCAACTGGCTTGCCGTGATCATCAGAATCAATAACTACATTAGTAGCCATAGGTGTAGGCATTGCTGAAGCATCAGCCATCCCAAATTTCTTTACCAATTCCTTGGCATATTTGGATTGGGAGATGAAGATAGCATCAGCATCTTGCTTAACTTGGAGACCAAGAAAGTAAGACAGCACACCCATACTACTCATCTCAAACTTAGAGTGCATCAGGTCAGAGAACCTTTTGCAAAGTTTGGGATCAGTGAAGCCAAATATAATATCATCCACATACACTTGAACTAACAGGATTGTGTCCTTGTGGTGCTTGACGAAAAGGGTTCTATCAACTACTCCCCTAGTAAAGTTGTGCTCTAAAAGGAAACTAGCTAGAGTCTCATACCAGGCTCTGGGTGCTTGTTTTAGTCCATAAAGAGCTTTCTGCAACTTAAACACATGTGAGGGCTGAGTTGAAGAAATAAACCCTGGTGGTTGTTCAACAAACACCTCTTCCTTAAGCTCACCATTCAGGAATGCACTTTTGACATCCATTTGAAAGACCTTAAACTTCATGTAGGCTGCATAGGCCAAGAAGATCCTTATTGCTTCTAGCCTTACAATAGGAGCAAAGGTTTGGTCATAATCTATACCTTCCTCCTGTCTGTAGCCCTGAGCTACAAGCCTTGCTTTATTCCTTACAATAATTCCATTTGCATCCAACTTGTTTCTATACACCCACTTGGTGCCTATGATCAGTTGGCCTTTAGGTCTTGGAACCAAAGTCCAAACTTTACATCTCTTAAACTGATTGAGTTCCTCTTGCATAGCAATGATCCAGTGGGGATCTAGCTCAGCATCTTTAAAGGTGAGGGGCTCAATCTGTGAGAGGAAACAAGCATGCATCACATCCTGTCTTAATTGGTGTCTTGTTTGCACACCAGCTGATATGTCTCCTATCACATGAGATGTGGGGTGATCTCTAAGTGTGACAATATCAGCAGGTGGGATGTGATCTTCAGCAATAGTTGGGATTAATTCCTCAGGAGGAATTTGATCTACTGTTGGTGGTACAACAACAGCTTCTGCAATGTCTTCATCACTGTCTGATTCAGTGATCTGAAGAGTTGATAGATGAAGAATTTCTTGAGTAGCATCAGGTACCTGCAATGAACTAGAGGAAGGAGATTTTTCCTTCTCCTTGTAAAACATCTGAGACTCATCAAAAGATACATGCATAGATTCTTCAATTTTACAGGTTGATTTGTTATAAACCCTATAAGCTTTGCTTACTTGGGAATATCCAAGCATAATTCCCATTGAAGCTTTTGCTTCAAATTTTCTAAGATATTCTTTATTGTTATTATGAATGTAAACAACTCAACCAAATACTCTAAAATAATTAATTTTAGGTTTCTTTCCTTTAAGCAACTCATAAGGAGTTTTACACTTAAGCTTCTGTATCAGACTTCTATTCAAGACATAATTGGCTGTACTAATAGCTTCTGCCCAATAGGAGAGAGGCATATTAGCATCTGCCAACAATGTACTAGCAGCTTCAATGAGTGTTCGATTTTTCCTTTCAACTACCCCATTTTGTTGGGGAGTTCTAGGAGCTGAGAAGCTATGTTTGATACCTTCTCTCTCACAGAATTCTTGCATGAGAAGAGAGTCAAACTCAGTACCATGATCACTTCTGATCAAAGCCACATGAGTAGAGTACTCAGTCTGCACACATAATAGAAAGTCTGTAAGGGCTTTGAAGTTATCAGCCTTAGTTCTCAAAAAGAAAACCCAACTGAACCTAGAGAAGTCATCTACAATTACTAAGGTGTAATACTTCCCTCCTAAACTCTGTACATTGATTGGGCCAAAAAGGTCCAGATGTAATAAATACAGGATTCTAGGAGAATCACTTTTATTTACTGATTTAAAAGAATTCTTGGTTTGCTTGTCTAGCTGACAAGCCTTGCATAGGCTCTCCTTCTTGTAGGGGCAAGAAGGTAAACCTCTAACAAGGTTGTGTTTAGATAACCTAGATATATTTTTAAGGTTAACATGACTAAGCCTCTTATGCCACAAAGAATTATTATTAATTGTTACTTCATTAAATAAACAGATTTCAGAATGAGTTGAATTGAAATCTACTAAATAAATATTACCTATTCTAATGCCTACTAAAATAACATTATTATTTAAAGTAATATTACAAGAAGAGTTAGAAAATGAAACCTGGTAGCCAGCATCACATAGCTGGCTGACTGAGATCAAATTGTGCTTCAGTCCAGTCACATATGCAACTCTCTTGAAAGTAACATCTCCAATTGTGATCATGTCATAGCCTTCTGTCTGACCACAGCTTGAATCTCCAAAGATAGCCTTTGGGCCGAGCTTAGCTTTGAATTTTGACAGATGATTTTTATTTCCTGTCATATGCTTGGAGCATCCACTATCCAAATACCACTTATTTTGAGTGATAGGATAGGCCTTCACCTGCAAGACATTTATTTAGACCGTGTGGACCCAGGTAACCTTGGGTCCCTTGTTTTTCACATAAGAAAAGCTAGAAATAAATGAAAATGCAGGCTGAGGATGATAACCTAATGGGTGAGATCTCCTAGGTGGGATTCTCCATGCAGATGATGGGTCAACAAACCTAGGGTTTCTATTTTCATTTAGGTTTCTACGGGTTTGATGATGATTTTGAAAATCACATTGAAAACGTCGATCGACGTTCGACGATGGGCGCTCAGATCGTCGAGCGTCGTTCGACCATTGAGCATCCGATCGTCGAGCAGCGTTCGACGCTCTTTGTATTTCTTTAAAAAATTTCTTCCTCTTTTCTCTCTTAGCTTTATTTAAAGTTTTATTAACTTGGTTTACTTGCTCAGTGTTCTTCATTCCACTAGCTGAAATGAAGTTCACTGGAGTTGAAAGATTATTTTTAAGAATAACTGGGGGTTCACTGGGAGAAGCTCCTAATCCTAGTTTGTTATTGCCTGACCTAGTGTTAGTCATGCTGGTTATTTCTAATAACTTAAGGCTTCTACCATTTAGAGATTCTTCTAACCTCTTAGATTTAGCTAACTCAATTTTAAGAAAATTAATTTCTTAAATACAAGTAGTGAGATCTTCCTTTAACTTAATATTTTCTGTAGCAATTAATTCTGAGTCAGCTAACTTATTTCTAAGTTCTTTAATCTCTTTTTCTGAACTAATTAAGTCTAAGCATAAAGATTTAAAATCTAGTTTGAATTCTTCAGAAGTAAAGTCATAAGAAGATAGTACCTCATCTTCTGTTGGCATTTCTTCTTCTGAATCTGAACTCTCTGCAGCTGAGTGATTGCTGCAGGCATCTATTGCCATCAGGCAAACTTCCTTTGCCTTCTTCTCTTCCTCATCCTCACTGGAGCTAGAGGAGGAAGATTCTTCATCAGAATCACTCCAGGTTTCAGCAATGAAACCTCTCTCCTTCTTCTTGTTCTTGTAGGAGGATGGCTTGGAGTGCTTCATGTGCTGTTCCTTTTCTTTCCTCTTATCTTTGTTCTTCTCCTCTGGACAATCTGGTAAGATATGTCCAGGTTTCCTGCAACCATAACAGATAATTTCTTTAGCAGGAGAACGATCATACCTTGGTTTGTCTTCATAGCGTGAAGACTTCTTTCTGAATTCCTTTCTCCCCATCTTGAGAAACCTCTTGGCAAACAATGCCATTAGTTCCTCATTGGATTGGCTGCCTTCAGAAACATCAGCAGCTTTAAGAGCTAGAGATTGCTCTTTTCTTGTTGGAGTAGGGGTCTTTGCTTCAGCTTCTGCTTCCCTTGTCTTCAGGACTTGCTCAAAAGACTTGAGCTTGCCGAGAAGGGCTTCAGTTGAGATCTCTGTTGTACTTCTGGCTTCCTTGATGGGCCAGATCCTCAGATCCCATGTGCTAGGGAAGCACATAAGAATCTTATCATTGACTTCTGTCAATGAGATGTCCTTGTCAAGGGTCCTCAGCTCATTGATGATTGAGCTGAGCCTTGTATACATGGCTTCAACTGATTCAGCATCAGTTTTCTTGAAGTTCTCATATTGTGAGATAAGGTTGGACCTTCTGTCCTTCCTTTCATCAGCTGAACCAGCTACAATCTGATTCAGTGTATCCCACATAGCTTTTGCTGAAGAGCAGTCAGCTACCTTCTGGAATACCGCATCAGACATTGTCTGAGCCAGAATGTTCATCGCCTTGGCATCTGCTATCTTTGCCTTCTTGTACTCATCGTTGTAATCTGGAGGAGGCACTGCACTCATATCAGATGATGAGGCAGTAGCAGCAGCAGGTGCTCTTGGGGGTCCTGACAAAATAGAAGCAAAGATACTTTCATCAATAGAATTCATATATAATTTTATCCTTGCCTTCCAAATGCCAAACTTAGCTAAGTTGCATGCTGGAGGTCGGGTGCTAGAATAATCCTTGGACTGGGCCATGATAGTGATAGTGAATATCTATAAACATTGGTATCTATCAGGATCTTGTGACTTAGGTGTTAGCCTATTCAGTCAGTCAACCTCCCTCTGATACCAATTGAAAGTGAAGGGATAGATACTACTCTAGAGGGGGGGGGTGAATAGAGTTATCAAATTTTGCACTAGACAAAACTGAATAGTCTACCCAACTCCCTTGGAGTGAAATGCGGAATGAAAAGATTATAGATATAGAAATAACCCTAAAGCCTAACACAAGTGTTGTGCACAAACTCAAGCTAACTGTAATTACAGTTAAGGCTTGGAAAACCTAATCAGCAACTAGCAAACCTAGTTATATCTAATCACAGCCACAATGCAAGTAATTAAACAAGGCAATCCAGACGACACAAGGAATTTATAGTGGTTCCCTAAACAACTTGGGTACGTCCACTCTTCTACCAACAAGGTAGGAATCCACTCAGGTTTTTGATCAGGTGCCCTGCCACCAACAGGATCTGCTTCAGGTAGATCCAGAAACCCTTTAGACTTTTGATCAGGTGTCTAAAAACCGAACACAGGTTTTTGATCAGGTGCCCTGCCACCAAGGGATACTTTTGAAGGGAGTAATAACCCTGTACAGGAGGGGGAAAGAAGGTTAAGATGTCTTCTCTATTTTATAATAGATTAGAGAAGCACAAAGACTTGCACTGAGCTAGAAAGCTCAAGGAATCAAGGCTCCCCCTGGCTCAAAGAATGTCCAGGTGAAGTCTTGCTTCAGTGCAGAAACTCTTCAGTAAAAACTGAAGGAAAAACTACAAGAAGATATATAAGATATAAAATAGAAATCTTCTAGCAGCTATCTTCTTCTTCTTCTTCTTCAAAAGAACTCTGAGTCTGAACTTCCTGGAAGCAGGAGAACTCAGGTTGAAGAAGAGCAGAAGATCTTAACACTTCTCAGTTGAATGAATATTGCTGAGAGCAGTGAACTTGGTCTTGATGAAAGTTTGAATGCTTAAGTGAATAACTGGTTAGCTAGCTGAAATCCTTCTCCAAAGGATTCCTTTTATAGCAGCAACAAGCAACGGCTCTTTTCAATTTGAACTGTTTGTCTTCTTCTGAAACTTGAAACCTGGGCTGCAAATATCACAAAGACAAACAAACTCTGCAGCAAAATATTCTATAAAAGGGATAAACCTTTTTCAAGGAAGCTGCAGGAAGCAATCTGATAATACAGGTACTAAATAAAATCACATCAGAGACAAACTCTTTATAGCAGAAGGAAGACTTTTCAGTCTAACGGCTATAAAGGACTAACAGCAGATAAAGTAAAATACAATGTCAGCTAATAAGACAAACAACTTTATCTGAAAAGATTTGACTCAGGCAAAAGAGATGGAGCAGATATTGCCTGGAAATATTATCACAAAACAACTGAACTAAAATACCAGATAATGTATTAATTAATTAAATAGAATAAATACAAAATAAAAAGGCAAACAGAAAACGTCGAACGACCTTCGGAGATCGTCGACCGACGCACGGAGATCGTCGAACTATCGGACAGATAGTCGAACGATCCAGATAGTCGAACTATCAAAGGAGATAGTCGAACCATCACGACAGATAGTCGAGCTATCAGAAGATAGTCGAGCTATCAGATCGTCGAGCTATCAGATAGTCGACCTATCAACAGATAGTCGAACTATCAAAGCAGAACCGATAGTCGACCTATCAACAGATAGTCGAACTATCAACGCAGAACAGATAGTCGACCTATCAACAGATAGTCGAACTATCAAACAACGACAGATAGTCGAACTATCAACAGATAGTCGAGCTATCAACGGGGAACAGATAGTCGACCTATCAACAGATAGTCGAACTATCAACGGAGAACAGATAGTCGACCTATCAACAGATAGTCGAACTATCAACGGAGAACAGATAGTCGACCTATCAACAGATAGTTGAACTATCAACGGAGAACAGATAGTCGACCTATCAACAGATAGTCGAACTATCAACGGAGAACAGATAGTCGACCTATTAACAGATAGTCGAACTATCAAATAGCTGAACTATCCAAGCAGATAGTCGAACTATCACAGCACACAGATAGTCGAACTATCAACAGATAATCGAACTATCCTCGCAGACAGAACGTCGAGCAACTGATAGATGATCGTCGAACAGTTAGTCGACGATAGTCGAGCGGTGTTCGACTATAGTCGAACGAAAAATACTTAACCAAATTCTTTATCTGGAAAAGCGGGGACTCTACAGCTAGACCACTAACCATTGACCATAGATATTTCTTGGGTCAAGGGACAAAAGGAGAAGACAAACTCAAATCAAACTAGGGTACCAACAGTGGGCCCTCGGTGTTAGTGGTCGATGCACCGACGCTAATACGTTGGCTCAGCAAGTGTGGTTAGCAGTTCGCCAATAGAAGTCCGGTGCGCCAACCAGCAAGAGTACGCAGGAGTACGCTTCGTGCACGAAGCGTTGAGGCATACGATAGGTCTGACCGGTAGTGCTTTACTGGTTTAGAGGTGGGCGAGGCCCAACCCACCACTTCGGTTTGCTACTACGGATGTATCCTGGGAGGTGAGGCTCCAGAAAGGGGGAACTAAAGGTCTGTGTACACAGAGTCTGGTGGGTTAGTTGCACTTGCATGACCGTATCACACCCACTTGCATATCATAACATAATCATTGCATATAACCCTTGTCACCTATTATGTAAGTGGTATGGGACGCTTACACAATAGGACTTGCAAAACGACCCCTTGGTCTATAAACTTGTGTGGGAAAGTTTATAAATTAAGGTCAAATTCTTCATATATATATATTGCTGTTAATAACCCACACCCCATTGTGCAAATTGATATGGGACTCTTTATACGATGAGAGCCATGTAGAAGATCCCTTGGCTTATGCATTTTCGCACATAAGTTAAGGTTACTTTTCATACTTTACTCTACTGCCACAAATACTATAAAATTGCTAGTATAGGTCCGCTGCCATCTGTTTCTTGTTTACGCTCCACCTTCAAGTCCTCCCCTTTCTTCCTCTCTACACGATGCCTAGGGGCTATGGGGGAAGGGGTGGGGGATGATAGGGCTTAGTCTTATAGACTAACGTTTTTCGAACAACATCATTTATGGGATCGTGGAGCCCAGCATGGAGGAGCAGCCCCGGAGGTCAGCCGGTTTGGAGATAGGGCAGTCTATCTCAGGAGTTCAGACAGCTGGGACTGTGAGTCCTTGATTCCAGTAATGATTTATTTTGCTTCCGCTTGAGTGACTATGTACTGAGGATTTGATGTATCGGGCTTAAGCCCTTATTTTCAGTACTTTTAGATTTTGTGGACTCTCCCTTCGTGGAGATTTTATTACTCTGATGTGATTTTATTGTGGACATTCGGTTAGAGTTTTTACCTCTCTTGTGTGTACTCTACTTTTTTTGCTTTTTTGCGATCGAATCGGCCGGCAGAATCGGTGTTTCGCGGTGATGACCCATCAGGGCGTGAAGTTATCACCGCAATGCGGCGGTTCTGGGCCTAAGACCCCGGTGTTTAAAAAAAAAGGGTCTTACAAGTGGTATCAGAGGAACATCGATCGGAAAAGTACCAGTCCACAAATCCCTGGGTCACCCCGCGCAGGTTTATTTTGAGGACAAACTAAGCAGCGGAAGCGTGGTATGCCCTTGTATGGAATCATATGTAATTGTTCACTGCTAATTAGGCTTTAGTCAATTGCTTACAGATGGTTTTTCCAGAAAGCCTACACCACATATCCAGCCTCCGAATAGACCTCCCCCAGTCCCCACTCCGTTCCTACAGTTTGAGATGTGGCAGACTTTGACACATTCTGGGGCTTTCAGGGCTCAGAGGTTCCGGTCCCGCAGCCAAACCCGGGGGCCAACGAGCAGCATCTTCCAGACTCTCTCCCCCTCCTTAGGGACAAATAGCTGTTCGGACGAAAGAATGCTGGACATTGTGTACGAGATGTTGACCGGGATCGGTGCCCCAGGGAGGAGAGAGTCATTAGTGGTCCTTGCTTGGACTCACGCCAAGAGATGGTGGAAGACGTCGCTGGACATGACTTTTGTGGATATGGAGATTACAGATATTACTTGAGATCAGGGCCGCGTTATTGGGCATTTTATTCTACAGACTAAGGATGAGGTGGAGGACAGCCTGTATGAAGCAGGGCAATAAGACAGTGGTGGTACCACCCGGGTTCAACCTTTCAGTTTGGGACTCCTCAGCTGGATGAGCAGGATACATCAAGAGGTTCTATAAGGGGTAACACCCAAAAAGGCCCCAAAAGACCCTTGAAATTTGAGTAGCAGCAGGTTACACGGCCTGGGAACGGGCGTGTCCCAGGGCGTGTCGGGGGCTGGGACACGGGCGTGTCCCAGGGCGTGTTCTAGTTATTTTGCAAAATTGGCCTATTCCTGAGCCGGCACGGCCTTGAACACGGCCGGGAACACGGGCTTCAGGCGACGGGCGGTCAGCTGCCGTGTTCCGACCCGTGTTCTGGTTCAGCCGATGGAGCAGGAGACACGGGCGTGTTCAGGTTTGACACGGGCTTAGGTCCGACAACCCGTGTTGTTCAGTCGGTCAAGCTGTGTGTAGCTAAGGGGTACACGGCCTTGACACGGGCGGTCACAGGCCGTGTCGGCCAAAAAGTGAAATTCTGGGGAATCTTGGCTGTTTCCTCTCTTTTGATCCAAAGGCTCAGGTGGTTTCTTGTGTATGAAAGAGATGAAGAAGTCATTCTTCATTATTCTTAAGGAAGAGAAAAAGAGAGAGAAAGAGAGGAAGAAGGAGGAGGAGACCAAGCCACCGGCGGAGCTCCCGTGGTTCGATTCGGATCCGAGCCGGCGTTGTACGGCAAGGCTGCTGCGGTTCTTTCCAGCTAGTTTTCGAGGACCGAGAGTCGACAAGGGTCATCTCCCTCCTTGGACAGTGGTCCTTCTTTTCTCTGCATAGGGAAAGCTTCCCCGGAGTCGGTGGGTTGTGGTGTCCCTTGGGGTAGATATGTGAAGTCCCCCTTGTTAGAGGCCGGAATTGGAGTACGGCTCTAGATGCTGTGTGAAACCCATGGTAATCTGGATTGGTGATGCTTGTTTGCATACGGAGAAGGTCGTGATAATGGCTTGTGGCCTATGGCTTGTGATGCCTTGTTCCTACTGTTTTGGTGCGGCAGGAAGTACTGACGATGTCCAGGAAATGAAGAGGGTTGGCGGCAACTCTTGTGGCCGTGCGTTGCACTTTGTGATATTACGTTGGGCTGCAACTCGGAAAAGGAGTGCCGAACAGGAAAGGTGAAACCGACCCGCGCCATGCCATGGATACTTCCGTATTCGAGGTGGCTCGGCGATTGGCAACGGGGGGTGGCTGATCCGTACCTGCGTTAGGTCCGTCCGATTGGAAGCCTGGTATAGGTTTTGTTGGAGCGCCTAATGAGAGTCTTAGGCCCGCGCGCCGGAAAGACTAGAAAGCTCAAATACCGTGTAGACGGTGGTGTTGACCCTGGATTCCGGTACACCGAAAATGTGCCCTGAGGAGGACTGTCGGGCCGGGTGGCCGATGGTTGTGATGGCTTGAATTCCTGCGCGCACATAGTTGCTATTGATGATGCCATGCTTGCAGGGAAAGAATGCTCATGCCCCGAGAAAGGGGTAGGATTGTTATAATTGGGTCACTGAAGTGACCGTTGCATTGTTTGACCGGTTGGGTGGATTGTCCCCGTGCAGGTGCTGGAGAGCCAAGTGGTAAGTGATGGGCGGGAGGCCCTACTGCTGTTGCTGCTGCTGCTGCGGTAGCCTGGAAGGCTAAGCCATTGTTTTGTTTTCTCTTTTTACTCATTTGGCCGGCCTGCGCGCCGAGGTTTGTAAAAAGTTTGCAGAGGAACTGAGGCCTAAGGCCAAACCTTGTGGTTGTGTATCGTGGTAGTTATATATAAAGGTGGTTTTATATATATTGGACATTCCGGTTGGTTCAAATGTAACTTAAAGCTTCCGCTAGAAGCTCTGAGTTAGGATTCGTATTTGGTTTGGTATTATCATGTGACCTCACCGTCTGTTTGTGGCATATAGTGTGGGGCCCCGGCCGGACCTTCTACTATACGTCATTTAACGGATGGGGTCGTTACAAAGGGCCTGCGGGAGGACTTGAGGAAGGCCTTTCTGTTCGTATCTGCCGGGCCAATACCTCAGATGTTAGAGATGTCCAAGAGGATAAAGGCTGATTGGCAAGCTAATCGGGGCCGAAAACGGCCAGTGGAGGATCAGGGTCGAGGAGCAAGGAACGATCAGAGACGAGCCTGTATCACAGACAGGAGAAGGGTCGAGGACCAGCCTCGTTAGGAGGTAAGAGAGGAAATAAGGGAGCCAATGGTGGTGGCCAACCACCTCTTCAGACACAGGAGGGCCAGAGACCCGGGGGAATGGCATATCCCCCGCCAGAGTGCTTCCACTGCCATCACGTTGGGCACATCCATAGAAATTGCCCTATGAGAGGGGAACCCCCACCAGCTCCACTGGCTGCCCAGCCAGCGTAGTATTTAGGAGGCCAAGGTCGTGGCCGAGGACGTGGATACCAGGGGGAGATCGTAGACAAGAAAGGGAGCAGTTGTATGCTTTGGACCTTGCGCAGCCTCGGAACCCAGAGCAGGTAATAGTAGGTATGCCGAGATGTTTAATTGTTTAAAAAGAATTCCCCCTTTCTCAGTTGACAAATTTGTCGAACCGCACTAGATAGAATAAATAGGAAAGAAAAACTCGTAATAGGATCCTAAGACATTTAACCACACCAGGTATAGTCTTCATCAGCGGCAAGCCTTCCCACACGCTTTTCGATACCGGAGCTTCTCACTCCTTCGTGTCGGAGACATTCGTAGAAGGATTAGAAGGTGTGGAGCGATTCACAGGCTCAGAGATGAGGGTGCGACTACCCGATGGATCTGAACTCCTTACCTCTGACCACTGCAACATGGAGGTAGAAATTAGTGGAAAGGCATTTGAGGCTCCATCGATGCTTTTGAAGTTGACGGACTACGACTTGATCCTAGGCATGGTATGGCTACACTAGAACATTGCCCAGATTGATTGTCAAGCAAAGAAGATCAACGTGAGGCACATGGACTCTTTCATTGTCATCGAAGGTATAAGACCTGCCTCTCGTATACTCTTATCTTCAGTACAGGTCGTTAAGGCCCATCTGCAGGGAGAGGAGGTTTATCAGATTCTATTTGAGATGACGGAGGTCAAGGAGTCTGTGACAGACATCCCGGTGGTGCGATATTTTTCTGACGTCTTTCCAGAGAAACTGTCAGGACTACCTCCGCACCGAGAGCAGGACATTTAGATACAGCTTGTGCCGGGGGCCAAGCCGGCATCTAGGGCCCCTTACTGGATGGCCTCGAAAGAGTTGAAAGAGTTCCAAAGTCAGTTGCAGGAACTAGTAGAGGCAGGGTCTGTCCGGCCAAGCTCTTCAACGTGGGGAGCCCCGGTGCTATTCGTCAAGAAGAAGGACGGAAGTCTCCGCTTGTGTATTGATTATCGAGCGCTGAATAGACTGACGGTCCAGAATATATACCCGCTGCCACGGATTGACGAGTTGTTCGATCAACTGGAAGGAGCGCATTTCTTCTCGAATCTTGACTTGAGGTCAGGTTATTACCAGCTAAAGATTCCAGAGGAGGACATTCCGAAGACCGCCTTCAGTAGTAGATATGGACTATTTGAGTTTACAGTGATGCCCTTCGGGCTCACAAATACGCCGTCAGCATTTACAAGCCTCATTAACAGGGTATTCGAGGAGTATTTGGATGTATTTGTCATCATATTTATTGACGACATCCTTATCTACTCAAGGACGGAGGAGGAGCATACGCAACACCTGACTTTGACTTTAGAGAGGCTACGGGAGCACAAGCTGTATGCGAAGTTCAACAAATGATAGTTTTGGTTAAAGGAGGTGGCCTTATTAGGTCATATTATCAGCAGGGCTGGGTTTGGCAGTAGACCCAGCCAAGATTCGGGCAGTGCAGGATTGGCCACCGTTGAAGACAACCATGGATGTACGGAGCTTCCTGGGACATGTTGGATATTATTGGAAGTTCATCAAAGGATTCTCCCAGATTTTACTCCCTCTACATCCCTGACGAAGAAGGAATCGCCTTTCGTTTGGACGCCATAGTGCGAGGCCGCCTTTGTGGAGTTGAAAGGTCAGCTTACCTCGGCTCCCATTCTCGCTCTTCCGTTGGGAAGGGAGGGATTCCAGGTGTACACAGATGCCTCCTACCAGGGGATGGGTGTCGTTTTGATGCAGAACGGGCACGTAATAGCCTACGCCACCCGACAGCTGAAGATACATGAAAAGAACTATCTGGTGCATGATTTGGAGATGGGTGCAGTGATCTTTGATCTGAAGATTTGGCGACACTACCTCTACGGAGTTCACTGTGACATCTTCTCTGATCATAAAAATTTAAGATATGTGGACACGCAGAAGGAACTCAACACCAGACAGAGATGTTGGGTGGAGTTCCTGTCGGATTACCAGTACACCATGCACTACCATCCCGGGAAGGCGAACGTGGTGGCAGATGCTTTGAGCCGGAGAGGAGATACCTCAGGGAAGGGACCACATCTGATGTCCATGGAGCTAGTCCGATCTTTTAGAGATATGCAGATATCCCTAGTGTCTGAGAATGATCCAGAACTGTATATGGAGTATCTAGCATCGATGATTGCCATAGATGATATTCGGGACCGCATCCGGGACGGACAGAGGACATATTCATGGGCAGAGCCGATATTCCAAGCCTTGGAGGATGGTTCGACGGGAGATTATTCACTGAGAGATGGATTGCTATATTTTAGAGGAAGGGTCTATATACCCGCAGGAATCCAGATTCGGGAGGACATCATGGCGGAGGCACATTGTAGCAGATATTCTATACACCCGGGGATCACCAAGATGACGGCAGACTTGAAGAAGACGATGTTTTGGCCAGGGATGAAGAAGGACATTACATACTTCGTGACTCATTGCGAGGCATGCCAGCGTATGAAGGTGGAGTGCAGGAACCCCGCAGGATTGCTACAGCCACTTCCAGTGCCGGAGTGGAAATTTGAGGACATCGCGATGAATTTCATTCATGGCCTCCCTCGATCACGGACGGGAAACGATTCGATTTGGGTCATCGTCGATCGGCTTACGAAGGTGGCCAAATTCATTCCGATCTGAAAAGAAGACTCGATTGGGGTACTGGTGCGGAGATTCGTAGAGCAGTTCATTCGTTACCATGGGGTGCTCAGGACGATCGTGTCGGATCGGGATGGTCGGTTCACATCCAGGGAGTGGAGATCTGTGTAGACTTACTTAGGAACGCGACTGACCTTCAGCACAGCTTTTCATCCCCAGACGGATGGGCAGACGGAACGCACCAACCGGACATTGGAGGACCTCCTAAGGCTATGCATTTTGGATTGAAATGAACCTTGGGAGAAGCTTTTACCACTAGTCGAGTTCTCCTATAACAATAGCTACCAGTCCAGCATAAGGATTGCTCCTTATAAAGCCTTGTATGGAAGGAGATGCAGGACTCCGCTTTCATGGTATCAGGATGAGGATCCGAAGGTGTTGGGATCGGATTTTGTCAAAGACACCAAGGCTCAGGTGAGACTGATACAAGACAGAATGCTGGAAGCGCAAAGCCGACAGGCTAAGTACTACGACGCCCGACACCGTCAGGTAGACTTTTAGGTGAGAGACCAGGTTTTCTTGAAGATCCGGCCCATGCACGTAGTTTCACGGTTGCGTGGTCGGAAGAAGAAGCTCATCCTTAGGTATATGGGCCCTTAAGGGATCCTGGAGCGGGTCGGGCCCCTAGCTTACAGGCTGGAGTTGCCACCGGAAATTGGCAGGCTTACATGATGTGTTCCTCATTTCTTCACTTATGAGGGCTCTATTATGCTCGGAGCAGTAGATTTCGACCACAGATGGGCTTGTAGCTTCATACTGGTCAGTTCACTTGGAGCCGGTTCAGATCGATTATAGAGGAGTACGGATCTTGCATCGCAAGAAGGTTCCGTTAGTTAAAGTCCTGTGGAGGAACAATGGCCAGGAGGAGCATACCTTGGAACAGCAGGACCTGATGCAACAAAAGTATCCAGAGCTGTTCAGTCAGGTATACCTCACAACCACTCAACATGTTTGATTTACATTCCTGTTTTAAACAAGTAGGACTGCAGTTTCAAGAGTAGGGGATAATCTTTTGTTTATTGGGGTCTAGACTTTGCCAATTGGGCGAATTATTCATTGCTTTGAGCTTCCCTTTAAACCACAATTAGCAAACATGGCGTCGTGATGTAATCTTTCACTTCTCATGGGATGTTACAAGCTTCTTTTTCTTTAATAGGAGTCCCCGTAGGCTTAACCTTGATTTCAGGGACGAAATCTTTTTTTGTTTTTTGGGATTTGTAATATCCCATTTCGAACTAGACAACTAAGAATGGTTTTGGGTCATGACTTGGTCATGACAAAACCCTTGGAAGCTAAAAATGGCCAGGTAATCAAAGGCCAAGGTGAGAATCACTTTGGTCTGCCAAAGGCACAACCTCATCACCAAACCTAGGGATTGACCTTAGGGCTTCACCAGGACTCCATGACCCCAACACAACATCACTATCTTATTAGAGGGTCCACTAGTTCCTTAAGTGTCCATTAGAGTCGACCCAAAATGGCCAGTTTGACCTAGGACCACCAAAGGCCTAAATTGGGCAAGGTGTCTTAACTAAGGGGAGTTGGCCTCAAATGTGCCCAACCAAACCTGCCCAGGCCTTCCTAGACCTAAAGTGGTCTTAATGGGTCCCCAAGGACACATTGGGTTTAGTCCTAGGAGCCAAGATGACCCAAGTCAACCTTAGCCCCAAAATCGTCAAAGTGCCCTTACCAAGGGTCATATGAACCTCAAGGTGCCTAGTAGGTCCTATCCAACCCCACCTAAGCCTTAGGTAAGACTAATGGATCACCAGGGACCCATTAGGGGCAACCCTAAAGGTCAAAAGGACCAAATCAACCCAAGCTTACTTCGGGTCAACCTAGCCCAAATGAGTTAGCATAAGCTCAAGCCCCCTCATATAACTTCATTAGGAATATTATTCGTATGTGTGGGCTGCCAATAGACCCCAAGGTTGACCAAGTCAACCTGGTGACTAGGAGAGAGAGAGGAGCTCCATTTCTATGGTTATGGAGGAGAGAGAAAAAGAGAGAATGAAGGGGCAAGTCAAACCCGGCCAAGGGAGTCCAAAGGCCACCCTTAATGGCTGGATTCAACTCCCCTAGGGAAGGGGAGAAGTTTCCAGCCATTTCCCGGCCACCAAGGGGCTAATTTAGCCCCCTCCCCCTAACCCGAGCCCAAGCTTTCAATGGCATTAATGGCCATTGAAGTTTTGGCCTCCCCCCTCCTCAACAGAACCTTTAAACACCACTAATGGCCCAAGAGGAACATTTCCCGACCTTTTACTGAAGATTTCGAGCCCTCCCACTGTACTGTTACGGAAGTCGAGCGACGCCACCATCGGAAATGGTTTCCCGACGATCGTCGTGCCTTCAGGGCGCCTGCATGGTCCTCCTCCTCTCCTTGTCTCATGGGTAGATCTTAGGAATGCTTAGGTTCAAGGTTCAGGCTCAATTGAGCCTGAACCAAATCTTGATTTTCATGGTTTTGGGTCAAAAAACTTCCTTGCAGAACCGCCGGAATTCACCCCTCCGGCGGCTACGTTGCCGTCAGTCGATAACCACCACCTAAACGAAGGTGTTGGTGGCGGTGGCTGGCCGGGGAGGTGGCCGGATGGTCGGCTGTGGAGGTTTGAAGTTGGCCCAGGCACACGCAATCGGGATCGTTTGCTGGATGTAGACGATTAGCCCGGGCTGCATGATTTTCACCAAGATTCGTGCCACATTAGATTTCAAACTATAGTATTATATATTTCATTTTATTTCATTTTGTCACACTTTTGGTATTTAATGTCTTTAATTTTTAAAAAAACTTAGAGGCAATTTCAGTGGAAATGGTCAACATAGAAATTGTAGCCTGATGAGTCTAGTTTACTGCAAAATTGGTTTGGAAAATTTTGGGTGTCTGGTTTGACCAGGGCACTCATTTTGGTGGGGTCTATACATATGGTTGGAAAGAAATTGAAATGGCTGCCCACACCTCATCTTTGGTCCAAATGACCTAAAATTTTGGCAGGGAGTCACCCGAGCCTTATCTAGACCCTGTCCAAAAATGGGAATTTGTGGGAACAATTTTTCTATAGTTTTGTAAATAATTTAATTTCTTTAGGGTAAATTAATTTAGGGGTCAAATGAACTCAAAACTCATCCAAATTTTGGTGGATGATGCATGGGGTCATTATTAACCTCTTGTTAAAATTTTACGACATTTGGAGGTGGTTTGAATTGGAAGCTTGCAAACCCTAGTCTTGCCATAATAAGGGTAATTTGGTCCAAATGCTCTTTTGGTGTTTAAGTGGTCCAATCAGCTCAACAAAGGCCTATTTTTGGGCCACTGATTTTATATCACTTGTAACACCCTCCTATTGGATTTGGGGTGGTTTGGGGTTGGGTAGCCCTAGGGACCTAGGGTAGGCCCCTTTATGGAGATTTCTAGGGTTTGAAGGTCATGGGGTCAAATGACCTTGGAATGACTTGACACTTGGCTGAAGGGATCATAGGGTAGCTATGGCCCTCTGTTTGAAATTTTAGTGAGTTTGGAAGCTTTTGACCCCCTCAAAACCCTAGCTTAGGGCACTCACCTCATAATGATAGAAAATGTCACTAAAACTCACTGAACAGAGATGAGTTTTTGGTAGAGTAGTGTTTAAAGCCAGAACAAGCTCTGGAGAGTTTGTTATGAATTTAGGATTATTATTTTGGATACTTCATTAACAATTTAGTAGTTTGTATTAATTGCTTAGAAATTTATCATGAAGTAACTACTTGCTGGAAATTGATGAAATTTAGCCAGAGGACTTTTTATTATGTTTTAAAGCTCTGTGAATTTTTATGGGATTTTTGGAAGAATATTTCTAAGGGTTGCTTAATTAAGTATTGTTTTAATGAAAAATTAATTAAATTTATTTTGGTGCCTAGCAAGTCTGTAAAATTATGATTTTTGCACAATGACCCTTTCAATAACATATCAAGATTCTGTAATTTTTATATAATTTTCTGATGAATAATTTTGGTACTTCCTTCTTTACATATGATTAAGGGAATTATTTTGCATAAAATAATTAGAGGTCCAAAAGTTTCTGGAAAATTATGGAAATTAGTATCTAGTATTATATCACTGTTAATTAGAGGTAAAAAATTTTGGGTGGCCATTACTTGAGTAGATCATATAGTTCATGTTCAAAATTGCCCATGGTAAAACATTTTGGAAAAAAGCAATAAATATCAAATTAATTATAAAAATTATGAATCTCTGATTTTAGACTAAACTTGTTATGGTAGACCTCCGGTAAATTTTATAGAATATTTGAAAGAAAATCCGGTGTACCTCATTCTCACATCTCATATAGTATAGGGTGGTCTGCATATAGTAACTACGGAAACTGAACTAGAGTGTTAGTGAAATTCAAGTGTTGGAATCCTTCGTAGGTTGCTAGTTTGGGAGAATAAAGGAGTTCATTATTGGAAGACAGGATTAGAAGAGTGTGAGGTTGACTAGTGTAGGTGGTGCTCGGGACCGACGAAAGATCGTCTTATCCCGTGGAGTGGGAATGCCAAAATCACCGTAGGATAGATCTAGCATAATATGAAATGGGAATGGGTAAAGGAATCAACCAATAACAATAAGTGCCTTGCGAAAGGGAACGATGGGCTTCAACTACAATCATAATTCCTAGTTCCCTTTGAGAACCCTTCACGGGGTATACCGGGGGCAATCCTGTGCTAACGTAAACTGTAGGAGTGATAAACCATAAAGAGAAACTAGCATAATTAGGAATTCACTTTCACTCGCCTTGATGTATCAGAATGCTAGGTTGGTTCTTGAGGGCTGATGCCCTGGGGGTTTTGGAAATGGGAAGGTTGACCCGGTGAGCTTTGGTTCGGTGGGAAACGTATTAATATTGCATATGAATAAGTTATTAGGTGGTGGGCCCTCAGTGTTAGTGGTCGATGCACCGACGCTAATACGTTGGCTCAGCAAGTGTGGTTAGCACTTCTCCAACAGAAGTCTGGTGCGCCAGCCGGCAAGAGTACGTAGGAGTCCGCTTCATGCACCAAGCGTTGAGGCGTACGATAGGTCTGACCGGTAGTGCTTTACTAGTTTAGAGGTGGGCGAAGCCCAACCCACCGCTTCCGTCTACCACTATGGAGCTATCCTGGGAGATGAGGCTCCAGAAAGGGGGAACTAAAGATCTGTGTACACAGAGTCGGGTGGGTGAGTAACACTTGCATGATCGTATCATACCCACTTGCCTTTCATAACATAATCATTACATATAACCCCTGTCACATATTGTGTAAGTGGTATGGGACGCTTACACAATAGGACTTGCAAAATGACCCCTTGGTATATAAGCTTGTGTGGGAAGGTTTATAAATTAATGTCAAATTCTTCATATATATATTGCTGTTAATAACCGACACCCCATCGTATAAATTGGTATGGGACTCTTTATACATGTGAGCCCTGTAGAAGATCCCTTGGCTTATGCATTTCCGCACATAAGTTAAGGTTACTTTTCATACTTTACTCTACTGCCACAAATACTATAACATTGCTAGTATAGGTCCGCTGCCATCTATTTATTGTTTACTTTCCACCTTCAAGTCCTCCCCTTTCTTCCTATCCGCTCGATGCCTAGGGGCCATGGGGGAAGGGGTGGGGGATGATAGGGCTTAGTCTTATAGACTAAGGTTTTCGTACCACATCATTTAGGGGATCATGGAGCCCAGCATGGAGGAACAGCCCCAGAGGTCGGCCCGTTTGGAGATAGGGCAGTCTAGCTCAGGAGTTCAGACAGCTGGGACTGTTAGTCCCTGATTCCAGTAGTGAGTTATTTTGCTTCTGCTTGAGTTACTATGTAGTGAGGATTTGATGTATCGGGATTAAGTCCTTATTTTCAGTACTTTTAGATTTTGTGGACTCTCCCTTCATGGAGATTTTATTACTCTGATGTGATTTTATTGTGGACATTCGGTTAGAGTTTTTACCTCTCTTGTCTGTACTCTACTTTTGGATCTTTTCTGCGATCGAATCGGCCGGCAGAATCGGCGTTTCGCGGTGATGACCCTACAGGGCGTGAAGGTGTCACCGCAAAGCGGCGGTTCTGGGCCTAAGACCCCGGTGTTTAAAAAAAATGGGGTATTATAGACTCCCTATCCAAGGTGTTAACCCTGAGGGGCGAAGGGCAAGCAGAAGTTAAGTTTGAGGGTCTTCACAGAGTGTTCTGTTCCCTAGTTTCGGCCATGCAGTTTGTACGAGAGGTTAACCAAGGAGTTGTAGCCCTGGTAGCACTATTGGTGGTTAGCCTTTCCAGGTTATCACTTGGAGAAGTACCCGTAGTGGCAGAGTTCGAAGACGTGTTTCCTGAGGAGCTTCCGGGAGCACCTCCTCGACGGGAGATTGATTTCCCTATCGAGCTAGTACTAGAGGCTAGGCCAGTGTCTCGTCCTCCCTTCAGGATGGCACCAAAGGAGTTGGCCGAACTTAAAGTTCAGTTGAAGGAGCTTTTGGAGCAGGGGTATATCCGACCCAGTTCTTCACCGTTGAGCGTGCCGGTGTTGTTCGTAAAGAAGAAAGACGGTAGTATGTTGTTGTGCATAGACTACCGAGAGTTGAACAAACTGACTATTAAGAATAAGTATATGATTCCTCGGATAGATGATCTATTCGACTAGTTGGTGGGGTCGGTCGTTTATTCCAAGTTAGACTTGAAGACACGATACTATCAGTTATGAATCCGAGATGAAGACAAACCCAAGACCGCATTTGGCACGAGGTATGGTCACTTTGAATTTTTGGTGATACCGTTCGGGCTGACGAACGCACCATCCGTATTCATGGACTTGATGAACCGAGTTTTTTTCAAATACTTGGACTCATTTGTAGTCATCTTTATTGATGATATCCTTGTTTACTCCAAGTCGGAAGAAGAGCACGAGACTCACTTGAGATTAGTGTTGCAAGTGTTGAGAGAGAACCAGCTTTATGTGAAGTTCTCCAAGTGCGAATTCTGGTTAGAGAAAGTTGCATTTTTGGGCCATGTGATTAGTGGAGATGGGGTGGCAGTAGATCCAAAGAAAGTGGAAGCCATCAGAGATTGGCTAGTATTGAGGACCGTGGCGAAACTCCGGAGTTTTCTTTGACTAGTCGGGTACTATCGAAGGTTTGTGGGAAACTTTTCGTGGATCGCTCTACCCCTCACCTCACTAACTCATAAGGATCAGAAGTTCGTGTGGACGTAAGAGTGCAGTCAGGCGTTTGATACCCTGATGAAAAGGCTGATGACAGCTCCAATCCTAAGTCTGCCAAAGGGGACTGAAGGACTTCAAATTTTCAGTGACGCGTTCGGATGTGGTTTAGGGTGCGTATTAGTGCAACATGGCAGTGTGATCGCCTTTGTGTCCAGGCAGTTGAAGCCTCACGAGAGAAACTACCCCGTCTAAGATTTAGAATTGGCGGCTGTAATTTTTGCACTGAAATTGTGGCGACAATACGTTTATGGTACGAAGGTGGAGATCTACATGGATCACAAAAGTCTGAAGTATCTCCTAGATCAGAAGGACTTAAATATGCGGCAGCGCACGTGGGTTGAGTTCCTTGGGAATTACAATGTGGATATTCAGTACATGCCAGGCAAAGCCAATGTGGTGGCTGATGCTTTGAGTAGAAAATACTCAGGGCAAGGGAATTGGATCGAAGCTCATGATGAGCGGTTAAGGCGGGACTGGGAGTCCCTCGGCATTGAGTGTGTGGCCAGAGGCGATTCTAATGTGGCTCGGTTGAACTTGATCGAAATGCAGAACGATTTATGCGATCGTATTCGGGAAGAGACCCATTTGGATGTGGACTTCCAACCATACATAGAGGAAGCTCTAAAGGGCGAGGGTAGCACATGGGAGATGATTGATGGGATTCTGAGGAAGGGCCGGAGGATTTTTGTACCGCAGTTCGGCAAGCTCCGTGAGGAGTTGATGTTTGAGGCCCACTTCACAAAGTACTCCATTCACCCGGGAAGTACAAAGATGTACTTGTATATGAAGAAATCCTATTGGTGGCCTGGTGTGAAGCGAGACGTAGAGTTGTACGTGAGTCGGTGCCAAACTTGTGCCTTGTTGAAGGCCGAGTGTCAGAAGCCGGGCAGTTTTTGAAGCCTCTTCCTATCCCAGAGCGGAAATTCGACGACATCTCCATAGATTTTGTGCATGGGTTACCTAGATCACAGCAGGGTAACGATGCAAATTGGGTGATCGTGGATCTCTTGACCAAAGTGACACACTTCATCCCAAATCGGAAGGTGGATAGCGTGGAGAAGCAGGTGGAATTTTACGTTCGCAACATTGTGCGATTGCATGGGATTCCGAAGAGCATAGTTAGTGACCGAAATGGACGTTTCACGTATAAGGATTGGAGGTTGGTGCAGAAAAGTCTGGGCACGAAGCTCAAGTTCAGTATGGCCTTCCATCCTCAAACTGATGGGCAAACCGAGAGAATGAACCGTACTATGGAGGATATGTTAAGGATGTGTTCTCTTGACTTCGGCAAGAAATGGGAGGATCATCTCTTCATGGTATAGTTTTCATATAACAATAGTTACCAAGCAAGTATAAAGATTGTGTCATACGAAGCTTTGTATGGGAGGCGGTGTCGAACACTGATGTCTTGGACAGAGGCAGGAGACACCAAGCTCTTGGGGAAAGAAGTTGTAGCTGATGCTTGTGAGTTGATGTGAACCTTTCAAGAGCGCGTGAAGGTGGCTCAAGATTGGTAAGCGAAATATTTTAATGCTCGCCAAAGGAATGTGGAGTTCGCGGTAGGCGACTGGGTTTATCTAAAGATAAAGCCATTCAAAGGCGTTTCGCGAATTCGCCGACTCAAGAAGGTTAGTCCGAGGTTTTTAGGACCCTTCGAGGTTATAGAATGGGTGGGAGAAGCGGCGTATCGGTTGGCATTGTCCAATGAGCTTAGTGGATTGCATGATGTCTTCAATGTCTCCGTCTTGAGGAAGGCCTTAGTGGAGGCTAGTGTTGTGATCGAATTGGCATCAATGCCGATAGAAGAGGACTTGAGAACGCGAGTTCGTCCAGTTGGTATAGAAGACTCAGAAGTTCGGCAGTTGTGGAACAAATAAGTTAAGCTCGTGAAGGTGCGTTGGGATAACTGCGGGCGTGACGAGTTCTCTTGGGAGCGTGAGCAAGCAATTCCCGAGGACTATCCTGGGTTATTTATGTAAGGTTGGTTTAAAACGGTAGCTGATGTGTTGCAATAATGTTTTATTAGTTGCAATTATTATTATTATTATTTCTTTCTGGTTGTCTCCCTGGATGAGGATAAATTTTGGGGACAAAATTCTTGTAAGGGGGAGGAGTTATAACACCCCAGTTTGCAGACCTGGAGTCACTAGAAGTTAACGCCCGATGGTAGGGATGCTACGGGCGATGGGTCGCTGTTTTTGGCTGTTGTTTAAACCACACGATCATTGGATCTAGTGCGCACGACCACTGGTTGTGCGCTACTGCTCGTGCACACTTTTCACCGATTAGCCAAGTTCTGTTTGGGTAAACGCACGATCTTTGGTCATAGTGTGCACGACCACTGTGAAAGTGAGGATAGATACAACTCTAGAGGGGGGTGGGTGAATAGAGTATTCAAAAATTATGACACCCTGCTCAACTCCCTTAGAGTTAATTTGCGGAATGAGTTTATAGATATTTGAAACCCTGGAGCCTAACACAAAGTGAAGTGCACAAGAGAAAGCAAACTATAATTACAGTTGAGCTTTGGTCCTATCACAGAAACTAGCAATCCTAGTTTTTTCTACTCACAGCCATAGTGCAATAATTAAATTTAGCAACACAGACGACACAAGAGGTTTATAATGGTTCCCTCTAAATAGGTACGTCCACTCTTCTACCACCCTGGTAGGAATCCACTACAGGTTTTTGTTCAGGTGCCCTGCCACCAACTGATCTGGTTCAGGTAGATAAAGTAGACCCTTTGAGATTTTGATCTGGAGCTCAAAATCCAACACAGGTTTTTGATCAGGTGCCCTGCTACCAAGGTTCACTTTTGAAGGGAGTAATAACCCTTTATACAGGAGGTTGAGAGAGAGTTAGAATGTCTTCTCTATTGTTAAAACAATATTAGAGAAGTAAGTGGATTGCATAGAGCTAGAAAGCTCTAAAGAATCAAGGCTCCTCCTAGCTTAGTGATATCCAGGAAGAAGTCTTGCTTCAGGGTGTAGGAACTCTTCTGAACTCTTGACATAGAGCTGTCTTGAAGTTCTTGAAGGAGCAGCTTGAAGAAGACTCTTGATTTGTAATGGATGTTCTTCTTCAACAGTTTTTCTTTCTTCTTCTTCTTGAGACTCTGAGTGAATGTTCCTGGCAGCAGGATGAACTTAGGATTGAAGAAGAGAGAGTTGAAGAAGGTCGATCTTCTCAATTGAATGCAACAATATCTGAGAGCTATATCTCTTCTTGTTTTGAATCTGTATATGAATATCTGTGTTGTCTTGTGTATTGTTGTTGTTGTATCTATTGTTGAAAACTTCTTTCAAAAGAAGCTCTTTATATATTAGCCTCTGTAATGGCTCTAATCTTTGTTTGAACTTTGTCTTCTTCTGAGATCTGCGATCTGGGCTGCAAATAGCACAAAACAAAACATATCCTGTAGACAGAGATCTTATAAAGGGATAATGCTTTCTAATAAGCTGCATATCCAATCTGATAAAAGGAGTACTAGAGAAAGTCACATCAGACTAAACTCTTTACGGCCAGAGAAGACTTTTGTGTCTAATGGCTATAAAGGACAGCATGACAGATAAAGCAAAAAGATATTTCAACTAATAAGACAAAAAACTTTGTCAGATAAAGCTTGAGTTATGCACAAAGGATGGGGCAAAGATTGCCTTGAGATGTATGCATAAAATCAATGAAATAATCTTTAATAAAATATGCCAAATAAATAGGAAATAAATCATAGAACAGAAGGAGTACAAAATTATTAAAGGCAGACAGAAGAACGTCGAACGACGCACGGAGATCGTCGACCGAACTACAGAGATCGCCGATCTATCAGAACAGATAGTCGAACGACACAGATAGTCGAACTATCAGAGCAGATAGTCGAACTACCACAGCAGATAGTCGAACTATCAGAACAGATAGTCGAGTTATCAGATAGTTGAACTATCTAAGGCAGATAGTCAAACTATCAAACAGAACAGATAGTCGAACTATCAAACAGATAGTCGAGCTATCAGATAGTTGAACTATCAAGGCAGATAGTCAAACTATCAAACAAAACAGATAGTCGAACTATCAAACAGATAGTCGAGCAATCAGATAGTTGAACTATCCAAGCAGATAGTTGAACTATCAAGCAAAACAGATAGTCGAACTATCAAACAGATAGTCAAGCTATCCGATAGTTGAACAATCCAAGCAGATAGTTGAACTATCAAGAAATCTATCTGGTCAAAAGAAGTCGAGCGGGGTTCGACGATCGACGAGGCAGATACCACAGATCGTCGAGCTAACAAGAGTTGAACAAACTCAGAGATAGACGATCTGCAGATTGATGATAGTCGACCAACTGATAGACGATCGTCGAACAGTTTATAGACGATAGTCGATCGGCGTTCGACCATAGTCGAACCAAAAACAACTTAACCAAATTTTCATCTGAATAAGTGACAACTCTACAACTGAGGAAAAACTAATTTAACAACTTACCTTTGACCATAGATAAATCTTGGGTCAAGAAACTAATTGAGAAGACTAAACTACAATCAAAACTAGGGTACCAACAATCTCCCCATATTTTAGTTAAGTCTCTCAAAACAAAACAACTGGAAATAAATATAACTCAGGAAAAGAAACATCTAAGCATCAAATTGCATCAATCAAACAGTTAAATAAACATACTGTCAATACATAAAACTTATGCAGCATTAGAATCTGATTTAGAGATAGAAGAACCAGGAAGGAAAGATATTTTTCTGAAGGGATCTAGAGCTTCCTTCTTTGATATCTTTAAATCTTGTTCTCCAATGATTTTAGATTCTCCTGCTCTTGGCACTACTACTTCTGGGTGCTTTTCCATATATTTAGAAGGATCAAAAACCTCAGGTCTGACCTGGAATTTATCTAGCTCCTTCTTTCTGAATTTAGACATAGTATTTAAGCATGTAATATCTTTTCCTTCAGCTCTAGCCTGTCTGATCTGGGCTGATCCGACTAATTCAAGAAATCTAGACATCCTGAAATTAGGATTAAGCTCTTGGCTTTCATATTCATTATCACCAGTTGGATATAGAGGTTTTACAGTTTTGAATTATGTAGAGAGTTCTAGCATACTTGCAGCTGGCTCTTTATTTTCTTGAATAACGAGAGAAGGTGGTGGAGCAAACTCTGCATATTTTTTACTTGATTTTTCAGAGTAAATAATCCTTTTTCCTTTTGAATCAGTTTTCTTTGTTTGAGCTGGCTTTTTGGATGGTATGCTTTTGCTTTCTTTAGGAGAAGATGCTTTTCTCTTAGGTGAAGGAGGAGGAGAAAAGGTTGGCTTCTGATATACTATCTCCTTCACTTGCTCTTTTGTATCAGCATCTTGTCTTTGATGTCCAGATTGAGATCTGCCTTGATATCCTGGATTACTTCTTCTTTGATGTGCTTGAGACGGAGTGAATCTAGCATAAGGGGCTGATGGATTGGCAGATACATTTCCAGAGGCTCCTGCACTTGGAGGAGGAGGAGGAGGGCCTCTGGGATTCCACTTTGGAGCTGGACTGTCATATCTTTTGCTTTTCTTTTTCTGCTTTTGTTGGTTTTTGGATAGTCCCATCCAATGTTGATATTCTTTAGATTTGGGATCTATCCCTTTCAGTATATAATAGGGAACATCATGATCAGGATTTGGAGGAGGAGGAGCAGCAGCTTTCCTTTTCCTTTTTGTTGCTTTCTTCTTCTTAGAACCTTCTGACTCATCAGAATCATCCTCATCATCAGAATGAGATGATGGAGGTTGAACATAAGGGTCAAAAGCCTCTTGCTCAGCTTGTTCTTTGGCTTTTAATGCAGCTCTCTCTTTCTTCTTTTAAGGCATCCTGTACAAAAAGAGTATCCAGGTCTAGACCTGGGGTGTCATCCCAGACTGTAGATCTTTCTTCTTGATCATCTGAAACTTTTCTTGCTCAACTGTAACTGTCTTGAGGACCAGTTCATCTTGCACAGCTATCTGAGCTGGAGGAGTAGATACAGGATCTTGAACAGCAGGTTCTTGAGCTGGTTCTGCAGTTGGTTCTGGAGCTGGTTGTTGAGAAGGTTCTTGTGCAGCTTGAAATTCTTGAACTAGATCTTAAACCAAAGGGACACAAAGGTGTTCTAAATGGTATCGAAACATCCCTTCTAGGTATTCACAGGCTAGCATGTCAGTTAACATGTCAAGGAATTGAGTAAATGAATTACCTTCAGGATTTTCTTAAGAATTTTCAAACTCCCACAAGTCATCTAGATAGGTGGTAATGACTCCTTCTAGGAATAGAGCAACTATGGGAGTGGAGGCTTCTTCAAGGCACACTTTGAAGGCAAATTCTTCTTCCATTATGATATCAGATGGCCTCTGAACTTGTGTTGGTTCTGCAGATGATGTTGTATTGTCAACTTGAACTGCTGTTTCTTTTTTAATTTCAGCTTAGGGATCTGCTGGAAGAGTAACAAGGGGCAGTCCTGAGGCATCTTCCTCGAACATCTCCCCCTGCCTGATTTCAGTAGATACTGAAGTCAGGCCCCTAAATGAATAGGGCTCAGCAGACTTAGAGAGGGCTATGATGGAGGATGACAGGGAAGAGATGGTAGAAACAAGAGGGGCAATTGCTTCTTCAATCATGGTTTTGATTGAAGGAGTAATTAGCTCCAGGATGTTTGCAATAAAAGCTGGAGTTATTTCAAATGATGTGAATGGGGGAAGCTCAGTAGATGGAAGATCATCAGGGATGATGGTCTCCTGATGAGATATGTTGTGAACTGGGGATTGATGAGTGGATGCAGGAAGATCAATATGATCTGAATGAGAAATTGGTGACTGAGGTGGAGTGGGTAGATTCTCAGAAACCAACAGATCAAAACTAGGATGAGAAATCCTAGCAAGATGTGAAGGAAATGGAGATGCTGGTGGTGATGCATGGAGAATAGTGGAGGAATCAAGTAGAAGAGAGACAGTGGATGTAGATGGTAATGCAGAAGTGGATGGCAATGCAGTAGAAGTGTATGGTAATGCAGAAGTAGAGGTAATGGGGGGGAAGAAGGAGCCTTCTTCATGTAGGTGGGGAGTGACTTGTACAGTCCTGGTGTTCTCAGATAAAACAGGAGCTACCCCAGCTGGTGAAGGATTCTGAATGCTCCTTTTCCACTTAACAAATAAGGTGGGATCCATTTTCTTACTGGCATTGATGGAAGTTGCAACTGTACCCAACAGTTGAGGATATTTCTCTTTTAGGAAAATTCCTATTACCCTTCCAAGGGTTACTTCCTTCTTGTTGTTCTTCTTTCTGATCAAATCAAACATCATCCCTGCCCAATCTATCTCTTTCTTGTTGATAATTGCACTCATCAAGGAAAACTGCTGCCTGGTTATATTGTCATGAGCCGAGGCTTACCTAACAACACTTTTCCAACAAGTTTAGCTAAGAACTTTATCCTCAAAGGGAAGTTCATTTTCAGCAACTTTGTAGGAATGCCCTCAGCATGTCCTAGCTCGACGAGCATTCTTCCATACTCCTGAATATCTTGGTCATATTCTTCTTGTCCATTCAATAATTCGAAAATTTTAGTCAGAACGGCAGGAGTCAGGATTACCTCTTCGCCGCCTATTGTCCCGGTCATGGATTCGTCGCTGGAAGACGAAGAGTAAACCAACTCTTTGATCTCTGGAATGTTGATCTTGATCCTTGTTGACATCAGCTTTTCCAAACCTTGATCCTTGCAGAGCTGTAGCATCTCTATAATCTCAGCATCGCAAGCGCTGAACGAGTCGAAATCCACGCTTAAACCGGCGTCAAACTTCATCGCAGTCAGGAGAGCTGAAGCAACCGCCATTGATTTGGTTGGAGAGGACGACGAAGACGAAATGACAGAAGGCGCGGGGCAGACCTCAAGTCAAAACTCACAAGCAGGAGTGAGTAATACGAAACGACGAGCTCTGTCGACTTCTAAAAAGACGATCTCTTAACCTAGGTCGACCATCAGTTTTATATTAAAACGACAATCGTCGACCTGTTTTAACAGATAGTTGAGACGATAGTCGAATGATCATTCAACGATCGTTTCCTGAAGCAGAGTAGTCGATCAATCGTTCGACTATTTCTGTCTTCACAAGCAAACAAGCCGTCATCACCCATAGGTCGACGATAGGCTCGACCTGTTCGACTATCATCGAGCGTCATTCGACGATCTTCAAACAGATTTCAACAAAGGCAGAAGTCACACCTAGTCTTTTCCATTTATCATGCCTAGTTGAACCAAAAATAATAGATGCTTCTGTTCATCTAAGGGCTTGGTGAAAATATCACCTCTCTGAAGGTCAGTGGATATGAACTCAAGGCTGATCTTGTTCTTTTCCACACAATCTCTTAGAAAATGGTGTCTAATCTCAATGTGCTTGGTCCTAGAGTGGTGCGCAGGATTTTGTACAATGGAGATAGCACTGGTACTGTCACACATGATTTTGGTGTTCTTGTGTGTGTACCCATAATCCAAAAGCTGGTTTTGAATCCACAGGATCTGTGAACAACAATTAGCAGTTGCTATATATTCAGCCTCTGTAGTTGAAGTTGAGACAGAAGCCTATTTCTTACAGAACCAAGAGACCAATCTCTCTCCCAGGAACTGACATGTTCCTGAGGTACTTTTCCTGTCAACTCTACAACCAGCATAGTCAGAATCAGAGTATCCAATTAACTCAAATTCTGATTCAGCTGGGTACCATAGTCCTAAATTTGGACATCCCTTCAGGTATCTCAAGATTCTCTTAAGAAGAATCAAATGAGATTCCTTGGGGTTGACTTTGAAACTAGCACATAGGCATGTGGCAAACATTATATCTGGTCTACTTGTAGTTAAATACAATAGGGAACCAACAATGGCCCTATAGATTTCCTGATCAACTGGCTTACCCTGATCATCAGAATCTATAACTACATTAGTAGCCATATGTGTATGCATTGCTGAAGCATCATCCATCCCAAACTTCTTTACCAATTCCTTAGCATATTTGGATTGGGAGATGAAGATGCCATCAACATCGTGCTTTACTTGGAGACCAAGAAAGTAAGACAGCTCACCCATACTACTCATCTCAAACTTAGAATGCATTAGGTCAGAAACTTTTTGCACAGTTTGGGATCAGTGGAGCTAAAAATAATATCATCCACATAAACTTGAACTAACAGGATGGTGTCCATGTGATGCTTAACAAAAAGGGTTCTATCAACTACTCCCCTAACAAAGTTGTGCTCTAATAGGAAACTAGCTAGAGTCTCATACCAGGCTCTGGGTGCTTGATTAAGTCCATAAAGAGCTTTTTGCAACTTGTAAACAAATGAGGGTTGAGTTGAAGAGACAAACCCAGGAGGTTGTTCAACAAACACCTCTTCCTTTAGCTCACTATTTAGGAATGCACTCTTGACATCCATCTGAAAAACCTTAAACTTCATATAGGCTGCATAGGATAGAAAGATCCTTATTGCCTCTAGCCTTGCAACAGGGGCAAAGGTTTGGTCATAGTCTATACCTTCCTCCTGTCTGTAGACCTGAGCTACAAGCCTAGATTTGTTCCTTACAATAATTCCATTTGCATCCAACTTGTTTCTAAATACCCACTTGGTGCCTATAATCAGTTGGCCTTTTGGTCTTGGAACCAAAGTCCATACTTTACATCTTTCAAATTGATTAAGCTCCTCTTACATAGCAATGATCCAGTGAGGGATCTAGCTCAGCATCTTTTATGGTGAGAGGCTCAATCTGTGAAAGGAAACAAGCATGCATCACATCCTGTCTTAATTGATGTTTTATTTGCACACCAGCTGATATGTCACCAATCACTTGAGATGTAGGATGATCTCTAAGTATGACAAGATCAGAAGGTGGGATGTGATCTTCAGCAATAGTTTTAATTAATTCCTCCTGAGGAATAGGATCACTTGTTGGTGGTACAGCAACTACTTCCACAATGTCTCCATCACTGTATGAGTCAGTGATATGAAGAGTTGATAGATGGAGAATCTCTTGAGTGATGTCTCTACATGAATCTGGTACCTGCAAGGAGCTTGAGGAAGGAGAAGTTTCCTCCTCCTTGTAAAACATCTTTGACTCATCAAAAAAGACATGCACAGATTCCTCTATTTTAGAAGATGATTTGTTAAAGACCCTATAAGCTTTGCTTACTTGGGAATATCCAAGAAAAATTCTCATTGAAGCTTTTGCTTCAAACTTTCTAAGATATTCTTTGTTGTTATTGTGAATATACACTACACAACCAAAGACTCTAAAATAATTAATTTTAGGTTTCTTTCCTTTAAGAAACTCATAAGGAGTTTTACTCTTAAGCTTGTGTATAAGACATCTGTTCAAGACATAATTAGCTGTGCTAACAGCTTCTGCCCAATAAGAGAGAGGCATGTTAGCATCTGCCAATAATGTTCCAGCAGCTTCAATCAGGGTTATATTCTTCCTTTCCACTACCCCATTTTGTTGGGGAGTTCTAGGAGCAAAGAAGCTATGTTTGATACCTTCTTTCTCACAGAATTCTTGCATGAGAAGAGACTCAAACTCAGTACCATGATCACTTCTGATCAAGGCCACATGAGTAGAATACTCAGTCTACACACATAGCAGAAAGTCTGTAAGAACTTTGAAGTTATCAGCCTTAGTTTTCAAGAAGAACACCCAAGTGAACCTAGAGAAGTCATCTACAATCACTAAAGTGTAATACTTCCCTCCTAGACTCTGTACATTTATTGGGCAAAAAAGGTTCAAATGTAAAAAATACAGGATTCTAGGTGAATCACTTTTATTTACAGATTTAAAGGAGTTTTTGGTTTTCTTGCCTAATTGACAAGCCTTGCATAGGCTTTCCTTCTTGTAGGGGCAAGAAGGTAAACCTCTAACAAGGTTGTATTTAGATAACCTAGATATGTTCTTGAGGTTAACATGGCTAAGCCTCCTATGCCATAAGCTGTTATTATTTGTTACTTCATTAAACAGGCAGATTTCAGATTGAGTTGAGTTAAAATCTACTAAATAAATATTACCCTGTTTAATGCCAACTAACACTACATTACTATTTAAAGTAATATTACAGAGAGTGTTAGTGAAAGATACCTGATAACCTGTATCACATAACTGGCTTACTGAGATTAGGTTGTGCTTCAGTCCAGTTACATATGCAACCCTTTTGAATGTTACTGCTCCAATGGTAATCCTACCATATCCTTCTATTTGACCACAGCTAGAATCCCCAAAGATGAACTTTGGTCCAAGCTTGGCCTTGAATCTTGACAGATTTTCTTTGTTTCCTGTCATGTTTTTGGAACAGCCACTATCCAAATAACATTTATCTTTAGTAATTTGATAGATCTTCACCTGCAAATTAAACAGTTAGACATTATGGACCCAGACAACCTTGGGTCCATTATTCTTCACATAATGAAAACTTGAAATAAAAGAATAAGCAGGTTGGGGTTCATATCCTAAGGGATAGGATCTCCTAGGTGGAATGCTCCATGCAGTTGATGGGTCAATAAACCTAGGGTTTCTATTTACATTAGGATTTCTAAGGTTCCGGTGATTATTTTGAAAATCATATTGAGATCGTCGATCATCGTTCGACGATCGATGCTCAGATCGTCGAGCATCGTTCGGCCATTGAGCCTTCGATCGTCGAGCAGCGTTCGACGAATTTTGTATTTCCTTTAATTTTTGTTTTCTCTTTTCTCTCTTAGCTTTATTTAAGACTTTGTTAACTTGTTTTACTTGCTCAGTATTCTTTATTCCATCAGCTGAAATAAAGTTTACTGGAGTTGAAATATGATTTTTAAGAACCAATGGGGGTTCACTTGATGAGGCTCCTAAGCCTAGCTTATTATTGCCTGACCTAGTGTTTGTCATGTTAGTGATCTCTAGCAGCTTAAGGCTTCTACCATTTAGAGATTCTTCTAATCTTTTTGACTTAGCTAGTTCATTTTTAAGAAATTTTATTTCTTCACTGGACTTAGTGAGTTCTGCTTCTAACCTAGCATTTTCAATGGTAGAGGATTTCTGATTCTGCTATCCTATTTCTAAGCTCCTTAATTGATTCAGTAAGATCTGGGCTAACATCGTCCTAATTTCTGTAATCTCAGTACATAGACCCTATATGGCCTCAGCGTGTGGATCCTCGTGCTCTATATCAGCCATTCTAGACATAGACGGAACAGTGTACTCCGAACCTAGTCTAGTGCGCATTTAGGTTTAAACTTTTTTTGGAAAGATGATTTTCCCTAGGGCTTACCCTATATTGAAAAATAAATATTTTTATAATTTTCCGAAGTGATAAAAATGTAGAACGTAAAAAAAAAAATTAAAATTTTCGCTGAAAATTACAGATTTTAGAGTGATATTGGCAAACCAGAAAAAAAAATTGTTTGCTTTTTGATTGTGTGTGCCGAGAAAACTCAAGCGTGGACGTTTCAATTAAGAAATTGTGACAACCTCCCTCTGATACCAAAATTGATGTAGGGTATGTCCGCTAGTCGGACTTTGCCACGAAAAAAGGAGATCCTACTACGCCCGATACGTCATGACTCAATCGCACCTACACTAGCATCTATCGCCATAACACAGATCGATTCTAACGTATCACATAAACCACACGGAGGAATGATCCAATCTAAAATAACGATCGAAAATAAGTCAAATTATTCCCTAAAAAATTAACATAAAGGTTGCCAATCCCTTTTGAGAACGAACCTTGGCTATAGGCCAAGATCCGCTAAGCAAATAGGACCTACCCGGCCCAGATTTGTAAAGAAATTTGTAAACAATGAAAGCGATTCTGAAATTGCAATCGATGGTATTCTGACTTCACGAGACAAGGCTTGGCCTTCTCGAGTACTGGCTTCTGCTACTCGAATAAAACACTTAGAAAATTTTTGAAATGAATTATTTGGTAAACTAGAGACATAAATAAGTAGTACTCGAGTACTCCAAGGCTTACTCGAGTAATGGACTTAGCTTTATCGAGAACGATTTCTTACTCGAGAACTTTACCTAGTATACTCGATACTTCATTCCAGCACTACTCGAGTACAACATATACTACTCGAGTAATGGACTTAGAAAAAATTTTGCTTCCTGAAAATTATTTTTCTTCAAATGAAATCTGCAACCATTCTTCCTTCCATTTCTTTAGTGCTTGAAAATAAAGTGTCCCAATAGAGAGGCTACACATGAGTCAACACCATGGATCACACAATAAGGGATTACATTGTATGGTCCTGTGTTTGGTGACTCATTATAGACTGATATTGGTCTACACTTGGCAATTATATCCTGCAAACGCATAACTCAATAAGGACATCAAATACAGCTGAATTCAACTTATTTCAAGGGTGACTTCATACAAATCTGGATAATTGTGGATATAATATCCAACAATCTCCACCTATTTATAGATGTCAGAACCCTCTACACTAAGGTGAATTACATCAAGATAATCATAACATATTAACTAGTAAACACAGTAATACTGAGAAAAGCTTAGCAAAGAAAAATCATATCATCAAAATAAAAGATTTATTTATAAAGAAAATGTCCATGAAATCCAATTCAACAAAATTTCATAAAAAAACTTTCTGATCAACTTCAGCTTCCAGTAGCTCTGTTAATGTTGATGTTTGTCTCTCTTCTCTTGCTATCTCTTTTGGTAGACGAAAGGCTTGGGATAAAACTTTGGAGGTTTAGGAGGAGCCTTTGGGTTATTCTTAGCATACTCTCTATCATATACCCTTTTCTTGGTAATAGATTTCTCATACAAGTCCCATTCATGGGAGCTGTAATGATCATTTCTATTCTCATTATAATCAATCACTAGTTTGAGAGTATCAAGAATTAAAGATTTAGAAGGTGGGCTCCAAATTTCAGCAAATTCTTGTGTTCTTCTCCTTTCAGCTTATGGATTGGGAATGGACTTGCTGGCAGTGGCTCCATCAACATATTTTCTTTTCTTGTGCCCTAGTATTTCTGGAGGAGGAGATTAAGGCATTTCAGGTTCTGACCATGCTTGAGCATAACTATCTGGAGGTGGTTCTAGATCTTCAGGTCTGGGAGTGAAAGTTGGCTGGTGGGCAGAAGGCTGTTGGGTAGGAGGATTCTGAGCAAGAGGGTTAATATGATGAGGGATAATATTGGGATCAGCTGGAAATTCAGGGAATATCTGATTGTGCATCCACACTATTGCATCATAAGTTTGAAATTTGACACCATCAATTTAATTCTGGACATCAGCATGTAGCTCATCCAACTTTGCTCTCCATTCAATCTTCTTCCTTTCTTCAGATTTTTCTAAGAATTCTTTCACTAGGCTCTCCCCCTTTATGACTTCAATTGATAGGATGGCAATAACATCTTCTTTGAATATGCCCACTTCTTCACATATCTTGAAGGTGTGCTCTTGAGCTTTCTTTTCTATTTGGATTTGATTATTTGCCAGGGTTACTGACTTATCCATCACCTGACCAATACTGGTTATGGTGTGTTCTAGAGCTTTCCCACCTATTTGGAAGAGGTGTTTCAGCTCATCAGTATTATGTTGTATTTCTGCAAATCCTCTGCACATCTCTTTTTTTAGAGCAGTTACTTTTTCAGTTACAATTTTAAGAGATTCATCAAAATAAGCTTTTGTTGAGCTAGCATCAATTATATCTTACTCAAAATATTATCAATAGAAGAAGTTTCAACTTGAGGACCTGGAGGAGGAGGAGCAGTCCATCGAACTATTTCTTCAATGACAACTGAGCTCTATGCTCTAGTAGTGTGAATCAAAATATCATACTTCCTCACCAAGAATGGTAGGAATAGAGAAATCCAGGCTCTTTAGAGGAGCCTCAGCTGGTTCAGGTGTTTCTTCTTTCTCATCAGAGATCAGAACAGTTTCTTCTACTTGTATGTCTACAGCAGGGGACTGATGAAGAGGGGATTCTTGGTCAGAATGGAGGTATGATGGAGATGGTTCGGCAGGAGGGGATTTTTTTCTATGGATAGGGAAGGGAGACTCTTTTGAAGTGAGTTTATCAATCATTCTATTTATGTCATCCTCTATAGGAAGAACATGTTCTTTGACTTGAGCATCAGTAAACAAATTTTCAGCAGTGGTGGCATCAGGTAGAGTATCATCTAGAGGAGGAGTAGAATGTCTTTCCTATGGGGTTGAAGGAGTAGGCTCCCCCTCAGTAACTGCACCAGATGTGCAAACTACTTGAGGTAGA
This sequence comes from Platanthera zijinensis, assembly GCA_039513925.1. Taxonomy (NCBI): domain Eukaryota; kingdom Viridiplantae; phylum Streptophyta; class Magnoliopsida; order Asparagales; family Orchidaceae; genus Platanthera; species Platanthera zijinensis. The sequence goes on along the minus strand of CM077082.1, from coordinate 151,547,363 downwards.
GGGGAAGATGGGGTCCTGTCCTAAACCTCTGGTTGATCAAGTACTTGTGTAGCTTGGGCAGGATTCTTGAGCTTCAGCTCCCATATCTGAATAGAAGAAATAGAAACTTTCTTCATATGATGAAGGGTAGTATCTTTGGATAAATAAAAAATCTCTGGTTTGAGCTCATGTAGAAGTAGAGAGATAATCCTTGCATAGTTTGGAGCTTTGATAATTTCCTTAATCTTATCAAAGATTATCATCCCAAATTGATATTTCTTCCTGCATATGACTACTGCCATCATATCAAAGAAGTCTGTAGTAATGAAGCTTATAGAACTTGTCTTGTAGAGAAGAACTTTCCCAAGAATATCAACTAGAAGTTTGCTCTCTGGATTTAGGTCAAGTCGACGAATTGGTGTTTACGACAATAGAAATTCCATAGAAACTATAAGCTCTGTCATAGTCCTCGATGGTTAGGTCATCTTCTTCATCAATCTCTTGTAGTTGAAGAAGCTTAGAAACAACTAGAGTAGAAAGTTTGACCTTAATCCCATGAACTCTTGTTTTAAGAAGCTTTCCATTTCTCTTTACCTTAGCATTCTGGAAGAACTCTTCTACCTCTGGAAAAAGAATTTTACACGATTGCTCTAAAACGAAAGATAGTCCGGCAGTTTCTAGAAGTAGCAGTAGATTATGAAAATCATCTGAAAGCTCTGCAATCCCTATCGAAACTAGTTCGCTTCCAATCCCTATCTTGGAGGGATGAGCCATTGATCCAGAGAAGAATGAAAATTTCTGCTTGGAGAGAAAGGGCTGGATCGGCGGCAAGTTGGCGACGGTAACGGGAAGACGAAGAGTTTTTCCTCTTTTATCTCGAGAAAGGGTTTAGAGATCGAGTGATTTGGAATTTCCGGACTTTTCTATTTATATAAGTCTTAATTTTGATAATTAAGGAAATAATAAAGTAACATACCTGAAAATATGGCGGAATAATGTCTGGGTGCGAATATCAGAAATTTGAACTTGAAGACAAATTATTGCTTCAGACTTCTCGAGTGGACAATCATTACTCGAGTATAGATACTATAGTTCTCAAGTAGTAACTTGCTTTCTCGAGTGGGAACTGGAAGTTCTCGAGAAGTGTTCTGATAGTTCTCGAGAGGCAGACTGGAATTCGAGAAGCAGTTCTCGAGAGGCAGACTTGTTTCTCGAGTGTTCCTATCCAGTACTCGAGTAGTAAGAGTCTTACTCGAGAAATGAAGTCCAAACTTAAGAATTTCTAATTTTTGAAGTGTTGTTTAATCCTTGAGCTTTGTTGTGAGACCTCCTTCTTCATTCTTTTTTGTTGAGCATGCCAAGTTCTGTTTTGAAGAATGAGAACTTGGCCTCATCCAGCAGCTTCGTGAAGATGTCTACAACCTGCTTGTGAGTGGGACATATTGGAGGTTGATGTCTCCATGCTCCACAAGCTCCTTGATGAAGTTATACCTCAGCTCTATGTGATTTGTCTTCCTGTGAGAGACAGGGTTGTTGGCGATTGCAATTGCACTGGAGGAGTCGAAAAACAATGGAATGTTGTTGAACTTCATGTTGTAATCTTCAAACTGGTTCTTTATCCATAGCAGTTGTGCACAACAACTGCCTGTAGAGATATACTCTTACTCGGCAGTTGGAATTACGACACAATTCTTCCTTTTGCTGCTCTAGGAGATGAGCCTTTTTCCTAGGAATTGAAAAGTCCCGGAAGTGCTCTTCCTGCCATCTTTGCTGCCTGCAAAATCTACATCTAAAAAACCAATTAGTTCGCTATAATTACTTCTTGGGTACCATAAGCCAAGATTTGGTGTACTTTAAGGTATCTCAGAATCTGCTTTGTAGCAGCGTAGTGAGATTCCTTAGAGTTCACTTGAAATCTAGCATAGACACATGTGGAAAACATTATGTCCGGTCTACTAGCGGTAAGATAGAGCAAGGATCCAATTATGCTTTTGTACTTGGTTTCATCAAAAGGTTTCCCTTTCTCATCCTTATCAAGAGACATAGCTGAACCCATTAGAGTCCTCATAGAGGTTGCGTTCTCCATTCCGAATTTCTTACTCAAATCCTTTGTGAACTTCATCTAAGAGATGAAAATTCCATCTTTAGATTGTTTCACCTAAAGTCCTAAGAAATTCTTCAGCTCTCCCATACTCCTTATTTCAAACTTCCCTTGCGTAAGTTTTGAAAACTTCTTGCAAAGATTGTCGTTAGTAAAGCCAAATATGATGTCATCGACATAGCTTTTCACTAGCAAAATCTTGTCTTTTATTTCCATAAGAAATAATGTCTTATTTATCTTTACTCTTGTGAACTTGTTCTCAAGAAGAAAGCTAGACACTGTCTCATACCAAGCTCGAGGAGCTTGTTTCAAACCATATAAAGCTTTAAAGAAAAGATAAACATGATTAGGAATGTTAAAATCAATGAAACCTAGAGGTTGTTCCACATACACTTCTTCCTTTATGTCACCATTAAGGAAGGCTGACTTCACGTCCATCTGATAGACAGTGAAGCCCTTAAGTGCAACATAAGCTAGGAACAACCTGATTGCCTCCATCCTTGCCACTTGAGCATACGTCTGGTCAAAGTCAATTCCTTCTTCTTATCGATATCCCTTGGCGATGAGTCTGGTCTTGTTCTTTATGATTGTTCCATCTTATTCCATCTTGTTCCTGTAGACCCACTTGGTTCCAACAACGTTCTTAACTTTGGGTCTTGGAACAAGCTTCCAGACTTGGTAACGCTTGAATTGGTTCAATTCTTCTTCCATTGCCATGATCCAAGATGCATCTGAGTTTGCTTCCTCAAACTTCTTTGGTTCAACCTGTAAGAGGAAACTAAAATATAAATTTCCATTAGTTGTACCTCTACGAGTTCTAACACTGTCCTGAGGATCTCTGATGATTTGATCAATTGGGTGATCCTTCAAGTGTCTGATATTTAGGGTTCTTGCATCTGGAGCTTCTTATATCACAGGAGTGACTTCATCAACTTGAGTGATATCTTCATCATGGTGATCATCCTCTCCAATAGGGGTTGGAGTGGGTATCGTGATGAACTCTTGATCATTTTCCTTAATTTGCTCATCCAACTCAATTCCTTTAGTCGTGAACCTGCATCTTCAATGAATACACTAGAATAACTGCCTTGCAGCAAGCTCGTCTCATCAAAAACAACATTGATAGATTCTTCTACAACCAGGGTTTTCTTGTTGAAAATCCTATATGCCTTACTATGGCTACTAAAACCTACAAAAATACCTTCTAATCTCTTTTCACTAAATTTAGTGGTGTGATACTTACCATTGTAAAGTACGAAGCATTTACTACCAAAGATTTTAAAATATGAAATAGTCGGTTTCCTGCCCTTTAGTAGTTCGTAAGGTGTCTTATTATGATTCTTGTTTATGAGTGTTCGATTTTGCACGTGGCATGCAGTGTTGATGGCTTCAGCCCAGAAATTTTCTGGTAGTGAGGCATCACTCAACATGGTTCTACAAGCCTCTTTGAGTGTTCTATTCCTTCTCTCATCTACTCTTTTCTGTTGAGGAGTACAAGGAGAGGAAAACTCATGAAAGATACCTAGGCTTTCACAAAATTCTGTCATGGCCCCAGACTTGAACTCTATTCCATTATCACTTCTGATTTTGACTACAGAACAGTTGTATTCATTCTGGATCTGCCTGATATCAAAAGTATCTGACTTGTGTTTTAGAAAGAACACCAACGTAAAGCGAGAGTAATCATCAACAATAACCAATATATAATCCATACCTCCCAAACTTCTAATTTTCAGTGGACCGAACAAGTCCATATGAAGTAGGTGTAAACACCTGTTAGAATCTTTGCCAATAATGTTTTTAAAAGTAGCCCTTGTTTGCTTGACTTTTATACATACGTGACAAGGTCTATCTTTAGCGCACTTGACATTTGGGGCATCACGTACTAAATTAAGAGAAAATAATTTATTAATAGTTTTGAAATTTATATGTGTCAATCTCTTGTGTCATTTGTCATCAAGAGACGCACTATCTTTTGCCAAAAAGCACACTGGCGTAGAAGAGTGTATGCAAATAAAATTTAAGCAAAATATATTCCAACTACGAGTGCTTGATAAAATAAATTCTAAATTATCAACCGATTTTATCAAACACTTGTCTACATGAAATTCTACGATGTATCCTTTATCGCGGAGCAGGCTTATGCTTATAAGATTGTGTACCAATCCTTCAACATAATCCACATCGAAAAAGGATACACTACCATTAGTGATCATACCGTAGCCTTTAGTAATCCCTCTATCAGAACCTCCATAGATGACCTTTTGCCCGTTCATGACTGGAGAATAATTCTAGAGAATGCTTCTAGTCCCGGTCATATACCGAGAGCATCCACTGTCCAAATACCAGATGGGTTTTGTTGGTTGTCTTTAGACATTCCAGCAAAAGTAGAATCAAGTTTCCTTAGGAACCCAAACTTGTTTGGTCCATTGGTCTCTAGTTAGCATACTCCCCCTACATATGTTAATAGTGTGAGCGGTCTTTCTCTCATTATTAAGTTGAGGAGTTTCATAATATCTGGGATTAAACAAGCAATCAATGGCAAAGTGACCGATTTTTCCACAACACCAACAGTCAAATCCATTTTATCTTTGCCAAAGGATCTCCTGGTTGGACTTTTGAGAGTGTGGTATAGCAGGGGCAGTACACTTGGAGGTAGAAGCTTCGTGGTGATGGCACTCAAATTACTTCTTCTCTATGATAGGCTTTTCTACAATGGGTTTGGCCTTTGTATCATTCTTGATGTTGTGACCATGATTATAAGGTCCATAGCTCTGAAGAGTGATCTCCTGATAAGGTGCATTGAAGACACTCTCGTCAAAGTTCTGAGGACGAGTTTATCCTTGGTACTGAGACTTAGGATCTACATGAGTAGGCCTAGCAAAGTGACCGTAGGACGAGTCAAGATCAAACTCGTTCGTTGGAAAGATAACCTTTTTGAAAGGTGTTTGTTCTTGAGGAGCTTTCCCCTTCTCCTTAGCTAGAGCCTTATTGGCAGCCTTATTTCTTCTCTAGGCTTTATTTCTCCTAGAAGATTTACTAGGAGCAACCACATGTCCAAAGCCAGCACCTTTGGCCTGAGCAAAGAATTCAGCAATAAGCGGAAGGACTGTCTTGGGCTTGGAGAAACTTTCAGCAAGTTTCTTTTCAACTTCAAGTTATTCTCCCAATTCCTTGATGATTTTCTCCTTCAGATTTAGGTGCTCGAGAGCCTTATTATATTCTTCCATTGAATTATGGAAGTCCTTTCTGAGTGAGTCCATCATTACAATTTCCTCTCTCAGATTGCTCTCTTCAGCCTTAATAGATTTGATCTCCTTAGCTTGAGATCTTGCGACTCTACACATTTGTCGTAGGCTTTGATCAACTCTTTATATTGATTCATGAGTTCATATTCATCATCGGACGAACAGTCCTCATGATCATGGTCAACAGCATCAGATTCAGGGAGAGGGGTTTTATAATTTACCTTCCTAGTGAACTGGGGTTCTTCTTCTTCATCTGTCTGTGTCATGAGCCCAAAGTAGGCTTCCTCCTCATCACTAGACTCAGATGAGTCTGTGTCACTGAGGGTCTTTCCCTTCTTTTCTACCAGGCTTCTTTCAGTCTTCTTCTTATTATAAGAAGTTTTCTTTTCCTCTCTTCTTCCACCCTCCTTCTTCTTGTCAGGAAAATTAGCTATGACGTGTCCTGGCTTATTGCAGCAATAACACACAATGTCAGTAGAAATGTGTTTGTCCTATTTAGAGTAATATCTGTCATGGCTACTTGAGCCTTTATTATGGCGATCACCATCATCACGTGATCTTCTGAATGTGGCCTCCTTGCCTTTCCATTGTTTCTTCTTGTTCAAGAACTTCTTGAACTACCTTGAAAGAAGAGAAAACTCTCCTTCAGATAATTCTGAGCCTGAGGTACTTGGCTCTGAAGATTCTTCTTCACTTTCTTCCTGTGCTTGGGCAGGAGAAGAAGCTTTTGACTTCCTTGAGATGTCTGCCTTTAGAATGACAGACTTCTCCTTGGATGAAGACCTATTCTTCTCTTCTTCAGCTTTTCTTAAACTTATGTGTAGCTCATATGACATAAGCTTTCCGAAGAGATTTTGAGGATCAGTCTCTGCTAGCTTTCCAAACTCCTGGATAGCACAAATCTTTTTATCCCATTCCTTAGTAAGGGATCTCAGGAACTTATCATTCAGTTCTCCATTGGTGAAGACTCGGCCATAGACTCTTAGGCCGTTGATAATCTTGAAGAAACTTTCAAAGGTATCTGCAATAAAGTCCTTGGGACTTTGTCGAAATGCTTCATATTTCTGATTTAGAAGGGATCTTCTGTCTTCCCTAAATTGTTCAGTGCCTTCCATCAAGACGATAAGAGACTGCAACATTTACTTGGCGGATTAGCAGTGAATCAGGTTCTGCAGCATAGAATCATCGACTGCATTTGCGATGATATTCTTAGCTTTCTTGTCAAAGGAGACAAGTGCAATCTCATCTTTATCAAGATCCATGAGCTTCTTTGGAACTTTCTTAGTTGGATCAATGGTGAAAGCTATCATCTGAACATGAGGACCTTCTTCCATAATCATAAAGATCCTTGGATCTACAGCTTCTATGAAGACTTTATTTTCTCTTTCCACATAGCAAAATTATTCTTTGTGGATAATGGAAGCTTAGCAAAATCCTTAACTCTGTCCATGCTTGAATCCTCTAAAGACAGCTAGAAGGAGATTTGTTCAAGGTGTTAACCTTTTTGATGAACAACCTCCCTCTGATAGCTATTGATGTTTTTAGTTGGCTACCTAAATCACCTAGAGGGGGTGAATAGGTGAAGTCTGAATCTTTTTGCGGAATAAAAATTAAACGAATGAAGCGCAGAAAATAAACACACAAATCACAGAGTACATCAGATCTATAGTGGTTCCCCAATCATTGGTATGTCCACTCTCTACCTCACCGATCTAGCAATACGCTAGACTTGGCTACTTCACTATTACCTCAGATTGAAAACCAATCCTACAAATCGGAGCAACGCCCCTACAACTCGATCCACAAAACGGATCTACACTCAGAAGAAAAACTTTCTACAACACTCGGAGACAAAATCTCCTACAAGATAAAAATGTTGTAAATAAAAATTATACAAACAGAATATCCCAGACCTGAATCTTCAGCCTTTCTTCTTCCTTGAACTTTGAAGCTTTCTCAGAAATTGATCGAAGAAGACAATACAAAATTAATCTAGACTTGAAAACTTAGATCAGCACGATCAAGAGATGAATCTATAGAAGTAAAAGCATCTTGATCTGTTGATCTCTACTTGCACTGAATCACAGGAATCAGAGAAGGAGTGGTGGCGAGATCGTCGATGAAGAGCGTTGGCGGCTTCCTGATTTGGAATGAAGAACGATTCATAAAAACTTTATTTCGCATCTTAGGGTTAGTCGAAATTGATTAGACCTTTTATAGGACAAGCCTAACGGTCATAATTATAACGACAGTATACATGGACTAATAATCATCATTGAGATTAATTTAAAATCTGGTCCCGTCAAACTTAACAAAATTTCAGAAAAATTTTCTACATTTCTCGAGTGGTTTATAGACTACTCGAGTACTAACTTTTGATTCTCGAGAGGAAGGGTGTAAGGTTCTCGAGAACAAGACTAAGAGAATCTTTTAACATGAATCCTGGCTTCTCGAGAAGTGACTTCTTCTGCTGGAGAAGTAGTAAAACTTCTCGAGAACTAATATGACTTCTCGAGAACCAGACTTCTTCTCGAAACAAATTTTCTTCTTTCTCGATTACTGGTCCTCTGACTTCTCGAGACAAGGCTTATCCTTCTTGAGTACTGGCTTCTGCTACTCGAATAAAATACTTATAAAACTTTTGAAATTAATTATTTGGTAAACTCGAGAGATAGATAAGAAATACTCGAGTAATGGACTTAGCTTTCTTGAGAATGATTTCTATTACTCGAGAACTTTACCTAGTATACTCGAGACTTCATTCCAGCACTACTTGAGTACAACATATACTACTCGAGTAATGGACTTAGAAAAAATTTTGCTTCCTGAAAATTATTTTTCTTGAAATGAAATCAGCAACAATTCTTCCTTCCATTGCTTTAGTGCTTGAAAATAAAGTGTGTCCCAAAAGGGAGGCTACACATTAGTCAACACCATGGATCTCACAATGAGGGATTACATTGTATGGTACTGTGTTTGGTGACTCATTGTATATTGACATTGGTTTACACTTGGCAATTTTATCCTACAAACACATAACTCAACAAGGACATCAAATACAACTTAATTCATCTTAGTTCAAGGGTGACTTCATACAAATCTGGATTATTGTGGATACAATACCCAACATCTTGCACAATAGATCCAATGATCATGCGTAGTGTTCTTGTACCGTTTAGGGTTCGATGAACTGACCACGCATGACTAGCGGTGGTGTGCCAAGGAGTCCACTGGTCGTGCACACGTAAAAACGCACGATCAGTGGCCCTTAGACAAAAAAACATTGCCAAAACATCCTGAAACACTCACACAACCTTTGTACCCGCAGTAAAAATAGAAGAGCCATCGAAATGGGTATTACACATTCTCTAGACACATAAAAACACCAAGTATAGGGCAAAAGTACAATAACAATGAAATCATACTAAAAATGGTCCTAAAGTGCACTTAATATGGAATGGACATAATAACAAATATGAACAATTATGGCTCTCAAGTGTAGTGCATCATCGAGAAAACTGTCCCAGATGAGTCCAAAAATATATATATATAACTTGGACTCATCAGAAGATGGCCATTGATGTGAGGAGTTTCCTAGGACTTGTCGGTTACTACCAGAAGATCATAAAGGGATTCTCCCAGATTTCTCTCCTGCTCACTTCACTGACAAAGAAGGAGACGCCTTTTGTTTGGACGCCGTAGTGCTAAGCTGCCTTCCTAGAGCTAAAGGGTTGGCTTACCTCTGCCCTTATCCTTGCCCTTCCATCTGGGAAGGAAGGATTTCAGGTTTATACCGACGCATTATATTAGGAGATGGGTGTCGTTCTGATGCAGAATGGGCACGTGATAGCTTATGCCTGCAGACAGCAAAAGAAACATAAACAGAACTACCTGGTGACCGACTTGGAGATGTGAGTGGTTATTTTCGCTCGAAAGATCTAGCGGTACTATCTCTACGGTGTCCATTGTGATATTTTCTCTGATCACAAGAATTTGAAGTACGTGAAAACATAGAAGGAGCTGAACATTCGACAGAGACGATGGGTGGAGTTTTTGTCCGACTATAAGTACACCATGCACTATCATCCTGGGAAGGACAATATGGTAGCAGACGCTCTTAGTCGGAGAGCCACTATACCAGGGGCAGGGCCTCAGCTGATGGATATAGTTCAAGTGTAGCTATTGGAAGATATGCAGATATCTCTGGTATCCGAGGATGATCCAGAGCTTTACAGAGAGTACCTGGAATCAATGAGTACCACCGACGACATCCGAGATCGCATCAGGGACGGGCGGAGGCTGGATGCAAGGATGGAGAAGATATTTAGTGCCTTGGAGGAAGGCACGACATGGGATTACTCTCTGAGAGATGTGCTGCTATGCTTTAGAGGCCGAGTTTATATACCAGTAAGAGGCCGAATTTGGGAGGATATCACTACAGGGGCTCACTGCAATAAATATTCAGTGCACTCGGGGATCACAAAGATGGCAGTGGACTTGAAGAGGACAATGTATTGGCCGGGAATAAAGAAGGATATCACATACTTTGTGAGGCATTGCGAGGCTTGTCAGCTCGTAAAGGTGGAGGGCAAAAGTCCGACAGGATTATTACAGCCACTTCCAGTGCCGGAGTGGAAGTTTGAGGACAAAGCTATGGATTTCATACATGGGCTGCCCCGATTCCATGCGGGGAATTACTCGATCTAGCTGATCGTCGGCAGACTGACGAAGGGTCTCATGTTTATTCCGATTAGAAATGATGCTCCGGTCAGTGATCTTGTGCAAAGATTTGTGGAGCAGTTTATCTGCTATCATGGAGTGCCCAAGAAGATTGTGTATGATCGTGATGGATGGTTTATGTCCAAGGAGTGGAGGTCGGTTTAGGCTTACCTAGGCTGTCGATTGATGTTGAGCACTGCCTTCCACCCTTAGATGGACGGGCAGACGAAGCACACAAACCAAACACTTGAAGAACTTCTGTGCCTATGCATTTTGTACCGCAGAGATCCATAGGAGAGACTATTGCCACTGATCGAGTTCTCTTATAACAACAGTCATCAGTCCAGCATAGGCATGGCCCCCTATAAGGCATTGTACGAACGAAGGTATAGGACCCCTCTATCTTGGATCCAGGATGAGGATCCAAAGGCACTAGGCTCGGAGTTCGTTGAAGACACAGATGCTCAGGTGAGATTGATCCGGGATAGGATGATAGAGGCCTAGAGTAGAAAAGCCATGTGCTACAACGCACAACATCATCAAGTGGAGTTCCAAGTGGGAGAATGGGTTTTCTTGAAGATAAGGCCGATGCATGGAGTATCACGAGTATGCGGGCGGAAGAAGCTCAATCCGAGATTCATGGGGACTTATAGGATCCTGGAGCGGACTGGCCGCTTGGCTTACAGATAGTAGCTACCGCCATAGTTAGTGTCGAAGTATGAGACCGGGCGGTCTGGCGGTTTGAGTCTGGCAGGTTGATATCCAGGTTGTTGCTGTGTGGTGTCCGGCGGTCTGACGGTTTATCTCCTGCGGCTTGGAAACCGGGCAGTCTAGCGGTCTCCTACCGCATCTCTCTCTTGCTTCTGGTATTGCCGGGCGGTTAGAAAATTGTCTAATCGCGCGGCCTGTTCAGGTTTGTTGTTTTAGCCACCCAGACCTGTTGTATAGCTTTAGTCCCACATTGTTAGTTTGTACTCTATCCTCTCTCCTCCATTCTATAAAAGGGAGGTCATACCTTTGTAAATGATATCTTTTTGGATAATAAAATTTCAATTATTCAAACTTCCAGCTTGTTTTCTAGTCGTTTGTTCGGTACTTTAGTCGTTTGTTCGCTACTTCTCACTTGGTATCAGAGGACTCGATCTTCTCCTCCTGATTCTGTGCGTCCTGTCCACGCGGCTTGCCCCTTCCTCTCGCGACCTGTTCTCGCGGCTTGTCTCTTTCGCCTGCTTGCGCCCTATCCGCGCGACCTCCTTTTTCCTGCCTTTCAGTCGTAGCGACCTGTCACTTTGTTCGCCGCGACCTGATGCCTTATTCGCCTTGTTTGTTCCTCCCTTCTGTTCGTGCGGTCTATCTTCTAGCCGTTCGACTTCTTTCCCTGCTTGGATCTACGGCTTGGTCATGGCTTCTCTGGCTGCTGGTGTCTGACATCATGACCGTCGTAGCTCTTCTTCTTCCTATCCGCGCGGCTTGTATTCTAACCGCGCGGCTTCTCGCTGATTTCTCCTATGGACCTTTCTGAAACCTCCACTACCACCACTCCTTTCGCCACTCCGGCTCCACCTCCTACTCCCTCTAGCAACCTTGGCACGGTTTCTAAACTTGTTGGCTCCAACTATCCAGATTGGAGCGTTTCTTTCACCTTTCATCTTTGCTCTCAGCGCAAATGTCATCACCTCACTGATGACCCTCCTCCTCCAGACTCTGCTGAATTTGATGACTGGGATGCCAGTGATGCGCTTGTCCGCACGTGGTTGGCTAACAGCCTCTCCGATGATTGTCTTCCTATCATACGCCATGATGAGACGGTCAAGACCGTGTGGCTTCACCATGCTGCTCTCTACTCGAAGGGGGCCCAGACGCCCCGCATTTATACTCTTTATGCGGATCTCTTCGCTCGCCCTTCCATGTCTCCTGCTGCGGCTTATCAGCAAGTTAAGGCTCTTGCCACTGAAATCCTCTAGAATCGCCCTTTCTCCGCGGACTTGGCCGAATAGCACAAACACTTCCAGGAACTCCTGGTTGTTTGTTATCTTCTACGGCTCCCTCAGTCTTTTGATATGATCCGCCGGCAGATCTTGGGCAAAGCAGAGTCTCCCACCTTGGATGCCACCGCGGCTCGCATCACCGCTGTTACTTCACTGCTCCAACGTCCTCTGTTGTCCTCCCCTCCTCCACAGGACTCCTATGCTCACCAAGTTCACTAGGGTGGCAATAGTGTCCGCAGCTAGTCTGTCACGCGCGGTCCGTCAAGGTTCCTCTGCTCTCACTGTGGTCGTACCGGCCACTCTGTTGACTGCTGTTGGCAGAAACATCCTCATCTTCGTCCCTCCGGTGATACTTCTTCCTCAACCTCTGCCTCCTCTCGGCCATCTGCTTCTATGGCCACGACCTCAGGTAGTCCACACGTTGTTACCCAAGTTAAATGGCTTATTGACTCTTGTGCTATAAATCACATGACCGGAAACCCTCACTACTTGTCTCTCCTAGAGACGCATGATCGGTTACCCCCGGTTCTTGTTGCGGATTGTTTGGCTTACCAGGTTCACGGGACGGGCATGGTTCAAGTCACCTCGTCGCTTCGCTTAGCGGACACTCTCTATGTCCCGAAGTTCCCTTGCAATTTGCTCTCAGTTACTACTTTATGCAAGCAACTTCAGTGATCTGTATTATGGTAATCTTGTGAGCTTGAAGAGCAAGAAGAAGTCTATTGTCTCAAGGTCCAGTGCAAAAGCCGAATACCGGAGTGTAGCGTCAACCACGTGTGAGTTAAAATGGTTGCGGTCTCTCATGCTTGACCTAGGAGAGATCTACGACTATCCTCTGCCTATGTTCTGTGACAACATGGCCGTTATATACATATCCAAAAATCCGTTCTTCCATGAGAGAACGAAATATATAGAGGTCGACTACCATTTCATCCGAGAAGAGGTCTTGAAGAGACAGATTTGCACTTTGTTCGTCACCTCCGACAAAGAGTTGGCAGATATCTTCACCAAGCCGGTTTCTACTTCCTTCTTCCACATTTATAACAACCTGGGCATGATTGATATCAATGCTCCAGCTTGAGGGGGAGTGTCGAAGTATGAGACCGGGCGGTCTGGCGGTTTGAGTCTGGCAGGTTGATATCAAGGCTGTTGTTGTGTGGTGTCCGGCGGTCTGTCGGTCTATCTCCGGCAGCTTGGAAACCGGGCGGTCTAGCGGTCTCCTACCGCATCTCTCTCTTGTTCTGGTATTGCCGAGCGGTTAGAACATTGTCTAACCGCGCGACCTATTCTGGTGTGTTGTTCTAGCCGCCCAGACCTGTTGTATAGCTTTAGTCCCACATTGTTAGTTTGTACTCTATCCTCTCTCCTCCATTCTATAAAAGGGAGGCCATACCTTTGTAAATGATATCTTTTTGGATAATAAAATTTCAATTATTCAAAGTTCCGGCTTTTTTTCTAGTCGTTTGATCGCTACTTTAGTCGTTTGTTCGCTACTTCTCACAGTTAGCAGGATTACACGACGTCTTCAACGCCTCTTCACTTCGGATGGCTCTACTATAGCCTGAGTAGCTGATTTCCACTACAGATGGCCTCATGGCTTTTGATGGTTCAGTCAGCATGGATCCGGTCAGGATCGACGACACAGCAGTGTGGATCATAAGATGCAAGAAGGTTCTATTGGTCAAGGTCATGTGGAGTAATCTGTGGCAAGAGGAGCACACCTGGGAGCCACGGGACCCAATGCAGCAGAGGTACCCAGATCTCTTCGAGTCAGGTATACCTTTAATTTTTTAGGGATATTACATGATTTACTCAAGTAGAAACCACGTAAGCCTAACCTAAATTTTGGGGACAAAATTTTTATTTTTATGTATTGGGATTTGTAAAATCCCTCAAACTACTAGACCCCTATGAGTGGGTTTGCCATGACAAAACCCTAGGAAGCTCAAAAGGCCAAGTGATTAGTGGCATGAAGGTAAAAATCACCTTGGTCTGCCTATAGCACAACCTCATCACCACCTCTAGGGTTTGGCTTTATGTCCTCAACTTGACTCCAGGACCCCACCACAACACCCCTAACCATTTAGGAGGTCCATAGGGTAACCAAGGACACATTGGGGTCAATCAAAGTGGCCAAGTTGACCAAAGTCAACCGTAACCCTAAATGTGTCAAACTAACCTACATAGGGTCAATTGAGCTTCCCTTAGCCAAATTGACCCCATCTAGACCTTCCTAACCCTTGAAGGAGGTCAATGGGTCACCAAAGACCCATTGGGGTCAACTAAAAGGTCAAGTTGACCAAAGTCAACTCTAGCCCTAAATTGGTCAAAGTGCCCTAACTAATGGTGATGTGGCCTCCAAGGTGCCAAACCAACCCTACCCAACCCCTCCTAGACCTTAGGAGAGGCAAATGGGTCACTAAGGACCTAATGGGGACAACCCAAAAGGTCAATTTGACAAAAGTCAACTCAACCCTAGTTTAGGTCAAATCAACTCAAATTGACCTAACCTATCATAATCCATTTGGGCTAAGCCCAATTGAGGTGGTCCAGTAGCCTCATGAGGTTTAGAATTATCCAAAATTCCACTCATTTTTTTTGAAATAGTGACTAGGAGTGAGAAAGCTTTGTTTCCCCTTTTAATGGAGGAGAGAGAAAGAGAGAGAGAGAGAGTGATGCCATCAATGGTGGGGAAGATGAAGCCCCTCAAGTTCCCCATTAATGGATGGATTCAACTCCCCTGGGGGAGAGGAGGAGTTTCAAGCCATTTCCTGGCCTAGTTAAGCCTAGGTTCACCCCCCCCCCCCAAGCTATGGCAGAAAACCTCCACTCAAGGCCATTAATGGCATTAAATCCTAGACCTCTCCTCTCCCCCACTTGATCATCTTAAAAGCTTCTTTGGATCCCTAGCAGTCGTTTCCATGCCTCCCCTAAAGAATTCGAGCCCTTCTATAGTGCAGTTGTAAAGCACATGAAAGCTCCAAAGCCTGCATTGGTGACACGACAATTGGCTTGACTCCAGCCACCTTAGAAGGTCCTATCCTCCTCTCCTTTTTCAGTGGATATATCTCAATCTATCGGCGGCTTGATTTGAGTCCAACTGGCCCCAGATCAAGCAAGCCGAAAGCTTTGTTTTCAAACTTTTTCCTCCACTCACAATTAACTATTTCGTCCACCTCCTACCGGTCAACCACCGCGAATCGCCAGCCACCACCTCAACGAAGGTGGTGGTGGTGGTGGCCGACCGAGAAGAGGCGTGGGTGACCGGGAATTCACGGGCAAAGATAGCCTAGGATAGGCTAATCCTGGCCATTGGCTTAAGGTAGAAGATGACGCGATGTCGTCAATCCTTGCTTTAGGATTTGTGATGGCCGATTTAATATATTTCATTTAATGTTAAACATTCTGTCACACATTATATAGTAGTTAGATTTAATTATTAAAAATACTTAAAGGCCTTTTTTTAGAGAAATGGTTAACATCAAAGTTGTAGCACTTGAAGTTTAGTTTATTTTAAAATTTATTTCAATCCATTTGGGTCAGTGGTTTGACCACAGAACTCAAAATGGTGTATTCTATACCTAGGGTTAACTAGAGATTAAATTGAGTGCCCCCATCAAACCAGCAATCAAAATGACTTGAAATATGGACTGTAGATCACACTTATCTATACCTCTACCATATCCAAAAATGGAATTTTTTGGAGAAATTTTTTTTGTAGTTTTTATAAAAATTTAATAAATCAAGTATGATTTAATTAGGGGGTCAACTGACGTCAAAACCATCCAAAATTTTTGTGGATGACCATTAAGGTTATGATAAGTCACTAGTAAAAATCTCAACCCATTTGGGATGATTTGATTAGGTATTTATGTAACCACTTTTTGTCCCGTAAGGGTAAATTAGGGCAAATGTGTATTTGATGGATAGAGTGTCCAATCCTCACACAAAGGGGGATGGGACCTTGGTCAGAGCCTCAAAACCATCAAATAACCCCCACAAGGGATCTAGGGGTGGTTTGAGGTGGAGATACCCTAGGCCTTTAGTGTAAGCCCTAGGGATGGACTTTGAACCAAATGAAGGACATGGGACTACATGCCCTTGGATTGCCTTTTAACTCTATAGGAGGGTGATTAAGGTGTAATTTAACCCTTGGAAGAAATTCTAGGACTTTGTAGAGCTTACATGCCTCTTGTAACAACTTAGGATCGTTTAGGGCACTTTTACACTTGATTTTATTACTGCATCATAGGACCTTTGATGATCTTGAAATTTAGGTAGTGGTCATATAATATTGCTATTAAGCTGTGGAACTTTTAGTGTGAATTTTAGATCAGTATCTGAGATACTTCATTCACAACCTTTGTAGTTGCCCTAATTATTAAGGAATTTATTAAGAGATATCTACTTATTGAAAACTTATGCAATTTGGCCAAAGGACCTTTTAAGTCATCCTTGAGCTCTATGAATATTTATAGAATTATTGGAGGAATGTCTATATGGGTTGCTTCACAAGATGCCTAATATTGATTTGCCTTAAATGATTTAATTATGTGATTAAATAAGCTTATAAATTAGTAATACTTGGTCAGTTGTCCTTCCTGTATATATTTGTTATCAGGTAATTTTCTCATAATTTTTGAATGATTATTTGTAATACTTTCTTCTTTGCCTTGTCTTGGTGATTATTTAATCAATATATTATTTGGAGGTTAAAACCTTTTTGGAAAATTGTGAATTTCAGTGTTTACAATTATTTTGATGGCATACACCTGTCATAATTTTTTTAAGGTCATACCTAGACAAACAAGTGTACTTGATGTTCAAAAGTAGAGATGTCCTCAGTTTGCAGAAAATATAATAAATGCCAAATAAATTAGGAAAAAGTTATCTTCTGGATTTAACCTTAAATTATCATGATAGACCCCCAGTAATAAGTTTAGGTCATTTGGATGAATAATTGGAGGGGTCACCATGCATGCACACCATGTAGCTTAATAGGTCTACACAAGTATAAAACTGTAGAAGTAAGGTAACATGTATGACTTTGTATTGGATGATGAGATAGTTGGAACACCTTCTCTGGTTGAAAATTAATAGGGTCACCAAAAAAGGTAGGTTGTGTGATCCCGGTTGTGCAAGGGCAGAGTTGAGCTCGGGATCGACGATAGATCGTCTTTCCCTGGAAGATATCTAAATACACTCTTTTTTAGATCAAGTGTAAAATCAGGAGAGTTTGGGAACATGGGTAGTTACCAATAATAATAAGTACCTTGCGAAAGGGAGCTTTGGACTTTAGCCCATTGTAGTTCCTAGTGCCCTCAAGAGCCCTTCATAGGGAATACCCTGGGCAGTCCAAGGTTAACCCTAAACCATAAGATTTAAATGTTAAAGAGAAATTTGAAATTCTAGTACTTCACCTTCACTCACCCTGATGACAAGGGAGGTTAGCTTGATTGGGTTATCCGAGGAGTAGGATCGGTGGTTATGGAAATGGGCATGTTAACCCGGTGAGCCGTAGGCTCAGATGGTAGTTGTAACATACGGGTTAGTCCGGGGAACCGATGGATCGTAAATTCATCGTTGCATGTGCATAAAGTGGTGGGTATTTGGTATTTGACGGTCGTTCACACCAACGTCGATAAGATGACTCGGCGAGTGTGGTTTACACTTAGCTAAGGAAAAGACTGGCGGTTGGTCATCATAGTATGTTGTGACTCTGGTGTGTCCTTCAGAGGCGTACATAAGGGCTAGGCATGGTAGTGTGAATACCAACCTGAGAGTGGGGTGGCCCGACCCACTATCTCTATTGGCCACTATAGAGGCTCCTGGGAGTGAAGCTAGCTTCCTAAGAAGGGGAACTAAAGGTCTATGCACATAGAGTCGTGTGTGTGTGCTGCCCTTGCATTAATCATGGCATAATATATCACTACACACATGCCTGCATATTACCCGACACCCCATCATAAAAACTTGTATGGGATAGCTTATGTAATGGGAGCCTTGCAAAATTTCCCTTAACTTATAAGTTTGTATAAGCATTCTTATAAGTAAAGTTACTTATTCCATATCATACTTTACTTTTCCATTTAATACTTATTGTGTAGCATACACTTACTGTGCTTTCTTTACCTTATTTTCTTTACTGCTCTATTATTAAAGAACTACAAGCTTGCATTTCCTTTTATAGCACTATAAACATTACCATATACCTTCTAGATAGCTCCACCATCACCTGCCTTGTTCCTCTTCTCCACCACCATAGCTTTCCTATCATTCCTCCTGCACGGTGCCTAGGAGCCACTAGGGGAGGGGTAGGGAAAATCAGGCTTACTCTTTTGACTAACGTTCCGTGGACAAGACATTTCAGGGGCTCCGGGTGGGGGACAGGGAGCAGCAGTAGGAGATGTAGCACCAGCGGAGTAAGGAGCACATGGAGGTGGGCCAGTCTAGTACATGAGCATCAGTCTCTTGCTTCGTGAGTGTTTGCATTACTTAGCTTCCGCGAGAGGCTTGTAGTGATGATTTGTTATAGCGTTCATAAGCCTGTTTATATTCCTACTTTACTGATCTGTTTCAGTACTTATATTATCACATGGACTTGCTGTGATTTCTATTTAATATATTATATGTGATTTATGGACTTGACTTTATATTGTCTTCTCTCATTTGTACTTCTACTTCTTGATGATCATCAATATCGGCAGAATCGGCATTTTGTGGTTTACGAACCTCCTGAGTGTCGGTGTCATCACAAAATAGTGGTTCTGGGCATAAGACCCTATAGCATAGCAAAAAAGGGGTCTTACAGGCTGAATCCCAAATCCCCTTTCCAGGACACTTATTGTTATTGGTGACTACCCGTTATCAACAACACACTCTCATTGTTGCTCTTGAGTAAATCTAATGACTTATGATATTTATAGGAGAGTGACGATCCTTCGTCAGACTCCAACCTAGTTACTTTCTTAAGTAACTATACGCACTAGTTCTTGATACTAAGTAACGACATAACCTTGAATTCCAACCAAGGTTTCAATGTCTCCCAAACATATCTTTAAATTAGTTAGATTCCTCTACCATGAATGGTGTACCCAGCCCACCCTTATGCATCCGTTTCCAAGACGGAGGGAACTTGTAAACCCTTAAGTGTGATGAAAACCTACTCGATATTCCTCATGAACCAAAAAACCCCTTATGATACACCAAAACCTTAATCACAACTTTAGGTGGTTGGGTAACATTTTCATGTGGTTTGAATGACCTAAACACCATTTGTCAATTTTGCTAAATGCAGTCCAAGGCCTATCCTTAGCCCATGTGAGGTAACCTCCAATTCCTTGGGCCCAAGGCCTCCAGATTTTTATTATGGGTTCATCATATAGTAATTAGTGGGAAATCATAAATTCATATTTTTTTCTAATTATTTTGGGCCATAATTAAAATTATTTAATAATGTGACCTAAGTCACATTGAACATGAACTATTAGAGCGAGAGGCCCACTAGGTCTAAATAATATATATGTTGTTCATATTGATATAAAACTTTAGTGTCCAAATTGTCCAAATTTTCCAGACAGATTTGACCCATGTATACTTTTTATGAATAATATCACCAAATTACACTTTTACAAATGAAGTACCAAAAATAATCAACAAAAAAATTAAAGAAAATTCCTAAATGATAATATTGTTAAGGTAGTGGTCAAAACAAGTTTTAATAATTTTGCCTAGAGTTTGACTTAAGAATACCACAATTCAAGATATTTACAAAAATGCCATTATTAATATAAATATCATAACCAATCATCCAGAAATTCTAAGAACATTTACAGAGGTTCACAGTACTGAAATAATGGATTAGAAAAAATTTCATAAATTTTGAAGCATTATTTGTCACCTTTTTATTCAAAAATAATTTAGGGTATAATTGGAATTTACACTATTTTATCATGAAATAATCCCCAAAATTTCCAATAAATTTTCCAGAGAAATAAAATAACATTTTGAGAACTTGTGTCAGTGATTTAGAATTTTCCAAATTTACAATGCCCATAATTCCTATCATGTCATAAAAGTGTGCAATAATTAAATTAAATTGTAACATGGGATTTTTAATTCCAAAATTCTTATCTTCTGCATGTATGATGTATTTCATCTCCATAAACCCTTATCCAAAGTTTCATTGACATGCAATGAGTCACAAGGGCTTAATTCCCCATTTTTTGCCCTTTTTGTTATTGGCACACCATACACACTTATACGTTCATCTTACAAGTTAGAACCTCTAACATGTAGAGGTCCAAAAGACACTAAATTTTTACCAAGGTCCTAAAACAACATCATAGTCATGCCACCCAAATTTTGGGGCATTTGGAGTTGTAATTCTCCCAAAATCATCTTTATTTGATAAATCAAATTATGGACTAACACTATATGGAATTATTCTCCAAAAATTTTGATTTTTAAGCATATGGTAGGTCTACTATTTACACATGCATGGTCCAAATTTCATCACATATAGAGTTGTAACCTATCATATATACCGATTTTAATTTCTGACCTAGGCTAGGAGCAGTCCTAAGATAATAGTCCTACTAGAATCTACAATGCTCAAAATGGCTTGATTAAGGTACCTAATTAAAGTTAAGACTAAGATCTACATTTTTATGTTGGAAATATTTTCTGAATATACTCCTAAAGGGCCTAATTTTTAGTTTGAAATGTCTGTATATAATATGATAGATTACTATAGTTTAATATTTATTTAAGAACGAATCTTAAAGCAATAACGGATGGCATCTGTTTCTCTTCCTCCTCCAGCTAAGGGCCGAGATTGCCCCAACCTGCAGCCTCTTCAAACCACATTTCCCAGCCAACCCTTGGCCTCCACGGCCGGCTATTACCACCACCACCTTCGTTAAGGTGGTAGCCATCATTTGGCGGCGAAATGGTGGTCGAAAACCGCCTCTCCGATGATCCCGAACAAGCTCAAAAGCTTGCGCTTTTCTCCCTCACCTCACATGGATCCAATCTCAATTGAGCTCAAAATCTCTCCTAAATTATCTAGGAAGCTAGCACAGAGGGAGAAGAGGAGAAACGGATCTTGATTTGGGCCCGACGGCGGCGCTGGTGGCGGTTGTCCATGGATTTTCTCCTCTCCAACGAGCTTACTCCCGAACCCATTTCTCCATTGTTTTCCTTGATCCATGGCTCGAATTCAACTCTCTTCCACCTTCTAAAACTAATGGGATGGTCGAACTGAGCTGATATTGGTTGTATAGTGAGTTGTCAACATGGGTAGTTTGGCCAATACATGTCATCTCTCTCCAATTTCATAGGGCATGGATGGTCATTGGGTTAATGGGCTGCTAATGGGTCATGGTTCAAAGCCTTGGCCTGTTGGGAATGTGCTTGGTTCTTAAATTTCCTATTCGGTCCTAAGGTTGACCAAGTTTGACTTTAGAGTGGACTTGGTCAATTTGATGAGTGGGCTGGCCCCACGTGATGGTCATGAGTCCTATGACATCAACCAACATAGGTCGGGTCATGGCTCATGGCCTTAGTACATTGAAAATTTTGCTTGGCTCCATAATTCACTATTAGTCTTAATGTTGACCAATTTTGACTTTAGGGTTGACTTGGTTAACTTAATGAGTGGGCTGGCTCCACTTGATGATCATGAGCCCTATGACACCATCCAACATTGGTTGGTCCATAGTGATGCCCTACCGAGCTAATTGGACCTATGTAAGTAATTTTGACCAGATTAGGGTTAGGGTTGAATTTGTTCAAATTGGGCCAATGAGTGACCATATGATGGGGATTTATGGTCCATTTCTCTCCAATTCGTGCTTGGAGTTTAGTGGTATGGTCAAATTGGCCATGTGATGCTTAATTGAGCCACTTAGAGTTGAATTGACTCATGTTGACCCCAAGTGTAATTTGGTCAATTTTGTCAATTTGGTGACCCTGTGATAGGGCTTCTAGGTCACTTAGGTTTCTCTTAGGGTTAGGGACATGGTTTTGAGGTCAATTTGTACTTGTGGTTTCAATTTGGGCTAGATTGGCTTGAGTTGAATTGAACACTATAGTGGGCCCTATATGACCTCACCCTAACTCATTGGGTCCTAAGATAACTATCTACCCTAATCCACCACACTCACCACATGTCTTACCCTAATGTGTGTGTTAAGGAGTCTAGAAGAAAATGGGGATGTTACATTCTTTGTATCACACTTTTTGTTTGAAAGTTTTTTTGGCGTTGAGCTTTACTTTATTGTTGATTGTATTTGTGTGATATTGATACAGTCTCTTTGAGCATGAACATGATATCCTTTATTGGAAGTTTGAAATTGAAGGCCGAGACTCAGGCGATGTCGTAGCATCCTATAAGGATGAGGGTTAACCCCTACTTGACATATAGTAAGAGGTTAGAGCATTAATTGGGGGGATCTCGCTGATCGATTGACGATTTAAGGATGAGACACGATGATATATCAACCTATTATCGAGGTAAAGGGCAAGAACTTCTAGTCAAGAAGAAATTAAGATATCTAAATGGGGGGCTGTTGTTGACTAAGGTGGTGAAAGACCAATATTTGAACCAGGGCACCCGCAGGGGAGAAGGGTGAACTTTCCATCTGAGCCAATAACGATTACCGTGATGTTGAAGATGCTCGGCTAGATGGAAAAGCTTCAAGTATTCATAAGATAGCAAAGTTAGGAGCAAACAAACACATTGAATTAAAGGAAACTAAAGTTCATATACAAACATATGCTAATGAGTTTTCTAAATTAGAAATTGTTTTTTATCATAAACATTAGATAAAATAGATAAAGGTGGAAGTTTCCAAGCCAAAATATAGTAGGGCATTCTTGCCCTACTTCAAGCTTTTCCTTGGGTACTTTAAGTGGAGGGGTTGCAGTATGTGCTCAGATGGAAAGCGTTAAGAAGGGATTGCAAAAGTATGGCTGTATAATCGAAATCTTCTTTAATAATGATAAACCGTACATCACAGGTTACTTGTAGGGGTTCTTCGCCCAAAGTGACAGGGAGAATGGTGGTGCCTAGGAACGATACTGGAGTGCTACCCGGGATGCGTGCATAAGCAGACCTTAGCTGGATGTTTTTAATTGTTAGTTTGAGTTATAGGAATGTTGACAGAAGTAATACGTTGAGCGTGATTTCATTGTCCATCAAGATTCGATTTATTTTGGTTGGAGACTCCTCGATAATTATGCTAACACCCATCAGGCTTTGGCGGGGGACTGACTCTTTCTTTGTTTGTAAAATTGATCAATCATCCCAAGGCGAGCAAATCATTCAATTTCTTCTCTTTGGAGTTTGAATCCTTCTTTATCGTGACCAGGTCCTTGGTGTTATTCGCAGTATTTCGAGAGATCTCCTCGATTTGTGGCAAGCAGTCTAGGCTTTTGCAAGTTAGGATGATTGTGGATAATTAGAAAGATCTTTTCTTAATAAACATTAAGTAGCGTGAAAATTTAACGTCGACAATGTTCTCTTAACCGACAAGAATTTTCTTGATTTCCATAACTCCTTTTGGGTTCTTGGCGAGGAATATCTTCTGGCCTCCTTTTAATAGTCTTTTGTTGGCTTGACTCTTTAGAAACAATCTTTTTATCATTATTGGTAAAGAATTTATTGATGAAAAGATGCCATAATTATTCAAAATTGTCTATTTGTGATTAAAATTTACGATAAAAATATATATCCATTGAGAAAAAAAGGTAAATAACAGAACAGGAAGAGGGAGAATAAACAATGCCTGTCACAAGCGACCAGACAGTTACACAAAAACTTAACCACTCTTAACATTCGGTTAGAAAAGACTAGCCGTACAACTATAAAAACTCGTTTGCTAGCTTTGCCGACTGTTTGCCTCCAACATGCAGTTGCCTGCTTCCAGGACTACAACAGCGGTTAGCATAGCCTAACCGCCAGATAAAGCTGCGGTCAGATAATGTCTAACCCCCAGATAAAACAAGAGATGTTGCTTAAGAACGATGAACACCAACTGCTTTCAACCCTCAACTGATCAAAAAAGAGAACAACTGAGGGAAGAATATAGAAGCATCTCATACGGTTAGGCAAGAGATAACCTCCTATCCGTCAACTTGATCTGACCTCATTAGTCCATACAGATACCTTAGAAACATCAGCATACCGCCAGATTGGTTTTCCTATCCAGACTGCCAATCATGTCCGCCAGTGCTAGCCTCCAGACCGCCTAACAACACAGGTTCTGAAAGGCTCTAATACTACCAAGCTGCCATGGACAGACCTCTACTACATACTGTCTGTCCATCAGTACTATCCACTAGATATGTCTGCCAAACCGCCAAGATATATCCGCCAATGCCGTCCGCCAGACTGCCAAGATCTATCGGCCAATGTTGTTCGCCTGAGTACTGTGACTCCTTTTATTTTGACACTCCCCCTCAAGCTGCAGCTTATATATAAACCATGCCCAGCTTGTTGCAAATATTTGAAAAGGAATACACTGGTTTGGTAAAGATATCAGCAAGCTCTTTATCAAAGTGACAAACTGAGTGCAAATCTGATTCTTCAACACCTCTTCTCTGATTAAATGGCAGTCTACTTCAATATGCTTCATACTTTCATTAAAAACTACATTCTTAGAAATATATATAGCTGCCTTTTCGTCAAAGAATATTGGCAGAGGATGATCAAAAACTTCTCTTAAATTAATCATAAGTGTCTACAACCACTTCAGCTCACAAGTAGTTAAGGACATTCTTCTGTATTCGGCTTCGACACTTGACCTAAAAACTACAGCATATTTCTTGCTCTTCAAACTGACCAGATTCCCTCCTAAGAAGGTATAGAAACCAGACGTCGACTTTCTTTCTTCCTTATCATCTGCATAGCTAGCATCAGAATAAGCCTCAATCTTCAAATGACCATTCTTCTAAAACAGAAGCCCTTTTCTAGGAGCTCCTTTCACATATTCCAAGATTTTTAGAGCTGGTTGACGATGACACTCCTTAGGAGCTTGCATAAACTAGCTCACCCTTCCAAAAATATATGATGTAGGCCAATGGTTTCGACGGATTAAACTATGCGCTCTTGGGTTCGATAATTAAAAATAGATTCGTAGCGTGCGGGGGGATCTCTCTAAAATTCTATCGATGATTCAACCAATTTAACAACACACAAAAACAAAGGGTCGCTACCCCTTTCAGAGATTAAACAAAAGGCTATGTGCCAATGTTCGCTCAAGCGAATAGGATCTACCCGATCCGGACAATTAGCAATTCAAATTAAAATTACCCGCAAGCATTGACAAAACCAACACAAGAGGATCCGGACTAAAATAGTATGTAAAAGAAGTACAAAATCAATCCCAAATTAATTTAAAATGAGGTAGACCAAATCACTTGAACTCGAGGGGAAATCAAGGATAATGAATCTGATTTCTACAAGTGTTCACGA
The DNA here is from genome assembly GCA_039513925.1 of Platanthera zijinensis. Lineage (NCBI taxonomy): Eukaryota > Viridiplantae > Streptophyta > Magnoliopsida > Asparagales > Orchidaceae > Platanthera > Platanthera zijinensis. Next base: position 151,521,851 of record CM077082.1, on the reverse strand, counting down.
GATCTACTCGATCCAAATTATACGAAAATATTCGGAACAAAACACGTACGAAAATTCAGATTTAATTAAACACTAATTTCAATATAAATAAGGACTAAATACTAGCCTTCTATTTCACCAAAATCTCGCAATATTATAGAAGAAACAAACAATAGATGATTTAGAAATCGTTACCCAAATCCCAAGAAATCCATCCACAAAAATGAGTGGAGGAAGCACACACAACGGTGGATGAATTTATCTCCACGCAAATCCACGGATCCACACCGGACGATGAAGACGCGAGCCGTTTTCCTTTTCTAGAAACCTTAGGAGAGGGGAAACCTTGAAGGCCGAAATTATCAAGGATGAGATAGAAAAGGTGGTGAAGAGGTGGCAGCTATGGTTTTGGCTGAACCCTAAGGGGGAGATTAGGGGGTCAGGTTTGGAGTGGAAGGAGGGGGTTGCTCGATTTATTGGAAGGAGTGAGGGGTCAATTTTGGGTGTGTGGAAAGGAGGAGGGATGCTCGGGAGGTGGTGGTTAAGGGGTGCTGGTTTCTTTAGGGATGAAGAGGAGGGGGAGAGGGTAGTGGCCGAGAACTTTAGGAGGGGAAGGGATGGCTGATTTTGCTTAGAAAGGAAAGGAGGGGGTCGGGTTTCCTTAAGGATGAAGAAGAGAGGGAGATCTTGAGGAGGGAGGAGGAAGAGGAGAGGAAGGCCAGGAATAGAGAGGGGAGAAGGGGTGGATGGAAGCCAAGAGAGAGGATAGAAGGGAGAGGGACAAAATTGCCAAGGGAGAAAGAGGGGAAAATTCAATCTTTGAATTCTTAGGTTTTTTTTTATTCATCATTCTACATTACTCTTCATAAGCATGGCCTTTTGAAAGTGTCTACTTGTCTACCTAAATCACCTAGAGGGGGTGAATAGGTGAGATCTGTGTCTTTTGCATAATAAAAATATTAGCACATAAATTAAGCAAGAAACCAGACGACACAAGGAGTTATAGTGGTTCCCTATCCTTTGGTACGTCCACTCTCCACCTCACCAATCTAGCACCACGCTAGACTTGGATACTTTACTAAATCTCAGATTAAACAATCCTACACCTCGGAGTAACGCTCCTACAACTCAAGGATAATACACTCCTACAAAAACTCGGAGAACAACGCTCCTACAATCTCGAAGAACAACTCTCCTACACACTCGGAGACAAGGCTCCTACAATAATAAAGATGATTTTGCAACATTAAAACAAACATGAAATTCTCAGATCTAAATTCTTTAACTCCTTCCTTCTTGAAAACATGAACCTCCGTGAAAAAGATTGAGGAAGAAATCTGAAAACCTTGATTTGAAAATCGTAGGATTTTACACAATCAAGAATGATTGAAGAACTTGAAAACGTTAGATCTATCAAATCTTTTCCTCTCTGAATTGCTTGATCGAGAAGTTCGGCAAGGAAAAACTATTCGTGATGGCGGCGCTTGACGATTTTCGAAATGAAAAGGTACGATTCAGAAAACTTACGTCGATTAGGGTTATCGATTCTGACAAGACTTTTTATAGGTCATCTTTAACGGTCTGAATTCTTTAATGATGATCCATGTGGACCAATCATGAGAGAGTTAGATTTGAAAAGAATTCTGTCAGACACTTAACGAAAAAAATTTATGTACTGCCATTTTTCGAGAGAAGGATTGACTTCTTGAAAACAACCCCATTTGTTTCGGGGAAAGATATAAGCTTCTCGAGAAGAATTTCTTAAGGAAAACACTAAAAAAATTCTGGTTTCTCGAGAAGTATAGACTTTTCTCGAGAAAAGAATTCTGCCTCTCGAGAAATAGGTAATGATTTCTTGAGAGCTGCCTTGACTTCTCGAGAACAGTTTAGACTTCTCGAGAAATAACTTCTGCTTCTCAAGTAATGACTTCTGCTTTCTCGAGACAAAACTTGGCCTTCTCGAGAAAATTTCTTGGCTTTCTCGAAAATAAGACTTAGAAGAATTCTGAGATATTTTTAAGGCTTCTCGAGAAGAGCATGCCTTTCTCGAGAACTGCTCTTGGGCTTCTCGTGAAATGCTTCGGCTTCTCGAGAAAAGAACTTTGATTCTCGAGTAATTGACTTAGAACTTCTCGAGAAATTTACTTAGCAAATTTTCTTAACAAGATTTTAATTCTTCTTCTTTAAGATCAGTAACCCATAATTTCTTCAATATCATTAGTACTTGAAAATGAAGTGCATGGCAATTGAGAGGTTACATATGAGTCAACACTGTAGATCACACAATGAGGGATTACATTGCATGGTCATGTGTTTAATGACTCACTGTAAACTGACATTTGCCTACACTTAGAAATTATGACCTGCAAGCACTTAACCACAGAATAACATCAAATACAAACTTAATTCATCTTAGTTCAAGGGTGACTTCACACAAATCTGGGTCATTGTGGATACAATACCCAACAATCTCTCCCTATTTGTAAAAATCAAAACCCTCTACACTAAGGGGAATTATATCAAAATAATCAAATAATTAATTAATAAACATAGTAATGATAGCAATGTTGATTAAGAAATAATATATCAGCAAAATTCAAAATCACATAAATATAGATATATAAATTGTCCATAGGGAATCCAGATCCACAACATCCTATACTATGGCTAAAATTTCACTCATTTGAATTGATGATGTTGTTGCCTTTCTTTATTTTCTTGCTGCCTCTTCTGATAACTATTTGGCATGGGGTAGTATTTAGCAGGTTTGGGAGGAGCCTTGGGATTATTTCTGCTATATTCTCTGTCATAGATTCTTCTTTTGGTTAAAGATTTCTCCTAAAACTCCCATTCCAGAGAACTCTAATGATCATTTCTATCTTCATTAAGTCTACAACCAGTTTTAGAGTCTCAAGAATTAGTGACTTGGAGCTTGGGCTCCATACTTCAGCAAATTCTTGTGCACTTCTTCTTTTAGCTTCTGGATTTGGAATGGATCGGCTTGTAGAGGCACCATCACCATATTTACTTTTCTTAGGAGCTGGAATTTCTGGAGGGGGATTTGGATCCATCTCTTGTTCAGACAAAACTTGGGAGTAATCTACAGGAGGGGCTTCATAATCTTCAAGTCTTGGAGAGAATGCAGGCATCTGGGCAGTAGGCTGCTGGACAGTTGGGTCAAGTTGAGGAGGTGGAGCTGCATTTGGATCGACTTGGAAGTCGGGAAAGATTTGATTGTGCATTCAAACTGCAGTAGCATAAGTGTGAAGCTTTACCTCTTAAATATATGCTTGTACATCTGCATTTATTTCTTTCAATTGAGCATCCCATAGGTTTTTCATGTTTGTAGAGGCTTTTGATAGATGTTCTTTGACTTTGTCCTCCCCTTTCTTCCTTCTACAGATAGGGTGCTTATAGCTTCTTCTTTAAACTTGCTAACTTCTTCATACGTCTTAAAGTTTGTCTCTTGGGCTTTCTTCTCCAACTGAATCTAGTTGTTTGTGAGAGTGACAGATTGATCCATTACCTGACCAATACTGGTAATGAGGTGATCTAAGTCTTATCCACCTATTTGGAATATGTGTCTGAGGTTATCAGTATTATGCTGAATTTCAGCGAAGCCTCTGCTTATTTCTTTCTCTAGAGCAGTGACTTTGTCTGTGACAACTTTGAGAGAGTCCTCAAAATATATTTTTTGCTTAGCTAATAGAGATTAAATCTTACCCAGAAGGGTATTTTCAGGATTGGCTATTGCTTGAGGAGGTGGATGAGGTAGAGCCTGAGCTGAGCAAACAGGAATTTCTTCAATGACAATAGAGCTTTTGCCTTTTATGGTATGAATCATGACCTCCTCTTCCACACCAATAATAGTAGGGAGGGAGAAGTCTAGGCTTCTAAGAGGGGGGTTAACTGGGTCTGGAGTGATCTCATCATCATCAGAGAGATTTATCTCATTCTCCCTCTCAATATGTTCTAGGGAGAGAGGAACATCAGGAATTTGTTTCGGAGTCTTTGCAAGAGAGGAGGAGGGTTGAGCATTTGAAACCTTTTCAGGGGATATTAATAGGGGATCATCGGAGATGAGTTACTCTACCATCTTTTATATTTCAGCATTAGTGGAGGTCACTCTGGCATTCACTTGCTCATTAGTGAATTCTTATTGATCAGATGAAGAATAATTGTTCATACATAAGCCATCCTCATGCAGAGAGGTGTTCTTCTCAATAGAATCATCAATTGCAGTAACTTGTTCTAGAATCTGCTCTATGGGAAAATCTGACTGAATGACTATTTTTGTAGCCTTAGCTGGCGGATCTTCTTCCTAAACTAAAGGAGCCGCCTTAGCAGCTGCACCAGATGTGCCCGCTATATCAGTGTGAGGAGGAGATGGGGTCCTGTCCTCATCAACAACATCTCTAGGAGCTTCAGGAGTTTTCCCTGGCTTCTGAAGTCTGATATCCCATCTGTTGATGGTAGAGATGGTGACCTCTTTAGGTGGTGGATGGACACACCTCTAGAAAGGTCAAAGACCTCTGGGTGAGCTTGATTTGGATATAGAGAAAGAATTCTACCAAAATTTGGATCTTTCAGACTCTCTTTTATCTTACCAAAAAGCATGTGTCCCCAAAGGAATCTCTACGAAAAACCACATCAGTCATCATATCAAAGAAATATGTAGAAATATAACCAATTGATCCTATTTTGCATAGAAGTACCTTCCCTAGAATGTCAGTCAAGAGTTTGCATTTATCGGTCATTTGATTCCTTCTAATTGAAGTGGCGGACTGGGAAATACTAAAGAAGTAGTAGGCTCTAGAGTAGTCATCTGCTTCCATATAGTCATCCTCGTCCACTGAAGTAAGTTGAAGGAGTTGTGTCAAGGAAGATGGATTGAGCTTGATTATAATCTCCTTCACTGAGCTTTTCAATAATCTTCTAGACCTCTTGATCTTAGCATTTCGGAAAAATTCTTAAACCTCAAGTATTAGCACTTTACACGGATGTTCCAAGACAAATGTGAGGTCGGCGACATCCAGGAGTGTTGGAACCCCTGATTTTGATTTGGGCTAGCTTAACTACTTAGGATGTTTGACCCGCCTTGTATAGTCAGGGTCACTGTTGTTCGTCCTAGGGTTTAGGCCAGTCCTTTAGATTAAGATTTCATGGACCAGCCTGTAGGGGACTTCAGGAGAATCGGTCTTAGAAGAATTTCAGAGTTCAGAATATAAGTTTGACGTTCGTTGAACTCAGCTCAACGATAGTCGTGCTCTACTCGAAGAACTCAGAGTTCCTTCTCTAAGTTTGAGCTCGAGAAAATTCGAGCTCAAGTCTATGAAATCTGATCAAGACAGATTTCCCAGTTCAACGAACTTAGAGCTCAGAGAATGTCAGCTATTCTTGGGTACTTGGATCGCTGAGCTCAGGTCGACAGGGGATTTCTCAGCTGGACAAACTTGGAGTTCAGGTCGACGAAATCTTCCCTGAGGTCGATGAAATCTTTTCAGAGAGTAAATGTTAAGTTTTCCTTATCTGTCCCTCCCTTCATTCAGTCCTAAGTCAATAATTCTCTGAGTAATTAATGCAAAAATTCTCTAAGAATATAGTCATTCAAGTCAACATTAATTATGGTTTTCATCAGAGTAATTACTTGAATTATTCTCGGGACAGTTGGGGAAATATAATTAAAGTAAGATATTCCAGTTGTTCTCCTTCCCAGATTTCCAGCAATAATTAATGGACTCATTTCAAATTCTGAAGGAAAACTGCATGCAGCATATATAAAGCAAATTTCTTTTCTTCTGAGACAAGATATGCAGCACACAGAATAGAGGAAGCTGACTAACAGAGATACACTAAGATTCTGACCTTCACTCTGAAAATAAATTTTGTTCACCCTTGCACATTCAAGAAGACTGAAGAAGAACATCATCTACAAAATCAAGAGTCTTCTTCGACTTCTGATCCAAGAATCTTCAGAGACAATTATTCAACATCTGTCTACAAGTTCCTGGACATCTTCAAGACAAGGCAGCAGACCTACACCCTGTGCAAAGATCCAGTCTTCCTGAACTTCTCTACATCTCAGGAGGAGCTTTGAAAACAAAGATCCACTTTTTTCTTCTCTGTTGTTTAGAGAAAAAGATAAGACATCATAAAATTTTCTTACACTGTAAAAAGGGTTTCATAACTCCCTTCAAAAGCCTTACTGGTTACAAGTCTCCCTCCAAAAGACTTGGGTTGGTTGTTTGGGCACCTAATCAAAAGCCTAAAGGGTTGTGAGATCTCCCTATAAATAGATCTTGTGGTGGAAATCACCTGAGCAAAACCTGCTAGTGGATACCTACCAGGGTGGTAAAAGAGTGGTGTACCGAGTTTGGGGAACCACTATAAAATCTCTTGTGTTGATTAGTTGCCCTTTTTCTTTTTGTACTGTATTGTGATAGTCTAGCTTTATTCTCCTTATATAATATTTTCTATCACCTATTTTACTACTAAATCATATAAATCTGTAAAAAGTTTTTAAAACTCTATTCACCCCCCCTAAAGTTAATTAGATTTATCCCCTTGTCCTTCAATTGGTATCAGAGGGTAGTCTATTTGTGTTGGGTACATTGAAAATGTGTACCTGATTTGGAGAAGCCTCATTTAGCTCAATTATATACATCAAGGTGTATTTAATGTATTTTGAGTTTATATGTGCAGGTTAAGAATGTGCTAGAATGCAGGAAAAAGATTCTAAGTCCATATGTCGACACCTGAGGAAGGTGTGTCGACACTTCAGTAAGATTATGTCGACACTTGGAAATGGTTGTGTCAACACTTTAGTGAGTTTGTGTCGACACCGGGAGGCTGTGTCGACACACAGAGGCAGAGTCGACAACAACTGTGTCGACACCTGGAGGCAGTGTCGACACACGCTATGTTCTAAGTCTACATCAACTGTGTAGACACACAGGACTTGTGTCGACACACAGCTGAGTCTAGACTAAGTTGATTGTTGATGAATGGTGAAGTGTTTGTGTCGACACAAATAATCAGTGTCGACACATTCTCTAGATGCAGTGTCAAGAAGCTGTGTCGACATCAAGGCAGCTATATCGACATCACCAAAGGCTGTGTCGACACTTAAGTCACTTGGGTCGACACATATTGACAGATGGTCTCGACACTTTATGACAGTCAGTCTCGATGCTTTGCTGACAGAGATAAAGGCTCAAGAACTGTTTGAAAACTTGACAGTTGTGAGTTACAACAGGTTTACTAAAGCTATCAGACTTGTCAGAAGTTAGTTATAAACTGGATCAGCCGGTTACCATGGATGAAGTCTATATATAGATGGATTCAAAAGAAGAAAGGAGTTGATAATACACATAACTAACACACCTATTGTGAGATTGATCTCTGATCAAGAAAGTACAAGTCACAAAGAAGAAGATCTTCGTGAGAAGATCTAAGAAGACGTTCTGAAGTAGTTTTCTATTCAGATTCTGTCTAAGTTGAATTCAATCAAGAATTCATAAGTATCTTCAAGAGGTTTGGATAGAGAGAGATCCAGCTATTTGAAGTCAAGAAGGAGACAATCACAAGTCTCTCAAGAAGCAGATACTGAACTAATTTGTTAAGAAGATTCAGATCTATTTCTGAAGTCTAAGAAGGAAGTTGCGAGTCAGTTATATTCAAAGGAAATCAACCCAACTAGTTCAGATTCAAGAAGCTTTGAAGAAAGCTAAGATCAAGTTGATTTTCGCCATCAGCCTCTTCAAGAAGCTGATCAAGAAAGTTCTTATCCCTTCTCTCTCAACGGGGGTAAGAGATTATAAAATTCCTTATCAATTTCTGTATGATCTATTCATAGATCTGAGTTGTAAGCCTGTTTTATAAACGCTGAGTGTAGGAGATTTTTTCTCTGAGTGGTAGGGATGTTTATGCCTGAGTTGTAGGAGAAGGTATTCTTTGAGTTGTAGTCCTTGTGGCAAGGCTGAGGTAGGGCTTGTTAGCCTGAGTTATAGGAATGTGGAAACATTCTGAGTTGTAGAAATCCTTCTAGATTCTGAGCTGTAGGATCTGAGGACTTGAGATAAAGGAAGAAGTTAGGCCGAATCTAACATACTACTAGATAGGTGAAGGGGGAAAGTGGATGTACCCAGACCTAGGGGAACCACTATAAATCTTTGTGCAATCTGTGATGTGTGTATTATTGTGATTGTTGTGATGTGTTAGCTGTAGAAATATCTGATTTACTCAAAGAACTATAGTTATTTTCTGCCTTAAGTTAAATCAAAGAAAAGTACCTATTCACCCCCCCTTTAGGTGTTTAGGTAGTCTTGAAAGTAAAACTATCAAGGGGTATCAGAGGGAGGTTGCCCAAAGAAGGACTTAACAGTCTGTGTTAGATCCCTAAGGCAGAATCAAGAATTAAGAAAATGGGTTTTGTAGAAAATCACAAGGAACTAGGGTCAATGAAATTACCCATCTGCAGGAAAGAGATTTTTGGAATCTGGAAAGAAAGGGTTAGGTTGTTTATGGAGGCCTCTGACCCAAGGATATATATCACAGTAAAAGAAGGTCCATATATCTCATTGAATGTGTCTGTTCTAGATGCAAATCAAATAACTCCTAAAGATTTTTATGAAATGACTAAGGATGAGATTATACTGGAAACTATGGATAAAAGAGCTCAGAATATCATAGTGAGTGCCATAGATGATTCTACTTTCCAAAATTTGATTCACTGCAAAACCTCCAAGGAAATGTAGGACAATTTGATTGTCTACATGGAGGGTTCTGAAGAACTTAGACAAGATAGAAAGTCTATGCTTAATCAAAAATATGAGAGTTTCAAACAAGGAAAGTCTGATAGTATATTTGAATGCTACAAGAAATTCTACAGGATAGTAAATGAACTGATGTCCTATGGAAGGGTCTTCAGTACTTATGAGCTGAATGACAAATTCCTAAGATCCTTGACAAAGGATTGGGATACCAAGATTTGTGTCATTAGAAAAGTGGCCAAACTAGCAGACATTTCTCCTCCAACCTTATTTTGAAAGTTGTTATCTTATGAAATGCAACTAATGGCTAGGAAGGAAGAAGAAAGAAATACTAAAGGAGAGCATAGATCAAAGTCAGTTGCCTTCAAGGTTGAAGCCACTAGAAAGAGCAGGAGGATGTCTCCATCACCTCCTAAGACAGTTGCTGAAGTTATCTCAGAGAATTCAGACAATCAGAACTCAGATAGCAGTGATTCAGATGCAGATTTTGCTGCCTTTACAAGGAAGTTTTAGAGGTGCTTGAAGAAGAAGCAGTGGAACTCAAGGCCCTCCACATCACAGCCAGTTGATGACTACTATCAAAAGAGAAAATCATCAAGAATGGAAAGGAGCAGTGATAATACGTTTTGTAGCCTAAACTATTATCGTATTTTATATTTTATATTGTACAAATTATGTCTATTATTAGTTTATTTTTATCCTTTTTATGTAAATTTTATTGCCACTAACTTTTTCCTGCCTTTTTGCAGGTTTTCAGAAAAATCGCCAAAATGGCCTGTCACGCCCCCCTGTCACGCCCTCCCTGGGCGTGTCACTAGGCGTGACCAGGGGCGTGTCGCCCTCTGCCGCAAAGCTGCCGCCGCATTAAATGCCCTTCCGCCTCAGCACACAAATAGTACTGTCACGCCCCCTGTCACGCCCGTGACATGGGCGTGACACCTTCCTTTTTCGGCGACTGACGGATTTCCGACCAATGATTTGGACATGACATGCCTGTCACGCCCCCCTGTCACGGGCGTGACCTAGGGCGTGACCACCGACGTACCGAAGCAATCATCCCTCCCGCCAGAATCCAGAGCCCGAGGTCAAATTCGTACCTGTCATGCCCCCTGACACGCCCCCCTAGGGCGTGTCGGAGGGCGTGACCAACCCGAGAAATTTTCTATAAATTGAGCCCCCCTCCTCCCCATTTCAGCAAGCTTTGGTTGAGTGGGGGAGGTGCTGCCCCTTTGTTTCTTGATCCTTTTTCATGCTTTCTCTCTCTCTCTCTCCCCCTCTCTTTGTACTTTTTGGTTAACCCTAGTTTAATCTTAGTTTGTGCTAGCTTTTAATGTAATTTTCTTCTTGCTTAGTGCTTAATGTAGGGCTAGAATAGGGTTTAATTTTCATGCACTTGTAATTTAATTTTCATTAGTGTAACTTGCCCTTTTTCATTAATAAAATTGTTCTTCCCTTAGCTTGTGTTCGTCTTATGTTTTTCTACTCATCTCCCCCCCTCCACTCCATTATGATTAACTAATCCTCCTTGTACTCGATCTTGATGATCCGAGGTTAGAGCGATTATGTTATGATGTTTTAATTAATCTTTTCTTTTAGGTTAGGGCCTTGAATTACTCTTGATTAATCACGGGTTGGGGGTATATTTTCGATATATACTCTCCGCCTTTGCTTTCATTCTGGGCTAGCCGAGAGGCCGAAAGCATGAAGTGAGCGTTCAAGAGTAAAGGGAGTTGTACGCACCCCTCGAGAGAGGCAGACGTCCAAATCTCCCGGATTGGAGTAAAATCCAATAGTGGGGTTCACCGCGTAAAGCGAGTTTTAGGCCTCCGATTTAGACGAGAGTCGGTCGGACCTTCCTAAACTCAGTTGGGCACGACTTCGAGAGAAGCGTGTTCAAGCTTTAAGAACCTCCACGGTCAAGGACCCTTATCCTATTAAGTTTAGATTTTTATCGCATTTTCTTAATCGTCTTTAGCCGAGGTGAATCTCGATCGGGTGCATTTCCATTTCATATTTTCTTCCTTTAGTAGTAATCTCATATATTGTGCTCTTTAATTAACTGCAGTAGTTTCCTTTCGAGCATAGTTCTTTTCTTAATAGCGTAACTTAATTGCGGTAGTTCTCTTTCTAGTTTGCTTTAATTCCTCCATTGCGCTTAGATTTTCTAAAACCCTAGTTTTTCTGTCGATAAGATAATAGCGTTCGTGTGAGTAAGCTTAGCCAACAGTTCCCGGATTTCAATACGACACTTGTGTCCCCTTGCTACAATTCGATAGGTATACTTGCCTCATCGGGTTGCTAGTTCGGTTGCGTTTATTTCTTCGAACCCTAGCGCGCAACAAGTTTTTGGCGCCGTTGCCGGGGAACCCAACTTCCGTTGATATTTTGAAAACACGAACCTATTAATTTTATCTCTTCTCTTTCTCATCCCCTTTCTTTAAAGTTTTAAAAATCAAAAAAAATTATCACCGCTCTTAATAGTAACCAACTTCACAATTTTTCTACGCCACCTAATTCTCTCGAAAAGGGCAAAGGGCTTTAAGCGCCACTGTCTTGTCTAGTACCTTGCGAACCCTTCACGGGGTAGTCCTTGGGAAGTTCGGGAGTTAATCTATAAAAAAATCTATTTCAAAAAGAAAAAAATTTAATTTAATTTTCTAAATCTAGTTTTTCTTTCTAGTTTATCCTTTTTCTCTTTCTCTTCTTCTTTTCTGTTCTTTTAGTGCATGACCCGCGGGAGTCCGTCGGTTATTTTGGACTTGGACCACGAAATTGAGCGTACTCTTCGGAGAAGATCGCGATTTCAAGGTCCTACTATCCAAGTGCCGGTTGAGGACTCCGAGTCATTTAATACTTTAAGAATGGAAGAACCCAACGTAGATGAGGTCGTGCAAAGGACTATGTCCTATTATGCACGACCGAACCTCGAGGGAACAGAATCGAGTATAGTCCGTCCGACTATAGCAAATAATAACTTTAAACTAAAGCCTAGCATAATTCAAATGGTGCAGCAATATGTGCAATTTGGCGGACTTCAAGATGAAGATCCGAACGCACATATAGCTAGCTTTCTTGAAATTTGTGACACCTTCAAGATAAATGGTGTCACAAATGATGCGATCAGGCTAAGACTCTTCCCCTTCTCTCTAAGAACTAAAGCTAAGCAGTGGCTTAACACACTTCCGAAAAATAGCATAACCACTTGGAATGAATTAACTGAAAAATTTTTGGCGAAGTATTTTCCGCCAGCTAAAACTGCAAAACTTAGGAACGATATCTCTGCCTTCGGACAAATAGACTCTGAAACCCTTTACGAAACCTGGGAGAGATTTAAAGAATTATTAAGACGATGCCCACATCACGCGCTGCCTGTATGGTTACAAGTGCAGACGTTTTATAACGGGCTAAATCAAAGCACGAAGCAAATGATAGACGCAGCTTCTGGCGGTACTTTAAATCATAAGACCCCGGAAGCCGCTCTTGAGCTTTTTGAGGACATGGCCATGAACACTTATCAGTGGAATGTGCCTAGGTCCCGCCCGAACAAGCCTGCAGGTATCTATGAAGTGGATAACGTCTCCCAGCTCGCTCTGCAAGTAGAAATCCTAAGCAAAAAAATCACGGAGATGACTGCTGCCTCCTCCCCTCAGGTATGGGAATCTGCGACCCCTACTCCAGAACATTTAGATTATGTTAATAATTTGCCTAGAACTGCTTTTAATAATTTTTCTGCTGCGAATTTTCATCCGCCTGGTTTTAATTTTCCGAATAGTTATAACCCCGCTTTAAGAAATCACCCGAACTTTTCATGGAGTAATCCATCGAATGCGATGCGCCCACCTCCGCAAAATGATTTTTCTGCACAACCACCACCACCACCACCACTTCTTCAACATTACCCAAAACCTCCGAGCTTGGAGGAATTACTTTCTAAATATATCACCACAAATGACGCTACCATAAGAACTTTAACCGGAAGCATAAAAAGTTTAGAAAATCAGGTAGGACAGCTCGCGAAAATAATTTCTGAGCGACCCGCAGGGTCTCTTCCTTCCAATATCGAACCCAACCCGAGAGAGCAAGCGAAAGCTATAACTCTTCGGAGTGGGAAGCAAGTCTCCGGTATGGTAAGTGAAGAGCCCGAGGCAAGCTCCGCTCCTGCTTTTAAAAATCAAAGCTCCGCTTCCGCTTTTAAAAATCAAAGCTCCGCTTCCGCTTTTAAAAATCAAAGCTCCGCTCCCGCTTTTAAAAATCAAAGCTCTGCTCCGCTTCCACCCTCTGCTGAAGAAGTAATCACCCCCACTTTAGAAAATAATCTCACTCCACCACCCATCTTCAAAAATAATTCAACTCCTCCATACCCCTCTGAACTTAATAGACAACGTCAAGATGATCAGTACTCCCGCTTCTTAGAAATCTTCAAACAAATCCACATTAATCTTCCCTTCCACGAGGCTATTTCGCAAATTCCGAAATACGCCAAATATCTTAAAGACCTCCTCACAAACAAGGAGAAGTTAGAGAATCTTTCGCACGTCACGCTAAACGCCGAGTGCTCCGCCGTTTTAACAAACGGTTTGCCGAAGAAAATCAGTGACCCGGGTAGTTTCTCTATCCCGTGTGTCTTCGGTGATCTCTTTGTTAAACACGTGTTAGCCGACTTAGGCGCAAGTATAAACCTGATGCCCTTTTCGTTGTTCAAAAAGTTAGGGATTGGTAGCCTTAACCCCACGCGTATGAGTATCCAGCTAGCCGATAGATCCGTCAAGTACCCGTTAGGAATAGTGGAGGACGTTCTAGTGAAAGTCGACAAGTTCATCTTCCCGGTGGACTTTGTCATTTTGGACATCGAAGAAGACGTCGAGGTTCCCCTGATCCTTGGCCGACCCTTCCTCGCCACCTCCCGAGCCATCATTGACGTAAGCAATGGTAAGCTCTTTCTTCGAGTAGGCGACGACGAAGTCACATTTCCTATCACCCCTTCGATGAAGAACACCTTAGCGAACGATGACTCATGTTTTTTCGTAGACGCCGTGAGTGATGATTCTTCCTACTGCCTCTCCGACTTTGAAAAAGAATTTTCTACTTTTTGCTCCTCTTCTCTTACAACAGAATCACTGCAAGGAAGTGATGAATCTTCTTATTGTCTTTCCGACTTTGAAAAAGAGTTTTCTGATTTTTGTTCTTCCTCTTTTCTTACCACTAAATCTGTACAAGAAGCCGTCTTGGCTGCTAGCCCCACCCCTTATTACGTTCCTTATAAAAAAGTTTATGAAGATATTATTTTCGAAAAAGAAAGAATCTCAAAATCCTCTTATGAAGAACCCCCTACCCTAGAACTTAAAGAACTTCCCGAACACCTTAAGTATGCTTTCTTAGAAAAAGACTCCAAGTTACCAGTTATCGTTTCGGCCTACCTCACGGATACGCAGAACGATAAACTTCTTCTAGTTCTACGTAAGCATCGCCGGGCTATTGCTTGGCAAATTTCTGATATCAAGGGCATAAGCCCATCTTTCTGTACACATAAAATTCTAATGGAAGATAATTCGCGTAACTCTATTCAACCTCAGCGCCGTATAAACCCGAATATGAAAGAAGTAGTTAAGGGCGAGGTTATGAAACTATTAGACGCAGGAATTATCTACCCTATATCGGACAGTAAGTGGGTTAGCCCCGTTCAGGTAGTTCCAAAAAAGGGAGGGATAACCGTAGTTAGTAATGAGAATAATGAATTAATCCCGACACGGACGGTGACGGGTTGGCGTATGTGCATAGATTACCGTAAGTTAAATGACGCCACCCGCAAGGACCACTTCCCTTTACCGTTTATCGACCAGATTTTAGAACGTCTCTCCGGTCATAGCTTTTATTGTTTTCTCGATGGCCTCTCGGGGTACTTTCAAATACCCATCTCTCCCGAGGACCAAGAGAAAACTACGTTTACTTGTCCCTTCGGCACCTTCGCGTACCGAAGAATGCCATTTGGATTATGCAATTCGCCGGCTACATTCCAACGATGTATGCTCGCAATATTTGACAAGTACGTAGAAAGCATTATGGAGGTATTCATGGACGATTTCTCCGTGTTCGGCGATTCCTTCGATAGATGTTTAGAAAACCTCGAAAAAGTCTTAGAACGATGCGAAGAAACTAACCTTGCCCTAAATTGGGAAAAATGCCATTTTATGGTGAGGGAAGGGTTAGTTTTGGGTCATAAAATTTCTGCTAAAGGTATTGAGGTAGACGTTGCCAAGATAGAAGTTATTGAGAAGTTGCCGCCGCATACAAATATAAAAGCTATAAGAAGTTTCCTAGGCCACGCTGGTTTTTATCGTCGTTTTATAAAGGACTTCTCCAAGATCACTAAGCTCCTCACCCATCTCTTAGAAAAAGACGCTCCATTCATTTTTGATGACTCTTGTATTTCTGCCTTTGAATTAATTAAAGAAAAGTTGATTAACGCACCAATTATGATAGCTCCGGTGTGGGACCTTCCTTTCGAGATTATGTGCGATGCGAGTAGTTTTCCGGTGGGGGCCGTATTAGGTCAACGCATATCTAAGAACTTCCACCCCATCTATTACGCTAGTAAAACCCTCACATCTGCACAAGAAAATTACACCACAACCGAGAAGGAGCTCTTAGCTGTAGTATTTGCGTTTGATAAATTTCGCCCTTACATTACACTTTCAAAAATCATTATTTTTACGGACCACTCGGCCCTCAAGTACCTTCTTGCCAAAACGGATGCCAAGCCTCGCTTGATTCGCTGGGTCTTACTCCTCCAGGAGTTTGACTTAGAGATCCGTGATAAGCGAGGAGCCGAGAACTTGGCCGCCGACCATTTATCAAGATTAGATAACCCCTTTATAGAAAAATTAAATGAAAAATCTTTTAATGACTATTTCCCTGATGAGAAGCTGCTTTTAGTTAATACATCTACTTCTCCTTGGTTCACGCACATCGCCAACTATCTAGTGGCCCGGGTGCTCCCAAAAGAGTTCTCCTCTCAGCAAAAGAAGAAATTCTTTTCTGAGCTGAAGAACTACTTCTGGGAAGACCCGCATCTTTTCAAAATTTGTGTGGATCAAGTGATAAGGAGGTGTGTTTCTTTTGATGAAGGAATTGATATTCTGAAACATTTGCATGAAGGTCGGACAGGTGGGCACTATCAAGCTGCTCGCACCGCTCATAAGGTGCTTTGCGCAGGTTTTTATTGGCCTAACCTGTTTAAAGACGCGCAAGCCTTTGTGAGCAGGTGTGATAGTTGCCAACGGTCGGGCAATATTTCTAATAAAAATGAAATGCCGCAAAATTATTTCTTAGAGTGCGAAATTTTCGACCTCTGGGGAATTGATTTTGTTGGCCCCCTTCCTTCTAGCTTCGGAAACAAATATATTTTAGTTGCTGTTGATTATGTTTCACGATGGGCTGAGGCCCAAGCTCTTCCTACGAATGACTCCCGAGTTGTAGTCACGTTTTTAAAAAAATTATTTTCTAGATTCGGTACGCCACGCGCAATCGTTAGCGATAGGGGTTCCCATTTCTGTAACGCGCAATTTTCAAAAATCCTTACTAAATACGGCGTTACGCATAAACTATCCACTACCTACCACCCCCAAACTAACGGTCAAGTCGAAGTAGTTAATAGAGAAATAAAAAGAATATTAGAAAAGACTGTTTCAACTTCTAGAAAAGACTGGTCAGCCAAACTTGACGATGCCTTATGGGCCTACCGAACAGCGTACAAAACCGCCCTCGGATGTACGCCGTATCGGCTGGTCTATGGAAAATCGTGCCATCTGCCCGTGGAGTTAGAACACCGCGCCTTTTGGGCCTTAAAATTTTTAAACTTCGATCCCCACTCAGTCGGTGACCTTCGAAAATTTCAACTAAATGAACTCGACGAGTGGCGCTCTTATGCTTATGAAAATAATAAACTTTATAAAGAGCGGACGAAGCGTTTACACGATAAACACTTAAGGCACCCTAAAAACTTTAAGCCGGGCGACCAAGTCATTTTATATAATTCTCGTTTACGTTTATTTCCGGGCAAATTAAAATCTCGCTGGTCTAGCCTGTTTTCTGTGTTAGAAGTATTTCCTTATGGAACTGTTTTAATTTCTCACCCAGATAAGGGTAATTTCAAAGTAAATGGTCAGCGTCTTAAACTCTATTTTTCTGGTGATGATGATGTCAGTCCAAACAGTATTAAGTTTCTGCTTCACGAACTCTAATCTGAAACTTTTAATTTTTTGCTAAAAACAATTTTATTTCGGAACAACAATATTTTGGACAATATTATTTTTTTTGATGCGTCGAGCTCAACGACGCTTTAACCAAAGGGCGCTCTTGGGAGGCAACCCAAGTTATCTTTTTCTGTTTTCTTTATTTTACAATTTTTGCCTCGGACGGCTCCGACAAGCTGAAGCTTCTGCGATCGCCTGCTCCAACATTGCTGAATCCATCACAAAGTCCAAAGAAGACATTCGGGGAGCGGCATCACTCAGTTTTCGCAGCAAATAAATCCGGGGAAGTACCTGTATTTCAATTCTGTCTTTCAATTCTGTACTTTATTTTTCTCTCCTTCTCCAATCCCCTTCTTTAGACATCGAGGACAATGTCTGTTTTAAGCTTGGGGGAGGATTTCCTCCTTCATTTTTGCGTAGTGTAAATAATCTTCTTTTTTTGTATATATTGTAAATATTTCCAAAAAAATGAATATCTTAAAATTCCAAAAAAAAGAGAAAAATTTTCCAAAATCCAAAAAAAGAGAATTTTTCTCAAAATAAAAAATATATATGTGTTTTTGAATAGTTTAGACATTTTGGTATTTCAATAGTACCCCTAGTTTTTAGTTTTGTTTTACTCAAAATCTCCTATAAACAACTTAGTTAATTATAATATTTCTAATCGTTCTTTTTAATTATGTTTCATAAGTAAAATGTTGGCCATGCTGTGTTTCTAATTCACGGTAGCATGTTAAGGTGAAATATTTTTCTAAAACTCGCATTTCTATTATGGTTTTTTGTTGTTTATTTCCTTTACTTTCTCAAAAATTCATCATCCACTATTTTCTTTCTCGTTTTTGAATAATTTTTGTAAAGTCAACTTTTGAATAACGTAGTAGATGTGAACGATCCAAGTCACCTATTATTTCTATTTTCAAGTTAATTTCATCAATCTTCTTTTATTATCTAGGACTCGCTTTTTGAAAAAATTTCAAACCTTTGTTTTAAATAAATTCTAATGCATGAAAATGATTTAGGCCATTTTTGTTTTCGTTTGAGCTTTCCTGCCAACCTAAAAAAACATTTACCACTAGTTAGCCGTTTTTGAGCCTTTTTCCGATTTCATTTGATAACTCCTCCCTTCATTTTAGTTTCACCAAAGCCAAAAATTTCCAACCTATCGAATCACACTAGCCTTTTTGAGTTTCATAAATTATTTTGACAATTTTGATAGGGTATTTTGTGATTTTTTTTTTGTGGAGAAAGGTTTTCGAAAAAAAAAGGAAGTATGTTCAAAAGTGATGTTTATTTTTGTTTGGCCAACTCAAAAAGGAAAATAAAAATATTTATGGCCTTTGTTTTGAAAAAAGAAAAAAATGGAAAAGAAAAAATGAAAAAGAAAGAAAAAATGTGTATATATTTTTATGAAATTTTTTGAAACTCTTTGCTTTGGTTTAGTGTGATTTTAAAACCTTCACGTTTATCTTTGAATTCCACTCCTAATCATTTTCCTAAACCAAATGTTTTTGTCCTATTTAAGTCCTTTTGATTCACGCTTTTTGATTTTTTATTTAACAACTAAGAAAAGAAAAACAGTAAATCAGTTTTAGTTTTAGATTTAAACCTAGATTTTTGATAATTAAATTGATATAATTATAATACGTTGCTTGGATCTAGTAACAACTCAATGCGTGTTTTTCATTTTCGTTGCTTTACTTAAGTCCATTTAAAAAAATCTCGTTAAAATTTTGGATGATTTGTTTTTATTAAGTAAAGTTTATAAAAGTTTTACCATACCTAAATAATTGTTTTAGACTTACATTTCACCTTTTCCCTACTAAGAATTTCGCATAGTACTTGTGTAGGCATAATTAGAACTTTTTGATTCGTCCTTTTTATAAATATCTAGTTTTTATATTTTTGCTTGGGGACAAGCAAAGCTTAAGCTTGGGGGAATTTGATAATACGTTTTGTAGCCTAAACTATTATCGTATTTTATATTTTATATTGTACAAATTATGTCTATTATTAGTTTATTTTTATCCTTTTTATGTAAATTTTATTGCCACTAACTTTTTCCTGTCTTTTTGCAGGTTTTCAGAAAAATCGCCAAAATGGCCTGTCACGCCCCCCTGTCACGCCCTCCCTGGGCGTGTCACTAGGCGTGACCAGGGGCGTGTCGCCCTCTGCCGCAAAGCTGCCGCCGCATTAAATGCCCTTCCGCCTCAACACGCAAATAGTACTGTCACGCCCCCTGTCACGCCCGTGACATGGGCGTGACACCTTCCTTTTTCGGCGACTGACGGATTTCCGACCAATGATTTGGAAATGACATGCCTGTCACGCCCCCCTATCACGGGCGTGACCTAGGGCGTGACCACCGACGTACCGAAGCAATCATCCCTCCCGCCAGAATCCAGAGCCCGAGGTCAAATCTGTACCTGTCACGCCCCCTGACACGCCCCCCCTAGGGCGTGTCGGAGGGCGTGACCAACCCGAGAAATTTTCTATAAATTGAGCCCCCCTCCTCCCCATTTCAGCAAGCTTTGGTTGAGTGGGGGAGGTGCTGCCCCTTTGTTTCTTGATCCTTTTTCATGCTTTCTCTCTCTCTCTCTCCCCCTCTCTTTGTACTTTTTGGTTAACCCTAGTTTAATCTTAGTTTGTGCTAGCTTTTAATGTAATTTTCTTCTTGCTTAGTGCTTAATGTAGGGCTAGAATAGGGTTTAATTTTCATGCACTTGTAATTTTATTTTCATTAGTGTAACTTGCCCTTTTTCATTAATAAAATTGTTCTTCCCTTAGCTTGTGTTCGTCTTATGTTTTTCTACTCATCTCCCCCCTCCACTCCATTATGATTAACTAATCCTCCTTGTACTCGATCTTGATGATCCGAGGTTAGAGCGATTATGTTATGATGTTTTAATTAATCTTTTCTTTTTAGGTTAGGGCCTTGAATTACTCTTGATTAATCACGGGTTGGGGGTATATTTTCGATATATACTCTCCGCCTTTGCTTTCATTCTGGGCTAGCCGAGAGGCCGAAAGAATGAAGTGAGCGTTCAAGAGTAAAGGGAGTTGTACGCACCCCTCGAGAGAGGCAGACGTCCAAATCTCCCGGATTGGAGTAAAATCCAATAGTGGGGTTCACCGCGTAAAGCGAGTTTTAGGCCTCCGATTTAGACGAGAGTCGGTCGAACCTTCCTAAACTCAGTTGGGCACGACTTCGAGAGAAGCGTGTTCAAGCTTTAGGAACCTCCACGGTCAAGGACCCTTATCCTATTAAGTTTAGATTTTTATCGCATTTTCTTAATCGTCTTTAGCCGAGGTGAATCTCGATCGGGTGCATTTCCATTTCATATTTTCTTCCTTTAGTAGTAATCTCATATATTGTGCTCTTTAATTAACTGCAGTAGTTTCCTTTCTAGCATAGTTCTTTTCTTAATAGCGTAACTTAATTGCGGTAGTTCTCTTTCTAGTTTGCTTTAATTCCTCCATTGCGCTTAGATTTTCTAAAACCCTAGTTTTTCCGTCGATAAGATAATAGCGTTCGTGTGAGTAAGCTTAGCCAACAGTTCCCGGATTTCAATACGACACTTGTGTCCCCTTGCTACAATTCGATAGGTATACTTGCCTCATCGGGTTGCTAGTTCGGTTGCGTTTATTTCTTCGAACCCTAGCGCGCAACAAGCAGGTCTAAGCCTAGCAAAGTTACAACATCAAAAATTGTTTGCTATTGCTGCAATAGGCCTGGACATGTGGTGGCTGAGTGTCCAGAAAAGAGAAAGGAGTCAGCAGATAGGAAGAAGACTCAACAAAAGGGCAAGAAGGAGAAATCCTTTGTTGCTAAGAAGGAGAAGAGTTTTACAGATCAATCCTCCTCAGAGTAAGAATCTGAAGCTGAAGCATACATTGGACTGTATGCAGCTAGTGAAGAAGATGAGTTTATGCAATTGCTGAACTCCATCTATGATCAAGAAGACCATCAGTGCATGGGACTGATGGCTGAATCAGAAGACAATAAGTGCCAGGATCAGCCTGGTCCCAGTAAGGTACAAAGTAATTCTAGAATTTCTGATTACAGTACTTGTTCAGAGTCAGATTCATCTTCATCAAGTGATGTGGATGGATCAGAATCTGAAGGATATATTCATCAGTTGATAGATGAATATGGGGAATTATTGCAGACACTTAAGAAAAGCAAAAACCTGGCAAAAACTCAGGCTAAGGAAATTGCAGATCTTAAGATGACTGTATCTGGTTTAGAGAAAGAATTGGATCAAAAATTGAATGAGGTTGCCAAGCTGAAAACTATATCTGTTATTCAGATAGGTACAATCACATATAAAAATGATCTAATTAAAAGTCTGGAAGTTAGACTTCAAAAGGAGAAAGATCTAGTGGCTAGTTACTCTAAGCCAAAATCAGTCTTACCCTTAATAGATGAGTTTGTGGCTCAAAAGGGTAAGGCGGGATTAGGCTTTAAAGGTAATAGCAGGACTATCCAATTCAAGATAAAAGGCAAAGCACCAGTCCAGCCAGTAAATTTTAAAGTGCCTGTAATGTTTAGAAAGGTACAAGTGCCTTCTAACAGATATGATCTTGAAAACATTCATGTTCATAATAAGACTGATGTTCTGAATAACAAGGGTGTTAATGCCAATAAGTCAGCCCATGTTCATAAACCCCATGGTTATAAGAAATCAGTGGGTGTAGCTGATGCAGTACCAGCACAGAACAGATATTTTTTCTGCCAAAAATGTATCTAGACCTAGATACAACAAGTATGAATGCTGGTGTTGTGGCAAGACATGCCATTTTGTCTTAGACTACTGGCATAACATAAGTGTCAGGAAGAACAACAGTCTACCAGTTAGAAGAGTTGCTGGTAGTTTTGATATGAATGGTGCTAACTTGAACCAAGGACCCAAGACTTACTTGGGTTCTAAGGGAAAATAATTCTGTATTGCAGGAAAGTCCAAGTTACCATGCCCCTATATGGTACTTGGACAGTGGATGTTCCAGGCACATGACTGGAACAAATGGGCTACTAAAGGAGTACTAACCTATCAAGGATTGGCCTAAAGTAATCTTTGGTGGATCTGAAAGAGGAATCATCAAAGGATTTGGTAACATTTCTTCAAACCAAATTACCATCACTCAAGTGGCTTATGTAAAAGGTTTGAAACATAACCTGATAAGCATAAGTCAGCTGAGTGATCTAGGATATGACATTTCATTTGTTAAAAATGGATGTCATATCAAAAAGTCACGTGATCAAAAGGTCATATTGATTGGGTATAGAAAAAGAAATGTTTATTGTCTTGACTTTGTGTGTGAGAACAAGGTTTCTCCTATTTTTCTTGTAGCTGATGAGAGAGCATCTCATTGTGTCAAATGGCACAAGAGGCTAGCTCATCTTAACTACAAAACAATTAGCCAACTCTTTAGCAAAGAGTTAGTGAGGAATGGTCCTTAGGTTAAGTGTATAAAGGATGGGATATGTTCAGCTTGTCAAAAGGGCAAGCAGACAAAATCCTCCTTTCATAGCCTTGAAAACAAGGATTAAGTCAGGTGTCTATACATACTGCATATTGATTTATTTTGTCCTAAGCCAGTTCATAGTCTAGGTAGGAAGGTCTACACTTTTGTGGTTGTAGATGACTATTCTAGATATTCCTGGGTGTTCTTTCTGAGACAGAAATCTGAAACCCCAAGTGTTTTACATAGTTTTGTCAAACAAATTAAGAATGAACTGAACAGTACAGTGGTCAAAATCAGAAGTGACCATGGCACTGAATTTCAAGCTTAAAGTATGACAAGATTATGTGAAGAATTTGGGATTTTCCAAGAATACTCCTCACCTAGAACACCACAGCAAAATGGTATTGCTGAAAGAAAGAATAGGACATTAATTAAGGCTGGTAGAACTCTATTGAGTGACACTTCTCTCCCAGAATATTTCTGGGCTGAGGCAGTTAGTACTGCATGTCATGTGATCAATAGGGCCTCTATTACCAAAAGCCACAAAAAGACACCCTATGAGATCATGAAAGGTAGAAAACCAAATTTATCCTATTTTAGAATCTTTGGTTACAAGTGTTATATCCTTAACAATGGCAAGTCTTATCTAACTAAGTTTGCTTCCAAATCCCAAGATGGGATATTTGTTGGGTACAGCATCAATAGTAAGGCTTATAAGGTCTACAACTTGATTACACAGGTTGTAGAAGAATCTGTACATGTTGTATTTGATGAAACTACATTAATTAACATTGAGTTGCCTTGTAGTTCATGGAGTCCAACAGGTATAAGCAATAGAATGGGCAAGCCTTCCATTGCAGAAGGCTCAACTGTAGATGAAGTATTGGAAAATGATGGCTACTGTCCAGGGGGAGTACAAGACTCTCTAGAAGCTGATGACAACCAAGAGGTGCAGCATAATGAAGAAACTGGAGGTGTTCAGCCAGAAGGAAGTTTACCTCCAGCTGTAAGACATCTAAAGGATCATCCAGCAAATCAGATAATTTGTGATCCAAGACAAGGAGTGCAAACTAGAAGCAGAAATTTGAATACAGTCCTGCACTCAAGTTTTCTATCTCAACTGGAGCCAAAGAAATTTGAAGAAGCTATCCAAGACCAACACTGGATTAATGCTATGCAAGAGGAGCTTAATCAGTTTAGAAGATGTAAGGTCTGGGAGTTAGTTCCTAAACCAAAAGACCGCAACATCATTGGTACAAAGTGGATTTTAGGGAACAAGTTGGATGAGAATGGAGTTATTGTGAAGAACAAAGCAAGATTGGTTGCAAAAGGATACAGACAGTAAGAGGGAATAGACTTTGATCAAACATTTGCTCCAGTAGCGAGACTGGAAGCAATCAGGATATTCCTTGCCTATGCAGCATATCAAGGCTTCAAGGTATACCAAATGGATGTGAAATCAGCATTCCTGAATGGTGATCTAAAAGAAGAAATCTATGTAGAGCAGCCATCAGGTTTTGTAGATTTTCTTAAACCTGGTTATGTCTATAGACTTAGGAAAGCATTGTATGGGTTAAAGCAAGCCCCAAGGGCTTGGTATGAAACCCTGTCTACTTTCCTTATTGAGAACAAATTCTCAAGAGGTAAAATAGACAAAACTCTATTCCTAAGGGAATCTAAAGGCAAGATAATCTTAGTTCAGATCTATGTAGATGACATAATTTTTGGGTCTACAGAGAATAACCTTTGCAAGAAGTTTGCCAAACTTATGCAAGGGAAGTTTGAAATGAGTAGTAGGGAGGAACTTAAGTTCTTCTTGGGACTCCAAGTAAGACAGACTGAAGATGGCTTGTCCATATCCCAGTCTAAGTTCACCAAGGAGTTAATTAAGAAGTATGGTATGGAATCATCCTCCACCATGAGAACTCCTAAGGGAATAAGTATGTCGATATGCAAAGATGATGTAGGTAAACCTGTAGATGAGTCTTTGTATAGAGGAATAATTGGCTCTCTATTATATCTCACTGCTATTAGATCAGATATTATGTATGCTACATGTGTCTGTGCTAGGTACCAAGCATGCCCTAAAGAATCACATTATACTACAGTCAAGAGAATTCTGAGATATCTAAAGGGCACTCCTAATCTAGGCCTTTGGTACCCTAGGAATGGAGATTTTCTACTAACAGGTTATTCAGATGCAGATTTTGCAGGCTGTAGAGAAGATAGAAAAAGTACTACAGGTACATGCCAATTCTTGGGAGGAAGGTTGATATCCTGGAGTAGTAATAAGCAGACTAGTGTGGCAATATCCACAGCTGAGTCTGAATATGTGGCAGCAGGAAGTTGCTGTGTATAGCTGTTGTGGATTTAGCATCAGTTAAGGGACTATGGTATTCAAGTAAGTAGAACACCTTTATGTGTGATTCTAAAAGTGTTATTTCTATTACAAATAATCGTTTTTCACATAGTAGGACTAAGCATATAGAGATAAGATACAATTTTCTTAGAGAACATGTAGAAAAAGAAGACATCTCATTAGAATTTGTTAAAACTGATTATCAAATTGCAGATGTATTTACTAAGCCTCTGGATGAAACTAAATTCAATAGATTTAAAATTGAATTAGGAATGCTGACCATATGTTAGTTTACCAAAAATTGGCTAAGTAAAATGGTGTCGACACATTCAGTAATAAAGTGTCAACATAGAGAAGTTATGTCGACAATTCAGGAAAATTGTGTCGACATAGAGTAATTGTGTCGATGCCTAAGGGACAAAGAGTCGACACATAGAGAAATGTAGTGTCGACGCAACCAGAGTAATGGTGTCGACACTTCCAGATTTTGTGTCGACACTTGTAATAAGATTCGACATAGAATTTCTGATGAACTACTAAGTATCTCCTGTGTCGACATATCATCAATTGGTGTCGACACATAGTAGTCTGCACCGTGGTCGAGACAATAGAAGTTTGTATCGACACTTTTCAAAAGTGTCGACACTTTTAGACAGTTTTTGCCCGCTTTTTGACCTTCTTTGATTATAAGGGTATAAATAGGTCAAGAACTTATTCTGTCGACACGCTCACCAGGGTTTCGAGACAAAAACCTTGTGTCGACAATCGCTCTTCTCTCCAACCAAGCTTTCTCTTCATTCTAATGGCGCCCAAGATTGAAGACAACATCAATGAAGGATATTAGTTTGTTAGGCATGCATTCGACGATGCCGCATCAGAGATCAAACAGGTCATTTCACTTATTGCAGACAACGAATTAGAATATCTTGTCTCTGAACCTACAAAGATATGGAAGAAAGAAGTATTCGAGTTCTATACTGCAGCATCAATGGACTCAACAGGTTTGAAGATTAAATCCACTGTACATGGAGAAAAAGTAAAGCTATCTCAGAAGAGGTTGAGCAAGATTCTCCATCTTCCTAGAATATATGATGAGGATGAGGTCCCAGCCTCAAGGACCAGAGAGGCGCTTTCAATGGTGTGGATTGGATCCAACCTTAAAGATATGAGAAGCTATCAACAGAAATGGCATGAATCATCAAGGGAAATTCCTGTCTGAAATAGTAGGAAAAGTGATCTTATGTAAACCAGGTGGCCATGATAGGATATCATCCTATATGTTAAGCCTGATGACAAGGATAATCTTTAAGATTCACACCAATTAGTCTGCAATACTTTTTGATAAGATAAAAGAAGGGATCAAGAAGACAAAGTTGGCTAGGATCATAAGTCTGTACCTGGCTGGAATAATTCCAAAGGTGACGCAACAGATTCCTGGATCAAAGATAAATCACATGAGGAGAATGGACATAAGGTTATTCTCATGATGGGATAGAGTTCTTTCAAAGGAGATGCCTGATGTGGACAGGCAAGAGCTAACAGAAAAATCACCAGCACATGACCTTTCTGAGCATGGTCATGAAGATGTATAAGTCCAGGAAGAGACTATATCTGCACAGGTGCAGGTTGAGCCAATTACTGCACAGTTGTAGGGGGAGCCACATTCTGAACAGGTGCAAGAGGAAGAAAGAATCAATTTATCAGAAGACATAGTTTCTCAATCTGATCTTGATATTTCTGGAGTTGCTGCTGCTGCTGAGAAAGTACTATCTCCTGCTCACACTCAACAAGAATTCACTCTGGAAGAGTTGTTTCCTGATTTTGAAGGAGAAGCAGATAAAATGGAGACCCTAAGATTTGAGGGGGAGAAAGTAAGGTTTGAGGGGCAGTAGGTTAATATTGAGGAGGAACAACATGGTGTTGAGAAAGAAATTTCTTCCACTCCTCAAGAGAGAGTTAATATTGAAAGTTCTTCAGAGTCTGAGCATGAAGAGGTCAGGGAGGCCAAGAAAAGAAAATTAATGGTCTTTAAGAGAAGAAGTCAAAGCTATAAGAAGGCCCTCCAAACAACTACTTCACATTATACTCCAGAGATTGATTACAGCAAGTACTTGGTTGACTTACAAGTAAAATTTAATGAGCAGAGATTGCTTCTAGAAAAATATGTGGATGAAAGCCAAAAGGCTCTTCAATTTGATCTAGCCTAAGAGATAAAGTCTATCAGATTTGAGGTCAATAAGAATAAAAAAGAGATGACAGACTGCTTCCACAAGGGAGGCAATGCTGTGGTATTTCTTGCAAAGCAACAAGCAGAAATAAAGAAGCAAGTGGATGAGATTGCTGTCAAACAAGGCTATATCCTTGAAAATCAAATAAGAATGAATGACAATTTGACAGAATATCACAATGTCATAGTCACTAAGTTAACAAATGATGTTACTGGAATGACTGCTACACGGGCTAAAGAAATGGAAGACTATGATAAGAAGCTACAGGCTGCCCTAGATTCAGTTAAAACTGCCATCACTTCATCTGAGAAGTTAATTAGTGACAAGCTTCAAAAGTTAAAGCAATTCTTTAAAGATGGTATCAATTACCTGGATGAGCAAATAAGATTTCAAAAAAAGGACTTAAGAGATCATATGACCAGAGAAGTCATAAAGGGGGAGAGGGTGTTAGTCTATGCTGGCTCTGATCATGCCAAATGGGTAACCAACAGCATAAGAGCCACTCTGGGATATCCACCCTTGTGTGATGATGATAATGTGGCTGAGTCAGGTGTGCAAATAGCTCTACTTGAAGGTGATCTACCTGAGGTTGCCCAAGTCATTTACCCACCTGTATATATTGAAATGGTACATCAACAAGTTGAGTCTATGTACAGCCCTCCTCTACCAGTTACTAATGTAATTATTGAAAAGGTATATATGCCAGAAGCTGGTATGAAAGCTCAGCAAGATGCTCTATTATCAAAGAAAAGATTCAGAGAGCAAGTAGAACTAAAGCCAGACTTTGAGAAGTGGAGCTCCACTTCAAGGAATATCATATTAACTGCCTGGAAAGCTGTAAAAGATCAAGTACATGAATGGGGTAAATGGTACAATGAGCAAGAATGGTAAAAGTATGAAGCCAGGAAGGAGTCCATAGTTCAATACAGGAGAAAGGCTTAGATGGGGAAGCTACCTCCTGATGCTCAGGAACCTAGCAAGTATTTCCCAAAGCCCTTTCATTATTTTGAAAGGCAAAGGATCAACGCAGAAGCACAAAAAAAAGCTGAGTTGAAAGGCAAGAAGCCTATTAAAGATACAAAACCTATTGTGCAGACTCAGATTAAATTTGGCAAAGGGATTGTCATCAAGGATCCAGTCCAGCCTTAGTCTAAGTTTTACTAGTTTTTGTCCAAGAACTATGTAATTGTTAGTTTGTTAAAGAAATCAATGTAAAAAACTTGTAACAAACATTTTTGAGTTAATATTCAAAACATTGTTCTGTGATCATTCTCTTTTACATCTTTATTCTGTGATGTAACAATGATATGTGTTTTATTATAAAGTACCCTGTAATATAATGCTTATATACATCATCATGTTTATTTTCTAAGTGGTGTATATCATTGGCAAAAGGGTTATGACTTCTCCAAATAGGGGGAGATTGTTGGGTACATTGGAAAATGTGTACCTGATTTGGAGAAGCCTCACTTAGCTCAATGATATACATCAAGGTGTATTTGATGTTATTTTGAGTTTATATGTGCAGGTTAAGAATGTGCTAGAATGCAGGAAAAAGATTCTAAGTCCATATGTCGACACCTAAGGAAGCTGTGTCGACACTTCAGTAAGATTGTGTCGACACTTGGAAATGGCTGTGTCGACACTTCAGTGAGTTTGTGTCGACAACGAGAGGCTGTGTCGACACACAGAGGATGAGTCGACAACAACTGTGTCGACACTTGGAGGCAGTGTCTACACACGCTATGTTCTGAGTCTACATCAACTGTGTCGACACACAGGACTTGTATCGACACACAGCTGAGTCTAGACCAAGTTGATTGCAGATGAATGGTGAAGTGTTTGTGTCGACACAAATAATCAGTGTCGACACATTCTCTAGATGTAGTGTCAAGAAGCTGTGTCGACATCAAGACAGCTATATCGACATCACCAAAGGCTGTGTCGACACTTAAGTCACTTGTGTCGACACATATTGACAGATGGTCTCGACACTTTATGACAGTCAGTCTCAATGCTTTGCTAACAGAGACAAAGGCTCAAGAACTGTTTGAATACTTGACAGCTGTGAGTTACAACAAGTTTACTGAAGCTGTCAGACTTGTCAGAAGTTAGTTATAAACCGGATCAGCCAATTACCATGGATGAGGTCTATATATAGATGAATTCAGAAGAAGAAAGGAGTTGATAATACACACAACTAACACACCAATTGTGAGATTGATCTCTGATCAAGAAAGTACAAGTCACAAAGAAGAAGATCTTCGTGAGAAGATCTAAGAAGACGTTCTAAAGTAGTTTTCTATTCAGATTCTGTCTAAGTTGAATTCAATCAAGTATTTAGAAGTATCTTCAAGAGGTTTGGATAGAGAGAGATCCAGCTATTTGAAGTCAAGAAGGAGACAATCACAGGTCTCTCAAGAAGCAGATACTGAACTAATCTGTCAAGAAGATTCAAATCTATTTATGGAGGCTAAGAAGGAAGCTTCCAGTCAGTTATATTCAAAGGAAATCAACCCAACTAAGTTCAGATTCAAGAAGTTTGAAGAAAGATAAGATCAAGTTGATTTCAACCATCAGCCTCTTCAAGAAACTGATCAAGAAAGTTCTTATCCCTTCTCTCTCAACAGGGGTAAGAGATTATAAAATTCCTTATCAAATTCTGTAGGATCTATTCATAGATCTGAGTTATAAGCCTGTTTTATAAAGGCTGAGTGTAAGAGATTTGTTCTCTGAGTGGTAGGGTTGTTTATGCCTGAGTTGTAGGAGAAGGTATTCTCTGAGTTGTAGCCCTTGTGGCAAGGCTTAGGTAGGGCTTGTTAGCCTGAGTTGTAGGAATGTGGAAACATTCTGAGTTGTAGGAATCCTTCTGGATTCTGAGCTATAGGATCTGAGTATCTGAGATAAAGGAAGAAGTTAGGCTGAATCTAGCATACTGCTAGATAGGTGAAGGGGGGAAGTGGATGTACCCAGACCTTGGGGAACTACTATAAATCTGTGTGCAATCTGTGATGTGTGTATGATTGTGATTGTTGTGCTGTGTTAGCTGTAGAAATGTCTGATTTACTCAAAGAACTGTAGTTATTTTCTGCCTTAAGTTAAATCAAGAAAAAGTACCTATTCACCCCCCCCCCCCTCTAGGTGTTTAGGTACTCTTGAAAGTAAAACTATCAATTTGGTTGTACAAGGTAACACTTTAACCAACATATCCTTCTAAGATCTAAATTTCTCTAGCACATTACTTATACCATGGCACGGAACAAGGACAATGCAAGCACCAGACCACTAGTTTGCAACTTGAACAAGTTTGTTATCTAGAAGACAATAATTAAATTATATATGAACTCCATTGATGAAAATATTTTTAATTCTATCTTGATAGGTCCACCAGATCCAGTGGCTACATCTACTGCAACTTCCATCACTCATGATGTTCCACCACCTGAGTGGAAAGATGCACAGAAGACGGCCAAGATAGGTGATGCCAAGGCCATGAACATCCTGGCTCAGATAATGTCAGATGACATTTTCTAGAAAGTGGCAGAGTGCACCTCAGCTAAAGCCATCTTGGATTCCCTAAACCAGATTGTTGCTGGATCTGCAAATAAGAGAAAATATAGTAGATCAAATCTCATCTCCCAATATGAGAATTTCAAGAAAGAAGAGTCAGAGTCAGTGAGTGATATGTACAATAGACTCAGCTCAATAATCAATGAGCTGAAAACTCTAGATAAGGACATAACCCTCACTGAGGTCAATGATAAAATTCTCTTGTGCTTCCCCAGCTCATGGGATTCCAGAATCTGGCCAATCAAAGAGGCCAGAAGTCTGAATGAGAACTGAATCTCTACTAGGAAAGCTCAAATCTTATGAACAGTTAATGAAGACTAGAGAAGCTGGTAAGCAGAAGACTCCCTCATCAGCTAGAAATGAGCAAAACATAGAATTCAAAGCATCTGAAGAAACAGAATCTCCATTATCTAGTGAAGAACTTCTAAGTCTCCTAGCCAAGAGATTCTACAAAATGGGCAAGAAGGATTTCAGAAGGAAGTCATCTAGACAAGATGACAAGCCAAGGTATGATAAAACCCCAACTAAAGAAATTGTCTGCTTTGGTTGTAGCAAGCCAAGACACTTCATATCAGAGTGTCCAGAGAATCAAAAGAAGGAGAGAAGAAGAGAAAAGGAGCTCAGGAAGCAGCACTACAACAAGCCCTCCTCCAGCAAGCATAAGAGGAAGGAGAAAGGAATTGTTGCTGAAACCTGGAGTTAAACTTAAGATGAATCTTCATCTTCCCTCTTCAGTGAAGATGAAGAAGAGACTAAAGAAAAGGAGGTTTGCTTGATGGCTATTGATGCATCTGGCAGCTTCTTAGAAGCTGAGCAGTCAAACAGTGAAGAATCTCAATCTAAAGAAGATCATGTACTGTCCTCTTTTGATTTCAATTCAGATGGTTTTAGAACTGAATTTAAATCATTATGTATTGATTTAATAAACTCTGAGAAGAAAATCAAACTCCTTAGAGAAAAACTAACTGAATAAGATAATTTCCTTTCTGAAAACATTAAATTGAAAGATGAATTAACTTTAGCTAATGAACTAATCATCTCTCTAAAAACTGAATTAGCTGAGGCAAGGAAAAATTAAGAATCCCTAAATGGTAGAAGCATCAAGTGGATGAACATCACAAGCACAGTAAATTCCAGACTTAATGACAAGCTAGGCTTAGGTGCTTCATTAAGCCAACCCCCATTAATTCAGAAAAACATACTATCAACTCCAGACAAATTTATTTCTGAAAAAGGCAAAGAAAAGGTAAATGATCATAGTACTAAGCAAATAGAATTAAAACATAAAAATAAGAAAAATCCTAACTATAATAATGTTCAGCAGATTTCATCGAACTCAGATCGACGAAATATGTACAGTTCGTCGAACTCAAGTCGACAAATTCCGAACGCAGATTTTTATTATAATTATTATTTGAACTACGATCGATAAAAATAATAGCATTCTTCGAGCCAAGATCGACGATATTGGGGCACGAAGAATGAATATTTTCATTCTCTGAGCAGAGTTCAACGAACTCATCCCCATTCATCGACCTCAGATCGACAAACTCACCAGAATCGTTGAAGCAAGCTCAAGATAATAGAAATTTTAATTCTTTCAGAACCTTTAATAAACCTAGGGAATATGTCAATCCATTCACCCAGTGGATAATACCACCAAGAAAATATCACCCCTAGGGTATAAAAATCAACCTAAATGTTCCATTATTTCCAGTTTTAAGTATGAAAAGCAACAAGGACCCAAGGTAATCTGGGTCAAGAACATCTAATCTGTTCTTATGCAGGTGAACTCCTATCCTACCATAGAGGAATAGTGGTACTTGGATAGTTGCTGCTCAAGGCACTTGACTGGAAGCAAGGAAAATCTAACCAACTATAAGTCCAAGCTAGGTCCAAAAGTGATCTTTGGTGACTCCAACTGTGGTCAGACTTAAGGTTATGGGAAAGTAAATATTGGAGCTGTCAACTTCAAAAAGGTGGCTTATGTAAGTGGACTGAAGCACAACCTAATCTCCATAAGTAAATTATGTGATGAAGGGTTTCAGGTATCATTTAATAACTCTTCCTACATTATCTCTTCTGTAGAAAATAAAGTAGTTTTAACTGGAACTAGAATAGGAAATATTTACATAGTAAATTTTAAGACTGCTAGGTCTGAGATATGTCTATTCAACCAGGTTAGTAATAATAATGAACTATGGCATAAGAGATTAGGACATGTTAACATAAAGAACATTGCTAAATTATCTAGGTACAACCTTGTAAGAGGATTGCCTTCTTACCCCGACAAGAAGGAAAGCTTGTGCAGGGCTTGTCAATTAGACAAGCAAACTAAAAACAGTTTTAAAACCATTAATTAGAGTGATTCACCTAGGATTCTATATTTTCTCTAAATGGATCTTTTTGGATGCATTGTTGTATAGAGCCTAGGAGGAGAAATCTTATACCTTAGTTATTGTAGATGACTTTTCAAGGTTCACTTGGGTGTTCTTCTTGAGGAACAAGTCTGATAACTTTAAAGTTCTTACAGACTTTCTTAAGACCATAAGGATTGAGTATTCTACTCCAATTGCAATGATCAGAAGTGATCGTGGTACTGAGTTTGAGTCTCTTCCCATACAAGAATTATGTTAGATAGAAGGTATCAGGAATTGTTTCTCTTCTCCTAGAACTCCTCAATAAAATGCGGTAGCAGAAAGGAAAACAGGACCCTGATTGAAGTTGCAGGCACATTACTTGTAGATGCTTACTTGCTACTATCCTTTTGGGTAGAGGCTGTAAGCACAGAAAATTATGTACTAAATAGGAGTCTGATACATAAGCTTAAGGTCAAGACTCCCTATGAATTACTTAAAGGGAAGCAACCTAAAGTAGATTACTTTAGAATTTTTGGTTGTTTATGCTACATTCATAACAATGACAAGAAATATCTTAGAAAGTTTGAAGCCAAGGCTGCAATGGGAATTTTTCTAGGATACTCCCAAGTCAGTAAGGCATATAGGGTATATAATAAATCTACTATAAAAATTGAAGAGACTGTACATATATCATTTAATGAAACTAACATATCTTACAAGGAAGAATCCTTCTACCAGTGAAACTTTGCAGGTACCACACTTGTGTGAGAAGTTGGATGAGTTGACCCTCACAAATGAGACTGTTACACATCCCTCTCCATATATAAATGAAGACAGTGAAGATGAATCCACTGAAGTGGATGTTGAATCAACAACATCTCCCATAATTCCACAAGAGGAATTAATTCCCCAAGCTGTTGCTGAACCAACTCCACCTACTGAGTTTGTCACACTTAGAGATCATCCTTTATCTCAGGTAATTGGAGACATAGCAGTAGGTGTGCAGACCAGGCATCAACTCAACCAAGACTTGATGCATGCCTACTTTATATCTCAAATTGAGCCCCAATCCATTAAAGATGTTGAGCAAGATCCACACTAGATTATTGCAATGCGAGAGGAGCTCAACCAGTTTGAGAGATGCAAAGTTTGGGATTTAGTTCCAAAACCCAAAGACTTCCCAGTCATTGGAACTAAATGGGTATTCAGGAAAAAACTAGATGCCCAGGGAGTTATTATTAGGAACAAGGCAAGGCTAGTTGCTCAAGGCTATAGACAAGAGAAAGGCATTGACTATGACCAGACATTTACACCTATTGCAAAGCTAGAATCATTCCAAATCTTCCTTGCTTAGGCAACCTACAAGAAGTTCAAAGTATATCAAATAGATGTCAAGAGTGCATTCTTAAATGGTGAACTTAAAGAAGAGGTTTATGTGGAGCAACCACAAAGTTTTATTTCTCCAACCCATCCTTCTTATGTCTTTAAATTGCATAAGGCTCTCTATAGTCTAAAGCAAGCTCCAAGAGCTTGGTATGAAACCTTAGCTATCTTTCTTCTAGAGCATAAATTCTTTAGGGGTATAGTAGATAAGAAATTGTTCACTAGACATCATAAGGATCAAATCTTATTAGTACAAATTTATGTATATGACATTATTTTTGGCTCTATTGATTCCAAACTATGCAAGAGGTTCCCTGACCTAATGCATTCCAAGTTTGAAATGAGTAGCATGGGAGAGCTCTCTTACTTTCTTGGCCTCTAAGTGAAGCAAATGCCTGATGGCATCTTCATATCCCAGTCCAAGTATGCTAAGGAGCTAATCAAAAAGTTTTGGATGTCAGATGCCTCAGCAAAGAAAACACTCATGACTTCTAATACTATGATTGACTCTGATGAACATGGCAAGCCTGTTGATCAGAAACTATATAGGGGCATTGTTGGGTCCCTATTATATCTCACAGCAAGTAGGCCAGACATAATATTTTCTACATGCCTTTGTGCTATGTTTCAGGTGAACCCTAAAGAATCCCACCTTACTTTTCTAAAAAAGATTTTAAGATATATAAAGGGTTGTCCTAGTTTAGGACTCTGGTATCCAACTGAGTCAGAGTTTGAGTTGACTGGATACTCAGATGCTGACTTTACTGGATGTAAAGTAGATAGAAAAAGCATCTCAGGGACATGCCAGTTCCTTGGTGCTAGACTAGTGTCCTGGTTTTGCAAAAAGAAGACATATCTGTCTACTTCAACTACAGAAGCTGAATACATAGCAGTTGGCAGTTGTTGATCCCAGATACTGTGGATTCAGAACCAACTCCTAGATTATGGTTTCAACTTAAATAATTCAACCCTACTATGTGATAATACAAGTGCAATTTCTATTGCAAAGAATCCAGTACATCAAAGTAGAACTAAGTATATAGAAATAAGGTATCATTTCATTAGAGATAGTGTGGACAAAAATAAAATTAAGCTTATCTATATCTACACTGATTTGCAAAAAGCAGACATCTTCACAAAATCCTTGGATGAGAGGAACCATCTATTCTTTATCAATCAGCTAGGTATGATAAATAGAGAGGATTTAATTTAATATCTGTCTATGGTCAAAGAATTTATCAAAGTTCGTCAAACGGAGATCGACGAGCTGAGAAATCTTCTTGAGATTTTTCGTCGACCTGAGATCGACGATATCTCTGTGTGAAGTCATTTTCATCGACCTGAGATCGACGAACTTTTTTCAGAAAATATTTCGTCAACCTAAGATCGACGAACTATTTTCCCTTCTCTTTAAACTGAGATCGACAAACTTTCAGCATTCGTCGACCTGAGATCGAAGACTTTTTATTTTCGCAGGACAGAGCTTGCCGCTTCATATTCTGAAAACCTTATAATAGGGTTTTTCTTCGATCTAAATCCCGCGCCTTCAGAACTCTCTTGCACTTGATCTTTCTTGTTTTTGCAGGAAACCATGGCGATTTCAGCGATCTCATTGTCCGGGATAAAATATGACACAGGGTTCGATATCAACTTCGACTCCTTCGGTCATTCGGACAAGATCTTCAAGGATATTCTGAAACTATTTGAAGATCAACAGTTGAAAAAGTTTATGACAACCAGAATCAAACCACCACCAGCTGAGATCAAAGAATGGGTATATTCTTCAACCGCTTTTGATGCTGAGAAGATGACAGGAACAATTTCAGGAACTCAGGTCTCTCTAACTCCTATCATCTTATCTGAGATTTTCGATTTTGTGAATGGGGAAGAAGATGTTGAAATAGATAGCTCTTAATTTGATGAGATGTTGCTGAAAATGGGTCACTCTGAAGGAAACCCAAACAAGTTATTGAAGAAGAATTTATCGGCTGAATAAAAGTTCTTGGTTGATGTAGTGGGCAAAGTCCTGCTGGGCAAGCACACCGCTTACGACTAGATCACGAGGCACTATTTTCTGGTTATGAGTGCCCTGGTCAATAAAAAAAAGGTTAACTAGGGTCAGGTTTTATTCGACTTAATCAGGAAGAAGAACTCCAAGAAGGAAGTTTGTTTTGCAAGGTTACTTGGAATTTTTCTACAGGAGAAGTCAAATGATTTACTGGTCTCTCAGACAGTTTTCATTAATGCTTCCAAAAGGTTAACCTCTGCCATCTTTAGCAGATGGGAGAGGACTATTATCAAGCCATCAGAGACATCCTCCTCCTAAAGACCTTCTGAGATCACAAGGGATATTCCAGCCACTCCCCACCCTGTTGAAGATTCCTCAATCCCCCCTCCTCCACCTCCTTTAACAACACTTCTTCCAACTACAACTCCTTCACCTCCTCAGTCACCAGCTCCTCAATCTCCTCAACCACCTCATCTTACTGACATACATCCACATACATTCATGTCATCCCCATCCTTTGATTTGCTAACCTCCATACCATCTACACCAAATTCTCCTCAACATGACATCTCAACTTCTATTCCATCTCCTCCTACATCACCTTCTCAGGATGACATCATGCAAGATGTTATTCCATCTGATGTCATTCCTCCCTTTCCTCCATCAGTATCTACTCAGATCACACCTGAGTCTATACATTTGGATATTCCCTCCATCTCCATCAATCCATATGTATCCACTCAGACTCCTCCTGAGTTTTTGGATATGGATTCTCCTTCCATTACAACCATCCTGGAGCACATCACTCCAGTCATCAGGCAACTCATTATAGAAGTAATCACACCTTTTGCTGCCTCTATCTCATCTCTTGCTACCCTCTTTGCTGCCTTCTATGTCCCTCCTTCTTCTTTCAGGGGCCTGGTTCCAGTTTCCACTGAAACCAGGCAGGGGGAGATGCTCTATGAAGAAGCAGCTCTAGCAGCAGTAGTTCTAGCAATTTAATATGAAGCTCCAGCAATAGTAACAGTGATTCCAAAAATTGGGCCAGAGATCATAATTGTTGGTGATTGTTTGATCAATCCTATAGTTGATTTGTTTTGTTTATTGAATTTTTTCAATTCAGCATTCTTTAATTTTCTTCCATACTTGATCCAAGATCAGTCTAAAGCCTTGGTTTGCTATACTCCTCCCATTAGCCCTGAGGTTGTAAAGCTACTGAAGGCAAATTTTGCAGTTGTAAAGCTACTGAAGGCCAATTTTGCATTTATTGAGCTAGTCATAGAATCAGCTCCCAAAGCTTTCTCTCCACCAACTTATAAGATGGATGAAAGTCCTATACCAAATATGGATGACATTATGCTTGTAGATATAGAAGAAGAAAATCAAATTGTTACTGAAAGTGTTGGAAAGCTAGAAATTCCAGAACAACCTCAGCTTGAGAAGCAGATTTCCAAGGGAATTCTAAAAGAGTTTGATGATTTATATGATAACCCTATTTAATCATCTGATGATGATTCATCCACCAAGAAGATCAAAGCAAAGAAAAGTAAAGCACCTCCTAAGGACATTCCTAAACCAAACAAAAATGGAGATACTCCTTACTATATTCTTAATAACATAACTCCATATAAAGGGATGCCTAACTGGATGTGGTTGTCAAAGAATGAGC
Organism: Platanthera zijinensis; assembly: GCA_039513925.1. Classification (NCBI taxonomy): domain Eukaryota; kingdom Viridiplantae; phylum Streptophyta; class Magnoliopsida; order Asparagales; family Orchidaceae; genus Platanthera; species Platanthera zijinensis. The sequence continues at coordinate 151,483,809 of CM077082.1, read as the reverse complement.
AAAAAGCAAGGAAGAAGAGCAGAAGATACTCTCCTCCTCCTCCTTCTAAAAGGAACTGGAGAGGTCCTCCTCCTCCTCCTCCTCAGCAGCAGGTAATTCAGGAAATGTATTACAGAGATCTACCTCATACACCCAAACATACAAAAGGCAAGACAGATCTTCAAGATCTTATTCTCAAGGAAGCAGTCAGCATCAGCATCAACATCATAAATCTTCAAGAAGCAGTTCTCATCTTCCTCCAAAACCAGCAAGTCCTCCAAAAGCTCCAGTTGAACCTTAAAAAGAGAATAGTCCTGAAAGTCCTTTGTCTCCTGCTTATGATCCAGAGATTGATCCAAATTCTAGAATGGCCAGATTTATTGAATTAATTACTCTATCTTAGATTAGAACAGCAAACGAAGAAGGTAAAGACTCCTCTCAATTCTCAATTATGTAATCCTACAGGAAGAAGGAACTTGAGAAGTACCAAGTGGGCAAACTTTTCAATCCTGACACTTATATGAACTTGCACCCTGAAGCAGTGGTCCCCAGGGCTATATCTCAGACAACAATTAGTGACTCAGACATAAAGATCACTCTAAGAGAAGCAGCTGATCCAAACAGGAAGATATTTTTTTCTAAATCTTCTGCTCCTCCCCAGTCTGATTTATAAACTCTTAATTTTGTTTACTGTTTTGATTTGAACAATATACATGTACCATAGCTACATATATATCTGCCAGTGATTTTCAAATTCTGTGAGATATTTTATTATTGTGATTTTATGTTTTTCTTTATTTTGTTGTAGTGACCTCACCCAAATAGGAGGAGATTTTTGGAACCCCTGATTTGGATTTGGGCTAGCTTTACTACTTAGGATGTTTGACCCACCATGTATAGCCAGGGTCATTGTTGTTTGTCCTAGGATTTAGGTAAGTCCTTCAGATTTAGATTTCATGTAGCAGCCTGCAGTGGACTTCAGGAGAATCGATCTTAAAAGAATTTAAGAGTTTTGAATTAAAGTTAGACGTTCGTCGAACTCAGCTTAATGATAGTCATGCTCTACTCGAAGAACTCAGAGTTCCTTCTCTAAGTTTGAGCTCGACGAAATTTGAGCTCAGGTCGACAAACTCTGATTAAGATAGATTTCCCAGTTCGACGAACTTGTAGCTCAGAGAATGTCAGCTATTCTTGAGGACTTGGATCGCTGAGCTCAGGTCGATGAATTGTATTTCTCAGCTCGACGAACTTGGAGTTCAGGTTGACAAAATCTGCCCTGAGGTCGACGAAATCTATTCAGAGCCTAAATGTTAAGTTTTTCTTTATCTATCCCTCTCTTCATTCCATCCTAAGTCAATAATTCTCTGAGTAATTAATGCTTAAATACTCTAAGAATATAGTCATTCAAGGCAGCATTAATTATGGTTTTCATTAGAGTAATTACTTGACTTATTCTCCGGACAGTAAGAAAAATAGAATTAAAGTCAGTTATTCCAGTCGGTCTCCTTTCTAGATTTCCAGCAGTAATTAATGGACTCATTTCAAATTCTGAAGGAAAACTATAGGCAGCATATATAAAGCAAATTTCTTTTCTTCTGAGACAAGATACGTAGCACACAGAATAGAGGAAGCCGACTAATAGAGATGCACTAAGATTCTGACCTTCACTCTGAAAAGAAATTCTGTTTGCCCTTGCATATTCAAGAAGATTTAAGAAGAACATCATCTATAAAATCAAGAGTCTTCTTCGACTTCTGATCCAGGAATCTTCAGAGATAATTATTCAACATCTGTCTACAAGTTCCTGGACATCTTAAAGACAAGGCTGCAGACTTACACCCTGTGCAATGCTCCAGTCTTCCTAAACTTCTCTACATCTCAGGGGGAGCTTTGACAACAAAGATCCACTTTTGTCTTCTCTATTGTTTAGAGAAAAAGAGAAGACATCATCAACTTTTCTTATATTGTAAAAAGGGTTTCATAACTCCCTTCAAAAGTCTGACTGGTTCACAAGTCTCCCTCCAAAAGACTTGGGTTGGTTGTTTGGGCACCTAATCAAAAGCCTAAAGGGTTGTGAGATCTCCCTGTAAATAGATCTTGTGGTGGCCGTCACCTGAGCAAAACCTGTTAGGGGATTCTTACTAGGGTGGTAGAAGAGTGGATGTACCCAGTTTGGGGAACCGCTATAAAATCTCTTGTGTTGTCTGGTTGCCCTTTTTATTTTTGTACCGTGCTGTGATAGTCTAGCTTTAATCACCTTACATAATATTTGTTATCACCTATTTTACTCCAAAATCATATAAATCTGTAAAAAGTTTTTAAAACAAAATTCACCCCCCCCTTTAGAGTTAATTAGATCTATCCCCTTGTCCTTCAAAGAGGTGTAGAACTTTCTTGAAGTCGTCGAAAATGTCCTCTATGCCTGCACGAACAAATTCGCTACCCACACAAATCATTAAAGGAGGATCCATGAATGCAGAGAGATCGAAAGGTCGGATTATCTGGAGATAAAGTGCGGATGTGCGACTGAGATGGCGGAAAGCATCGGGGAACTGAAGGGTTTTTCTCGGGAGAGTCGGTTTGAAAATTTAGTTTTGGATTTCTATGGACTTTTCTATTTATACAATTATGATAATTAAGAATATAAATTAGGAAATCAAACCTGGAAACGGTGGTTAAAAATCTTTAGAAAATCTTCCTAGCGCAAGGCCATTTCTCAAGAAAGAAGATGCCTTTCGAGAAATTCTAATAGTATTTCTCGTGAAATGACTTGTTCTCATGAAATCAGTTTATTCTAGTGAAATCAACTTGAGTTCCTGAGAAACCCACTTGTTTTGAGATTAATTCCTTGACTTCAGATATGATCAATTCAGGATCCCATGTTGAGTATGCCAAGTTCCGTCTTGAAAAAGGAGAATTTGGCCTCATCCAGCGGCTTCGTGAAAATATCTGCCACCTGCTTGTCCGTCGGGACATAGCTGGGGGCTTTGTCCTTATTTTCCACATGTTCCCGAATGAAGTGGTATCATATTTCGATGTGCTTTGTCCGGCTGTGGGAGACTGGATTGTTGGCGATAGCTATTGCGCTGGAAGAGTCGCAAAACATAAGAATTTCTTGGAATTTTAGATTGTAATCTTCGAGTAGATTCCTAATCCGAAGAAGTTGTGCACAACAACTGCCCGCAGAGATATACTCTGACTCAGCAGTAAAAGTTGCGACATAATTCTTCTTCTTGCTGCTCCATGAAATAAGCTGTCTTTTGAGCAATTGACACGTCCCGGAAGTGCTCTTTTTGTCTTCTTTGCTACTTGCAGAGTCAGCATCTGAAAATCCAATTAGTTCTCTGTCATTATTTCTTGGGTACCATAAGCCAATATTTGGTGTACCCTTAAGGTATCTCAAAATTTGCTTTGCATCAATATAGTGAGATTCCTTAGAATTCACTTGATATCTAGAGCATACACATGTTGAGAACATTATGTCAGGCCTACTAGCAGTAAGATAGAGCAAGGATCCATCTATGCTCCTGTACTTGGTTTCATCGAAAGGTTTCCCTTTCTCATCTTGTCCAGAGACATTGCTGAACCCATTAGAGTCCTCATAGAGGTTGCGTTCTCCATTTCAAATTTCTTAATCAACTCCTTGGTGAACTTCGTCTTAGAGATGAAAATTCCATCTTCAGATTATTTCACCTGAAGTCCTAACAAATACTTCAGCTCGCCCATACTGCTCATTTCAAACTTCTCTTGCATAAGTTTAGAAAACTTTTTGCAGAGGTTGTCGTCAGTAGAGCCAAAAATAATGTCGTCGACATAGATTTGTACTAGCAAAATCATGCCTTTTACTTCCCTAAGAAATAATGTCTTATCTATCTTTTCTCTTGTGAACTTGTTCTCAAGAAGAAAGTTAGATAACGTATCATACCAAGCTCGAGGAGCTTGTTTCAAACCATATAAAGCTTTAAATAATAAGTACACATAATCAGGATCGTTAGGATCAACAAAACCTGGGGGTTGTTCCACGTATACTTCTTCCTTTATCTCACCATTTAGAAAGGCTGACTTCACGTCCATTTGATAGACGGTGAAGCCCATAAAGGCAGCATAGGCGAGGAACAGCCAAATTGCCTCAAGTATCGCCACTAGATTATAGGTCTGATCAAAGTCGATCGCTTCCTCCTATCTATAACCTTTAGCTACGAGTCTGGCCTTATTTTTGACGACGATTCCATCTTCATCCATCTTGTTCCTATAGACCCATTTTGTTCCAATAACATTCTTGACTTTGGGTCTAGGTACAATCTTATAGACTTGGCAGTGCTTGAACTGATTTAGTTATTCTTCCATAGCAATTATCCACGATGCGTCTTGGTTTGCTTCTTTGAATTTCTTTGGTTCAACTTGTGAGAGAAAACTCAAATGCAAATTTTCATTAGTAGTACCTCTATGAGTTCTTACACCGGCATGAGGATCTCCTATGATTTGATTAATAGGGTGATCCCTCAAGTGTCCGAGCTCTAGATTCCTTGCATCGGGAGCTTCCACTATTTCTGAGGTTTCCTCTTCCACTTGGATGACTTCTTCATCTTGGTGATCTTCTTCTCCAATTCAGGTTGGAGGAGTAATCTTGATGAACTTTGGAGCATTATCTTCAGCTGTCTTATCCAAGCTTAACTTTTCTAATCTTGAACCTGCATCTTCAATAAGAACACTAGAAGAGCTGCTATGGAGCAAACTCGTTTAATCAAATACAATATTAATTGACACTTCTACCACCAGAGTTTTCTTATTAAAAATTCTAAAAGCCTTATTATGGCTACTATAACCTATGAAAATATTTTCAAAGCAATTTTCTCCAAACTTTGTACGATGATATTTCCCATTATTGAGTACATAGCATTTGCAGTCAAAGATTCTAAAGTAGGACACAGTCGGGAATCTTACAATGGCTTTTGTTGATTAACGCTCTGTTTTGCACGTGATAAGTTGTGTTGACGGCCTCAGCCCAGAGTACTCTGGTAGAGAGGAGTCAGTCAGTATTGTAGTACATGCTTCAATGAGTGTTCTATTCCTTCTCTCAGCAACTCTATTTTTTTGCGAAGTATGCGGGGAGGAAAACTCGTGAAAGATACCTAGACTTCCACAGAATTTTGTCATGGCAGCAGATTCGAATTCTTTTCTATGGTCACTTCTAATTCTGACCACTGAGCAGTTTAATTCATTCTGGATTTTCCAGACAAAGCTTGTGAACACATCAAAAGTATCTAACTTTCATTTCATAAAGAACACCCAAGTAAAATGTGAGTGATCATCAACAATTACTAGCGTATATGACTTACTGCCTAAGCTATGAACTTGCATTGGACCGAATAAGTCCATGTGCAATAAATACAAGCACCTTGAGGAATCTTTATCAGCAATGCCCTTAAAGGTGGCCCTTGTCTGCTTGCCCATTTGGAATATGTGACATGGACTCTCTTTAATGCACTTAATAGTAGGTGCATCACGTACTAGATTTTGAGAAAATAATATATTAATAGTTTTGAAATTAATATGTGATAATCTCTTGTGTCATTGATCACAAAGATATGCACTATCTTTTGCAACAAAACACACTGGGGTAGAAGTGTCTAAACATATAAAATTATTATAGAAAATATTTCTACTCCTTGTGCCTGTTAATATCGTCTCCATAGTGGAAGCTGATTTTATCAGGCACTGATCTTTAGAAAAAGTAACAATAAAGCCTTTATCACATAATTGACTTATGTTAATCAGATTATGTTCTAATCCTTTCACATAAGCCACATCAGTGAATGAGACTATACCATTAGAAATTATACCGTAGCCCTTTGTGATTCCCCGGTCAGAGCCACCAAAGATAACCTTTGGACCATCTTTGACTGGAGTGTAATTCTGAAGCAGGATTCTTTTCCCGGTCATATGCCAAGAGCATCCACTATCCAAATACCAGATAGGCGTTTTGTTGACCTTTGGACATACCTGCAAGATAGGATCAGTTTACCTTAGGAACCCAAACGTATTTGGGTCCTTTGTTATTTGTCAACACACTCCCTCTAGGAGTGTTAACACTACGAGTGGTCTGCATCGTGTGATTAACTATAGGAGTTTTATAGTTTATGGGATTAAACCAGCAATCCACAGCAAAGTGACCAACTTTGCCGCAACACCAACAGTCAAACCTGTTGTATCTTTTACAAGTCTCCTTCTTGACCTTTTGAACGTGTGGTCTTGCAAGGGCGGTGGATCTGGAGGTAGAGTATTCATGATGATTGCACTCACAAGGCTTTTTCACCTCTTTTTCCTTAGGTACAACTAGCTTGGCCTTAGGTTCCTTCTTAATATTATGGCCATGAACGTATGGACCATAATATTGCATTTGTATCTCCTCATAAGGATCCTTAAAGACACTGTCACCGAAGTTCTTGGGATGGGTCCATCCTTGGTAACGCGACTTAGGCTCTACGTGGGTTGGCCTGGTAAAGTGACCATAAGATGACTTAAAATCAAACTTATTCGTTGGGAAGATTGCCTTCTTAAATGTAGTTTGATTTAGAGGGGCCTTCCCTTTCTCTTCGGGTGAGACTTTCTTAGCAGCCTTATTTTTCCTTCGAGCTTTATTCCTCCTAGAAGATTTACTAGGAGCTGTCTCATGACCCAAACCGGCGCCTTATCCCTATGCAGAGAATTCATTAACAAGTGGAAGAATTCTCTTGGGCTTGGAGAAACTTTCAACAAGTTTCTTTTCATCATATAGCTGTTCTTCGAACATCTCGATGATTTTTTGTTTCAAGTTAAGGTGCTCGAGAGTGTTGTAATATTCTTCGACCAGGACTTGGTGATCCTCTCTGAGTGAGTCAATACTTACGACTTCTTCTCTCAGAATGATCTCCCCAGTCTTAAGGGATTTTATTTCCTTGGTCTGAGTTCTAATAACCTTTCTGCATCGATCATAGACTTTGATTGGCTTTTTGTACTGACCCATGAGTTCTGATTCATCATCGGATGAACAGTCCTCATGATCATTATCATGAGTATCTGATTCAAAAAGGATAGTGTGAGCATTTAACTCCCCATAAAATGGGGGACTTCTCCTTCTTCTTCAGAGTGAGTCATGAGCCCAAAGTAGGCTTCTTCATCCTCACTTGACTCAGACGAGTCAGAGTCACTAAGATTCTTCTACTTCTTTGATATGAAACTCTTCTCCATCTTTTTGCTCTTGGAAGACTTGTGGTCTTCTCTTCTTCCACCCTCCTTCTTCTTGTGAGGGCATTCAACAATCACATGACCTGGATTGTTACAACAATAACAAATGACATCAGTAGAATAATTTTTGTTCGATTTAGATTTATACCTGTCAGATTTGTGATTTTTCTTTTGATAATCACCGTCGTGTCGTGATCTTCTAAAGGAAGAGTCATTTCCTCTCATCTGTTCCTTCTTACTTAGAAACTTCATGAACTGCCTAGAGGAAGAGAGAACTCTCCATCAGAAAGTTCTGAGCTAGAGGTGCTTGGCTCTGATTCTTTTTCTTCACTTTCTTTGAGAGAGGGAGCAAGAGATACTGCCTTAGCTTTCCTTGAGCTTTTTTCCTTCAGTGCAGCAGACTTCTCTTTTGATGAGGATCTGCTGCCCTCTTCTTCAGCTTTTCTAGCATTGATTTGGAGCTCATAGGACATAAGCTTCCCACAGAGGTTCTAGGGGGTCAGTGTCAGCCAATCTCCCAAACTCCCCGATAGCACAAATATTATTATCCCATTCCTTAGTTAAGGATCTTAAGAATTTGTCATTTAGTTCTCCGTTAGTGAAAACCCGGTCGTAGCTCTTCAGGCCGTAGATGATCTTGAAGAAGTTTATAAAAGTATCTGTAATTGTGTCCTTGGGGCCTTGCTTGAAGGCCTCATAATTCATATTCAGAAGGGATCTTTTGTCATCCCTTACTTCCTCGATACCTTCCATCAAGACTATTAGAGACTGCCACATCTCCTTGGTGGATTTGCAGTGAATTAGGTTCTGCAGTATAGAGTCATCGACTGCGCTTGTGATGATATTTTTGGCCTTCTTGTCCTAGAGAAACAAGTGCAATCTCGTCTTTGTCGAGATCCATCAATTTCTTTGGAACCTTCCTTGTAGGATCAATAGTGGAGGCTATCATTGGAACATGAGGGCCTTCTTCCACAATAATGAAGATGCGGGGATCAACAGCTTCCATAAAAAATCTTATTCTTTCTTTCCATATGGGAAAGTTTGCCTTAGTATATACAAGAAGCTTTGTGGAGTCCTTGGATCCATCCATGCTTGTGAATCTCTTTGATAGCTAGAAGGAGGTCTGTTCAAGGTGTGAACCTTATAGCGAACAATGACCCTCTTATACCAATTTAAAGTGTCTAGTTGTCTACCTAAATCACCTAGATGGGGGTGAATAGGTAAGATCTGCATCTTTTGTGGAATAAAAATGTTAGAACAGAATTTAAGCAAGAAACCAGACAACACAAAGAATTATAGTGGCTCCCCAACCTTTGGTACGTCCACTCTCCACCTAACCAATCTAGCACCACGCTAGACTTGGCTACCTTACTAAATCTCAGATTAAACAATCCTACACCTTAGTGAATTGCTCCTACAACTCGGAGATAATACACTCCTACAAAATCTCGGAGAACAACGCTCCTACAATATCGGAGAACAACTCTCCTACACAATCGGAGACAAGGCTCCTACAATAATAAAGATGATTTTGCAACAATAAAACAAACTTGAAATTCTCAGATCTAAATTCTTTAACTCCTTCCTTCTTGAAACAGTGAACCTCTCTGAAAAAGATTGAGGAAGAAATCTGAAAACCTGGATCTGAAAATCGTAGGATTTGACAAAATCAAGAATGATTGAAGAACTTGAAAATGTTTGATCTGTCGAATCTTTTCCTCTCTGAATTGCTTGATCGAGAAGATAGGCAAGGAAGAATTGTTCGTGATGGCGGCGCTTCGCGATTTTGGAAATGAAAAAGTACGATTCAGAAAACTAGTGTCGATTAGGGTTATCAATTCTAACAGGACCTTTTATAGGTCATCTCAAACTGTATGAATTCTTTAATGATGATCTGAATGGACTAATCATGAGAGAGTTAGATTTGAAAAGAATTCCGTCAGATACTTAAGGAAAAAAATTCTGCACTGCTGTTTCTTGAGAGAAGGATTGATTTCTCGAGAACAACTCCATTTGTTTTGTGGAAAGATATAAGCTTCTCGAGAAGAATTTCTTAAGGAAAACAATGAAAATAAATTATGGTTTCTCAAGAAGTATAGACTTTTCTCGAGAAAAGAATTCTACCGCTTAGAGAAATAGGTAATGATTTCTCGAGAACTGCCTTGACTTCTCGAGAATAGTTTAGACTTCTCGAGAAATAACTTCGGCTTCTCGAGTAATGACTTCTGCTTTCTCGAGACAAAACTTGGCCTTCTCGAGAAAATTTCTTGGCTTTCTTGAAAACAAGACTTAGAAGAATTCTGAGATATTTTTAAGGCTTCTCGAGAAGAGCATGGCTTTCTCGAGAATTTCTCTTGGGCTTCTCGAGAAGAGCATGGCTTTCTCGAGAATTGCTCTTGGGCTTCTCGAGAAATGCTTCTGCTTCTCGAGAAAAGAACTTTGCGCTTCCTCCCACCTTGATACGTAGTCGACCCCCACTAAAATAAAATTATTTTTAAGAGACGGAGGTAGGGGCAAACAAAATCGATGCCCCATAAATCGAAGACTTCACATTCTAAAAATAAATTTTGGGGCATCTTGTTGCGATGGGAGATGTTACCCGGCCGCTGGCAGCTATCGTGGGAGCGCACAAAATTGTGAGCGCCTTTAAATATAGTGGGCCAAAAGAAGCCCGCCTCCAGGGGCTTTCGCGCGGTCTGGTTAGCTTGATAATGCCTACCAGTCGGGCCCTCGTGGCAGTGCCTAAGTATTTGCATGCACTGCACACCCGCGATGCATCTTTGGACTGCCTAGTCCGCGCAGATACGAAAAAGAAAAGGGTCCTCCCAAAAGAAATTTTTCAAGTCAGAAAAGAATTTCTTCTTTTGCTGGCTCGAAAAGTCTTTTGGGAGCACCCGCGCAACTAAAGAGTTCACGAAATGGGCGATCCAAGATGGGGGGGACGAAATAGTATTAATGGCTAGGAGGCGTTCCTCGGGGGAATCTGTCATTTATGTGAGATTCGACGAGCGCTTCTGCACCCGGATTTTCTTAACAGGAGAGGTGATCGACGGCTAAATTTTTCGCGCCCTTCTTATTCCGGATCTCCAAATCAAATTCTTGTAGGAGGAGGACCCATCAAAGAAGGTAGGGCTTGGAGTACGTTTTAGCTAATAAATATTTTAAGGCAGAGTGGTCGGTAAATACGATAACTTTAGAAAGCATTATATACGAGCGAAACTTATCAAATGCAAAAACGGCGGCTAAAAGTTCCTTTTCCTTTGTCGTGTAATTTCCTTGTGTGGAAGTGATCCTCTTGCTAGCGTAATAGATAGGGTGGAAGTATTTGTTTATGCGTTGGCCAATAATGGCATCGACGACAATATCACTAGCGTCGCACATAATCTCGAACGGAAGGGACCAATCGGGCGCCACTAAAATTGGAAAATTTATAAGTTTTTATTTTATAAAATTAAAGGCAGACCCGCATTCACTACTAAAGACAAAATTTGATTCCTTTTCCAGGAGGCGAGATAGCTTCTTTATTATTTTAGAAAAGTCTTGAATAAAGCACCTATAAAAGCCTGTGTGGCCTAAGAAACTCCTAGTAGATTTTACGTTAGAAGGCGGGGGAAGCTTTTTGAAAATTTCTACCTTGGCCTTATCGACCTCCATACCCTTAGACAAAATCTTATGGCCGAGAACCAAATCTTCTCGAACCATAAAGTTACACTTTTCCAAATTTAAAACGAGAAGCGTGTCCTTGCCTCGCTAAAGGACACGATCTAAATTACGAAGACAAGTTAGGAATGAGTATCCGAAAACAGAGCAGTCATCCATAAAGACTCCATAATGTCTCCTAACAGCTCGCCAAAGAACGCCAACATACATCTTTGGAATGTAGTTGGCGCATTGCATAGTCGAAATGACATTCTTCGGTAGGTGAAGGTGCCAAACTTGCAGGTAAAAGTTGTTTTCTCTTGGTCATCGAGGAAAATGGGGATTTGGAAAAACCCTGATAAACCATCAAGAAAACAATAATATGGACGACCGAATAAACGCTCCAAAATTTGGTCTAAAAATGGTAGTGGGAAATGATCCTTACAGGTGGCATCATTTAGTTACATATAATTGATGCACACCCGCCAACCCGTAACAGTATGTGTTGGGACGAGTTCATTATGCTCATTTTCCACTACGGTTAGACTGCCCTTCTTGGGCACGACATGAACGAGACTAACCCAAGTACTATCTAAAATAGGATAAATAATCCCCACATCTAATAATTTTATGATTTCGTCTTTAACAACGTTTTTCATGTTTTGATAAAAACGTCGATGTGGCTGAATAGTCTTTTGACAATTATCGTTAAGGAAAATCTTATGGGTGCAAAAATAGGGGTTAATCCACTTTATATCAGAAATTTGCCATGCAATTGCATGGCAATGTTTAAGCAAAACTTTCAATAAATAAAAAGTCTCTGAATCACTCAAATGCGAAGAAAAGTATAATGGGAAGGGTATCATCTTTTCCCAAAAAGGCATTTTTTAGAGATTCGGGTAGGGGTTTGAGCTCTAGGCAGGGCGATTCTTCTAACGTGGATTTAATTTTAATGTCTTTCGATCCAAATGGTTCGAAAGACAAATTTTTTGAGTCATCCTCTACGCAATTAAAGTTTTTGGGCGCAAAAATATCGTCATTTAAAAAAGAAGACTCGAAAATAGGGGAAGAACAATCTCTGAAATAAGTATCTAAATTATAACAAAAATCATCGCTCGATGACGAGTCCCCCGTTTAGGGATTAATAGAGAAAGTAACCTCATCATCTCGTACCCAAAGGAGGAGATGACCATTACTCACATCAATTAATGCGCAGGAGGTGGAGAGAAAAGGGCGACCAAGTATAATTGGTACATCGGTGTCCTCCTCGTGTCCAAGATGACGAAGTCTACCTGAAAGATAAACTTATCAACTCGGACAAGAACGTCCTCCACTACCCCAACGAGAAACTTAACTGGGCGATCTGCTAGTTAGATACGCATTTCAGTAGGGGTCGGAGTCCACAAACCTAATTTTTGAAAAAGCGAGAACGGCATCAAATTAATGCTCGCGCCTAATTCTGCTAGAGCGTATTTTACTAATATTTTGCCAAAAGGCAGGGGATGGAAAACCTTCCCGAGTCATTTTGTTTTGGGGGCAATTTATTAGAAAGAGTCGTCGAGCACTCTGCGTTGAGAGAGATGCGAAATATTTTCTATTTTTTATTAATTAGATAGAAGTTCTTTTAAATATTTTGCATATTTAGGCATCTGCGAGATTGCCTCGCAAAAAGAAACATTAATATAAATTTGTTTTAATAATAAAATAAATTTTTTGTACTGCTCATCCTTACGCTCACTATCTAACTTATGTGGATACGGCAAGGGAATTTTAAAAATAATTTTATCGTTTAAAATTGGTAAGGGTGGCATAACCGAAGAAGGGGGAGAGGGGTCGGAGGTGAAATATGTACCTGCGGATCGATCCGTTTTAGATCGACCACCTCCTTTCCACTACGGAGGGTTATAGCATTGATATTCTCCCAAGGATTGGGCTCCGTATTCCCCGGCAGTGCCCCGAGCACATGCTCGGACATCATTCGCGCCAGCTGTCTAGCCTGTTATTCTAAGTTTTTTAGCGATCCGGTGATGTTCCTGATATTTAACTCGTTGGACGCAACGTATCTAAAAATTTTTTCCTCCTTTGGGGAGGGTTTTTGAAGAGGGGGAGGTGGCGGAAATCCGGGTGCAAAAGAGGTAGGGGAGCTGTGCATTGTTCGCGTTGCTCCATGAGAAGTTGGGGTGGTTCCTCCAACCCTGATTATAGTTATTACTATAAGGGTTGTTGTTGGGGTGGAAGGAAGGACGACCCTAATTTCCCGTGAAGTCTACGAACACTTAGACTACACTGACATTAGAGGGAAGTGCCCAAGGAGGAGTAGAGGAGGCATCAGACATATCTGCCACCTACTTCGTCAGCCTTTCAACTTGAGGGGCCAAGTGAGCAGTGGCATCCACTTCGAAGAGGCCGGCCGCCTTCTTGGGACGTCCCCGTGGGACGTTCCATTGGTAGGCGTTCATGGCCATCTCTACGTTAAAAGCTTGGGCAGCCTCGGGGGTCTTATTATTCAGAGTACCCCTGGCAGCCGCGTCAATCATTTGACACGTCTGATAGTTAAGCCCATTGTAAAAGATTTGGACCTACAACCATGCTGGCAGCACGTGGTGCAGACACCTGCGAAGAAATTTTTAAACCTCTCCAAAGACTCAAATAGATATAAGGGATCGGTCTACACAAACAAAGAAATATTCGCCCGCAACTTTGCAGTTTTTGCGGGCGGAAAATACTTCGTTAAGAACCATTCCACAAGCTCGGCCCAAGTGGTGATACATCCTCGCGGGAGAGAATTCAACCACGCTTTAGCATTGGATTTTAAGGAAAATGGAAAAATGCGCAGGCGAATGGCATCATCAATGACGCCATTAATTTAAAAGTATCGCAGATTTCTAAAAAACTAGATAGGTGGATGTTCGGGTCATCATCTGGCAGTCCATCGAACTGCACGGCGTTTTGGATCATTTGAATAACTCTAGATTTTATTTTAAAATTATTGTTCGCCACCATTGGTCGATCGATACTAGACCGAGTGTCATCCAGGTTTGGCTGGGCGTAATAAGACATTGTACGCTCTGCGACCGCGTTTAGGTTAGGATCGGCCATAACTACGACATAGGGTTCTCCGATGGATTCTTCGGGGTCTAAAAAAGGATTCCAGCATTGAGATCGAATACGCGCAAGGGAGCATTCGATATCAGGATCAAAATCAAAATTTTCAGACTCCGAGGGTTGTCCATGGGTCATACACCCTAAAATATATACTAAATATTTAACTTTTTTCCTCTCTTTTTTAAGTTTTGAAGTATTTATTTTTTAGATTTTTAGAAAAAACGTAAAAGTAATAGACTCCGGAATTCGAAATAACAACATGTGGTCCCCGACAACGGTGCCAAAAACTTGGTGCGCGCGACGCCCGGGATCGGATTTGTTATATGAGCACGCTGGGTTCAGATTTCGGGCGGCGAAAAGTAGGCAAGTGCGCATGTCGCAAGTTGTATAGGATATTCCGGTGGCGAATATCGAGGTCATATATTTCCCGGGGCCGGTTGACTATTTCTACTCCTTCCACAGGGACTATTATTTTACTGAAAATAACTTGTCGGGTTTTAGTTAACTAAAGCGGTTTTAAGAGAGAGTTGTAAAAAAGACTTAGAAAAATTCGATGAAGGGTTAACGGTCGACATCGAATCGGATCGAAACTAAAATGACTCTTAATAATTATAGAACTTAGTTTTCAAATTAATTAAACTCATCTTGGTCGTGGACGTTCCACAAAAATCAGCTCACCTATATCTAGGAATATCGCTCGCATGAACATTAAGACTATTCGACCGAACTCTCGTCCGATGAAGGATTTATCTTAATGCTTGCTTTATGCTAAGAACCCCGTTATTGGGTGGGGAACCCAAGCCCATAGAATTATGCTTCTCCTCTCTCTAGGGTATGCACAGAACTCTTTTTACCCAAGGGTGATCGGTCCATACGCACGGCCTCTCGGCTAGCTAGCATGTGGATAACGGAAATAGAGCCCACACATCGATATTTGGTTCTACGCGTCGTATACCCGGGGAAAATCTTAAGCCCTTTAATTAAAGTGAGAAAAAGATCCTTTAATAATTTAGAGTGATTTTATATGTCCAATACTCTTCGATGCTGAGGGCTAAGAACGATTAGCCACTCATCAGAATGGCGACGACTTATAATTTTAATAAGGCGTGAGTTCGAAACTATGCGCTAAAGGATTATAAGAAAAGGACATAAAATAATGAAATGTAAGGAAATTTCAAGGCTAATAAACAAGGGAACTCACACACTCTACAAAATCATAAATAAAAAAACTAACTTACAAAAAGAGAAATTACAAGTCCTACTCAAACGAGTAGGCGGGAAATAAATGCAAATTACAAGTCCAACTTGAATGAGTAGGCAGGAAATAAATGCAAATTACAAGTCCTACTCAAATGAGTAGGCGAGAAATGACAAGTCCTACTCAAATGAGTATGCGAGAAATGAAAGCAGTAAATTGACAAGACCTACTCAAACGTGTAGGCGGGAAATCAAAGCGAGTCTTACTCGAATGAGTAGGCGGGAAATAAATACACACACACACTCTACGTAATTGAAAGAAAGCAGTAAACACTATCTCATACACTCAAACACTCTACGTAAGGAAATTAATGAAAACCTAACTCATACACTCACACACAACAAAAAAGAGAAAAATAAGGTGATCGAAAAATTAAAACTACTTTTTTACTCCTAGAATTTGATAAAAACACATAAAAAGACAAAATAAAAATTAAAGAAGGAAAAAAAGTTTTGAAATAAAGTAAAAAATCAAAGTGTTACAAAAATTAAAACGATAATTTATTCATTCTTATAACATTATTAAAATGCTTAAAAATTGGAAATAAAGATAAAAAGAACAAAAAGTTTTACAACCTAAAAAAGAACTAAGTTAAAGAAAAATCAAAACCACTTTGAAAAACATTTTTATAAAACCATAATAATGAATACAAAGTACTAAAAGCTAAACCTAAACCTAAATAAAGAGAGAAGAAAATAAAAGCTATCATAACAACTAATAACTATAATAGAAAAACTAGAAAAAAAAACAAAGTAAAACAAAACTATGAAAACATAAAACATAAAACTAAACTCATACACATACACCCATTTTAAAAAGAAAAATGAAGATACATAAGATCGTTGAAAGAGAGGCACTCAGAGGCATTCCAATACAATATAAGGATGAAAAGACTAACATATTTTATTGAGTAGAAAGTCTGATTACAAAAGCTAAAACAAACATAAAGAGGAGGGGTAAAATTATCCTTATATTGCACAAAAAGCAACCAAGCAGCAGTCCAACAGCAAAATGGCTCTAAAATTTGAACCCTTGGTCATTACAGAAAAGTTCTATTTATAAGCAAAATTTCGGGGGTTACACGCCCATGTCACGGGCGTGACATGGGGCGTATCATGCTGGTGTGTTTGAGAAGTCAAAATCCTGGTGACTGGTTGAATTTTGGAAGCTTCTAGAACGGGACACGTGGCGGTCACGAGCATGTGCCGAATGACACGGGCGTGTCAGCAAGGTATGACTGGTAAAGGCGTCGAGCGTCAAACGTCGAACATCGAACGGGATTGACACGGGCGTGTCAGACGGGACACAGGCATGTTAGAGGCTTTGATTGCTTGGCTTTCTAGAGGCATTGAGTGGTTGGACTGTTGGACAACCACAACGAAAAGAGATCAAGTTCGTGCATTCTAGCATTCGGTCGCCTCTCTGCATTCCGTTCCAATCTTCTTCGTCGAAGTAAAAGAAAACTTCCACCCTCATGTTCGTGAATAAAGAACTCTGATAATCCAAGGACTACATCTATTACGAAGAGACGACTGTTTACAAGCACGCGGAGATTTCAAGCACCGGTCGCAGATCGCTCTACGGAGAAATCGTTAAGAGGGAGACTTTAATCTTTATATTCTTTAAAACTCGTTTTGTAATCTTCTTTTCTTCATTCTTGTGGTGAGGAAAATCGATCGGTGAAGGTCGTCAAAATCTGGGAAGGATTTCATGGGAAATCGTCCCGGGGTTAGGACGTCTAGATCGGGTGTTCTAGCGGGGCTCTAATACCCATCCTTACATGGAGGTGAAGAGCTGGTTCGAAGACCTTTCTTGGAGGGAAAGGGTGAGAGCCAACCGTTCCATGGAGCGGGTCGGTATAGAAAAAAATGAGTTTTTCTTTCTCACCGCCTTCGATCTCCGGCGTCACGGGGATAACAATTTTGTAATTGTATAAAACATTCATTGTTCTAATTCTTGTAATGAAATTCATTTTCTGCTTTATTACTTTTGTTATCTACTGTGATTGTTAGTTGATATTCTTCTGTGAGGTGTACAACTAAATCTGCACAGGAAAACAAATTCATAGACATACTTTCGCGTGTTAACTACCTAATGCCTCGCGGTAGGTTCCAGAACTTGATTTTCTGGGGCAAAATCACTTAATTTTCATTTAACGCAAAAAACCTTATTCACCCCCACCACCCTCTAAGGTTGGCCACGTGATCCAATATAAGGAACTCAAACCCACACGGGGTAGGGTTCGTCAAGATAGCAGGAGTGAATGGTGAGCGATTGTAGAGAGAATTGGAATTTCTCAAGGTATGAAGTTTGTGTTGCCCTTGATTCTTAATAGACAAGCCATGAGTTCACTCGTGATCGAGCTCATTATGTCTGGTGTTTTCACTGTCCGGCAGATAGTGAAGATGGAAAGCTTCTGATTCTTAGACTGATCCTGTGGGAGTTCGCGAACTACTTGCACTGGAGAATTCTTTATCTATATCACATGGCTTGCGAGGGGAGCATTTATGTTGGATATTGTATACATAATAATCCAGATTTATGTGACGTCACCCTTGAACTAAGAGGAATTAAGTTTGTATTTGATGCTATCTTTTAGTTTAGTGCTTATAGGTCAATATTGCTAAGTGTTGCTGGTTTACAATGAGTCACTAAACACAGGACCATACAATGTAATCCCTCATTGTGTGATCCATGGTGTTGACTTATGTGTAACCTCTCTATTTGGATGCACTTCATTGTAAAGTAAAAAAGAAATGGAAGAAGGGAAGGGTTGCTGGTTTCCAATAAAGAAGAAAAGAAATCTTTTCAAAAAATTTCCTAAGTTCATTTCTCGAGAAAGTGAAGACTATTTCTCGAGAAGTCTATGTCTATTTCTCGAGAAAGCATTACTGTTCTAGAGAAACCATAAGACTTCTCGAGAAATTGTCTGAATATACTCTAAGTCCTTTTCTCGAAAAATGCGTTGAAGATTTCTCGAGAAGCCAAGTTAGTTCTCGAGAAATACAAAGCAGTTCTTGAGAAGTCAAAATCATTTCTCGAGAAGCCAAGTCTTTTTCTCGAGAAATCAATTCTTTCTTGAGAAATCAATGCCTCAGTTTACAGAATTTTGCGCTTAAGCTAATTTCTCGCGAAGCCATATTATTTCTCAAGAAAGTAATTCATTTCTTGAGAAATCATTTTCTTCTCGAGAAATCTTGCTCCAGTTCTAAAAATGGACTAAGTCACTTTCTCGAGAAATAATATTCTTCCTGTGAAATCAGTGATTTTCTTCACAGAAATTTCTTCAAGTCTTTTCTCGAGAAGCCAAGTCATATCTCAAGAAAGCCTTTCATTTCTAGAGAAATCTACTTCTTCTCGAGAAATGGACTTGCAGATTTTTCTTTCTATATATTCTGACGGGATTTCAAGTTATTCTGATTTAATGATTATTGATCCATTAGTGGATCTTTCCTTAATGATTCATGACCGTTGAAGATGATCTATATATATATATATATATATATATATATATATATATATATATATATATATATATATATTCCATTCAATCGGATTCTTCAACCCTAATCATATCATAATTAAAAATCAGAATTGCTCTTTCTAAATTCGGGAGAAGCCGCACGTCACCATCGCCGATTCTCCTCTGCAGCCAATCTCCTATTCCAGCGATTCGAAGAGAGAAAAGATTTGACTGATCCAAAGTTCAAGATTCTTCATCATCTATTTGATCGGGTCGAATCCTAGTTTCAGATCAGCCTTCTCGGTTTTCTTCCTCAACCTTCTTTATTAAGTTTCAAGAAGGAAGACCCTTGAAGTTTTCAGATCTAGAAGTATAAAGTTTGTATTGTACTTGTAAAATTAATTTTAACTCTTTTATGAGCTTTGTCTCCGAGATTGTAGGAAGTTTATTCTGAGTGTAGATCCATTTGTGGATCGAGTTTGTAGATTTGGTTTGTGGATCGAGTTGTAGATCCGTTTGTGGATCGAGGTGTTGATCCGGTTGTGGATCGAGGTGTAGGAGCGTTGCTCTGAGTTATAAGATTGTTATAATCTTAGAAAGGTAAAGTAGTCGAATTTATCCCTTTGTGGTAGATAGACAAGCTGGGATAGTGGACGTACCCAATATGGGAAATCACTATAAATCTCTATGTTTGTGTGCTTGAGTTTTTAAATATTTTTATTCCGCAAAAAGACACAAACATCACCTATTCACCCCCTCTAGGTGATTTAGGTAGAATTTATATACTTTTAATTCGAATTAGAGGGGCGTTTTGTTCGATAAGGCTAACACATTGAACAAGATCCCTGATCTAGTGTTCAAAGATTCTGCATATTCACCATGGATCAAAGCAAAGACATGTCATCCATGAAGCTACCGGTGTGCACAAAGGAAAACTTTCCCATGTGGAAAGAACGATTACGATTCTATATGGAAGCTGCTGATCCAATGATTTTTCAAATAGATGAATATGTACCACACATCACTACATAGTATTCAATGATAAATCCAGCGATCATGATTCAAAAGAAGATGATGGATCTTACTAAGGATTAGATTGCCTTAGTCTCCCTTGACAAGAAGTCAAAGAATATCATAGCGAGTGTAGTGGACGATTCAATGCTCCAAAACTTATTCCACTGCAAGTCTACCAAAGAGATGTGGGACTATCTTATTGTCCTAATGGAAGGTACTGAAGAAGTGAGAGACGATCGCAGATCATTGTTGAATCAGGAGTACGAAGCCTTCAAGCAAGATGCCAATGACTCCATAGCTGACAGTTTTGAGAAGTTTTTCAAGATAGTCAACTGTCTAGGGAACTATGGCCATGAATTCACTCATGGTGAACTAAATGACAAATCCTCAGATCCTTTTCAAAGGACTGGGATACAAAAGTTGTTGTCATCAGAGAATTCAAGAAATTGCCAGAGATCGACTCTCATAATCTTTTCAGCAAATTACTCTTTTATGAACTCCAAATGAAAACCAGAAAGAAGGAGGAGCAAGACAACCTATCTTCAAGCAAAGAGAAGTCTACAGCCTTAAAGGCTAAAGGTTCAAGGAAGTCCAAAGTTGTGTCACCCATAAGAACACGAGCTCCTGGCACTCCTGAAGACTCTGAGCCCAGTACATCAGGCTCCATACTATCAGACGGAGAGTTCTCCCTAATCTCCAAGCAGTTCAAGAAGCTGCAGAGGAGACAAATGAAGAATATATCTTTCTCTTCAGATTCCAGGAGATCACATCGTGATGGTGATCGTATGAAGAAAAGCTACAATAAGGAGGACAGGTATAAATTGAAACCTAATAAATTTTCTTCCTCTGACGTTGTTTGCTACTGTTGCAATAAAATAGGTCACATGATTGCGGAATGTCCTTACAATAAGAAGGATAGCTCCAGGAAGGACGAGAAGAGATCCTTCAAAGGGAAGAAGAGAGAAGAAAAGAGCTTTGTCACCCAAAATTCAAAGACTCTCGGCGACAGTAACTCGAGCGAGTCAAGTTCTGAAAATGAAGAAGCTTACTTTAGGCTTATGGCTCAATCTGACGAGGAAGTGGGCGACTCCGAATACCATGGGAAGGTAAACTCTCACAATTTTCTTTAAGAATTTGAAACTTCCTCCAATGGTCATGAAGACTACTCCTATGATGAGAATGAATCAGAGTTGATGGCTCAGCATAAGCACTTATTAAAGGCTTTCGACAAATGTTGTAAGGTAGTACAAAAGCAGGTAAAAGAGATTGCCTCCCTCAAGGCAGTGGAAGCAAATATGAATGAAGAAATTGGAAAATTACATCCTCTCAGAGATGAAGTTGACTCCTTGAATGAGGAACTCAAGAGCTCAGCTGAGACGTTAGGTCTTAAATAGAAATATCTTGATGAGCTGGAAGAAAAGCTCTTGGTAGAGAGGAAACTCGTTGAGAGCTACTCCAAGCCAAAGACTATCCTCCCTCTTATTGATGAGTTTTCTACTCAGAAGAAGGGTAGTGGTCTTGGCCACATCGGTGAAAAGGGTAAGGCTGCCAAGAAGGCTAGCGCAAAAGAAAAGGGGAAGGCACCCATGGGTCAACCTTCGTTTAGGAAAGTAATCTTTCCGACTAAGAATTATGACCTTGAGTTGTCCTATGGTCATCATGCTAGGCCTACTCATGTAGAGCCCAAGAACAGATATCAGGGATGGACCCATCACCGTGACTTTGGTGCCAACGTGTTCAAAGCAACATTTGAGGAAATTCAGATGAAGAGTTATGGTCCATATGTGCATGGCCATAAAAATAATAAGGCACCAAAAGCTAAATCTGTTATGCCCAAGGATAAGGAGATGGGAATCCCCTGTGTATACTGCAACTAGGAGGCCTCCACCTCTAAGAATGCTACCCCTGCTAGACCTCACGTTCAAAGGGTAAAGCAGGAGTACAAAAGGAGGTACAACAGATTCGATTGTTGGTATTGTGGCAAAATTGGTCATTTTGGCACAGATTATTGGTATAACCCTGTCAATCTTGTAACTCCTAGAGTTAGCTATGCGAGACCGACCACTCGCAAAACCCCAAATACATTTGGGTTCCTAAGGTAAACTGATTTATCTTTTTAGGTATGTCCAAAGGCCAATAGAACTTTGATCTAGTATTTGTATAGTGGATTCTCTCGACACATGACCGGGACAAGAAGCCTTTTGCGTGAATATACCCCAGTCAAAGACAGACCCAAAGTCATCTTTGGAGGTTCAGATAGGGGAACTATAAAAGGTTATGGTAAGATTTCCAACGGCTTAGTCTTTTTCATAGATGTTGCTTATGTTAAAGGATTACACCATAATCTAATAAGCATAAGTCAACTATGTGACAAAGGCAACATCATTTAGTTTTGCAAGGACCGGTGTATGATAAAGTCGTCTGCAAATTTGGAGACAGTTTTAACAGGCACTCGAAGAAGAAATATTTTCTGTTTAAATTTCCTTTGCTTATACAATTCTACCCCAGTATGTTTTATTTGCAAAAGATAGTGTTTCTCTTTGTGACCAATGACACAAGAGATTAGCACATATTAATTTCAAAACCTTAAACATGATATTTTCTCACAACTTAGTGCATGATGCCCCCAACATTAAGTACCTTAAAGATAGTCCATGTCACTCCAATCAAATGGGTAAGCAGACACGGGCTACCTTCAAGGGTATTGCTTAAAAGGATTCGTCACGAAGCTTATACTTGCATCATATGGTCTTATTCGGTCCTATGCCTATTCATAACTTAGGAGGTAAGGTCTATATGTTATAGATTGTTGATGACTACTCACGTTTCACTTAGGTATTCTTTCTGAAACACAAGTCAGACACCTTCAACTCTTTAATTAATTTTGTCCGGCAAATTCAGAACGAATTGGACTGCTCAGTGGTCAAAATCAGAAGTGACCACGGAATAGTGTTTGAGTCTGCTTCCATGACAAAATTCTGTGAAAGCCAAGGTATCTTTCATGAGTTTTCCTCCCCAAGCACTCCACGGTAAAATGGAGTTGCTAAGAGAAGGAATAGAACCCTAATTATAGTATGTACAACCATGTTGAACGACGCTTCACAACCGTAGTATTTCTAGGCTGAAGCAGTCAACACGGCTTATCACGTGCAAAACAGAGCACTCATCAACAAAAGCTATTGTAAGAACCCCTATGAGCTATTGAAGGGTAGAAAACCGACTGTGTCCTACTTTAGAATCTTTGGAAGTAAATGCTTCGTACTTAATAATGGGAAGTATTACCGCATAAAGTTTAGTGAAAAGTGTTTTGACGGTATTTTTGTAGGATATAGTAGCCATAGTAAGGCATGTAGAATTTTTTAATAAGAAAACACTGGTGGTAGAAGAGTCTATAAATGTTGTATTTTATGAGACTAGCATGCTACATAGCAGCTCGTCTAGTATTATTGGTGAAGATGCTGGTACCAGGTTCAAGGAGGTAAGCTTGGATGAACCAGGCAAAGAAGACACTCCAAGCTCAGTAAAGATCGTCGATCCAGGCTTGGTGGATGAAGAACCTCTAGAAGAAGAAGTCCCTCAACCCATAGAGGCTGCACAAGATGATGCAGAGCCTGCTAGAGAGAGGGTAAGGAATCTAGGGTCCCGACACCTAAGAGATCACCCAGCTGATCTAATCATTGGATATCCAGGCGACGGTGTGAGAACCAGAAGAGGTACAACTAACGAAGTTTTGCATCTAAGATTTTTGTCTTAGGTTGAAACGAAGAAGTTCAAGGAAGCGAACAAAGATGCCTCTTGGATAATGACAATGCAAGAGGACCTCAGCCAATTTGAACGATGCAAAGTCTGGGAGCTAGTGCCCAGGCCAAAGGGACAGAATGTGATGAGCACCAAGTGGATATTTAGAAATAAGATGGACGAAAACGGAGTAATTATCAATAAAAGCCAGGCTTGTAGCTCAAGGTTACAGACAAGAAAAAGTGATCGACTTCGACCAGACCTTTGCTCTAGTGGCTCGACTCAAGGCAATCAGGTTGTTTCTTGCGTATGCTTCCCTCAAAGACTTCACCGTCTACCAAATTGATGTGAAGTCAGCATTCCTCAATGGGAATCTAAAAGAGGAATTATACGTAGCACAACCCCCAGGTTTTGTCAATTCTCAATTCTCTGACTATGTTTATTTCTTAAATAAATCCCTTTATGGTTTAAAGTAAGCTCACCGATCTTAGTATGAGATGTTGTCTAGCTTTCTTCTTGAGAATATGTTCACAAGGGGAAAGATAGACAAGACATTATTTCTTAGGGAAGTTAAAGGCAAGATTTTACTAGTGCAAATCTACAGAAGACAACCTTTACAAAAAGTTCCAAACTTATGCAAGGGAAGTTTGAAATAAGTAGTATGGGTTAGATGATGTATTTCTTAGGACTTCAGGTGAAGCAATCTGAAGATGAAATTTTCATCTCTCAGACAAAATTCACCAAAGAGCTTCTTAAAATATTCAGAATGGAGAGCGCAACCTCGATGAGGACTCTAATGGGTTCAACTGTGTCTCTAGACAAGGATGAGAAAGGGAAACCTTTTGATGAAACCAAGTACAGAAGCATAATTGGATCCTTGCTCTACCTGACTACTAGTAGACTAGATATAATGTTTTCAACATGTGTCTACGCTAGATATCAGGAGAACTCTAAGGAATCTCATTACGTCGCTGTAAAGCGGATTTTAAGATACCTTAAGGGTACACCAAATCTTGGATTATGGTACCCAAGAAGTAATGATGTCAAGCTAATTGGCTTTTCAGATGCTGATTTTCCAGGAAGCAGGGACGATAGGAAAAGCACTTCCGGGATGTGCCAATTTCTCGAAGACGGCTTATCTCTTGGAGAAGTAAGAAGAAAAATTGTGTGGCAACATCTATTGCCGAGTCAGAGTATATCTCTGCGGGTATTTGTTGCGCACATCTTCTTTGGATAAGGAATCAACTTGAAGACTATAATTTGAAGTTCAGAGAAATGTATTGCGACTTTTCCAGCGCAATAGTTATCGCCAATAATCAAGTATCCCACAGCCAGACCAAGTACATCAAAGTACGCTACCATTTCATTCGTGAGTATGTGTAGAATAAGGACAAAGCCCTCAGCTATGACCCAATGGACAAGCAGGTGGCAGATATTTTCACGAACCGCTGGACAAGGCCAAGTTCTCCTTTTTCAAGACAGAACTCGGCATGCTCTGTAACATCCCATTTCTAGCTAGACCCCTAAGAGTGGTTTTTTAATGACTAAGTCATGACAAGACCCTAGGAAGTCCAAAAAGACTTGGTGAACTTAGGTAGGAAGGTGAAGGCCACCATGGTCTGCAAATAGTAAAATTCTAAACATTAGGTTGGGATGATCTTGGGGCTTCACCATGACTCCATGACCCCACCACAATATCCCTAATTCATTAGAGAGTCCATTAGAGCCATAAGAATCCATTGGGGTCAACCCAAAGGTGTCAAATTGACCTAAGTCCACCATAGCCCTAAATTGGGCAAGGTGCCCTAACTAAGGGCAATTGTCCTCTAACATGCCCAATTGACCATACCTAGACCTTCCCAAGCTCTAAGGAAGTCCAATGGGTCACCAGGGACCCATTGGGGTCAACCAAAGAGGCTAAGTTGACCCAAGTCAACCTTAGCCCTAAAAAGGTCAAAGTGCCCTAACTAAGGGGCAAGTGACCTCCAAGGTGCCAATCTAACCCTACCCAAGTCTTCCTAGACCTTAGGGGAGGCCAATGGGTCACCAAGGACCCATTGGGGTCCACCCAAAAGGTCATTTTGACTAAAGTCAACCCTAGCCCTAAAGTGGTCAGAGTGCCCTAACTAAGGGGCAAGTGACCTACAAAGTGCCAAGTCAACCCTACCTAACCCTACCTAGACCTTAGTGGATCCAAATGGGTCACCAAGGACCCATTGGGGTCAACCCAAAAGGTCAAATTGACCTATGTTAACTTTACCCAAGTGTTAGTTCAAGTTGGTTCAAATGGGCTAACTCAAGCTCAAATCCAAACCCACTTGGACTAACCACATTTTTATTGTTCATGTGGGTTAGATGGGCTTCCAATAGGCTAGGGAGATGAGAAAATTCGTTCATGATGACTAGGATAGAGAAAGCTTTATTTTTCCTTTAATGGAGGAGAGAGAAAGTGCGAAAGAGAAGGTCATGCGTGGTGGGGAAGGTGAATCACCCCTCCATTTTTCATCAATTAATTAGTATTCCACTCCCCTATCAGTTTTGAGGAGTTTCCAAATGAATTGTTACCAAGGGGAGGTGAATTTCAAGGGATTTTCTCCATGGCCAAAATTCCCTTTCATGGCCATAAATGGCATTGAAGCCTAGGCCCTTCCCCTCCCCCATTTGATGACCTTAAAAGCGTCCCTGGCGATCATTACGGAACCTTCGCCAGTCCGCCGTTTCACCCTCCAGCAAGTCCCATTCACCTCCACCTTCATCCATACCAACGGGAGGACCTTCTCCGGTGATTCCGAAGCATTTCGCCTCCTCCGGCGATCCTCCCGGCCATTGAAGCATTCTTCTCCGAGCTTTCCACCAAGGAAGAAGACGAAGCACCCCTAGAGAACGGAGTTACAGGCCCTCGAGGTGACAGCTCGGTGGTACCGGAAGCCCTCCTCGGACTGCGCTTGGAAGCGGATTGACAACCCGCACCTCCGGCCAACAACCGCGGTGGATCTTCAATCTCATGGTTGTGCATTTCCTCTCTTTTTCTTGTTGTATGAAATGTTTGTGCTTGTAATGGACATCAACTTCTAGCATTATTGTTATCAGTTGTATTTCATCTTGCTCTTGAGATTTATTCTTTGATGCGCCTCGCTTCATCTCGCTCCACTCCACATGTTCGTTTCACTCAAGCTTGCTCCGCACTAATCACCTCACTCGCTAGATTTCCGTCCACTCGCCAATCGAAGTACGGCATCGCGGCCGCTACATCCATCTCGCCTTGAGAAGCGGTGATTGCGACCCGCATAGTTTACATTAGTGTAATCGGTCGTAAGACCACCAACAAAAGCACCTTTCTTTTCTGTTTATTTAAATTAACTCTCATAACGATAGTTTTAGAGTCTAGATCGTTCGACGCCAATTGCATTCCTCAAGAGACCGACATCCGGGGATTCATTCCCAACTTTATTACTTGAGCGACCGGTACGCTTGCCGTATTTTACGCGCATCAAACATGATAGAGCCAGGACCCTATTATTCTGTGGACTAGCTAGGGAAACCAGATCGATAAAGAGAAAAGAAATGAATGAGGAGGGGAAACTCTTGTCCGACATCATTAGGGAAGTACTGATATGCAAACCCGACTCACACGACCACATCTCAGCTGACATGTTCAAGATTCTTATGGCAATAGTCTGCCGAAAGAGATTCAACTAGGGGGCTATGCTTTTTGAGAAGATTAAGGACACTATCAAATCTCCAAGTTTTGGAAAAATCATCAGCCTATATCTCAATCAGTTGAACGGAGATAGGTTCGACATGAGCAAAGGAGTTCCTTTGCATTATTTGAAGAAAATGGACTCCAGCGTATTTGACAGATGGGAGCGACGCATAGGGCAAGCTGCAGTGGTTGTAAAACAAGAAGAATCTCCTGCCGAGGACAACAGAACTTCTGCAGATTCCGTGGCAATCCCCAGTGAAGTTCCTGATGCACTGACTGCAGGAACTGAGGGGGAGCCTCTACCCGCTTCTGCTAATGTCATATCTGACATCTCTCAGATAGCTAGAGATGTTGTTGAGACTATGCAAGAAGATAGTGAGGATGTGGTGGAAGATGAGGCGGCCCTAAACGATAGTGATCTGGGAGATGGAGGTGATAATGAGGAGGATGACGAGGAAAACTTAAACAATGTTGCAGCTGAGAAAGAGCACATGGGTGATGAGGAGGAGGAAACTGGAAGTGAGAGGATGGAAGTGGTGAATCCTCGGAATGCTGCTGAAGTTCCATCTAAGGAACATGCTCCTGAGACGACTGATGCAAGAATGGAGGGGGAGCCCTTCCAGCAACTGTTGACAAGCATTCCTGGACAACCTGCTGTGGCGGCCAGCATTCCCCCTGTGTAACCTGTACTAGTGTCCAGCTCACCCAGTGCCTCTGCTGATGAGCCAAACCAGGGCTTGCCTGGAGGTCCTCCACTGCAAGCGAATATAGCCAATCATACGGTCAATATTGTTCAAGGAATTGTGAATGAGCTGAAGGCCTCGTTTGTGAAAGCACAAGACGTAGTGCTAAAAAGGGTAAAAGAATCTAAGGATCTAATGTTAAAGAACATTGTGGAAGTCAATCACAAGTTGGACGTTATGAAAAAGAAATTCGAAGAAAAGTATACTGAAGCCGGCACAGCTGTCTCTCTACTGATGCAAGGTCTTAAAAAGAACACAGATGATCTGGCTGTCGTAAATCAGAATGCACATATTGTGGCTAACAGCATCCAAAAATTTGATGCCAACATGGTGATTCTGAACGCGGATCAAAAGACCCTGCTGAATGAATTTTCAAAAACTGTGAAGCACATCGATGAGTCCCTGCACGCTTACGCAAACTCAATTGCTATAGAAGCCAAAAAGGGGGAGGAAGACTACAAAGCTAAGATGGCCGGGCTTCAACAGATAATCATCAAAAACTATGATCAGTCTAATAGGTATGTGTTTGAAATGGCCCATTGGTTAGTACGACAAGCCTCGGGCATACACGTTCCCGTTGCTCCTCCGGAGCAAGAGGAGCATACTGCTGCTGCTGCTGAAGAAGAGGCAAGTATTGAAGAAGTTATACTGAGTGAGGCTGAAGCCAAGAAGGCTGCTAGGGCTGCTGCAAGAGCAAAAAGCTGTCGCTGGTTTGATCAAGAAGCCCTAGCAAAAGCTAAATGGAAAAGGAAAAATCAAGAAGGAACCTCAAAGGAAACGCCAACTGAAAAGAGAATCAGACTGAAGGAGGAAGAGGTGCGAAATGAAAGGTGGAGCCCAGCATCAAGAAGCATCATTTTGGACACATTTGCGTTGCAACAAAGGGGGGAGATAAACAGGAACGATGTCTACCGTCAGTATGAGTGGGAGCAGCACAAGACCTTTGAAGCCAAAAGAAACATCTTCTTCAGGTCCGATACTGTGGCAAAAAAAGCTCCCCCTCCGAGATACTACCCTAAGCCTAAGGAGTATTTTGAACGACAAAGCAGCAAGTTCTTGGTGCAGCATCTCAAAGATGAAATTGCTAAGGATAAATAGATTTAGGAATTTGACTCATGAACTCTGTATGTATTCATTGTTATCTTCGTGTAAACATATGAACACTTATTGTGGATATTTATATATATGTATATGTGATTCGATGGTTGTCTCCCATGTTGCTCTACTTGTTCTTAGTGTTCCTCTCGTAGTATAATGCATGTATTATCTGGATTGGTGAAATTCATCTTAGCTAGTAGGATTTTGGCTTCTTCAAATAGGGGGAGATTGTTGGGTATTGTATCCACAATTACCTGGATTTGAGGAAGCCTCCGGTCAAGCTAAGATGAATTCACAGTGTATTTGATGAAATCCTTCAAGTTGTGCTTGCAGCTATTCATCGCTAAGTACACACCAATGTCAGGGTGCAGTAGGTCAATATACACGGGTCTGTGCAACATAATCCCTCGTTGAGCAGATCAGTGTGTTGGCTTACGTGTACTCTCTCTATTGGAGTGTACTTATTTTCAAGCACAGGGCTATGTAAGATCAAGAGCAGACAAGGAGCAAGGATGGGCCAAAGACCAGCTCACGGGAAGAAAGATGAAAATCGTCTAAGTACAAATCGACGATTCTCGCCGATTCGACGAGAATCACTAGTGATTCTCGCTGAATCGTCGAGAATCACGAACTGATTCTCGTCGAATGCTGTCGGTTGTCTCGAAGCCGCCTTGAATTCTTCTAAGGCAGAATCGTCGAGAATCATGAAGTGATTCTCGCCGATTCGTCGAGAATGACTCTGCATTCTCGACGATTCGGCGAGAATCAATTGTGATTCTCGCCGATTCTCACCGGCTTGTATTATCAGTGGAGATTGAATTCTGTTAAGAAGAATTCAGCGAGAATCGTAGTTGATTCTCGCCGATTCGGCGAGAATCACCTACGATTCTCGCTGAATTTGACTTGGGCAAATTCTTGCTGATCTCTGGACCGGTCCAAGTTACCTGGATTATTTCGAACCGGACTTAGGTCTTCTTCTTGGTGGGGCCCACAACGGTCATCTTGATGACCTAATGTATAAATACATCTGTATTTTTGAATAATAAAGATACGGACAGAAAAACGAAGAAAGTCGAGTCGCCGACGTGACCTACATCGCACATCTTGCTCAGCCGCCGTCGTCGACGCTCGTGCAGTTGGTCGTCGTCGCTGATCATGATTTCTTCCAGATCTCTGGCGACAGAAGCTTAGCCTAGCACAGCGTCTCACGCGTCTAACCAGAGATCTTTTGTCTCTTGATTCGTAGATCGGGAAAACCATCCCCTTCCGAATCGATCGAGATGATCGATCCTTGTGTGACCATTGGAAGACCTTGCTACCTTTGCTACGAAGGTTGAATCTCCATTGCATCGCCGCAGCACTCCGTTGCCGCCGCCAATCCCGAGAGCCAAGCCGCTGCCCTTTGCCGCCGCCGGTTTTGGGGAGATTCTCTCCAAGATAGATCTAGGGTTATGGACTCTTCGTTGACTTCAAGAACACGTCGTCGAACGAAGAGGGACACCTTAGTCTCCATAAGTTGTTTGTATTTCTAATACATTCTATTTTCAATTTCA
The DNA here is from genome assembly GCA_039513925.1 of Platanthera zijinensis. Taxonomy (NCBI): domain Eukaryota; kingdom Viridiplantae; phylum Streptophyta; class Magnoliopsida; order Asparagales; family Orchidaceae; genus Platanthera; species Platanthera zijinensis. The sequence goes on along the minus strand of CM077082.1, from coordinate 151,453,289 downwards.
TTATAAAGGAACGATTGGTTCCTAGTTGTAAGGGTTGGGTGCAACCCGTGGTATGGGAGTGGTGACTCCTATGTGTGGAAGGGTTCCTTCCGTTAGTGCAAGGATTGGATTTCAATCCTGTTGGTGAAGTGACCGAGTCGTCCCTGGTTGGGAGATAGGTCGAAGGGGGAAAGTGGACGTACCCAAATCGGGGAACCACTATAAATTGCTTGAGTCTTTTCTGTGCTGTGTTGTTTGATTTATTTGTGCAGGTACAGTTTTTAATTCCGCAAAAACGCTACAAGACACCTATCCCCCCCCCCATAGGTGAAGCTAGTTGGCACTAGGTGGACTTTCACTTTTCTCCACTGGGAAGAACCTCTTCGATCTGTACCTCCCATTGGGGCTGCTCCTACTTCTATTGCTCTCTGGTTCCCCTCAACTCCAGGAACCCCGGGCACGTGGCAGTGGTATGACCCTCCTCCTAGTGGAATTCACAGTAAGGCAGCTCCACTCTGCCTTCCTGCCTCCTCCTCGGGTAACCTCTTCTCCTCCTCCCCTGGGCTTTTGTCACGGCCTGATGGTGATCAGGGAGAGGGAGTCCCTGACCCTGCCTCCAACTAGGAGGGTTGAACTGGCCTTGACCCCCCTAGCGGTTGTCTCCTCCCTTGAAACCTCTCCTCTGGACCTAGTCCTGCCACTCCTGCTGCCTCTAGCCGAGCCGATTATTCGGCTCCTAGCGCCCCACCTCAAGTGATGTCCTTGATGTCCCTGACCTCTGGGCTCCTCTCTCCTCCTCTCCTCTCTCTGCTCTCTAAACCTTCCTGCTCCTGACTCCTTCACATCATCCTCCGCCAACTTGGCCAATTTCTTTGCGAACGCCGGGTTGGCCGCCTCGATCTCTATCTCCTTTCCCACCCTCTCCATCAGCTCCTCGAAAGAGAGGGGAGTACTCTCTTCATATCCATGCTAAAGAAACTCGAACTCAACCTGAGGGTGAGGGCGAGCATCACAGTGTACCCTGACATCTCCTAGACCTGCAGAATCTCCTCCTGGAACCTATCAACAAAGCGTCCCAGCGTCTCCTCCAGCTTCTGTTTGATGGCAAACAATCACTCCGCCGACTTCTTCCTCTTCTTCTATGTCGAGAACCTCAACAAGAATCCTCGGCGCAAATCTTCAAAGCAGTAGATAGAACTCGCAGGCAACTGGTGAAACTAATCCCTAGCCTTCTCTTTCAGAGTGATGGAAAAAAGCCTACACTTGAAGGCATCTGACATATACCTATGGAAATGGCATCCTCGAACCATTGTACATGATGCACGGGGTCGTCTCTGCCCGTGTAGTAGGACATGTCGGGCTCTCATAACCCGTCTAGAACCAGGGCCGAGATGATTAGCTCGCTAAAAGGGCTTCTGCCCATGACCTGTCGAGAGTGTACATCTCAGGATCTCGGCTCGCTGAGCACCTCAGCACTAGCCTGCCCGGGGAAGAGCTCCCGCTCGGCGACATCCCTCTCTACAACCTTAGTCGGAATCTCTTTTCCAGGACGCTGCCTGGGAGCATTCTTGCCCAACAACGGAGCAGCAACCACTAGAACCTGAGGCGTCGCCCACTTGCTCCTTGCCGAGAATGCCAAGTTTATGGTCTACAAGACTTCTCTCCTGAAGTCTTCTAGCATCCCCAACATCACCCCACTCGCTGGGGGTGGAGAACCTCCTGAGCTTGCTACTTCCCCCTCACCTCTAGCCATGAGACTAAGCCTGAGATTTTCTTCTATCAGCTACGGTCCAAGCTCACCGCATAAGAATGTTAGAACCAAAAATTGGCCTTAACGAGAGTTCGGACTCTAGGGTGTAGCTAATACCTACTTATCCCAAACCCAGACCCCTGGCCAGCCACAAGGAATGAAGAAACTGACCCTAGGCCACAGCACGGAGGTCCCTCCACTCACCCGAAAGATCTTAGAGTGCTTCCCTTCCTTAGCCAAGTGCTGAGCTAAGGATACCTCAAAAAGCACTACAAGACTTTAGAAAATGAGAAAGCTTCCCTTCTGAGGTATCTTGCGGGTCTATTTATAGATTTCAAATATCTGGTCTGCCAACATCCAAATTCCATTGTTCTAAAGAGCTAAACGCAAGCCTCTAAGGACACATAGGTAATTTCTCCCCTAGCATTCAGTGGAGAAGCGTCACTTAACGCCGGAAGCCAAAAGGGGTTGAGTGGAAAAGCATCACTCAACGCCGGAATCCAAAAGGCGTTGAGTGGAAAAGCATCACTCAATGCCGGAAGCCAAAGGACGTTGAGTGGAGAAGCATCACTCAATGCCGGAATCCGAAAGATGTTGAGTAGAAAAGCATCACTCAACGCCGGAAGCTAAAATCCAAAAGGTGTTGAGTGGAGAAACCTCACTCAACGCCGGAAGCCAAAGGGCATTGAGTGGAGAAGCATCACTCAATGTTGGAAGCCGAAAGGTGTTGAGTGGAAAATTATCACTCAATGCCGGAAGCCAAAAGCCAAAATGCGTTGAGTGGAGAAACCTCACTCAATGCCAAAAGTCGAAGAAAGTTAAGTGGAGAAGCATCACTCAACATTAGAAGCCGAAGGGCGTTGAGTGGAGAAGCATCACTCAATGCCAACTCTGAGGGCCTCCCGCCTACCAGGGCACAAACCTTCCCGCAAGCACTGGGCGGCAACCTTTCCGCCTAATCCACTTGCCTGACCTAATTAGCTTAAAGCCTACCCAAAACTGGGTCCCAGACCCTTTGAACCCACTCGGCGAATATGGGGTTGTACACTAATGTTCGTGTACTTTTGCACCCCATTCTCCTACTACTCCGAGGAGGCTCCTAACAGTAGCAGTGGTTGATTGTCATTGCCTTATCGCAGCTGAAAGTGTCATGTTCTCATCTGTCAAAAAGCTTGTGGGCATTAATGACGAGAATTTTGTCCCTTATGGTTCGGAGGGCGATATTCCTGGTGGATGAAGTTGTTCTTTTGCATGGGTTCTGAGGGGCGATTGGAAGAGTTGTGGGAGCTCTTTCCCCATAGTTCTGAGAGGCTGACAACGAAATCCTTGTTATTGTACTCACCTACAATGAACTGGTTAGCCCTTTCTTTCAGTTCTGCATAAGTTTAAGGCTTCTTTTCCAAAATCATGAATGTAAACAACCCGGGTCAGAGTCTATTGGTGAACGCGACTCGGTAGACCTGGGGGTCCACATCTGGAACTTCCATAATCTGACTTTGGAAACGGTCCATGTATTATCCCATCGTTTCCTTTGCTCATTGTTATTTCTGGAAGAGCGCATCAACATCTTCCATGCATCGTATTGAGGTGGAGAACCTTTGTAGTAAATCCATTCTTAGCTCCCTGAAGGAAGTGACCGAGCCCGGGAAAAAAGCTATGGAACCATTCCCTTTCCTTTCTATCGAACATGGTGGAGAGTATCTTGCAACGCAGGGCTTCAAAGAGCGGTTGCAGGGATATGATAGCATCAAAGGCTTGCATGTGGGAGGACGGATCTTCCTTCCCTGTAAAATGAGGAAGACAGGGCTCTCGGATGCCATTTGGAGAGGTCCCCGCCGATCTAGGTGGGCAAAAGGAGAGAACATATATACCCCCTCGAATGGTTCTAGGTCATTGAACTCCAGCATCCTCCCAAGTCGGGCTGTCTCTTCAAAGAGCAAGAGGCAGACATGCTCTGTGCCAACTTGGTTTGGGGCGGATTAGTAGGAGTCGCGGGCTCTCCAAAGCACTTGGCGGCCTGCCCTACCTACTGATTGTTCACCAGTTCATTGACCAGATCGAACAACCGATCGAATTCGGCATAGTTGGCGGGTTGGTCGTGAGCTGGGGTTTGTTCGCCTGTCATAAGGCTGAGATCGCTAACTAGCCTAATCGGATGGTCACGGGGCGAGCACTACTATTGTCTTTCGGCAGCGAGGGCGATTTCACCAATCGCTGGATCCACGCTCACCACACCAAATTTTGTTGGAGCCAAAATATATCACTATCTCTATATGTGTTATCCCTGATAAGGGTGTTCGGTAGAGGAAAAAATGTGATTAGCGAGCGACTAGGTACTGTCCCTGCAGACGGTAGGGAGAGGATGAGAAGAGAGAAAAAGAGGAGGCCGCTGGCAGCGGAGAACACCTGATTGGACTCTTCGTGGTGAATGCCTCTCTTGCAACTGGCCTCTCTTTAGTATGTTTGTGAAAGGTTACAGTTGGGTACAATGGAAAATGTGTACCTGATTTGGAGAAGCCTCACTTAGCTCATTGATATACATCAATGTGTATTTGATGTTATTTTGAGTTTATATGTGCAGGTTAAGTATTGGCTAAAATGCAGAAAAAAGTTTCTAAGTCCATGTGTCGACACTTAAGAAATCCTGTGTCGACACTTGGAGAAGCAGTGTCGACACCAGAAGAAACTGTGTCGACATATAGAAGATTTTAGTCGACATCAACTGTGTCGACACCGGGAGGCTGTGTAAACACATAGGAGTAATAGTCGACATCAACTGTGTCGACACCTGAAGGGAGTGTCGACACACAGAATTCTTAGTCTACATCAACTGTGTAGACACACAGGACTTGTGTCGACACTCAGCAGAGTTTCAACATAGTTGATTGCTGTGGAGTGAAGAAGTGTTTGTGTCGACACAAATACTCTATGTCAACACATTCTAAAGATGTAGTGTCAAGAAGCAGTGTCGACATCAAGGCAGCTATGTCGACTCTACCAAAGTCTGTGTCGACACTTAAGTCACATGTGTCAACACTTAAGTCACATGTGTCGACACATATTGATAGTTTGTCTCGACACATAATGACAGTCAATCTCGACGCTTTGCTGACAAAGACTAAAGTTCAAGAACTTACTGGAGACTTGACAGTTGTGCATTCCAACAACTTTAATGAAGCTGTCAGACTTGTCAAAAGTTAGTTAGAAACCGAACCAGCCGGTTACCATGGATGAAGTCTATATATATATATTGATTCAGAAGAAGAAATATGAACAATAAATCATACACATACAACTAACACAACTATTGAGAGATTGATCGTTGATCAAGAAAGTGCAATTCACACAGAAGAAGATCTTCGTAAGAAGATCTAAGAAGACAATCTGAAGTGATTATCCACTCAGACTTTGTCCAAGGTGAATTCATTCAGAATTCAGAAGGAACTTCAGAAGATTTGGGGAGAGAGAGCTCCAGCTGTTTTGAGGTCAAGAAGGAGACAATCATAAGTCTCTTAAGAAGTAGATCCTGAACTAATCTACTAAGTAGATCCAGATCCATATCTGGAATCCAAGAAGGAAGCTGCCAGTCAGTCAACTTCAAAGGAGATTAACCCTACTAAGTTCAGATTCAAGAAGCTTTTAAGAAAGCTAAGAACAGGTTGATTTCAGTCATCAGTTTCATCAAGAAGCTGATCAAGAATTTTCTTATCCTTTTTCTCTCAACAAGGGTAAGAGTCCATCAAATTACTTGTAAAATTCTATAGGATCTTTTCAAAGATCTGAGTTGTAAGTGTAACACCTCTACCCGTCAAGAAGAATATAATAGAGGGTCCGGCCGGGGCCCCACACCATATTCCACAAACAGGCGGAGACGCTACGAAATAATATCATAACCACGCATCCTAACCCAGAGCATTCTAGCGGAAGCTTCACGGTTGAATTATTGAACTCAAGATAATGAACATTGTCCACTAAAACTTAGGAATATATATATATATAAAAACATCACAAGAGTTTGGCCTTAAGGCCTTACAACAGTTTCTCTTAACAAGAGTGTGGATTACAAACATCGGCACGCAGGCCGGCCACACATGAACAAAAGAAACAAAACAATGCCTTCGAGGGCAGCAGCGCAGCTTTGGGCTTCAGCCCACTAAGTCCCGCTCGGACCAGCACCTCCAGTACCTGTAATAACCAATCCACCAAGCGGTGGAAAACAGGGCAACGGTCAGCATTCAGCTAACCAATTATAACGACCCGGCCCCTGGCACGGGGCAGCGGAATTCCATCCCTGCATAGCAATCTTCCAATATGATATATAGCAATTCAAGCAAGACGTGCACGCCCGCACAGTCACATATCACAAACGCCGGCACGACGGCCCGATGCTCCGTGCACTCAGGGCACATTATCGGTGTTCCGTATTTCCATGGCCACACCACCGTTCAGAGGTCCCAAACATAACGGTTCAATATGAGCATTCTAGTCTGATCGGCTCACAGGCCGTCGACTCTCGCTATGTGATCCTAACAGGGTCTTAAGCACCCAAGGTTAGACAACCATAACGCGGGTACAGATCCACCTTTCCCGTTGCTCACATCGTCAGACTCATGCCTGGACTGACGCGGGTACAGCTTCACCTTGCCCGTTCCACGTTTCCTAGTTGCAGCCCCACGACTCAACCTCATATAAAGTAGCAACTCACGGCTACAAGAGAGTCCAACTCTCATAATTCCTGGACTTCCTCCAGTACTCTATCCATCATGCCTACAAGCAAGAATCACGGAGTCTTCTCCGATATGCAAACAAGCATCACCAATCCAGACCATGTCCAGATGGGCTTCACACAGCATGCCTAGATCCGTACTCCAATTCCGGACTCTAACAAGGGGGACTTCACATATCTACCCCAAGGGACGCCACAACCCACCGCACACTCGCGGGGAAGGGTTTTCCCTATGCAATGCAGGAATTAAGGACTTCACATGTCCAAGCAGGAAATCGTTACCCTAGGAGTTCGCTTCGGAGCCATGGAGAGAAATTTGAGACGGATGAAAGCCTTCGCAGCAGCGTTGCCTTCACAGATCCGAACTCGGCTCGCGATTTGGACCACTGTAGCTCCACCGGCAGCCGGACTCCACTTCTTCTTCCTCACCTTGCTCTCACCTCTCTCTTAAAAGTTAGAAAGAGAAGATGAAACTCAAAATGAGCCTTTCCTCCTTCTTTCCCGGCCTTATCAGCCCAGGAATGATCCCCAGCCACAGGATCCTCTTTAAGGAAAATGAACGGCCAAGATCTGCCCCAAAATATTGAACTTTTTGGCCGACACGGCCTGTGACACGCCCGTGTCACAGGCCGTGTACCCTTAAGCGGCACACGCGGCACACGCACCGACTAAAAATTACCAGAACACGGGCATCGACACGCCCGTGTCGAACCTGACACGCCCGTGTCGGTCATATGTCACGCCCGTGTCACACCTGTTACACGGTACTCAACGAGCGCTAAATCCAGTCAGAGTAGTACACGGGTAGGCACACGCCCTCTGACACGCCCGTGTCAAAACTGACACGGCCATGTTCAAGCCTTGGTTCCGGGCCGTGTACATTTCTGACTCGATACGGCATTTTATTGAGTAACACGCCCTGGGACACGCCCGTGTAGAAGGCCGTATCCCAGGCTCGACTATCGTCGACCTCCGATCGTCGACTAACCTGAACATGCCCTGGGACACGCCCGTGTCCCAGGCCGTGTACCCCGACACGCCCTGGGACACGCCCGTGTCACAGGCCGTGTTAAGCAACCTGCACCTCAATACCACTTTTTAGTCTTTTTGGGGTGTTACAACCCTCCCCTCCTTAATAAAATTTCGTCCCGAAATTTGCAGACAATAAGGAGAAAAATAACAAAACAGTTATATGTTTCTATTACATATATAACGAGCAAACAAGTTACGAAAATAACTCGGGAAACTCGGCTTGCATGGTCTGCTCGCGCTCCCATGTTAGCTCTTCTCGGCCACAATTGTCCCATCGGACTTTGACCATCCCGATCACTTTGTTCCGCAACAGTTTCTCGGCTCGATCCTCGATCCGTATAGGCTTCACCTTTGTTGTTAGCCCATACTCAACCGGCACTCGATCATTGTCAATTACTTGAGCTGGATCCTTGACTGCTTTTCGTAGCACCGAGATGTGAAACACATCATGCAATCTACTCAATTCTGATGAAAGAGCTAGCCGATAGGCGGCTTCCCCAACTCGCTCCACCACTTCAAACGGACCAAGGTATCGCGGACTGAGCTTTTTCAACCGCCTAATCCGAGATACGCCTTTGAAGGGCTTAATCTTTAAATAGACCCAGTCACCCACCGCGAACTCCACGTTCCGGTGCTTCGTATTGTAATATTTGGCTTGCCGATCCTGGGCTATTAGGAGCCTCTCTCGAATAGAGCGTATTGTTGACGGGTAGAGGTGTTACTATTTGGTATCAGCTTGTTGGTCGTTCTCTTCCGAATTCGTGGTCGAATTCTTTTGAGAGGTGGCGAGCACGTGTCAGTGCCGTCGTTATAACACTTAATTTGAACTCAAGATTGTCCACTTAGGAATGTAAATACACTTGTTTGTTGAACTTGTGTATTCTTTTTGTATGGTTGCCGTTTTCATTGGTCGTTAACCTGTGTATTTTACACATATAGGTGACCAGAAGTGTTGCGGGTCAATCCGAACCACAACGTTCTGTTGAGACTGCGGCACCAGCCGAGGTGCCCACAACTCCTCCATCCGCTGAAACAGTCCGTCTCATCACGGAAACGGTGCTTGCTGTGATGAATGCTCAGCAGGCTGGGCAGGCACGTCCTGCAGTGGTGCCAACGCAAGCTGGGGTACGGCAAGAACCGGTAGAAGCCGAAGTTGATCCGCGGGTAGCAGATCAACAATGGAAGCAAATCTTGAGCTTTAACCCTCCGCAGTTCTAGCGGAAGCTTGTTGGTCAAGCGAGTATCAGCTTGTTGGTCGATCTCTTCCGAATTCGTGGTCGAATTCTTTTGAGAGGTAGCGAGCACGTGTCAGTGCCGTCGTTATAACACTTAATTTGAACTCAAGATTGTCCACTTAGGAAGGTAAATACACTTGTTTGTTGAACTTGTGTATTCTTTTTGTATGGTTGCCGTTTTCATTGGTCGTTAACCTGTGTATTTTACACATATAGGTGACCAGAAGTGTTGCGGGTCAATCCGAACCACAACGTTCTGTTGAGAGTGCGGCACCAGCCGAGGTGCCCACAACTCCTCCATCCGTTGAAACAGTCCATCTCATCACGGAAACGGTGCTTGCTGTGATGAATGCTCAGCAGGCTAGGCAGGCACGTCCTGCAGTGGTGCCAACGCAAGCTGGGGTACGGCAAGAACCGGTAGAAGCCGAAGTTGATCCGCGGGTAGCAGATCAACAATGGAAGCAATTCTTGAGCTTCAACCCTCCGCAGTTTCATGGGGCGGGTACACCGGCCCAAGCAGAGGATTGGCTTGCAAGAGTCAAGAGGATTATGAGAGCTATCAAGGTTGAGGAGGAACAGAAAGTTATGTTAGCCACTTTCCTACTGGAAGGAGAGGCGCGATTGTGGTGGGATGAGATTGAAATACATCACTTGGCTGGCAGGCAATTGGCAGAGGTTACAATGGATGAATTTTCTCGATTGTTTTTAGCACAACACCTGCCGATGCAGCAAAGGATATCGATGGAAATGGAATTTCAAAGGTTAGCGCAGGGAGATCGAAGTGTGGATGACTACCTGCATGAGTTCACCCGGTTGGGAAGATATGCGGGCACGATCTTCGCCGAAGAAGAGCGTAAGACTAGTCGGTTTTATGCGGGACTGCGAGATGAGCTGCGGTATTTGCTCTCGAGTTCTGTGAGTCAGGGATTCCAAGCCTTAGTCTGTACGGCTCGTTCTTTGGAGACGGACATGAAACGGAGGCCATTAAGCAGGTGGATGTCGTCACAGGTGCGCGTAGATTTTAATGTTCTTGTTTTGATGTGCTGTGCTTGTTTTAATTGTAATGTTATAGGGTTTGTCCTTATACAAGAGTATCCGGCGCGAGCACTGTTCGACACAGGTGCTTCACATTCGTTTCTGTCTGATGACTTTGTCTTTCGTGTTGGGGTGCCGATCCGGACCACGACAGACAGTGTAAAGGTGTTGTTGCCTAACGGATGTTTGATGTGCGCGGATCGATCTTGCGGTCTTAAGGTCAAGATAGGAAGTCGGGAGTTCAAGGTGGAAACATTAGTATTGTCGATTAAAGAGTTTGATATAATCTTTGGTATGGACTGGCTTTCAGAGCAGCGTGCATGTATAGATTGCACTTCAAAAGAGGTCACACTTGGGCAAAATACCGAACAAGAGACCAAGTTCATTGGTATGCAAGGGATGAGTGGGATGTTATTATCCGCTCTCCAAGTTGTTTAGGCAGTTCGAAAGGGTGCGGAGTTGTTCTTCACACTCATAGAGGCGGTGGCGCCGAAGGCCAGTGTGAGTGAAGTGCCGATTGTGTCAGAATATGCGGATGTGTTTCCAAAGGACCTTCCGGGGTTACCTCCCCAAAGGGAAATCGATTTCGCTATCGAGCTGGTGCCGGGTGCGAAACCCGTGGCCCGTTCGCCGTATCGGGTAGCGCCAAAAGAAATGGCCGAATTGAAAGTTCAGTTGCAAGAGTTGTTGGAGCAGGGATACATACGCCCAAGTATGGCACCTTGGAGCGCGCCTGTTCTTTTGTGAAAAAGAAAGACGGTGGTTTGCGATTATGTATTGATTATCGCGAACTGAACAAGCTCACGGAGAAAAACAAGTATCCAATTCCACGCATCCTAACCCAGAGCATTCTAGCGGAAGCTTCACGGTTGAATTATTGAACTCAAGATAATGAACATTGTCCACTAAAACTTAGGAATATATATATATATATAAAAACATCACAAGAGTTTGGCCTTAAGGCCTTATAACAGTTTCTCTTAACAAGAGTGTGGATTACAAACATCGGCACGCAGGCCGGCCACACATGAACAAAAGAAACAAAACAATGCCTTCGAGGGCAGCAGCGCAGCTTTGGGCTTCAGCCCGCTAAGTCCCGCTCGGACCAGCACCTCCAGTACCTGTAATAACCAATCCACCAAGCGGTGGAAAACAGGGCAACGGTCAGCATTCAGCTGACCAATTATAACGACCCTGCCCCTGGCACGGGGCAGCGGAATTCCATCCCTGCATAGCAATCTTCCAATATGATATATAGCAATTCAAGCAAGACGTGCACGCCCGCACAGTCACATATCACAAACGCCGGCACGACGACCCGACGCTCCGTGCACTCAGGGCACATTATCGGTGTTCCGTATTTCCATGGCCACACCACCGTTCAGAGGTCCCAGACATAATGGTTCAATATGAGCATTCTAGTCTGATCGGCTCACAGGCCGTCGACTCTCGCTATGTGATCCTAACAGGGTCTTAAGCACCCAAGGTTAGACAACCATAACGCGGGTACAGATCCACCTTTCTCGTTGCTCACATCGTCAGACTCACGCCTGGACTGACGCGGGTACAGCTTCACCTTGCCCGTTCCACGTTTCCTAGTTGCAGCCCCACGGCTCAACCTCATACAAAGTAGCAACTCACGGCTACAAGAGAGTCCAACTCTCATAATTCCTGGACTTCCTCCAGTACTCTATCCATCATGCCTACAAGCAAGAATCACGGAGTCTTCTCCGATATGCAAACAAGCATCACCAATCAAGACCATGTCCAGATGGGCTTCACACAGCATGTCTAGATCCGTACTCCAATTCCGGACTCTAACAAGGGGGACTTCACATATCTACCCCAAGGGACGCCACAACCCACCGCACACTCGCGGGGAAGGGTTTTCCCTATGCAATGCAGGAATTAAGGACTTCACATGTCCAAGCAGAAAATCGTTACCCTAGGAGTTCGCTTCGGAGCCATGGAGAGAAATTTGAGACGGATGAAAGCCTTCGCAGCAGCGTTGCCTTCGCAGATCCGAACTCGGCTCGCGATTTGGACCACCATAGCTCCACCGGCAGCCGGACTCCACTTCTTCTTCCTCACCTTGCTCTCACCTCTCTCTTAAAAGTTAGAAAGAGAAGATGAAACTCAAAATGAGCCTTTCCTCCTTCTTTCCCGGCCTTATCATCCCAGGAATGATCCCTAGCCACAGGATCCTCTTTAAGGAAAATGAACGGCCAAGATCTGCCCCAAAATATTGAACTTTTTGGCCGACACGGCCTGTGACATGCCCGTGTCACAGGCCGTGTACCCTTAAGCGGCACACGCGGCACACGCACCGACTAAAAATTACCAGAACACGGGCATCGACACGCCCGTGTCGAACCTGACACGCCCGTGTCGGTCATGTGCCACGGCCGTGTCACACCTGTTACACGGTACTCAACGAGCGCTAAATCCAGTCAGAGCAGTACACGGGTAGGCACACGCCCTCTGACACGCCCGTGTCAAAACTGACACGGCCGTGTTCAAGCCTTGGTTCCGGGCCGTGTACATTTCTGACTCGATACGGCATTTTATTGAGTGACACGCCCTGGGACACGCCCGTGTCGAAGGCCGTGTCCCAGGCTCGACTATCGTCGACCTCCGATCATCGACTAACCTGAACACGCCCTGGGACACGCTCGTGTCCCAGGCCGTGTACCCCGACACGCCCTGGGACACGCCCGTGTCCCAGGCCGTGTTAAGCAACCTGTACCTCAATACCACTTTTGAGTCTTTTTGGGGTGTTACAGTAAGCCTGTGTTATAAAGGCTGAGTGTAGGAGATTTTGATCTCTGAGTGGTAAGGCTATTTGAGCCTGAGTGTAGGAGAATTTTTTCTCTGAGTTGTAGGCCTTGTGGCAAGGCTGAGGTAGGGCTATTAGCCTGAGTTGTAGGAACCTTATAGGGTTCTGAGTTATAGGAACCTTTCAGGGTTCTAAGCTGTAAGATCTGTGGATCTGAGGAGAAGGAAGAAGTTAGGCTGAATCTAGCACTCTGCTAGATAGGTGAAGGGGGAAAGTAGATGTACCCAGACCTTGGAGAACCACTATAAACCTATGTGTAATCTGTGATGCTTGTGTTATTTTAGATTTTGTGATTGTATATGCTTTGTTAGCAGTAGAGATTTGAGATTTATATTAAAGAACTAAAGCTATATTCTGCCTTAGTTTAAAACAAGGAAAAGAACCTATTCACCCCCCCCCCCTCTAGGAGTTTAGGTTGTCTTGAAGTTAAATCTATCAAGTGGTATCAGAGGGAGGTTACTCAAAGAAGGACTTAACAGTCTGAGTTAGATCCCTAAGGCAGAATCAAGATTAAAGAAAATGGGTTCTGGAGAAAATCACAAGGAACTAGGTTCTATGAAATTACCCTTCTGTAGGAAGGAGATATTTGGAATATGGAAAGAAAGAGTCAGGTTATTTATGGAGGCTTCTGACATAAGGATCTATATTACAGTAAAAGAAGGTCCTTATTTTCGAATGAATGTGTCTGTTCTAGATGCAAATCAAAGAACTCCTAAAGATTTTTCTGAGATTACTAAGGATGAGATCATCCTGGCAACTATTGATAAAAGAGCTCAGAATATCATAGTAAGTGCCATAGATGATTCAACCTTTCAGAATTTGATTCACTGCAATACCTCCAAGGAAATGCGGGACACTTTGATAGTCTACATGGAGGGTTCTGAAGAAGTTAGACAAGATATAAAGTCTATGCTAAATCAGGAATATGAAAGCTTCAGACAAGGGAAGTCAGATAGCATATCTGAGTGCTATAAGAAGTTCTATAGAATAGTAAATGAGCTGATGTATTATGGAAGGGTCTTCAGCACATATGAACTGAATGATAAATTCCTAAGATCCTTGACAAAGGATTGGGACACCAAGATTTGTGCCATTAGGGAAGTGGTCAAACTTGTAGATATTTCTCCTCCAACTTTATTTGGAAAGTTGCTGTCTTATGAAATGCAACTAATGACTAGAAAAGAGGAAGAAAGAAATGCTAAAGGGGAGCATAAAGAAAATTCTGTGGCCTTCAAGGTTGAAGCCACTAGAAAGAATAGGAGGATGTCTCCATCACCTCCTAGGGAAGTTACTGAAATTACCTCAGATAATTCAGACAACCAATATTCAAATAGCAGTGATTCAGATACAGATTTTGCTGCCTTTACAAGACAGTTTCAAAGATTCTTGAAGAAGAAGCAGTGGAAATCTAGGCCCTCCACATCACAGCCAGTTGATGACTATTATCAAAAGAGAAAGTCATCTAGGAAGGACAGGAGCAGGTCAAAGCCTAGCAAATCTACAACATCAAAAATAGTTTTTTATTGCTGTAATAGGCCTGGACATGTTGTGGCTGAGTTTCTAGACAAAAGAAAGGAGTCTGCTGATAAAAGGAAGACTCAGCAAAAGATCAAGAAGGAGAAATCCTTTGTTGCTAAGAAGGAGAAAAGCTTGACAGACCAATCAACTTCAGAGTCTGAATCTGAAGCTGAGGCATACATTGGTCTTTATGTAGCTGATGAAGAAGAAGAGTTTATGCAATTGCTGAACTCTATCTATGAACAAGAATACCATCAGTGTATGGGACTGATGGCTGTATCAGAAGAAGACAAGTGCAAGGATCAGCCTGTTCCTAGTAAGGTACAATGTATTTATAGAAATTCAGATTGTAGTACTGGTACAGAGTCAGCTTCATCTACATCAAGTGATGTGGATGGGTCTGAATCTGAAGGTGATATTCATCAGCTGATAGATGAATATGGGGACTTATTGCAGGCACTAAAGAAAAACAAGAACCTTGCCAAAACTCAGGCTAAGGAAATTACAGATCTTAAGATGGCTGCATCTGGTTTAGAGAAAGAGCTGGATCAAAAATTGAATGAGATTGCCAAACTGAAAAATATATCTGTTATTCAAATGGGCACAATCACATTAAAAAATGATCTAATTAAAAGTCTAGAAGCCAGACTTCAAAAAGAGAAAGATTTGGTGGCTAGTTATTCCAAGTCAAAATCAGTTTTACCCTTAATAGATGAGTTTGTGGCTCAAAAGGGTAAGGTTGGAATAGGCTTTAAGGGTAACACTAGGGCTGTCTAATTCAAGAGAAAGGGCAAAGCCTCAGTTCAGCCACTGAATTTTAAAGTCCCTGTAGTTTTCAGAAAAGTACAAGTGTCATCTAATAAGTATGACCTAGAGAATTCTCATGGTCATAGTAAGACTGATGTTCTGAATGACAAGGGTGGTTATGTCAATAAGGTATCCCATGTTTATAAACCCCATGTTTTTAAGAAAACAGTGGGTGTAGCTGCAGCAGTACTAGCACAATACAAAAGAGGTTATGTATCTAAAAATAGATATAACAAGTATGAATGTTGGTGTTGTGGCAAGACAGGTCATTATGCCATAGATTGCTGGCACAACACTAGTGTCAGGAAGAATAACAGTCTACCTGTTAGAAGAGCAGCAGGTAGATTTGGTAAGTATGAAGCTAACTTGAACCAAGGACCCAAGACTTACTTGGGTTCTAAGGGAAAGTAATTCTTTATTACAGGTGAGTCCAAGTCACAGTACCCCTATATGGTACTTGGACAGTGGATGTTCCAGGCACATGACTGGAACAAATGGATTGCTGAAGGAGTACTTGCCTATTATAAATGGGCCTACAGTAATCTTTGGTGGCTCTGAAAAAGGATTCATCAAAGGGTTTGGTAACATTTCTAGTAACCAGATTACTATCACTCAAGTGGCCTATGTGAAAGGTTTGAAACATAACCTTATAAGCATAAGTCAGCTGAGTGATTTAGGATATGACATTTCATTTGTTAAGAATGGATGTCATATCAATAGGTCAAGTGATCAAAAGGTCATTTTGACAGGATATAGAAAAAGGAATGTGTACTGTCTTAATTTTAAGTGTGAGAATAAAGGTTCTCCTATTTGTCTTGTAGCTGATGAGAGAGCCTCTCATTGTGTCAAATGGCACAAGAGGCTAGCCCATCTTAACTACAAGATAATTGGTCAACTCTTTAGTAAAGAGTTAGTGAGGAATGGTCCTCAAGTTAAGTGTATAAAGGCAGGGATATGTTCAGCTTGTCAAAAGGGCAAGCAGACAAAATCCTCCTTTCATAGCCTTGAAAACAAGGATTCTGTGAGGTGTCTATACCTCTTACATATGGATATTTTTTGTCCTATGCCAGTTCATAGTCTAGGTAGGAAGGTCTACACTTTTGTGGTGGTAGATGACTATTCTAGATATTCTTGGGTGTTCTTTCTGAGAAAAAAATCAGAAACCCCAAGTGTTTTATAAAGTTTTGTCAAACAAATTCAGAATGAACTAGACAGTACAGTGGTCAAAATAAGAAGTGATCATGGCACTGAATTTCAATCTGAAGGTATGACAAGACTGTGTGAAGAATTTGGGATTTTCCAAGAATTCTCCTCACCTAGAACACCACAGCAAAATGGTATTGCTGAAAGGAAGAATAGAACATTGATAGAGGCTGGTAAAACTCTATTGAGTGACACTTCTCTCCCAGAATATTTCTAGGCTGAGGCAGTAAACACTGCATGTCATGTGATCAACAGGGCTTCTATCACCAAGTGCCACAAAAAGACTCCCTATGAGATCATGAAAGGTAGAAAACCAAATTTATCCTATTTAAGGATCTTTGGTTGCAAGTGTTATATCCTTAATAATGGCAAGTCTTATCTAACTAAGTTTGCCGCCAAATCCCAAGTTGGGATATTTGTTGGGTACAACAACAATAGTAAGTCTTATAGAGTCTACAACTTGATTATTCAAGTTGTAGAAGAATCTATACATGTTGTTTTTGATGAAACTAGATTGATCAACAGTGAGTTGCCTTGTAGCTCTTGTAGTTCTACAGGTATTAATGAGAAAATGGACAAGCTTACCATTACAGAAGAAACAATTGAAGAGCAGGAAGTGAAAAATGGAGGCTACTGTCCAGGGAGAGTACAGGACTCTCTAGATGCTGAAGTACACCAAGAGGTACAATATAATGAAGAGACTGGAGGTGTTCAACCAGAAGATAGTCTACCTCCAGCTGTTAGACACTTAAAGGATCATCCAGCAAATCAGATAATTCGTGATCTAAGACATGGAGTGCAAACCAGAAGCAGGAACTTGAACACAGTGCAATACTCAAGCTTCCTATCTCAATTAGAGCATAAGAAATTTGAAGAAGCTATCTTAGACCCACATTGGATTAATGTCATGCAAGAGGAGCTAAATCAGTTTAGAAGGTGCAAGGTCTGGGAGTTAGTTCATAAACCAAAAGACCACAACATCATTGGAACAAAGTGGATGTTTCGGAATAAAATGGATGAGAATGGAATCATTATGAAGAACAAAGCAAGACTCGTTGCAAAAGGATACAGGAAGGAAGAGGGTATTGACTTTGATCAAACCTTTGCCCCAGTAGCAAGACTGAAAGCAATTAGGATGTTCCTTATCTATGCAGCATATCAAGGATTCAAAGTATTACAAATGGATGTAAAATCAGCATTCCTGAATGGAAATCTAAAAGAAGAAGTCTATGTAGAGTAGCCTTCAGGTTTTGTAGATTCTCTCAAACCTGATTATGTTTATAGACTTAGGAAAGCTTTGTATGGGTTAAAGCAAGCCCCAAGGGCTTGGTATGAAACCCAGTCTACTTTCCTTATTGAGAACAAATTCTCAAGAGGGAAAATAGACAAAACTCTATTCCTAAGGGAATCCAAAGGTAAGATAATCTTAGTCCAGATTTATGTAGAGGACATAATATTTGGATCTACAGAAAACAACCTTTGCAAGAAGTTTGCTAAACTTATGCAAGGGAAGTTTGAAATGAGCAGTATGGGGGAACTTAAGTTCTTCTTGTGACTCCAAGTAAGACAGACTGATGATGACTTGTCCATATCCCAGTATAAGTTCACCAAGGAGTTAATTAAGAAGTATGGTATGGAATCATCCTCCACCATGAGAACTCCTATGGGAACAAGTATGCATATATGCAAAGATGATGCAGGTAAACCATTAGATGAGTCTTTGTATAAAGGAATAATTGGCTCTCTACTATATCTCACTGCTAGTATACCAGACATTATGTATGCTACATGTGTCTGTGCTAGGTACCAATCATGCCCAAAAGAATCTCATTACACTGCAGTAAAGAGAATTTTGAGATATCTAAAGGGCACACCTAATCTAGGTCTTTGGTACCCTAGGAATGGAGATTTTCTACTAATAGGTTATTCAGATGCAGACTTTGCAGGTTGCAAAGAAGATAGAAAAAGTACTACATGCACCTATCAATTTCTAGGAGGAAGATTGGTGTCTTGGAGTAGTAAGAAGCAGACTAGTGTGGCAATTTCCACAGCTGAGTCTGAGTATGTGGCAGCAGGAAGTTATTGTGCACAGCTGCTATGGATTCAGCACCAGCTAGAAGACTATGGTATTCAGGTAAGTAGAACACCTTTGTTTTGTGATTCTACTAGTGCTATTTCTATTGTTAATAATCCTATTTCACATAGTAGGATTAAGCATATAGAAATAAGATACCATTTTCTTAGAGAACATGTAGAGAAAGAGGACATCTCACTAGAATTTGTTAAGACAGATTATCAAATTGCAGATGTATTTACTAAGCCTCTAGATGAAACTAAATTCAATAGATTTAAAATTGAATTAGGAATGTTGACCATATATTAGATTAACATAAGTGGCTAAGTAAAATTGTGTTGACACATTAAGTAATAATGTGTCGACACAGAGGATTTGTGTCGACAATTAAGGAAAATTGTGTCGACACAGTATCATAGTGTTGACACCTAAGGGACAAAGTGTCGACACATCCAGAATAGTGGTGTCGACACAACCAGAGTAATGGTGTCGACACTTCCAGAAATTGTGTCGACACTTGCAATAAGAGTCGACACAGAATTTCTGATTAACTACTAAGTATGTCCAGTGTTGACATATCATCAATTGGTGTCGACACATAGTAGTCAGCACCGTGGTCGAGACAACATAAGTATGTGTCGACACTTTCCAACAGTGTCGACACATTTAGACAGTTTTTGCCCGCCTTTTGACCTTCTTTATTTAAAAGGGAATAAATAGGTCGAGAACATATTCTGTCGACATGCTCACCAGATTTTCAAGACTAAACCCTTGTGTCTACAAACTCTCTTCTCTCAATTCAAGATTTCTCGACATTCCAATGGCGCCAAAGATTGAAGATAAAATTAATGAAGGCTACGAGCTGGTGCGCAATTCTTTTGATGATGCGGCGACAGAGATTAAAGGGGTCATTACCCTTGTTACTGATAATGGGTTAGAGTTTCTTGTATATGAACCTACCAAGATCTGGAAGAAAGAAGTGTTTGAATTCTATGCTGTTGCAACAGTGGATTCCACTGGATTGAAAATCAAATCGACAGTTCATGTTAATAGAGTCAAACTTACTCTAAAAAGTTTAAGAAAGATTCTTCACCTTCCAAGAATTCAGGAAGAAGAAGAGGTCCCAGCCTCAAAGACAAGGGAGGCACTTCAGTGGTGTGGATTGGATCCAACCATGAAGATTGGAGCAGCCATCAACAGAAAATGGATGAATCAACAAGGCAAAATTCTTATCTGAAGTGGTAGGGAAGGTTATTTTGTGTAAACCAGGAGGCCATGATAGGATCTCTGCCATTATGTTCAATCTGATGACCAGGATAATCTATAAGATTACCACATATTGGTCTGCAGTTTTATTTGAGAAGATAAAGGAAGGAATCAAAAAGCCTAATTTGGCTAGATTAATGAGTTTATACCAGGTTGGAGCAATTCCAGAGGAAATGCATCAGCTTCCAGGATCTAAAATAAATCATATGAGAAGGATGGACATCAGGATAATATCCAGATGGGATAGGGTTCTCTCCAAGGACACACCTGATTTGGATACCCAAGAGACTGCAGCAAATTCACCAATACATGACATTACAGAGATGGCACAAGTGCAGAAGGACACAGTTAGTGCACAAGTGCAGGGGGAGATAGAAAGTGTGCAAGTATAGGACAATGCTGAGAATGCACAAGTGCAGGGGGAGGTAGTTACTGCACAAGTTCAAGGGGAAGAGAGAATTCACTTGGCAAGTGAAATAGATTCACAATCTATTCTTCTGTCACCTCATGTCAACAGTCCAACACTAGATGTGATCATGGAGGATACATCTGTAGTTGCTGATGCTCCTGAGACAGTTGTATCACAAGTTCACAATCAACAAGAGTTCACTCTGGAAGAGTTGTTTCCTGACATAGAGGGAGCAGCAGTTGAGGGGGAGCTAGTTAACCTTGAGAAGGTGGAGCATAGGACTGAAAAGGAGATGCCTCCTAGTCCCAAAGAAAGAGTAAATATTGATAGTTCCTCTAATTCAGAGGATGAGGAGATAGCAAGTTCAAAGAAAAGAAAACTGATGGTTTTTAAGAGGAGAAGCCAGAACTATAAGAAAGCTTTGCAAGCTACTACTTCACAACCAGCCCCTAAGACTGACTACAACAAATTCTTGGTTGATTTATAAGTAAAATTTGATGAGCAGAGATTGGCTCTTGAAAATATGTGGATGAAAGCCAAAAGGCCCTCCAATTTGATCTAGCACAAGATATAAAATCCATCAGATTTGAGGTAAATCAGAATAAGAAAGAAATGACAGATTGTTTCCACAAGGGGGGGCAATGTTGTAGTCTTTCTAGCAAAGCAACAAGCAGAAATCAAGAAACAAGTGGATGATATTGCTGTCAAACAAGGCTATGTCCTTGAAAATCAAATAAGAATGAATGACAATCTGACTGAATCTCACAATGAGATAGTCACTGAAGTAAGGAAAATAGTTATTGCAATGACTGAGGCAAGAAATAAGGAGAAAGAAGAATTTGATAAAAAGCTACAGAAAGCCTTGGATTCCTTTAAGACAGCTATTTCTACTTCTCAGCAAACAATTTCTGATCAGCTTAAAAAGTTAAAGCCATTCTTTAAAGATGGTATCAATTACCTGGATGGGCAAATCAGATTTCAAAAAGATGATTTGAGAGATCATGTGGCCAGAGAAGTCATAAAGGCGGAGAGGGTGTTAGTATATGCAGGCTCTGATCATGCCAAATGGATAACCAACAGTATTAGAGCCACTTTGGGATATCCACCCTTATGTGATGATGATAATGTGGCTGAGTCAGGTGTTCAACCAGCTTTACTTGAAGGTGATAAACCTGAGGTTGCCCATGTTATTTACCCCCCTGCAGATCTTGAAATGATACATCAACAAGTTCAGTATATGTACAGCCCTCCACAATGAGTTACTAATGTTATTATTTAAAAGGTAGATATGCCAGAAGCTGGTGTGAAAGCTAAGCAAGATGCTCAATTATCAAAGAAGAGATTCAGAGAGCAGGCAGAGTTAAAACCTGATTTTGAGCAATGGAGCCCCACTTCTAGAAATATCATATTAACTGCCTGGAAAGCTGTAAAAGACCAGGTTCATGAAAGGTGTAAATGGTATAATGAGCAGGAGTGGCAGAAGTATGAGGCAAGGTAGGAAGCCATAGTTCAATACAGAAGAAAGGCTAAGAGTGGGAAGCTACCTCCTGATGCTCAAGAGCCTAGCAAGTATTTCCCTAAGCCTTTTCATTACTTTGAAAGGCAAAGGATTAAGGCTGAAGCACAAAAGAAGGCTGAGTTAAAAGGCAAGAAGCCCATTGAAGATACAAAACCTTTTGTGCAGGCTCAGATTAAATCAGGGAAAGGAATAGTCATCAAGGAGCCAGTCAAGCCTTAGCTTAGTTTTACTAGTTTTTTTCAAGAACTATGTAATTCTTAGTTTTTAAAGAAGTCTATGTAAACAGTTGTTTGAACCTTAGGTTCTGATTTGAGTTAGGATCACTATTAGGATTATTAGTTTGACCCAAAATATATAGTATAAGGGTCATAGGATTCTCCAGGTATACATCAAAAGAATCCAAGAAGAAAGTGCAGAAAAATTCCAGAGAAGTTCAGTTTTGAAGTTCAGAATTCTAGCTTACAAAAATAACTGAACGAAGTTCAACTATAGTCGAACGGAGAACGAACAGAGTTCAACTATTTCTGTGTTCAGCTCTAAGAAAACAGAAAACTCAGATACAGTCAACTATAGTCAACGGAGTTCAACGATAGTCGAACGGAGTTCAACGATAGTCGAACGGAGTTCAACGATAGTCGAACGCAAATTGGAGAAGCTTTTAGATTAAATTTTTGGTGATTTCCTGTGCAGTTATTGGTGACAGCTGGCTAGAGTTATTCAAGGCTTAAGTAAAGGAATTTACAGCTAATATATTTAATGCTAAATATTCTTATGAATATAGCCATTGGGAGGCTGCATTAAATATGAATCAATTCAGAGATTTATTGTCTGTTACCTTTCCAAGACAGTTTCCTTTCTTGGAAATGTCTATGCCGTATAGGACAAGAATTCAAATGACTTTCCTCAGCCCAGTGGATACATATATATATATATTATACAGAAGATAAAAGAGAAAGAGAGAAAAAAAAAGCAGGAAGACTTTTTCTCTCTACAAAAGAAGAACTCTGCAATAAGTTTTCTGACAGAGGAAATCAACGTCATCTTATTCTTTCTGATCCAGGCTTTCAAGAGACAATATATTCAAATTTTTCTACAGAGTTTGTTAGAGATTTTCATCTAGTTGAAGGCCTATACCCTGAAGTAAATCTTCCCAGCATTCCTGAACTAATACATATTTTCAGGGGGAGATTTGACATCATCATCAACTATTGAATCCACTAGTCTTCTCTCATTTTATTTGAGAACAGAGAAGAATATAATCAACTCTTAGTTTTCTAAACTGTGTACAGGGTTATTACTCCCTTCAAAAGTAAACCCCTTTGGTGGCAGGGCACCTGATCAAAAACCTGTGTTTGGTTTTTGGGCACCTGATCAAAAGCTTAAAGGGTCTTTAGATCTACCTGAATAAGATCTATTGGTGACAGGGCACCTGATCAAAAACCTATAGTGGATTCCTACCAGGGTGGTAGAAGAGTGGACGTACCTATTGAGATGGAACCACTATAGTTCCTTGTGTCGTCTGGATTGCATGCTCTATTTTCTTCCTTATGTGCTGTGAATTTTATTTTACCTTTTTATTTTCTAAAAACTCTTAAGCATATCAGATCTATCACCTCAATTTCAATTGGTATTAGAGGGAGGTTGATTGTTTGTACAGGCTAACACCTGAATCAAAAGATCATTGATAGATCTTATTGTTATTAAGAGTTTTTCATGGCACAAAATGAAGCATGGTCAAGCACTGGACCTCTTAAGTGCAATTTGGACAAGCTTGCACTATGGAAGGCAAGGATTAGGTTTTTTATGAAATCTATTGATGAAGCCATTTATAATTCTATCTTGTCAGGTCCCTTTACACCATCTGTAGCTACATAAGCTCAAAAATTGCTAAAGATGGTTGATGCTCAAGCAATGGATATACTGGCTCAATCTATGTCAGATGATATTTTTCAGGAAGTGGCTGAATGCACTTTAGCAAAGGACATCTGGGACTCACTCACAGCAATGGTTGCTGAATCAGCTAAAAAGAGAAGATATGATGCTGAAACTTGGAGTGACTTTGAAGTTTCATCCTGTACAACTGAGGATGAAGAAGAAATAAGAGCAAGAGAGTTTTGCTTGATGGCAATAAATACTTCCTGCAGTAAATCTGATGATGAATCAGATTTTGAAGAATCAGAAGCAGAATCAGAAGAGGATCAGGTTATCTCTTCCTTTGATTTCTCCTCAAAACTTTTTAAAGATGATTTTAAAGATTTATGCAATGATTTAATTCAATCTGAGAAGGTAATAAAACTTCTCAGAGAAAAATTGAATATTTATCTTCTGAAAATACAAGTATTAAAGAAGATTTAAAAATTGTTCTAGAACAAATAAATTCTCTAGAATCAACTATAGGGAAAGAAAAACTAGATAAAAATAATCTACATTCTGAAATAATTCAGAAACCCAAAAGAAAGAGAAATAAACATAAAAACTTTAATAAAAATATGTTTTTACAAAAATCGTCGGACCTTGGTCGACGATCTTTGCATTTCTTGTCGAACGCCGATCGACGATCTCTGAACCCAGATCTTGAGTTTAAACACTCAGCATACGGGGATCGACAATATCATCAAGTATCGTCGACCAAAGGTCGACGATCGTGGAACACATATAATAGTCAACATTTATCTGTGAACCGAGATCGACGATATCAATGCAGGTCGTCGAACGCTGATCGACGATCTCAATATAAATCGTCGAACTAAGATTTTCAAAACAAAAATTTTTATTCTTTTGAAAATAATAATCAATCTCAAAATTGTATCAATCCTTTTACCCAATGGTACATCTCTCCTAGAAAATTTCACCCATTAGATTATAAAGATCAACCTTCATGCTCTTTTATTTCTGATTATCATGAAATAAAACCAGGACCCAAGGTGACCTGGGTCCAGAATTTCTAACCTCTTATTTTCAGGAAAATACCCTTCAGTGCAGGGGTAACTATATAAGGGGAGATTGTTTAGAAGGCTACAACAATAGGGGGAGATTGAATTAGAGGTTACTGCAGTAGTAGTTTAAGTTATTAAAAAATCTGGGGAAGATATTAGAGAAAGTATTGGAACCACATTTCAGTTGAAAGGAAATGAGCTCAATAGAAGATTAACATCAGAACAGCTACCGAACATATCATTTTTTGTTCTTAGATTTATATTTCAAAACATTGTTGTTTCTCTGTAAAAGCACACATTTTATATTTGCTTTGTTTTTTTTTGTAAATAGTATCCTCACCCAAATAGGGGGAGATTGTTTGAACCTTAGGTTCTAATTTGGGTTAGGATCACTATTAGGATTATTAGTTTGACCCAAAATGTATAGTCTAAGGGTCATAGGATTCTCCAGGTATACATCAAAAGAATCCAAGAAGAAAGTGCAGAAAAATTCCAGAGAAGTTTAGTTTTGAAGTTCAGAATTCTAGCTTACAAAAATAGCTGAACGGAGTTCAACTATAGTCGAACAGAGTTCAACTATTTCTGTGTTTAGCTCTAAGAAAACAGAAAACTCAGATACAGGTCAACTATAGTCGAACGGAGTTCAACGATAGTCGAACGGAGTTCAACTATAACGCAGATTGGAGAAGCTTTTTGATTAAATTTTTGGTGATTTCCTGTGCAGTTATTGGTGACAGCTGGCTAGAGTTATTCAAGGCTTAAGTAAAGGAATTTACAGCTAATATATTTAATGCTAAATATTCTTATGAATATAGCTGTTGGGAGGCTGCATTAAATATGAATCAATTCAGAGATTTATTGTCAGTTTCCTTTCCAAGACAGTTTCCTTTCCAAGACAGTTTCCTTTCTTGGAAATGTCTATGCCATATCAGATAAGAATTCAAATGACTTTCCTCAGCCCAGTGGATACATATATATATTTTATACAGAAGATAAAAGAGAAAGAGAGAGAAAAAAGCAGGAAGGCTTTTTCTCTCTACAAAAGAAGAACTCTGCAACATGTTTTCGGATAGAGGAAATCAACTTCATCTTCTTCTTTCTGATCCAGGCTTTCAAGAGACAATATATTCAAATTTGTCTACAGAGCTTGCTGGAGATTTTCATCTAGTTGAAGGCCTACACCCTGAAGCAAAGCTTCCCAGCATTCCTGAACTAATACATATTTTCAGGGGAAGCTTTGACATCATCATCAACTATTGAATCCACTGGTCTTCTCTCATTTGATTTGAGAACAGAGAAGAATATCATCTCCTAGTTTTCTAAACTTTGTACAGGGTTATTACTCCCTTCAAAAGTAAACCCCTTTGGTGGCAGGGCACCTAATCAAAAACCTGTGTTTGGTTTTTGGGCACCTAATCAAAAGCTTAAAGGGTCTTTAGATCTACCTGAATCAGATCTATTGGTGGCAGGGCACCTGATCAAAAACCTATAGTGGATTCCTACCAGGGTGGTAGAAGAGTGGACGTACCTATTGAGAGGGAACCACTATAGTTCCTTGTGTTGTCTGGATTGTTTGCTCTGTTTTCTTCCTTATGTGCTGTGAATTTTATTTTGTCTTTTATTTTCTAAAAACTCTTAAGCATATCAGATCTATCACCTCACTTTCAACAGTGTTAAGAAACTTTTTGATATAATAAACAAAACAATGTTCCATGTTCATTTAATTTGCATCCTTATTCTGTGATGATAGTTTATTATTTGTTTTGTTTATATGTTACCCTGTTAAATAATGCTTATACACATCATCATGTTTATTTATCATAAGTGGTGTATATCTTTGACAAAAGGATTATGACTTCTCCAAATAGGGGAAGATTGTTGGGTACATTGGAAAATATGTACCTGATTTGGAGAAGCCTCACTTAGCTCAATGATATACATCAAGGTGTATTTGATGTTATTTTGAGTTTATATGTGCAGGTTAAGTATTGGCTAAAATACAGAAAAAAGTTTCTAAGTCCATGTGTCGACACTTAAGAAAGCCTGTGTCGACACTTGGAGAAGCAGTGTCAACACCAGAAGAAACAGTGTCGACACACAGAAGATTTTAGTCGACATCAACAGTGTCGACACCGGGAGGCTGTGTCGACACACAGGAGTAATAGTCGACATCAACTGTGTCGACACCTAAAGGCAGTGTCGACACACAGAATTCTTAGTATACATAAACTATATCGACACACAGGACTTGTGTCGACACTCAGCAGAGTTTCAACATTGTTGATTGCTGTGGAGTGAAGAAGTGTTTGTGTCGACACAAATACTCTATGTCAACACATTCTCAAGAAGCAGTGTCAAGAAGTAGTGTCGACATCAAGGCAGCTATGTCGACTCCACCAAAGTCTGTGTCGACACTTAAGTCACATGTGTCGACACATATTGACAGTTTGTCTCGACACATAATGATAGTCAATCTCGACGCTTTGCTGTCAAAGACAAAGGTTCAAGAACTGACTGGAGACTTGACAGCTGTGCATTCCAAAAACTTTAATGAATCTGTCAGACTTGTCAGAAGTTAGTTAGAAACCAGATCAGCCGATTTCCATGGATGAAGTCTATATATATATATATGGATTCAGAAGAAGAAATATGAAGACCAGATCATACACACACAACTAACACAACTATTGAGAGATTGATCGTTGATCAAGAAAGTGCAAGTCACACAGAAGAAGATCTTCGTAAGAAGATCTAAGAAGACAATCTAAAGTGATTATCCACTCAAACTTTGTCTAAGGTGAATTCATTCAGAATTAAAAAGGAACTTCAGAAGATTTGGGGAGAGAGAGATCCAGCTGTTTTGAGGTCAAGAAGGAGACAATCACAAGTCTCTTAAGAAGTAGATCCTGAACTAATCTACTAAGTAGATCCAGATCCATATCTGGAATCCAAGAAGGAAGCTGCCAGTCAGTCAACTTCAAAGGAGATCAACCCTACTAAGTTCAGATTCAAGAAGCTTTTAAGAAAGCTAAGAACAGATTGATTTCAGTCATCAGTTTCATCAAGAAGCTGATCAAGAATTCTCTTATCCTTTCTCTCTCAACAAGGGTAAGAGTTCATCAAATTACTTGACAAATTCTGTAGGATCTTTTCAATGATCTGAGTTGTAAGCTTGTGTTATAAAGGATGAGTGTAGGATATTTTGATCTCTGAGTGGTAAGGTTGTTTGAGCCTGAGTGTAGGAGAATTTGTTTTCTGAGTTATAGGCCTTGTGGCAAGGCGGAGGTAGGGCTGTTAGCCTGAGTTGTAGGAACTTTATAGGGTTCTGAGTTGTAGGAACCTTTCAGGGTTCTGAGCTGTAAGATCTGTGGATCTGAGGAGAAGGAAGAAGTTAGGCCGAATCTAGCACTCTGCTAGATAGGTGAAGGGGGAAAGTGGATGTACCCAGACCTTGGGGAACCACTATAAACCTATGTGCAATCTGTGATGCTTGTGTTATTTTAGATTCTGTGATTGTATATGCTGTGTTAGCTGTAGAGATTTGAGATTTATATTAAAGAACAGAAGTTATATTCTGCCTTAGTTTAAAATAAGGAAAAGAACTTATTCACCCCCCCCCCTCTAGGTGTTTAGGTTGTCTTGAAGTTAAATCTATCAGTTACAAAATGTGGTGCGACCACCCGACGTACAACGATTGAGACAGATAGACAGGAATTTAGTGTCTGTGCCTATGATGAGACCGTTTTTGGTATAAGACTGCATGTCACTTCCAAGCACCCCTGGTCCCCCTTTTATACTAGAAGGTAGGCTGCGTGGACGGTTCACGAACTAACGGGCATTTAATGCCTTATAAATTGTGACATTATATGCGCAACCACACAAGGTACACAAAGAGTCGAGCGGCTGAGACTAAAAGAAGAGACTGCGCGAAACTGCGCGGCGCTGCTCGAGCTGGATCAAAAGGGAGGAGTCTGTGCGGGCATGATCATACGTTCTCTCGTACTCCTGATTGAAGCCTCCATACTGCACTCTGATAAGTTGCTCATAGATCGCTTGTTAGTTGTCTTTGCTGAATATCGTCGTGCTCCTGGGGGTGTCTGTAAGCACTCTGGAATGTCCGCCCACGAAGTTGGCAAACTCTGAGAACCACTATTCGTATGTGATGTTCGCCTCCTTTGGATGCTCTCCTTCGATGGCGCAGGATTTTGGGTTAACAAACCTAAACTCAGTTGGGTTTATCCTCGATAGTGGTGCGCTCATATTTTTGAAATCTCGACGGTCAAAGAAATTTCACTAAAGAGAATTAGAATTTTATTTCTTTTTATTCTTTTTATTCTATGGTAAGTCAATATCGAGTGATAGTCTTTTTAAATAAAGTCTAAAAGATCTTTTTAATCATAATCTTTAATATTAGTAAGCAAATTCAAAAAAATATATTTGATAAGATAATAATTTGTTTCCTTAAAATAAAAGCAATCAACATGCCTTGAAAATACGACCTTGATATCCCTAATTATCTTGCCTTTTGGAAATAGTATTTGAGAACATTTTGCAAAAATCTTCGAATTTTTAATCATCAAGATTTTGGCATTGTTATCAGAAACTTTTGTTTTTATTTCGAAAAAGGGAATAGCTATTAATTTCATCATTTTCTTTTCTTTTTCCTTAGCTTTTTGAAAATCTTTAAGGTGTTATATTCTTGGAAAGAAAGGTACGAGGTGTCATCCCAGATTATCTTCTAGTACATTGCAAGCCCTTCATCGGGTAGACATCAGGAAGTCCGGGACTTAACTTAATCCACCTAAATAAAAAAAAATCCAACAAATTTTCGCATTCCTTTCTTTTATTTTATTTTTCAATCTCCCTTCTCTCTCCTCTTATCTTTTTATTGTATAACCCAAGAAAGCTTTACAAATAATTTTGATATTTGTTTTGATCTAGCGATCGAGTGCACCATTCGACAATGCCTCCGAACTCGTGATCTGGATTTATATTTAGACTTCCAAAAGTCGATCGAAGAAACTATCAAAGAAAATATTTGCGAGCTCAATCCTAATGAAGAACAGAAACATATCATGTTCTATTATGTGCGGCCGAATTTGGAGGGTACATAGTCTAGTACTGTTCGCCTCGTGGTATCAAATAATATTTTTGAGATCAAATCTAGCATCATTTAGATGTTATAATAATTTTTACTGTTTGATGGTTTGATGGATGAAGATCCTAATCTGCATCTTCTAAGTTTTTTAGAAATTTGCAGTCGTAGGCAAATAGCCCGGGTCTGGAAAGCCCGTCGGGCCCGGCCAGGGAAAAGCCCGTCCCGGGCCAGGGCTGGGCTTGGGGCCCTTATCGGGCCCCTATTTTTTCTGGTTGCCCGGCCCAGGCCGGGCTAAGCACGGGCGTCGGGCTAAGAAAAAACCTGCCAGACGGGATTTTCATCCCGCCTAAGATTTTAATCCTGCCTGATTAGGCGAGATTTTCATCCTGCCTGATTGGGCGAGATTTCATCCTGCCTAATCATAGGCGGGATTATCATTGGCGGGATTTAATCCCGCCTAATCATCGGCGGGATTAAAATCCCGTCTTTTGTGTTTAGGTCGGCCCGGGCCCGGGCCGGCCTGAAGGGCCTAACCGGGCTCCCTTTTGAGAGGGAGTCTGATCCCAGCCTGACCAGGTTCAAATTGGGCCCGGGCCAAGCCCGCTTGATAAAAAGCCCGGGCCCGATCGGGCTTTTTGACCACGACTAGAAATTTGTGATACATTTAAGATCAATAACGTTTTAGATGACATCATTCGGTTGTGTTTATTTCCTTTTTCATTGCAGATAAAAGTCAAACAGTGGTTGAGTTCTCTTCCTAAAGCATCCATTACTACATGGGCTGAAATGACGAATAAATTTTTAACAAAATATTTTCATCGAGCCAAGACCGCTAAACTATACGCTGATATTGCTTTTTTTATGCAAATTGATTCACAGACTTTTTACGACACATAGGAGCGCTTCAAAGAACATGTTGCGGGTCACCCGGTATTCTCCCGGTCCAGAGAATCGGACAGCATTAGCTCAAAGTTGGACGGAGCGCGCAAACAATCAATGTAAAAATGCAGCAATGACTAGAGACTTTTTTTGCCGTGAAAAACCCAGAAAATGTGAAAAATAACGTGGCTAGAGCTGTGTCGGGCCAAAATCCACTATAAATTTTGAAGTTACAAGCACTGTAAATCTACTTGAAGGGTGACAGATCATCTCTTCATTACAAGCATTAAGTATAGGAAGAGCAAAAAGATAATGATGCAGCGCCGTCGCTAATTGATGATGACCCGGTTGCCGAGGCACTACGACATAAATATCTGAGACGTCGTGATGATGCTGAAGGAAGTGCACGTTACAACCTCCGCTCACGGCGTGCTAGAACCGCCATGAAGAATAAGCTTTAATTATCTTATTTCATGAACTCTATTTTATATTTTTGGAATATAAAATTATCCTATGTTTAACTGATAATTTTATATTCATGGCATGCTTTTTTTTTTGAACAATTTTATTTTGGTGTGCACTAAGCCATTCGGATGGATGAGATTACATCTCCATCATGGAGGGTTAAGGCTTGTTGTAAACTCCTATTTAAGGAGGTGATTATGAGGAATCAAATATTGAAAAGATTGAAACCTAAATTTCCCCCTTGAGGATTTCGGCCAAGAGGAGTTCTCCAAAGCCTCCCCCCCTGGCTTGTGGTATAAAGCCGCCCCCCCCCCCCCTTTGCTCCCTCCATCCGTTCGGTGCGACTCCGGCACGGCTTCCTTCGGTGCAACTCCTTCGAAGAAGGTTGCAAACCCCTCGGTGTGACGTCGGCGGATCCGTGGAGAGAGTTATTCTCCCACCTTATCTTGTGTGAACATTATTCCCGGTTGGGTAACCTCTTCTCTATGTGTGATTCATGTTTTTAGTTTGTGGAGGTTTTTCACGCATCGTTTTCTCCGTGATTTTTAAATTCATCGCTTGCAAAATCTGAATTCGAACTTGTTGTTATTGAACCTCTTGTTAACCTGAACGGGTAGATCCGTCTCGGGAGTGCATCTTGGCCTAGCCTTGATTTGCTCTTCCGATCGGCGCACTTTGTGTGACAACAAGGGAGTTAATCTCGACTCGAATTTTGATCGCTCTTGAAAGTTTTCCGCCGCTCCAAAATAAAATTATTGCTGCGTTTGAAACGGCTTATGTTGAAATGAATAGATGCTTGTGTAGGTGCGGTGAGTTGTGTGCTTGTTGGAGAGGTAGGTCTTAAGGACGTTGTATCGAGTCCGGCTTACGGCGAGTTGTGTGCTTGTTGGAGAGGTAGGTCATAAGGACGTGGTATCGAGTCCCGGATTTTGGGAGCCAACCGACCCCTTTTCGTTCGCTTTTGGTCGGAGCTCTCTCTTTTATTTCTTGTTTTGTGACGGTTAGGTGTCCGTTAGTGTAAGCTCGACCATATCACGATCACCACCTCATCAATTTGTTATCAAAGGCGGTCGTTTCAACTTCTACATTGCAAACATCCTCTCTGCGTTCTTTGTTGGTCGTCGGATCTCTAGAAATTTAAAAAAAATTATGTGGTCTGCCAATAGCAGGCTAAAATCCTTATTTTTCAGCGAAATTTCAAAAAAAAAAAATTAACGATCTACGTGTTAGTCATGTTGGTAATATATAAAAATATCTTATTTTCAGTATAGCTACAGCCCTAGGAAAAATTACCTTTCCAAGATTTTCTAAACCTGAATGCGCACTAGGCTAGGATCGGAATATTCGACTCCGTCAACGTCTAGGATGGATGCGAATGAGCATGTAGATCCCAACACCGAGGCCATAGCGGGGCTGAGTAATGAAATGACTGAGCTTAGGAACATGTTAACCCAGTTCATACAAACCAAGGCTTGGCCACCCCCACCACCCGTTAATGTTGAGTTGCCCCGCCGGCACCAACAAAGCTCCGATTCAGATTCTGATGGGGACTCCCTACGAGTGTCCCCTCGAGGCCGTCGCCATGAGCGAGAGTTTGACATTACTAGGGCCGTCAAGATTGAGGCCCCCACTTACGACGGCATGGGAGATCTACAAAACTTCCTTAATTGGACGGTGGATATGGAATGTTACTTCGACTGGCACAATCTCATGGACCCCCAAAAGGTCCAAGTTGCCAGGATGAAGTTAACTGGTCGTGCCAAAACATATTGGTTGAATGAAGAGCGTAGGCTAGGAATTGGGAACGGAGACCCAATTATTGGATAGGCCGTAATGAAGAATTTGTTGACCCGATCAGTACGTCCCTGCGTACCATCGGACACAGATGTTCGATGAGCTTACCACCCTGCGGCAAGGCTCAAGTTCGGTAGCTGACTATATGGGTGAACTTAAGGACCGTATGGTGTGATGTGACTTGAAGGAGATCCCTGAAGTCACTTTATCTAGATTTCGAAAGGGGCTTCACCCTGATATCCAAAGGAAGCTCTTGCGATATGGGCATACGGATTTGAACGCAACTTTCAATACCGCCCTGGACATTGAAAAACACTTAGCCTCTAAGGCTCACTCCCGTTACTCTCACGCGAAGAACAAGTCCACCACTAGGACATCTTCTTCCACATATCCTGATAAGGGAAAGTTCAAATCCCATGAGTCGAAGTCTGTTGTGATCACCGCTCGAAACACTAAGAACCCCGCCAGTGAGCGTGTTCCTATAGGGAAGGTTAGCAAGGCTAACACCACTTATTACTCTTGCGGCGTTAAAGGCCATTATACCTATGAATGCCCAAACAAGATGAAAACACTAGCCTTATTAGATACGGCCACCAACCCTGATGATTATGAGTACGAGGCCGCGTAGGAGAGTGACCCCGACGGAGTCCCTAGTGACTTGGAGGACGATCACCACCTTATGGTGATGCGTTGTATTTTGACCACTCCTCGTCCCGTAGACGATTGGAAAAGGACGAGCATATTTTCCCTGATCTTTAAGAGTGGTGAAAAGCTATGCAAACTAGTTATTGATGGTGGTAGTTGCGTGAACGACGTTTTTGAGAACGTCGTTAAGCGTATGTCCTTGACTGTTGAGCCGCACCCGACCCCCTTTCAGGTTGCTTGGATTAGTAAGTTTACTATTAAGGTAACCCAATGATGCATAGTCCCCATGTCTTTCAAATCCTACACGGATGAGGTTTGGTGTGACGTCCTGCCGATGGAAGTTTGCCATGTGTTATTAGGCCGCCCCTGGCTCTATGACCGTGATGTGACGCACTATGGTCACGCCAACACATATGAGTTCAAATTCAACGGCAAGACCATCACCTTGAGACCGACTGTGCCAAAAGAACCGGTAGTGATGACTAAGGATACCACCGTCCCTGTAGAGAGGAAGGCGTTGAGCTTGGTTGGTAGGAAAGAATTTGTGAACCCCTTCATTGAGGGCATGATGTACGCTCTCGTTCTCATGGGTACCAAAAATAATAGTGGTGTGTTGGATGATTTACCCCGAGAGCTACGGGTATTATTGGATGAGTTTAGGGATGTTTACCCAGATGAGTTGCCATTGTCGTTGCCTCAGCTTAGAGATATACAACATGCCATCGACCTTATCCCCGGATCGTCCATACCCAACCAACCCCACTATAGTCTTAATCCCGCCGCCCACCTAGAGTTACAAACCCAGATATGGGATTTACTGCATAAGGGATTTATTAGGGCGAGTATGAGCCCGTGTGCTATCCCAGCCCTCCTTGCCCCAAAGAAGGATGGCACCTGGCGCATGTGTATTGATAGCCGGGCTATCAACAAAATTGCTATAAAATATAGGTTTCCAATCCCGCGATTAGATGATCTCTTGGATGTCCTTTTGGGTGCCACTATCTTTTTGAAGCTATACTTACGGAGTGGTTACCACCAGATTCAGATCCGAGAGGTGGATGAGTGGAAGACCGCGTTCAAGTCTAAGGATGGGTTGTATGAGTGGCTTGTGATGCCCTTTGGGTTATCCAATGCCCCTAGCACCTTCTCCCGGATGATGATGCACATCTTTAGGCCGTATATGTGGAAGTTTGTTGTAGTATATTTCGACGACATCCTAGTCTTTAGTACCTCCCCCGCCGAACACCTCTCCCACATCAAAGTAATTCTCACCACTTTAAGGAAGGAAACCTTATTTCTGAATCTTAAGAAATGCACATTTTATGTTTCGGAGGTTGAATTCTTGTGATACATAGTTGGTTCTGATGGAATTCGTATTGACCCAGGAAAGGTTCAAGTAATTAGAGACTGGCCCGAGCCAACTAACCTTCGAGAGGTGCGCAGTTTCCACGGCTTAGCTACCTTCTATCGTCGTTTCATACGCAATTTTAGTAGCATTATGGAACCCATTACCGACTGCATGAAGAAGGGCGAATTCACATGGACGAAATCCGCTACATTTGCATTCCGTCACATTAAGGAGCTTATGACCGAAGCCCCGGTGTTGCGTCTCCCCGACTTCACCAAGTTCTTCGAGCTTACGTGTGATGCATCTGGCGTTGGAGTTGGAGGTGTCGTGATTCAGGAGGGACACCCCGTGAGTTATTTTAGTGAGAAGTTGGCGGGCGCCAAATTAAACAACTCAAATTATGATAGGGAGTTCTACGCCGTCATTCGTTGTCTGCACCATTGGAGGCACTATGTCCTCCCTAAGGAGTTTGTGATCCTTTCCGATCATGAGGCGCTACGATTCATCAACGGTCAGCACAAGATCAGCCCGCGCCACGCTAAATGGGTATCCTTTTTGCAAGAATACACTTTCAATCTTAAACACCTTAAGGGAGCTGACAGCCGAGTCGCGGACGCTCTTAGTCGCTTAACCTTGTTAGTCACCACTATGGAGGTTAATGTGGTAGGATTCGAACGAATCAAAGATGAGTATGCCATGTGCCCCGATTTCCAGAACGCATATTTGTCAACCCAAGATAGCTCCCCCACGAACATATCGGCTTTCGTCATTAAGGACGACTATCTATTTAGACTTGGAAAGTTATGTATTCCGCAGTCATCGTTACGTCTCCATATCATCTTGGAATTGCATGGCGGAGGGTTGAGTGGTCATTTCGGAAGAGATAAGACCATTACGTTAGTTGAAGAAAAATTCTATTGGCCAAAACTTAAGGCAATGGTGGGACGAGTGGTGAGTAGTTGTCGTACTTGTCAGATATCCAAGGGCACCAAAACCAACATCGGTTTATATACGTCGTTGCCAATTCCTTCCACCCCATGGGAAGATGTGAGCATAGACTTTGTCTTAGGCCTACCCACTACTTTACGACGTCACGATTCCATTTTTGTAGTTGTGGATAGGTTCACCAAAATGACATATTTTATCCCGTGCACCAGAACCAACGATGCGTCTCATATCGCCAAATTATATTTTAAAGTAGTTAGTCACCGGGGAGTGCCGAAGACAATAGTCTCGGATCGAGATGTTAAGTACACGAGCTATTTCTGGAAGACACTTTGGGTCTTAATGGGTACCAAGTTATTATTTTCCTCTGCCTATCACCTTCAGACTGATGGGCAAACGGAGGTGGTTAATCGGAGCTTGGGTATCCTTATTAGATGCCTAGTGAGCGATCACAAAGGCATGTGGGATCTTATTCTTCCCCACTCCCAGTTGGCTTATAATAATTCAAAAAATCAGTCCACTAGTCTGTCACCAAACGAGATTGTTCACGGGTACAAGGCCCCTGTGCCTATTGAATTAATGTCGTTGCCCCCAACATACAAGACAAGTCAGTTTGCACAATCCTTCGCCCAACATATTCATGACTTACATGCATGTATACGAGCTACCTTGACTGCTCAATACGAGTCTTATCAGTCGCACGCTAATTTACATAGGAGGGTGTCACACTTTAAAGTGGGTGATTTGGTCCTAGTCAGATTAGTTCCCGAACGCTTGCCATCTGGCACCTTTAAGAAGTTGGCATCGAAGCGCGCCGACCCTTTTAGGATTATCAAGAAACTAGGTGACAACGGTTTCGTTTTGAATTTGACGGCTGATTGGGGTATCTCCCCTATTTTTAATATCTCGGATTTGACGATGTTTGTTTTACCTCCACCTGAGTTGAGTTCTCTGTCATCTTCTCCCTCCACTAAAAATTCGGATGGGTTGGGGAGTGGTAGTTCGGATGATCTCTCTCTTTCGGTCCCCACAAGTATAACATCGTATGGTACGTTGCCTTCTTTTACTCTTACTGCTGACATTTTTCCCAGGTTTCCCAGGACATTTCTCACTCCATATATGATACTTGTTGGGTTTCTCTATAAGGATGGCACAATGCTTGTGCACGCAGCGGAAGGAATAAAACATCAGGACAACCCAAAAGAGATGGGATCGGGCCACAAATGTTGAATCAAGAAGTAAACAAAATTACTAGGCAAAATACCTTAGTGGCGTTGAGTCACAACTCAACGGAGATGCTCCAAGCTTCGAGTCCTCGTCGGTGGTGAGTTCTTCGTGGAATAACGTCCACGTCTCTGCAGAAATCCACACGAGCAGGAGAACACCGAGCTTCGTCGCATGAAGGGTCGGGAAGGAGATCAACCGCACCTTTGCACTTCCACGGACTGCTAGATCCGCTCCAGGAAAAGCAATGCCGGCGACTGTTGCCGGAGAGGATGAGGTCGGCGGAGTGAAGAGGCGGCGGAAGCGGAATTCTTCCGTCCGTCGGGGTTCAGGATTTGGCGGAGCGAGCGGCGGAACACTTCCGTCAGGTTCGATCCAGCTACAGGAGAAAATGCCCGATCTGTCGAGAGCCTTCTGATCCCAAAACCCTAAGTCCCCTTTTATACCAAAAGCATAAAAGTATCGCTATCCGCACACCACACAGGACAAGGTTTCTG
This sequence comes from Platanthera zijinensis, assembly GCA_039513925.1. Lineage (NCBI taxonomy): Eukaryota > Viridiplantae > Streptophyta > Magnoliopsida > Asparagales > Orchidaceae > Platanthera > Platanthera zijinensis. The sequence goes on along the minus strand of CM077082.1, from coordinate 151,416,069 downwards.
GAAAATTCGGCGAGAATCACTTATAGGTTCGGCGAGAATCAGTCGGCGAGATCAACAGGCAAATTCAGCGAGAATCAGCAGCCAGATTCGGCGAGAATCAGCAGATAGTCTTGACGACACTGTCCTCGATTCTCGACGATTTCAGCAAATTAATTCTCGACGATTTTGCCTTAGTCGGCGAGACAGGCTCGACGACTCTCGTCGATTCTCGACGACTTTGCCTTAGTCGGCGATACATACTCGACGACACCCTTGGATTCTTGACGATTTTTCCTTTGGCAACGTTTGCCCGACCTATTCTAGGTGGTGATTGGTAACCCTTACCAACACAGTCAATCTTCCAACTTCTCCACATGCTCTTATGTGCGACCCTGTAGGCTCATATCGCGTTGGCAATGAGATTACATGTTTGATCACTTCTAGATCACCATGGTAACTCCAACAGTCTCCCACTTGATCTTGAAAGTATCAAACCAAAAACCGCACAAACAATGAGCGTCATCTAGCAATGCATCATTGCTCCCCAAGCAATAAGAGTTCATAACTCATAAGCCTTTATGAACAATGTCCCAGCGTTGTCTTTGTCCCTTTGTCCCTTACATCCGGAAAAAACTAGATGCATGGACCGTGTCACCCTCATAATAGCTCAATCCAAGTTTCTTGATCTAGAATGGACTTCTAGAGAATGGTGAGTCCAATATCACATACTGATTCAACCAAGCATGGCCATGCATTTCTCAGTCCAGTTCCATCAAGGGGCCCATGGATGCAACTCCTGTCATATATGAGGACAAATCCCATATCTGCTCACACACAAACACCCAAATGATTCGTAACGTACCCAACAACCACCCTTATCATCAACCTTTCTCAAGGAAGACTTTAGATGGCATCAAAGCGCGCTCTTCCTCACTTGATGAATGTTGTGACGTCAGGTCAAAGGACCACAACACCATTGCCAATAGAGACCTACTTGTGACACGATTAGATAACAATCCACAAAGTAGTCTCAGGATGGGTTTGTCCAGTACAACTTGTTCATTAACAAGTACCCACGTGATGACTTGATATCACAATATCATGACCTGTGAGAACTGGTCATCAGTCAACGCACGTGCTAGTCTTAAGGTATCATCGTCACCCTTAGCTTCTATGATGACACAATGACCAGGGACCTTTTAAGAATGAAGCTTCAAATAAAATCATAGGCTCTCACATTCAAGTCACGTACTTGATGTCCTATGGAAGCGAACACTCTAAGGGTATTTATTATGTTACAATTTAACTATCACATAGAAAAATCACAATAAAAGAACTTGCCATTAATTGTAAAAAGAAACATTTGGTACACAATTCATCATATGAATAAACAATAAACAGCCAACAGAATATATGTTTACATGCAACCCACAAGGCTCCCACTAGAGTTGATCACTTAGGTATCGCATACCCATTGATCTAGTATGACCATCATGCTTTCTCTGTGCGAGAGGCTTTGTCAGTGGATCCGCAATATTCTCCTCAGTCGGCACTCTACAAATGTTCACATCTCCTCGTTCGACAATCTCACGAATAAGATGGAACCGCCGAAGTATGTGCTTGGAGCGCTGATGGGATCTAAGTTTCTTAGATTGTGCAATTGCACCATTGTTATCACATTAGAGAACTACGGGACCAACAATGCTAGGAACTACATCAAGCTCGCCGATGAATTTCCTAATCCATGCAGCCTCCTTTGCTGCGTTAGCCGCAGCGATATACTCGGCCTCTGTTGTAGAATCAGCAACTGTCTCTTGCTTGGAACTCTTCAAGCTCGCAGCTCCTCCATTAAGGCAAAACACAAAACCTGACTGAGACTTTGAGTCGTCTCTATCAGTTTGGAAGCTAGCATCCGTGTAACCACTTACAACGAGCTCTTCCTCTCCACCATACACCAAGAACACATCCTTAGTCCTTCTCAAGTACTTCAGGATATTCTTGACTGCAATCCAGTGACATTCACTAGGGTCTGACTGATACCTGCTAGTCATGCTCAAAGCAAAGGAGACATCAGGTCGAGTACATAACATTGCATACATGATTAATCCAATTGCCGAAGCATATGGAATCAACTTCATGCGGTCCTTATCTTCACAAGATTTTGGACACTGGTCCTTAGTGAGATTCACACCATGAGACATGGGTAAAAATCCTTTCTTGGACTCAAGTATGTTGAACCGCTTCAACACCTTCTCAATGTATGTACTCTGGGTCAAACCCAGCAACTTCTTCGATCTATCTCTATAGATCTTAATACCGAGTATGTAAGTCGCTTCACCCAAGTCCTTCATAGAAAAGCAGTTCCCTAGGTTGTTCTTAACAACTTTCAGGGTAGGAATGTCATTCCCAATCAAAAGTATGTCATCTACATACAATATCAGGAAGACAACAATGCTCCTACTGATTCGCTTGTAAACACAAGGCTCATCTTCATTCTTGATGAAACCAAACTCTTTGATTTTCTCATCAAAATGAAGATTCCAACTTCGAGAGGCCTGTTTCAGTCCATAGATGGACTTATTCAACTTGCATATTTTAGTGGCTTCATTTGGGGATACAAAACCCTCGGGTTGTGTCATGTAAACTTCCTCAAGGAGGTTTCCATTAAGGAAAGCCGTTTTGACATCCATCTGCCAGATCTCGTAGTCATAATACGTAGTAATAGCAAGCAATATTCTTATGGACTTTACCATGGCAACAGGGGAAAAAGTCTCAACATAGTCAATACCATGAATTTGCTTGAAACCCTTAGCCACCAGTCGCCCTTTGAATGTCTGTACATTCCCATCCATGTTGGTCTTCTTCTTGAAGACCCATTTGCACCCTATGGGTCGTACCCCTTCAGGTGGTTCCACCAAGTTCCAAACTTGGTTTGCATACATGGAGTCCATCTCGGATTCATAGCCTCAAGCCATTTGTCGGAGTCCGGTCCATTCATAGCCTCTTGGTAGGTTGCTGGTTCATCATCATGATCCATAAGCAACACATTACCTATTTGAGACATGAGAAATCCATATCTCTCAGGCTCAAACCTCAGTCTACCAGATCTACGTAGGACTTGTGTTTCTTGAGCAGGTTCTCTAGCTACAACATCTTGTAGTCCTGTCTCAGAATCCAATTCCGGTTCATTCACTACTTGTGGTTCTTGAACTTCTTCAAGTTCTACCTTTTCAGTCTTTCTTGATAAGAACTCTTTCTCCAAGAAGACGCCAGTCCTTGCGACAAACACTTTGCCCTCGGATGGTAGGTAAAAGTAATACCCTTTCGTTTCCTTAGGATATCCCACCAGATAACATTTATCCGATTTGGGTTCCAGCTTGTCAGGCATTTGACGTCGCACGTATGCCTCACAGCCCCAAATTTTAATGAACGACATACTAGGACGCTTCCCAGTCCATATCTCATATGGTGTCTTCAGAACCGTTTTTGTTGGAGCGCGATTCAGTGTCATTACAGCAGTCTCTAAAGCAAAACCCCAAAAGGAAACAGGCAAGTCTGCATGACTCATCATCGAACGTACCATGTCTAACAAAGTACGATTTCTCCTCTCAGACACACCATTATGTTGTGGTGTTCTAGGTGGAGTGAGCTGTGATACAATACCACACTCTTTCAGATGATCACAGAACTCATGACTCAGGTATTCGCCACCTCGATCGGATCGGAGTGCTTTAACCCTTTTACCCAACTGGTTTTCTACTTCATTCTTGAACTCTTTGAACTTTTCAAAGGTATCGGATTTGCACTTCATAAGATACACATATCTGTATCTACTGAAATCATCAGTAAATGTAACGAAGTAGAAATACCCACCTCTAGCCATGGAACTCATGGGTCCGCATACATCACTATGTACAACACCCAAGAGATCCTCAGCCCTCTCAGTATAGCCAGTGAAAGGGGCCTTAGTCATCTTGCCTAACAAACAAGATTCGCATCGCTCAAATGATTCATAATCAAATGAGTCCAAAAGTCCATCTTTATGGAGCTTGGATATGCGCTTCTCGTTTATATAGCTCAAACGACAATGCCAGAGATATGTAGGGTTTGAGTCATTTGTTCTTAGTCTTTTATTATTTTCTACATTATAGATCTGATGGTACAAGTTTAAAACATAAAGACCATTAAACAATTGGGCTACAGCATAACAAACATCATTCTTAAATATAGAACAACAGTTGTTCTTAATAATAAAAGAAAATCCAATCATGTCCAAGCATGAAATGGATATAATGTTTCTAGTTATTGCCGGAACAAAATAACAGTTATCTAGTTCTATTACAAGCCCACTGGGCAAAGAAAGACAGTAAACCCCTACGGCTACAGCAACAACTCTTGCTCCATTGCCGACACGCAGGTCCACCTCCCCTTTACTCAGCAATCATCTCCTTCCTAGTTCCTGCACATTTGTACAAATGTGAGAACCACATCCGGTATCCAATACCCAAGATGAAGGAGCAAAAAGGTTTATCTCTATAATGTAAATACTTGAAGCAGAGGTCATACCTCCCTTCATTTTCTGCAGACCCTCAATGTACGAAGGACAGTTCCTCCTCCAATGACCAGCCTTGCCACAGTGGTGGCATTTCCCCTCCTTCACCGTGCTCTTCTTCTTCATCAGTGTAGAAGACTTGGGCTCAAGATGTGACTTAGGTCCCACCTTCGTCTTCTTGAAGCCCTTGGCCTTGCCCTTGCCCTTATGCACCATCAGTATGGGGCTGGCAGGCTTGGCCTTCTTCATATTGATCTCGGCAGTTCTCAACATGCCTAAGAGCTCGGGTAGTGTCTTGTATATCTTATTCATGTTGTAGTTCAAGACAAACTGCTCATAACTGTCCGGCAACGATTGCAGGATCAGATCTTTAGCTAACTCTTGACCCAGAGGAAAACCCAGTCTTTCAAGGTTCTCTATATACCCAATCATCTTGAGTACGTGAGTCCCTACTGAGTCTCGAACTCCCATCTTGCACTGAAACAACGCTTTGGTGACGTCAAACCTCTCTTGACGAGCTTGCCCTTGAAACATTTTCTTGATATGCTCGTCAATCTCCTTGCACCCCATGTTCTCATGTTGCTTCTGAAGCTCAGAGTTCATGGTGGCAAGCATAAGGCATTCGACGTCCAAGGCGTCATCAGTATACTTCTTATAAGTATCTTTATCAGCACGGGAAGAATTCCCGATCGGCACCTCGGGGGCTTCTTCTTCCAAGACGTAGAGCTTTCGCTCTTGCCTGAGAACAATTCTTAGGTTCCTGTACCAGTCCATGTAATTAGTCCCGCTGAGCTTATCCTTCTCAAGGATGGCTCTCAGAGACAGAGTGGAGTGTGAACCACTTGCCATGGAATTCTACAAGAATTCATGCAGAATAAATCAGTACCAAAATTTCAAAATACAATTATTTTCTTAATTTGGACTTCAATTAAAAACTCCCACTATTTTATTCAAAATAATAGCCCTCACTATCAATTCGGAGAGTTCATGCGAGCTATTCTCTTAGTGGACAAGATCCGTATTTCACCAACACTATGAGTCAGCTTTGGCTTTCCTCTCACAATGCGGTTATTTAGGTAGGCAACGCTTGCCAATTGCATCCTTATGCAATTCTTGTATGGTTGGTGAATAACTCCTTATTCGCATCCATCATGTGGTGCATGGCAACCCCATGCCTCTAGGCACTCAACTTTTGAGGTCACCTAGTTAAGTTAGACCCGATGTCGACAGTGGGATATCACAATTATCCGCTCGCACCCTTACCAAGATAGATTAATGCACCTTGCTTTGGCAAGCCCACACTTCGTCGATCGAGGCAGGAAGAGTGTCATCCATCGGAAGGCATCCGAACACTTAATATTAGAGGAAGGGATTTTGATTATGGGTTAACCATTAACCATGATCAACATTTGATCAATGTGCACATCCACAGAAAAACAATTTCTAAAATCACATGCATCCCTTATGTGCACAACCTGACACTATCAACATTTGATAGAAGAGAAGGGCTAAATCTAAACATCCGGACTCTTCCAAATCTCAAGATTTACATGCATTGGACAAAAGCAAAGAGAAATCAACTTAAAACAGGAGACAAGCTCGTCTCTCATTGTTGGATGCAAAATCCAAAACAATACACTGGTTCACTAACCATTCGAAGGACGGTTACTGCTAAGGAGACGACAATTTCTAACAATTAGAAATTATCACGAAATCCCAGACATTCCTGGCCGGGTTCCAAGGGGCAGAGCCCTAACCTGTGGGTTATGGCCCCACCGATATCCCTTGGAAAAACCATCAACAATTGATATACCAGGAATAAATCTAGACATTTAGAACACTTCTAAATCCCTAGGTTTACACGCACTGGAATAACCTAACTTCCAAAACAACAATCATGGCCGCAACCTCCCTTTGATACCACTGTTGGGTTTCTCTATAAGGATGGCACAACGCTTGTGCACGCAGCGGAAGGAATAAAACATCAGGACAACCCAAAAGAGATGGGATCGGGCCACGAATGTTGAATCAAGAAGTAAACAAAATTACTAGGCAAAATACCTTAGTGGCGTTGAGTCACAACTCAACGGAGATGCTCCAATGCTTCGAGTCCTCGTCGGTGGTGAGTTCTACGTGGAATAACGTCCACGTCTTTGCAGAAATCCACATGAGCGGGAGAACACCGAGCTTCATCGCACGAAGGGTCGGGAAGGAGATCAACCCCACATTTGCACTTCCACGGACTGCTAGATCCGCTCCAGGAAAAGCAACGCCGGCGACTGTCGCCGGAGAGGAAGAGGTCGGCGGAGCGAAGAGGCGGCGGAAGCGGAACTCTTCTGTCCGGCGGGGTTCAGGATTTGGCGGAGCGAGCGGCGGAACACTTCCGTCGGGTTCGATCCAGCTACAGGAGAAAATGCCCGATCTGTCGAGAGCCTTCTGATCCTAAAACCCTAAGTCCCCTTTTATATCAAAAGCATAAAAGTATCGCTATCCGCACACCGCACAGGACAAGGTTTCTGGAAAATTCGGCGAGAATCACTTACAGGTTCGGCGAGAATCAGTCGATGAGATCAACAGGCAGATTCAGCGAGAATCAGCAGCCAGATTCGGCGAGAATCAGCAGATAGTCTTGACGACACTGTCCTCGATTCTCGACGATTTCAGCAAATTGATTCTCGACGATTTTGCCTTAGTCGGCGAGACAGGCTCGACGACTCCCGTCGATTCTCGACGACTTTGCCTTAGTCGGCGAGACATACTCGATGACACCCTTTGATTCTCGACGATTTTTGCTTTGGCAACATTTGCCCGACCTATTCTGGGTGGTGATTGGTAACCCTTACCAACACAGTCAATCTTCCAACTTCTCTACATGCTCTTATGTGCGACCCTGCAGGCTCATATCGCGTTGGCAATGAGATTACATGTTTGATCACTTCTAGATCACCATGGTAACTCCAACAATACTCGTCGCGGAACCGTTCGCTACTCCGGATGGTACTACTTACCGCTTCCTTGTCCGTTAGCATGACCATCCCCCTTCGGACGACTCTTGGGTACTCGCGACAGAGCTTCAACGTTTGGATGTCGAGCTTCTCTGCCGCTATCTCTCCACTCACGCATCAGAGATACGTGATTTTGAGTGGGAGAGGATTGATGCAGCGCCGCCGCTAATTGATGATGACCCGGTTGCCGAGGTGCTACGACATAAAGATCTGAGACGCCGTGATGACGCTGAAGGAAGTGCACGTTACAACCTCCGCCCGCAGCGTGCTAGAACCGCCATGAAGAATTAGCTTTAATTATCTTATTTCATGAACTCTATTTTATATTTTTGGAATATAAAATTATCCAATGTTTAAGTGATAATTTTATATTCATGACATGCTTTTTTTTTTAATTTGAACAATTTTATTTTTGTGTGCACTTAGCCATTTGGATGGATGAGATTACATCTCCATCATGGAGGGTTAAGGCTTGTTGTAAACTCCTATTTAAGGACGTGATTATGAGGAATCAAATATTGAAAAGATTGAAACCTAAATTTCCCCCTTGAGGATTTCGGCCAAGAGGAGTTCTCCAAAGCAGTCGCCCCCCTTGGCTTGTGGTGTGAAGCCACCCCCCCCCCCTTTGCTCCATCCATCCGTTCGGTGCGACTCCGGCGCGGCTTTCTTCGGTGTGATTCCTTGGAAGAAGGTTGCAAACCCCTCGGTGTGACGCCGGCGGATCCGTGGAGAGAGTGATTCTCCCACCTTATCTTGTGTGAACATTATTCCCGGTTGGGTAACCTCTTCTCTATGTGTGATTCATGCTTTTAGTTTGTGGAGGTTTTTCACGCATCGTTTTCTCCGTGATTTTTAAATTCATCGCTTGCAAAATCTGAATTCGAACTTGTTGTTATTGAACCTCTTGTTAACCTGAACGGGTAGATCCGTCTCGGGAGTGCATCTTGGCCTAGCCTTGATTTGCTCTTCCGATCGGCGCACTTTGTGTGACGTTGTATCCGCCGGCGGATCCGTGGAGAGAGTGAAGCCACCCCCCCCCCCCCTTTGCTCCATTCATCGCTTGCAAAATATGAATTCGAACTTGTTGTTATTGAACCTCTTGTGAATTTCGATCGCTCTTGAAAGTTTTCCGTCGCTCCAAAATATAATTATTGTTGCGTTTGAAACGGCTTATGTTGAAATGAATAGATGCTTGTGTAGGTGCGGTGAGTTGTGTGCTTGTTGGAGAGGTAGGTCTTATAGACATTGTATCGAGTCCGGCTTACGACGAGTTGTGTACTTGTTGGAGAGATAGGTCCTAAGGACATGGTATCGAGTCCCGGATTTTGGGAGCCAACCGACCCCTTTTCGTTCGCTTTTGGTCGGAGCTCTCTCTTTTATTTCTTGTTCTGTGACGGTTAGGTGTTCGTTAGTGTAAGCTCGACCGTATCACGATCACCACCTCATCAGATAATCTAAGTACATGATGCTCTGGCAAGAGCATCCAATGGAGTGTTCCGCTTCGGCTTCCTCTGGAGCGGAAAACTGGCTAAGTCTTTTGGGGCTTGGATGAGCGCGTCATTCTGGAGAAAAATGGTTAAGTACTTGATGATTTGGGGTACACAGAGCTAGGAGGCAAGCGTCCTAGCAAGTATTCTTCTGGCGTCTTCATTTGCGCTCGCGGAAGTATCCGCGTGAGCGCTAGTCCTTGGCGATGAGCATTGCGCGTTGAACGTTGAGCGCTGAGCATTTAGCTGCCTAGAGAGGGAGCATAGCGAATTCCAGCCAGAGAAATGATCTAAGTCCTATGCACTCGCCGGAAAACCTCAGGGTTTTATCTAGCCTCCAGACTTGCTTACCTTCAAATGAGGGTCTGAGGATCCTTTTATAATTTTTTGGATGGTCATGCTGATAATTGCGTCAGGACGGATTTTAAGGTTGAGAATGGCGTCACTCCGTTCTGGTCACCTGGATCCCCAATTTTCATGAAATGACAGAAATGTCATTCGAGCGGCCCGGGAAGGCTGTCCGGTGGTGGCGGTAGCCGGCGGCCGGAAGTGGCAGAGGCGGGCGGCGGTGGCGGTGGCGGGCGCGCACGGGCGCACCGAAGGGGGCGCTCACCTTCGCACGTGCACGCCTAAGGACCGCGCATGCGGTCCCAAAGGTCGTGCGCGCTGGGGCGCGTCGTGCTTGCACTTACGCGCCGTTGGGGGGGTGCGCTGGTGCTTGGGCCGGTTGTGCTTGTCTGTGCTTCCTCTCGTGCGGGTGTTTGGCTTCCTACGGCTCGGCACGGGAAAACTAGGGGGAACCCCATCAAAACTTTTGTCTAGATATTTCCGCCAAGTACTGACAACTTGACTACAAGTGTAAATAATTTATAACTGCTTGAATTTTCAAACGAGACAAATGATTGATGCTGTCATTGGGGTAATCTAAATAAAAAGTCCACGGAGGCCGCTCATGGGCTTTTTGAGGAAATGATCTTATATGCTTATCAATGAAATATGCCTCGGTCCCACCCTAACTAGCTAGTGGGCCGGATTCATTTGAAGTGAATGGGTTAGCCGGTGAACTGGTTCTTGCAAAAACGGTTGATGAAACCTAAACAATTTAATCTCTATCAGCTACTTTAAAGAATCTCAATCCTTGTAATAATTATATATGCTTGAATCCCATCGGTACCAAAAATCCACGGTTTTGATGTTCTGCAGCCGTGGCTATAAACACGTCATAAAATCACGCGGCGATTGATAACCGTGGAACTAACTACAGGGATAACAAGCGTGGCGGGTCTTTCTGTTGTGGTTTTAATGACCGTGGAGAGTCAAGAAATGAAGAGCGAGATGCGAGAAGAGGAGACAGATTCAGGGTGAGGACAAAATGATTCGCTCATCATTCTGGCTCTGTTTGGGGGACTTATTTTCACCGATCAAGCGGTTACGATCATACCTTAATAAAAATAAGTCCCCCAAACAGAACCTCTATCTACTAATAACAACTGCTGAGCGTAAAACCGTAGCATCAACTAATTGTTTTCAAAACCGCAACAGAAAAATATGGCCATAGCTCGTGTTTTCTTGCATTGACTTCACAGAAGTTCATTGGTTAGAAATATAAATAGGTTTTAAAGCAAATGTGAATGAGATAGAGCATTATAAAACAAAGGGCATGCGGTTCCGATAAGATAGTGGAGGGCCAGAAACTAAGACTATTCATTCAATTATTTGTTCTTCATGATGAGCTTCGTCAAATTTGTGAAAGGTATATAAATATAAAGTGGTCTGAGTGGGCACATATTCTCGCACCCAAAGGCAGCCCATACAGCAACTTCTTACTTTTCTGTGGTCCCGTTCTTATTTTTTACACGAGAATTAGAAATTAGTTTCTAAATTTAGGTTCCCTTTGGCACCGTGGTGTCGGTCATTAACACATTTGTTAAATCGCCATTCGTTAAAGATCGCCTAACAAACAATATTTGTTTTAACATAAAAGTGAATAAAGTTTCTTAGGTGGGCGTTAACGAATGACAATTTAACCCTCATGTTCATGATCATTACCAGGGGCGGATCTAAGAGGGGGCCGACGAGGGCTCGGGCCCCCCCAAGAGTTTTGGTGGAATAGATGATGAATTTGTGTTCCTCTCGTCGAGTCAATGGATTTTGACAACTTATACGTCAAAAACGGTGTCCGAATAAGGGAGAAAAGAGCCCAGAAAGGTGAAGACATTTAAATTTTTTTTTGGTTAAAAGATAAGAATATTGACATGAAATGTAACTGGTTTAATTAATGTTTATGGAGATAACATGTAAATTTAGTTAAGATAGCTGCAAACAATTTAGACCCCGCGAAGTCCATCTTTTTCTTTACTCATAGCTTCTTTGAAATCTCTGGAAGAAATACTATCGTCATCTTCAGCATGATATAACACGACGTCTTCTTTACTTAATTCCTGTAATCTTATTTATTTTCTCAGTGTCTCCTTTATTACACCTTAAGAATACACGAGATCAAAGCCAATGAATTTTGATTACGTATTTTTTTTAACTTTTTGAATATTTTGGGCTCCCCTGTTAAAATTCTCATTCTCTGCAGGTGCATGCGTCCACACTTTTACTTTGAGTTCGTTTTAATATGAACTTCTCTTACTTTAAAGATGAACTTTCATAAGTTTTTAGGGGTGTTGACGAATGATAACGACAATGTGGCGAGTCGAATGTTTAAATAATGATGATAACACTTTACACTTTTATTGCAACTCATACTTTATAGCAATGAAGTCATCTTAAACATTTTCATTGCAATCAACATTTTTTTTTGGATTTATTTACTTTATCACACAAATATTTAACTTGAACACCTGAACAAACAATTCAAATTGGAATTGTTAATATTTTTTAAATTATCACATCTCAAATTATTGAAAAGTTATTATTATGTATACTGCAATAAAGATCAGACCAGCATCACACAATATTCCATTTTTCTAATAACTGATAAAAGACTGAGCTCAGATGTCTCTAAATAGATAAGTTACAATAAGAAATAATTTTTTTTGACCCAATTGTGATATCTCTACATGTGCAAAATTTGGTATAGACGTCGATCATAAAAAAATTCTTCTCCTTTTAATTGGGCCCCCCTAGTCAAATTTCCTGGATCCGCCCCTGATCACCACCACTGTTAGGCTCCATTTGGCACAGTGGTGGCGGTCGTAAACGCATAGGTTAAACCGTCATTTGTTAAGGATCACCAAACAAATATCATCCATTTGAACTTAAAAGTGAATGAAGTTTCTTAGGTGAGCGTTAATGAAAGACAATTTAACCCCCATGGCCATGACCGCCACCATCATGTCAAACGGGGAAATGTTTTTGGTACGCCTAGCGTAAAAAGTTATATGCACGCTAGACAGATTTTTATGTTCTAAATCACTTATTTTGATTTCAATTTAAAAAAAACAAATTACAAAATATTAATATTCTTATTTTTATGCTCATTTGAAATATCATATTACTCGTGTCAATCATATCTGAAAAAATAACAGCTGTAATTAAATGCATTACGGCATGGCATTATGATAGTTAAATGAAATTATGGATGTATTATGATCGTAATGTCATATTATAGTTGTAATGCATGAAATTACGGCCGTAATTTTTAGCTATGATTATAATATGAGTATTATGTACTTAAAATAAGCAAAAAAAAATATGAATATTGATATTCTGTAATTTTTTTAAAAAAATTATAATTTTAAAAATTAATTTGTAGCATAAAAGTGGGCCTATCTCTAAATACGCTAGATGCACCAAATTTTTTTCTCTAATGGCATTAATGTTCCTTGAAATAAGTTATTAAATTTAATGATTTTAAAGATTTCTGATTCCAATTTATTTGCACCATTAAAAAGTCTCCCGACTTTCTAAAATAATTGATAAGGTCCTCAATTTAATTCACCTACTAATTAATATAAAATTACTTGTTATTAGACTTATTAACTGAACAATAGTACATTTCTTAAGATTAATCACATTTTAAAATGCCAGTTTAATAGTTTTTGTTATTATTTTTACACGTTTAATTAACACGTCCAGCAACATATAGTTTTATGTTAATTATTAAACAGATTATAACGTAGGACTGATTTTAGTTGATTTTCAAAATTTTGAGATAGATTTCGTATAAAAAAATAATTTATGGACTGCTTTTGAAATATTCCCAAAGCATCGTGACTTGATGGGTTTCCCCAAAGAATTTTTGAGTCCAACCCGAATAATTTTAACCAAAACATTCAAGCGAGTGAACCCGATCGAGCGAGCCACGCACACGAGCAACGCTCACCCGAAGGGATCCAAAATCACCCCCCGCATGTGCGTACCACACGCAGGAGCATGCCCAGTGCCCGGGAGCATGCATCACACACACCCTTGAACACAAACACACACATCTCCTAGGAACATGCAGGACACTGCACCCGCGCACCAAGCGCCCATTGCGCGTGCGCGCCAGCGGTCTGCTCGGACTTGAATCACGGGCGGAATTATGACTGGGCACGCTAGGGCACGTGACCGACCGTTTTTTTTCCCGCGATTTTCACCGGGAGAGAAGAAATCCCATCGCTCGGCTGCTCAAATCCGTCGCTCGGCTGCTCCCGCTGCTCCCATGCCCTAGCGCCTGAAATCTCGTCGCTCGCTGCTCCCGTGTCGTAGCCAGCCAGGCGCTGCTCCCGCTGCTCCCGTGCTCTTGCCCGCCAGATATCTTCTTCTTCTTCTCCCGCATTTTCTTTAAAAAAAGCCTGCTTAAGCTTAATCATCATCATCATCATCTTCTTCTTTTTCTTCTCCCGCATTTTCTTTAAAGAAAGCCTGCTTAAGCTTAATTTTTTTGGTTGCCAACAGAGTATGTATAAGCAGGCTTTGCAGAGTCCACTAGATCCTCTTCTCCAAATAATACAAACATTTCAGCTATCAATGAATATGAAGTAATTTTTCTTTTCTAAGATGGGATTTTCTGTTATGTTAAGATTTTATTTTGGATAATGACTGTAAGCATTTCTCGCGTGTTTTCCAAATTTCCAGGTGAAGTTCAAGATTACTCTTTGCCATTGTGCACTATATGAGAATCGGGTTGCTCTTGCTGAGGTCATCTTTTACCTTTAGTTGATCTTCTTAATCGGTTGACCTGCTGGAAAATATGGATTTAAACAATTTACTAATCATTAACAAGATTCAATTTAGGGTGGATGGACACCAAGTACATTGTTTTTTTTTTTAACTTTCTTAGTTAATTTAGCACACTTGTACTATGAAATTTTGTGGTTTCATTATGATATTTTGGCATTGGAATTTACTTAAAAGTCAAAATGCTAGAACTAGTAAGATGCAATTACTAAAAGGCTACCCAAAAGTTAGATTATTTAAGTATACATATTCCGTTGAAAAATATTTGTCAGATGTCTTTGTTAGGACTTGACACAAATTAGAGGAGGTTTCAGCAAAGTATGTGATGGGCTCCACCTTAATTTATAAGGAAAAGGAGACCCCATGATCCCCATCAATGGAGATCATGGGTGGGCCCCCCTAACCCCCATGATCTCTCATGGAGATCATGGGAGTCCGGCCACCTCCTCGCCGTCGGTGTCGTCCGGCCGGACCCACCTCGGGATGACCTCCCCACCGTCCGATCGAGGGGGAAGCCCCGCCGGCCGTCCGATCGGGGCAAAACCACCCACTAACCCACTATGTTAGTGGTGGGGCCCGCCATAACTTCCCCCTGGAGCCTATAAAAGGACCTCAGGGGCTCCTCATTTCCTAACTTTCTCCTCCTACGCTTCCCCCTTCCTCTTCTTCCTCAGGTGGGAGCTCTCCCGTTTTCTCTGCCGGCGACCACCCCTCGTCGTCAACCACCAGCGGCCGTCTCTCGCCGCCAACCACCGACAGCCACCCGCGACCTCCAGCGGCCACCAACGGATACTAGCACCCGCCAACAGCTACCAGAACCTGTCATCGGCTATTGGCACCCCACCAGAGCTCAGTTACAAGGGGAACACTCCAAGGACTGAGAAGGACGCACAAAGGAAGCAGTGACAACCCTTGGACACGCGTCGCCTCTGAGCTCACGCGACTGAAGTATCTCGCGCATTCCACCGTCCAAGTCCCGTTGGCGTGGCAGTCTGTTGCCCACCAACGAGTGCATACACTCTCTCTCCTCAAGATTGTAACGGGAGCGGCCTGTCGCCCCGATTTCCCCCATCAAATTGTAACCTCCAACAAGCTAGTGGATTTTGATCGGCACCGACCCGGTCACGTGGTTTTTCACCCGGTTGAAGGGTTTTCCACGTTAAAACTTCCCGTGTCCATCCCCCATTTTTCAACTGACTGTGTGCGCGCTCGATCGCTCCGCGAGCTAAGGCGGTCCAAGAATATCCGGCCCGACCGGAGCATCGAGTTAGTCCGCAACAGTTTGGCGCCGTCTGTGGGAAACATTCCCAATATCCTTCGCAAAGCAAGTCCGTTGTCCCTACTACTGCAATGGCAAGGAGGAGTGCTCACATAGCCGAAGGACCCGCACTTGGCGGACACACTGAGCCTGCACAATCTCACTCTCTGGTAGACGCACCGCTAACTACGGGAGCAGCCCTAGCTCCCGCGCCTGCCTGGGGAGGACGTATCTGCCAGATGGAAGAACTACAAACTGAAATGCTCACCTTACTCCGAAATTTGGGGGCACCAGTCATTCTCTCACTACTGAACCCGACGCCAGAATCCCAGCAGAGAAAAGAGCAAACTAATACAGGACAAGAAGAGTGGCGTCAGCCTGCCCCTCGAAGGCAAGACCCCTCAGAAACTGAGGGGCAGCATCTACCTCAAGGATACTCCCCTCCTAGCACCATCCACGTTGATGCAACCCATGCGGCACAGAATGAGCCGACATTCCGCCATCTAAAGACACCTCAGCCATTTGAACAAGTTGTTTTACGACCGTCAGAAGAGCTCCCTGCCCCCGCCAGGCCTGGCCTACACAGAGAATACGACATAGAAAAGGAATTCTCAAGCACAAATAGCTCCCCCGTGCCTGCAACATCACTCCAGGAGATGTATGGTCACTACCTCACGCGTCCTCGTCATGAAGAAAGCGCTGGAAACACAATGGCCCCTGGCACTTCTGCCACAAAGCAGGAACCAGATGAATACCTACCTAACAATAACTCACCTAGTTCCTGCACAGCCACGGGCGCGGAAATCCGTAGTTTCAGTGGGACAGGCAACCCACTCGCACACCTGAAGCATTTCGAGGCCATCATGCACGCTCGCAATGCCTCAGATCAACTCATGATCCGAGTATTTTCAACAACACTAATAGGAGAAGCTCGGACTTGGCTTCAATCCCTACAAAGAGAAGATACTGACAGCTACATCGAGCTTGCCGCCCTCTTCATCAAAAGGTTCATGACGATCGAAAAGCCCTCACCAGAAAATCTGAGATCAGGCAGAAGACAGAAGAGGAAGAAAGAAGGTGAACCAACCCATACAATGCGAAAAGAACGACGCCAGAAGCAGAGTCGCCCCAATGGTAGTCAGCACAGCCCCCCGAGAAAGGGGGGGCAACATTCACTCCAGGAATACATCCCTCCGAATACTACCTGCACTAATGTGATGTATGCAATCCCGAATAATCCATCATTTCAACGACCAAGAGCGTCGCGGCCGAACCCCAAGGCAGACCAGGCAAGATACTGCGAATATCACCGAAGTCACGGCCACAACACGAACGAATGCAATGGACTAAAAGAAGAAGTCCAACGACTGACCAACTTAGGAGCAGTTGATCAATTCATGTCAAGAAGAGGACCACCTAACAACCAGAACGTAAGATGCACGATGGTCAAGATTGGCGAACCACCCACCAAACTGAATCAGGTTCTAGTAGACAAGGAAGTCACCGCCAATATACTATTTTTATCAACTCTGCTTCAACTCAAACTCACCGCCGGATATCTCAAACTAACATCTGCAAGCGCTCGTGTTCTCGGGGAACACCCGGTACCAATCATCGGCACCATCACTCTGCCAATCACTCTCAAAGATGCACACCGACAGACATCCTACGACGTGCAGTTCGTCGTCGTCCAAGCTGATTCCGACTACACAGCAATACTCCAGCAGTCACTTTGGGATGTCTTCCAATCCTGTTCAAGCCACCTCCATCCTTAAATCGTTTCCTTCATTTGTTTATTATGTTTATTAAAAATTATAGAAATCCGCCCGTCTGAGCTAGTAAGAACTATCCAAATGGCCTATATTTCGCCGTAAACTATTTAAACCATGGCACCAACCCCGGGCATGTTATCACCATTCTTAAATTACTTTGTTCATTTTATATTATTCTTCTCTTTACTTATCTTAACAGTACGAGGATCGAGAAAATGGCTTGCCCGCATGGAGATCATGCAATCAAATGAAACATATGGCGTTAATCAGAGCAACACCGTGGGGGCCTGCCCCCCTCACGAAGAAGTCGCGAGCCTGTCCCGCGCGAAAAGCAGTGGACCTGTTCCACGCAACACCGTGGGGGCCTGCCCCCCTCACGAAGAAGCCGCGGGCCTGTCCCGCGCGAAAAGCCGTGGACCTGTTCCACGCAACACCGTGGGGGCCTGCCCCCCTCACGAAGAAGCCGCGGGCCTGTCCCGCGCGAAAAGCCGTGGACCTGTTCCACGCAACACCGTGGGGGCCTGCCCCCCTCACGAAGAAGCCACGAGCCTGTCTCGCGCGAAAAGCCGTGGACCTGTTCCACGCAACACCGTGGGGGCCTGCCCCCCTCACGAAGAAGCCGCGAGCCTGTCTCGCGCGAAAAGCCGTGGACCTATTCCACGCAACACCATGGGGGCCTGCCCCCCTCACGAAGAAGCCGCGAGCCTGTCTCGCGCGAAAAGCCGTGGACCTGTTCCACGCAACACCGTGGGGGCCTGCCCCCCTCACGAAGAAGCCGCGAGCCTGTCTCGCGCGAAAAGCCGTGGACCTGTTCCACGCAACACCGTGGGGGCCTGCCCCCTCACGAAGAAGCCGCGGGCCTGTCCCGCGCGAAAAGCCGTGGACCTGTTCCACGCAGCACCGTGGGGGCCTGCCCCCCTCACGAAGAAGCCACGAGCCTCTCTCGCGTGAAAAGCCGTGGACCTGTTCCACGTAACCCCGTGAGGACTTGACCCCCTCACGAAGAAGCCCTCATACAAACTAGGCCGCGAGCCAGGCCCACACACTAAGCCATGGGTCACTCCCATACTAATACACCATGACAAAGATCAACTCCCACCAACAACTATCTCGTGTCAAAATACATCTGTGCAAAACACAGGACAACGACATACAAGTAAGTCTATCATAGAAAACAATGAATGGGAGCCCTAACGGCGACAATCTCAAAAGCTACAATAAAAGCAAATGACTACAAATAAATGACGAGGCAGACAAAAGCAGATAAGCACTACCGCTACTCATCATCAGCGTCCGAGCTAGAACGCTCATCATCTGAAACATCCGCAAAGCTGAAACTGGAAGTATCACACCCAAGATGCTTCCCTAGGAAGCGAAAGGCCTTCGAAACACCACGACGAAGCGCTAACTGGCGTATGTCATCCATCTGAGGCTCCACTTCCTTGGACCAAATGTCATCACGAACCTCCTCCGCGATCAGGCTACGATCCCGCATATAGTCCAAGGACTCCAGGTACTCCGCAAGACCTGCGGCCTTCAGTTCTGATGTATGGTCATCCGAAGATAACATCTCTACCTGCGCCCTCGCCGCACAAAGCTGGGTCTCAAGGCCTAAAACCTCACCTCGCGCCGCATGCAACTGAGTCTCCAAGCCAGATATCTCCTCCCTCGCATACTTCAACATCTGGGCAGTCCTCTCCACCACGGCTTTCTCCACGTCGAAGGAAGCACGCACATCTTCTAGTTCAGACTTCAGCTCTGACCCAACTCGATGATACTGCGCGATGTCCCGGTCATATTCTTCCTTGAGAGAAGAGAGTGAGCCCATCGACAGTCGAAGCTTCTCCTGCAAAGCAAGATAGCCATCCTTCAGGCTCACGTAATGATCATTCCAGGTGACCGCTATCTGTGCTTGAGTCTCGATCTGCAAAAGGAAAACACGCAATTAGCCGCCTTCAAACAAAAAATAAAAGAAGAAGGAAGAAACAATAAGGCACCAACTTACCGCGTCACTCATCGCCTTCAAAGAGGAAGACATCCGAGGAACCGCTGCGCTAGCAAGCGCCCGTGGAGTCGGGGAAACAGGTAACTGCATCTCTGGGACTGAATCATCAGAGGCTACCACCATAACGTCAACATCACTATCGGGGGCCATAACCGCTTTTCTCTTGCGACCTCCTCCCGGAGAAGACGACATCACCCATCCCGTGCCAACAGAAATACCACATCCCAACAATCGCTTCTCTTCGACAAACGCATATATGTTGAAGAGACGATTAGCCAATTCACGAGGCTCGGAAAACCCCAGCACAGGAGAGAAGTCTCGCTCCCTCCCTTTCACACGGCGACAACGATCGGGAAGCGTATTCCACACCTCAGGAAGACCCCAGGAGTTCTTCACATATCCGAACAAAGTGTTACCATGACGGCGATCTTTGCGAGACTCAAACTCCAGCCAAACCTTGTTGCTGCGCACCTCGATCCGCTCACCACCATCAAAGCGCACGTCGCACCAATCCCGGAACTGATCTAGAGAAAGAGAGCCCCCGTGCTCACGAAGAAAAGCAATCAAACCCATGATACGAGTAACCCCGGTTGGAGCAAACTGGGAAATAGGAACTCCGCAAAACTTCAAAATCTCCACCACCTCGTCGCAGGGAGGAATACGGAAACCAGATCTGAGCGACACTTCACAAATAGTCAGCCAACCACGGGGAGGATTTTGAACCCGCTCCTCGGGACGCGGGATCCTCACCTCCAAGTCTGAAGGAAGCCCGAACTTTGTTCTCCAAATAGCGACGCCATCTTCAGTCAAAGAGGAGCGTAGACGCATTGGTCCAGCAGAGCGCTTCGGGACCTGCACACCGCAAAAAATTAGTCAGTTCAAAGTGGTAAAATCACGCACACAACCCTCTCCATGACCGCGCACGGCCTGCGCGCAAGCACCGCCTGCACGCGCGCGCACACGCAGCCTCACCAAGCCCGGCCAGCAAGCACGCGGCCAGTGCACGCACAGCCAGCTCGCGCGGCTAGCGCGCGCGGCCTGCGCGCGCGCGCGACATGCATGCACGGCCAGCACGCGCACGTCCAGCGCACGCGCGCGCCCCGTGCGCCCGCAGCCAGCGCACGCAGCATACGCGTGCGAGGCCTGCGCGCGCGGCCTGCGTGCAAGGCCTGCACGCGCGCGGCCTGCGCGCGCGCGGCCTGCGCGCAAGGCCTGCACGCGCGGCCTGCGCGCGCGGCCTGCGCGCGCGGCCTGCGCGCGCGGGACGACCTCCGCACGCACTCAGCCTGCACGCGCAGCCCGCGCACGCAAGTTGGGTGCATACCCCACTCACGTGCGCAGCCCTTACGCGCGCGACCATGCTTGCACGCGCTCGGTCCTTCTCCCGCAATGGAGGCACACCACCGACTCCTACGCCTTGCCGGCCTCCGCGCATGCTCGCCTGACGTCCGCTTTCCAAACTAGCGCGCACCATCATACCTTAGAACCGCACGCCATCGCCGCCATCCCGAATTCCACGCTGGCAATCACCACCGCAACCAGAGTTAAAAATCTCTCCCCGTGCTCGCTTCCCTCCCAACTGAAAGAGATTTGGGGGGCAATTGATGGGCCCCACCTTAATTTATAAGGAAAAGGAGACCCCCATGATCCCCATCAATGGAGATCATGGGTGGGCCCCCCTAACCCCCATGATCTCTCATGGAGATCATGGGAGTGGGCCCCCTCTTTCCCCACCTTTAGGGGAAGGAACCGCCGCCGGCGGTTCCCCTCCGGCCATGGCCGGCCGGCCGCGGCCATGGCCGGCCGCGGCCATGGCCGGCCGCGGCCATGGCCGGCCGCGGCCATGGCCGGCCGCGGCCATGGCCGGCCGGCCGCGGCCGTGGCCGGCGGGCCGCGGCCGTGGCCGGCGGTGGCCATGGCCGGCCGCGGCCGTGGCCGGCGGCGGCCATGGCCGGCCGCGGCCGTGGCCGGCGGCGGCCATGGCCGGCCGCGGCCGTGGCCGGCCTCGGCCATGGCCGGCCGCCGCCGTGTCCGGCGGCGGCCATGGCCGGCCGCGGCCGTGGCCGGCCTCGGCCATGGCCGGCCGCCGCCGTGTCCGGCCGCCGCCATGTCCGGCCGCCGCCGTGTCCGGCCACCTCCTCGCCGTCGGCGTCGTCCGGGCGGACCCACCTCGGGATGACCTCCCCACCGTCCGATCGAGGGGGAAGCCCCGCCGGCCGTCCGATCGGGGCAAAACCACCCACTAACCCACTATGTTAGTGGTGGGGCCCGCCATAACTTCCCCCTGGAGCCTATAAAAGGACCACAGGGGCTCCTCATTTCCTAACTTTCTCCTCCTACGCTTCCCCCTTTCTCTTCTTCCTCAGGTGGGAGCTCTCCCGTTTTCTCTGCCGGCGACCACCCCTCGCCGTCAACCACCAGCGGCCGTCTCTCGCCGCCAACCACCGACAGCCACCCGCGACCTCCAGCGGCCACCAACGGATACTAGCACCCGCCAACAGCTACCAGAACCTGTCATCGGCTATTGGCACCCCACCAGAGCTCAGTTACAAGGGGAAACACTCCAAGGACTGAGAAGGACGCACAAAGGAAGCAGTGACAACCCTTGGACACGCGTCGCCTCTGAGCTCACGCGACTGAAGTATCTCGCGCATTCCACCATCCAAGTCCCGTTGGCGTGGCAGTCTGTTGCCCACCAACGAGTGCATACACTCTCTCTCCTCAAGATTGTAACGGGAGCGGCCTGTCGCCCCGATTTCCCCCATCAAATTGTAACCTCCAACAAGCTAGTGGATTTTGATCGGCACCGACCCGGTCACGTGGTTTTTCACCCGGTTGAAGGGTTTTCCACGTTAAACTTCCCGTGTCCATCCCCCATTTTTCAACTGACTGTGTGCGCGCTCGACCGCTCCGCGAGCTAAGGCGGTCCAAGAATATCCGGCCCGACCGGAGCATCGAGTTAGTCCGCAACAGTTTGATATGAAGGTTTATAACGTTATTTCATCTGTAGTTATTTGTGCGCAATTGTAAATATAGTCATATGGAGTAAAAAAGAAGCAACTTCTAATTCCAAATCTTCTACAGCACAAATGTGATATGGAATTACATATACAACATCATTCATCTCCTCAGTGGCTACTAATTCAAAAACATAGGAGGTTTCATAGTGTCAGCGGACCATCTGTCTTTAAGATGCAACCAAACTCAAATCCTAAGCTAACTGGCTCACAAGTCACAGAAGCAGCTTCTAACTCCACATCTTCTACAATACAAATGATGGTATGAAATTACATGTACAACATGATTCATCTCCTTAGTGGCTACTAATTTAAAAATATAGGATGTGCTGGATTTACGTTATTTATCATATTGCTCATATTGTATTTCCCTCCTATATAATAGGAGAGTTTTTTTTCATGAAATTAATCTTTGATTTTCTATTCCCCAACATGATATCAGAGCAGAATTGTTGGCACTTGGTATTATAATGTATTCAGCCCGCATTATTTGTTATTTCAGGGTTTTTAGGGCTTTCAATTAAAGCTTTGATTCAACATCAACAGGGATTCGTGAAACGTGATCAGGTATTCTTAAGCTATTGTTTCTTGAAATGTGATTTATTCTGTTCAAGAAATAGGAATTGATTTCAGTTATTTAGCAGAATTTTATCCTTTAGATAGCTTAATTTTAAATCGGTGTGTCCTAAGTACATTTTACAATCAATATGTTATTGAAATTTTATTGGCAAAAGTTGTTCAACATGCTGAAGAAATACAAAAAATTGTAGTCTCTTCATCCTCATGTAGTACGAGACAACGGCTTAATTGTGTTGAGGAACTTCTTTCCTGCTTAATTGTGTGGAGGAGGTAATTGTGTTGAGAAATCTATCTTTGCAAAAAAAAAAAAATTTCGGACGCGCTGCCCCCAAACCCCCCAAATAGGGGGAGATTGTTGGAACACCCTATTACTAATTTGGGTAAGGATCACTATGCTTGTCTTAGGAATCCCAGTTGACCTAGTTGTATAGTTGAAAAGGTCAACATTAGAATGAGTCTAGGTCTTAGAACCTAGGTTTGAAGCTGCCCCCAGGATCATTCCAAGATCAAGGTTGAAGAGCTTAGTCTAAGGCAATTTTCGTCGAGCTCAGGTCGACGAATCGTCGAACTCCGTTCGACGCTCTCTGAGCTCATCTTCAATAAATCGTCGTACTCCGGTCGACGATCGTCGAGCTCAGATCGACTATCTGCTTTTGTCTAGCTTCTGCTGAGTCGTCGAACTCCCCTCTACTATCTTCTAGCTCAGTTCGACGATCGTAGAGCTCAGATCGACGTTTTCTGTCTGCTTGTCCATTTGATCTCTGAGCTCAGTTCGACGATCGTAGAGCTCAGATCGACGTTTTCTTTGGAGAGATCGACGCTTTCAGGAATTCAAATGCTGCTGTTCTTTGGAATGTTTTTGAATATTATCAGCATTTATGTCAGAAGATCTCCCAGCCGTTTGTCTTTAATTCTGGAGCAAGTTTCAAAGAATTATTCAGAGAATGTTTGCTGGACTTTCCTCTAGAAGACAAGACTATTTTTGGAAGACATTTATGACTCCCAACGGCTAATTTTGGACAAGGAATCGTCAGAAAATTTATTATTCCTTTCTTCTGTGTTATTAAGTTTTTTTTTTGGGAATACACACAGAAGTGAACACACAGAATAGAATATACTGATAGCAGAAGAACAACAGAAGAACTGTGACTCAAAAATCTTCTTGCTGACTGAAAAGTGTTCACAATCTCATTACTCCAGACACCTCACCTTCAGCCTTCTTGCTGAAACCATCTTGTGCTGGAGATCAAAGTTTTGAAGACCTATCACCCTAGAGCAAAGCTTCTTTTCCTGAACCTTTCTACATCTCAGGGGGAGCTTTGACTTCATCAATCCACTTGTGCTTCTCTCATTTGATTGAGAACAGAGAAGACACCCTTCATTCTTATTTTTCTTTTCCTGCTGTAAAAGGGTTCTTGAACTCCCTTCAAAAGTTCTGTCTGGTTCTGAGAGCCTTGTCAAAACTCAGTGGTGGCAAGACACCTTATCAAAAAATCTAGTTTTGGTTTTTGGGCACCTTATCAAAAGCTCATTGGTGTCAGGACACCTGATCAACTCATCCTGAGTGGATTCCTACCAAGGGTGGTAGAAGAGTGGATGTACCCAGGTTTTTGGGGAACCACTATAATTCCTTGTGTCTTCTGGTTTGTTTGTGTGATTTGTTTGCTGTGTGCTGTGCTTTTTACTTCTTAGCTTTTAACATTTTTACTAGCACTCTACACTATATCATAAATTAAATTTTATATGTGCTGTTCATTTCAACTGTGAAAAATTATTTTAAAATACTCTATTCACCCCCCCTCTAGAGTTGAGATAGATCTTAGTCTCACTTTCAGGTAGTACTTAGATTGTGCCCGTGTAGCTTCAAAATCCTAGTTCCGCCACTGACTGGAATGGAGCAACGTCATTCTCTAACTCAGAATTCAATATGGCGCAATTACTGACGCGCTCCATCAGAAAGCTACCAAAACATTCAAGCGAGTGAACCCAATCGAGCGAGTCACGCACACGAGCAACGCTCACTCGAAGGGACCCAAAGCCACCCCCGCATGTGCGTACCACACGCAGGAGCATGCCCAGCGCCCGGGAGCATGCATCGCGCGCACCCTTGCACACACACACATCTCCTAGGAACATGCAGGACACTGCACCCGCGCACCAAGCGCCCATTGCGCGCGCGCGCCGGCGGTCTGCCGGGACTTGAATCAAGCAACGTCTTTCGCTAACTCAGAATTTAATATGGCGCAATTACTGACGCGCTCCATCAGAAAGCTATCAAAAGCCCCCTGTTTATTGAAGACAAGCAACTGTAGAGAGTACAGAGCTCTGTGGTTTTTTGGTAAGAACATGGGACTTTTATCGTTCTTTCGTTTGGGTTTCGCTCTGCTCCCTCTCTAATCCGCTAAACGATCAACGATCACTTGGACGCTTTAGTGAACCCGAAAAAAGACTCCAAGGAACGCTCTCGTGGACGCTCTCATGGACATTTCGTGTAAGCTCCGGGGGCTTAGCTTTTTTCCTACTTTCCATGAACTCAAGGCTTGTAACGGAGATGTGTCATGTCTGATGTCCCCTTTCGAGGAACGCAAACACCAGTAACAGAGTGAAATTGTGAATTTTGGCCCGACACAGTTCCGATCAAATGATTTTTCACTCTTTCCGAATTTTTCACGTTAAAAAAACCCTCTTGTAATTGTTGATTAGTTTTCACCTGACTGCTTGCAAACCCGATTCGATTCAAAACTAAGGCGACCCAATTCATTTGACAGAAGGAAAACCTGAGTAATCTGCAATATGACTGATTGAAACAAAAAAAATTAAAGATTGATTTTTAAAAGTACGAAAAATTTGAGAACTAATTTCTTACTTTTAATAATTTTATATTACCTTCACAAATAATTATGAATGCTGATTGGAAATGGCCCGTTGATTTATTGATTGTGAAATCATCTAATATTCGATTCCTTAATCCAAAAACTTTGGTTGCAATCATATGCCCACGATGGTAATCTTTGGTGGCAAACTGGCAACCATATATCCACGAAGCATAAGTGCATAACAGACATATTTCATATTCTCAATTAATAAAAGTTTCCATAAAAACTATACATATTCTAATATTATCCAATAGGAAATCAATTAAGGGCCTGTTTGGGAGGGCTTTTTAGCTCCTTTTCGTTTTCTGGAAAACGCTACCACACTTAATAGACTGTTTGGATTGTCTATCGGTGGGAAAAACTACCGCAAAAAACTCCATTTGCTCATCTTTTGGAAAAGTCACATGTCACATACTTTTCAACCTTTTCGAAAAGCACTTTCTCATCCAAAAATATTTATCTCTTAAAAAAATCTACAACTTGATTATTGTCTTGACGCGATTTTTTTTCCGAGCGTAATTTTTTTGTCCGGGTGTTTTTTTTGCCCGACGCGAATTTTTCGTCCGGACGCGAATTTTTCGCCCGTGGATGAATTTTTCGCACGGGCACGAATTTTTCGCCCAGGCGCGGATTTTTCGCCTGAACTAGCATTTTTCGCTCTGGTTGGCATTTTTCGCCCGGGCTGGAATTTTTTGGCCGGGCGCGCGGTTTTTCGCCCGGGTGAGTTTTTTTCGCCCGAGTGCGGTTTTTTGCCCGTGCATGATTTTTTTTTCGCCCGAGCGTGTATTTTTCGCCCGAGCCGGTTTTTCGTCTGACGTGATTTTTTCGTTCGGTTGCGTTTTTTTCATCCGGGTGCCATTTTTTGTCGTTGCACGATTTTTTTTTCCCGAGCTGATTTTTTTGCCCGGTGCGATTTTTTTTCCCAGACGCGTTTTTTTCGCCCGGGCGTGAATTTTTTGCACCGACGCGATTTTTTTGCTCGGGCGCGATTTTTTTACACCGGCGTGATTTTTTCGTTATCGCGTGATTTTTCTCAAGCGGGCGATTTTTGCGCCCGCACACGTTTTTTTTTCGCCCGGGGGCGTTTTTTTGGCCAGGTCGCGTTTTTTTCGCCCGGTCGATATATTTTCGCCCGGTCGCGATTTTTTCGCCCGGTCGCGATTTTTTCGCCAGGGCGCGATATTTTCGCATGGGCGCGATATTTTCGCCCGGACGCGATATTTTCGACCGGGCGCGATTTTTTCGCCCGGGGGCGATATTTTCGCCCGGGCGCGATTTTTTCGCCCGGACGCGAAATTTTCGCCCGGGCGCGATTTTTTTCTCCCAGGCATGTTTTTTTTGATCGGGAGCGGTTTTTCGCCCGGGCACTATTTCTTTCGCCCGTGAGCGAATTTTTCGCCTCGACGTGATTTTTTGCACGTTCGTGATTTTTTTGCCCGGTCGTGTATTTTTTAGCTTGTAAGCTATTTTTTCGCTTTCGAGCGGAATATCGCGTCCGTGCAAAAAATTCTCGTCCGTGCAAAAAATTCGTGTCCGGGCGAAATTTTCCCGCCTAGTCGAAAAATTAGTGCCCGTCTGAAAAATTTGCCGTCGTACGAAAAAATTCGTGCTCATCCAGAAAATTCGCGCCCGTTCAAAAAATTCGCGTACGTCCGAAAAATTCGCACCCGGCCGAATAATTGGGGCCCGACCGAAAATATAGGGTTTGGCCGAAAAATTGGCGCCCAGGCTAAAATATCGCCCTCGGGCGAAAATATCGCGTCCAGGCGAAAAATTTACGCCCGGGCTAAAAATTCACGCCCGGGCGAGAAAAACCGTCACCCGGTGAAAAATTCGCTCCCGGGCGAAAAAAACCTGCCCCGGCGAAATAATTGCGTCTTTTCCCTGGACGCACATTTTTAATAAAAAAAGTTTCCGCAACGGAGATTTGTCAAACGATTTATAAAGTGTCTCCTTTTTGAAAAGCTCTGCAAAAGAAGTTCACCCAAACAGTTCTCCTTTTCTAATAGACATTTTCCAAAAGCTCATTTTCCTACCATCCTTTTGTCACTGCTCCTTCGTCTTTCTGAAAAGCCTTCCCAAACAGGCTCTAAGTATCTATATCTATAATTGATGGGCTCAAATATAATTTACAGAAGATCAGGTGTGTAATTAACCAATAACTCATGATCCCCGCTAATTTGGTGGGATTAAGGAAATAACCACAGCGCAAACGATCGGCGTGCACGATCCTTGCACAATTCGCACACATAATCTCACTACGCCCACCACTCGAGTAACCGCCCGCGGTCGGCCGGCGCCTCTTCCACCACCTTCATCATTAGCGTCGTCATCATCGGTGTCAGGTGGCCCTTCCTCGGCTGGCTTCCGTGGGGCCAGTGTCGGGTGCCGCACAGCCGGCCTCCCGGAGGGCGGCGCTCGCTCGGCCGGCCTCTGTGAGACCTGTAACGGGCGCCTCCCGGAGGCCGGTGCCGGGTGGCCCTCGCTTGGTCGGCCTCCGTGAGGCCGGACCCGGACGTCGCCTAGTTGATCATCCCTGGGCGCGCAGCCTCCCCAGGCCGACCTCCTAAAGGTCGACGACCGTCCGACCGGCCTCCCAGTCGTTCTTCCCCGGCCAGTTTTTTCCGGTCGGCCTTATTTTAATTGTCACTGTCTGTTCATCTTCCGACAATCACCACTGCTTGTTACGCGGGTTACCACTGCTATAACTACCCTCACGAGTGGGAAAAAATAAGTAAAATAATTATGGCTTGCATATAATAAAGTTATAAAATACTACGTGCCTTAAAACTATATTAAAAATTGTCTGCACCCAGTAAAGTGGGTCGTTACTGTAACATCCCTCAGACTTCTAGACCTCTAGGATGGTTTTGTCATGACCGGGTCATGACAAAACCCTGGGAAGCACTAAAGGGTTTGGGTGAACATGGGAATTAGAGTGTGAACCGCCTTGGTTCTGCAAATAGTAGAATTCCAATCACTAGCTTAGGGATGACCATAGGGCTTCACCATGACTCCATGATCCCACCATGGTACCCCTAACCCTAGTAGAGGCCAATGGGTCACCATGGACCCATTTGGGTGAACCAAAGAGGCTAGGTTGACCAAAGTCAACCCTAGCCCAAAAAAAGTCAAAATGCCCTAACTAAGGGTCAAGTGACCTCCAAGGTGCCCAAACAACCCTACCCAAGTCTTCCTAGACCTTAGGGGAGGCCAATGGGTCACCAAGAACCCATTGAGGTCAACCTTGAAAGTCACACTAGTGTCAACTACCTTCACCTATGGGGGGGGGGATAGGTGATTTTTGCAGTCTTTTTGCGGAATTAAAAATTTACCTACACAATAAAACAAAACAAGCACAACACAAAAACACACAGGCAGTTATAGTGGTTCCCCGATTTGGGTACGTCCACTTTCCCCCTTCGACCTATCTCCCAACAAGGGACGACTCGGTCACTTCACCAACCGGATTGAAATCCAATCCTCACACTATGGAAGGAACCATTCCACCCGAAGGAGTCACTACTCCTCCACCCCGGGTTGCACCCAACCCTTACAATGAGGAAACAAAGTTCCTTTACAATAAAAGCAAAAATGGAATGTATAAAAAATACAAACTACGTTTGAAGCGCTTGGTGTCCCTCTTCGTTCGATGAAGCGTTCTTGAAGAAGACGAAGAGTCCACGACCTAAGCACTCTCTTGGAGAGGATCTCCCCGAGATCGACGGCGGCAAGGATTGCGGCGGCGATGCTTTCGAGATCCAAACTTCGTAACAAAGCTAGCAAGGTCTACCAACGATCTTTCTTGGATCGATCATCTCAATCGATTCGGAAGGGGAAAGTATTCCCGTTCAACAAACCAAGAGACAAAAGATCTCAAGAAGAAACGTGAGACGCGTTGCTTGGCTAAGTTTCTGTCGCTGAGAGATCAAGAAGAATCCTATCAGCGGCGGCGACGAGCTATCGAGCGGCGACGACGGCGGAAGGAAATCCGCGATCTGCTAGGTCAAGTCGGCGGCTCGTTCTTTTTCGTATGTATTGATTACCCGTAAGATTCAAGATACACGAGTATTTATACTGTAGATCAACCTTTATGACCGTTGTGGGCCCCACCAGAAGAAACCCTGATTTCGGTTCAAACAGCGCCTGAACATTTGGTCCGGTCAAATGAGCCAACAGAATTCGCCTAAGGCAAATTCGGCGGGAATCATTGGTGATTCTCGACGAATCGGCGAGAATCACTTATGATTCCCGTCGAATTCTCCTTAGAAGAATTCTAGCTGAACAGCAAGCCATCCAGAGAGAATCGGCGAGAATCACAATCCATTCTCGACGAATCGGCGAGAATTCAAAGTCATTCTCGACGATTCAGCGAGAATCACTTAGTGATTCTCGTCGATTCTGCCTTAGCTGAATTCTAGACGGCGTTGAGACAGCCGGATGCATTCGGCGAGAGTAGGCTAGTGATTCTCGACGATTTGTCGAGAATCACTAGTGATTCCCGTCGAATCGGCGAGAATCACTTAGTGATTATCGTCAAATTTTCCTTGGACGATTTTTCGTCTATCTTCCCGTGAGCTGGTATTTGACCCATCCTTGCTCCTTGTCTGCTCTTGATCTGTCTCAGCCCTGTACTTGAATATAAGTACACTCCAATAGAGAGAGTACACGTAAGCCAGCACACTGATCTGCTCAACGAGGGATTACGTTGCGCAGACCCGTGTATGTTGACCCACTGCACCCTGACATTGGTGTGTACTTAGCGTGGAATAACTGCAAGCACATCTTGAAAAAAATCATCAAATACATTATCTATTCAACTTAGCTTGTTCAGGGGCTTCTTCAAATCAGGTACATTGTGGATACAATACCCAACAATCTCCCCCTATTTGAATAAGCCTAAACCCTACAAGCTAAGGTGAATGGAGCATATGAAAATCATAAACTACTAATTCAGTTGAGAGAGAAATTCATTACCACTTTCCTGAGAGCATACTTGGAGCCACCTTAGCCTTAGCCGAGAGGGTAATCTCCCCCTTTTTGGCTTCTGCAAATCTGGGACTTTACTTGGAGCCACATGATCCCCCTCAGATCTTGCATCCATGCTCGAGCTTGAGTTCCTTACTGATGCTCCCCTTTGATCCAAGAGCCTTGAGCCGCACAGTCTTCATTCTTCATAGTTCAGCATGCCGAGTTCAGTTTTGAAGAGACTGAACTTGGCCTCGTCTAGGGGCTTTGTGAAGATATCTGCAAGCTGCTTATCCGTGGGGACATAACAGAGAGATATGTCTTTGTTTTCCACATGCTCCCGAATGAAGTGATAACGCACTTCAATATGCTTCGTTCTGCTGTGCGACACAGGATTTTTCGCAATTGCTATTGTGCTCGAGGAGTCACAATACATCGGAACTTCTCTGAACTGCAGGTCATAATCTTTGATCTGATTTCTGATCCATAGAAGTTGTGCGCAACAGCTGCTTGCTGAGATGTACTCAGATTCAGCCGTGGAGGTTGCGACACAATTCTGCTTCTTTCTGTTCCAAGAAATAAGCCTTCTTCCGAGGAATTGACACGTCCCGGAAGTGCTTTTCCTATCATCCCTGCTTTCTGCAAAGTCAGCATCTGAAAAGCCTATCAGCTCGACATCATTATTTCTTGGGTACCACAAGCCAAGATTTGACATACCTTTAAGGTATCTAAGAATCCGCTTTGCAACGACATAATGAGATTCCTTAGTGTTCACCTGATATCTGGCACAAACGCATGTGGAAAACATAATATCCAGTCTACTAGCAGTAAGATAGAGCAGGGATCCAATTATGCTTCTGTACTTGGTTTCATTAAAAGGTTTCCCTTTCTCATCCTTGTCCAGAGACACAGTGGATCCCATTGGAGTCCTCATAGAGGTTGCACTCTCCATTCCGAATTTCTTGAGGAGTTCATTTGTGAACTTCGTCTGAGAGATGAAAATCCCATCCTCAGACTGTTTCACTTGAATTCCCAAGAAATACTTCAGCTCTCCCATACTACTCATTTCAAACTTCCCTTGCATAAGTTTGGAAAACTTCTTGCAAAGATTGTTATCCGTTGACCCGAATATTATGTCATCGACATAGATTTGCATCAAAAAAATCTTGCCTTTGACTTCCCTAAGAAACAATATCTTATCTATTTTTCCTCTAGAGAACTTGTTCTCAAGAAAAAAAACTAGACAGAGTCTCATAGCAAGCTCGAGGAGCTTGTTTTAAGCTATATAGGGATTTATTAAGAAAATAAACATGATTGGGAAATGTAGGATTAACAAAACCTGGGGGTTGTGTGACATATACTTCCTCTTTCAGATTTCCATTGAGGAAAGCAGATTTCACGTCCATCTGATAGACAGTGAATCCTTTGTGCGAAGCATATGCCAGGAACAATCTGATTGCCTCGAGCCTTGCCACTGATGCAAAGGTCTGGTCGAAGTCAATCCCCTCCTCCTGTCTGTAACCTTGAGCCACCGGCCTGGCCTTGTTCTTTATGATTACACCGTATTCATCCAGTTTGTTTCTGAAGATCCACTTGGTGCCGATCACATTCTGGTTCTTTGGTCTAGGAATAAGCGTCCAGACGTTGCATCTTTCAAATTAATGCAGTTCATCTTGCATGGCCAATATCCATGCCGCATCTTTGTTCACCTCATCGAAATTCTTTGGCTCAACATGTGACAGGAAACTAAGGTGCAAAATCTCGTTAATTGTACCTCTTCGAGTTCTGACACCGTCACGAGGATCTCCGATGATCTGATCTCTAGGATGATCCCGCACGTGTCGGAGCTCTAAGAGTCTTGCATCTGGAGCTCTGACGTCTTCTCGGGCTACTCCTTCTTCCGGAAGATTTTCTCCATCCTGCTCGTCAACTTCTCCAGCTGACGTCGAGGTGGAAACCTTGACGTACTTGGGAGTTGCACCCTTAGCAGTCTCATCGAGACTTAGCTGTTCAAGTCTTGCACCTGCATCTTCAAGAAAGCCACATAACCTCTGGTGACACCTCGATCTAATCCCCCAAAGATGACTTTGGGTCTATTTTCGACAGGAGAGTAGTCACGCAGTAGGCTTCTAGTCCCAGTCATATGCCGGGAACATCCACAGTCCAAGTACCAGATTTGAGTTTTGGTGGCCTTTGGACATTCCTGCAAAACAGAATTAATTTTCCTTAGGAACCCAATCGAACTTGGGTCCTAGATTCCTTGTTAACACACTCCCCCTCTGATGGTTAACCCTACGAGTGGTCGGTCTCGCATTGCTAACATGAGGAGTCTCGTTATATCTCGGATTAAACCAGCAATCCACGGCAAAGTGACCAACTTTGCCACAACACCAACAGTCAAATCTGTTGTACCTTTTCCTAGGCTCCTACTTCACCCTTGGAATGGTGGGTCCAGCCGGGGCCTTGGATGTAACACCCCTATCCGTCGCATAGCATATAGCAGTAGGTCCGGCCGGGGCCCGACGCCATATACTACGGACAGACCGGTTGGTTACGCATTGAAACCATACAACCAATCACCAACGTCCTACATAGAGTCATTCTAGCGGAAGCAATTTATTAAGTTGCTAAATACAAGAACCCTGCCAAGCAAGAATGTCCACTACTTAAACAACAATAGGAATGAATAATACAAAAGTACCGGCCTTATGGCCTTACAATGTTTGCTTAACAAAACATGTCTTACATACTTCGGCTCGCAGGCCGGCCATACATGAAATAAACGGAAAGCATAAAAGGGTTAGGCCTTCGAGGGCCAGCACCGCAACATGGGCTTTAGCCCGCTATTTTCCGCTCGGCTCCGCAACACCTGCAAGCACAAACCACCGCCCGGTGGCAAACAAAAGCAACGGTCAGCTATGCTGACCAAATTATAACGATCCCGCCCCCAAAATCGGGGCGGCGATGCTCTTTCCCTGCACTTTATTAGTATAGCCAATTTAATAGCGTGATCACACATCATCACAGGCGTAGGCTCGCACGGCCACACACCTCGTGCACACAGGGCACATTCACGGTGAACCGGCCAACGTCACGTCAATTCAAGCCATAGACGTTCCCGTTCCACCACCGCCTCTTGGACGGCCAACCATATGAGCATTTTGCCTTCCTGGCCTTGATCACGACAATTTAAGCCATAGACCGCCGAAGACCCTCATCCATGCCAACGGTCCTACCGAACGACATAGACCGGATACGGTTCCGTCTGACCCGTGCTCATATCGCAACGACAATTTAAGCCATATGCGCAGGTCAAGACTCACCGAGTCCCATTTCCGCCACAACAATCACATAACCCGGTTATGTTCACGTTGGCTCCCCGGCCACCGTGTTGGCAAAACTCGCTTTTGCCCAGTTTTCTGGGTGCACCTTGGAGTTAATCTCCAAGGCTCCCTGTTGCAATCTACCACGTAGAAAACCCGAAAAACGCCCAAACACCCGGAGTCTTCCCCGGTTCATATGCAATGCAACATCACCAATCCGGCTCTACTTGTCCGGATAGGCTTCACACACAATGCCTATGTCCGTTTTCGCATACGGACTCTACACAAGGGGGACTTTACATATCTACCCCAAGGAACGCTCCAACTCTTCGCTCACTCGCGAGAGAGGGCTTCCTATGCAAAGGGAAAAAGGGCTTCACATGCCCAAAGATGAGAAATCGTTACCCTTGCGTTTTTCCGCGGCGCCATCGAAAACTATGCAGTTGGAAAGCACCGCAACGGCGTCACCTCCGCGGATCTGGACTCAGATCGCGATTCGGAGCTCCGAAGCTCCTCCGGCGGCCGGATCTTGGACTCCTCCTTCCTCCTTGCTCTCCCGTCTCTCTAAACTCTTAGAGAGAGAATGGCTAAAGGAAATAAGGATTCCCAACCCTAAATCCCGGCTAAAACCACCCAGGAGCAGCCCCCCACCGTCGGATCCAAAGTCAAGGAAACGAACGGCCAAGATTAGATCTGAAATCATAAAATCTGGGCCGAACACGGGTTGCAACACGGCCGTGTGCCTGGCCATGTCACCCATTCGCCGTCTCGACCGATTCAAAAAACCAGCACACGGCCTTTGACACGGCCTCCGACACGCCCGTGTCACATGTGACACGCCCGTGTCGAGACCCGTGTCACTCCCCCTCGTGTGCAATCAGCCAGCTTTCCCAACCCGAGAAGGACACGAACACCGACACTCCCGTGTCGACACCCGTGTCACTACCCGTGTCGGATGACACGCCCGTGTCACTACCCGTGTCGGATGACACACCCGTGTCGACACCCGTGTCACTACCCGTGTGCCAAAAATGGCACAGGACCAGAAATGTACCGAGGAGGACACGACCATGTGATACGCCCGTGTCACATACCGTGTGCCTGACACGCCCTGGGACACGCCCGTGTACCAGGCCGTGTTCCAGCCTTCTACGATCGTCGACCGCCAAGGCGTCGACCGCACGACCCGTGGTCGAACACGCCCTGACACGGTGTCACAACCCGCATTTTCTCCGAATTAAGAATTATCAGAGTAAGAGAAAACACTCGTCATGATGCCACGTCAAGCAGGGGATAACTGCTGACGCTCAGGCAAAACCAACTACCAACTTAATGAAAGAAAATCATGTGATTAATGATTAGAAAATCAGTTATAATTAGAGTCCGTATCCCTCGGCTCAGTGGATCACCTAGTCCACGAAAGAAAAACTATATTTATACGCTGCGGAAAAATACTTTATTTAGATTTGACATCCTAAGGAGCACATAAGGGTCCCAAGAGAATCACTCATGCTATGCAAGACCCTACATTTAATTTATATAATATATAAGAAAACGGTCTTTATACGTGATTTGGAAAAATTGTGATTACGCTTTATAAAACATGCTGATCATGAGCTTTATTTATAATAACAATTATAGTTTAAAAATAACTAGCAACCTAGCATAAAACTTTCTCAGAGCAAGTAGACTATCTCCAGAAAATGGTAGCAGCAATAGTATATATATCTAGTACAAGGTAAAACTACCAGTGGGCGCCAACAACCTGACACGAACCCACTAGCACAAATATATGTCTGTAAGAGAGTACTGAAAACAACCTCACTAACAAGGTAAACAGAACTCCAAGGTCCGGGAGTCCACCAACAACACCACCTCCAACTAGCCACCAGACTGGCTACAGCTCAGAACCTGGGGTATTCCAAAGAAAACAGAATACCTCAGCAAGCTAAACAAAGAAAAACTGCATGAAAGATTCAACCAAAGGACAAAGTAACAGAAAAACATGCAGTAGAAAGAGTCACAACTGTCCAAACAGGACCACAAGAAATGCACAACGTGCAAAGAAACAGCAACGACCCAGTCCAGGAACCACATCCTGCAGGGCCTACTAGGCTGCCAAGAGCCAGAATGCTGCAAACTACCAAAGAAGAAACTTCTAACACCCTAAACTGTGGGAAGTGAAAGTAGCAAAAACAACAACGAGGAACCGGATCAAAGGCGAACGCAGTCCCCCAACCCACCATGTCCAAGTCAAAAGCTCGAGGGTCAACACGTGAAAACACAAGGGACCTTCCACCCGACATGCCCAGCCCGTACCTGGAGCAAGAAAAACATGGGTGGCCTTGGCTATATCACACAACTCCACCCCCATAAAGAGCTACAACCACCACTACTAACCACGACCCACGATTCGGCCTCTAGGAAAATAAAGAAAACGGCCGACAAGGAAAACCCAGAAAATACAACTGGAAATCCACTCGGAAACGAAATACAAGGTAAAGGAAGAGTGTTGAAATAAACCAACACGACTAGGCGTTGAGTGAAACCCACTCAGTGCCTACCTAAACTTTGGGTTGAGCGAGCTAGCCTCACTCGCCGCCAAAATAATACCACTACCCACAAGCCCACTAAAGAATACGGAGCTCGACGACAGTCGAACGATCAAGGCAGAAGATCCAGAACTCGAGTAGTTGCCTGCCACTTGAGTATCTAAACTCCCGCACTCGAAACCATCTAAATTCGCCTAGCAAAAGAAAATATACAAAGCGCACGATCAGTGACGCACGATCAGTGGTCGTGCGCACTCATCGGCTGATGATCGTGCGAAGCGAACCTGGAAAACCTAGCAACTGCGCACGATCAGTGTCGCACGACCACTGGTCGTGCGCACTGTTGCCAGCGCTCGTGCGATTTTCCGAGACAGAACTTTGGAAACTGAAAGACAGCCGCGCACGAGCAGAGGCACACGACTAGTGGTCGTGTGCCCTAACGGTTGATGACCGTGCGCGGCTAACCTGCACCGTTTGGAATTTCCCGAACGACACCAGAACGCGCACACGACTCACGCCACTGCAGTAGCATCAGACAACTATCAACGTCGCGCACCACTACCATACAAACTATGCCTAATCATTCGAGTAATACCTTAACGAAAGAAATCGGCAACCACACCCCCTCCTAACTCTCCCTCTTGGCTACACCCGAACCAGAGCAACAATCAAAATAAAGGAAAACAACGGCTCCACGCCGACAATTTGGATTCCAATCATCACAAATAGGGGGGGTTTCAGTAGGAAGAACTAAGCCCTATAGTTAGCAAGAAAATGAGAACAACAAGGCCTCTAACCTGGGCTAACCGGGATTTCAATTTCAGCAAGAAAATCGAAAAGAAAACTTGGCAAGGGCAAGAATACCACTTGCCTCAATCACAGCGAAGCTTTGGAATGCTTTCCTCCTCTTCGCACGGATCAAAACGGCCGCAACACCTAGAACAAAAACTCGGTCATTAATGGCGGAAAACTTCCAAAACTGGAAATTCCAATCCTCCCAAAACTCCACGAAAATCGAATTTCTTACCGTAGGAATGAAGGTCTTGACGAGAGCAATCCGAATCCACTCTCGGAATCGAATTCCATCCACAAACGCTCCGGGAATCTCCGTCTGAAGGGTAGGCGGTTTCTCCGTTTCCTCTCGTACAGGGGCGGCGGTTCGAGTGGGGAAGATGATGGATCGGGGGTTTTCATTCTTTTTATATATATATATATAATTATATAATTATATAATTAATTACAAAATTACATAAAGCACCAAATCGACGCGAAAACCGAACTACCTCGGAATTCGACGAAATTCGCACCGTAGCTAAATACCCACGCTACGAACACAACGGCGAAGTCGAAATTAATTTTCGACGAACAGAACTCGAGTTATACCCAAATAAAGCCAAACACCAGCATCCCCCCGAGAGGCCACACCGGGTCACCCAAAATGACTCAGCTTGCTAGGGAGATCTTGCCACAGGCTACAGAATAGGGCACTCAGTTCTAAGGAGCTAAACCACACTCCACAAATGGCACAAGCCACGGAAACGCATCATCGTAACGCCAAACGAGAATAAAAATAATCGCTGAAAAAACGGGGCGTTACAGTCACTCCCCCTAAAAGAAAGTTTCGTCCCGAAACTTTACGCATAACCCTCCTACAAAAGAAGGAAAAGTAACAAACAGAAGTTACAAAGGGAAACATACCGATCAAATCAGCGAAACAGGTGAGGGTACGCCCTCCTCATGGCTGACTCTAGCTCCCAAGTCGCGCTCTCCAAATCCTGATTTTTCCATAGAACTTTCACCATCGGTATGGACTTCTTTCACAACACACGCTCCTGAGTATCCAAAATACGAACTGGCACCTCAACAAAAGAGAGGTTGGGCTCCAACTGGGGCACAACATCCAAGAGTTGCCCACTGCTGCGCACACACTTCCGCAATTGGCTAACATGAAAAACATTATGAACACCAGGGAAGTTCGCTGGCAAATCCAATCTATAAGGCAGACACACCAATCCGCTCCAAAATCTCGAACGGGCCCACATACCTTGGGTCCAATTTCCAATTTTTACCAAATCTCTTCACACCAACCATTGGAGAAACCTTGAGGTATACATGATCCCCTACTAAAAACTCCAAAGCAGACCTACGCCGATTGGCGTTCTTTTCATACCTCTCCTGAGCTAAATGAAGCTTTTCACGAATAAGCTTCACGGCGACTTCCATCTCTTCCAGAGCATCTGGACCCAACAAAGGCTTCTCACCAGCCTCAGCCCAAAACAACGGAGTCCTACAGCGCCTCCCATACAAAGCTTCGAACGGAGCCATCTGCAAGCTTTCCTGATAACTGTTATTATAAGCAAATTCCATGAGTCACAGACGCTCATCCCACGCTCCACCGTGGTCTAAAATATAGCACCTGATCATATCCTCAACAATCTGATTGACCCGCTCCGTCTGCCCATTGGTCTGAGGGTGACCCGCTCCGTCTGCTTTATGGGGGTGGAGTTGTGTGATATAGCCAAGGACCACCCATGTTTTTCTTGCTCCAGGTACGGGCTGGGCATGTCGGGTGGAAGGTCCCTTGTGTTTTCACGTGTTGACCCTCGAGCTTTTGACTTGGACATGGTGGGTTGGGGGACTGCGTTTGCCTTCGATCCGGTTCCTCGTTGTTGTTTTTGCTACTATCACTTCCCACAGTTTTGGGTGTTAGAAGTTTCTTCTTTGGTAGTTTGCAGCATTCTGGCTCTTGGCAGCCTAGTAGGCCCTGCAGGATGTGGTTCCTGGGCTGGGTCGTTGCTGTTTCTTTGCACGTTTTGCATTTCTTGTGGTCCTGTTTTGGACAGTTGTGACTCTTTCTACTGCATATTTTTCTGTTACTTTGTCCTTTGGTTGACTCTTTCATGCAGTTTTTCTTTGTTTAGCTTGCTGAGGTATTCTGTTTTCTTTGGAATACCCCAGGTTCTGAGCTGTAGCCAGTCTGGTGGCTAGTTGGAGGTGGTGTTGTTGGTGGACTCCCGGACCTTGGAGTTCTGTTTACCTTGTTAGTGAGGTTGTTTTCAGTACTCTCTTACAGACATATATTTGTGCTAGTGGGTTCGTGTCAGGTTGTTGGCGCCCACTGGTAGTTTTACCTTGTACTAGATATATATACTATTGCTGCTACCATTTTCTGGAGATAGTCTACTTGCTCTGAGAAGGTTTTATGCTAGGTTGCTAGTTATTTTTAAACTATAATTGTTATTATAAATAAAGCTCATGATCAGCATGTTTTATAAAGCGTAATCACTATTTTTCCAAATCACGTATAAAGACCGTTTTCTTATATATTATATAAATTAAATGTAGGGTCTTGCATAGCATGAGTGGTTCTCTTGGGACCCTTATGTGCTCCTTAGGATGTCAAATCTAAATAAAGTATTTTTCCGCAGCGTATAAATATAGTTTTTCTTTCGTGGACTAGGTGATCCACTGAGCCGAGGGATACGGACTCTAATTATAACTGATTTTCTAATCATTAATCACATGATTTTCTTTCATTAAGTTGGTAGTTAGTTTTGCCTGAGCGTCAGCAGTTATCCCCTGCTTGACGTGGCATCATGACGCGTGTTTTCTCTTACTCTGATAATTCTTAATTCGGAGAAAATGCGGGTTGTGACAGTTGGTATCAGAGGAAGGTTGCTTGACAAGTTAGTTGAGCAACCTTCCTTTGTTCGCTTATTAGTAGTTCAGCATCATGTCATTCACACACCGATATGTCATCAGCACGTCTTGGCAAAAGCACGAACACTACACTCATAGCATAACATGAAGTATACGAGGCATATTATGTAGTATGGGATGCATAATATGTGTTCGTATATGGATCCATCATAGCAGCTACATGTGAGGGTTATGTAGTATGGGATGCATAACCTCACCACATGACTGCGACTAGCACGTTTCTTTTTCGTTGCATGGAAATGTTATGTAGTATGAGATGCATAACATTTTCATGCGTACGCCGCTCATAACATGCATTAGGGCCTTTTTTTAGAATGCATAGCACAATCATGCATATCATATCATTGCATAAGCACAACGCGCCGAGCTAAAGATTTGCAGGATGACATATGTACACACATGAGTTTTCAAATTAACTTAAGTTCATGCATCCGATCTAGGCACAAGAGTTAGTAAGGTGGTGGTTAACCATCCTAGGTTAGGGCATATCATCTAATTATTGTGAAGAAGATAAACTCTCAGAGCAAGTTTAGCAGCTTTAAGTCTATATCTACATATGTATTGTCTGTACTGGTAATCGGTTCTAGTCGTGGGATTTGGATCTGATTTGCGTTGTAATGATTTTTAGGATGGCTAGGCGTCCTGCGACTCGATCGACTCCCCTGTCTGAGGGTGAATCTTCTGGAGCTCAGAACGATGCGGTGATCGAGAGTCTGCGTCAGAGTAGCGAAGCTATGGGCAGGCAGTTGGAGGAGGTGCAAGCCCAGATTCAGTCTTTGGTGGCAGTTGTGGCAGGGCAGGCTCAGGGTGCGCAAGTTCCTGCTGGGGGGTTAGCTGTTCCTCCTCCTCCTGCACCCTTGAGACCTCCAGTGGTGGTGCCAGCATAGATGGCCTTCATCTCGCAGTTTCAGAGGCTGAGCCCTCCCACTTATGATAGGAAGGCAGATTTCATGGTGATAGATGACTGGCAGATCTCCATGGAGGAGATGTTCTCGTACTCAGGGATTTCAGATGACCAGAGGGTGATGATAACCGCCTATCAGCTCAAAGGTTTGGCTAAGAGTTGGTGGCTAAGAGAGAAGGAGAGCTTAGTGGCTGGATGCTCTTGGGAGATGTTCAAGGAGATGCTGTTGAGGAAGTTCTTACCTTCGGTTGAGCGTGACCGCCTCATGAATGATTTCCTCTATCTGAAGCAAAGACAGCTCACGGTGGGTGAGTATGAGATAGAGTTCAGCAAGTTGAGCCGTTTTGCCCCTGGATTGGTCAGCGTTGAGGCTGATCGAGTTAAGCGATTTCTTGGTGGTTTGAGGAGTGAGGTGCAACAGTTGGCCAGTGCTTATGGGTCGGTGTCTTATGCTGGAGTTGTAGAGGCTGCTCTTAAGGTTGAGGCTATTGAGATGGCGAAGAGCAGAGGCCAGCAGTTGAAGAAGGATAAGAGGAAGTTGGTAGAGGAGAAGAAACCCCTGGTACCCGATGCTATTCCGGGAAAGAGGAGCAGGGTGGTGTGCAGTTTTTATGGCCGGTCAGGCCATCCCGTCGAGAGGTGTTTCAAGAAGGCGGCAGCTCAGAAGAAGGAGCAGGTTCATGCTATTCAGGGTGCTCCTAGGAGAGATGCCTCTTGTTCTGTTTATAAGCGATCCGGCCATGATGCGGCCCAGTGTTGGACCAAGGATAAAGTCTGCTTTCAGTGTGGGCAGAAGGGTCACATTAAGTGGAGGTGTCCTCAGGTCCAGTCAACTCTTCTTGCAGTTCCGTTACAGGCTTTACCTCCACCTCAGCGTGTGGACAAGGGAAAGGGGAAGCTGAACGTGATTTCTTCCGAGGAGGCTCAGACTTCGACCCGGGTGATCTCAGGTTAGTTGGTTGTTGTTTTTCTTTCTAGCCTGGTAGTTTAGTTGCTAGATTATTTGCGGTACTGTTGTGCTAGTTCCTTAGCTTTGTGCGCTCCTATAGGGAAATTTAAGGTGAAGAACCGCTGGGCGCGTGTTATGTTTGACTCCGGCGCTACCCACTCGTTCATGGCTAGAGTCTTTTTGGAGCGTCATCGGTTGTCTCTAGATCGTGTTCGGGATTCCTTCCGTGTCAAGTTTCCCTCTGGTGAATCTGTGTTGTCAGATTTGGGTATTTTGGATTGCCCAGTTTTGTTGGGGGATTTTCTTGCGAAGGCGGACCTGAAGATGATTGATCTAGAGGACTTCGATGTCATTTTGGGCATGGACTGGCTCTCTCGGTATGATGCGGTCATTCAGTGCAAAGGAAAGCGCTTGGACTTCATCAGGGACGACGGTCAGCCCGGCAGCGTGTATGCTGATCCGTGTCAGAATTCTCCCGTTCTCTCTGCGGTATGTGTTCAGAGATTGTTTCTTTCTGATTGTTGTGTTTGTTTAG
The DNA here is from genome assembly GCA_039513925.1 of Platanthera zijinensis. Classification (NCBI taxonomy): domain Eukaryota; kingdom Viridiplantae; phylum Streptophyta; class Magnoliopsida; order Asparagales; family Orchidaceae; genus Platanthera; species Platanthera zijinensis. The sequence goes on along the minus strand of CM077082.1, from coordinate 151,373,416 downwards.
TCTCGGCGGTTGGAACCGTTGTTAGCGTGCCACGCTTGGAGGAGATTCCTATTGTTCGTGGTTTCGCCGATGTTTTTCCTGATGATCTTCCTGGTATCCCTCCTGAGCGGTATGTGGAGTTTGTTATTGATTTGGAGCCGGGTACGCATCCTATTGCTAAGGCGCCGTACCGGATGGCCCCTCGTGAGCTAGAGGAGTTGCGAATTCAGTTAGATGAGTTGTTGGCTAAAGGTTTTATCAGGCAGAGTTCGTCGCCTTGGGGTTTTCCTTGTCGGTCGTTTTCTTTATTTTCCTAGAGGCCGAATCGTGGGTCGTGATTAGTAGTGGTGGTTGTAGCTCTTTATGGGGGTGGAGTTGTGTGATATAGCCAAGGCCACCCATGTTTTTCTTGCTCCAGGTACGGGCTGGGCATGTCGGGTGGAAGGTCCCTTGTGTTTTCACGTGTTGACCCTCGAGCTTTTGACTTGGACATGGTGGGTTGGGGGACTGCGTTTGCCTTCGATCCGGTTCCTCGTTGTTGTTTTTGCTACTATCACTTCCCACAGTTTAGGGTGTTAGAAGTTTCTTCTTTGGTAGTTTGCAGCATTCTGGCTCTTGGCAGCCTAGTAGGCCCTGCAGGATGTGGTTCCTGGGCTGGGTCGTTGCTGTTTCTTTGCACGTTGTGCATTTTTTGTGGTCCTGTTTTGGACAGTTGTGACTCTTTCTACTACATGTTTTTCTGTTACTTTGTCCTTTGGTTGACTCTTTCATGCAGTTTTTCTTTGTTTAGCTTGCTGAGGTATTCTGTTTTCTTTGGAATACCCCAGGTTCTGAGCTGTAGCCAGTCTGGTGGCTAGTTGGAGGTGGTGTTGTTGGTGGACTCCCGGACCTTGGAGTTCTGTTTACCTTGTTAGTGAGGTTGTTTTCAGTACTCTCTTACAGACATATATTTGTGCTAGTGGGTTCGTGTCAGGTTGTTGGCGCCCACTGGTAGTTTTACCTTGTACTAGATATATATACTATTGCTGCTACCATTTTCTGGAGATAGTCTACTTGCTCTGAGAAGGTTTTATGCTAGGTTGCTAGTTATTTTTAAACTATAATTGTTATTATAAATAAAGCTCATGATCAGCATGTTTTATAAAGCGTAATCACTATTTTTCCAAATCACGTATAAAGACCGTTTTCTTATATATTATATAAATTAAATGTAGGGTCTTGCATAGCATGAGTGGTTCTCTTGGGACCCTTATGTGCTCCTTAGGATGTCAAATCTAAATAAAGTATTTTTCCGCAGCGTATAAATATAGTTTTTCTTTCGTGGACTAGGTGATCCACTGAGCCGAGGGATACAGACTCTAATTATAACTGATTTTCTAATCATTAATCACATGATTTTCTTTCACTAAGTTGGTAGTTGGTTTTGCCTGAGCGTCAGCAGTTATCCCTTGCTTGACGTGACATCATGACACGTGTTTTCTCTTACTCTGATAATTCTTAATTCGGAGAAAATGCGGGTTGTGACAGACACGGCCTCCGACACGCCCGTGTCGAGACCCGTGTCACCTGCTTCAAAACCCCGTCTTGGCTTAAAAATGCCACCCGTCTCTCTTTTGAGTTTCGGGGTGTTACAACTCTCTCCCCCTTAAAAGAATTTCGCCCACGAAATTACTAAAGGAAAGTAAACATAATACCAAGAGCGGTACCTGAGCGAAATAACTCTGGGTACTCCTCCAGCATGGTCTGCTCCCGTTCCCAAGAGAGCTCCTCACGACCGCAATTGTCCCAACGGACCTTGACCATTCGGATCTCCTTGTTACGAAGTCGCTTAACTTCAGAGTCTTCAATACGAACGGGCTTGACCCTAGTCATCAACCCTTCGTCCACCGGTACTTGATCAACTTCGATCACCTGCGAAGGCTCTTGCACCGCCTTCCGCAATACAGAGATGTGGAACACATCGTGTAGTCCACTCAACTCTACCGATAACTTCAAACGATAAGCCGCTTCGCCGACCCGCTCCAGAATCTCAAAGGGTCCAAGGTATCTTGGGCTCAGCTTCTTCAAGCGTCTCACCCGCGAAACACCCTTGAACGGCTTTACTTTCAAGTACACCCAATCGCCCACCGCGAACTCCACATTCCGATGCTTGGCATTGTAGTACTTAGCTTGCCTATCCTGAGCGATCAGCAAACGCTCTCGAATGATCCGCACCAAAGAAGTAGCATTTTCCACCTCCTTCTTCTTGTACAACCTTGCCTCACCCGTTTCAAGCCACGATAACGGTGTGCGACACTTCCTACCATACAGGGCCTCGAAGGGTGCCATTTGTATACTCGCTTGGTAGCCATTGTTGTACGCAAACTCCACCAAGTACAGGTGGTCCTCCCAATGCTTCCCGAAGTCTAGGACACACATGCGGAGCATGTCCTCCATCGTTCTATTGACTCTCTCAGTCTTCCCATCCGTCTGCGGATGGAAGGCTATGCTGAACTTCAACTTTGTCCCCAGCATCTGCTGCACCAACCTCCAATCATTGGACGTAAAACGCCCATTGCGATCACTCACAATGCTGCGAGGCACACCATGCAGTCTAACTATATTGTCCACATATAGCTTTGCCAACTTCTCCACCGAGTCGTCTTTCCTATGTGGAATGAAATGCGACACTTTAGTTAACCGATCTACGATCACCCAGATGGCGTCGTTCCCTTTCTGCGACCTTGGCAACCTATGCACAAAGTCCATAGATATGTCGTCGAACTTCCACTCCGGTATAGGCAAAGACTTCAGAAATCCTCCCGGCTTTTGGCACTCCGCCTTCACCAAGGCGCACATTTGGCACTTAGCCACAAACGACGCTACGTATTTCTTAAGCCCCGGCCACCAAAACAGCTTCTTGAGGTCACGGTACATCTTTGTGCTCCCTGGGTGGATCGAGTACTTGGTATGATGAGCCTCGTACATCAACTCCGCCCGTAGGTTACTCCCGCTTGGGACACACAACCGATGATCCTTCCTTAACAACCCATCTTCCACTGAAAACTGGGAATTTGACCCATCCAACGCCGCCTCCATAAGCTCCTTCATGGAGTCATCTAACTCCAATGCCTGCTGAACTCGGTCAGCCAGGTCATACTGAACTTCTGTCCAGTTCAACATTGCTTTGGCGCTCGTCTGCTTGTAAACGCAATAGATCTCAAGCTCCTCCAACTCCCGTATCAGCCGCTCATCATGCACCGACAACCAGTTGGCTTGGGCGGGAGCCCTGCGACTCAGCGCATCCGCAACTGCGTTGCCCTTCCCGGGTACATAATGTATTTTGAAGGTGTAGTCCCCCAGGAACTCCATCCACCTCCTCTGCCTCATATTAAGGTCCTTTTGATCCAACAAGTACTTTAGGCTCTTGTGATGTAACATCCCATTTCCGGCTAGACCCCTAGGAGTCAGATTGGTCGTGACGGAACCCTAGGAAGCCCAAAATTGGAAATAAAGCGAACAATATTGCGGGTCACGGGTTGGTCACGCCCGTGACCGGCCCGTCACGCCCGTGACCTGGGCGTGTCTACTTCGACGATCGTCGATCTCCACGAGACGATCGTCGAACGCGCTGTCTGGGCATGTCACGCCCGTGACCAAGATGTCACGCCCGTGACTATGGGCGTGACCCCATCGACGATCGTCGATCGCCGTGAGACGATCGTCGACCTTGCGGCCCGAGCCTGTCACGCCCGTGACATGAGTGTCACGCCCGTGACCTAGGGCGTGACCAGCCTTCGACGATCGTCGACCTCAATTCGACGATCGTCGGGCTCGAAACTTGCTGTTTGGGCATGTCACGCCCGTGACCATGAGTGTCACGCCCGTGACCACCGATCGACGATCGTCGATCTCAGTTCGACGATCGTCGAACCCAGGATGGGCTACCCGGGCCTGTCACGCCCGTGACCTATGTGTCACGCCCGTGACTTTGGCCGAAACGACGGTTCAGGCCCGAAATAATTCTAACGCGCGTGGAAATTAATGCTGGCTTGGGAAGTTACACCAGGAGTAACTTCCGGCCGTTTTCCTTCTGTATTTATATAATAAATAAGGAAAAGGTGGTCCAATAGGAAATCGCCAGCTGGACACACCTGTTCAGTTCCACCGTTTCTTATCCCTTCACCGTAACCGAAACGTTAAGACATAATGGCGGTTACCATTTCACCTTCCCACTTCCTGAGTTATAAAAGCCCACTTAGGGAAAGAGGAGAGGGTTACACGCTCAAGCAAACGAAGCAGATCCTTGTTCTTGCTGTAAAGAGGAGTTCAGCAACGCCACCACCGCGCCATGGCACCTCGTCGCTCTTCTCGCCTCCAAACCGCGAACAAGGTCCTCCTCTGCTCCTTCTTTTCATGGGTAGATCTTAGGATTCTTAGAAAATAGGTCCGCGCTCAACGGAGCCGGACCCGTCTCTCGTTTTCATGGGAAAACCATGAAAATGGTATTTTTGAGTTCGCCGGAAACCGCCACCTCCGGCGGCCAAACCACCGCCGACCGATAGCCGTCGCCTCAACGGAGGTGGTGGTGGTGGTGGCTGGCCAGGGAAGTGACCGGACGGCCGGCAACGGATCGCGGAAATGCTACAGGAAAAAAATGGCTTCCTGGTTCTGTTCGGGTTCATGAAGAAGATGAACAGTAGATTTAATATTTTAATACATAGATTATTATATATTACTTAATGGAAAATAGATTATTTGAATGTATTTTGAGGCTGCAAAACGAAGCACTTAGAGGCCGATTTAGGAAAAATGACCAGACACAAAAGTTGTAGCCCTCGGGGTCTACTTTAATTTAAAATTGATTTTATTCAATTTGGGTGAGTGGTTTGAACACAGCACTCATTTTGGTGGGATCAAGACCTAGGTTAACCAGAAATTAAAATGGTTGCCCACGGTTCATAACATGTCCAAATGACTTGAAATTTGGACTGGAGGTCTATAATATGTATATCGAGAGGCTGTCCAAAAATGAGAATTTTTGGAGAACTTTTGCCTAAAGTTTTTGTAAAAATTTAATAAACAATATAAAATTAATTAGGAGATGAAATTAAGTCCAAACTTCCCCAAATTTTGGGTGGTGGTCCCTGGCATCAATATTAAGATCTGTACAAAATTTCAACTCGAATGGTCGAGTTTTGAATAGGGAAGTATCAAGTCCTAGATAGGTCTTGGCGAGGGGTACTTTGGGGAAAAGTACGATTGGGGATGGAGTGGACAAATCTCCTCAAAAGAGGCTGATGAGTTGGCCACTGATTTGTTGGGACTATGTCTACCCTCTTGGGTATCATGGTGTGGCTTAGGGTGGATTTTACCCTGAGAGATTGGCTCAACTCCAACGGATGGGAGTTTGAGGTTTATGAAGGACATAGGAGCAAAAGCTCTTGTATGCCCTTGAAATTTGGAGGAGAGGGGGATGATATGATGAAAACCCTCTGGTTGAGATAGTGATGGATTTGGAGGTAGTTAGGTACCTCACAAGTTGAGATGTAGGATTAGGATGGAAACGTAATTTAGTTATTTTAAGCACTAAAGCTAATCCAAAAATTATGAAACTCGGGAGGAGGGAGTTTTAGGATGTATTAGACTTATGGTAATTTTTCTGGAATTTTATGATTAATTTATATTATACTACATGTGTTAAAGAACTATTAGCCCAATTTGTTGTTTCAATTATTTGGAGGCTTTACATTAATTATAATCAGTTAAAATTCTGGATTTAGATCTTGACTAGTAGAACATTGATCCCTGAATTTTTATAGAATTTTATGATGAGTAAATCTAGTACATTATTCACAAAAGATTGGAAGGGCTTTTATGTTTAAAAATTAATTATGGATAAAATACTTGCTGGAAAATTATGAAACTTGGCCAGTGCTAATTTTAGGCCTTAATCATCATGTCATAATTTATTTAGGATTTTTGGAAGAACATTTGCTGTACTTGATTCATAAACTATAGAAATTAGAGATTAATTCCAAAATAGTTTACATGTCATTTTGATGATAGAAAAATTATGATACTTAGGATTTAGCTTTCTGAGATAGCATACTAATTATCATAAATTTGCTGGACATCTTGCATGAATAATTAGGATAGTTCATGTTCAAACCGGTGGCCCTTGAGATTTTCGAGGAATTTAATTAAATGCCAAATAAATTAGGAAAATTTCCATTTTCTGGATTTAGGTTATTTATGCCAAGATAAGTCTCCAGTAAATAGTTTAGTGCATTTGGATGAGTAATCGATCCTTGCATAACCGGTTCGACATGTAGCCTAGGTCGGTCTGCATTTAGTAAATTGTGAAATGCAATAAAACATGATCTGATGAAGATATAAAGAGTAGTGAGTAGTGGTGATAGTTAGAGTTAAGAGGTGCTCGGGTTTGGCGAAAGATCGCTTTTCCCGAGGAGTGGAAGGTTTAAAAATCACCCATAGGATAGTCTATCGTAATATGAGAAGGGAATCGGGCTAAGGGAAAACAACCAATAACAATAAGTGCCTTGCGAAAGGGAACTTCGGGCCGTAATGCACCGTCTTGGTTCCTAGTGCCCCTTGAGAGCCCTTCACGGGGTATACCGGGGGCAGTCCTGGGCTAACGTAAACTGTAATAACAAATCGACAAGAGTAACTTAGTAACTAGGGCTGCACTCTTCACAACACTGTTGGCACAGGAAGGTTGGGTTGGAAACGGACGGATGGTCCGGGGAGCTTCGGCTCGGATGGTTTGGAGACGGACGGTTGGTCCAGGGAGCTTCGGCTCGGTTCTGTTTGGAGACGGACGTTTTGGTCCGGGGAGCTTCGGCTCGGTTCTGTTTGTTTGCGATTAAACTTGCATGTGCATAAGATAGGAAAGTTAAGGTGGTGGGTCTTTCGATATCCGGGAGTTCGATTGCACCGACACCGATATCGTTGACTCGGCGAGGTGGTTAGCACTTCGCCAACAGAAGTCCGGCGGACCAGTCGGCAAGAGTACGCAGGAGTCCGCCTCGTGCACCAGGCGTTGAGGGCGTACGATAGGTCAGACCAGTGTGCTTTACTGGTTTTGGAGGTGGGCGAGGCCCAACCCACCGCTTCCGTTTGCCACTACGGAGGTATCCTGGGAGGTAACGGCTCCGAAAGGGGGAACTAAAGGTCTGTGTGCACAGAGTCGGGTGTGTGAGTTGCACTGCATGACATAACATACCCACCATATAGTCGCATATCATAATCATTCATAACAACCTTGACACCTAAAGTATAAGTGGAATGGGACGCTTATACATTGGGACCTGCAAAACGACCCCTTGGTCTATAAGCTTGTGTGGGCAAGTTTATAAATCAAAGGTTATTTTCATATATAATAACCCCTGCTGTTTGATAACCGACACCCCAAGGTATAAGTGGTATGGGACACTTATACGATGGGAGCCTTGCAAAAGATCCCTTGCTTATGTGTTCTCGCATAAGTGAAGGTTTAAATTCATTTAATTGCTTTTCTTACTGCTAGACCTATTACAACAACTATATTAACTGCTCACCTAATACAACTTGCTAGATTAGTTTCCGCTGCCATCTGTTTTCATGTTTAATCTCTACCTTCATGTCCTTCCCTTTCTTCCTCTCCGCTCGGTACCTAGGAGCCATGGGGGGAAAGGGGTAGGGGATGATAGGGCTTAGTCTTTATGACTAACGGTTTTCGAACCGCATCATTTAGGGGATCGTGGAGCCCAGCATGGAGGAGCAGCCCCAGAGATCGGTGCGCCTAGAGATGGGGCAGTCTAGCTCCGGAGTTCACACCGCCGGGACCGTGAGTCTCGATCCTTGAGTAGTTTCTAGTGTTTGCTTCCGCATGAGTGATATTGTAGTGAGGATATTTTGTACCGGGCATAAGCCCGTAATTATATTACTCTGATGTTTCTGTGGACACTCCCTTCATGGAGCTCTCTTATTTATATATGTGATTTTATTATTGTGGACTGTTTACTATTACTTCAATAATTGTGCTACTTCTGTGATCGATTTGGCCGGCAGAATCGGCGCCTTGTGGTGATGACCCTTCAGGACGTGGAGGTGTCACCGCAAAGCGGCGGTTCTGGGCCTAAGACCCCGGTGGTTGAAAAAGAAAAAAAAAAAAGGGGGGGTCTTACAAGTGGTATCAGAGGGAGGTTTCGATCCTCCGACCTGTGGGTTATGGGCCCACCACGCTTCCGCTGCGCAGCCTGTGGGTTATGTCCACCTTAGGTAATATTTGAACGTTTTTCTCAGCATGTGTTTTCGTTGCGCAGCCTCCAGCACAGCCTACGCCACAGGGCGGAGTTCAGCAGACTCAGGGAGTTGCACCACCTCCACCAGTCCCCACCCCTTTCCTGCAGTCAGACATGGGACAGACCCTGACTGCCATTCTGGAGGCCTTCAGGGCCCAGCAGGTTCCGGTCCCGCAGCCCAATCTGGGGGCCAACTGGCTCAGCATCTTCCGGGGTCTTTCTCCCCCGTCCTATCTGGGGACAGAGTCGGCTGTTCGGACGGAGGAATGGCTGGATATCATGTACGAGATGCGTGGGCGGAGCCGATGTTCCGAGCTTTGGAGGAAGGTTCGACAGGAGATTATTCCCTGAGAGATGGTTTGCTCCACTTCAGAGGCAGAGTGTATATACCAGCAGGAGGCCAGATCCGAGAGGATATTTTGACGGAGGCGCATTGCAGCCGGTACTCCGTGCACCCGGGGATCACAAAGATGACCGCTGATCTGAAGAGGACGATGTTTTGGCCGGGCATGAAGAAGGACATTACGTACTTCGTGACCCATTGCGAGGCGTGTCAGTTGGTGAAGGCGGAGTGCAGGAACCCCGCAGGACTGTTGCAGCCACTCCCGGTGCCGGAGTGGAAGTTTGACGACATAGCGATGGATTTTATACATGGTCTTCCCCGGTCTCGGACGGGGAACGACTCGATTTGGGTGATTGTCGATCGTTTGACGAAGGTGGCCCGCTTTATACCGATCAGGAAGGATGACTCGGTGGGAGTGCTGGTACGGAAGTTTGTGGAGCAGTATGTTCGATATCATGGCGTGCCCCGGACGATAGTGTCGGACCGCGATGGACGGTTTACATCCAGGGAGTGGCGGTCAGTGCAGGCATATTTGGGCACCCGGTTGACTTTTAGCACGGCCTTCCACCCTCAGACGGACGGGCAAACCGAGCGCACCAATCGGACCTTGGAGGACTTACTACGGCTGTGTATACTGGACCGAGGGGAGCCGTGGGAGAAGACGTTACCGTTGGTCGAGTTCTCCTACAATAATAGCTACCAGTCCAGCATCAGGATGGCGCCTTATGAGGCCTTGTATGGAAGGAAATGTAGGACCCCGCTTTCCTGGGTTCAGGACGAGGATCCGAAGTTGCTGGGATCGGATTTCGTTGAAGATACCGAGGCTCAGGTGAGACTGATCAGAGATAGAATGTTGGAGGCGCAGAGCAGGCAGGCTAAATACTATGACGCCCAGCATCGTCAGGTGGAGTTTCGGGTAGGGGATCGAGTGTTCTTGAAGATCCGACCCATGCACGGAGTCTCACGGGTGCGCAGTCGGAGGAAGAAACTCAGCCCTAGGTATATGGGCCCTTACCGGATCCTGGAGCGGATCGGACCCCTAGCCTACAGGCTAGAGTTGCCACCGGAGCTGGCAGCTCTACACGACGTCTTCCACATCTCTTCGCTGAGAAGGGCTCTACTACGCCCGGAGCAGCGAATTTTGACCACAGAAGGGCCGGTAGCTTCAGACCGATCTGTTCACTTGGAGCCAGTTCGGATCGATGACAAAGGAGTGCGGATCTTGCGCCGCAAGAAGATCCCCTTAGTCAAGGTTCTGTGGAGAAATCACGGTCAGGAGGAGCACACCTGGGAACCGCAGGATCTGATGAGGCAAAGATACCCGGAGTTGTTCAGTCAGGTATATCTCACCACCTCTCGGTATATTATAAACTGCCTTCTTGTTTTGGAATGATAAGACTAGACAAGGGAAATCTAGGATCTAGGCATGCACACTTAATCAGAATGGTAGGGGCTAATCTTTTGTTTATTGGGGAGATTGTCTTCGTTATCAAACGAACGGTCGCCTGAACCCAATAGAAAGATCGAATGGGATGTTACAATATTAATTTATTCCGATAGAAATTCCCGTAGGCTCAACCTCAATTTCGGGGACGAAATTTTTGTTTTGTTTATTGGGATTTGTAACATCCCATTTCCGGCTAGACCCCTAGGAGTCAGATTGGTCGTGACGGAACCCTAGGAAGCCCAAAATTGGAAATAAAGCGAACAATATTGCGGGTCACGGGTTGGTCACGCCCGTGACCGGCCCGTCACGCCCGTGACCTGGGCGTGTCTACTTCGACGATCGTCGATCTCCACGAGACGATCGTCGAACGCGCTGTCTGGGCATGTCACGCCCGTGACCAAGATGTCACGCCCGTGACTATGGGCGTGACCCCATCGACGATCGTCGATCGCCGTGAGACGATCGTCGACCTTGCGGCCCGAGCCTGTCACGCCCGTGACATGAGTGTCACGCCCGTGACCTAGGGCGTGACCAGCCTTCGACGATCGTCGACCTCAATTCGACGATCGTCGGGCTCGAAACTTGCTGTTTGGGCATGTCACGCCCGTGACCATGAGTGTCACGCCCGTGACCACCGATCGACGATCGTCGATCTCAGTTCGACGATCGTCGAACCCAGGATGGGCTACCCGGGCCTGTCACGCCCGTGACCTATGTGTCACGCCCGTGACTTTGGCCGAAACGACGGTTCAGGCCCGAAATAATTCTAACGCGCGTGGAAATTAATGCTGGCTTGGGAAGTTACACCAGGAGTAACTTCCGGCCGTTTTCCTTCTGTATTTATATAATAAATAAGGAAAAGGTGGTCCAATAGGAAATCGCCAGCTGGACACACCTGTTCAGTTCCACCGTTTCTTATCCCTTCACCGTAACCGAAACGTTAAGACATAATGGCGGTTACCATTTCACCTTCCCACTTCCTGAGTTATAAAAGCCCACTTAGGGAAAGAGGAGAGGGTTACACGCTCAAGCAAACGAAGCAGATCCTTGTTCTTGCTGTAAAGAGGAGTTCAGCAACGCCACCACCGCGCCATGGCACCTCGTCGCTCTTCTCGCCTCCAAACCGCGAACAAGGTCCTCCTCTGCTCCTTCTTTTCATGGGTAGATCTTAGGATTCTTAGAAAATAGGTCCGCGCTCAACGGAGCCGGACCCGTCTCTCGTTTTCATGGGAAAACCATGAAAATGGTATTTTTGAGTTCGCCGGAAACCGCCACCTCCGGCGGCCAAACCACCGCCGACCGATAGCCGTCGCCTCAACGGAGGTGGTGGTGGTGGTGGCTGGCCAGGGAAGTGACCGGACGGCCGGCAACGGATCGCGGAAATGCTACAGGAAAAAAATGGCTTCCTGGTTCTGTTCGGGTTCATGAAGAAGATGAACAGTAGATTTAATATTTTAATACATAGATTATTATATATTACTTAATGGAAAATAGATTATTTGAATGTATTTTGAGGCTGCAAAACGAAGCACTTAGAGGCCGATTTAGGAAAAATGACCAGACACAAAAGTTGTAGCCCTCGGGGTCTACTTTAATTTAAAATTGATTTTATTCAATTTGGGTGAGTGGTTTGAACACAGCACTCATTTTGGTGGGATCAAGACCTAGGTTAACCAGAAATTAAAATGGTTGCCCACGGTTCATAACATGTCCAAATGACTTGAAATTTGGACTGGAGGTCTATAATATGTATATCGAGAGGCTGTCCAAAAATGAGAATTTTTGGAGAACTTTTGCCTAAAGTTTTTGTAAAAATTTAATAAACAATATAAAATTAATTAGGAGATGAAATTAAGTCCAAACTTCCCCAAATTTTGGGTGGTGGTCCCTGGCATCAATATTAAGATCTGTACAAAATTTCAACTCGAATGGTCGAGTTTTGAATAGGGAAGTATCAAGTCCTAGATAGGTCTTGGCGAGGGGTACTTTGGGGAAAAGTACGATTGGGGATGGAGTGGACAAATCTCCTCAAAAGAGGCTGATGAGTTGGCCACTGATTTGTTGGGACTATGTCTACCCTCTTGGGTATCATGGTGTGGCTTAGGGTGGATTTTACCCTGAGAGATTGGCTCAACTCCAACGGATGGGAGTTTGAGGTTTATGAAGGACATAGGAGCAAAAGCTCTTGTATGCCCTTGAAATTTGGAGGAGAGGGGGATGATATGATGAAAACCCTCTGGTTGAGATAGTGATGGATTTGGAGGTAGTTAGGTACCTCACAAGTTGAGATGTAGGATTAGGATGGAAACGTAATTTAGTTATTTTAAGCACTAAAGCTAATCCAAAAATTATGAAACTCGGGAGGAGGGAGTTTTAGGATGTATTAGACTTATGGTAATTTTTCTGGAATTTTATGATTAATTTATATTATACTACATGTGTTAAAGAACTATTAGCCCAATTTGTTGTTTCAATTATTTGGAGGCTTTACATTAATTATAATCAGTTAAAATTCTGGATTTAGATCTTGACTAGTAGAACATTGATCCCTGAATTTTTATAGAATTTTATGATGAGTAAATCTAGTACATTATTCACAAAAGATTGGAAGGGCTTTTATGTTTAAAAATTAATTATGGATAAAATACTTGCTGGAATTTTTTGTAACGGTCCAGGCCCGCCAACCCGCGGGACCCAGCTGGCACCGCCGGCCCACCAGTAGTCCAGACCCGGGCCCACTACTGGTAGTCAGCCTATCACATCAAGCCTGCAGGCCAATGCACCCCAACCCCTCTCCATCCAGGCGGGTTGTTGGTGGCCGTAGCCCCCCTTAGATGAGTCAAACTCGATAGTCAAGCCCGCACTACGGGGACTTCCCAGGAGGTCACCCATCCCAGTACTACTCCAGCCCGAGCACGCTTAACTATGGAGTTCTTTCAACTCTCATCACCAATTGAGCTGCAGCTCAATTGGTGATGAGAGTTGAAAGAACTCCATAGTTAAGCGTGCTCGGGCTGGAGTAGTACTGGGATGGGTGACCTCCTGGGAAGTCCCCGTAGTGCGGGCTTGACTATCGAGTTTGACTCATCTAAGGGGGGCTACGGCCACCAACAACCCGCCTGGATGGAGAGGGGTTGGGGTGCATTGGCCTGCAGGCTTGATGTGATAGGCTGACTACCAGTAGTGGGCCCGGGTCTGGACTACTGGTGGGCCGGCGGTGCCAGCTGGGTCCCGCGGGTTGGCGGGCCTGGACCGTTACAAAAAGTGCACTTTTTGTAACGGCCTCCCCAGCCGCCGGCACCCCCAGCACCACGCTCGAAAGGGTTCAGCCTAACCAGGTCTGCAGACCATGCACCCCAACCCCTCTCCATCCACAGGCGGGTTGTTGGTGGCCGTAGCCCCCCTTAGATGAGTCAAACTCGATAGTCAAGCCCGCACCACGGGGACTTCCCAGGAGGTCACCCATCCCAGTACTACTCCAGCCCGAGCACGCTTAACTATGGAGTTCTTTCAACTCTCATCACCAATTGAGCTGCAGCTCAATTGGTGATGAGAGTTGAAAGAACTCCATAGTTAAGCGTGCTCGGGCTGGAGTAGTACTGGGATGGGTGACCTCCTGGGAAGTCCCCGTGGTGCGGGCTTGACTATCGAGTTTGACTCATCTAAGGGGGGCTACGACCACCAACAACCCGCCTGTGGATGGAGAGGGGTTGGGGTGCATGGTCTGCAGACCTGGTTAGGCTGAACCCTTTCGAGCGTGGTGCTGGGGGTGCCGGCGGCTGGGAGGCCGTTACAAAAAGTGCACTTTTTGTAACGGTCCAGGCCCGCCAACCCGCGGGACCCAGCTGGCACCGCCGGCCCACCAGTAGTCCAGACCCGGGCCCACTACTGGTAGTCAGCCTATCACATCAAGCCTGCAGGCCAATGCACCCCAACCCCTCTCCATCCAGGCGGGTTGTTGGTGGCCGTAGCCCCCCTTAGATGAGTCAAACTCGATAGTCAAGCCCGCACTACGGGGACTTCCCAGGAGGTCACCCATCCCAGTACTACTCCAGCCCGAGCACGCTTAACTATGGAGTTCTTTCAACTCTCATCACCAATTGAGCTGCAGCTCAATTGGTGATGAGAGTTGAAAGAACTCCATAGTTAAGCGTGCTCGGGCTGGAGTAGTACTGGGATGGGTGACCTCCTGGGAAGTCCCCGTAGTGCGGGCTTGACTATCGAGTTTGACTCATCTAAGGGGGGCTACGGCCACCAACAACCCGCCTGGATGGAGAGGGGTTGGGGTGCATTGGCCTGCAGGCTTGATGTGATAGGCTGACTACCAGTAGTGGGCCCGGGTCTGGACTACTGGTGGGCCGGCGGTGCCAGCTGGGTCCCGCGGGTTGGCGGGCCTGGACCGTTACATGTGATCGGTGTATATATCGACTCTTACGCCGTATAGGTAGTGCCTCCACAACTTGAGTGCAAATATCACGGCCGCCAACTCCAAGTCGTGCACCGGATAATTTCTTTCATGCACCTTCAGCTGACGCAATCCATACGCAATCACACTTCCATGCTGCAACAACACGCAGCCCAAACCACTACCTGAAGCGTCGCTATACACCTCAAAGCCCTCGGTCCCACTCGGCGAACTAAGCACTGGTGCCGTGGTCAACCGTCTCTTCAGCTCCTCAAACGCTTGCACGCACTCCTGCGTCCACAAGAATCTCTGATCTTTCCTTGTCAACTTCGTGAGAGGTAGCGCTATCCGCGAGAAGTTCTCTACGAAGAGCCTGTAATATCCGGCAAGCCCGAGAAAACTACGGACTTCCGCGACAGAAGACATCGCAGGCCACTTCCGTATTGCAACGATCTTCGCCGGATCCACCGCTATACCTTCCCCACTAACAACGTGACCAAGGAACGCTACTGAGGGTAGCCAGAACTCGCACTTGGAGAATTTCGCATAAAGCTCATTCCTCCTCAAAGTCTCCAACACTAGATGCAAGTGCTTGAAGTGATCTTCTTCGCACTGCGAGTACACCAATATATCGTCAATAAAGACGATCACAAAGCGATCCAGGAAATCTCGGAACGTCCTATTCATCAAGTCCATAAACACTGATGGCGCATTCGTCAGTCCAAACGGCATGACCGTGAACTCGAAATGCCCATATCTTGTGCTGAACGCCGTCTTCGGGATATCACACTCCCTGATCCTCAACTGATAGTACCCCGACTTCAAGTCCAACTTAGAATATACCGACGATCCGACTAACTGATCGAACAGATCATCAATCCTCGGGATCGGGTACTTGTTCTTCTCCGTCAGCTTGTTCAACTCTCTGTAGTCGATACACAACCGCATACTCCCGTCCTTCTTCTTAACGAAGAGGACCGGTGCGCTCCAAGGCGACGAGCTTGGACGCACATAACCTTGCTCCATCAGCTCCTCTAGCTGAACTTTCAACTCTGCCATCTCCTTAGGCGCCAACCTATATGGAGCACGTGACACCGGTTTGGCCCCCGGTACGAGCTCGATGGTGAAATCAATCTCTCGCTGCGGTGGGGCCCCGGGAAGACTATCTGGGAATACATCGGGGTATTCACAAACTACGTGGATGCTATCCAACGTGGACTTTGGCTCCACAGCCCCCACTATTGCAAAGAATAGCTCTGCACCAGCACGAACTGCCATTATCACCTGAAGAGCAGACATCAGTGTCTTGCTCGACCTCTTGAGTCCCTCGAATGTTGTCCCCCGCCCAACACCCAGCTTGACCTCCTTCCGGTCGCAGTCAATCCAAGCCTTCTGCTCCGAAAGCCAATCCATCCCAAAGATAACGTCGAACTCTACTAGCGGCAGCAATGACGCTAGCAAGTCGAACTCTTGGCTCCCTATGTGAACCTTTACGGCGCACACTCTGTCCGCAGGCATCGAGCACCCATTCGGTAGCAGCACATCCAACTTGTCCTTCGCCATCGAAGAAGGGACTCCGATGCGCGATAAAAAATTTTCGAACAAGAAGGAGTGTGAAGCTCCCGTATCGAACAGTGCCCGTGCCGGACTATCGCTAATCACCACAAAGCCTAAGCAAAAGAAATTAGC
The DNA here is from genome assembly GCA_039513925.1 of Platanthera zijinensis. NCBI lineage: Eukaryota > Viridiplantae > Streptophyta > Magnoliopsida > Asparagales > Orchidaceae > Platanthera > Platanthera zijinensis. The sequence goes on along the minus strand of CM077082.1, from coordinate 151,357,268 downwards.
CTAACAAGCAATAGGTAATGGTATTTTAAAGTCAACTTACTATAAATTAACTCATACTGTTGTAACGACCCCATCCGTTACATGACGTATAGTAGAAGGTCCGGCCGGGGCCCCACACGATATGCAACAAACAGACGGTGAGGTCACAGGATAATACCAAGCCATACACGCATCCTAACTCAGAGCATGCTAGCGGAAGCTTTAAGTTGTAAATTTGAACTCTAACCAGGAATGTCCAATATATAAACCACAGTTATATATACAGCCACAGAATATACAACAAAGGTGAAGGTTTGGCCTTAAGGCCTTACAGTTCCTCTTTCCATACAACATGGATTACAAACATTGGCGCGCAGGCCGGCCATACATGAGGAAAAGCAAAACAAACAAAACCCTTTTCGCAGCCTTCAAGGGCTAGCCGTAGCAGCAGTAGCAACAGCAGTAGGGCTCCAACCCTTCATTTACCACTTGGCTCTCCAGCACCTGCATAGGGACAATCCACCCAAACGGTGGCAAACATGGCAACGGTCAGCATTCAGCTGACCCAATTATAACAATCCTACCCCTTTCTCGGGGCAGTAACATTCTTTCCCTGCACAGCATGGTATCAACAATAGCAAGTATGTGCGCGCAGGCACATTCAAGCCATCACAACCATCGGCCACACGGCCCGACAGTCCGTGCACTCAGGGCACATTCTTGGTGCACCGGAAAACCAGGGTCAACACCACCGTTTACACGGTATTGAGCATTCTAGTCTTTTTGGCGCGCGGGCCTAAGACTCTCATTAGGCGCTCCAACAAAACCCATAACCAGGATTCCAAGTCGGACGGACCTAACGTAGGTACGGATCAACCACCCCCCGTTGCTCAAGTCGCCGTGCCACCTCGAATACGGAAGTATCCATGGCAATTTATAGGCGCGGGTCGGTTTCACCTTTCCTGTTCGGCAATCTGCCTTTTCATCGAGTTGCAGCTCAACGGCTCAACCGCACACAAAGTGGCAACGCATTGCCACAAGAGTTGCATCCAACCCTCTTCATTTCCTGGACTTCATCCAGTACTTCCTGCTGCACCAAGCAACAGGTAGGCACAAGGCAAACAAGCCATAATCACGGAGTCTTCTCCGATATGCAAACAAGCATCACCAATCCAGACCTACATGTCCAGATGGGCTTCACACAGCATGACTAGATCCGTACTCCAATTCTGGACTCTAACAAGGGGGACTTCACATATCTACACCAAGGGACACCACAACCCACCACACACTCGCGGGGAAGGGTTTTCCCTATGCAATGCAGAAAAGAAGGACTTCACATGTCCAAGAAGGGAGATCGTTACCCTTGTCGATCTCTTGGGAGCCATCGAAAACTAGCCGGTGAGAAAGCACCACAGCAGCTTTGCCTTCACAACACTGGCCTCGGATCACGAATCGGACTACGGGAGCTCCACCGGTGGCTTGATCTCCTCCTCCTTCTTCTTCCTCCTCTCTCTTTCTCTCTTCCTTAACCAAATGAAGAATGATTTCTTCATCAAGCCTCTGCTGACTTAATCCAGCCAGGAATCACCTGAGCCCTTGGATCAAAATAGAGAAAAAGGAACGGCCACGATTTTCCCAAAATCCTACTTTTTTGGCTGACACGGCCTGTGACACGCCCGTGTCACAGGCCGTGTACCCTTAAGCGGCACACGCGGTACTCGTACCAACTGAACTTTACCAGAACACGGGCATCGACACGCCCGTGTCGAACCTGACACGCCCGTGTCAGTCATGAGACACGCCCGTGTCAGCCCTGCCTCATCGAGCTCCAAACTCAGCCAGCAGTACACGGGTAGGCACACGACATCGGACACGCCCGTGTCAAATCTGACACGGCCGTGTTCAAGGCTTGGTTCCGAGCCGTGTAATCTTCTGACTCAATCCGCCTATTATTTGAGTGACACGCCCTGGGACACGCCCGTGTCCCAGGCCGTGTACCCCCGACATGCCATGGGACACGCCCGTGTCCCAGGCTGTGTTAAACAACCTGCACCTCAAATCCATTTTTGAGATTTTTGGGGTGTTACAATCCTCTCCCCCTTAACAAAATTTCGTCCCGAAATTTGCACGGTAAGGAAACAAGGAAAAACAATGCTATAACTTGACAACTCTATTATAACACAAGGTACACGGTCTACAGTTTATACAAACAGTTCGGGAAATTCAGCTCGCATGGTCTGCTCTCGCTCCCATGTTAGCTCTTCACGGCCACAATTGTCCCATCGGACTTTGACCATCCCGATCACTTTGTTCCGCAACTATTTCTCGGCTCGATCCTCGATCCGAATGGGTCGCACCCTCGTCGTTAGCCCATACTAGACCGGTACCCGATCATTCTCCACTACTTGAGCTGGATCCTTGACAGCCTTACGAAGTACTGAGATGTGAATTACATCATGTAATCCACCCAAGTCTGCTGAAAGTGCTAGTCGATAAGCAGCTTCCCCAACTCGCTCCACCACCTCAAATGGACCAAGATACCTCGGACTTAGCTTTTTCAAACGCCGAATCCTGGACACGCCTTTGAAGGGTTTGATCTTCAAATATACCCAATCACCCACCGCGAACTCCACGTTCCGATGTTTGGCATTGTAGTACTTTGCTTGACGATCTTGGGCTATCAATAGCCTCTCCCGAATAGAGCGTATGAGCGAGGTAGCTTCTTCGACTTCCTTTTTCCCACTCAGCTTGGATTCGCCTGCTTCTGCCCAAGCTAACGGTGTACGGCATTTACGACCATACAAAGCCTCAAATGGTGCCATACCGATGCTCGCTTGGTAGCTATTATTATAGGCAAATTCGACAAGAAATATATAATCTTCCCATCTCTTACCAAAGTCTAGGGCGCACATGCGGAGCATGACCTCCATCGTCCTGTTGGTTCGTTCAGTCTGGCCATCCGTTTGGGGATGAAAGGCCGTACTAAACGCTAATTTTGTACCCAATATTTGATGAACTAGCCGCCAATCATTCGATGTGAATCGCCCATCACGATCACTGACGATGCTCCGAGGAACACCGTGCAGTCGAACAATCTGCTCCACATAAAGCTTGGCCAAGGTTTCCACTGAATCGTCTCTTCTGTTTGGAAGGAAGTGCGCCACTTTTGTCAACCGGTCCACAATCACCAGAATTGAATCATGACCGCGTTGAGATCTCGGCAACCCGTGCACGAAATCCATCAAAATGTCATCGAACTTCCACTCCGGAATAGGTAACGACTTCAGGAACCCGCCAGGCTTCTGGCATTCCGCTTTCACCAATGCACAAGTATGGCACTCCGCCACATAACGTGCTATATCTTTCTTTAGTCCGGGCCACCAGAACAGCTTTTTCAAATCTCTGTACATCTTTGTGCTCCCTGGGTGAACTGAGTACTTTGCAAAGTGAGCTTCGTACATCAACTCTTCCCTCAATTTACCCACACTCGGGACGCACACTTGACCATTTCTTCGTAACAAACTGTTATCCCAAGAGAACTGGTCATCCGGCCCATCTTTTGCATAGCGTTGGAGACTTTCATCAAGCTCCGTTGCTCGCCGAACTCTGTTCGTAAGGTCATATTGCACCTCCGTCCAGTTCAAGCATTCATCGGTCGACGAACCCTTGTCAACACAAGATATCTCCAATGCTTCCAATTCCTGGATTAAACGCTGATCATACCTCTGCAACCAGCTTGCCCGTACCGGATTCTTCCGACTCAAAGCATCAGCGATGACATTTCCCTTCCCAGGAGTATAGTGAATCTCGAAGGTGTAGTCCCCAAGTAACTCCATCCATCTTCGTTGTTGCATATTCAGATCCTTCTGATCCAACAAGTACTTTAGGATTTTGTGATCTGTATAGATATCCACTTTCATGCCATAAAGGTAGTGCCGCCACAACTTGAGCGCAAAGATTACCGCCACCAACTCCAAATCATGGACGAGGTAATTCCGCTCATGCACTTTCAACTGGCGCGAGCCATAAGCAATCACTTTACCAAACTGCAGAAGAACGCAGCCTAAGCCGCTCCCGGACGCATCACTATAGATCTCATAGCCATCTGTACCACATGGCGATGTTAACACAGGCTCCGTGGTCAAACGACTCTTCAAGTCTTCAAAAGCTCGCGCGCACTCCGGCGTCCAAATGAACTTTTGATCTTTTCTCGTCAGCGTGGCCAGAGGTAAAGCAATCCGTGAGAAGTTTTCCACAAACCGTCTATAGTAGCCCGCAAGCCCAAGGAAGCTCCTGACCTCGGCCACTGAAGACATCACTGGCCAATCTCGAATGGCACTTATCTTCAACGGATCCACCACGATACCTTCTCCACTTACCACATGGCCTAAAAAGGCTACTGAAGAGAGCCAGAACTCACACTTTGAGAACTTGGCATAAAGCTTATTCCTCCGCAGGGTATGCAAGACCAACCGCAAATGGTTTGCATGATCCTCTTCCGACTGAGAGTATACTAAGATGTTATCGATAAACACAATCACGAATAAATCCAAGTACTCTCGGAACGTTCGATGCATGAGATCCATAAATACCGAAGGCGCATTACATAGGCCAAACAGCATTACCGTGAACTCATAATGACCGTAGCGTGTTCCAAACGCCGTCTTGGGAATGTCACCTTCCCGAATCCTCAACTGATAATATCCCGATTTCAAATCCAACTTGGAATAGACCGTTGATCCTGCCAGCTGATCAAATAGGTCATCAATCCGCGGAATCGGATATTTGTTTTTCTCCGTTAGTTTATTCAATTCGCGGTAGTCAATACATAACCGTAAACCACCGTCTTTCTTTTTCACAAAGAGAACAGGCGCGCTCCAAGGTGACATACTTGGGCGTATGTATCCCTGCTCCAACAACTCTTGCAATTGGACCTTCAATTTAGCCATCTCTTTTCGCGCGACGCGATATGGTGAGCGGGCCATAGGTTTAGCACCTGGCACCAACTCAATAGAGAAGTCAATCTCCCGCTGGGGTGGTAACCCAGGAAGATCTTTAGGAAATACATCGGCAAACTCTGATACAACCAGAACTTCACTGACACTGGCCTTTGGCTCAATAGCCTGAATTAGCGTGAAGAATAACTCCGCGCCCTTCCGAACAGCATTGACGACTTGGAGCGCAGACAAGAGAGTCCCGCCAACTCCTCGCATACCAGCGAACTTCGTCACAAGTCCGGTATTCTGGCCCAGTGTGATCTCCTTGGAGTTGCAATCAATAAAGGCACGCTGCTCCGAGAGCCAGTCCATGCCAAAGATCACATCAAACTCCGATAACGGTAGCACAGCTGCACTCAAACCGAACTCCCGACTTCCTATTTGAACATCCACATCGCAAGCCCTATCCGCAAGCATCACACAGCCATTCGGCAATAGCACCCTTGTACTATCAACCGTCACATGACTCGGCACCCCAATTCGAGATACGAAGTCCTCAGACAGAAAAGAATGCGAAGTACCCGTATCAAACAGGGCTCTCGCAAGCTTATTCCGAATCAGGACAAAGCCTGCAGCACACACACACATGCACAAGCTATACATAACCAAAAGCAATAGCACGTAAGCAAATAATCTATATTCACTCGTACCTGTGACGACGTCACTTTGCTTAATCGCCTCCTGCTGGCCAAGGTGATAGATTCGGGGCTGTGCCTGGGACGCAGAGGAATCAACCACCGCTTTGCCCTTCTCAGTATAAGACGCACCCGTCTTCTTTTCCCCTTTGGGCTGAACAACCCGACAGTCACGGGCTATATGCCCCACCCGGCCACAGTTATAGCATGTACGAGACTCCGACCTTGATGTCGCCCCTGACACAACGGTCGTAGTCACTTGCCCAGACGGCTTGGACCTCTTGCCCCCTTTCTTCTGGTAGAATGATTTGCTAGGGCGAGGTGCTTGAACCTCTGTCCTAGACACAACCAAGCCCTTGTTCCCTTGCACCCGCCGCATGTCCTTCTCCAACGCACATGCAGTATCAACCAACGCCTGAAACCCTTGGTTCACTGAACTCGAAAGCAGGAACCTCAACTCATCCCGCAATCCTTCATAGAACCTATTCGTTTTCCTTTGGTCATCTGCGAAGATTGTTCCCGCATAGCGTCCCAACCTTGTAAACTCATGCAGGTAGGTATCCACGCTATCTTCTCCTTACGTTAACCGTTGGAACTCATTTTCCATGGCAATGCGTTGTGCCGCTGGGACATGCTTCGCCAGAAATATTCGAGAGAACTCCTCAATCGATACTTGCGTTAATTGCCTGCCCGCCAAATGGTGTACCTCAATCTCGTCCCACCACAACCGCGCCTCTCCTTCAAGCATGAAGGTGGCCAAGGTGACCTTTAGAGTTTCCTCCGCCCTGATCGCTGTCATTATCCGCTTGACACGCGATAACCAATCCTCTGCCTGCCTTGGTGATCCCATTCCCGTAAACGTAGGCGGACTGAAGCTCATGAATTGCTTCAACTGTCGGTCAGCTGCTCGTGGATCGACTGCCTCAACCAGCTCGGGTCTTACATCAACACGAACTGGCACTTCTGCCGGCTGCGCTTGCCCGGTCGGCTGAATCATGGCAAAGAGAGCCTCAGCAACTAAACGAACAGTTTCCACAGATGGAGGAGGTGTTGGCACCTCAGCTGGTGCCGCACTCTCATCAGAGCGCTGGGGCTCAGACTGCCCAGCACCACTACGCGTCACCTATAGGTGGACAAGACACACATTAGCGATCGTATGCAAGCAAAACAACAGAAAAGGAACACGCTGATTCCTCAAACAAGATTATGTACATTCCTTAGTGGACATTCCAGAGTTCATTAGCATTACTGCAGGGCGCACAAACACGCGCTCGCCACCCCATAAAAGAAGTCGACCACGAATTCGAAAGAGGAATACCGAACAAAGCTGATACCAAAATGTAACGACCCCATCCGTTACATGACGTATAGTAGAAGGTCCGGCCGGGGCCCCACACGATATGCCACAAACAGACGGTGAGGTCACAGGATAATACCAAACCATACACGCATCCTAACTCAGAGCATGCTAGCGGAAGCTTTAAGTTGTAAATTTGAACTCTAACCAGGAATGTTCAAAATATAAACCACATTTATATATACAGCCACAGAATGTACAACAAAGGTGAAGGTTTGGCCTTAAGGCCTTACAGTTCCTCTTTCCATATAACATGGATTACAAACATCGGCGCGCAGGCCAACCATACATGAGGAAAAGCAAAACAAACAAAACCCTTTTTGCAGCCTTCAAGGGCTAGCCGCAGCAGCAACAGCAGTAGGGCTCCAGCCCTTCATTTACCACTTGGCTCTCCAGCACCTGCATAGGGACAATCCACCCAAACGGTGGCAAACATGGCAACGGTCAGCATTCAGCTGACCCAATTATAACAATCCTACCCCTTTCTCGGGGCAGTAGCATTCTTTCCCTGCACAATATGGTATCAACAATAGCAAGTATGTGCGCGCAGGCACATTCAAGCCATCACAACCGTCGGCCACATGGCCCGACAGTCCGTGCACTCAGGGCACATTCTTGGTGCACCGGAAAACCAGGGTCAACACCACCGTTTACACGGTATTGAGTATTCTAGTCTTTTTGGAGCGCGGGCCTAAGACTCTCATTAGGCGCTCCAACAAAACCCATAACCAGGCTTCCAAGTCGGACGGACCTAACGTAGGTACGGATCAGCCACCCCCCGTTGCTCAAGTCGCCGTGCCACCTCGAATACGGAAGTATCCATGGCAATTTATAGGCGCGGGTCGGTTTCACCTTTCCTGTTCGGCAATCTGCCTTTTCATCGAGTTGCAGCCCAACGGCTCAACCGCACACAAAGTGGCAATGCACTGCCACAAGAGTTGCATCCAACCCTCTTCATTTCCTGGACTTCATCCAGTACTTCCTGCTGCACCAAGCAACAGGTAGGCATAAGGCAAACAAGCCATAATCACGGAGTCTTCTCCGATATGCAAACAAGCATCACCAATCCAGACCAACATGTCCAGATGGGCTTCACACAGCATGCCTAGATCCGTACTCCAATTCCGGACTCTAACAAGGGGGACTTCATATATCTACCCCAAGGGACACCACAACCCACCGCACACTCGCGGGGAAGGGTTTTCCCTATGCAATGCAGAAAAGAAGGACTTCACATGTCCAAGAAGGGGGATCGTTACCCTTGTCGATCTCTTGGGAGCCATCGAAAACTAGCCGGTGAGAAAGCACCGCAGCAGCTTTGCCTTCACAACACTGGCCTCGGATCACGAATCGAACCACGGGAGCTCCACCGGTGGCTTGATCTCCTCCTCCTTCTTCTTCCTCCTCTCTCTTTCTCTCTTCCTTAACCAAATGAAGAATGATTTCTTCATCAAGCCTCTGCTGACTTAATCCAGCCAGGAATCTCCTGAGCCCTTGGATCAAAATAGAGAAAAAGGAACGGCCACGATTTTCCCAAAATCCTACTTTTTTGGCTGACACGGCCTGTGACACGCCCGTGTCACAGGCCATGTACCCTTAAGCGGCACACGCGGTACTCGTATCGACTGAACTTTACCAGAACACGGGCATCGACACGCCCGTGTTGAACCTGACACGCCCGTGTCAGTCATGAGACACGCCCGTGTCACCCCTGCCTCATCGAGCTCCAAACTCAACCAGCAGTACACGTGTAGGCACACGGCATCGGACATGCCCGTGTCAAATCTGACACGGCCGTGTTCAAGGCTTGGTTCCGGGCCGTGTAATCTTCTGACTCAATCCGCCTATTATTTGAGTGACACGCCCGTGTGTACCCCCGACACGCCCTGGGACACGCCCGTGTCCCAGGCCGTGTTAAACAACCTGCACCTCAAATCCATTTTTGAGATTTTTGGGGTGTTACACCTGTCACCACATCTGCTTGCTTGATGGCCTCCTGCTGGCCCAAGTTATAGACTCTAGGCTGAGTCGGAGCATAATGGGACGCGGTCGACTCCACCGCTTTGCCCTTCTCTTCATAAGTAGCTCCTTGTTTCCTTTCAGACTTTGAGCGTCCACTCCAGCAGTCACGGGCAAAGTGCCCCGTCTTTCCACACGTAAAACAAGCGCCCGGGGTTCGATTGGTAGTTGTCCCCGAGTCACCTGCAGAAGGAGCTGGACCTGACGTCCTATTCTTCTTGAAGAATTTTCGATAGCCCGACTTCGACGTAGTCGGCGCTTTGAACTCCGATTTCTTCCTGCCAGATTCCTTCTTAGCTTGCACATTTCTCATGTCCTTCTCCAAGGACCGGGCCGAGTTGACCAAGGTTAGGAAACCCTGCGTCATGGGCCCTGACAGTAGCAACCTCAGCTCATCTCTTAACCCTTCGTAGAAGCGGTTAGTCTTTCGCTCCTCGTCGGCAAAGGTAGCGCTAGCATATCTCCCCAACCGAGTAAACTCGTGGAGGTACTCGTCTACAGTGCTATCTCCTTGCACCAACTTTTGGAACTCGTTCTCCAATGCGATCCTCTGCACTGGGGGGAGGTATCGAGCCATGAACAATCTCGAAAACTCCTCCATAGGAACTTCGGCCAACGACCTTCCCCTCAACTGGTGTAGCTCTAGGCCTTCCCACCATAACCTTGCGTCCCCATCCAAAAGGAACGTCGCTATCGTGGTCTTCTGCCACTCTTCCGTTTCAGTAGCTGTCATCACCCTATTGACTCTTGAGAGCCAATCTTTAGCCTGGGTCGGGGTTCCCGTTCCCGAGAACACCGGTGGGTGGAAGCCCATCACATGCTTCAACTGTCTTTCAGTTGCTCTCCGAGGTAACTCCGACTCCACCGCCACCTGCTCAACCCTTCTAGGCTCCGCCGCTTGGAGCGGCACTTGCTCCCCTGCAGGAGCAGGCTGCTGCACCTGTCTTGCAGGTTGCGCATTAATCATAGCAAAGACAGCTTCTGCCACCAATCTAATGGTCTCGGCAGACGGAGGTGTTGCAAGCGCTTCACTTGGCGCACTGCTTGCCTCAGAACCTGGCCGTTCTGACGGCCCAGCACCACTCCTGGTCACCTATAATCGTGCAAAACACCGATAAGCGACCAAATATTACTGCAAATAGCAATTATAGGAACACGCAGGTTCCTCAAACATGTGTATTTTCATTCCTAAGTGGACATTCATGGGTTCTTTTCATGTTATAACGATGACGCACACATGTGCACACCACCCCTTAAAGTGAATTCGTCCACGAATTCATTTAAGTTTGACCGAAACCAGTAGTCTGATACCAATTTGTAACACCCCTATCCGTCGCATAGCATATAGCAGTAGGTCCAGCCGGGGCCCGACGCCATATACTGTAACGCCCCGTTTTTTTCAGCGATTATTTTTATTCTCGTTTGGCGTTACGATGACGGGTTTCCGTGGCTTGTGCCACTTGCGGAGTGTAGTTTAGCTCCTTAGAACTGAGTGCCCTATTCTGTAGCCTGTTGGCAAGATCTCCCTAGCAAGCCGAGTCGTTTTGGGTGACCCGGTGTGGCCTCTCGGGGGGATGTTGGTGTTTGGCTTTATTTGGGTATCACTCGAGTTCTGTTCGTCGAAAGTTAATTTCGACTTCGCCGTTGTGTTCGTAGCGTGGGTATTTAGCTATGGTGCGAATTTCGGCGAATTCCGAGGTAGATCGGTTTTCGCGTCGATTTGGTGCTTTATGTAATTTTGTAATTAATTATATTATTATATAATTATATATATATATATATATATAGAATGAAACCCCCGATTCATCTTCTTCCCCGCTTGAAACCGCCGGCCCTATACGAGAGAACGGAGAAACCGCCTACCCTTCCCTTCAGACGCCGATTCCCGGAGCGTTTGTGGACGGAATTCGATTCCGAGAGTGGATTTGGATTGCTCTCGTCAAGACCTTCATTCCTACGGTAAGAAATTCGATTTTTGTGGAGTTTTGCGAGGATTGGAATTTTCGGTTTTGGAGCTTTCCGCCATTAATGGCCGAGTTTTTGTTCTAGGTGTTGCGGCCGTTTTGATTCGTGCGAAGAGGAGGAAAGCAGTCCAAAGCTTCGCTGTGAATTGAGGCAAGTGGTATTCTTGCCCTTGCCAAGTTGTTTTTTTTGATTTTACTTGCTGAAATTGAAATCCCGGTTAGCCCAGGTTAGAGGCCTTGTTGTTCTCATTTTCTTGCTAACTATAGGACTTAGTTCTTCCTACTGAAAACCCCCCCTATTTTTTGTGATGATTGGAATCCAAATTGTCGGCGTGGAGCCGTTGTTTTCCTTTACTCTGATTACTGCTCTGGTTCGGGTGTATCCGAGAGGGAGAGTTAGGAGGGGGGGGGGGGGGTGTGGTTGCCGATTTTCGTTAAGGTATTACTCGAATGATTAGGCATAGTTTGTATAGTAGTGGTGCGCGATGTTGGTAGTTTCCTACTGTTACTGCAGTTGCGTGGGTCATGTGCGCGTTCCGGTGTCGTTCGGGAAATTCCAAACGGTGCAGGTTAGCCGCGCACGGTCGTTAACCGTTAGGGCACACGACCACTGGTCGTGTGCCTCTGGTCGTGCGCGTATAACTTTCAGTTTCCAAAGTTTTGTCTCGTAGATCGCACGAGCGCTGGCAAGCAGTGCGCACGACCACTGATCGTGCGTCACTGATCGTGCGCTGACGCTAAGTTTTTCTCAGGTTTTCCAGGTTTGTTTCGCACGATCATCAGCCGATGAGTGCGCACGACCACTGATCGTGCGTCACTGATCGTGCGCTCTGTATATTTTCTTTTGCTAGGCGAATTTAGCTTGTTTCGAGTGCAGGAGTTTAGATACTCAAGTGGCAGGCAACTACTCGAGTTCTAGATCTTCTGCCTTGGTCGTTCGACTACCGTCGAGCTCCGTATTCTTTAGCGGGTTTGTGGGTAATGACTTTATTTTGGCGGCGAGTGAGACTAGCTTGCTCAACGCCAAAGTTTAGGTAGGCACTGAGTGGGTTTCACTCAATGCCTAGTCGTGTTGGTTTATTTCAGCACTCTTCCTTTACCTTGTCTTTCGTTTCCGAGTGGATTTCCAGTTGTATTTCTGGGTTTTCCTTGTCGGCCGTTTTCTTTATTTTCCTAGAGGCCGAATCGTGGGTCGTGGTTAGTAGTGGTGGTTATAGCTCTTTATGGGGGTGGAGTTGTGTGATATAGCCAAGGCCACCCATGTTTTTTCTTGCTCCAGGTACGGGCTGGGCATGTCGGGTGGAAGGTCCCTTGTGTTTTCACGTGTTGACCCTCGAGATTTTGACTTGGACATGGTGGATTGGGGGACTGCGTTTACCTTTTATCCGGTTCCTCGTTGTTGTTTTGCTACTATCACTTCCCACAGTTTAGGGTGTTAGAAGTTTCTTCCTTGGTAGTTTGCAGCACTTTTGGCTCTTGGTAGCCTAGTAGTCCCTGCAGGATGTGGTTCCTGGGCTGGGTTGTTGCTGTTTCTTTGCACGTTGTGCATTTATTGTGGTCCTGTTTTGGACAGTTGTGACTCTTTCTACTGCATGTTTTTCTGGTACTTTTCCCCTTTTGGTTGACTCTTTCATACAGTTTTACTTTGTTTAGCTTGCTGAGGTATTCTGTTTTCTTTGGAATACCCCAGGTTCTGAGCCATAGCCAGTCTGGTGGCTAGTTGGAGGTGGTGTTGTTGGTGGACTCCCGGACTTTGGGGTTCTGTTTACCTTGTTAGTGAGGTTGTTTTCAGTACTTTCTTACAGACATATATTTGTGCTAGTGGGTTCGTGTCAGGTTGTTGGCGCCCACTGGTAGTTTTTACCTTGTACTAGATATATACTATTGCTGCTACCATTTTCTGGAGATAGTCTACTTGCTCTGAGAAGGTTTTATGCTAGGTTGCTAGTTATTTTTAAACTATAATTATTATTATAAATAAAGCTCATGATCAGCATGTTTTATAAGATGTATTCACTATTTTCCAAATCACGTATAAAGACCGTTTTCTTATATATTATATAAATTAAATGTAGGGTCTTGCATAACATGAGTGGTTCTCTTGGAACCCTTATGCGCTCCTTAGGATGTGAAACCTAAATAAAGTATTTTTCCGTAGCGTATAAATATAGTTTTTCTTTTGTGGACTAGGTGATCCACTGAGCCGAGGGATACGGTCTCTAAAATACAACTGTTTTTTAATCATTAATCACATGATTTTCTTTCATTAAGTTAGTAGTTGGTTTTGCCTGAGCGTCAGCAGTTATCCCCTGCTTGACGTGGCATCACGACGCGTGTTTTCTCTTACTCTGATAATTCTTAATTCGAAGAAAATGCGGGTTGTGACAGTTGGTATCAGAGGGAGGTTGCTTGACAAGTTAGTTGAGCAACCTTCCTTGGATGCTTTTAGTGGTTCAGTATCATGTCATTCACACACCGATATGTCATCAGCACATCTTGGCAAAAGCACGAACACTACACTCATAGCATAACATGAAGTATACGGGGCATATTATGTAGTATGGGATGCATAATATGTGTTCGTATATGGATCCACCATAGGGGCTATATGTGAGGGTTATGTAGTATGGGATGCATAACCTCACCACATGACTGCGACTAGCACGTTTCTTTTTCGTTGCATGAGAATGTTATGTAGTATGGGATGCATAATATTTTCATGTGTACGCCGCTCATAACATGCATTAGGGCCTTTTTAGAATGCATAACACAAACATGCATATCATAACATTGCATAAGCATAACGTGCCGAGCTAAAGATTTGCAGGATGACATATGTACACACATGAGTTTTCAAATTAACATAAGTTCATGCATCCGATCTAGGCACAAGAGTTAGTAAGGTGGTGGTTAACCATCCTAGGTTAGGGCATATCATCTAATTTTTTTGTGAAGAAGATAAACTCTCAGAGCAAGTTTAGCAGCTTTAAGTCTATATCTACATATGTATTGTCTGTACTGGTAATCGGTTCTAGTCGTTGGATTTGGATCTGATTTGCGTTGTAATGATTTTTAGGATGGCTAGGCGTCCTGCGACTCGATCGACTCCCCTGTCTGAGGGTGAATCTTCTGGAGCTCAGAACGATGCGGTGATCGAGAGTCTGCGTCAGAGTAGCAAAGCTATGGGCAGGCAGTTGGAGGAGGTGCAAGCCCAGATTCAGTCTTTGGTGGCTGTTGTGGCAGTTCAGGCTCAGGGTGTGCAAGTTCCTGCTGGGGGGTTAGCTGTTCCTCCTCCTCCTGCACCCTTGAGACCTCCAGTGGTGGTGCCAGCAGAGATGGCCTTCATCTCGCAGTTTCAGAGGCTGAGCCCTCCCACTTATGATGGGAAGGCAGATTTCATGGTGATAGACGACTGGCTGATCTCCATGGAGGAGATGTTCTCGTACTCAGGGATTGCAGATGATCAAAGGGTGTTGATAGCCGCCTATCAGCTCAAAGGGTTGGCTAAGAGTTGGTAGCTGAGAGAGAAGGAGAGCTTGGTAGCCGGATGCTCGTGGGAGATGTTCAAGGAGATGCTGTTGAGGAAGTTCTTACCTTCGGTTGAGCGTGACCGCCTCATGAATGATTTCCTCTATCTGAAGCAAAGGCAGCTCACGGTGGGTGAGTATGAGATAGAGTTTAGTAAGTTGAGCCATTTTGCCCCTGCATTGGTCAGCGTTGAGGCTGATCGAGTTAAGCGATTTCTCGGTGGTTTGAGGAGTGAGGTGCAACAGTTGGCCAGTGCTTATGGGACAGTGACTTATGCTGGAGTTGTAGAGGCTGCTCTTAAGGTTGAGGCCATTGAGACGGCGAAGAGCAGAGGCCAGCAGTTGAAGAAGGATAGGAGGAAGTTGGTAGAGGAGAAGAAACCCCTGGTACCCGATGCTGTTCCGGGAAAGAGGAGCAGAGTGGTGTGCAGTTTTTGTGGCCGGTCAGGCCATCCTGTCGAGAGGTGTTTCAAGAAGGCGGCAGCTCAGAAGAAGGAACAAGTTCATGCGATTCAGGGTGCTCCTAGGAGAGATGCCTCCTGTTCTGTTTGTAAGCGATCCGGCCATGATGCGGCCCAGTGTTGGTCCAGGGATAGAGTCTGCTATCAGTGTGGGCAGAAGGGTCACATCAAGTCGAGGTGTCCTCAGGTCCAGTCAGCTCTTCCTACAGTTCCGTTACAGGCTTTACCTCCACCTCAGCGTGTGGACAAGGGAAAAGGGAAGCTGAACGTGATTTCTTCCGAGGAGGCTCAGACTTCGACCCAGGTGATCTCAGGTTAATTGTTTGTTGTTTTTCTTTCTAGCCTGATAGTTTAGTTGCTAGATTATTTGCGGTACTATTGTGCTAGTTCCTTAGCTTTGTGTGTTCCTATAGGGAAATTTAAGGTGAAGAACCGCTGGGCGCGTGTTCTGTTTGACTCCGGCGCTACCCACTCGTTCGTGGCTAGAGCCTTTGTGGAGCGTCATCGGTTGTCTCTAGATCGTGTTCGGGATTCCTTCCGTGTCAAGTTTCCCTCTGGTGAATCTGTGTTATCAGATTTGGGTATTTTGGATTGCCCGGTTTTGTTGGGGGATTTTCTTGCGAAGGCGGACCTGAAGATGATTGATCTAGAGGACTTCGATGTCATTTTGGGCATGGACTGGCTCTCTCGGTATGATGCGGTCATTCAGTGCAAAGGAAAGCGCTTGGACTTCATCAGGGACGACGGTCAGCCCGGCAGCGTGTATGCTGATCCGTGTCAGGATTCTCCTGTTCTCTCTGCGGTATGTGTTCAGAGATTGTTTCTTTCTGATTGTTGTGTTTGTTTAGTCTCGGCGGTTAGAACCGTTGTTAGCGTGCCACGCTTGGAGGAGATTCCTATTGTTCGTGGTTTCGCCGATGTTTTTCCTGATGATCTTCCTGGTATCCCTCCTGAGCGGGATGTGGAGTTTGTTATTGATTTGGAGCCGGGTACGCGTCCTATTGCTAAGGCGCCGTACCGGATGGCCCCTCGTGAGTTAGAGGAGTTGCGAATTCAGTTAGATGAGTTGTTGGCTAAAGGTTTTATCAGGCAGAGTTCGTCGCCTTGGGGTGCTCCGGTTTTGTTCGTAAAGAAGAAAGATGGGTCGATGCGGCTTTGCATCGACTATAGAGAGTTGAACAAGGTCACTATTAAGAACAGATACCCTCTGCCGAGGATCGATGATTTATTTGACCAGTTGCGTGGTAGCTCGGTGTTCTCCAAGATCGATCTTCGTTCGGGCTATCATCAGCTCAGGATCCGTGAGGCAGATATTCCACGGACTGCGTTTAGGTCGAGGCATGGACACTTTGAGTTTTTGGTGATGTCGTTCAGTTTGACCAACGCACCATCAGCTTTCATGGACATGATGAATCGGGTATTCAAGGATTTCCTAGACAAGTTCGTGGTGGTCTTCATTGATGACGTGTTGGTTTATTCTCGCAGTGCTGAGGAGCATGAGCAGCATTTGCGTTTGGTCCTATCAGAGTTGAGGAACCACAAGTTATTCGCCAAGTTGAGCAAGTGCGAATTTTGGTTGCCTCAGGTTTCTTTTCTAGGCCACGTGGTGAACAAGGATGGGATCTCGGTTGACCCAGAAAAGATTGCAGCAGTGATGGATTGGAGTAGGCCGAATACTCCTAAGGAGATCAGAAGTTTCTTGGGGTTGGCTGGCTATTTCAGGAGATTCGTGGAGGGTTTCTCTTCTCTAGCCGCACCTTTGACCAAGCTGACTCAGAAGAATGTGGCTTTTGTTTGGAGCGAGAAGTGCGAAGAAGCTTTTCAGGAGTTAAAGAGGAGATTGTGTACTGCTCCCGTTCTGACCCTTCCTACTGAGGGCGTGGATTATGATGTGTATGTGGATGCTTCGCATATAGGACTGGGATGCGTATTAATGCAGGATGGAAAAGTAATTGCTTATGGGTCAAGGCAGTTGAAGACTCATGAGAAGAATTATCCTACGCATGACCTTGAGTTTGCAGCAGTTATCTATGCGTTGAAGTTGTGGAGGCACTTACTTTATGGGGCTCAGTGCAAGATTTTTACTGACCATAAGAGCCTGAAGTACGTGTTCACGCAGAAAGAGTTGAATCTGCGTCAGCGGCGGTGGCTTGAGTATGTGGCGGATTATGATGTAGAAATCCAGTATCATCCGGGCAAGGCCAATGTGGTGGCCGACGCCCTGATCCGAAAGACGGGAAAGATCTTTAACCTCTCCGCCGATCGGTTAGTTGAGGAGTTCCTCCTTATGGATATTTCAGTGGGATGCTGTGGTTTGCAGAGTAGTTTGTCAGTGGCAGAGCCGTCCTGGATTTCTTTGACTAGACTGCATCAGAAGGATGATCCGGATCTGTTGCACCTTTTTACCAGGACAGAGAAGGGAGAGTTGCCAGATTTTGCTATCGATGATGTGGGTACTTTGAAGTACTGCGGCAGGTTTTGCATCCCCGCCGTTGGGGATATTAGAAGTATGATTTGCAGTGAGGCTCATGGTTCCAGCGTTGCCTACACTCCAGGATCTACGAAGATGTACCGTGACTTAAGGCAAATTGCCTGGTGGTATGGTATGAAAGGAGATATAGCCCGATTTGTTGCTGAGTGTCACACTTGCAAGCGTGTGAAGGCCGATCATGGAAGGCCTGGTGGTAAGTTGACTCCATTAGAGATCCCGACTTGGAAGTGGGAGAGTATATCTATGGACTTCATTACGGGTTTGCCAAAATCCCCGAGAGGATTTGATTCTGTTTGGGTTATAGTGGATAGATTGACGAAGTGTGCTCACTTTGTGCCTTATAAGATTGATTACCCGATGAAGAAGATAGCGGAGTTGTACTTGAATGAAGTCATCCGACTCCACGGTGTGCCGGTTAGCATCATTTCTGATCGAGACTCCCGGTTTACTTCTCGTTTTTGGCAGAGTCTGCAGGAGGGTTTGGGTACGGATCTGAGGTATTCTACTGCGTACCACCCTCAGACCAATGGGCAAACAGAGCGGGTCAATCAGATTGTTGAGGATATGATCCGATGCTATATTTTAGACCACGGTGGAGCGTGGGATGAGCGTCTGCGACTCATGGAATTTGCTTACAATAACAGTTATCAGGAAAGCTTGCAGATGGCTCCGTTCGAAGATTTGTATGGGAGGCGCTGTAGGACTCCGTTGTTTTGGGCCGAGGCTGGTGAGAGGCCGTTGTTGGGTCCTGATGCGCTGGAGGATATGGAAGTCGCCGTGAAGCTTATTCGGGAGAAGCTTCGTATAGCTCAGGAGAGGTATGAAAAGAACGCCAATCGGCGTAGGTCTGCTTTGGAGTTTTTAGTAGGGGATCATGTATACCTTAAGGTTTCTCCAATGGTTGGTGTGAAGAGATTTGGTAAAAATCGGAAATTGGACCCAAGGTATGTGGGCCCGTTCGAGATTTTGGAGCGGATTGGTGTGTCTGCATATAGATTGGATTTGCCAGCGAACTTCCCTGATGTTCATAATGTGTTTTATGTTAGCCAATTGCGGAAGTGTGTGCGCAGCAGTGGGCAACTCTTGGATGTTGTGCCCCAGTTGGAGCCCAACCTCTCTTTTATTGAGGTGCCAGTTCGTATTTTGGATTCTCAGGAGCGTGTGCTGCGAAAGAAGTCCATACCGATGGTGAAAGTTCTGTGGAAAAATCAGGATTTGGAGAGCGCGACTTGGGAGCTAGAGTCAGCCATGAGGAGGGCGTACCCTCACCTGTTTCACTGATTTGATCGGTATGTTTCCCTTTGTAACTTCTGTTTGTTACTTTTCCTTCTTTAGTAGGAGGGTTGTGTGTAAAGTTTCGGGACGAAACTTTCTTTTAGGGGGAGTGACTGTAACGCCCCGTTTTTTTCAGCGATTATTTTTATTCTCGTTTGGCGTTACGATGACGCGTTTCCGTGGCTTGTGCCACTTGCGGAGTGTAGTTTAGCTCCTTAGAACTGAGTGCCCTATTCTGTAGCCTGTTGGCAAGATCTCCCTAGCAAGCCGAGTCGTTTTGGGTGACCCGGTGTGGCCTCTCGGGGGGGATGTTGGTGTTTGGCTTTATTTGGGTATAACTCGAGTTCTGTTCGTCGAAAGTTAATTTCGACTTCGCCGTTGTGTTCGTAGCGTGGGTATTTAGCTACGGTGCGAATTTCGTCGAATTCCGAGGTAGATCGGTTTTCGCGTCGATTTGGTGCTTTATGTAATTTTGTAATTAATTATATTATTATATATATATATATATATTTATATTTAAATAAATAAATAAATAAATAAATAAATATATATATATATATATATATATATATATATATATATATATATATATATATATATAGAATGAAACCCCCGATTCATCTTCTTCCCCGCTTGAAACCGCCGGCCCTGTACGAGAGAACGAAGAAACCGCCTACCCTTCCCTTCAGACGCCGATTCCCGGAGCGTTTGTGGACGGAATTCGATTCCGAGAGTGGATTTGGATTGCTCTCGTCAAAACCTTCATTCCTACGGTAAGAAATTCGATTTTCGTGGAGTTTTGCGAGGATTGGAATTTTCGGTTTTGGAGCTTTCCGCCATTAATGGCCGAGTTTTTGTTCTAGGTGTTGCGGCCGTTTTGATTCGTGCGAAGAGGAGGAAAGCAGTCCAAAGCTTCGCTGTGAATTGAGGCAAGTGGTATTCTTGCCCTTGCCAAGTTGTTTTTTTTGATTTTACTTGCTGAAATTGAAATCCCGGTTAGCCCAGGTTAGAGGCCTTGTTGTTCTCATTTTCTTGCTAACTATAGGACTTAGTTCTTCCTACTGAAAACCCCCCTATTTTTTGTGATGATTGGATTCCAAATTGTCGGCGTGGAGCCGTTGTTTTCCTTTACTCTGATTGCTGCTCTGGTTCGGGTGTATCCGAGAGGGAGAGTTAGGAGGGGGGGGTGTGGTTGCCGATTTTCGTTAAGGTATTACTCGAATGATTAGGCATAGTTTGTATAGTAGTGGTGCGCGACGTTGGTAGTTTCCTGCTGCTACTGCAGTTGCGTGGGTCGTGTGCGCGTTCCGGTGTCATTCGGGAAATTCCAAACGGTGCAGGTTAGCCGCGCACGGTCGTTAACCGTTAGGGCGCACGACCACTGGTCGTGTGCCTCTGGTCGTGCGCGTATAACTTTCAGTTTCCAAAGTTCTGTCTCGTAGATCGCACGAGCGCTGGCAAGCAGTGCGCACGACCACTGATCGTGCTTCACTGATCGTGCGCTGACGCTAAGTTTTTCTCAGGTTTTCCAGTTTCGTTTCGCACGATCATCAACCGATGAGTGCGCACGACCACTGATCGTGCGTCACTGATCGTGCGCTCTGTATATTTTCTTTTGCTAGGCGAATTTAGCTTGTTTCGAGTGCGGGAGTTTAGATACTCAAGTGGCAGGCAACTACTCGAGTTCTGGATCTTCTGCCTTCGTCGTTCGACTATCGTCGAGCTCCGTATTCTTTAGCCGGTTTGTGGGTAATGACTTTATTTTGGCGGCGAGTGAGGCTAGCTCGCTCAACGCCAAAGTTTAGGTAGGCACTGAGTGGGTTTCACTCAACGCCTAGTCGTGTTGGTTTATTTCAGCACTCTTCCTTTACCTTGTCTTTCGTTTCCGAGTGGATTTCCAGTTGTATTTCTGGGTTTTCCTTGTCGGCCATTTTCTTTATTTTCCTAGAGGCCGAATCGTGGGTCGTGGTTAGTAGTGGTGGTTATAGCTCTTTATGGGGGTGGAGTTGTGTGATATAGCCAAGGCCACCCATGTTTTTTCTTGCTCCAGGTACGGGCTGGGCATGTCGGGTGGAAGGTCCCTTGTGTTTTCACGTGTTGACCCTCGAGATTTTGACTTGGACATGGTGGATTGGGGGACTGCATTTGCCTTCGATCCGGTTCCTCGTTGTTGTTTTGCTACTATCACTTCCCACAGTTTAGGGTGTTAGAAGTTTCTTCCTTGGTAGTTTGCAGTACTTTTGGCTCTTGGTAGCCTAGTAGTCCCTGCAGGATGTGGTTCCTGGGCTGGGTCGTTGCTGTTTCTTTGCACGTTGTGCATTTATTGTGGTCCTGTTTTGGACAGTTGTGACTCTTTCTACTGCATGTTTTTCTGGTACTTTTCCCCTTTTGGTTGACTCTTTCATGCAGTTTTACTTTGTTTATCTTGCTGAGGTATTCTGTTTTCTTTGGAATACCCCAGGTTCTGAGCCGTAGCCAGTCTGGTGGCTAGTTGGAGGTGGTGTTGTTGGTGGACTCCCGGACTTTGGGGTTCTGTTTACCTTGTTAGTGAGGTTGTTTTCAGTACTTTCTTACAGACATATATTTGTGCTAGTGGGTTCGTGTCAGGTTGTTGGCGCCCACTGGTAGTTTTTACCTTGTACTAGATATATACTATTGCTGCTACCATTTTCTGGAGATAGTCTACTTGCTCTGAGAAGGTTTTATGCTAGGTTGCTAGTTATTTTTAAACTATAATTATTATTATAAATAAAGCTCATGATCAGCATGTTTTATAAGACGTATTCACTATTTTCCAAATCACGTATAAAGACCGTTTTCTTATATATTATATAAATTAAATGTAGGGTCTTGCATAGCATGAGTGGTTCTCTTGGAACCCTTATGCGCTCCTTAGGATGTGAAACCTAAATAAAGTATTTTTCCGCAGCGTATAAATATAGTTTTTCTTTTGTGGACTAGGTGATCCACTGAGCCGAGGGATACGGTCTCTAAAATACAACTGATTTTCTAATCATTAATCACATGATTTTCTTTCATTAAGTTGGTAGTTGGTTTTGCCTGAGCGTCAGCAGTTATCCCCTGCTTGACGTGGCATCACGACGCGTGTTTTCTCTTACTCTGATAATTCTTAATTCGGAGAAAATGCGGGTTGTGACATATACTACGGACAGAACGGTTGGTTACGCGTTGAAACCATACAACCAATCACCAACGTCCTATACAGAGTCATTCTAGTGGAAGAAATTTATTAAGTTGCGCAAATACAAGAACCCTACCAAGCAAGAATGTCCACTACTTAAACAACAATAGGAATGAATAATACAAAAGTACCGGCCTTATGGCCTTACAATGTTTGCTTAACAAAACATGTCTTACATACTTCGGCTCGCAGGCCAGCCATACATGAAATAAACGGAAAGCATAAAAGGGTTAGGCCTTCGAGGTCCAGCACCGCAACATGGGCTTTAGCCCGCTATTTTCCGCTCGGCTCCGCAGCACCTGCAAGCACAAACCACCGCCCGGTGGCAAACAAAAGCAACGGTCAGCTATGCTGACCAAATTATAACGATCCCGCCCCCAAAATCGGGGCGGCGATGCTCTTTCCCTGCACTTTATTAGTATAGCCAATTTAATAGCGTGATCACACATCATCACAGGCGTAGGCTCGCACGGCCACACACCTCGTGCACACAGGGCACATTCACGGTGAACCGGCCAACGTTACGTCAATTCAAGCCATAGACGTTCCCGTTCCACCACCGCCTCTTGGACGGCCAACCATATGAGCATTTTGCCTTCCTGGCCTTGGTCACGGCAATTTAAGCCATAGACCGCCGAAGACCCTCATCCATGCCAACAGTCCTACCGAACGACATAGACCGGGTACGGTTCCGCCTGACCCGTGCTCATATCGCAATGGCAATTTAAGCCATATGCGCAGGTCAAGACTCACCGAGTCCCGTTTCCGCCACAATAATCACATAACCCGGTTATGTTCACGTTGGCTCCCCGGCCACCGTGTTGGCAAAACTCGCTTTTGCCCAGTTTTCCGGGTGCACCTTGGAGTTAATCTCCAAGGCTCCATGTTGCAATCTACCACGTAGAAAACCCGAAAAACGCCCAAACACCCGGAGTCTTCCCCGGTTCATATGCAATGCAACATCACCGATCCGGCTCTACTTGTCCGGATAGGCTTCACACACAATGCCTATGTCCGTTTTCGCATACAGACTCTACACAAGGGGGACTTTACATATCTACCCCAAGGAACGCTCCAACTCTTCGCTCACTCGCGAGAGAGGGCTTCCTATGCAAAGGGAAAAAGGGCTTCACATGCCTAAAGATGAGAAATCGTTACCCTTGCGTTTTTCCGCGGCGCCATCAAAAACTATGCGGTTGGAAAGCACCGCAACGGCGTCACCTCCGCGGATCTGGACTTAGATCGCGATTCGGAGCTCCGAAGCTCCTCCGGCGGCCGGATCTTGGACTCCTCCTTCCTCCTTGATCTCCCTTCTCTCTAAACTCTTAGAGAGAGAATGGCTAAAGGAAATGAGGATTCCCAACCCTAAATCCCGGCTAAAACCACCCAGGAGCAGCCCCCCACCGTCGGATCCAAAGTCAAGGAAACGAACGACCAAGATTAGATCTGAAATCATAAAATCTGGGCCGAACACGGGTTGCAACACGGCCGTGTGCCTGGCCGTGTCACCCATTCGCCGTCTCGACCGATTCGAAAAACCAGCACACGGCCTTTGACACGGCCTCCGACACGCCCGTGTCACATGTGACACGCCCGTGTCGAGACCCGTGTCACTCCCCCCCGTATGCAATCGGCCATCTTTCCCAACCCGAGAAGGACACGGCCACCGACACGCCCGTGTCGACACCCGTATCACTACCCATGTCGGATGACACACTCGTGTCGACACCCGTGTCATTACCCGTGTCGGATGACACGCCCGTGTCACTACTCGTGTCGGATGACACACCCGTGTCGACACCCGTATCACTACCCGTGTGCCAAAAATGGCACAGGACCAGAAATGTACCGAGGAGGACACGACCATATGACACGCCCGTGTCACATGCCGTGTGCCTGACACGCCCTGGGACACGCCCGTGTCCCAGGCCGTGTTCCAGCCTTCTACGATCATCGACCGCTAAGGCGTCGACCGCACGACGCATGGTCGAACATGCCCTGACATGGCCTCCGACATGCCCGTGTTGAGACCCGTGTCACCTACTTCAAAACCCCGTCTTGGCTTAAAAATGCCACCCGTTTCTCTTTTGAGTTTCGGGGTGTTACATTGGATCTGGAGGTGGAGCCATCATGATGACAGCAGTCACATGATTTCTTCACCTCCTGTTCCTTCAGTATAACAGGCTTGGCTTTTGGTGCCTGCTTCTTATTATGGACGCAAGAGAAGTGGCCATAATCCTCCACTTGGATTTCCTCATAAGGTGCCTTAAAGACACTCTCACCGTAGTTGCGGGGGAAGACCCAACCATCATACCGGCTCTTGGGCTTTTCAACCGAGGGCCGGAAGAAGTGGACATAGGTTGACTCAAAGTCCTGTTCATTGCAGGGAAAGCCAGGCTTCCTGAATTCAATAGAGTTGAGTGGGGCCTTTCCCTTTTCTGCAGCAGAGGCCTTCTTAGCAGCCTTATTTTTCCTCTGCTTTCTGTTTCTCCTGGATGATTTACCAGGAACACCCACATTCCCCAAGCCAGCCCCCTTAGCCAGAGCAGAGAAGGTATCAACTAGTGGAAGAACAGTCTTTGGCATAGAGAAGCTTTTGACAATCTTCCTTTCTACCGCAAGTTATTCTTCCAACTTAGTGATTTTTTCCTGTTTAAGGTCAAGGAGACTTAGAGACTCAGAGTGCTTAGAGACCAGGTCCAGGTGCTCCTGTCGGAGAGAAATCAAGCTAGTGATCTCTTCCCTTAGGGAGACACCCTCAACCTTAAGGAATTTGACTTCTTTTTTCTGAGCCCTCAGTCTCTTGTGGCATTCCTCGAAGATGTTGAGCAGAAGCTCATACTTTTCGAGGAACTCAGCTTCTCGGGAAGAAGGGCTGTCCTCGAGATCATCATCATGAGACTCATAGTCAGAGTCAAAGAGGGGGGGGGGGTACGAGCTTTTATCTTCCCAGTAAATGGGGGCAGTCTCCTTATGAGTCAGAGCGACCCACTAGCCCGAAGTAGGCTTCTTCATCATCTTTGGAGTCTGAGGAATCAGACTCACTCAGTGTCTTTGGCTTTTTGGCGATGTAGCTCCTCTCTTTCTTCTTATCTCTAGAGGACTTGTGCTCCTCTCCCTTCCCCTTATCTCTCTTGCCTTGGTGGTAGTCAGCCACAACGTGTCCTGGCTTATTGCACCCAAAACAAATGATGTCGTTAGAGTGATGTTTGTTCTGTTTGGATTCATACATGTCAGAAGAATAATTCTTCTTCTGATGTCTGGAGGAGGAGCCGTCTCTCTTTCTTTGATTCCTCAACTTGAGGAACTTCTTGAACTCCCGAGTTATGAGGGAGAAGTCTTCATCAGACAGCTCTGAGCCGGAGGAGCATGGCTCGGAGTCTTCCTCCTCATCCTTTTTACACGAACGGGATGAGGCAGTACCCTTGCCTTTCCTGGAGTGAATGGATTTCAGGGCCACAGTCTTTTCTTTTACTGCGGCTTTCTCGTCTTCTTCTTCTGCTTTCCTCGTGTTCAGCTGAAGCTCATAGGACATAAGCTTCCCAAATAGTATTTGAGGATCAGTTTCTGCTAATCTGCCAAACTCTCGGATGACGCAGATCTTCGTGTCCCATTCCTTAGTAAGGGACCTAAGGAATTTATCATTAAGTTCACCATCAGTGAACACTCTTCCATATCCCTTTAGGGCATTGACTATCTTGAGGAAATTCTCGAAGGTAACTCCGATCTCTTCCTTAGGACCTTGCTTGAAGGCCTCATATTTCTGGTTCAGGAGGGATCTCCGATCATCCCTAACTTCATCAGTGCCCTCCATTAGAAAAATCAGGCAGTGCCAGATTTCCTTGGCTGTCCTGCAGTTGCAGAAGTTCTGCATCATGGAGTCATCGACTGCGCTGACCAGAATGTTCTGCGCCTTCTTGTCAAGTCTGACCAACACCATCTCGTCCTTGTCCATTTCAGAAAACTTCTTTGGCACCATTTTGGTAGGATCAATGGTGGAGGCCTTAGTGAGAATATAAGGTCCCTCCTCCACGATCATGAAGAGTCGGGGATCGACTGCTTCCATGTAGAATCTAATCCTTTCCTTCCAGATAGGAAAGTTTAGCCTGGTGCACACTAGGATCTTGCCTGAGTACTTGAGTCCGTCCATAGAGATATCTGCCTTCTTCTAGACACTAGTGGCAGGAACTTACTCAAGGTGTTAACCTCTTTGATGAGTAACCTCCCTCTGATACCACTTGAAAGTCACACTAGTGTCAACTACCATTACCTATGGGGGGGATAGGTGATTTGCAGTCTTTTTACGGAATTAAAAATTTACCTGCACAATAAAACAAAACAAGCACAACACAGAAACACACAGGCAGTTATAGTGGTTCCCCGATTTGGGTACGTCCACTTTCCCCCTTCGACCTATCTCCCAACAAGGGATGACTCGGTCACTTCACCAACCGGATTGAAATCCAATCCTCACACTATGGAAGGAACCCTTCGTAACAAAGCTAGTAAGGTCTACCAACTATCTTTCTTGGATCGATCGTCTCAATCAATTCGGAAGGGGAAAGTATTCCTGTTCAACAAACCAAGAGACAAAGGATCTCAAGAAGAAACGTGAGACGCGTTGCTTGGCTAAGTTTCTGTCGCCGAGAGATCAAGAAGAATTCGATCAGCGGCGATGACGAGCTATCGAGCGGCGACGGCGACGGAAGGAAATCCGCGATCTGCTAGGTAAAGTCGGCGGCTCATTCTTTTTCGTATGTATTGATTACCCATAAGGTTCAAAATACACGAGTATTTATACTGTAGATCAACCTTTATGACCGTTGTGGGCCCCACCAGAAGAAACCCTAATTTCGGTTCAAATAGCGCCTGAACATTTGGTCCGGTCCAGCGAGCCAACGGAATTCGCCTAAGGCAAATTCGGTGGGAATCATTGGTGATTCTCGACGAATCGGCAAGAATCACTTATGATTCCCGTCAAATTCTCCTTAGAAGAATTCTAGCTGAACAACAAGCCATCCAGAGAGAATCGGCGAGAATCACTATCCATTCTCGACGAATCGACGAGAATGCAAAGTCATTCTCGACGATTCAGCGAGAATCACTTAGTGATTATCGTCGATTCTACCTTAGCTGAATTCTAGACGGCGTTGAGACAGCTGGATGCATTCGGCAAGAGTAGGCTAGTGATTCTCAACGATTCATCGAGAATCACTAGTGATTCCCGTCGAATCGGCGAGAATCTCTTAGTGATTCTCGTCGAATTTTCCTTGGATGATTTTTCGTCTATCTTCCCTTGAGCTTCTCTTTGACCCATCCTTGCTCCTTGTCTGCTCTTGATCTGTCTCAGCCCTTTTTCTTGAATATGAGTACACTCCAATAGAGAGA
Organism: Platanthera zijinensis; assembly: GCA_039513925.1. Taxonomy (NCBI): domain Eukaryota; kingdom Viridiplantae; phylum Streptophyta; class Magnoliopsida; order Asparagales; family Orchidaceae; genus Platanthera; species Platanthera zijinensis. The sequence goes on along the minus strand of CM077082.1, from coordinate 151,329,970 downwards.
GTACACGTAAGCCAACACACTGATCTGCTCAATGAGGGATTACGTTGCGCAGACCCGTGTATATTGACCCACTGCACCCTGACATTGGTGTGTACTTAGCGTGGAATAACTGCAAGCACATCTTGAAGAAAATCATCAAATACATTATCTATTCAACTTAGCTTGTTCAGGGGCTTCTTCAAATCAGGTACATTGTGGATACAATACCCAACAAACCTAAAAGGTCAATTTGACCAAGGTAAACCCTACCCTAGTATTAAGTCAAACCAGCTCAAATGGGCTAACTCAAGCTCAAGCAATCCCCCTTGTGCTAACCTTATTTCCATGAATAATATGGGTTAGTGGGGTGCCTTTAGGCTGAAATAATCACCAATTTCGGCCATGGTGACTAGGAGAGAGAAAAGCTCCATTTTCTCTTTAATGGAGGAGAGAGAGAAAATGAAAGAGAAGACCATTCATGGCTTGGAAGGCCAAGAGCTCCTCTCTTCTTATTGGAATCATCTCCCCAGGTCAGTTAGGAGAAGGCCAAGGGTTTTCCCGGCCATGACAATGACTAGGGGAGGAGAATTGCCATGGCCTAAATTAGCTTTCAATGGCCATTAATTGTGAATGATGCCTTGGTCTTTCCCCTCTCCAACTGTGGCTTTAAACACCATCAGTGGACTGTGAGGAGTCTTTCACACCACTTACCTGAAGAAATCGAGCCACTTTGTAGTGCAGTTACAGAGCACCCGAAATCTTAAATTTCGACGATGGTGGCACGACAATCGGCCCGACTCCAGCCCTGCACTAAGGTCCTCCTCTACTCCTTCTTCATGGGTTAGATCTTAGGAATCTTTAGAGATAAGAATCGGGCTCGATTGAGCTCGATTGGGTGGAAGTTTTCCACTATTTTTTCGTGAAAATGAGGGTGTTGGGTTCACCGGAATCCGCCATCTCCGGCGGCCAAACCACCTCCGGCCAATAGCCCTCACCTCAACAGAGGTGGTGGTGGTTGGTCGGAGGGCCGGGAATTGGGGATGGAGTTGGCTCCAGGTCGGGTGGATCTGGGCCGTTGGCTGGAGGAAGAAGAAAGCCTGGAGCCGCCGATCCTGCTTTACGATCTGTGCAAATCTATCTATAATAAATTTGATTTATGTATATTCTGTCACATAATTTCACCTGTTTTGGAATTTAAATTAAAAATACTTACATGCCTTTTCAGAAAGAGTGGTCAACATGAAACTTATAGTCATATGGGTCTAGTATATTTTAAAATTGATTTGAACTAATTTAGAGTTCAAGTCAGACCACAACACTCATTTTGGTAAGGTTTATACTTAGGGTTGATCATAGATTGTTTGGGGTGCCACCATCAATCTTGACCTCCAAATGACTTGAAATTTGGAGCTTGAGCCATTCATATCTAGTTTAACAGAGGTTGAAACTTGGGCCAATGATTTGATGAGACATTAAACACCCTCAAATGGAGTTTGGTGTGGAATATGGTGGATTTGCCCTAGGACCCTAGTTCAAACCCTAAGGTTGAACTCTGGGGGTTTGTGAAGGACATGGGGTGATATGTCCTTTTATGGACTTGGTGTTTAGTCCATGAGATCTTAGGGTGGTGAAATGTACTAGGAAGGAATTTGGTGGTATTTAGACACATGCACCCCACTTTAATCACTTGGAAATTATTTAGGTATATACACCTTATGGAATAATTAAGAGGCCTATGACCTTGGATCTTCATGATATTTTGGTAGGGGTAATTTTATAGTAATATTAACCTCTGAAATTTAATATAGGATGCTTAGATAACAGTAACTCATACTTGTAGATATAACGTTCACCTTGCCCTTTTTGATGATATTGAATTAACTGTGGGTTAATTGTCTTAGAATGATATGAAACTCTGACAAAGTTTAACAAATACCATTTATATGCATTGATAAATTATTTGGAATAATTTGGCATTCCCTCCTAGTACTTTATGTGTAAAGTGAACTAGTAAACGTTGTTTTGATGAATATATAATAAATACTATATCTTGCTGGAAAATTGTGTTACTTGGCCAGAGAACTTTTTAGGGCATGATAGAACTGTTGGATCCCTAGTTTTGATTTGGGCTATGTCATCTCTTTTAGGCGCTATTGACCCAAGATTTATATATGGTCAATGTTTAGACTAAATGTTAGTCTACCCTCAGGATAGGCTAGTTGAGAAAGGTTTGATATGAGAATTTTGTTTAGTAGTTTTGTGTTCGACGATAGTCGAACTTCGCTCGACGATCTTCTTTTGATGATCGACGATCTCAGAGTCATATGAAATCTGAAGTGAGATCGATGATCTGCTTGCTCAGATCGACGATCGTGTTGCCCTGGTCGACGATTTCTGTTAAGATAGTGTTTCTTCAGGTCGACGATCTGCTTGTTCAAATCGACGATCTTCGTTCTCTGGTCGACGTTTTTTGTCTGCTATTATCTGTATTCTTTTCATTTGAATTATTGATTTATTTCCTCTTGTTTAAGACATATGTTATTTAGATATTCTGCTTAATTTAATGCATATATTCCTTTGCTTATTTGCAATATTCCTTGTGCATTAATTAAGAGATTTGGCAGAATAAAGTTGTTTGTTTTATTGGAGGAAATCGTGTTTTCTAAAAGCTGTAATATAGCCGTTATGCCTTGCTTCCTGGGCCAGTTTATAAAGTCAATTTGATAGGATATTTTAAAATCCTTAATTCCTTTTTGGGAATGACAGAGAAGATTTCTGGCACAGTTTCTTTATTTGTTTTATTGTATTATTTGGAAAGATCTTTTAGTGCAGGGCTCGAGGCAATATTAAAAGATGAGAAGTTTTTATATTATCAGTGCAGACGGTTGAATACAATATACAACTACACAATACAATTCAAGAGAGACACATAACCAGAATTCTAAAGAGAGAAAAAGAAAAGTTCTTCTTCTTCCTGAGTTCATCCTGTCTTCAGGAAAATCAATTCTCAGTGCTCAAGCTTTCAAGAAGAAGATCACTCCCAAATTGCTGAACATCATTGCTGTAGATTGCAAAAGCTATTGAAGAATAACACTCATTTCAAAAGCAAGAGTCTTCTTCAAGGCTGCTTCAGAAAGTCTACTCAAGCAATTTGGAGATCCTACACCCTGAAGCAAAGCTTCTTCCTGGACATTCTCTAAGCCAGGGGAGCTTTGATATATTCAGAGCAATCCACTAGCTTCTCTGAACACAGAGAAGACACCTTCAACTCTTTCCCTTCACCTCCTGTAAAAGGGTTATTACTCCCTTTAAAAGTGAACCGTTGGTGGCAGGACACATGATCAAAAACCTGTGTGTTTGGTTCTTAGGCACCTGATCAAAAGCCTGAAGGATTTCTAGATCTACCTGAAGCAGATCTTGTGGTGGCAGAGCACCTGAACAAAAACGTGTAGTGGATTACTACCAGAGTGGTAGAAGAGTGGATGTACCCAATTGGGGAACCACTTTAAAGTTCTTGAGTTGTCTGGTTGTTTACTTTAATTGATGCACTGTGGCTGTGATAGATATAACTAGGTTGCTAGTTGCTGTGTTAGGACTTATGCTCAACTGAAACTTCAGTTAACACCCTCTGTTTTTCACCTCACTCTGTTAGGCTTTAAGTATAAAGCTTTTAGTTTTTATATTCCGCAAATAGCTCAAGAGAAGTGTTTAGAGTCTCTTCATTTTTGAATACTCTATTCACACCCCTCTAGAGTAGTAAGTATCTTATCCCCTCACTTTCATTTGGTATCAGAGTGAGGTTACGGGTTCAAGACCGGGGGCGCTATTAAATCCTGATTTTTCCCTTCTACCTGTGTGGGTCCGGCGGGTCAGGCAAACCGCGGACATGTAGTATGTAAGACCCCAACCTCGGAGTTGATCGCGGGGCGATCAATCAACGCTTTTGGAGGTCTGAACAGGGGCACACGGCCAGACACACGGCCGTGTGCCTACCCGTGTTCAGTGGTTTTGTGCAGTCTCGAGTCAGAGAAGTACACGGCCTGAGACACACGACCGTGTCTCAAGCCGTGTGTGGGGCACACGGCCTCGAACACGGCCGTGTTCGAAGCCGTGTTCTGGAAGCCCGACGATCGTCCTGAAGCTCCAGGTAACACGGCCCGTGGCACACGGCCGTGTCAGGACCCGTGTCGATCGGCGAATGAGCTACACGGCCAGGCACACGGCCGTGTGCCAACCCGTGTTCGGCCCAGATTTTGTTATTTTGGATCTAATCTCGGCCGTTCATTCCCTTGGATCTGGATCCGACGGTGGGGGCTGCTCCTGGGGGGTTATTAGCCGGGAAATGGGGGGAGAAACCCTCATTTTCATCTTGAGTTCTCTTTCTACATCCTAGAGAGAGGGGAGAGCTCCATTGGTGGTGTGAGGCCAAAATCCGGCCGCCGGAGGAGGTTCGAAGCTCCAAATCGCGATCCGAGCCCAGATCCGCGGAGGCGACGACGTTGCGAAGCTTTCTAGCCGCGTAGTTTGCGATGGCGCCGCGGAAAAACGCAAGGGTAACGATTCTTTATCTTGGGCATGTGAAGCCCTCTTTTCCTTGCATAGGGAGCCCGCTCTCGCGAGTGAGCGAAGAGTTGGAGCGCTCCTTGGGGTAGATATGTGAAGTCCCCCCTTGTGTAGAGTCCGTATGCGTAAATGGACATAGGCATTGTGTGTGAAGCCTATTCGGACGTGTTGGTCCGAATCGGTGATGTTGCATTGCATTTGAACCGGGCAAGACTCCGGATGTTTGGGTGTTTTCGGGTTTTTCTACGTGGTAGATTGCGTCAGGGAATCTTAGAGATTAACTCTAAGGTGCACCCGGAAAACTGGGCAAAAGCGGGTTTTGCCAACACGGAGGCCGGGGAGCCAACGTGAACATAACTGGGTTATGTGATTTTGTAGCGGAAACGGGACTCGGTGAGTCTTGACCTGCGCATATGGCTTAAATTGCCGTTGCGGTATGAGTACGGGTCAAGCGGAACCGTACCCGGTCTATGTCGTTCAGTAGGACCGTTGGCATGGACGAGGGTCTTCGGCGGTCTATGGCTTAAATTGTCGTGACCAAGGCTAAGGAGACAAATTGCTCATATGGATGACCGTCCTAGAGGCGGTGGTGGAGCGGGAACGTCTATGGCTTGAATTGACGTGACGTTGGTTGGTTCGCCGAGAATGTGCCCTGAGTGCACGGGGTGTGTGGCCGTGCGAGCCTACGCCTGTGGTGATGTGCAATTACCTTTTATAAATGCCTATACTAATAAAGTGCAGGGAAAGAGCATCCCCGCCCCGATTGTGGGGGCGCGATCGTTACAATTTGGTCAGCTTTGCTGACCGTTGCTATTGTTTGCCACCGGGCGGTGGTTTGTTGCTTGCAGGTGCTGCGGAGCCGAGCGGGAAATAGCGGGCTAAAGCCCTTGTTGCTATGCCGGCCCTCGAAGGCCTAATTTGTTATGTTTTTCCCGTTCATTCATGTATGGCCGGCCTGCGAGCCGAGGTCTGAAAACACTATTTTGTTAAGTGAACATTGTAAGGCCTTAAGGCCAGTTCTCTTTTGTGTATGTACTCATTCCTGGGTTGTAGTGGACATTCATGCTTTGTGGCAGGGTTCTTATCTTTTTGCAACTTAATTAAATTGCTTCCGCTAGGTGTTGTGTAGGACGCTCTGATTGGTTGTATGGTTTCAACGCGTAACCAACCGGTCTGTCCGTAGTATATGGCGTCGGGCCCCGGCCGGACCTACTGCTATATGCTATGTGACGGATAGGGGTGTTACAAATTGGTATCAGACTTCTGGTTTCGGTCATGCTTAAATGAATTCGTGGACGAATTCACTTTAAGGGGTGGTGAGCACATTGTGTGCGTCATCGTTATAACATGAAAAGAACCCATGAATGTCCACTTAGGAATGAAAATACACATGTTTGAGGAATCTGCGTGTTCCTATAATTGCTGTTTGCAGTAGTGTTTGGTCGCTTATCGGTGTTTTTGCACGATTATAGGTGACCAGAAGTGGTGCTGGGCCGTCTGAACGGCCAGGTTCTGAGGCGAGCAGTGCGCCAAGCGATGCGCCTGCAACACCTTTGTCTGCCGAGACCATTAGGTTGGTGGCGGAAGCGGTCATGGCAATGATTAATGCGCAGCCTGCAAGGCAGGTGCAGCAGCCTGCTCCTGCCGTAGAGCAAGTACCGCTTCAGACGGCAGAGCAAAGGAGGGTTGAGCAAGTTGTGTTGGAACCAGAGTTGCCGCGGAGAGCAACTTAAAAACAACTGAAGCATGTGATGGGCTTTCATCCACCGGTGTTCACGGGGGCAGAAACCCCGACCCAAGCAGAGGATTGGCTCTCAAGGGTCAACAGGGTGATGACTGCGACGGAAACTGAAGAGTGGTAGAAGACCACTATAGCGACGTTCCTTTTGGACGGGGACGCAAGACTGTGGTGGGAGGGCCTAGAGCTGCATCAATTGAGGGGAAGGCCATTGGCCGAAGTCCCGATGGAGGAGTTTGCGAGACTATTTATGGCTCGATACCTCCCCTCGGCGCAGAGGATCGCGCTAGAGAGCGAATTCCAGAAGTTGGTGCAGGGTGATAGCACCGTTGACGAATACCTCCACGAGTTTACTAGGTTGGGGAGATATGCCGGCGCTACCTTCGCAGACGAGGAGCGCAAGACGAGCCGCTTTTATGAAGGGCTAAGGGATTATTTGAGGTTGCTGCTATCGGGGCCCAAGGCGCAGGGTTTCATGACCCTGGTCAGTTCGGCCCGGTCCTTGGAGAAGGATATGAGAAACGTGCAAGCGAAGAAAGAAAGGGAATCCGGTGGCAAGAAATCAGAGTTCAAGGCGCCGACTACATCGAAGTCGGGCTACCGTAGATTCTTCAAGAAAGCTAAGACTTCGGGTTCAACTCCTTCTGCAGGTGCCTCGGGGGCAACTACCAATCGAACCCCGGGCGCTTGTTTCACGTGTGGAAAGCCGGGGCACTTTGCCCGTGACTGCTGGAGTGGACGCTCAAAGTCCGAAAGGAAACAAGGAGCTACCTACGAGGAAAAGGGCAAAGCGGTGGAGTCGACCGCGTCCCACTATGCTCCGACTCAGCCTAGAGTCTACAACTTGGGCCAGCAGGAGGCCATCAAGCAAGCGGATGTGGTGACAGGTATGAGTTAATTTATGCAAGTTGACTTGAGAATACTATTACCTATTGCTTGTTAAGCTAATGTCTTTTGCTTAGGCTTTGTGTTGATTAGCGATAGTCCAGTACGGGCACTGTTCGACACTGGTGCTTCGCATTCTTTCTTATCCGAACAGTTTATATCGCGCATCGGAGTCCCTTCTTCGATGGCGAAGGACAAGTTAGATGTGTTGCTACCGAATGGGTGCTCGATGCGTGCGGACAGAGTGTGCGCCGTGAAGGTTCACATAGGGAGCCAAGAGTTCGACTTGCTAGCGTCATTATTGCCGTTAGTAGAGTTCGATGTTATCTTTGGAATGGATTGGCTGTCAGAGCAGAAGGCTTGGATCGATTGCGACCGTAAGGAGGTCAAGCTGGGTGTTGGGCGGGAGACTACTTTCGAGGGGCTTAAGGGGTCGAGCAAGACACTAATGTCTGCTCTTCAGGTGGTGAAGGCAGTTCGTGCTGGTGCAGAGCTGTTCTTTGCGATAGTGGGGGCTGTGGAGCCAAAGTCCCCGTTGGATAACATCCCCGTGGTTTGCGAATACCCCGATGTGTTCCCGGATAGCCTTCCCGGAGCCCCACCGCAGCGAGAGATTGATTTTACGATCGAGCTCGTGCCGGGTGCCAAACCCGTGTCACGTGCTCCTTATAGGTTGGCGCCAAAGGAGATGGCGGAGTTGAAGGTTCAGTTGGAGGAACTGATGGAGCAAGGTTATGTGCGTCCAAGTTCGTCGCCTTGGAGCGCACCGGTCCTCTTCGTTAAAAAGAAGGACGGTAGTATGCGGCTGTGCATCGACTACAGAGAATTGAACAAGTTGACGGAAAAGAATAAGTACCCGATCCCGAGGATTGATGATCTCTTTGATCAGTTAGTCGGATCGTCGGTATACTCCAAGTTGGACTTGAAGTCGGGGTACTATCAGCTGAGGATTAGGGAGTGTGATATCCTGAAGACGGCGTTCAGTACGAGGTATGGGCATTTCGAGTTCACGGTCATGCCGTTTGGACTGACAAATGCGCCATCGGTGTTTATGGATCTGATGAACAGGACGTTCAGAGATTTCCTGGATCGCTTTGTGATCGTCTTTATTGACGATATTTTGGTATACTCGCAGTGCGAAGAAGACCACTTCAAGCATTTGCATTTGGTGTTGGAGACTTTGAGGAGGAATGAGCTTTACGCAAAGTTCTCCAAGTGCGAGTTCTGGCTACCCTCAGTAGCATTCCTTGGTCATATAGTGAGTGGGGAAGGTATAGCGGTGGATCCGGCGAAGATTGTTGCGATACGGGAGTGGACTGCATTATCTTCTGTCGCGGAAGTCCGTAGTTTTCTCGGGCTTGCCGGATATTACAGGCGCTTCGTAGAGAACTTCTCGCGGGTAGCATTACCTCTCACGAAGTTGACAAGGAAGGACCAGAAATTCTTGTGGACGCAAGAGTGCGTGCAAGCTTTTGAGGAGCTGAAGAGGCGGTTGACCACGGCGCCAGTGCTTAGTTCGCCGAGTGGGACCGAGGGCTTTGAGGTGTATAGCGACGCTTCGGGTAGTGGCTTGGGCTGCGTGTTGTTGCAGCATGGAAGTGTGATCGCGTATGGATCGCGTCAGCTGAAAGTGCATGAAATAAATTATCCGGTGCACGACTTGGAGTTGGCTGCCGTGATTTTTGCACTTAAGTTGTGCAGGCACTACCTATACGGAGTAAGGGTCGACATATACACCGATCACAAGAGCCTAAAATACTTGTTGGATCAAAAGGATCTCAATATGAGGCAGAGGAGGTGGATGGAGTTCCTGGGGGACTACACTTTCAAGATACATTATGTACCCGGGAAGGGCAACGCAGTTGCGGATGCGCTGAGCCGCAGGGCTCCCGCCCGAGCCAATTGGTTGTCGGTGCATGATGAGCGGCTAGTGCGGGAGTTGGAGGAGCTTGAGATCTGTTGCGTTGACAAGCAGACGAGCGCCAAAGCAATGTTAAACTGGACAGAGGTGCAGTATGACCTGGCTGACCGGGTTCGGCAGGCATTGGAGTTAAATGACTCCATGAAAGAGCTTATGGAGGCCGCTCTGGATGGGTCAAATTCCCAGTTCTCGGTGGATGATGGTTTGTTAAGAAAGGATCATCGGTTGTGCGTCCCGAGTGGGGGTAACCTCCGGGCGGAGTTGATGTACGAGGCTCATCATACCAAGTACTCAATCCACCCAGGGAGCACGAAGATGTATCGCGATCTCAAGAAGTTGTTTTGGTGGCCGGGGCTTAAGAAAGATGTGGCGTTGTACGTGGCTAAATGCCAAACGTGCGCCTTGGTGAAGGCGGAGTGCCAAAAGCCAGGAGGATTTCTGAAATCCTTGCCTATACCGGAGTGGAAATTCGACGACATATCCATGGACTTTGTGCACGGGTTGCCAAGGTCGCAGAAGGGGAACGACGCCATCTGGGTGATCGTAGATCGACTAATCAAAGTGTCGCATTTCATTCCGCATAGGAAGGATGATTCTGTGGAGAGATTGGCAAAATTGTATGTCGACAATATTGTTAGGCTGCATGGTGTGCCCCGTAGCATTGTGAGTGATCGCGATGGGCAGTTCACGTCAAATGATTGGAGGTTGGTGCAGCAGATGTTGGGAACAAAGTTAAAGTTCAGCACAGCTTTCCATCCGCAGACGGATGGGCAGACCGAGAGGGTCAATAGAATGATGGAGGACATGCTCCGCATGTGTGTTCTAGACTTCGGGAAGCATTGGGAAGACCACCTTTATTTGGTGGAGTTCACGTACAACAACAGCTACCAAGCGAGTATATAAATGGCGCCCTTCGAGGCCCTGTATGGTAGGAAGTGTCGCACGCCGTTATCGTGGCTTGAAGCGGGTGAGGCAAGGTTGTACAAGAAGCAGGAGGTGGAAAGTGCTACCTCGTTAGTGCGGATCATTCGGTAGCGCTTGTTGATCGCTCAGGACCGGCAGGCGAAGTATTACAATGCCAAGCACCGGAACGTGGAGTTCGCGGTAGGCGATTGGGTATACCTAAAGTGAAGCCGTTCAAGGGGGTTTCGCGGGTGAGATGCTTGAAGAAGCTGAGCCCAAGATACCTTGGACCTTTTGAGGTCCTGGAGCGAGTCGGCGAAGCTGCATACCGTTTGAAGCTATCAGTGGAGTTGAGTGGATTACATGATGTGTTCCACATTTCTGTGTTGTGGAAGGCGGGGCAAGAGCCTTCGCAGGTGATCGCGGCTGATCAAGTACCGGTTGAGGAAGGGTTGACAACGAAAGTCAAGCCCATATCTATTGAGGATTTCGAAGTCAAGCGGCTTCGGAACAAGGAAATCAGAATGGTGAAGGTCCGTTGGGATAACTGCGGACGCGAGGAGCTCTCTTGGGAGCGAGAGCAGACAATGCGCAAGGAGTACCCCGAGTTGTTCCCCTCAGGTACTCGTTATGTTTATGTTTTTGTGTAGTCTCTGTTCTTAATTTCGGGACGAAATTCTCTTAAGGGAGAGGGAGTTGTAAGACCCCAACCTCGGAGTTGATCGCGGGGCGATCAATCAACGCTTTTGGAGGTCTGAACAGGGGCACACGGCCAGGCACACGGCCGTGTGCCTACCCGTGTTCAGTGGTTTTGTGCAGTCTCGAGTCAGAGAAGTACACGGCCTGAGACACACGGCCGTGTCTCAAGCTGTGTGTGGGGCACACGGCCTCGAACACGGCCGTGTTCGAAGCCGTGTTCTGGAAGCCCGACGATCGTCCTGAAGCTCCAGGTAACACGGCCCGTGGCACACGGCCGTGTCAGGACCCATGTCGATCGGCGAATGAGCTACACGGCCAGGCACACGGCCGTGTGCCAACCCGTGTTCGGCCCAGATTTTGTTATTTTGGATCTAATCTCGGCCGTTCATTCCCTTGGATCTGGATACGACGGTGGGGGCTGCTCCTGGGGGGTTATTAGCCGGGAAATGGGGGGAGAAACCCTCATTTTCATCTTGAGTTCTCTTTCTACATCCTAGAGAGAGGGGAGAGCTCCATTGGTGGTGTGAGGCCAAAATCCGGCCACCGGAGGAGGTTCAAAGCTCCAAATTGCGATCCGAGCCCAGATCCGTGGAGGCGACGACGTTGCGAAGCTTTCTAGCCGCGTAGTTTGCGATGGCGCCGCGGAAAAACGCAAGGGTAACGATTCTTTATCTTGGGCATGTGAAGCCCTCTTTTCCTTGCATAGGGAGCCCGCTCTCGCGAGTGAGCGAAGAGTTGGAGCGCTCCTTGGGGTAGATATGTGAAGTCCCCCCTTGTGTAGAGTCCGTATGCGTAAACGGACATAGGCATTGTGTGTGAAGCCTATTCGGACGTGTTGGTCCGAATCGGTGATGTTGCATTGCATTTGAACCGGGCAAGACTCCGGATGTTTGGGTGTTTTCGGGTTTTTCTACGTGGTAGATTGCGTCAGGGAATCTTAGAGATTAACTCTAAGGTGCAACCGGAAAACTGGGCAAAAGCGGGTTTTGCCAACACGGAGGCCGGGGAGCCAACGTGAACATAACTGGGTTATGTGATTTTGTAGCGGAAATGGGACTCGGTGAGTCTTGACCTGCGCATATGGCTTAAAGTGCCGTTGCGGTATGAGCACAGGTCAAGCGGAACCGTACCCGGTCTATGTCGTTCGGTAGGACCGTTGGCATGGACGAGGGTCTTCGGCGGTCTATGGCTTAAATTGTCGTGACCAAGGCTAAGGAGACAAATTGCTCATATGGATGACCGTCCTAGAGGCGGTGGTGGAGCGGGAACGTCTATGGCTTGAATTGACGTGACGTTGGCCGGTTCGCCGAGAATGTGCCCTGAGTGCACGGGGTGTGTGGCCGTGCGAGCCTACGCCTGTGGTGATGTGCAATTACCTTTTATAAGTGCCTATACTAATAAAGTGCAGGGAAAGAGCATCCCCGCCCCGATTGTGGGGGCGGGATCGTTACAATTTGATCAGCTTTGCTGACCGTTGCTATTGTTTGCCACCGGGCGGTGGTTTGTTGCTTGCAGGTGCTGCGGAGCCGAGCGGGAAATAGCGGGCTAAAGCCCTTGTTGCTGTGCCGGCCCTCGAAGGCCTAATTTGTTATGTTTTTCCCGTTCATTCATGTATGGCCGGCCTGCGAGCCGAGGTCTGAAAACACTATTTTGTTAAGTGAACATTGTAAGGCCTTAAGGCCAGTTCTCTTTTGTGTATGTACTCATTCCTGGGTTGTAGTGGACATTCATGCTTTGTGGCAGGGTTCTTATCTTTTTGCAACTTAATTAAATTGCTTCCGCTAGGTGTTGTGTAGGACGCTCTGATTGGTTGTATGGTTTCAACGCGTAACCAACCGGTCTGTCCGTAGTATATGGCGTCGGGCCCCGGCCGGACCTACTGCTATATGCTATGTGACGGATAGGGGTGTTACATAGTAACCCTACCTCTGAGCCATGTGGGCCATATGATAACCCTACCTTTGAGCCGACGGGTTGTGCTAGACGCTGGGGGGGATTTTTGGGTCCGGCGTTCCTTCACATGACCCGTGGCGCTTTGCTACTTATTTAAGAAATTAAGTAGCGCCCTCTCCAATAGTCTGGGCTTTTGGTGCAGGTGGGTATGCGCTTTTGGTGCAGTTAGTACAGGATTTTCTACCATGTCAAAATTCAGAAGGAAAGAATTGGACAGATTTCAAGTTAGTTCAGAGGTTTTTGATGCTTCCAAGTATATGGAAAAACACCCTGAAGCTGTTCTTCTTAAAGCAAGGGAACTAAAAATTATTGGAGAATAGGACTTGAAGCTATCAAAGAAGGATGCATCTGATCCAAGAAGAAAAATTACTTTCTCTCCTGCTTCTTCTATTCTTCCTTCAGACTCTATTGACATTTGACTGTATTATTTATTCTAATATGCTTGCTGATATATCTATTTTTTCTGCTTGTATTAGATTTATTTTGTTTGAGTGACATCACCCAAATAGGGGGAGATTGTTGGATCCCTAGTTTTGATTTGGGCTATGTCATCTCTTTTAGGCGCTATTGACCCAAGATTTATCTATGGTCAATGTTTAGACTAAATGTTAGCCTACCCTCAGGATAGGCTAGTTGAGAAAGGTTTGATATGAGAATTTGGTTTAGTAGTTTTGTGTTCGACGACAGTCGAACTTCGCTCGACGATCTTCGTTTGATGATCGACGATCTCAGTGTCATATGAACTCTGAAGTGAGATCGACGATCTTCTTGCTCAGATCGACGATCGTGTTGCCTTGGTCGACGATTTCTGTGAAGATAGTGTTTCTTCAGGTCGACGATCTGCTTGTTCAGATCGACGATCTTCGTTCTCTGGTCGACGTTTTCTGTCTGCTATTATATGTAATCTTTTCATTTGAATTATTGATTTATTTCCTCTTATTTAAGACATATGTTATTCAGATATTCTGCTTAATTTAATGCCTATATTCCTTTGCTTATTTGCAATATTCCTTCGTGCATTAATTAAGAGATTTGACAGAATAAAGTTGTTTATTTTATTAGAGGAAATAGTGTTTTCTAACAGCTGTAATATAGCTGTTATGCCTTGCTTCCTGTGCCAGTTTATAAAGTCAATTTGATATGATATTTTAAAATCCTTAATTCCTTTTTGGGAATGACAGAGAAGATTTCTGGCGCAGTTTCTTTATTTGTTTTATTGTATTATTTGGAAAGATCTTTTAGTGTAGGGCTCGAGGCAATATTAAAAGATGAGAAGTTTTTATATTATCAGTTCAGACGGTTGAATACAATATATAACTACACAATACAATTCAAGAGAGACAGAGAACCAGAATTCTCAAGAGATAAAAAGAAAAGTTCTTCTTCTTCCTGAGTTCATCCTGTCTTCAAGAAAATCAATTCTCAGTGCTCAAGCTTTCAAGAAGAAGATCACTCCCAGATTGCTGAGCATCATTGCTGTAGATTGCAAAAGCTATTGAAGAAGAACACTCATTTCAAAAGCTAGAGTCTTCTTCAAGGCTGCATCGAAAGTCTACTCAAGCAATTTGGAGATCCTACACCCTGAAGCAAAGCTTCTTCCTGGACATTCTCTAAGCCAGGTGGAGCTTTGATATATTCAGAGAAATCCACTAGCTTATCTGAACACAGAGAAGACACCTTAACTCTTTCCCTTAACCTCCTGTAAAAGGGTTATTACTCCCTTCAAAAGTAAACCGTTGGTGGCAGGGCACCTGATCAAAAACCTGTGTGTTTGGTTCTTAGGCACCTGATCAAAAGCCTGAAGGGTTTCTAGATCTACTTGAAGCAGATCTTGTGGTGGCAGGGCACCTGAACAAAAACCTGTAGTGGACTCCTACCAGGGTGGTAGAAGAGTGGATGTACCCAATTGGGGAACCACTATAAAGTTCTTTTGTTTTCTGGTTGTTTACTTAAATTGATGCACTATGGCTGTGATAAATATAACTAGGTTGCTAGTTGCTGTGTTAGGACTTATGCTCAACTGAAACTTCAGTTAGCACCCTCTGTTTTTCACCTCACTCTGTTAGGCTTTAAGTATAAAGCTTTTAGTTTTTATTTTCCGCAAATAGCTCAAGAGAAGTGTTTGGAGTCTCTTCATTTTTTGTTACTCTATTCACCCCCCTCTAGAGTAGTAAGTTTCTTATCCCCTCACTTTCAAGAACTTAGAAAATTATTACATATTATTTGGATGAGTTTACAAGAATGTTTCTTCGCAAAGTGCATTATCATGGATTAATTTGAGGTATTTTCTATATATCTCACTGACCTTGGAATTGCATGAAACTTAGTCAGTAATGTTTTATGATCATAATAAGGCTCTGGTAAGTTTTATATAATTTTTAGACTATGAATTGTGGTACTTCCTTCATTACCTCTAATTATTTGAATTACCTTGAATTAATTATTTAGAGGTTAATACATTTATGAAAATCCGTGAAATTTAGAAATCACTGATATTTTTCTATCATATATTGTTCATAATATTTGTGTGGCCATACATAAAAAAAACTAGTACTTCATGTTCAAAATCACCCATGGCCTAACATTTGGGAAAGTTTAATAAATGCAAAATTAATTAGGAAAATTACCAGTTTCTGGGTTTAGGCTAAATATGTCATGATAGACCCCGAATAATTATCTTAGGGCTTTTGGATGAAAATTTGTAGTACCTCCTGTCATGTACATCATATAACTTAGATTGGTGTGCATTTAGTAGAACTGCAGAAATTGTGATAACATGTGGAATGGACATAGGGAGATGGGGTTAATAGTTTACTGATTTTGGTGAAGTGAAAATGAGTTCATCATTAGGATTCATGATGTGGAAGTGTTGGGTTGACATGTGTTAAATGGTGTTCGGGATCGACGAAACATCGTCCTTCCTTGGAGGGAAAGAGGGTCAAAAATACACTAGGGTTAGATTTAGTATAACTTTAAATAGGGTTGGCTGTGGGTAGATACCAATATTAATAAATACCTTGTGAAAGGGAGCTTTGGGCTTCAGCCCATCGTAGTTCCTAGTGCCCTCGAGAGCCCTTCATAGGGAATGCCCTAGGCAGTCCAAGGTTAACGTAAGTCGTAAGACTAAATGGAATACAAGAGTAATTAGAAATATTGTAGGATTACACTTACACTCACACTCTTTTGGGTACATTGGAAATTGTATACCTGATTTGGAGAAGCCTCACTTAATTCAATGATATACATCAGTTTGTATTTGATGGTATATTGAGTTTACTGGTACAGGCTAAAGAATACAGATAATATTCTAAGTACAAAAGTGTCGAGACACTTATAATGTGTCGACACCTTTGAAGGAGCAGCGTTGAGACTAGAAGCAAGGCTGTGTCGACACACAGGACTTGTGTCGACACACAAAATTTGAGTCGACAATAGTTATGTCGACACTCCGGAGTAGTGTCGACATACTTAGACTAGAAGTTCTGACATTAGCAGAAGAAGCTGTGTCGACACACAGAATTTGAGTCGACATCAGTTATAAATGGAGAAGCTGTTTCGACATACAGGACTTGTGTCGACACATTCTACAAATGTTGTGTCGAGACTGAATAAAGAGTTATGTCGACAGATTCTGAAGTTTGTCAACAAAATCAAGGAGTTGTGTCGATACCCAGGAAATTGTGTCGACACATACTTCATCAATGTCAACACATACTATACTTATGTTTCGACACATTCAGCTGGGTTAAATAACTCTAAGTGCCAGATCTCAAGACTGAAGACTTGATATCTGTAAGAATCGTCAAGGCTGTCAGATATGTCAGAACTGTCAAATGTAAGTTAACTACCGGATCAGCCGGTTGCCTCTAACGAGATGTTGCGCGCTAGGGTTCGAAGAAAATAAACGCAACCGAACTAGCAATCCAATGACGCAAGTATACCTATCGAATTGTAGCTAGGGGACACAAGTGTCATATTGAAATCTGGGAGCTGTTGAGTATGCTTACTCACACGAAAACTATTATCTTATCGACGGAAAAACTAGGGTTTTAGAGAATCTAATTGCAAGGAAGGAAGTAAAGCTAAAGCTAGAAAGAGAGCTATTACAGTTAATTAAAGAGCATAAGAAAATCGATTACTACGAAAGGTTGAAAATATGAAATGGAAATGCACTCGATCAAAAATCACCTCGGCTAAAGACGATTAAGAAAATACGATAAAAATCTAAACTTAATAGGATAAAGGTCCTTGACCGTGGAGGTTCCTAAAGCTTGAACACGCTTCTCTCGAAGTCGTGTCCAACTGAGTTTAGGAAAGTCCGACCGACTCTCGTCTAAATCGGAGGCCTAAAAATTGCTTTACGCGGTGAACCCCACTATTGGATTTTACTCCAATCCGGGAGATTTGGACGTCTGCCTCTCTCGAGGGGTGCGTACAACTCCCTTTACTCTTGAATGCTCACTTCATTCTATCGGCCTCTCGGCTAGCCCAGAATGAAAGCAAAGGTGGAGGGTATATATCGATAATATACCTCCAACTCATGATTAATCAAGAGTAATTCAAGGCCCTAACCTAAAAAGAAAAGATTAATTAAAACATCATAACTTAATCACTCGAACCTCGGATCATCAAAATCGAGTACAAGGAGGATTAGTTAATCATAGTGAAGTGGAGGAGGGGGAATGAGTAGTAAAGCATAAAAAGAACACAAGCTAAACAAAGAACACTTCTATTAATGAAAAGGGGCAAGTTACACTATGGAAAAAGAAATTACAAGTGCAAGGAATTGAAACTTATTCTAGCCCTACAATTAGCACTAAGCAACACTAAAGATTACAAAGAAAGCATAAACAAGTAAAGATTAAACTAGGGTTAACAAAAAATTACAAAGAGAGAGATAGAGAGAGAGAAAAGCATAAGAAAGATCAAGAAACAAAGGGGTAGCACCTCCCCCTCTCAACCAAAGCTTGCTGAAATGGAAGGGGGCCCCTGTAACGCCCCGTCTTTTCAGCGATTATTTTTATTCTCGTTTGGCGTTACGATGACGCGTTTCCGTGGCTTGTGCCATGTGTGGAGTATGGTTTAGCTCCTTGGAACTGAGTGCCCTGTTTGGTAGCCTGTTGGCAAGATCTCCCTAGCAAACCGAGTCGTTCTGGTGACCCGGTGTGGCCTCTCGGGGGGATGTTTGTGTTTGGCTTTGTTTGGGTGTAACTCGAGTTCTGTTCGTCGAAAGTTAATTTCGACTTCGCCGTTGTGTTCGTAGCGTGGGTATTTAGCTACGGTGCGAATTTCGTCGAATTCCGAGGTGAATTGGTTTTCGAGTCAATTTGGTGCTTTATGTAATTTTGTAATTAATAATATAATAATATAATTATATATATATATATATAGAATGAATAGGGCCGATCTTCATCTTCTTCACGATAGAAACTGCCGGTCCTGTACGAGAGAAACGAGTAACCGCCGAGCCTTCCCTTCGGACGCCGATTCCCGGAGCGTTTGTGGACGGAATTCGATTCCGAGAGTGGATTCGGATTGCTCTCGTCGAGACCTTCATTCCTGCGGTAAGAAATTCGATTTTCGTGGAGTTTTGGAAGGATTGGAATTTTCAGTTTTGGAAGTTTTCCGCCATTAATGGCCGAGTCTTTGTTCTAGGTGTTGCGGCCGTCTTGATCCGTGCGAAGAGGAGGAAAGCAGTCCAAAGCTTCGCTGAGATTTGAGGCAAGTGGTATTCTTGCCCTTGCCAAGTGTTTTCTTTGATTTTATTTGCTGAAATTGAAATCTCGGTTAGCCCAGGTTAGAGGCCTTGTTGTTCTCGTTTTCTTGCTAACTATAGGGCTTAGTTCTTCCTACTGAAACCCCCCTATGTTGTGATGTTTGGAATCCAAATTGTCGGCGTGAAGCCGTTGTTTTCCTTTAATTTTGATTAATGCTCTGGTTCGGGCGTAGCCGAGAGGGAGAGTTAGGAGGGGGGGTGTGGTTGCCAATTTCCTTCGTTATGGTATTATTCGAATGGTTAGGCATAGTTTATATGGTAGTAGCGTGAGACGTGATAGTTGTCTAATGCTTCTGCAGTGGCGTGAGTCGTGTGCGCGTTCCGGTGTCGTTCGGAAAATTCCAAACGGTACAGGTTTGTCGCGCACGGTCATTAACCTTTAGGGCGCACGACCACTGGTCGTGTGCCTCTGTTCGTGCGCGTATAAATTTCAGTTTCCAAAGTTCTGTCTCGGGCAATCGCACGAGCGCTGGCAACAGTGCGCACGGCCGCTGATCGTGCGACACTGATCGTGCGCAGTTGCTAGGTTTTCTGTCAGGTTTCCAGGTTCGTTTCGCACGATCATCAGCCGATGAGTGCGCACGACCACTGATCGTGCGTCACTGATCGTGCGCTTTGAATATTTTCTTTTGATAGGCGAATTTAGATGGTTTCGAGTGCGGGAGTTTAGATACTCAAGTGGCAGGCAATTACTTGAGTTCTGGATCTTCTGCCTTGGTCGTTCGACTGCCGTCGAGCTCCGTTTTCGTTAGTGGGTTTGTGGGTAGTAACTTAATTTTGGCGGCGAGTGAGGCTAGCTCACTCAAGGCCAAAGTTTAGGTAGGCACTGAGTGGGTTTCACTCAACGCCTAGTTGTGTTGGTTTATTTCAACACTCTTCCTTTACCTTGTATTTCGTTTCCGAGTGGATTTTTTTTCCAGTTGAATTTCTGGGTTTTCCTTGTCGGCCGTTTTCTTTATTTTCCTAAAGGCCGAATCGTGGGTCGTGAATAGTAGTGGTGGTTGTAGCTCTTTATGGGGGTGGAGTTGTGTGATATAGCCAAGGCCACCCATGGATTTCTTGCTCCAGGTACGGGCTGGGCATGTCGGGTGGAAGGTCCCTTGTGTTTTCACGTGTTGACCCTCGAGCTTTTGACTGGGACATGGTGGATTGGGGGACTGCGTTTGCCTTCGATCCGGTTCCTCGTTGTTGTTTTGCTACTATCACTTCCCGCAGATTAGGGTGTTAGAAGTTTCTTCTTTGGTAGTTTGCAGCGTTCTGGCTCTTGGTAGCCTAGTAGGCCCTGCAGGATGTGGTTCCTGGGCTGGGTCGTTGCTGTTTCTTTGCACGTTGTGCATTTCTTGTTGTCCTGTTTTGGACAGTTGTGACTCTTTTTACTGCATGTTTTCTGTTATTTTGTCCTTTTGGTTGACTCTTTCATGCAGTTTTACCTTGATTTTTGCTTGCTGAGGTATTCTGTTTTCTTTTGGAATACCCCAGGTTCTGAGCTGTAGCCAGTTTGGTGGCTAGTTGGAGGTGTTGTTGTTGGTGGACTCCCGGACTTTGGAGTTTTGTTTACCTTGTTTGTGAGGTTGTTTTCAGTACTTTCTTACAGGCATATATGTGTGCTGGTGGGTTCGTATCAGGTTGTTGGCGCCCACTAGTAGTTTTTACCATGTACTGGATATATACTATTGCTGCTACCATTTATTTTTCTGGAGATAGTCTACTTGCTTTGAGAAGGTTTTATGCTAGGTTGCTAGTTATTTTTAAACTATAAATACTATTATAAATGAAGCTCATGATCAGCATGTTTTTATAAACTTAATCACTATATTCCAAATCACGTACGAAAACCGTTTTCTTATATATATTATATAAACTAAGTGTAGTGTCTTGCATAACATGAGTGGTTCTCTTGGGACCCTTATGCGCTCTTTAGGGTGTAAAGCCTAATTAAAGTATTTTTCCGCAGCGTTTAAATATAGTTTTCTTTTGTGGACTAGATGATCCACTGAGCCGAGGGATACGGGCTCTAAACATAATTGATTTTCTATTCATTAAGCACATGATTTTCTTGCATAAAGATTGTAGTTGGATTTGCCTGAGCGTCAGCAGTTATCCCCTGCTTGACGTGGCATCATGACGCGTGTTTTCTCTTACTCTGATAATTCTTAATTCGGAGAAAATGCGGGTTGTGACAGTTGGTATCAGAGGGAGGTTGCTTGAAAAGTTAGTTGGGCAACCTTCCTTGTATGCTGTTAGTAGTTCAGCATCATGTCATTCACACACCGATATGTCATCAGCACGTCTTGGCAAAAGCACGAACACTACACTCATAGCATAACATGAAGTATACGGGGCATATTATGTAGTATGGGATGCATAATATGTGTTCGTATATGGATCCACCATAGGGGCTACATGTGAGGGTTATGTAGTATGGGATGCATAACCTCACCACATGACTGCGACTAGCACGTTTCTTTTTCGTTGCATGGAAATGTTATGTAGTATGGGATGCATAACATTTTCATGTGTACGCCGCTCATATCATGCATTAGGGCCTTCTTTTTAGAATGCATAGCACAATCATGCATATCATATCATTGCATAAGCACAACGCGCCGAGCTAAAGATTTGCAGGATGACATATGTACACACATAAGTTTTCAAACTAACATAAGTTCATGCATCTGATCTAGGCACAAGAGTTAGTGAGGTGGTGGTTAACCATCCTAGGTTAGGGCATATCATCTAATTATTGTGAAGAAGATAAACTCTCAGAGCAAGTTTAGCAGCTTTAAGTCTATATCTACATATGTATTGTCTGTACTGGTAGTCGGTTCTAGTCGTGGGTTTTGGTTCTGATTTGCGTTGTATTGATTTTTTTTTTAGGATGGCTAGGCGTCCTGCGACTCGATCGACTCCCCTGTCTGAGGGTGAATCTTCTGGAGCTCAGAATGATGCGGTGATCGAGGGTCTGTGTCAGAGTAGCGAAGCTATGGGGAGGCAGTTGGAGGAGGTGCAAGCCCAGATTCAGTCTTTGGTGGCAGTTGTGGCAGGGCAGGCTCAGGGTGCGCAAGTTCCTGCAGGGGGGTTAGCTGTTCCTCCTCCTCCTGCACCCTTGAGATCTCCAGTGGTGGTGCCAGCAGAGATGGCCTTCATCTCGCAGTTTCAGAGGCTGAGCCCTCCCACTTATGATGGGAAGGCAGATTTCATGGTTATAGACGACTGGCTGATCTCCATGGAGGAGATGTTCTCGTACTCTGGGATTTCAGATGATCAGAGGGTGATGATAGCCACCTATCAGCTTAAAGGATTGGCTAAGAGTTGGTGGCTGAGAGAGAAGGAGAGCCTGGTGGCTGGATGTTCGTGGGAAGTGTTCAAGGAGATGCTGTTGAGGAAGTTCTTACCCTCGGTCGAGCGTGACCGCCTCATGAATGATTTCCTCTATCTGAAGCAAAGGCAGCTCACGGTGGGTGAGTATGAGATAGAGTTTAGTAAGTTGAGTTGTTTTGCCCCTGGATTGGTCAGCGTTGAGGCTGATCGAGTTAAGCGATTCCTCGGTGGTTTGAGGAGTGAGGTGCAGCAGTTGGCCAGTGCTTATGGGTCAGTGACTTATGCTGGAGTTGTAGAGGCTGCTCTTAAGGTTGAGGCCATTGAGACGGCGAAGAGCAGAGGCCAGCAGTTGAGGAAGGATAAGAGGAAGTTGGTAGAGGAGAAGAAACCCCTGGTACCCGATGCTGTTCCGGGAAAGAGGAGCAGGGTGGTGTGCAGTTTTTGTGGCCGGTCAGGCCATCCTGTTGAGAGGTGTTTCAAGAAGGCGGCAGCTCAGAAGAAGGAGCAGGTTCATGCTATTCAGGGTGCTCCTGGGAGAGATGTCTCCTGTTCAGTTTGCAAGCGATCCGGGCATGATGCAGCCCAGTGTTGGTCCAGGGTTAGAGTCTGCTATCAGTGTGGGCAGAAGGGTCACGTTAAGTCGAGGTGTCCTCAGGTCCAGTCAGCTCTTCCTGCAGTTCCATTGCAGGCATTACCTCCACCTCAGCATGTGGACAAGGGAAAAGGGAAGCTGAACGTGATTTCTTCCGAGGAGGCTCAGACTTCGACCCAGGTGATCTCAGGTTAGTAGTTGGTTATTTTTCTTTCTAGCCTGGTAGTTTAGTTGCTAGATTATTTGCGGTACTGTTGTGCTAGTTCCTTAGCTTTGTGCGTTCCTATAGGGAAATTTAAGGTGAAGAACCGCTGGGCGCGTGTTCTGTTTGACTCCGGCGCTACCCACTCGTTCGTGGCTAGAGCCTTTGTGGAGCGTCATCGGTTGTCTCTAGATCGTGTTCGGGATTCCTTCCGTGTCAAGTTTCCCTCTGGTGAATCTGTGTTGTCAGATTTGGGTATTTTGGATTGCCCGGTTTTGTTGGGGGATTTTCTTGCGAAGGCGGATCTGAAGATGATTGATCTAGAGGACTTCGATGTCATTTTGGGCATGGACTGGCTCTCTCGGTATGATGCGGTCATTCAGTGCAAGGGAAAGTGCTTGGACTTCATCAGGGACGACGGTCAGCCCGGCAGCGTGTATGCTGATCCATGTCAGGATTCTCCTGTTCTCTCTGCGGTATGTGTTCAGAGATTGTTTCTTTCTGATTGTTGTGTTTGTTTAGTCTCGGTGGTTGGAACCGTTGTTAGCATGCCACGCTTGGAGGAGATTCCTATTGTTCGTGGTTTCGCCGATGTTTTTCCTGATGATCTTCCTGGTATCCCTCCTGAGCGGGATGTGGAGTTTGTTATTGATTTGGAGCCGGGTACGCGTCCTATTGCTAAGGCGCCGTACCGGATGGCCCCTCGTGAGTTAGAGGAGTTGCGAATTCAGTTAGATGAGTTGTTGGCTAAAGGTTTTATCAGGCAAAGTTCGTCGCCTTGGGGTGCTCCTGTTTTGTTCGTAAAGAAGAAAGATGGGTCGATGCGGCTTTGCATCGACTATAGAGAGTTGAACAAGTTCACTATCAAGAACAGGTACCCTCTGCCGAGGATCGATGATTTATTTGACCAGTTGCGTGGTAGCACGGTGTTCTCCAAGATCGATCTTCGTTCGGGCTATCATCAGCTCAGGATCCGTGAGGCAGATATTCCACGGACTGCGTTTAGGTCGAGGCATGTGCACTTTGAGTTTTTGGTGATGTCGTTTGGTCTGACCAACGCACCATCAGCCTTCATGGATATGATGAACCGGGTGTTCAAGGATTTCCTAGACAAGTTCGTTGTGGTCTTCATTGATGACGTGTTGGTTTATTCTCGCAGTGCTGAGGAGCACGAGCAGCATTTGCATTTGGTCCTATCAGAGTTGAGGAACCACAAGTTATTCGCCAAGTTGAGCAAGTGCGAATTTTGGTTGCCTCAGGTTTCTTTTCTAGGCCACGTGGTGAACAAGGATGGGATCTCGGTTGACCCAGAAAAGATTGCAGCAGTGACGGATTGGAGTAGGCCGAATACTCCTAAGGAGATCAGAAGTTTCTTAGGGTTGGCTGGCTATTACAGGAGATTCGTGGAGGGTTTCTCTTCTCTAGCCGCACCATTGACCAAGCTGACTCAGAAGAATGTGGCTTTTGTTTGGAGCGAGAAGTGCGAAGAAGCTTTTCAGGAGTTAAAGAGGAGATTGTGTACTGCTCCCGTTCTGACCCTTCCTACTGAGGGCATGGATTATGATATGTATGTGGATGCTTCGCATATAGGTCTGGGATGTGTATTAATGCAGGATGGAAAAGTAATTGCTTATGGGTCAAGGCAGTTGAAAACTCATGAGCGGAATTATCCTACGCATGACCTTGAGTTTGCAGCGGTTATCTATGCGTTGAAGTTGTGGAGGCACTTACTTTATGGGGCTCAGTGCAAAATTTTTACTGACCATAAGAGCCTGAAGTACGTGTTCACGCAGAAGGAGTTGAATCTGCGTCAGCGGCGGTGGCTTGAGTATGTGGCGGATTATGATGTGGAAATCCAGTATCATCCGGGCAAGGCCAATGTGGTGGCCGACGCCCTGAGCCGAAAGACGGGAAAGATCTTTAACCTCTCCGCCGATCAATTAGTTGAGGAGTTCCTCCTTATGGATATTTCAGTGGGATGCTGTAGTTTGCAGAGTAGCTTATCAGTGGAAGAGCCGTCCTGGATTTCTTTGACTAGATTGCATCAGAAGGACGATCCGGATCTGTTGCACCTTTTTACCAGGACAGAGAAGGGAGAGTTGCCAGATTTTTCTATTGATGATGCGGGTACTTTGAAGTACCGCGGCAGGATTTGCGTTCCCGCTGTTGGGGACATTAAGAGTATGATTTGCAGTGAGGCTCATGGTTCCAGCGTTGCCTACCATCCAGGATCTACGAAGATGTACCGTGACTTAAAGCAAATTGCTTGGTGGTATGGTATGAAAGGAGATATAGCCCGATATGTTGCTGAGTGTCACACTTGCAAGCGTGTGAAGGCCGATCATGGAAGGCCTGGTGGTAAGTTGACTCCGCTAGAGATCCCGACTTGGAAGTGGGAGAGTATATCTATGGACTTCATTACGGGTTTGCCAAAATCCCCGAGAGGATTTGATTCTGTTTGGGTTATAGTGGATAGATTGACGAAGTGTGCTCACTTCGTGCCTTATAAGATTGATTACCCGATGAAGAAGATAGCGGAGTTGTACTTGAATGAAGTCATCCGACTCCACGGTGTGCCAGTTAGCATCATTTCTGATCGAGACTCCCGGTTTACTTCTCGTTTTTGGCAGAGTCTGCAGGAGGGTTTGGGTACGGATCTGAGGTATTCTACTGCGTACCACCCTCAGACCAATGGGCAGACGGAGCGGGTCAATCAGATTGTTGAGGATATGATCCGGTGCTATATTTTAGACCACGGTGGAGCGTGGGATGAGCGTCTGCGACTCATGGAATTTGCTTACAATAACAGTTATCAGGAAAGCTTGCAGATGGCTCCGTTCGAAGCCTTGTATGGGAGGCGCTGTAGGACTCCGTTGTTTTGGGCTGAGGCTGGTGAGAAGCCTTTGTTGGGTCCTGATGCTCTAGAAGAGATGGAAGTCACCGTGAAGCTTATTCGGGAGAAGCTTCGTTTAGCTCAGGAGAGGTATGAAAAGAACGCCAATCGGCGTAGGTCTGCTTTGGAGTTTTTAGTAGGGGATCATGTATACCTCAAGGTTTCTCCAATGGTTGGTGTGAAGAGATTTGGTAAAAATCGGAAATTGGACCCAAGGTATGTGGGCCCGTTTGAGGTCTTGGAGCGGATTGGTGTGTCTGCATATAGATTGGATTTGCCAGCGAACTTCCCTGGTGTTCATAATGTTTTTCATGTTAGCCAATTGCGGAAGTGTGTGCGCAGCAGTGGGCAACTCTTGGATGTTGTGCCCCAGTTAGAGCCCAACCTCTCTTTCGTTGAGGTGCCAGTTCGTATTTTGGATTCTCAGGAGCGTGTGCTGCGAAAGAAGTCCATACCGATGGTGAAAATTCTATGGAAAAATCAGGATTTGGAGAGCGCGACTTGGGAGCTAGAGTCGACCATGAGGAGGGCGTACCCTCACCTGTTCCTCTGATTTGATCGGTATGTTTCCCTTTGTAACTTCTGTTTGTTACTTTTTCCTTCTTTTGTAGGAGGGTTGTGCGTAAAGTTTCGGGACGAAACTTTCTTTTAGGGGGAGTGACTGTAACGCCCCGTCTTTTCAGCGATTATTTTTATTCTCGTTTGGCGTTACGATGACGCGTTTCCGTGGCTTGTGCCATGTGTGGAGTATGGTTTAGCTCCTTGGAACTGAGTGCCCTGTTTGGTAGCCTGTTGGCAAGATCTCCCTAGCAAACCGAGTCGTTCTGGTGACCCGGTGTGGCCTCTCGGGGGGATGTTTGTGTTTGGCTTCGTTTGGGTGTAACTCGAGTTCTGTTCGTCGAAAGTTAATTTCGACTTCGCCGTTGTGTTTGTAGCGTGGGTATTTAGCTACGGTGCGAATTTCGTCGAATTCCGAGGTGAATTGGTTTTCGAGTCAATTTGGTGCTTTATGTAATTTTGTAATTAATAATATAATTATATAATTATATATATATATATATATATATATATATATATATATATATATATATATATAGAATGAATAGGGCCGATCTTCATCTTCTTCACGATAGAAACCGCCGGTCCTGTACGAGAGAAACGAGTAACCGCCGAGCCTTCCCTTCGGACGCCGATTCCCGGAGCGTTTGTGGACGGAATTCGATTCCGAGAGTGGATTCGGATTGCTCTCGTCGAGACCTTCATTCCTGCGGTAAGAAATTCGATTTTCGTGGAGTTTTGGAAGGATTGGAATTTTCAGTTTTGGAAGTTTTCCGCCATTAATGGCCGAGTCTTTGTTCTAGGTGTTGCGGCCGTCTTGATCCGTGCGAAGAGGAGGAAAGCAGTCCAAAGCTTCGCTGAGATTTGAGGCAAGTGGTATTCTTGCCCTTGCCAAGTGTTTTCTTTGATTTTATTTGCTGAAATTGAAATCCTGGTTAGCCCAGGTTAGAGGCCTTGTTGTTCTCGTTTTCTTGCTAACTATAGGGCTTAGTTCTTCCTACTGAAACCCCCCTATGTTGTGATGTTTGGAATCCAAATTGTCGGCGTGAAGCCGTTGTTTTCCTTTAATTTTGATTAATGCTCTGGTTCGGGCGTAGCCGAGAGGGAGAGTTAGGAGGGGGGTGTGGTTGCCAATTTCCTTCGTTATGGTATTATTCGAATGGTTAGGCATAGTTTATATGGTAGTAGCGTGAGACGTGATAGTTGTCTACTGCTTCTGCAGTGGCGTGAGTCGTGTGCGCGTTCCGGTGTCGTTCGGAAAATTCCAAACGGTACAGGTTTGCCGCGCACGGTCATTAACCTTTAGGGCGCACGACCACTGGTCGTGTGCCTCTGTTCGTGCGCGTATAAATTTCAGTTTCCAAAGTTCTGTCTCGGGCAATCGCACGAGCGCTGGCAACAGTGCGCACGACCGCTGATCGTGCGACACTGATCGTGCGCAGTTGCTAGGTTTTCTGTCAGGTTTCCAGGTTCGTTTCGCACGATCATCAGCCGATGAGTGCGCACGACCACTGATCGTGCGTCACTGATCGTGCGCTTTGAATATTTTCTTTTGATAGGCGAATTTAGATGGTTTCGAGTGCGGGAGTTTAGATACTCAAGTGGCAGGCAATTACTTGAGTTCTGGATCTTCTGCCTTGGTCGTTCGACTGCCGTCGAGCTCCGTTTTCGTTAGTGGGTTTGTGGGTAGTAACTTAATTTTGGCGGCGAGTGAGGCTAGCTCACTCAAGGCCAAAGTTTAGGTAGGCACTGAGTGGGTTTCACTCAACGCCTAGTTGTGTTGGTTTATTTCAACACTCTTCCTTTACCTTGTATTTCGTTTCCGAGTGGATTTTTTTTCCAGTTGAATTTCTGGGTTTTCCTTGTCGGCCGTTTTCTTTATTTTCCTAAAGGCCGAATCGTGGGTCGTGAATAGTAGTGGTGGTTGTAGCTCTTTATGGGGGTGGAGTTGTGTGATATAGCCAAGGCCACCCATGGATTTCTTGCTCCAGGTACGGGCTGGGCATGTCGGGTGGAAGGTCCCTTGTGTTTTCACGTGTTGACCCTCGAGCTTTTGACTGGGACATGGTGGATTGGGGGACTGCGTTTGCCTTCGATCCGGTTCCTCGTTGTTGTTTTGCTACTATCACTTCCCGCAGATTAGGGTGTTAGAAGTTTCTTCTTTGGTAGTTTGCAGCGTTCTGGCTCTTGGTAGCCTAGTAGGCCCTGCAGGATGTGGTTCCTGGGCTGGGTCATTGCTGTTTCTTTGCACGTTGTGCATTTCTTGTTGTCCTGTTTTGGACAGTTGTGACTCTTTTTACTGCATGTTTTCTGTTATTTTGTCCTTTTGGTTGACTCTTTCATGCAGTTTTACCTTGATTTTTGCTTGCTGAGGTATTCTGTTTTCTTTTGGAATACCCCAGGTTCTGAGCTGTAGCCAGTTTGGTGGCTAGTTGGAGGTGTTGTTGTTGGTGGACTCCCGGACTTTGGAGTTTTGTTTACCTTGTTTGTGAGGTTGTTTTCAGTACTTTCTTACAGGCATATATGTGTGCTGGTGGGTTCGTGTCAGGTTGTTGGCGCCCACTAGTAGTTTTTACCATGTACTGGATATATACTATTGCTGCTACCATTTATTTTTCTGGAGATAGTCTACTTGCTTTGAGAAGGTTTTATGCTAGGTTGCTAGTTATTTTTAAACTATAAATACTATTATAAATGAAGCTCATGATCAGCATGTTTTTATAAACTTAATCACTATATTCCAAATCACGTACGAAAACCGTTTTCTTATATATATTATATAAACTAAGTGTAGTGTCTTGCATAGCATGAGTGGTTCTCTTGGGACCCTTATGCGCTCTTTAGGGTGTAAAGCCTAATTAAAGTATTTTTCCGCAGCGTTTAAATATAGTTTTCTTTTGTGGACTAGATGATCCACTGAGCCGAGGGATACGGGCTTTAAACATAATTGATTTTCTATTCATTAAGCACATGATTTTCTTGCATAAAGATTGTAGTTGGATTTGCCTGAGCGTCAGCAGTTATCCCCTGCTTGACGTGGCATCATGACGCGTGTTTTCTCTTACTCTGATAATTCTTAATTCGGAGAAAATGCGGGTTGTGACAGCCCCTAAATTTATAGGAAAAATTCTCGGGTTGGTCACGCCCTCCGACACGCCCTAGGGGGGCATGTTAGGGGGCGTGACATGTACGAAGTTGACCTCGGGTTGTGGGATCTGGCGGGAGGGATGATTGCTTCGGTACATTGGTCGACATGCCCATAGTCACGCCCGTTTAGGGGGGGCGTGTCACGCACATCATGTCGAAATCATTGGTCGGAAATCCGTCAGTCGTCAGAAAGGTTGATGTCACGCCCGTGATGGGGGGGGGGTGACAGTACTGTTGCGTGCTGTGGCGGAACCTGCATTCAATGCGGCGGCAGGCTTTGCGGTAGAGGGTGACATGCCCTTGGTCACACCTGGCGACACGCCCGGGGAGGGCGTGTCAGGGGGCGTGACAGCCATTTTGTTCGTTTTTCTGTCCCTTCCAGCAGGAGTCCTCGGGATCGGGTGACATGCCCTAGGTCACGCCTAGGGAGGGCGTGACAAAGGGGCGTGTCAGGTCATTTTTGGCCAATTTTCTGGAAACCTTCAAAAAGACAAGAAAAAGTCAGTGGCAATAATATTTACATAAAAATGATAAAAAATAAACAAATAATAGACATGATTTGTACAATATAAAATAGAAAATACGATAATAGTTTAGACTACAAAACATATTATCAAATTCCCCCAAGCTTAAGCTTTGCTTGTCCTCAAGCAAAAATATAAAAACTAGATAATCATAAAAAAAGAACTAATCAAAAAGTTCTAATTATGCCTACAGAAGTACTATGCGAAATTCTAAGCAGGGAAAAGGTGAAATGTAAGTCTAAATCAATTATTTAGGTATGGTAAAACTTTTATAAACTTTACTCAATAAAAACAAATCATCCAAAATTTTAACGAAATTCTTTAAATAAACTTAAGCAAAGCAACGAAAATGATAAAAACGCATTGAGTTGTTACTAGATCCAAGCAACACATTATAATTATATCAATTTAATTAACAAAAATCTAGGTTTAAATCCAAAACTAAAACTGATTTACTTTTCTTATTTTCTTAGTTTTTAAATAAAAATCAAAAAGCATGAATCAAAAGGACTTAATTAGGACAGAAACGTTTGGTTTAGGAATATGATTAGGAGTGGAATTCAAAGATAAACGTGAAGGTTTAAAATCACACTAAACTAAAGCAAAGAGTTTCAAAAACTTTCATAAAAATATATATACATTTTTTTTCTTTTTCTTCTTATTTCCATTTTTTTTTCTTTTTTCAAAACAAAGGCCATAAATATTTTTATTTTCCTTTTGAATTGGCCAAACAGAAATAAACATAACTTTTGAGCATACTTTTTTTCAAAAACCTTTCTCCCACAAAAATCACAAAATATCCTATCAAAATCGTGAAAATATTTTATAAAACTCAAAAAGGCTAGTGTGATTAGATAGGTTGGAAATTTTGGCTTTGGTGAAAATGAAATGAAGGGAGGAGCTATCAAATGAAATCGGAAAAAGGCTCAAAAACGGCTAACTAGTGGTAAAAGTTTTTAGGTTGGCAGGAAAGCTCAAACGAAAACAAAAATGACCTAAATCATTTTCACGCTTTTGAATTTATTTAAAACAAAGGTTTGAAAAATTTCAAAAAGCGAGTCCTAGATAATAAAAGAAGATTGATGAAATTAACTTGAAAATAGAAATAATAGGTGGCTTGGATCGTTCACATCTACTACATTATTCAAAAGTTGACTTTACAAAAATTATTCAAAAACGAAAAAGAAAATAGTGGATGATGAATTTTTGAGAAAGTAAAGGAAATAAAAACAAAAAACCAGAATAGAAATGCGAGTTTTAGAAAAATATTTCACCTTAACATGCTACCGTGAATTAGAAACACAACATGACCAACATTTTACTTGTGAAACATAATTAAAAAGGACGATTAGAAATATTATAATTAACTACGTTGTTTATAAAAAAATTTTGAGTAAAACAAAAACAAAAACTAGGGGTACTATTGAAATACCAAAATGTCTAAACTATTCAAAAACACACACACACACACACATATATATATATATATATTGTGAAATATTCTCTTTTTTTTGGATTTTGGAAATATTTTCTCTCTTTTTTTTTTGGAATTTTCAGATATTCATTTTTTTTTTATTTTGAGATGGGTGAGGGGCTTTGTGATTTTGGAGAAGTCCTTTATAAAACGACGATGAAAGCCAGCGTGGCCTAGGAAACTTCTTATAGCTTTTATGTTCGTAGGCGGCGGCAGCTTCTCGATAACTTCTATCTTGGCAACGTCTACCTCAATACCTTTAGCAGAAATTTTATGACCCAAAACTAACCCTTCCCTTACCATAAAATGGCATTTTTCCCAATTCAGGGCAAGGTTAGTTTCTTCGCATCATTCTAAGACTTTTTCGAGGTTTTCTAAACATCTATCGAAGGAATCGCCGAACACGGAGAAATCGTCCATAAATACCTCCATAATGCTTTCTATGTACTTGTCAAATATTGCGAGCATACATCGCTGGAATGTAGCTGGCGCATTGCACAATCCAAATGGCATTCTTCGGTAAGCGAAGGTGCCAAATAGACAAGTAAACGTAGTTTTCTCTTGGTCCTCGGGAGAGATGGGTATTTGAAAGTACCCCGAGAGGCAATCGAGAAAACAATAAAAGCTATGGCCGGATAATCGTTCTAAAATATGGTCGATATACGGTAAAGGAAAGTGGTCCTTGCGGGTGGCGTCATTTAACTTACGGTAATCTATACACATACGCCAACCCGTCACCGTCCGTGTCGGGATTAATTCATTATTCTCATTACTAACTACGGTTATCCCTCCCTTTATTGGCACTACCTGAACGTGGCTAACCCACTTACTGTCCGATATAGGGTAGATAATTCCTGCGTCTAATAATTTCATAATCTCGCCCTTAACTACTTCTTTCATATTCGGGTTTATACGACACTGAGGTTGAATAGAGTTACGCGAATTATCCTCCATTAAAATTTTATGGGTACAGAAAGATGGGCTTATGCCGTTGATATCAGGAATTTGCCAAGCAATAGCCCGGCGATGCTTACGTAGAACTAGAAGAAGTTTATCGTTTTGCGTATCCGTGAGGTAGGCCGAAACGATAACTGGTAACTTGGAATCTTTTTCTAAGAAAGCATACTTAAGGTGTTCAGGAAGTTCTTTAAGTTCTAGGGTAGGGGGTTCTTCATAAAAGGATTTAGAGATTCATTCTTTTTCAAAAATAATATCTTCATAAACTTTTTTATAAGGAACGTAATAAGGGGTGGGGCTAGCAGCCAAGACGGTTTCTTGCAGCGATTCAGTTGGAAGAAAAGAGGAAGAACAAAAATCAGAAAATTCTTTTTCAAACTCAGAAAGACAATCAGAAGATTCATCACTTCCTTGCAGCGATTTAGCGGGAAGAGAAGAAGAAAAACAAAAATCAGAAAGTTCTTTTTCAAATTCGGAGAGGCAGTAGGAAGATTCATCACTCACGGCGTCTACGAAAAAACATGAGTCATCATTTGCTAGGGTGTCTTCATCGAAGGTGTGATAGAAAAAGTGTCTTCGTTGTCGCCTACTCAAAGAAAGAGCTTACCATTGCTTACATCAATGATGGCTCTGGAGGTGGCAAGGAAGGGTCGGCCAAGGATCAGGGGAACCTCGACTTCTTCTTCGATGTCCAAAATGACAAAGTCCACCGGGAAGATGAACTTGTCGACTTTTACTAGAACGTCCTCCACTATTCCTAACGGGTACTTAACGGATCTATTGGCTAGCTGGATACTCATACGCGTGGGGTTAAGGCTACCAATCCCTAACTTTTTAAACAACGAAATGGGCATCAGGTTTATACTCGCGCCTAAGTCGGCTAACGCGTGTTTAACAAAAAGATCACCGAAGACACACGGGATAGAGAAACTACCCAGGTCACTGATTTTCTTCGGCAAACCGTTTGTTAAAACAGCAGAGCACTCAGTGTTTAGCGTGACGTGCAAATGATTCTCTAACTTATTCTTGTTGGTGAGGAGGTCCTTAAGATACTTGGCGTATTTAGGCATCTGCGAAATAGCCTCGTGGAAGGGAAGATTAATGTGGATTTGCTTGAAGATCTCTAAGAAGCGGGAGTACTGATCATCTTGACGTTGTCTATTAAGTTCGGAGGGGTATGGAGGAGTTGAATTATTTTTTAAGATGGGTGGTGGAGTGAGATTTTTTTCTAAAACAGGGGTGATAACTTCTTTAGCAGAGGGTGGAAGCGGAGCGGAGCTTTGATTTTTAAAGGCGGGAGCGGAGCTTGCCTCGGGCTCTTCACTTACCATACCGGAGACTTGCTTCCCACTCCGAAGAGTTATAGCTTTCGCTTGCTCTCTCGGGCTGGGTTCAGTATTGTAAGGAAGAGACCCTGCGGGTCGCTCAGAAATTATTTTCGCGAGCTGTCCTACCTGATTTTCTAGACTTTTTACGCTTCCGGTTAAAGTTCTTATAGTAGCGTCATTTGTGGTGATATATTTAGAAAGTAATTCCTCCAAGCTTGGAGGTTTTGGATAATTTTGAAGATGTGGTGGTGGTGGTGGTACAGAAAAATCATTTTGTGGTGGCAGGCGCATAACATTCGATGGATTACTCCACGAAAAATTCGGATGATTTCTTAAAGCAGGGTTATAGCTATTCGGAAAATTAAAACCAGGAGGATGAAAATTCGCAGCAGAAAAATTATTAAAAGCATTTCTATGCATATTATTAACATAATCTAAATGTTCTGGAGTAGGGGTTCTAGATTCCCATACCTGAGGGGCGGAGGCAGCAGTCATCTCCGTTATCTTTTTGCTTAGGATTTCTACTTGCAGAGCGAGCTGGGAAACGTTCTCCACTTCAAAGATACCTGCAGGCTTGTTTGGGCTGGACCTAGGCACATTCCACTGATAAGTGTTCATGGCCATGTCCTCAAAAAGATCAAGAGCTTCTTTCGGGGTCTTATGATTTAAAGTACCGCCAGAGGCCGCGTCTATCATTTGCTTTGTATTTTGATTTAGCCCGTTGTAGAACGTCTGCACTTGTAACCATACAGACAGCGCGTGATGTGGGCATCGTCTTAATAATTCTGTAAATCTCTCCCAGGTTTCATATAGGGTTTCAGAGTCTATTTGTCCGAAGGAAGAGATATCATTCCTAAGTTTTGCACTTTTAGCTGGCAGAAAATACTTCGCCAAAAATTTTTCAGTTAATTCATTCCAAGTGGTTACGCTATTCTTAGGAAGTGTGTTCAGTCACTGCTTAGCTTTAGTTCTTAGAGAGAAGAGGAAGAGTGTCAGCCTGATTGCATCATTTGTGACACCTTTATCTTGAAGGTGTCGCAAATTTCAAGAAAGCTAGCTATATGTGCGTTCGTATCTTCATCTTGAAGTCCTTCAAATTGCACATATTGCTGCACCATTTGAATTATGCTAGGCTTTAATTCGAAGTTATTATTTGCTATAGCAGGGCGGACTATAATAGATTCTGTTCCCTCGAGGTTCGGTTGTGCAGAATAGGACATAGTCCTTTGCACGACCTCATCTACATTGGGTTCTTCCATTCTTAAAGTAGCAAATGACTCGGAGTCCTCAACCGACACTTGGATAGTAGGACCTTGAAATCGCGATCTTCTCCGAAGAGTACGCTCAATTTCGTGGTCCAAGTCCAAAATAACCGACGGACTCCCGCGGGTCATGCACTAAAAGAACAAAAAAGAAGAAAGAAAGAGAAATGGGATAAACTAGAAAGAAAGCTAGATTAGAATTTTTTTTTTGAAATAGATTTTTTTTATAGATTAACTCCCGAACTTCCCAAGGACTACCCCGTGAAGGGTTCGCAAGGTACTAGACAAGATAGTGGCGCTTAACGCCCTTTGCCCTTTTCGAGAGAATTAGGCGGCGTAGAAAAATTGTGAAGTTGGTTACTATTAAGAGCGGTGATAACTTTTTTGAATTTTAAAATTTAAATAAAGAGGATGAGAAAGAGAAGAGATAAAATTAATAGGTTCGTGTTTTCAAGATATCAACGGAAGTTGGTTCCCCGGCAACGACGCCAAAAACTTGTTGCGCGCTAGGGTTCGAAGAAAATAAACGCAACCGAACTAGTAATCCAATGAGGCAAGTATACCTATCGAATTGTAGCTAGGGGACACAAGTGTCGTATTGAAATCCGGGAACTGTTGAGTATGCTTACTCACACGAAAACTATTATCTTATCGACGGAAAAACTAGGGTTTTAGAGAATCTAATTGCAAGGAAGGAAGTAAAGCTAAATCTAGAAAGAGAGCTATTATAGTTAATTATAGAGCATAAGAAAATCGATTACTACGAAAGGTTGAAAATATGAAATGGAAATGCACTCGATCAAGAATCATCTCGGCTAAAGATGATTAAGAAAATGCGATAAAAATCTAAACTTAATAGGATAAAGGTCCTTGACCGTGGAGGTTCCTAAAGCTTGAACACGCTTCTCTCAAAGTCATGCCCAACTAAGTTTAGGAAGGTCCGACCGACTCTCGTCTAAATCGGAGGCCTAAAACTCGCTTTACGCGGTGAACCCCACTATTGGATTTTACTCCAATCCGGGAGATTTGGACGTCTGCCTCTCTTGAGGGGTGCGTACAACTCCCTTTACTCTTGAATGCTCACTTCATTCTATCGGCCTATCGGCTAGCCCAGAATGAAAGCAAAGGTGGAGGGTATATATCGATAATATACCTCCAACCCATGATTAATCAAGAGTAATTCAAGGCCCTAACCTAAAAAGAAAAGATTAATCAAAACATCATAACTTAATCGCTCGAACCTCGGATCATCAAGATCGAGTACAAGAAGGATTAGTTAATCATAGTGAAGTGGAGGAGGGGGAATGAGTAGTAAAGCATAACACAAGCTAAACAAAGAACACTTCTATTAATGAAAAGGGGTAAGTTACACTATGGAAAAAGAAATTACAAGTGCAAGGAATTGAAACCTATTCTAGCCCTACAATTAGCACTAAGCAACACTAAAGATTACAAAGAAAGCATAAACAAGTAAAGATTAAACTAGGGTTAAAAGAAAATTACAAAGAGAGAGAGAGAGAGAGAGAGAGAGAGAGAGAGAGAGAGAGAAAAGCATAAGAAAGATCAAGAAACAAAGGGGCAGCACCTCCCCCTCTTAACCAAAGCTTGCTGAAATAGAAGGGGGCCTGAATTTATAGGCAAAATTATCGGGTTGGTCACGCCCTCCGACACGCCCTAGGGGGGCATGTTAGGGGGCGTGACATGTACGAAGTTGACCTCGGGTTGTGGGATCTGGCGGGAGGGATGATTGCTTCTGTACGTCGGTCGACACGCCCATGGTCATGCCCGTGTAGGGGGGGCGTGCCACGCACATCATGTCGAAATCATTGGTCGAAAATCGGTCAGTCGTCAGAAAGGTTGATGTCACGCCCCAGGTTACGTCCGTTACGGGGGGGGGGGGGGGGGGCATGACAGTACTATTGCGTGCTGTGGCGGAACCTGCATTCAATGCGGCGACAGGCTTTGCGGCAGAGGGCGACACGCCCTTGGTCACGCCTGGCGATACGCCCGAGGAGGGCGTGTCAGGGGGCGTGACAGCTGTTTTGTTTGTTTTTCTATCCCTTCCAGCAGGAGTCCTCGGGATCGGGTGACACGCCCTAGGTCACGCCCAGGGAGGGTGTGACAAAGGGGCGTGTCAGGTCATTTTTGGCCAATTTTCTGGAAACCTTCAAAAAGACAAGAAAAAGTCAGTGGAAATAATATTTACATAAAAATGATAAAAAATAAACTAATAATAGACATGATTTGTACAATATAAAATAGAAAATACGATAATAGTTTAGACTACAAAACGTATTATCACGAGATCTAAAAAAAGAGTTGATTTATCACAGAATGAAGATGAGAAGAAAAAAGGAAAATAAGAAGAAGGAGAAATCACTCCAAGAAGAATTCACAGAATTCTATACAACAAGAAGATTCTGATTCAAAATCAGAGAAGTAGACATCATCTCATAAGATCTGTCAGTATTTACAGATTTAATTTTGCAAGGAGGAAGAAGCTGGATCTACACAACCTTCTCAAGAAGATTCAACCAAGGTTCTCTCTTTCAAGAAGCTTTGAATAAGCTAAGTCAGGTTTAATCAGATTTATTACAATAAAGTTAAGGAGAAAGAAGATCCATCAAGATCTGATCAAGATTCCCTTACCCCTCTATCTCTCTCTATCTAGGTGAAGGAAGAAATAAACTCTTTAATCAATTTTCTGTAAGATATACTTTTAGATCTGAGTGTAAGAGATTTCAATCTCTGAGTTGTAAGCCTGTAACTATAAAGGCTGAGGTGGGGCTGTTTGCCTGAGGTAGGAGATTAAGTTATCTGAGCTGTTTGCCTGGTGATAAGGGTTAAGTTAGGGCTTGATTGTCGGAGTTGTAGGAGTATGGATTCACTCTGAGATAGGGTTCTTGGGAAGAGCCTAAGCTGTAGGACTTGTTGAAGTCTGAGCTATAGCAACCAATTTGCGTTCTGATTTGTAAGATCTGCGGATCTGAGAAAGTGGAAGAAAGTTTGGCCGAATCTAGTGTACTTCTAGATAGGAGAAGAGGGAAAGTGGATGTACCCATCATTTGGGGAACCACTATAAATCTGTGTGTATGTTGTGATTTGATAATTGTGTGTTGTGGTAGCTGTAGAATTTATAGTTGTGATGTGATTATTTTATTAACTGCCTAAGTGAATTGGAATTGAACCTATTCACCCCACCCCCTCTATGTGTTTAGACATTCTTGAAACCAATTCATTCAAGGGGTATCAGAGGGAGGTTCCTCAAAATTAGACTTAATAGTCTTGAGTATATCTCTAAGGCAGTAATAAGATAGCCAAGATGGGTTCAGGTGAAAATCAGAAAAAACTTGGATCCATGAAACTTCCCATTTGTAGAAAATAAACATTTAGGATATGAAAAGAGAGGGTCAGATAATTCATGGAAGCATCTGATCCTAGAATCTACATCACAGTTCTAGAAGGTCCTTTCATCCTAATGAAGACATCAGTTCTTGATGCAAATCTACAGACTCCAAAGAGTTTTTCTGAGATGACAAAAGATGAGATCATCTTGGAAACTTTGGACAAGAGGGCACAAAACATAATTATTAGTGCCATAGATGATTGTACCTTTCAGAATTTGGTCCATTGCAAAACCTCAAAGGAAATATGGAACATTTTGATTGTCTATATGGAGGGGACAGAAGAAGTAAGAGATGATAGGAAGTCCATGCTCAATCAAGAGTATGAAAGCTTCAGACAAGCCAAGACAGATAGCATAGCTATGTGATATGAAAAGTTCTTCAGAATTGTCAATGAGCTGATGAATTATGGAAGAGTATTCAACACTTATGAACTGAATGAAAAGTTTCTCAGATCATTAACCAAGGATCGGGATACAGAGGTCTGTGCCATCAGAGAAGTGGCCAGATTTGTAGATACTCCTCCAACAACCTTGTTTGGAAAATTGTTGTCTTATGAAATGCAGCTAACTACCAGAAAGGAAGAAGAGAAGAGAAGCAGGTCTTTTTCCAAAGATAAGTCTATGGCTTTCAAAGTTGAAGCTGCAAGGAAGGGCAGGAGAAAGACTCCTTCTCCTCCCAGAAAAGTTGTTGATACTGATTCAGAAAGTTCAGACACAAGCACATCAGATTGCTATAACTCTGATGAGGATTTTGCTGCCTTTTCCAGACAATTCAAGAGGTTCCTGAAGAAAAAGAACTAGAGGACCAGGACATCCTCTTCTTCTTACTCCATGGATGACTACTACAAGGGAAAGGAGAAAACCTCTAAAGAGGAAAGGTATGGTTCTAAACCTGATAAACAAACTTCTACTAAAATTGTTTGTTCTTATTGCAGCAAGCCAATGCATGTTATAGCAGACTGTCCTGTCAAAAGAAAGCAGTCTGGTAAGAAAAAGAAACACCAGCATAAAGGCAAGAAGGAGAAATCAATTGTGGCTAATAAGCAAAAAAGTCGGACTGACTCTTATTCATCAGAGTCAGAAAATGAAGAGGATGCTGAGGCCTACATTGGGTTATTCTCAACTGAGGAAGATTCTGTAGAAATAGAATTCTTGCAGTTGCTTGATGATATCAGTAAAGCAGAAGACAGCCAATGCATAGGGATGATGGCCATAGCTGAGGATGGACACAGCCAGGAGCAGCCTGGTCCTAGTAAGATACAATCTTCACCTTCAGTGTCAGATTATGTTACTAGCCCAGAGTCAGAAGCATTTTCATCAAAAGATGAAGGTGTCTCTGAATCATAAGGAGACATCAATCAACTGATTGATGATTATGGAGAGCTCCTGCAAGTCTTTAAGGAAAGCAGGCTCCTAGCCAAATAACTAGTAAACGAGAATGCCAATCTGAAGTTGGCTGCTTCATACTCAGTAAAAGTGTTGGATCTAAATTTAAAAGAGATTAGTAAATTGAAGAACATAACTGTTATTCAGATGGATACCATTACTTTCAAGAATAACCACAATAAGAATCTTGAAAGTAGACTCCAAAAGGAGAGGGAGCTAGTGGACAAGTTCTCAAAACCTAATTTTGTGTTACCTTTGATAGATTCCTTCTATTCCCAAAAGGGTAAGAAGGGATTAGGTTTCAATGGAAGAACAAGAGCTGTCAATTCCAACAGGAAAGACAAAGCTCTAGTTCAGCCACTTGCTTCCAAGCCTCCAATTTTAATTTTAAAAAGTGGTTCAACCTTCTAACAGGTATGACCATGATAGTATTTATGGTCACTGTGAGCAAGGTAGTAGAAATGGCAAGGGTGCTAGTGTCGATTGGGTAGTCCATGATAAAACCCAAATGGCCCATAATGGACCATTTGTGTTTGGTGTACTAGCCCCAACACTCAAGGACAAAGTAGCAGCTGACTCACAAAGTCTGCCAGTCCATTATCAAGCTAAGGGAAAGTCTGTTAGCAAAGCAGACTTAGAAATATCTGAAGCTATCAGGAGTATGCATTATGAAAAGAAGGTAGCTGTAGATAGGGTTCAAGATATCCCAAGTACTTCTGATGCTAGACAAGTCCCTAAGAAAGCCTTAGCTGACATACTTAAGAACAGAGGTGATGTATCAGCTGGATTAAGGGCTACAAACAACATTGTTGTTAAGCCAGTTCTTAAAAGAAGGTACAATGTGCATAAGTGTTAGTGCTGTGGCAAAGTGGGCCACTATGCCATTGATTACTGACACAATGAGTGTGTCCAGAGAAGTAATGGTGGCTTACCTGCCAGAAGAACTATAGATATGCATGTTCAGTTTAAGTCTAACTTGCACCTAGGACCCAATAAAATTTGGGGTCCTAAGGTTAGATAATATATTTTTTGCAGGTAAGTCCAAGTGGCCATACCCCTATATGATACTTTGACAGTAGATGTTCCAGGCACATGACTAGAATAAGGAGCATGCTAAAAGAATACCCTTTTATTGAGAATGGTCCTAAAGTTATCTTTGGGGGCTCAAAAAAAGGGGTAACTAAAGGTTTGGGTAAAATAACTAATGACATAGTACCTATCACACAAGTAGCTTATGTGAAAGGTTTGAAACATAACCTTATAAGCTTAAGTCAACTATGTGATTTTGGCCATGACATTTCTTTTCTCAAGGATGAGTGTCAAATTAGAAGGTCAAGTGACCAAGGGGTTATCTTAACAGGCACAAGGAGAGGAAATGTTTACAGTCTAGACTTTGAGTGTGAGAGTGAGGACTCTCCTATATGCCTAGTTGCAGATGAGAAAGTTTCTCATTGTGTCCAATGGAACAAGAAGCTAGCTCAGCTGAACTACAAGACCATATGCAGACTCTTTAGCGAAGAGTTGGCGAGGAATGGTCCTCAGGTTAAGTGCATTAAGGAGAGAATCTGCTCAGCTTGTCAAAAGGGAAAGTAGACCAGGTCTTCCTTCCAAAGTCTTGATACCAAAGACTTAGTGAGGTGCTTATACCTCCTGCATATGGATCTATTTGGTCCTATGCCAGTTCATAGTCTAGGTAGAAAAGTCTATACCCTTGTGGTGGTTGATGAATTTTCTAGATTTGCTTGGGTATTCTTCCTAAGGAGAAAATCTGAAACCCCAGATATCTTCCAGACTTTTTTCAAGAAAATTCAGAATGAACTTAATAGTTTTGTGGTCAAGATCAGAAGTGACCATGAGACTGAGTTTTAGTCTGAATGCATGACAAAGTTCTGTGAGGGCTTGGGATTTATCAAGAATTCTCCTCACCTAGAACTCCCCAGCAAAATGGAATTGCTGAAAGGAAGAATAAAACTCTAATTGAGGCAGGTAGGACCTTGTTAAATGACACTTCTCTCCCAGAATATTTTTGGGCTGAGGTAGTAAATACTGCTTGTCATGTTCTCAATAGAGCTTCCATCACCAAAAGCAAAAAAAAAGACTCCCTATGAGATTCTGAAAGGCAGAAAACCTAATTTATCCTATTTCAGGATTTTTGGTAGCAAGTGTTATGTACTTAACAATGGTAAATCTCATTTAACAAAGTTTTCTGCCAAGTCCCAAGAAGTGATATTTATTGGGTACAACAACAATAGTAGGGCATATAGGATCTATAATATGACTACACAAGTTGTAGAAGAATCTGTCCATGTTGTCTTTAATGAGTCTAAGTTAATTAACTATGAGCTGCTAAGCACTTCTTCTAGTCCTGCAGGTTTAAAGGATAAGATGAACAATCTGACCATCAGGGAAGATAAATCACCAGGCCAAGAGATTGAAGATGATGGATGTGTTTAGGGGGAGCTTAAGACTTACAAGCTGAGAATGAAGAACAACTAGTTAAAGACATTGAGGATCAGCAAGCTGAAGGAAATGAAGAACATCAAGCTGAAGAAAGATTACCTATAGCTATGAGACATTTAAGAGACCATCCAGCTCACCAAATCATTGGTGATGCAAGTCATGGTGTAATAACCAGAAGCAAGAGCTTGAACTCAGCACTATGTTCAAGCTTACTGTCTCAAATAGAAACAAAGAAGTTTGAAGAGGCTATCCAAGACTCATACTGGATTAGTGCTATGAGGGAAGAGTTGAACCAATTCAAGAGATGCAAAGTCTGGTAACTGATTCCCAGACCTAAGGGACATAATGTCACATGGACTAAGTGGATCTACAGGAATAAGTTAGATGAAAATGTCATTATTGTCAAGAACAAGGCCAGATTGGTGGCAAAAGGCTACAAGATTGAAAAAGGAATAAACTTTGACTAGACCTTTGCCCCAGTAGCAAGGCTGGAAGCAATAAGACTATTCCTTGCCTATGCAGCCTATAAAGAATTTAAGGTCTTCTAGATGGATGTCAAGTCAGCATTCCTGAATGGATATCTAAAAGAGGAAGTATATATGAATCAACCATTAGGTTTTGTAGATCCTTACTTTCCTGATCATGTTTAAAGTCTTAAGAAAGCTCTATATGGGTTGAAACAAGCATTAGAGCAAGGTATGAGTCATTGTCTACTTTCCTCATTGAGAACAAATTCTCAAGGGGAAAATAGACAAGACCATATTCCTGAGGGAATAAAAGGGCAAGATCATCCTAGTCCAGATATATGTTGATGATATAATCTTTTGATCTACTGAGGACAACCTTTGCAGGAAGTTTGCCAAACTTATACAAGGAAAGTTTGAGATGAGCAGCATGGGTGAGCTAAAGTTCTTCTTAGGACTCCAAGTAAGACAAGCTGATGATGGCCTGTCCATATCCCATTCTAAGTTCACAAGGGAGTTGATTAAAAAATATTGCATGGAGACTGCCTCTACCATAAAAAACTCCAATGGGGTCAAGTATGCCAATAGGCAAAGATGAGGCAGGGAAACCTGTTGATGAGTCTTTGTATAGAGGGATAATTGGCTCCTTACTATACTTGACTGCAAGTAGGTCTGACATCATGTATGCTATAAGTGTTTGTGCTAGATACCAGACATGCCCTAAAGAGTCTCATTATTCTACTGTAAAGAGAATTTTAAGATATCTTAAGGGCACACCAGATCTTGGTCTATGGTACCCTAGGAATAGAGATTTTTTGCTAACAGGTTTTTCAGATGCAGACTTTGCAAGCTGCAAGGAAGACAGGAAAAGTACCACAGGTACATGCCAAATCCTAGGTGGAAGATTGGTGTCATGGAGCAGCAAATAGCAGACAAGTATTGCTATATCCACAACAAAGTCAGAATATATTGCAGCTGGGAGTGTTTGTGCTCAGTTGCTGTGGATACAACATCAACTTGAAGATTATGACATCAAGATAAGTAGAACTCCATTATATTGTGATTCAACTAGTGCTATATCAATTGCTAGAAACCCTGTTTCACATAGCAGAACAAAGCACATATAAATAAGGTACCATTTTATTAGAGAATATGTTGAGAAAGAGGACATAAGTCTAGAGTTTGTTTCTACTGATAAACAAGTAGCTGACATATTCACTAAACCTCTAAATGAAAGAAAATTCAATTATTTTAATTTTGAATTAGACATGTTGAACCTGGAATAAGATGATAGGTTAAGAAAAATTCTACTCTACATATGACTAAGTAAAATATGTGTCAACACAAGTTATGTGTGTCAAGACCTTAGTAGTCTGTGTCGACCCATAAAAGTTAGTGTCGACACATAGAGTTGTCGAGACTCTAAACTCTTTGTCGATACTTTAGCAGTCAGTGTCGACACAAACAAACTTGGGTCGACATACGAAACTCTAATTTCAACATGCCTTTTGACCTACCCTATTTAGAAAATTATAAATAGGAGGAAACGAGACCTTGTCGACTACGCTCTCAGAAATCTCGAGACTAAACCATCAATGTCGACAATAAATTCTTCTTCTCTCTCTTCAACTTCCACTTTTTTCATCTCCAATGGTGCCCAAGATGCACAACAATATTAACGAAGGTTATGAGCTTGTCCGAGAAGCGTTCAACAATGCTGAACAGGAAATCAAGGCAGTTGTGGACCTAATTCAAGATGCTGGGCTGGATTATCTGGTTTCTGAACCAACAAGGATATGGAAGAAGGAAGTTCTTTCATTATATTCCAACGCTTCATTGAATTCTAAGGGAAATAAGATCAAGTCTACTGTTCACGGAGAAAAAATGAAAATAACTCTAAAAAGTTTGAGCAAATCCCTTCAACTTCCAAGGATTAAAGAAGATATTGAGGTTGATTCTACTTTGACTACGGAAGCCCTTAAATGGTGTGGGCTGCCCTCAACCACCAACATTGGATCATCAATGACTAGGAAAGTGATGAACTCCAAAGGAAAGTTTCTATCTAAAATTATTGGAAATGTAATTCTCTGCAAAACTGGCAGGCATGATAGGATCTCTTCCTACATGTTTAGCCTTATGACTAGAGTCATCTTCAAGGTGAAGACTGACTGGATTGCTGTAATCTTTAACAAGATTAAGGAAGGTATTAAGAAGCCAAATCTAGGAA
The DNA here is from genome assembly GCA_039513925.1 of Platanthera zijinensis. Taxonomy (NCBI): domain Eukaryota; kingdom Viridiplantae; phylum Streptophyta; class Magnoliopsida; order Asparagales; family Orchidaceae; genus Platanthera; species Platanthera zijinensis. The sequence continues at coordinate 151,285,352 of CM077082.1, read as the reverse complement.
AAATATTAAGTCTATATTTTGCTGTCAGCATACCTGATGTACTAAACCAGATTGCTGGTTCCAAAATTAATTACATGAGGAGAATTGATATAAGAATCCTGTCTAGGTGAGATAGAGTATTGTCCAAGGAAGAACATGCACCAAAGAACCAGTCCAAACAGGTCACTAAAACAAAGAAAGCTACTGTCCAAGATGTAGAGTCCTCTAGTAACTCAAAAGAAAGGGTTGATTTCAGTTTTGATGATGATAACACTGAACTACCATGAAAGTCTCCCAATCTCACACCTGGAACTGATGCTCAAATCTAGGGGGAGAATGTCCATCTGATAGATAATCAAGAGATATCAGTCCCAGGGGGAGATATCAATGAAGCTGAGCTAGATAGTGAGACTACAAACCTCACTATTATGAAAGTGGTTCAGGACATCATCACAACTACTGAAACTTCTGAAAAAGAGGCACAAGATGTGCATATTCTTGATCTTCCAGCACAACCTCAGAATCTTGTGAATGAGATAGACCAAGAACAGGAAACTAACTTCCAAGGGGAGCATAAAGAGGTAAATAAGGAAGACACTTCTACTGATATTCATCCAGATGTAAGGGTTGAGGGGGAGGTACCTGACCTAACCCCAGGATAAGGAGCAAATGCTCCAGAACAACTAGTGGAAGTTGACAGTTCTTATAATTCTGTTGTTGGGCACGCAACATCTAGGATAAAGAAAAGGAAGTTTATGGAGCTAAGGAAAAAGAGCTCTGGTTATAAGAAAGCCTTAAAGGCTGGATCCTCATCTGCTGTTCCTACAATGGACTTTAGTTCTCTGTTAGTACAACTACAGGTCAAGCTTGATGAGCAAAGACTTGCACTAGAAAAGTATGTGGATGAGAGCCACAAGGTGTTGCAGTTCAATTTGGCACAGGATATCAAATATATAAGATTTGAAGTAAATTTGCTTAAGAAAGAAATGACAGATTGCTTCCATATGGGAGGCAATGCTGTGGTATATATTGCCAAGCAGCAGGAAGGGACAAAGTATCAGGTAGATGATCTGGTTGTCAAGCAAGGGTATGTGCTAGAGAATCATAAAAGAATGAATGAGAATTTTATTGACATACATTCAATCACTTTGACAAAATTGGCTGAACAAACCACTGCAATACAAACACATATGGACTCCAAAATGTTTGCTGTATAGGCACAAATAAAATTGGATTTGGTAGCAATCAATACTACAATAAAGACTTCTGAGATTGCCATTTCTAATCAAGTCAAGAAGTTCATGGACTACTACACCACTGGCAACAATCATGTAGTAGATCAGGTCAAGTTTCAGAAGAATGATCTCAGAGATCATATTCATAGAGAAGTCATAAAGGGGGGAGAGGGTATTAGTTCAGGCTAGCTCTGAACATGTTAAATGGATATCTAAAAGTATTAGAGCTACCTTGGGATATCCACCCTTATGTGATGACAATAATACTACAAAATCTAGATGCCAACCTTCATTCTTGGAGGGGATGCAACATGAAGTAGCTCAAGACATATATCCCCCTTCTGAGTATAAAGAAATTCAACAGGCAGTCCAGAATATGTACAACCCTCCACAGGAAAATTACCATTAATTTCTGAAGAAGTGGACATGGCTGATTCAGCTTTGCTTAAAGAGAAAGAGGCTTAGTTATCCAAGAAAATATTTAGAGAATAGGCTGAGGCTAGGACTGATTTTGAGAAATGGAGTCCAACCTCTAGAGGCATCATCTTAACTACATGGAATGCAGTTACTGATAATCAATATGACAGGGGTAAGTGGTACTCCAACCAAGAATGGGACAAATATCTTGCACAAAAAGAAGCAATCTACAAATTCAGGAAGGACTTGAAGGCTAGAGAAATCCCTGCAAATTCCATAGAGCCTTGCATGTACTTCCCTAAACCATTCCACTACTTTGAAAGGCAAAAGCTTAAAACTACTCAACTTAAGGCCAAAGAAATCAAAGGTAAGAAGCCTATTGTTGATGCTAAAGCTGAAGTCAAAGCTACTATTCAGACAGGCAAAAGCATTGCCATCAAGGAACCAGACCAATTTTAGCTTTAGATTGACTAGGTTTTAGAAGAAATATGTAAATTTTTTGTTGTTCTTATAAAAACCTTGTAATCTTACTCTAGTTAAATGATATAAAGAAATCCTTGGTTGACAACAATATATCTATTTATCTGAGTTGCATGTTTTTCCTTTATGATGTTTCATTTTGGATATTTGTGTGTAACATGCTATTTCTGCTTATGAATAACCATGTTTGAAATGTCTGTATACATCATGCTTATTACTTTTATTATATTGGTGCATATCATTGACTATGGGTTATGAATTCTCTAAATAAAGGGAGATTGTTGGGTATATTAGAAATTGTGTACCTGATTTGGAGAAGCCTCACTTAATTCAATGATATACATCAGTTTGTATTTGATGGTATATTGAGTTTACTGGTGCAAGCAAAAGAATGCAAAAAATATTCTAAGTACAAAAGTATCGAGACACTTATAATGTGTCGACACCTTAGAAGGAGCAGCGTCGAGACTAGAAGCAAGGCTGTGTCGACACACATGACTTGTGTTGTTGGAGCCAAAATTGACCTCAACTAATGTTCAAAATAGGGGTGCAGCCAACACCTACTTATCTCAAGCCCCGCCCCCTGACTGGTAGTTAACGACCGAGGACTAACCCAAAGCCTCAGCAGGGAGGTCCCACCTCACATCCGAAAGATCTCTGAGAGCTTCCACTCCAAAGCCAAAAGCTGGGCTAGGAGCTCCTCAGAAAGCACTAGAGATTTAGAGAAAAATGAGAGTCCGCTTTCTAAGGAGCCCTTATGGGTCTATTTATAGCCTTTTGCTGACCTGAAATTACTGAAATACCCCTGGAGGGCCTGCCAATAGCCAAATCCCACTGTTCGTAAAGTACTAAAAGCAGCCCCTGAGGGGATAAGGGTAATTTTACCCGAGGGCAATTAAGACATTTTACCCTGAACCTGGGCCCCACTCGGCGAGAGCTCTATGCCGGGAACCCTCTCGCCTTCCATTGGCGGGAGCTAAAAAGAAGTTTCAAAAGTCTCAAGCTGAGCCAGCCCCCGCCTTCTCGCCAGTTTAATCCTTCTCGCCGACTCTGCTGAGAGCGGGTCTTGGCTGACCGAGGGTGAATGCTCTCGCCCCTCTCCAGGCGGGAGCTCCTCTAACCTTGACACTGTCGCTGCTGGATGCGACGTTGAGTGAGTGGAAATCACCCAACGCCCTTGCTGCTGACCATGACGTTGTGTGAGTGGAGCTCACTCAGCGCCCTTATTGCTGACCATGGCGCTGAGTGAGTGGAGCTCACTAAGCGCCCTTGCTGCTGACTATGGCGCTGAGTGAGTGAAGCTCACTCAGTGCCCTTGCTGCTGACCATGGAGTTGAGTGAGTGGAGCTCACTCAGCGCCCTTGCTGCTGACCATGGCGCTGAGTGAGTGAAGCTCTCTCAGCACGGCGCCTTCTCGCCCGCTTCTGGTCATGGGCGGGATCTCGCCTGCTCCTAGGTGGGAGCTCCTCCGACGCGAGAGCTCTTCTGGTCTTCAGGCCCAAGCTAACCCGGGGCTGGTCAAACCCCGACCGTTGATGCCTCCGGGTCCTACCCAGCGAATATGGGTTGTAACCAATCCCCGCTCTTTTAGAGCTAGCTCTGCGCTCGAAAAGACACGTCCAACCCATAAATATTCGTTGGTCACGTGTCACTTCCTGCAAAGAGAATCTATCGGTGGGCCCGACCGCGGTTATATATACGCGATGATAGAAGGCCATAAATCCGCCCCTGACCGTTGTTGCCCCCCTAAGATCTCGTGCGACCTCGCGATGTGCCCCAAACAAGCTGGTAAGCCACTCTCGCAGAACCTTCAGGACCGCATAAAGGCGGCGCAAGCGCGAGCCCTTGCCAATAACACGCTAGTGGCTCCTTGGCTGGCGAGAGAGGCACCCACTGTGGCGCCTCCGCCGCCGCCAAAAAAGAAGAAGAAGGCGAAGAAGGTCCATCGGGAGACCTCGCGAGAGCACCGAGCCTCTCCAACTTCAAACCCAAGCCGTGCGGCCGACCCTCTTCTGCTGCAGAGGGTATGTTTCGCTGACAATCAGAGTGCTGTTCTTGAGAATTGGTCACTGAACCTTTCTTGGCAGGTGGTCCCGGAAGGTGGTGCTGGGCTTCCGCTGGTGCCCCCAGACCCATCGACGTCTCGCCCACCAGAGGATCGACCACAGGATCCGGAAGGGGCTCCCGTCGATGGTTTTGGACCTCCAGGTAGCCCCTTCTCTCCTTTGCCCATTTTTCTTTTGGTCACTCTAACCCATGGGTGGGACTCTCGTAGCGTCTGCTTTCGCCCTCCCGGGTCTCATCTTGTCGGGAACTGATGTAGGGGTTTCCCCTCATGACGATCCAGCAGCCAATCCCCATACCCCCACAGGGGAGACGACTGCCGACCCATCCTTGACGTCGGAGGCCGACCATTCCTTGAGGGAGCGCGTCCCTCCTCAGACTTCGGGTTTGGAGGAGGTTACAATGCGCGAGATCTTCCATCTGGGTCGTGGGAAGCCACTCCATCTTCTGTTCGGGAGGGATGCCGAGGGAGAGCCAGTGCCTTCTCACCTTCCTCCGACCGACGGCTCTCTCCATGCTGCTGGTATGCCACATACTTCTGCTATTCTAACCCTGTTCTCGTACTGACCGCCAGGTTGTTTTTTCAGGTGATCTGGACCTGCGATCGGGAGCTGACGAGGATGAGGACGATGATGGGGATCAGGAGGAGGATTGCAATAGCTCCCCCTTCCCTCTTCTAACGAAATGGAAGAGATCTTGATTGGTGCGGGAAGAGCGAGAAGGCGGGGTAAAAGGGTTGCGACCATCCTCTCCAAGCTCGTGCGGTAGGAGCAGGCCCAGGCCCACATGGCGAGAGAGTTTCCCAGGTCGGTGGAGCAAAGGTTGGAGTCCCTGGAGTAAGATTACTTCCTAAGCAAGACGGAGCGGCCGGGCGGCCCTACTATGGGATCTTCTCCCGGGAGGTGCCTTGCGCGGATACGCGACCAAGCTCGCCGGATCAATCTAGGATGCACCGTGATCTCCTCCTACTTCAACCCGTTGGCACCCCCGAGGACCCGACAGCAAGAGCAAGGACGCTGGCGCTGGGAGCCTTATTGATTCCTGATATCTCGCCCCTTCTTACCCCTGGCCTTCCCTTCTCATGTACCCTCATTCAATTTTACTTTGAACTCTAGACTGCTTGTAATCCTGCGAACTGCTTTTATTAGTTAACTGTTGTCGTTATTGCTATTATCTTAGGTCTCGCATAACGAGAACGTTCTTTTCTTTCGCGTTTGTCATGCCATGCGGTTCTTGCGCGAACTAAGGTTGTCGATTAGTCACTGTCAATTCGGGCAGGGGATCGAGGCGCCGTTGACCTAGGGCATGACAGTTGTACCTCCGCCGCCCATTTTGGGAAAATCATCATTTATCACGGCTTCCTATAAATAGGTGGATTCACCCACCACATTTATTTCCCCAGTCCGGAACATTCACCTTTCTTCTTTTTGCTTTCGCGTTCTGTCGAGAACATCCTGCTTTCGCCTCCCTTCCATTACTTCTCGGTCGGTCTCTACCTCTCGCCTCCTCTCTTGTGATTTCGCCCTCGAGTTCATTAGACATAATGCCGGGTGAGAACGAGGGGCGTTCTAACTGCGTGGAAGCTTTTCGGAAGCATTGATTTCCATCGTGCCGCCTGACCCTGGAGGAGTATCGACTGATTACCTCCCGGTATGTTCCTGCCGGCTTCACCGCGAGAAACCCAGAAAACAACGACAGGGTGAACACTATGCGAGAGGGGGAGCTCGCGATCCCCCTCGAACACTTCGAGGTGTGCTTTCGCCTCCCTCTTTGGCAGGAGATGCGCCTCGCCCTTTGATACTACGGGGTCGTTCCCGCGCAGCTGAATCCGAATTCGGTCGCCATCCTTGTAGCGTTCATCTGCTACATGCTATCCGAGAGGTTAAAGTTCAACCTCTCGATCTTCCGGACGCTATTTGTCTTCCACGCGAAGGGAGGAGTCGTCTTCTTCTCCGGGCAACTACTCAAGACAACTGGTCTCGCCAACAAGCACCATCACTGGGGCGAGAAGTTTGTCTTTATCTCCGGTGTCTTTGGGAATGTTCCGTTTGTGCCGATCCAGTATGAGGATGCCGCCTACAAGCCGCCATCCCTGGGGTCCCGCGAGAGCGCGCTCCTCAAATTCTTTGGGACCAAGGAGTTCGACGTCCCCTTCCTTACGCGGGACGTCGACTCTCTTCCCCCCATTCTTCCTGGCGAAGGTGAGATCTCGCCTTTTCTTTCTTTGCTGTAATCACGTCTCTCCTCCATTCTGAATGTTACCATGTTGTCCTTGCAGGAGAGCTGGAGATCCCCTTGCGCCAGCCCTTCACCGAGGCGCAAGCTGTTAAGGGACAGACTGCGGGAGATCCGTTGGCTCTCGCAAGGTCTGCGACCCACGCTTGCCGGGACGAGCCTGCTCTGCCTCTGCCATTTGGTGCCGGGAAGCGGAAACCCAGTGACCTTTCGTCTCAGCGGATGAAGAGGCCGAAGCTGTCCGCTGCCGAGAAGGGGAAGTTCAAGGTGCCTTCACCCGCCCGACCTCTCCCGCTGGACCGGTCCTTCGACAAGGTTTTAGCGGTGGACAGCGAGATAAGGGACGTCTCTAGGAGCTGTGTTGGGGCCTCTGCCGAGAACCCTCCGACCGCGATCGAGGCGAGTGGCGAGATGGGCGCCGAGCCAGCGGTTGCCGAGAGCTCTGCCCAGCTCCCTCCCCAGCCTATGTCGAAGGGGCACAAGAAATTTGGTTTAGGTGTGAAGAGCCTTGATGCGGAAGGAAAACCCTTGCTGCAATGGGACTCGAAGGCCAACCGAGTATCCCTCTCGACGCTGCTCCCGAGCTAGGCAGAGTGTGATGAGGTCACTGGCGAGGCCTTCGCGCTAGGCAACGACCTCTACAGTCGGGAGTTTGCGGGCCTGTACGACCAACTTCCCACTCGCCTCCTCGCTTTCGACTCCATCCGGGCCCTGATGCGTGGGTTCGAGCTTGCGCACATGTGTGCTCACTGAAGCATCACCATCGACCGGAGCTTCCTCGATATGTACAAGGCGAGAGAGGAAGCGGTGGCTCAGGCGGAGGCCCTGAAGACCGAGTTAGAGGACGCCCGACGCCTGCTGTCCGTGCGCCCGACGGAGGAGGTAAGCGAGACTCTTTCAGACCTTCGTTCTCTCCTATGAGATCAACACCTCCGTTCACACCGCTGATAAAATGCTTTTACGCAGGACTCTCCGTAGGTCATGGTGCTTCGCGCGCAGCTGGCCAGGGTGGAGTGCGAGAATGCCATGCTGAAGGGCCGAGTAAAGCCCCTAGAGATGGTGGCAGCTGCGGTCCCGCCCCTTCCCACACTCGATGAAAGGCTGAAGAGCCGAAATTATTCCAAGTACGACATCGAAAAGCTCTTGAAGGTCAATGGCCAGGCGAAGGCCAGATTGATGATCGAGACGTTATGTGACGTGGGATGCCTAGACGAGGGTGGCGAGACCCCGACCGCTCCCCAGCTCGTTCCCTGGCTCTTTGAGTCTATCCTGAAGCCCCCAGGCGCGCCCGAATCTCCGCCACCGGATGTCCCGAGATCTCTCGCAGCTGTTGGCGAGACCACTGGGGAGAGCTCGGGCGAGTGCTCCCGTGGAAGCCCAAGTAGGAACCCGAGCAGGAGCTCGAGCGGGAGCTCGAGCGGATATAGCGCTTCCCCTTGAGGGGTTTCTTTTTCTTCTACCTCTGTAATGAGCGAGACGCTCCGATTTTTGTAATATTGTGAGCATTTTATAATGTAAATGTAACTTTGCTCCTCTTTTTTCTAACTGTTAAAAAACGAATGCTATTCAAGAGTGTTTCCGCCCAGGGCCCCTGACCCCCTCTAGGATAGTCTCTCTTAGCGGCCGATAGGTGAGAATCTGCCGAGAGCTCAGGGCTCAAATGCATCGTTCCCGCGCTCTACCTAGAACCATTTGTTGAGAGCATTGTTCATAGGTTAAGGGAAGACTGCCCCTCCTTGCCGTATGCGATCAATCGGGTCTCTTTGCCTAGACCCGCCGAGAACTTCGTATGGAGAGATCCACCAGCAAGGATCTCTTGGCCGAAACCTCCCCTGGCCGAGACCTCTCTTGGCCGAGACCCTCTTGGGTCTGTCTTTAGGGTGTGTCTTTTCCCTAGTCTGGAACATCCGTATCGAAACATTTCTAAACACTAAACCCATCCCCCACAGGCGAGCCTTCGGACCTGCCGGCTAGATGAGATCCGGCGCAGCGGGTCTACTTGGGGCCGAGCCGAGCTCGAGGTGTTGACGAAGATCTCAAAACAAAAACTCTCCCCCACAAGCAAGCCTTCGGACCTGCCAACTAGATTAGAGCATGCGCAGCGAGTCTACCTGGGGCCGAGCTGAGCTCGGGGTGTTGATGAAGATTTCTCAAACCAAACCTCTCCCCCACAGGTAAGCCTTCGGACCTGCCAGTTAGATGATAGCCTGCGCATTGGGTCTACCTGGGGCCGAGCTGAGCTCGGGGTGTTGATGAAGATTTCTCAAACCAAACCTCTCCCCCACAGGCGAGCCTTCGGGCCTGCCAGCTAGATGAGAGCCTGCGCAGCGGGTCTACCTGGGGCCGAGCCGAGCTCGAGGTGTCGATGAAGATTTCTCAAACCAAACCTCTCCCCCACATGCGAGCCTTAAGACCTGCCAGCTAGATGAGAGCCTACGCAGCGGGTCTACCTGGGGCCGAGCCGAGCTCGGGGTGTCGATGAAGATTTCTCAAACTAAACCTCTCCCCCACAGGCGAGCCTTCGGACCTGCCAACTAGATGAGAGCCTGCGCAGCGGGTCTACCTGGGGCCGAGCCGAGCTCGGGGTGTATATGAAGATTTCTCAAACCAAACCTCTCCCCCACAGGCGAGCCTTCAGACCTGCTAGCTAGATGAGAGCCTGCGCAGCGGGTCTACCTGGGGCCGAGCTGAGCTCGGGGTGTCGATGAAGATTTCTCAAACCAAACCTTTTCCTTACAGGCGAGTCTTCAGACCTGCCAGCTAGATGAGAGCCTGCGCAGCGGGTCTACCTGGGGCCGAGCCGAGCTCGAGGTGTTGATGAATATTTCTCAAACCAGAGCTATTCTATCATTAAGATGAGAAAGCAGATATCAGATCAAAGCAAGAAGAATACCCTGATATCATCTTGGTATGACAATGTTTCGAAATGATAATATTTGACTACAACAGTACAATCCCCTTTTCCCTTACGGGTAAAAGCCCTTTAGATCATCACCACTGCAGGTGTGGCTCAAGGTCCTTCCCTCCACATCCTGGAGGTAGTAACCTCTGTTTGCAAGAACCTCCTTTACTATGTCATGTCCTTCCCAGCTGGGGTTGAGCTTGCCAACAGGGGCCGACCTCCCTACTGCATCGACCTTTCTCAGCACTAGGTCCCCTTCAGCGAATTGCTTGATTCTAACATATTTATCGAAATACTTGGCCATTTTCCGCTTGATCTCTTCCTGCCTGATGGCTGCAACATCTCGCACCTCCTCTACCATGTCTAGCGAGAGGTGCAACCCTTCTTCATTTCCCAATCTCCAAGCCTCCTCTCATTCGCCCGCGGTCGTGACCCGCGGGGACCGAACCTCGAACTCTATTGGGAGGAAAGCCTCACACCCATGAGAGAGCTTGAAGGGGGTCTCACTTGTGGCTGTGTTAGGGGTCGTTCGCAAGGCCCACAGGACGGAGGGGAGATGCTCTACCCAGTTCCCCCTCAGGTTCTCCACCTTATTCTTGAGCAAGTTCACAATAATCTTATTTGCCGCTTCCACCTGGCCATTGCTCTGGGGGTGATGGACAGAGGCAAACCTGAGGTCTATCCCCAGCTAGGTACAGAAGCTGATAAACTCCTCACTAGCAAACTGAGGACCGTTGTTTGTCACTATTGCTCGGGGTAGCCCGTGCTTGCATACGATTTATCCCCAAACAAAGTTCCTGATGACCTGGGAAGTGACCTTGGCTAGAGCCTTGATCTCCAGCCACTTGGAGAAGTAATCGATCATGACTAGGAGGAACCTCCTCTGACCGCTAGCTGGGGGAAAAGGTCTAACTAGATCCTTCCCCCAGATGGAGAAAGGCCAACGTCGTGATGCTACGAAGCCTTTGAGCGGGAAGGAGCTGGAGGGGTGCGTATACTTGACATTTTAGGCATCTATTCGCAAAATCAACCGCATCCTTCCTCAGGGTCTGCTAGAAATATCCTTGCCTTACCACCCTTGCCTCCAACGTCCTTCCCCCCGAGTGACTGCCGCACTCGCCTGAGTGTATCTCCTCAAGTATCTTCGGGAATTCTACCTCGGTCACACACCTGGCTAGGAATCGCGACGACATTTTGCGATGCAACCCCCCTTCCAACATCAGGTAGTGAGCTGCCTTACGCTTGAAACTCCTTGCATCTTTTACCTCCTCTGTCAGTTTGCCGGTTGACAGGAAGGTTACCAGTGGGTCCACCCACGAGCGTCGCTGACCTATCTCCATCAGCTCCCCTTCTTTGATCGCTTGTCGGAACAGTTCGGTCAAGGTCCCTCCTCCCCGAGGTCCGAACTTTGCCAATCGGTCGGCAACCACACTCTCTTCCCGAGAGACGTACTGGATTGAGAATGATCGGAAGCCCCCAATGATTTCTCTTACCTTGGATAGGTACTTTATGAGGGTAGGCTCCCGAGCTTCAAACTCTCCTCGAATCTGCGATGCCACCACCATCGAGTCCGTGGAGACCTCCAGATCCTGGATCTCAAGCTCCCTTGCCAAACGAAGACCGGCTATCACGGCTTCGTACTCTGCCTTATTGTTGGTCACCAGAAAGTGATAGGCCACCGCCTGTTCTATAGTCACCCCCTGGGGGCTTACCAACAGTACTCCTCCCTCCCATGGAATGCTTTCCCGAGGCCCCATCAACCATCACCTTCCACGCCCCCTGCTGTCGCGGCCCCTCTTCCCCGACTTCAACAACATAGTCTGCCTGGAAGTCTGCCACTGCTTGCGCCTTAATGTAGAGCCTTGGGACAAAAGAGATGTTGAATTCTCTCAGCTCAATGGACCACTTGGCCAGCCTCCCTGAGTGCTCCACCCCTTCAAAGATCTTGCAAAGAGGATGGTCGGTTACCACCCTAATCGTGTGTGCTTTGAAATATGGTCGAAGCTTTCTTGCCGAAACGATCAGAGCATACGCTAGCTTTTCGAGGATGGGGTAACGGAGTTCCGCCTTCCTCAAGATCTGGCTTACGTAGTAGATGGGTAGCTGATTCTTACCCTCTCCCCTGAATAGAACAGAGCTCACGACTTCTGCTCCCACCCCGAGATACAGGGCTAGGTCCTCACCTTATTTTGGGCTTTGAAGTAGGGGAGCCTGGGAGAGCTGTCTCTTCAGTCCTTGGAAGGCTTCCTCACACTCGGCTATCCATTCAAACCTCTGGTTACCCCTCAACACTTTGAAGAATGATGAACATTTGTCTCCAGACCGCGAAAGGAACATGCTTAGTCCAGCCAGCTTGCCTGCCAAGCGTTGGACCTCCTTAGCATTGCGAGGTGATTCCAGGTCTATGATGACCTTTACCTTATCCGGGTTAGGATCCACCCCTGCCGGAGTCAAGAGATGTCCGAGGAACTTCCCGCGACTTGCCCCGAAGACACACTTCAAGGGATTCAGCCTCATCTTGAACCTTCTGGGGGTGGCAAAGGTCTCTTGTAGGTCCCGCAGGTGTGAGCTCACACACTTGCTTTTCACCATCAGGTCATCGACATAGACTTCCAAGTTTCTCCCTCTCTGCACCTAGAAGACTCGATCCATCATGCGCTGGTATCTGGCTCCTGCATTTTTCAGCACAAAGGGCATCATCTTATAGCTGAAGCACCCTTCCTTGGTGATGAAGGAGACGTCTTTGACGTCGGGTGGGGGGGGGGGGGGGGTGGGGTGGGGGTGGGGGGTGCATGCGAATCTTGTGATAACCTAAAAAAGCATCAAGAAATCTCATAATAGAAAAACCGACGGCTGAGTCAACCAGCGCGTCGATTCGAGGCAGAGGGTAGCAATCCTTGGGGCATGATTTATTTAATAAAGAGAAGTCAATACACATGCGCCACTTCCCTCCCCCTTTCTTAACCATTACCACGTTGGAGATCCAGCCTGGGTACCGGACCTCCAAGATGAAGCCTGCCTCCAAGAGCTTTTTGACCTCCTCGCGGATGGGCTCCTCCAGCTTGGTGGTGATGGTCCTCATCTTTTGGCATATGGGGCGAGTCCGGGGGTCCAGGTTCAGGTGATGACAAGCCACATCTGCGTCAATGCCTGGCATGTCCGCCGTACTCCAGGCGAAGATGTCGACATTTCTCTGGATGCAAGCTCTCATCTGCTCCTGGTCCTCGGCGCTTAGGCCCCCACTGATCCGCACCCTCTGTACCTGCCCTACTCTGGTGGAGACCTCCATCTCCACCACTTCTTCGGCCGGCTCCAACCGCGATTGCTCGCAGCCGACCCTTGCTTCTTCCCCAAACTCCAACTCCTCCCCTCCTTCAACCTCCATTGCCTCCCCAGGCTTCTCCTCCTAGAGCTGATGAATCTCCACATCCCTCAGGGCCTCCTGCTCAACTCTCTCCACTTGTACCTCCTCTTCATCCATCACTTCCTCCAGACCCTCATGCTCGATTCCCGCGGCTAGCTTCTCCTCTACCTCCATCGCCTCCTCAAGGATATCCTCCTACTGCTGCTCGACTTCCTCCCTCCTCCGGGCCTCCTTCTCAGCTTCTCCCACCACTTGATCCTCTACCTCCGAACTCACCTCCTCTTGCTCTGCTAGCTCTCTCTCCATCTCTTCTGCCACCGCCATCCAAGACACAGCATTAACTGCCGTCATGTAGCATTGTCTTGCCACCTTTGGATCCCCCTTGATCCTGACCTGCACCCCTCCGTTATTGAACTTGAGACATTGATGAAATGAGGAGGGGACACAGCAAAAGGCGCTTATGAGGGGACGCCGAAAGATGGCGTTGTAAATACTTGGGGAGTCCACTATCACGAACCTACAGTTCCGTGACACACCGCCTAACTTTATATGCAGTCCTACTCCTCCCTCTACTTCTTTACTTTCTCCAGAAAACCTGAACAACAGTCCATCTGAGGCTAGGACCCTCTTCCCTTCAACCTTCATCTAATCGAATGCTCTCTTTAAGATGGCGTTCACCGAGCTCCCATTTTCCACCAGTATCCTGGAGACTGTGAAGTTCTCTACCGCTGTCTAAATCACCAGGGCATCGCAGAACGGATCCTCATAGTCCGGCATATCCGCGGATGAAAAGATGATTTTTTCTTCCGGAGGGGGAGCAAAGGAGGTCAAGGCAACCCCTCTGCGGAACAAGGTTTGAAGGCTCCTTTTGCGGGTTTCCTCTATACCCACCCCTCCGTGGATCACTCCGATCCCTCCTCGGGTCCCCACGTCTACCCGGTCCTCACATCTATATTCCTCCCCCCTACTTAACTTCCATGATCCTTACCAACAGATCCTATCTACCCATTCCTCTGGCTTCCCACATCTCCAAGAACTCCGGGCAGGTGTCCGTCGTGTGACCTTCCTCCTGATGGAAGTCACAAAAGGGTAACGCCACCCTGCCCCCCTTCCTTCTCCTCCTCCTCTTCTCCCAGCTCCCCGGACTCATCTTTCTCCTCCTCCTCTGCCTCACCCGACCTCCATCGCTTCTTGCAGTGGTAGGACGTGGTCTCTTAATCCTTGCCTCCATGCCTGCTGATCGAACCTCCTCGGCTCCCGAAGATTATCCCTTCCCTACGGACCTCCTCCTTGACCCTGGGGGCGATCCTCTTGAGGCCTCCAACCCAACAGGTTATGTGGCTCCCGAGCCCCCTAACTTTGGTTTTGTCCCTGCCTCTGGGGTTCTTCTCTTCTCCTTTCCTCCCTCGGTTCCCTCTGCTCCCTCTGCTTCCCTGGCGCTGGTTCCTTCACATCGTCCTCCTCCAACCGGGCCAAATTCCTAGCAAAAGCCTGGTTGGATCATTCGAAATCTATCTACTTTGCCGCCCTCTCCATTAGCTCTTCGAACGAGAGAGGGGGAACTCTCTTAAGCTCCATGCTAAAGAAACCCGGTCTTAGCCCCAGGGTAAAGGCGAGCATCAGTGCATACCCTGGGACTTCCTGGACTAGGATGATCTCTTCCTGAAACCGGTCGACGTAATGACCCAACGTCTCATCCTGCTTTTGCCTTACCGCAAACAGGCACTCCGCCTCCTTCTTCCGCTTCTTCGATGTTGAGAACCTCAACAGAAACCCCCTGCGCAGATCTTCAAAGCTGTATATGGAACTCGCCGGCAACTGGTCGAACCAGTCCCGATCCTTTTCTTTCAACGTGATGGCAAACAGCTGACACTTGAATGCATCCGTCTTCTGCCAGATCGAGACTACATCCTCGAACCACTGAACGTGCTGCACCGGATCATCCTTCCCTGAGTAGTAAGATATATCGGGCTCGCGGAACCCTTCCAGCACTGGAGCCGAGATGATAAGCTCGCAAAAGGGGCTCTCGCCTCCTGCTTGGCGAGAGGGCACGTCTCGCGGCCTCGGCTGGCTTGCCTGATCCGTGGTACCATGCCCAGGGAAGAGATCTCGCACCGCCGCCTCCCTCTCACCAACTTCTATCAGAACCTCCCTTTCGGGGCGCTGGCCTGGGAAGAGTTCCCGCACGGCTACGTCTCTCTCGCCAACTTCTGCCGGAACCTCCTTTCCGGGGCACTGCCCAGGGGCGTTTTTGCCAAGAAGCGGGACCGCCTCAACCGGAACCTGAGGCATCTCCCACTCACTCCTTGCCGAGAAGGCAAGGCTGATGGTCTATAGGACCTCTCGCCTAAAGTCTTCCAACATCTTTCTTGTCGCTTTCTCCCTCGGGGTGGGGATACCCCTTAGCCAGACGCTTCCCCATCACCTCCAGTCATGGGACCAAACTCAAGGCTTTCTTGTACCAGCTGCCCTCCACGCTAACCGCACCAGAACTGTTGGAGCCAAAATTGACCTCAACCAATGTTCAAAACAGGGGTGCAGCCAACACCTACTTCTCTAAAGCCCTGCCCCCTGATTGGTAGCTAATGACCTAGGACTGACCCAAAGCCTTAGCAGGGAGGTCCCACCTCATACCCGGAAGATCTCTGAGAGCTTACCCTCCAAAGCCAAAAGCTGGGCTAGGAGCTCCTCAGAAAGCACTAGAGATATAGAGAAAAATGAGAGTCTGCTTTCTAAGGAGCCCTTATGGGTCTATTTATAGCCTTTTGCTAACCTGAAATTACAGAAATACCCCTAGCGGGCCTACCAATAACACAATCCCGCTGTTAATAAAGTACTAAAAGCAGCCCCTGAGGGTATAAGGGTAATTTTATCCGAGGGCAATTAAGACATTTTACCCTGAAACTGGGACCCACTCGGCGAGAGCTCTATGCCAGGAACCCTGTCGCCTTCCTTTGGAGGGAGCTAAAAAGAAGTGTCAAAAGTCTCAAGCTTAGCTAGTCCCCGCCTTCTCGCCAGTTTAATCCTTCTCGCCGACTCTGCCGAGAGCGGGTCCTGGCTGACCGAGGGTGAACGCTCTCGCCCCTCTCCAGGCGAGAGCTCCTATAACCTTGACGCTATCGCTGTTGGATGCGACGTTGAGTGAGTGGAGCTCACCAAACGCCCTTGCTGCTTACCACGGCGTTGTGTGAGTGGAGCTCACTCAGCGCCCTTGCTGCTGACCATGGTGCTGAGTGAGTGGAGCTCACTCAACGCCCTTGCTGCTGACCATGATGCTGAGTGAGTGAAGCTCACTCAGCGCCCTTGCTGCTGACCATGGAGCTGAGTGAGTTGAGCTCACTCAGCGCATTTGCTGCTGACTTTGGCGCTGAGTGAGTGAAGCTCTCTCAGCACGGTGCCTTCTCTCCCGCTTCTAGTCATGGGCGGGATCTCGCCTGCTCCTAGGCGGGAGCTCCTCCGACACGAGAGCTCTTCTGGTCTTTAGGCCCAAGCTAAACCAGGGCTGGTCCAACCCCGACCGTTGATGCCTCCGGGTCCTACCCAGCGAATATGGGTTGTACATGTGTCGACACACAGAATTTTATTCAACAATAACTGTCTCGACACTCAGGACTAATGTTGACACACTTAGACTAGAAGTGATGACATTAGCAGAAGAAGCTGTGTCGACACACAGGACTTGTGTCGACAAACAGAATTTTAGTCGACATCAGTTATAAATGGAGAAGCTGTGTCGACACACTGGACTTATGTCGATACATTCTACAAATGTTGTGTCGAGACTAAATAAAGAGCCGTGTTGACAGATTCTGAAGTTTGTCAACAACATCAAAGGAGTTGTGTCGATACCCTGGAAATTGTGTCGACACATACTTCATCAATTTCGACAAATACTATACTTATGTTTCAACACATTCAGCTGAGTTAAATAACTCTAAGTGCCAGATCTCAAGACGGAAGACTTGACATCTGTCAGAATCGTCAAGGCTATCAGATATGTCAGAACTATCTGATGTCAGTTAACTATTGGATCAGTCGGTTGCCTCTAACGAGATCTATAAAAAGAGCTGATCTATCACAGAATGAAGATGAGAAGAAAAAAAGGAAAATAAGAAGAAGGAGAAATCACTCCAAGAAGAATTCACAGAATTCTATATAACAAGAAGATTCGGATTCAAAATCAGAGAAGTAGACAGCATCTCATCAGATCTGTCAGTATTTGCAGATTTAAGTCTACAAGGAGGAAGAAGCTGGATCTACACCAACTTCTCAAGAAGATTCAACCTAGGTTCTCCCTTTCAAGAAGCTTTGAATAAGCTAAGTCAGGTTGAATATGATTCATTAAAGCAAAATTTAGGAGAAAGCATATCCATCAAGATCTGATCAAGATTACCTTACCCCTCTCTATCTCTCTATCTGGGTGAAGCAATAAATAAACTCTTTAATCAATTTTCTGTAAGATCTATTTTTAGATTTGAGTGTAAGAGAATTCAATCTCTGAGTTGTAAGCTTGTAACTATAAAAGCTGAGGTAGGGCTGTTTGCTAGAGGTAGGAGATTAAGTTCTCTAAGCTATTGGCCTGGTGATAAGGGCTGAGGTAGGGCTTGATTGCCTGAGTTATATGAGTGTGGATTCACTCTGAGATAAGTTTCTTGGGAAGAGCCTGAGTTGTAGGACTTGTTGAATTCTGAGCTGTAGGAACCAATTTGGGTTCTGAGTTATAAGATCTGAGGATCTGAGAAGGTGGAAGGAAGTTTGGCCGAATCTAGTGTACTGCTAGATAGGCAATGGGGGAAGTGGATATACCCATAATTTGGGGAACCACTATAAATCTGTGTGTATGCTGTGATTAGATTATTGTGTGTTATGACAACTGTAGAATTTATAGTAGTGTTGCGATTAGTTTATTAACTGCCTAAGTGAATTGGAGTTGAACCTATTCATCCCCCCTCTAGGTGTTTATACATTCTTGAAACCAATTCTTTCACACTCCCCAGTGTGGTGGGAGTTAGGTTGGATCTCACGAGCGGTGGGCTCGGTTGTTTGGTGATGGCAGGTTAGCCCGGTGAGCCGATGGCTCGGTAGATATTTGTGATAGATGGGATAGTCCGGGAAGCATTGGCTCGGTGTGAAATATATTAATGTTGCATGTGCATAAATATAAGATGGTGGATCTTCGGTATAAGAGAGTCATCCCACTGACACCAATATGTTGACTCGGCAAGTGTGGTTTAACACTTAGCCAAATAAAGTCCGGTGCACTAGACGACAAGAGTATGCAGGAGCTCCGCTTAGTTCACCATTGTTGAGGCGTACTACTGGTCTGACTGGTAGTGCTGATACCAGTTTAGAGGTGGGCGAGACCCAACCAACTGCTTCCGTTTACCACTACAGAGGTATCCTGGGAATCTGGGAGGTTAGGCTCCAGAAAGGGGGAACTAAAGTTCTGTGTGCACAGAGTCGGGTGTGTTAGTTGCACTTGCATGTTCATACCATAGCATACTTGTATGACATAACATAATCATTGCATATAACCCTTTACACCTATTGCATAAATTGGTATGAGACTCTTTATACAATAGGCCTTGCAAAACGACCCCTTAGTCTATAGGTTTGTATGGGCATTCCTATTGGTCATGGTTACTTACTTAGTTTACCTTCTTGTACTTTTACTTGCTCACCTTGTTCATGTGTATACTTATATTGTTTATCTACTATTTGTTACTTACACTTGCTGTGGTTTTATACTCACGATAGACTAGTTCCGCCATCACATGCTTACTTTTGTTACTCTCCACCTTAAATACCTTCGATTTCCTTCTACCCTCTCGATGCCTAGGAGTCATGGGGGAGGGGTGGGGGATGATAGGACTTAGTCTTTTAGACTAACGGTCGTTGACCAAACCATTTTAGGGGATCGTGGAGCCTAACCTGGAGATGCAGCCCTAGAGGTCGGTGCGCTTTGAAACAGGATAGTCTAGCATAGGAGTTCAGGCAGCAGGGACATTGAGTCCCGATCATTAGTAGTTACTATAGATTTGCTTCTGCGTTGAGTGACTTGTAGTGAGGATCATGATGTATCGGGCAGGAGCCCTCTTATTAGTACTTGATTTATCGTTACTGTGGACTTTCCCTTCGTGGGAATTTATTTTATATTCATGTGATTTTTTTGTGGACCAGTATTTGAGTTTTACATTACTCTTTGTACTTACTCTTCTCTTCTGCGATCGGTATGGATGGAAGGATCGGCGTTTTGTAGTGACGACCTTCCCAGGTGTATTGGTGTCACAGCAAAGCGGCGGTTTTGGGCATAAGACCCTGTTGGTTTTACAAAAAAAATGGTGTCTTACAGTTATGGTTTGCGGATGGACGCATAACTACCGTTACCACCCCCGGGGCCAATAAAAGGACCCCAGAGCTCTCTCATTTTTAACTTTCTCCTCCTAGTCTTCTCCTCCTATAAGTCAGAGCTCTGCCAAAATCCTCCTACGAGCCTCCTTCCATCGAGCATTTCAAGAATTTTGCTAAGTCCACAATATTTCAGTGTGCAAGACGTCTCTCCTACCACTTCAATAATTTCCCAACACGCAAGGCATTCTGCAAGCCTCCCACAACACTTCTCCTATGCGCACCACTACATCACACTAAGTTTGGGCAACATTCGAGAGTGTTCTCCATCAAGACAGGAGACCAATTTTGTGCTTAGTGACTGGCGGTCTTTCTCCCTCTGAGTGTGCTGGCATTTTCTCCCATCCCTAAGCTATAACAAGCAGCGGTCTGTCAGCCTCGATTTCTCTAACACCTTATAAACTGCCAAAAATAATGAAGTTTGATTGACACCAAACCAGTTACGTGGTTTTGTACCAAATTAACCGATTTTCTACGTTAAAAATCGTCTTGTGCATTTCTCTATTTACTCAGTGACAGTTTGTGGGATCAACCATTCACGTCTTAAGGCGTGCCAGTTTAGTCTGATCAACCAGGAGCCTCAAACGGCTCTCAATAGCTTGGTATGTCTGTGAGAACAAAGTTCCCCCAATGCCCAGAAAAGGCTCGGATGACAGTATTCTCTGCACAACGATACTCATGACTAAGGCGAGAAGAAAGGTCAGCGTCATTCGAGAATCTGTGCGGAATGAGTCCAAGATTACAGGCTCCTGTCCCTTCCGTAATGACCCGCTATGTCGCAAAAAGTCTGCTGACATACTAGAAAATGCGCTTGCTGACCGCATGACCCATATAAATGAGCTCCAAGTCCATATCTTGGACGTTTTAAGAAGTCATGGAGCAGTACAGACACATACTGCGTCTCTTATGTCGATCGAATTGCCTCGACTAGGAGAACTGCTTTCTTCAACTAAATTAAAAGTATCTAGCGTCTACCTAATTCACATAGAGTGGGTGAATTGGTGATGTATATGTCTTTTTACGGAATAAAAATATTTAATAACTCAAGAACACAAACACAAAGATTTATAGTGGCTTCCCATAATGGGTACGTCCACTGTCCCGCCTCGCCTATCTACCACGAAGGGATAGATTCTACTACTTCACATTTCTCAGATTATAACAATCTTACAACTCGGAGCAACACTCCTACACCTCGATCCACAAACGGATCTACAACTCGATCCATAAACTTGATCTACAAACTCGATCTACCAACAGATCAATACTCGGAAGAATAAGCTACCTACAATCTCGGAGACAAAGCTCCTACAAGAATTAAAATTAAATTTACAAGTACAATAAAAACTTTATACTTCCAGATCTGAAAACTTCAAGGGTCTTCCTTCTTGAAACTGGAAAAACTTGATGAAGAAGGTTGAGGAAGAAAACCAAGAAGGCAGATCTGAAAACTAGGATTCGGCCTGATCGAATAGATGATGAAGAATCTTGAAATTTGGATAAGTCGAATCTTTTCTCTCTTCGAATCACTGGAACAAGAGATTGGCAGCAGAGGAGAATCGGCGATGAAGACGTGCGGCTTCTCCCGAATTTAGAAAGAGCGGTTGTGATTTTTAATTCCGATTAGATTAGGGTTGAAGAATCCGATTGAAAAGAATATATATATATATATAGATCATCTTCAATGGTCATGAATCATTAAGGAAAGATCCACTAATGGATCAATCATCATTAAATTAGAATAAATCTAAATCCCATCATAATATATAGAAAGATAAATTTGCAAGTCCATTTCTCGAGAAGAAGTAGATTTCTCGAGAAATGAAAGGCTTTCTCGAGAAATGACTTGGCTTCTCGAGAAAAGACTTGAAGAAATTTCCGTGAAGAAAATCACTGATTTCTCGAGAAGAATATTATTTCTCGAGAAAGTGACTTAGCACATTTTTAGAACTAGAGCCAGATTTCTCGAGAAGAAAATGATTTCTCGAGAAATAAATTGCATTCTCGAGAAATAATATGCCATCTCGAGAAATGTACTTAAGCGCAAAATTCTGTAAACAGAGGCATTGATTTCTCGAGAAAAAGACTTAGCTTCTTGAGAAATGATTTCGACTTCTCGAGAACTACTTTGCATTTCTCGAGAACTAACTTGGCTTCTCGAGAAATCTTCAGGGCATTTCTTGAGAAAAGGACTTAGAGTATATTCAGACAATTTTCCGAGAAGTCTTATGGTTTCTTGAGAATTGCAATGCTTTCTCGAGAAATAGGCTTAAGACTTCTCGAGAAACAGTCTTCACTTTCTCGAGAAATAGACTTAGGAAATTTTTGGAAAAATTTTCTTTTCGTATTTATTGGAAACCAGCAACCCTTCCATTTCTTTAGTACTTGAAAATGAAGTGCATCCCAATAGAGAGGTTACACATGAGTCAACACCATGGATCACATAATGAGGAATTACATTGTATGGTCCGGTGTTTAGTGACTCATTATAAACTGACATTGGTATACACTTAACAATATTGACCTGCAAGCACTCAACTAAAAGATAGCATCAAATACAAACTTAATTCATCTTAATTCAAGGGCGACTTCACACAAATCTGGGTTATTGTGGATACAATACCCAACAATCTCCACCTATTTGTAGAAGTCAAAACCCTCTACACTAAGGTGAATTATATCAAGATAATTCAAGTATTGAAAAACAAGCAAAATAAAGTAAGTAATGACAAAAGAGAATAAATAAGATCATCAAAATTAAAAATTTTATATATGTATAGAATTTGTCCATTGATACATCCAGATCCACAAGATTCTATACTATAGCTAATCTCCAATCATTTGAATTGCTATTGATGTTGTCTATCCTTCATTTCTTACTGTCTTTTCTAATAGCTGTAAGGATTGGGGTAGTACTTAGGAGGTCGAGGAGGAGTTGTAGGATTGTTTCTGCCATATTCTCTATCATAGGTCCTCCTCTTAGTCAAAGATTTTTCATACAACTCCCATTCCTTATGACTGTAATGATCATCTTTTTTTCATTATGATCTACAACTAGCTTCAAGGTATCCAGAATGAGAGATTTGGAGTTAGGCTCCATACTTTAACAAATTCTTTTTCTATCCACTGGGCAGCTGTTTGACTTGGGATGGATCTGCTAGTAGAGGCACCCTCACCAAGTTTTCTCTTCTTCTGTACTGGAATCTCAGGAGGTAGATCTTGATGTAACTCTGGCTGTTCTGAAGTCCATACATGAGAATAACTTTCAAGAGGAATTTCAAATTGTCTAGGTCTAGGAGAGAAAGTAGGCTTGAAGGCAATGGGATCAAGATTAGGAGGTGGAGCTTTATTAGGGTCAAACTGAAAATCTGGGAAGACTTTCTTGTGCATCCACACAATAGACTCAAAAGTATATAAGTTTACCTCTTTAATTTGATTTTCAATACTAGTATTGATCTCTTTCAACTGATCACCCCACTGAATTTTCATCTCTTGCACCTTCTTTCCTAGAACTTCTTTAACTTTATCCTCCCCCTTTTCGACTTCTACAGAGTGGGTCGCTATGACATCTTCTTTAAACTTGCCAACTTCTTCACATGTTTTGAAGTTGTGTTCTTGAGTTTTCTTTTCCAAGAGAATCTGAGTGTTTGCAATTATAACTTCATGTTCCATGACTTGACCAACACTAGTGATAGTGTGGTCTATAGCCTTTCCACCAATGTTAATAAGCCTCTTGAACTCATCTGTATTGTGCTAAATCTCAGTAAATCCTCTGCTCATTTCCTTCTCTTGATCAGATACTTTATCAGTAACTTCTTTGAGAGACTTATCAAAGTAGTCTATTTGCTTTGTAAACATAGATAATATTTTACCCAAGAGGGTATAATCAGGGATAATATCAGCTGGAGGAGGTAGAGCTGTAGGTGTCCAAACTGAGATTTCTTCAATTACAGGTCTACTGCTCCCTCTTTGGAAAGAAGTAATGACATCTCCTTCCTCTCCTAGAATAATAGGCATAGAAAAATCCAAGTTCCTTAGAGGAGGTTCTACTATTTCTAGAGTAATGTCTTCCTCAGGGAACAAATCAACATTATCCCCCTGAATGTGTTCTTGGGGCTGAGACTTATTTAGGGTTTCTGCAGGGATATCTTCAGGAATATCTGCAGGAGTGTTGTCAGGAATGTCTTCAGGAATATCGTCAGAAACTATTTTAGGAGACTTTTTTAGTAGTATCTACAGGGAGGATGAATAGGGGGTCATATGATGTTAGACTTTCAATCATCCTATTAATGTCCTCTATAGTAGTATCCAGTAGAGTGTCTTGATCAGAGGAGGAGTGAACATTCAAACCTGAGTCACCATCACCCAAAGTGGTGCTCTGCTCATCATTAAAATGAGCTAGACTGTCTTTTACCACTGTCTCAACATTATCTACAACTTACTTTTGAACCTTTGCTGCAGGAGCATATAATTAAACTTCTGTCTCTGGAACCTCATTATGCAATCCTTCTTCTTGAGCTAAAGGAGCAGGCTCCTCCTCAATAGCTGCACAAGACGTGCCTGATGTATCAGTGTGAGGAGGAGATGGAATCCTGTCCTCATCATCTACTATAATCCTTGGAGTTAGAGGAGCTTGTCCTAGCCTTGGGATTTTGATCTCCCATCTATAAATGGAGGAGATAGATGTTTTATTCAGGTGGTGAATTGCCATACCTTTGGAAATGTCAAATATTTCTGGGTGAGCTTGATTCAAGTACAGAGAAATAATTCTACCAAAATTTTGTGCTTTTAAGCTTTCTTTAATTTTCTCAAACAACATCTGTCCCCACTGGAAATTCTTTCTACATACCACTGCTGTCATCATATCGAAGAAATCCGAAGAAATATTTATAATAGACCCTGTTTTGCATAGAAGAACATTGCCTAGAACATCAGCCAAAAGTTTGCTTTCATTTGTCATATGCTGCCTTCTAACTGAAGTGGTGGACTGGGGAAGACCACAGAAGGTAAATGTTCTTGAGTAGTCATTTGCTTCTGGATAGTCTTCCACATCAACTAATGGTAATCAGAGAAATTATGTCAGTGTAGATGGCTTAACTTTGATCTTAATGTCTCTGATTGAGCTCTTCAGCAATTTCCCAGACCTATTGACCTTAGCATTTCTAAAAAACTCAACAACAGCTAAAAACACTTTACAGGGATGTTCTAGAATGAATGAGATGCCGGCAGATTGCAGAAGTAGTGGAACATTCTTAAAGTCGTCTAAAATTTCCTCTATGCCTGCGCGATCGAATTCACTTCCCACACCGATCTTGGAAGATGGAGCCATCGATTGCAGAGAATGAGAAATTTCTGGTTTGCCGGAGAAGAAGCGACGGATTTTGTGAGAGAGATGACTGAATGCTCTGGCGGAAGTGAAGAGTTTTCTCGGGAGAGGCTATTCAAATTTGTGGATTTGGATATTTATGGACATATCTATTTATATAAAATTTAAAATTTCGAATAATTAAGAGAAGCGTACCTGGAACGACGATTCAAATTCTTCATAAATTCGTCTTGTCGGATTTGGGCTTTTCTCGAGAAAATTGATGTCTTTCGAGAAATCCATAAATCATTTCTTGAGAAATGGAAGTAATTTTCTGAGAAGTCCAGAAAACTTTTCTCGAGAAATATAGAGGCTTTCGAGAAATCCAGTCTGTTTCCCGAGAAACAAGTTAGTTCTTGAGAAATATATAAAGGCTTCTCAAGAAATTTAGTCTGTTTACCGAGAAACAAGTTAGTTCTCGAGAAATATATAAAGGCTTCTCAAGAAATTTAGTCTGTTTCCCGAGAAACAAGTTAGTTATCGAGAAATATATCATGTTTTTGATAAATCCACACAAGTTTCCGAGAAACATAAGATCTTTTAAGAATTTGTCCTAGACTTCAGATATGATCACTTAAGGGTCCCATATTGAGCATGTAATACC
The DNA here is from genome assembly GCA_039513925.1 of Platanthera zijinensis. NCBI lineage: Eukaryota > Viridiplantae > Streptophyta > Magnoliopsida > Asparagales > Orchidaceae > Platanthera > Platanthera zijinensis. Next base: position 151,260,299 of record CM077082.1, on the reverse strand, counting down.
CCGCCTTTTTTTCTTTCAAAACCACGGGATCTTAGGCCAAAAACCGCCGCTTTGTGGTAACACCTTCACACCCGGAAAGGTCGTCACCACAAAACACCGATCCAGCCGGCCATATCGATCATAGAAAAGTATCAAGAGTGTAGAGTATGTGAAAAGAGAAAATCTAACACATGTCCACAATAACCACATATAAAATAAATAATCTCCACAAAGGGAGAGTCCATAACAATAATAATAAAGGTACTGTAAATAGGGCTCATGCCCGATGCATCAAATCCTCACTACATGTCACTCATCGCGAAAGCAAAACTAAAACATCTATTAACGATCGGGACTCGCTGTCCAAGCTGTCTTAACTTTGGTACTAGACTGTCCCGTCTCCAAGCATGCCGTCCTCCGGGGATGCACCTCCGTGTTGGGCTCCACAATCCACTAAAATGATGTGGTCCGAAAACCATTAGTCTAAAAGACTAAGTCCTATCATACCCCAACCCTCCCCTATGTCTCCTAGGAACCGAGCGGGGAGAAGGAGAGGAAAGGTAATGAAAGTGGAGAATAACAAAGGTAGCAGGTGGCGGCGGAACTAATCCAGCAGTTCTTTGTAAGCATACAGTAGTAACAAAAGCATGTAGAGTAAGCATAAGTATACGAAGGCAAAATATGAAACATGTAACCTTAACATATAAGAATGCCCATACAGACTTATAAGCTAAGGGATCTTCTGCAAGGCTCCCATCGTATAAAAAGTCCCATACCAATTTATACGATGGGGTGTCGGTTTACAAGCAAGCAATATTTATCATAGGAAAATAACCATAACTTATAAGCATGCTCACACAATCCTATAAACTAAGGGGTCGTTTTGCAGGGCCTATTGTATAAAAAGTCCCATACCAATTTATACAATTGGTGTCAAGGGTTATATGCAATGATTATGCTATAACATTCAAGTATGCTATGATGTGAGTCAGCAAATGCAACACACTCACCCGACTCTGTGCACAAAGTCCTTTAGTTCCCCCTTTCTGGAGCCTAACCTCCTAGGATACCTCCGTAGTGGCAAACTGAAGCGGTGGGTTGGGCCTCACCAACCTCTAAACCGGTATCAGCACTACCAGTCAAACCTATCGTACGCATCAACGCTAATGCACTAAGCGGAGCTCCTGCGTACTCTTGCCGGCTGGCACACCAGACCTAATTTGGCTAAGTGTCATACTACACCCGCCGAGTCAACGTACTGGTGTCGGTGCGACGACTCTCCAATACCGAAGACCCACCACCTTATATCTTATGCACATGCAATATTAATGTATTATCCACCAAGCCAAAGCTCCCCGGACTATCCCGTCCTACACAACCAATAACCGAGCAAAAACTCCCCGGACTATCCTGTCCGTCACAATTATCAACCGAGCCTTTGGCTCGCCGGGATATCCTGCCCATTTCCACAACCACCGAGTCTACTGCTCTGGAGACCCAACCTAACTCCCACAACACCGGGGAGTGTGAGTTTGAGTGTAATACTAATTATACTAGTTACTCTTTAACATTTATTATTCTTACGGTTTAGGTTAGCCCAGGACTGCCCCCGGCATACCCGGTGAAGGGTTCTCAAAGGGCACTAGGAACTATCATGGTAGCTAAAGCCCATCGTTCCCTTTAGCAAGGAACTTACTTTTATTGGTTATTACCCATTAACCGATCCCTTTTATATTACTTTGGATCTAACCCTAGTGTATTAAGACTCTTCCTCTCTCTATAGGGAAGACGAGGTTTCGTCGACCCCGAGCACCACCTACACTAGTCAACCTCTCTTTATTCCTCATTATAACTCCCGATGATGAACTCATTATACTTTATCATAACCAGCAACCTGAAATTCTCACATCCTAGCTCATTCTTCACCCTATCTCAGTTTATGCAGTTTTACTATATGCAGACCACCCTAAGCTATATGATATACATCATGAGAGGTACTCCAAATCTTCATCCAAAAGCCCTAAAATATTTATTGAGGGCATAACATGATATATTCAGTCTAAATCAAAAAATTTATAATTTTTTAATTAAACTTGATATTTAATTAATTTTTCCTGAAATTAATCCATGGGTGATTTGAACATGAAGTACTAGATTTACTTTGGGTATGACCATACAAAAATTATGAGCATTGTAAGATAATAAGATATCACTGAATACTAAATATCATAAACTTTCATAAATCAGTTAACCTCTAAATATTTAAACCAAAATAATTCATATAAATAGGGGTATTGAAGGAAGTACCAAAAATACTGGTCAATTTTTTTTTCAAAAATTAACAGAGCTACATTATGATAATAAAACTTCATTGCCTAAGTTTCATGAAACTCCCAACTCAGTAAACCAGGTAAAAGATTATCCTAAGGAAAACCATAATAAGGCACTTTATGAAGACACACCCTTGTAATCTAAAGTAAACAACATTTAACACTTTTTTGATGCTTCTATATGCCCTAACATGTTCCTTGACTAAGTATCAAAAATTTTCAGCAAGCTATAATATTTATTTCCTATTTATCAAGGTAAGGTGCACTAATTTACTTTACAAAGGAAGTACTACAAATAAAGCTTCAACCACTCCAAATAAAGCTTCAACCACTCCAAATAAACTACCATTTCAACTAAATGACATTTGATTAGCTATTCAAGAATTTCAAACCATTCTAACACATATACATCATATTTTCAACATTAACATCAAAAAGGGCAATATGGAAGCTACTACTACAAGGATGATCTACTGATCTCTAAACACCCTAAGATAAATACCAGAGGTTAATAATACTATGAAATTAACCATACCAAAATAACATCAAGATTCAATGTCATTTTACCCATAAGATAATTTCTAGGGTTTAAAGTCCTAAATACTTATTAAGTGGTTTATATGGGGTGCATATGTCTAAATACCACCATAATCTCTCGTATGGCATTTCACCACCCTAGGATAACATGGACTACTCCCCAAGTCCATCCAAGAACATAATCCCCTATGTCCTTCACAAGCCCCCAAAGTTCAACCTTAGGGTTAGAACTAGGGTCCTAGGGCAAATCCACCCTAATCCACCCCATAATCCAAATGAGGTTGGGGTCTAATGTCATAACAAATCAGTGGCCCAAGTTTTAGCCTCTGTTGATGTGATTTGGCCACTTAAACCCACAAGGGACACTTTGACCTAAATACCCTTCTTAGGGCAAGGCTAGAGTATGCTAAAAGGCCAGCCTATACATCAACAAATGGGATGAAAATTTATACAGAGGCCTACACTGATCCTAAGAACCCTCACCAATATTTGGGAGCATTTAGAGTTCATTAGGTCCCTTAATTAATTTAATCATTATTTATTAAATAATTACAAAAACTATTGGAAAAAAATATCCAAAAATTCTAATTTTTGGATATGGTGTTGGTATAGGTGAGAGTGACCCCCAGTCCAAATTTCAGATCATTTGGATTACTGGATTGGTGGGAGCAGTCAAACCAAACTCTAATCAAGCTTATGTATAGACCTCACTAAAATAGGTGCTGTGGTCAAACCACTTACTCAAATGGGTCCAAACAAATTTTAAATACAACTACACTTTAAGAGATACAATTTTTATGTTGGCCACATGTTCTATAGATGGGCCTAGGTATTTGTAATATTTAATTTAATACAGCCCAGTAAACATGACAGAAAATTCAAAAATCAAAACTAAATAAAAGAAATGATCCAGCATGGATCTTAAAGCAAATCCAACGCATCCTGGTAATCTTCTTCCTCTAGCCAAGGGATGTTATCAGCCTTGCTTGGATCTTCTTCTAAGCCATTTTCCCGGCCACCCGGCCACCTCCCTGGCCGACCACCTCTGCCACCACCATTGTTGAGGTGGGGGCAATCGCCGGGCGGCGGCACGGCCGCCAGAGTGGTTGTTTCCGAAGAACCCGACCACTCCATTTTTCTGGAAAAACCATGAAAAAATCATCACCTGATCTGGCTCATTTGAGCCCGATTCTCATCCTAAAAGATTCCTAAGAACTATCCATAGAAGGAGTAGAGGAGGACCTTCAACCGTGCTTGCCGACGGGTTTGGTGGTGGTGCGCCATAGTCGGATTTTTGAGCTTCGTGTATGTTACAACCGTGCAGTTGGAGGGCTCAATTTCTCCAGCAAAAAGGTGGAAACTTCTGCTCTTTGCCTAGGGAAGCTTTTAAGTTCATCAAATGGGGGGAGGGGAAGGGCCTAGGCTTCAAAGACATTTATGGCCATGAAAGGGAATTTCGGCCATGGAGAAAATCCCTTGAAATTCACCTCCCCTTGGTCCCAATTCGTTTGTAAACTCCTCAAAACTGATAGGGGAGATGAATACTAATTAATTGGTGAAGAATGGAGGGGTGATTCACCTTCCCCACCATGAATGGCCTTCTCTTTCTCACTTTCTCTCTCGTCCATTAAAGGGAAAATGGAGCTTTCTCTCTCCTAGTCATCATGACCAAATTTTCTCATCTACCTAGCCTATTGGCAGCCCATCTAACCCATATGAACAATAAAAATGAGGTTAGCCCAAGTGGGTTTGGGTTTGAGCTTGAGTTAGTCCATTTGAACAAACTTGAACTAACACTTGGGTAAAGTTAACCTAGGTCAAATTTGACCTTTTGGGTTGACCTCAATGGGTCCTTGGTGACACATTGGGCTCCCCTAAGGTCTAGGTAGGGTTGGGTAGGGTTTAATTTGATAGTTTAACTTTCAAGGCAGCCTAAACACCTAGAGGGGGGGGGGGTGAATAGGTTCTTCTTTTCTTTTGAAACTTCTAGGCAGAATTCAATTCAATAGCTAACATAATAAACACAGCAATCACAGAAAAACAAAACATCACAGATTGCACTATGTTTTATAGTGGTTCCCCAAGGTCTGGGTACATCCACTTTCCCCCTTCACCTATCTAGCAGTATGCTAGATTCGGCCAAACTTCTACTTATCTCAGATCAATAGATCCTACAACTCAGAACCCAACTGGTTCCTATAACTCAGGCACAACTGCCCTACCTCAGCCTTGCCCCAAGGCCTACAACTCAGAGAATGTCCTTCTCCTACACTCAGGCAAACAGCCCTACCACTCAGAGTTCAACACTCCTACACTCAGCCTTTATAACATAGGCTTACAACTCAGATCTGTGTAAACAGATCCTACAGAAATATAGAAAAGATTGTTTAACTGTCTTGCCAAAGTTGAGAGAGAAATGGCCAAGACAATTCTTGATCAGCTGAAGCAATCAACTGTTTCTTAGCCTTCTTCTAAGCTTCTTGAAAATGTACTTAGCTGAGTTGATTCCAAACAGCTTCTTGAGAATCCACTGGTGGTTTCTTTCTTCTTCTTCAAATTCTGACTTGATCTCTCTCTATCCAGAACTTTGAATGATTCTTCTGAATTCTGATTAGAACTCTTCTTAGATCTATCCTTAGATAGTCTTCTTAGATCTCCCAGAGAAGATCTTCTTAAGTGCCTAGCACTTTCTTGAAATGAGTAGAATTGTAATCCTTCTCCACTTTTTGATCCAATGTATTTCAAAAGGTTAGTTAGTTGTTTTCTGAATCTGTCTATTTATAGACATTCTTCATGGTAACCGGCTGATCCGGTTTCTAACCGTTTTCTGACAAGTCTGACAGCTTCAGTTAACCGGTGATAACCCACAGCTGTTAAGTCCTCAAACAAGTCCTGTGCCTTAGTCTTGAACCACAAGTTATTGAAACAGTCTGTCAGAAAGTGTCGAGACCATCTGTCTATCTGTGTCGACACAATTGACTTTGGTGTCGACACAGTCTTCAGTGATGTCGACTAAGTTTCCTTTGAGTCGACACAGCTTCTTCTGAAAATAACTTGGTCTTAACTCTTCAGTGTGTCGACACAAGTCCTGTGTGTCGACACAGTTGTTGTAGAATTATATCTCAGTAAGTGTCGACTTAGCCTTCAGGTGTCGACACATTCTGCTTTAATGTGTCGACTTAATCACAATGTGTCGACACATTCTGCTGGTGTCGACAAACTTGAGGTCGACTATTTTCTTCTGTGTCGACACATTCAGCTGATGTCGACAATCTTGAGATCGACTATATTCTTCTGTGTCGACACATTCTCCCAATGTTGAGGTCGACGCTTTTCTTCTGTGTCGACACAAATTCCCAGAGTTGTGTCGACTCTTTTCTTCTGTGTCGACACAAATTCCCAGTGATGTGTCGACTTACTTCTTCTGTGTCGACACTTTTTCCCAGTGTAGTTGTAGACTAACTGCTATGTGTCGACACTGCTTCCCAGTGTTGTGTCGACTCTTTTCTTCTGTGTGTCGACACTGCTTCCTCTGTGTCGACACTTGGACTTAGAATTTTTCTGCATACTTTATCACTTCTTCACCTGCACATGTCAACTTAAAACAACATCAAATACACCTTGATGTATATCATTGAGCTAGGTTGGGCTTCTTCAAATCAGGTACACATTTTCCAATGTACCCAACAATCTCCCCCTATTTGGAGAAGTCATAACCCCTATAGCCAATAATATACACCATTTATAAACAGTACTAAATGATGATTAATGACATGCAGGAATACTTTAATATAAATAAATCATAACAAAGAACCATTCATCACAGAATGCACATTAAAATATGCCAAACAATATTTTGTTTATAACTGGGTAATGTTTGATTACAATGTTTTACATTTAATGATTACATCAAAACATTACAAACCACTAAAAAAGAACTTGAAACAAAATCAGGCTTGATCAGGCTCTTTAATTGTAATCCCTTTGCCAGATTGAATTGTAGCTGTCACAGGAGCTTCTGATTCTTCAGCTATCTTCTTTCCTTTAAGATCAGCTTTCTTCTGAGCTTCTTCCTTGATCCTTTGCCTTTCAAAATAATGAAAAGGCTTAGGGAAGTATTTGCTTGGCTCCTTAGCATCAGATGGCAGTCTTCCCAGCTTGGCTTTCCTTCTGAATTGTACTATTGCCTCTTGCCTTGCCTCATACTTCTGCCATTCAATTTCATTGTACCACTTCCCTCTCTCATGAACTTTATCTTGTACAACTTTCCATGCAGTGAGTATTATGTTCCTTGAAATAGGACTCCACTGCTCATAATCTGGCTTAAGTACAGCCTGCTCTTTGAATTTCTTCTTTGCCAATAGAGCATCCTGCTGTTCTTTCAGAGTAGCCTCAGGCTTATCAACCTTTCCAAAGACAATATTAGTAACCTCCTTTGGAGGACTATACATTCCTTGAACTTTCTGATCAATCAAGTCAAAATCTGGAGGGGGGTAAATGACTTGGGCAACCTCAGGTTGAGTGCCTTCAAGTAGATTTGTTTGTATTCCTGATTCAGCTACCATAGCATCATCACACAATGGGGGATATCCCAAAGTGGCTCGAATGCTATTGGTCACCCATTTAGAGTGCTCTGAGCCTGCATGTATTAGCATCCTCTCCCCCTTTATGGCTTCTCTAGATATATGATCTCTTAGATCTTCCTTTTGAAATCGAATTTGGCCATCCAAATAATTCACACCCTCTTTGAAAAATGGTCTTAACTTTTGAAGCTTGTCAGATATTTCTTTCTGAGAGGTGGAGATGGCAGTCTGAACAGATGCAATGGCAGCTTGAAAATTCTTATCAAATTCTTCCTTTTCTTTGGCTCTATCTGCAGGCAGACCTGGAATAATCTTCTTGACCTCCTCAATAATCGCATTATGAGATTCAGTTAAATTCTCATTCATTCTGATCTGATTTTCCAAAACATAACTTTGCTTTAAGGCAATGTCATCTACCTTTGTAGTGATAGCCTCCTGTTGTTTAGCTAGATAAACCACAGCATTGCCACCCTTGTGGAAGCAATCTGTCATTTCCTTTTTATGCATGTTTACCTGAAACTGGATGGACTTGATATCCTGAGCTAAGTCAAACTGAAGTGACTTGCTATTCTCATCAACATACTTTTCCATAGCCAACCTTTGTTCATCCAATTTTACTTGTAGATCTATCATAAATTTGTTGTATTCAAAGGCTGGAGAAACTTGTGGAGGTGTGGTCTGTAAAGCCTGCTTATAGTTCTTGCTTCTTCTCTTAAAGACAACAAGTTTTCTTTTCTTTGCCACCCTGGCTTCTTCAGTTTCTGTGTCAGATGAAGTATCCACATGAATTCTTTCTTGAGGATGATGAATTGTATCAGTTCCAGGGAGTTGTTGCTCAGCTTCAACATCCACTGGCTCACCCTCAACCTGGGGCTCAATTTCAGTTTCCTGATCAATGTCCATACCTATGGACTTCTCAATATCTGGGAACAACTCCTCCATAGTAAATTCTATTTGAGTTGTAACTTCTGTAGCAGTTAAATCTTGAGACAAGTTTAACTGTGCTTCCTCTTGTACTTGCACTTCAGTAGTTGTTGTGGCTGGAGTAGGAGTGGACACTAGCTCCCCCTGAACCTGTGCAGTAAAAAGAATATGAGCAATGTCTTTTATAGTAAAATACATTAGCTCCCCCTATACCTGAGCAGGAGTAGATACCTTTGGAGCAGAAGTGGAAACTGGCTCCCCCTGCATCTGTGCAGGTGTTGATACTTCCTGGACCACAGTTGAGTCAAGCTGTGTCCTCAGTGGATCTTCGTGTACTTGTTCAGATTCTTGATTTTGTGTAGGGGATTGCACAGGGGTGTCTGGCCTGCTCTCTTCAGGCACATCCTTGGACAACACCCTATCCCACCTGGAGAACAATCTCATATCCATTCTTCTCATATGATTAATCTTACTCCCTTGTAGTTGCTGCATCACTTCTGGAATCACTTCAGTGAGGTACAGGCTCATGATCCTAGCCATGTTAGGCTTCTTGATGCCCTCTTTGATCTTGTCAAAGATCACTCCTGACCAATCAGTAGGAATAGTAAAAACTATCCTGGTCATCAGGCTGAACATATAGGCTGAAATCCTATCATGTCCACCTGTCTTGCAGAGGATTACCTTCCCAACTACTTCTGACAAGAACTTCCCTTGCTGATTCATTCCCTTCCTGTGGAATGCAGCTCCAATCTTCAATCCTGAATCCAGGCCACACCATTGAAGAGCTTCCCTTGTCTTAGATATAGGAACTTCCTCTTCATGCTCAACTACTTGCAATTGGAAGATCTTTCTTAAACTTCTTTGGGTAACTTTTACCTTAGTCCCTTGAACAGTGGACTTAATCTTGAGGCCAGTAGAATGGACTGATGCAGAGATAAAGAACTCGTGCACCTCCTTCTTCCAGATTTTAGTAGGTTCTGAAATGAGAAATTCTAACCCTGATGCAGAGAGGAGGGTGATAACTCCTTGGACATCTGGCGGCGCCTCTGCAAAGGCCTGGCGCACCAACTCATACCCTTCATTGTTGTTATCTTCAATCCTTGGCGCCATCGTTGTGTCGAGAAAGCTTGAGAGAAGAGAGAAAGAGAGACTGTCGACACAGGGTTTTAGTCTCGAAAACCTTGGAAGCGTGTCGACAGAATGAGATTTTGACCTATTTATAGCCGCAGTTGAAAGAAGTTCAAAAGGCGCCAAAAACAGTCAAAATGTGTCGACACAGACGGAATGTGTCGACACAAACTTCTACCGTCTCGACATTACTTCAGCCTACTATGTGTCGACACCAATTTGTGGTTATGTCGACACCTTAGATAAACAGAAATTCTGTGTCGACTCTAAGGATAAGTGTCGACACATATTCTGTAAGTGTCGACACCATTTTCCTGGTTGAGTCGACATTATATTTCTGGTTAAGTCGACAATATAACTCTTAAGTGTCGACACATATTCTCTGTGTCGACACAATATTTCTGACTTGTCGACATAATTTCTCTGAGTCGACACATTACTACTGAATGTGTCGACACATTCTTACTTAGCCAATTTCTGTAACTTCAATGTGTCCTTTTTAACACTTGATTATGTTGTTGTTATTACCTTTACTTATTTATATACCACTTCAATTGCATTGTTAATGATTTTGTTAATACATTAATCAATGGTTAACATACCTAATTCAATTTTGAATTTATTGAATTTGGTTTCATCTAAAGGCTTAGTAAACACATCTGCTATTTGATAATCTGTTTTTACAAATTCCAATGAGATGTCTCCTCTTTCTACATGTTCTCTAAGAAAATGGTATTTGATTTCTATATGCTTAGTTCTACTATGAGAAACTGGATTATTAGCAATAGAAATAGCACTCTTTGAATCACATAAAAGAGGTGTTCTACTTACCTGAATACCATAATCCTTAAGCTGATGCTGCATCCACAATAGCTGTGCACAGCAGCTTCCAGCAGCAACATACTCTGACTCAGCTGTGGAAATTGCCACACTGGTCTGCTTCTTACTACTCCAAGATATTAGTCTTCCTCCCAGGAATTGACAAGTACCTGTAGTACTCTTTCTATCCTCTCTACATCCTGCAAAATCTGCATCTGAATAGCCTGTTAGTAGAAAATCTCTATTCCTAGGGTACCAAAGACCTAGAGTAGGAGTGCCCTTTAGATATCTCAGAATCCTTTTGACTGCAGTATAATGAGATTCTTTAGGGCAGGCTTGGTACCTAGCACAGACACATGTTGCATACATAATGTCAGGTCTACTAGCAGTCAGATATAGTAGAGACCCAACTATTCCTCTATACAATGATTCATCAACAGGTTTACCTGTCTCATCTTTGCATATAGGCATACTAGTTCCCATAGGAGTTCTCATGGTAGAGGATGACTCCATACCATACTTCTTAATTAATTCTTTGGTGAACTTAGACTGGGATATGGACAATCCATCATCAGTCTGTCTTACTTGGAGTCCCAAGAAGAACTTAAGTTCACCCATACTGCTCATCTCAAACTTCCCTTGCATAAGTTTGGCAAACTTTTTACAAAGGTTGTTTTCAGTAGATCCAAAGATTATGTCATCAACATAGATCTGGACTAAGATGATCTTTCCTTTGGATTCCCTAAGGAATAGAGTTTTGTCTATCTTTCCTCTTGAGAATTTATTCTCAATGAGGAAGGTAGACATGGTTTCATACCAAGCCCTTGGAGCTTGTTTTAACCCATACAAAGCTTTCCTAAGCTTATACACAGAATCAGGTTTAAGAGGATCTACAAAACCTGATGGCTGCTCTACATATACTTCTTCTTTAAGATCACCATTCAGAAATGCTGACTTCACATCCATCTGGTATACTTTGAAGTCTTGGTAGGCTGCATAGGCAAGGAACATTCTGATTGCCTCCAGCCTTGCTACTGGAGCAAAGGTTTGATCAAAGTCAATTCCTTCTTCCTGCCTGTATCCTTTTGTAACTAACCTTGCTTTATTCTTCACTATTATCCCACTCTCATCTAGCTTGTTCCTATAGATCCACTTAGTGCCAATTATATTGTGGCCTCTTGGTTTAGGAACCAGCTCCCAGACTTTGCATCTTCTGAATTGATTCAGCTCCTCTTGCATAGCATCAATCCAGTGCTGGTCTTGGATAGCTTCTTCAAACTTCTTAGGTTCCATCTGGGACAAGAAACTTGAATGCAAAACTGTGCTTTGATTTCTGCTTCTAGTTTGCACTCCTTGTCTTGGATCACCAATTATCTGATCAGTAGGATGATCTCTTAGATATCTTATAGCTGGAGGTAGATTCCCTTCAGGTTGAGCATCTCCAGCTTCTTCATTCTGCTGTTCCTCTTGGTTTTCATCAGCTTCCATTATCTCTTGTACTCCCCCTGGACAGCAGCCTTCATTTTCCAATGCTCCATCTTCCTTTGAAGCTTCAGCAATGGAGAGCTTGTCCATCTTCTTGCTTATACCTGTTGAGTCATTTGATCTACAAGACAACTCACAATTGATTAATCTTGTTTCATCAAATACAACATGCACAGATTCTTCAACCACTTGAGTAGTTAAGTTGAAGACTCTATAGGCCTTACTATTTGTGCTGTACCCAACAAATATCCCATCCTGAGATTTGGCAGCAAACTTAGTCAAATATGACTTGCCATTGTTAAGTATATAGCACTTGCAACCAAAGATCCTGAAATAGGATAGATTTGGTTTTCTGCCTTTCACAATCTCATAGGGAGTCTTTCTGTGGCTTTTGGTGATAGAAGCCCTATTGATGACATGACAAGCAGTGTTAACTGCCTCAGCCCAAAAATATTCTGGGAGAGAGGTGTCACTCAATAGAGTTCTACCAGCTTCAATTAATGTTCTATTCTTTCTTTCAGCAATTCCATTTTGCTGAGGTGTTCTAGGTGAGGAGAACTCTTGGAAAATCCCAAAGTCTATACACAAGTTTGTTATGCTTTCAGATTGAAACTCAGTACCATGGTCACTTCTGATTTTGACCACTGTACTATTCAGTTCATTCTGAATTTGCTTTACAAAATTAAGTAATACACTTGGGGTTTCAGATTTTTGTCTCAGAAAGAACACCCATGTAAATCTAGAATAGTCATCTACAACCACTAGAGTGTAGACCTTCCTACCTAGACTGTGAACTAGCATAGGACCAAAAAGATCCATATGCAAGAGGTATAAGCACCTCACAGAATCCTTGTTTTCAAGGCTTTGAAATGAGGTTTTTGTCTGCTTGCCCTTTTGACAAGCTGAGCATACCCCTTCCTTTATACACTTAACTTGAGGCCCATTCTTCACTAGTTCTTTACTAAAGAGTTGGCCAATTGTCTTGTAGTTTAGATGAGCCAATCTCTTGTGCCACTTAACACAATGTGATGCATTGTCATCAGCTACAAGACAAATGGGGGAAGCCTTATTTTCACATTCAAAATTAAGGCAATACACATTTCTCTTCCTATACCCAGTCAATATGATCTCTTGATCACTTGACCTTTTGATATGACATCCATCCTTACCAAATGAAATGTCATATCCTAGATCACTCAGCTGGCTTATGCTTATTAGATTATGTTTCAAACCTTTTACATAGGCCACTTGGGTGATAGTAATTAGGTTAGAAGAAATGTTACCAAACCCTTTGATGACTCCTTTTTCAGATCCACCAAAGATCACTTTATGTCCATCTTTGACAGATGAATACTCCTTCAGTAGCCCCTTTGTTCCAGTCATGTGCCTGGAACAACCACTATCCAAGTACCATATAGGGGCATGGTTACTTGGATTCACCTGCAATACAGAATTACTTACCCTTAGAACCCAAGTAAGTCTTGGGTCCTTGGTTCAGGTTAGCATTAATAAAGTTATCATAACCTCTTCTAACAGGTAGACTCTTATTCTTTATAACACTTGTGTTATACCAGCAGTCCAATGCAAAATGGCCCCTCTTGCCACAACACCAACATTCAAACTTATTGTATCTAGATCTAGATACATCCTTGTCAGTAGAATTTCTGTTCATTGCTGGTGCTGTTGCTACTTCACCTACTGATTTCTTAAAACCATTTGGTTTATGACCATAGGTAGGCCTGCTTGCCTTAACACCCTTGTTCTTCAGAACATTAGTCTTAATATGACCTTGAATGTCTTCATGATCATATATGTTAGAAGGCACTTTCTCCTTACTAAACCTTATGGGGACTGAAAGGTTTAGTGGCTGAATAGGGGCTTTACCTTTCCTCTTGAATCTACCAGCCCTGGAGTTACCTTTAAATCCTAATCCAGCCTTACCCTTCTGAGTGACAAATTCATCTATCAAGGGTAAGACAGATTTTGGCTTAGAGTAACTAGCCACTAAATCCCTTTCAATTCTAAGTCTGGCCTCCAGACTCTTTACTTGATCATTAGTATAATTAATTGTGCCCATCTGAATAATAGTTATATTCTTCAGCTTGGCAATTTCATTTAATTTTGATCAAGGACTTTTTCTAACTCAGTTGTTGCTACCCTTAGTTCAGCAATTTCCTGAGCCTGTGTTTTAACCAGGTTCTTGCTTTTCTTAAGGGCCTTCAACAAGTCCCCATACTTGTCTATCAATTGATAGACATCTCCTTCAGATCCAGATGCATCTTCATCACTTGATGCAGATGTAGCTGATTCTTCACTTGTACTACAAACAGATGTACAGGAAGAACAATTTACCTCATTAGGACCAGACTGATTCTGGCATATGTCTCTTCTGATCTTGTCATCAAACCCATGCATTGATGTTCATTGATGGAGTCTAGCAACTGCATAAACTCCTCTTCCTCAGATGCAGCATATAGTCCAATATATGCTTCAGCTTCAGATCCTGATTCTGAAGTTGACTGATCTGACAGACTTTTATCTTTCTTTGCTACAAAGGATTTCTCCTTCTTGCCTTTCTGATAAGTCTTCTTCTTTTCTGAAGATTCCTTCCTTTTGTCAGGACAATCAGCCACTACATGTCCAGGCCTATTGCAACAATAGCAGACAATCTTTGAAGTAGTGGCTTTGCTGGGCTTTGATCTACTTTTCTCTTTCCTTGATGACCTTCTCTTCTGATAATAGTCATCAACTTGCTGTGATGTGGAAGGCCTAGACTTCCATTGCTTCTTTTTCAAGAACCTTTGGAATTGCCTAGTGAATGCAGCAAAGTCTGCATCTGACTCACAGCTAACTGAACCCTTATCTGAATCTTCAGAACTATCTTCTTCAACTTCCTTAGGAGGAGATGGTGATTTCCTCCTATTCTTTCTGGTGGCTTCAGCATTAAATGCCACAGTCTTTTCTCTATGCTCTCCTCTTGAGTTTCTTTCCTCCTCCTTCCTTACCATAAGTTGCATTTTATAGGATAGCAACTTTCCAAACAGGGTTGGAGGAGATATCTCTGCCAATTTAGCCACTTCTCTTATGGACACAGATCTTTGTATCCCAATCCTTTGATAAAGATCTTAAGAATTTGTCATTCAGTTCATAGGTACTGAAGACTCTTCCATAGGATATTAGCTCATTCACAATTCTATAGAATTTCTTATAGCACTCAGTTATGCTATCAGATTTTCCTTGTCTAAAGCTTTCATACTCCTGATTTAGCATAGACTTTCTATCCAGCCTTACTTCTTCAGATCCCTCCATGTAGACAATCAATGTGTCCCACATCTCCTTGGAGGTCTTGTAGTGAATCAGATTCTGAAATGTTGAATCATCTATGGCACTGACAATGATGTTCTGTGCCCTTTTATCCATAGTTGCCAAGATGATTTCATCCTTGGTCATTTCTGAATAAGTCTTTGGTATTTGGATATTTGCATCAAGAACAGATATCTTCATTGGAATGAAGGGCCCTTCTTGTACTGTGATGTAAATCCTTGGGTCAGATGCTTCCATAAACAATCTGACTCTCTCTTTCCAGATCCCAAAGATTTCCTTCTTGCATATGGGTAATTTCATAGACCCTAGCTCCTTATGATTCTCTCCAGAACCCATCTTCTTGAATCTTGAATCTGCCTTTCAGATCTCCCTCAGACTGTTAAGTCCTTTTTGAGGAACCTCCCTCTGATACCACTTGATAGTTTAACTTTCAAGGCAGCCTAAACACCTAGAGGGGGGGGGGGGGTGAATAGGTTCTGCTTTTCTTTTGAAACTTCTAGGCAGAATTCAATTCAATAGCTAACATAATAAACACAGCAATCACAGAAAAACAAAACATCACAGATTGCACTATGTTTTATAGTGGTTCCCCAAGGTCTGGGTACATCCACTTTCCCCCTTCACCTATCTAGCAGTATGCTAGATTCGGCCAAACTTCCACTTATCTCAGATCAATAGATCCTACAACTCAGAACCCAACTGGTTCCTACAACTCAGGCACAACTGCCCTACCTCAGCCTTGCCCCAAGGCCTACAACTCAGAGAATGTCCTTCTCCTACACTCAGGCAAACAGCCCTACCACTCAGAGTTCAACACTCCTACACTCAGCCTTTATAACATAGGCTTACAACTCAGATCTGTGTAAACAGATCCTACAGAAATATAGAAAAGATTGTTTAACTGTCTTGCCAAAGTTGAGAGAGAAATGGCCAAGACAATTCTTGATCAGCTGAAGCAATCAACTGTTTCTTAGCCTTCTTCAAAGCTTCTTGAAAATGTACTTAGCTGAGTTGATTCCAAACAGCTTCTTGAGAATCCACTGGTGGTTTCTTTCTTCTTCTTCAAATTCTGACTTGATCTCTCTCTATCCAGAACTTTGAATGATTCTTCTGAATTCTGATTAGAACTCTTCTTAGATCTATCCTTAGATAGTCTTCTTAGATCTCCCAGAGAAGATCTTCTTAAGTGCCTAGCACTTTCTTGAAATGAGTAGAATTGTAATCCTTCTCCACTTTTTGATCCAATGTATTTCAAAAGGTTAGTTAGTTGTTTTCTGAATCTGTCTATTTATAGACATTCTTCATGGTAACCGGCTGATCCGGTTTCTAACCATTTTCTGACAAGTCTGACAGCTTCAGTTAACCGGTGATAACCCACAGCTGTCAAGTCCTCAAACAAGTCCTGTGCCTTAGTCTTGAACCACAAGTTGTTGAAACAGTCTGTCAGAAAGTGTCGAGACCATCTGTCTATCTGTGTCGACACAATTGACTTTGGTGTCGACACAGTCTTCAGTGATGTCGACTAAGTTGCCTTTGAGTCGACACAGCTTCTTCTGAAAATAACTTGGTCTTAACTCTTCAGTGTGTCGACACAAGTCCTGTGTGTCGACACAGTTGTTGTAGAATTATATCTCAGTAAGTGTCGACTTAGCCTTCAGGTGTCGACACATTCTGCTTTAATGTGTCGACTTAATCACAATGTGTCGACACATTCTGCTGGTGTCGACAAACTTGAGGTCGACTATTTTCTTCTGTGTCGACACATTCAGCTGATGTCGACAATCTTGAGATCGACTATATTCTTCTGTGTCGACACATTCTCCCAATATTGAGGTCGACGCTTTTCTTCTGTGTCGACACAAATTCCTAGAGTTGTGTCGACTCTTTTCTTCTGTGTCGACACAAATTCCCAGTGATGTGTCGACTTACTTCTTCTGTGTCGACACTTTTTCCCAGTGTAGTTGTAGACTAACTGCTATGTGTCGACACTGCTTCCCAGTGTTGTGTCGACTCTTTTCTTCTGTGTGTCGACACTGCTTCCTCTGTGTCGACACTTGGACTTAGAATTTTTCTGCATACTTTATCACTTCTTCACCTGCACATGTCAACTTAAAACAACATCAAATACACCTTGATGTATATCATTGAGCTAGGTTGGGCTTCTTCAAATCAGGTACACATTTTCCAATGTACCCAACAGAATTGGCACCTTGGAGGTCACTTTCCCCTTAGTTAGGGCACTCTGACCACTTTAGGGCTAGGGTTGACTTTGGTCAAAATTACCTTTTGGGTGGACCCCAATGGGTCCTTGGTGATCCGTTGGCCTCCCCTAAGGTCTCGGAAGACTTTAGTAGGGTTGGATTGGCACCTTGGAGGTCACTTTCCCCTTAGTTAGGGCACTTTGACCTTTTAAGGGCAAAGGTTGACTTGGGTAAACTTAGCCTCTTTGGTTGACCCCAATGGGTCCTTGGTTGACCCCAATGGGTCCTTGGTGACCCATTGGACTCCCTTAGGTCTTGGGAAGGTCTAGGTATGGTCAATTAGGCATGTTAGAGGACAATTGCCCTTAGTTAGGGCACCTTGCCCAATTTAGGGCTATGGTGGACTTAGGTCAATTTGACCAGTTTGGGTTGACCCCAATGGATTCCTATGGCTCTAATGGACTCTCTAATGGGTTAGGGATGTTGTGGTGGGGTCATGGAGTCATGGTGAAGCCCCAAGATCATCCCAACCTAATGTTTAGAATTTTAATATTTGTAGACCATGGTGGCCTTCACCTTCCTACCTAAGTTCACCTAGTCTTTTTGGACTTTCTTGGGTCTTGTCATGACTTAATCATGATAAAACCACTCTTAGGGGTCTAGCTTGAAATGGGATGTTACAAATCCCAATAAACAAAAATAAAAATTTCGTCCTCGAAATTCAAGTTAGGCCTGCGGGGTTTCTACCGAGGGTAACTGCTTGTAACATCCCATAGGTAATTTAATGTATACTTTACCCGGAGGGATCTGGGTACCTCTATTGCATTAGATCTGGTGGCTCCCAAGTATGCTCCTCCTACCCGTGGTTCTTCTATAGGACCTTGACCAGTGGGACCTTCTTGCGCAGCAAGACCGACACCGCTGTGTCATCTATCCTTTCCGGCTCATCTTGTTACCGATTGATCAAAATCTGCCGAGCAAGAACCTACTGTTCAGGCCGTAGTAGAGCCTTCCTAAGAGAGGAGACGTGAAGACGTTGTGCAAATCTGCTAACTCTGGTGGTAGCTCCAGCCTGTAAGCCAAAGGGCTGATCCGCTACCGGATCCTGTAACACCCCATATTCCATGGAATGAGCTTCTTCTGCCCGCTTACCCGCGAGACTCCATCCACCAGACGTATCTTCAGGAATTATGGTCTCCATCTTGATACTCTACTTGGCAATGTTGCGCATCGTAATATTTGGTCGGTCTGCTCTAGGCCTCACGCATCCTATCTTTAATTAGTCACACCCAGGTATCCGGGTTTTTCATAAATTCTGAGTTGAGTGCCTTTGGATCCTCATCCTAGATCCATGATAGTGGAATCCTGTACCTCTGTACCAGGGTGGAGAGTTGTGTTGAAAGTCGGTCGAGAGTCCAGATTAGACTGGACAGATCTTCTCTCCTTGGACGTACACTATCCATCCTGATTTGGCACGATCATCTTGAGCACACCGTGATAACGGAAAACTACTCACAAATCCTATGAAACACCCACGAGAGTTTTATTCCAGGACGGGGTGAGCCCAGCTACTTCGGCCAGTGTTGGGTACATTGGAGAATGTGTACCTGATTTAAAGAAGCCTAACTTAACTCAATGATATACATCAAGGTGTATTTGATGTTATTTTGAGTTTATATGTGCAGGTTAAGAATGTACTAGAATGCAGGAAAAATATTCTAAGTCCATGTGTCGACACCAGACGAAATTGTGTCGACACTTCAGAAAGATTGTGTCGACACTTGAAGAAGGCTGTGTCGACACAGAGAAAAAAGAGTCGACAACAATTGTGTCGATACCTGGAGGCAGTGTCGACACACAGAATTGATAGTCGACAACATTTGTGTCGACACCTGGAGGTAGTGTCGACACACATGAGTTTAGTCGACAACATTTGTGTCGACACCAGAAGACTGAGTCGACACACAAAGGCAGAGTCGACAACAGCTGTGTCGACACATAGAGGCTGTGTCGTCACACACTATATTCTGAGTCTACATCAATTGTGTCGACACACAGGACTTGTGTCGACACACAACAAAGTCTAGACTAAGTTAGTTGCTGGTGAATGGTGAAGTGTTTGTGTCGACACAAATACTCAGTGTCGACACATTCTCAAGATGCAGTATCAAGAAGCTGAGTCGACATAAAGGCAGACATGTCGACATCATCAAAGGCTGTGTCGACACCTAAGTCACTTATGTCGACACATATTGACAGATGGTCTCAACACTTTCTAACAGACAGTCTAGACACTTTGTTGACAAAGACAAAGACACAAGATCTGTTTGAAGACTTGACAGCTGTGAGTTACAACAGGTCGACTGAAGCTGTCAGACTTGTCAGAAGTTTGTTAGAAACCGGATCAGCCGGTTACCAAGGATTAAGTCTATAAATAGACAGATTCAGAAGAAGAAAAGATACATAGAAGCTGATTGATTGATCATTGTTGTGAGATAAGATCTCTAATCAAGAAAGTGCAAGGCACAGAAGAAGATCTTTGAGATAAGATCTAAGAAGACTTTCTGAAGTGAACATCCACTCAGATTCAGTCTAAGTTGAATTCATTCAAGAATTCAGATGTATTTTCAAGGGTTGTGGATAAAGAGAGATCCAGCCATTTGAAGACAAGAAGGAAGCTATCACAGGTTTCTTAAGAAGTAGTATATTCCAAAGGAAATCAACTCTAACTAAGTTCAGATTCAAGAAGCTTTGAAGAAAGCTAAGATCAAGTTGATTTCATCCATCAGCCTTTTCAAGAAGCTGATCAAGAACAGTCTTATCCCTTCTCTCTCAACAGGGGTAAGATATTATATAACTTAATTTTCAAATTCTGTAGGATCTATTTATAGATCTTAGTTATAAGCCTATTTTATAAAGGCTGAGTGTAGGAGAAGGTGTTCTCTGAATTTTAAGCCTATTTTATAAAGGCTGAGTGTAGGAGAGGTATTCTCTGAGTGGTAGGGCTGTTTATGCCTGAGTTGTAGGAGAAGGTGTTCTCTGAGTTGTAGGCCTTGTGGCAAGGCTGAGGTAGGGCTGGTTAGCTTGAGCTGTAGGAACCTTATAGGGTTCTGAGTTGTAGGAACCTTTCAGGGTTCTGAGTTATAGGATCTGAGGATCTTAGATAAAGGAGGAAGTTAGGCCGAATCTAGCACACTGCTAGATAGGTGAAGGGGGAAAGTGGATGTACCCAGACCTTGGGGAACCACTATAAATCTGTGTGCAATCTGTATTATGTACATGTTTGTGATTGCTGTGCTGTGTTAGCATCAGAGTTTTCTGAATTCTATTATAACCTGAAGTTATATTCTGCCTTAAGTTAAAACAAGCATTAGAACCTATTCACCCCCCTCTAGGTGTTTAGGTGGTCTTGAAAGTAAAACTATCAAGTGGTATCAGAGGGAGGTTACTCAAAGAAGGACTTAACAGTCTGAGTTAGATCCCTAAAGGCAGAATCAAGAATCAAGAAAATGGGTTCTGGAGAGAATCACAAGGAACTAGGGTCAATGAAATTACCCATCTGCAGAAAAGAGATTTTTGGAATCTAGAAAGAAAGGGTTAGGTTATTTATGGAGGCTTCTGATCCAAGGATCTATAATACAGTAAAAGAAGCTCCATATATCCCAATGAATGTGTCTGCTTTAAGTGCAAATGAAAAAACTCCTAAAGATTTCTCTGAAAGTACTAAGGATGAGATTATATTGGAAACTATGGATAAGAGAGCTCAGAATATCATAGTGAGTGCCATAGATGAATCTACTTTCCAAAATTTGATTCACTGCAAAACCTCCAAGGAAATGTGGGACACTTTGATTGTCTACATGGAGGGTTCTGAAGAAGTTAGACAAGAAAGAAAATCTATGCTTAATCAAGAATATGAGAGTTTCAGACATGGGAAGTCTGATAGCATAACTGAATGCTACAAGAAATTCTACAGGATAGTGAATGAACTGATGTCCTATTGAAGGGTCTTTAGTACATATGAACTGAATGCCAAATTTCTAAGATCCTTGACAAAGGATTGGGATACCAAGATTTGTGCCATAAGAGAAGTGGCCAAACTAGTAAACATTTCTCCTCCAACCTTATTTGGAAAATTTCTCTCATATGAAATGCAACTAATGGCTAGGAAGGAGGAAGAAAAAATTACAAAAGGAGAGCATAGAGAGAAGTCAGTGGCCTTTAAGGTTGAAGCCACTAGAAAGAGCAGGAGAATGTCTCCTTCACCTCCTAAGGAAGTTGCTGAAGATAACTCAGAAAATTCAGACAATCAGAACTCAGGAAGCAGTGATTCATATGCAGATTTTACTGCCTTTACAAGGCAGTTTTAGAGGTTCTTGAAGACGAAGCAGTGGAAGTCAAGGACCTCCACATCACAGCCAGTTGATGATTACCATCAGAAGAGAAAATCATCAAGAAAGGAAAGGAGCAGATCAAAGACCAGCAAAGATACAACATCAAAGATTGTTTGCTATTGCTGTAATAGGCCAGGACATGTGGTGGCTGAATGTCACGATAAGAGGAAGGAGTCAACAGACAGAAAGAAGACTCAACAAAAGGGCAAGAAGGAGAAATCCTTTGTTGCTAAGAAGGAGAAGAGTCTTACAGATCAATCTTCCTCAGAGTCAGAATCTGAAGCTGAAGCTTACATTGGACTTTATGCAGCTAATGAAGAAGAGGAGTTTATGCAATTGATAAACTCCATCTATGATCAAGAAGACCATCAGTGTATGGGACTGATGGCTGATTCAGAAGACAACAAGTGCCAGGATTAGTCTGGTCCCAATAAGGTACAAAGTAATTCTAGAATTTCAGATTACAGTACCAGTTCAGAGTCAGATTCATCTTCATCAAGTAATGAGGATTGATCTGAATATGAAGGAGATATTCATCAATTGATAGATAAGTATGGAGACTTATTGCAGGCTCTTAAGAAAAGCAAGAACCTAGCCAAAACTCAGGCTCAGGAGATTGCAGATCTTAAGGTGGCTGCATCTGAGTTTGAATAAGTATTGGATCAAAAGTTAAATGAGATTGCCAAACTTAAAAATATAACTATTAGCCAGATGGGCACAATCACATATTACAAAGATCAAGTTAAAATTCTGGAGGCCAGACTGAGAGTAGAGAAAGATTTAGTGGCTAGCTACTCTAAGCCAAAATCAATCTTACCTTTAATAGATGATTTTGTGGCTCAAATGGGTAAGGCAGGATTAGGCTTCAAGGGTAACACCAAGGCTGCCCAATTCAAGAGAAAAGGCAAAGCTCCAGTCCAGCCACTAAACCTTAAAGTCCCTGTTATATTTAGAAAGGTAGAAGTGCCTTCTAATAAATATGATCTTGAAAATATTCATGGTCATATTAAGACTGATGTTCTGAAGGACAAGAATGTTTATGCCAATAAGTCAGTCCATGTTCATAAACCCCATTGTTATAAGAAATCAGTGGGTGTAGCTGTAGTAGCACTAGCTCAGAACAGAAATTTTTCTACCAAAAATGTATCTAGACCTAGATACAACAGGTATGAATGCTGGTGCTGTGGCAAGATAGGCCATTTTGCCTTAGACTGTAGGCATAACATAAGTGTTAGGAAGAACAACAATCTACCAGTTAGAAGAGCTGCTGGTAGGTTTGATATGAATGATGCTAACCTGAACCAAGGACCCAAGACTTACTTGGGTTCTAAGGGAAAGTAATTTTGTATTGCAAGAAAGTCCAAGTTGCCATGCCCCTATATGGTACTTGGACAGTGGTTGTTCCAGGCACATGACTGGAATAAAGGGGCTGCTGAAGGAGTACATTCCTATCAAGAATGGACCTAAAATAATCTTTGGTGGATCTGAAAGAGGAATCATCAAAGGATTTGGTAACATTTCTTCAAACCAAATTACCATCACTCAAGTGGCTTATGTAAAAGGTTTGAAACACCACCTGATAAGCATAAGTAAGCTGAGTGATCTTGGATATGACATTTCATTTGTTAAGAATGTATGTCATATCAAGAGGTCAAGTGATCAAAAGGTCATATTGACAGGATACAGAAAAAGAAATGTTTATTGTCTTGACTTTGTATGTGAGAACAAGGTTTATCCTATTTGTCTTGTAGCTGATGATAATGCATCTCATTGTGTCAAATGGCACAAGAGGCTGACCCATCTTAACTACAAGACAATTGGCCAACTCTTTAGTAAAGAATTAGTGAGGATTGGTCCTCATATTAAGTGTATAAAGGAAGAGATATGTTCAGCTTGTAAAAAGGGCAAGCAGACAAAATCCTCCTTTCATAGCCTTGAAAAAAAAGATTCAGTGAGGTGTTTATACCTCTTACAAATGGATCTTTTTGGTCCTATGCCAGTTCATAGTCTAGGTAGGAAGGTCTACACTTTTGTGGTTGTAGATGACTATTCTAGATATACATGGGTGTTCTTTCTGAGACAAAAATCAGAAACCCCATGTGTTTTACATAGTTTTGTTAAACAAATTCAAAATGAACTGAACAGTACAATGGTCAAAATCAGAAGTGACCATAGCACTGAATTTTAATCTGAAAGTATGACAAGATTGTGTGAAGAATTTGGGATTTTCCAAGAATTCTCCTCACCTAGAAAACTACAGCAAAATGGTATTGCTGAAAGAAAGAATAGGACATTGATTGAAGCTGGTAGAACTCTATTGAGTGACACTTCTCTTCCAGAATATTTCTGGGCTGAGGTAGTAAACACTGCATGTCATGTGATCAATAGGGCTTCTATCACCAAGATCCACAAAAAGACTCCCTATGAAATTATTAAAGGTAGAAAACCAAATCTATCCTACTTTAGGATCTTTGGTTGCAAGTGCTATATACTTAACAATGGCAAGTCTTATCTAACTAAGTTTGCTGCCAAATCCCAAGATGGGATATTTGTTGGGTACAATATCTATAGTAAGGCTTATAGAGTCTACAACTTGACTACTCAAGTGGTAGAAGAATCTGTACATGTTGTATTTGATGAAACAAGATTAATCAACAGTGAGTTGCCGTGTAGATCATTCAGTCCAACAGGTATAAGCAATAGGATGGACAAGCTTTCCATTGCAGAAGGCACAACTGTAGATGAAGTATTGGAAAATGATGGCTACTGTCCAGGGGGAGTTCAAGACTCTATAGAAGCTGATGACAACCAAGAGGTGCAGCATAATGAAGGAACTGGAGATGTTGAACCTGAAGAAAATCTACCTCCAGCTATAAGAAATCTAAAAGACCATCCAGCAAATCAAATAATAGGTGATCCAAGACAAGGAGTGCAGACTAGAAGTAGAAATCTGAGCACAGTCCTGCACTCAAGTTTTCTATCTCAACTGGAGCCTAAGAAATTTGAAGAAGCCATCCAAGACCAACACTGGATTAATGCTATGCAAGAGGAGCTTAATCAATTCAGAAGGTGCAAAGTCTGGGAGTTTGTTCCTAAACCAAGAGACCAGAACATCATTGGCACAATGTGGATCTTTAGGAACAAGTTGGATGAGAGTGGAGTAATTATGAAGAACAAAGCAAGATTGGTTGCTAAAGGCTACAGGCAAGAAGAAGGAATTGACTTTGATCAAACATTTGCCCCAGTAGCAAGACTGGAGGCAATCAGAATGTTCCTTGCCTATGCAGCATATCAAGGCTTCAAAGTATACCAAATGGATGTGAAATCAGCATTCCTGAATGGTGATCTAAAAGAAGAAGTCTATGTAGAGCAGCCATCAGGCTGTAGAGAAGATAGAAAGAGTACTACAGGTACATGCCAATTCTTGGGAGGAAGATTGATATCCTGGAGCAGTAAGAAGTAGACTAGTGTGGAAATATCCACTGCTGAGTCTGAATATGTGGCAGCAGGAAGTTGCTGCGCACAGCTATTGTGGATTCAGCATCAGCTAAAGGACTCTGGTATTCAAGTAAGTAGAACACCTTTATTGTGTGATTCTAAGAGTGCTATTTCTATTGCAAACAATCCTATTTCACCTAGTAGAACTAAGCATATAAAGATAAAATACCATTTTCTTAGAGAACATGTGGAAAAAGAAGACATCTCATTAGAATTTGTTAAAACTTATTATCAAATTGCAGATGTATTTACTAAGCCTCTGGAAGAAACTAAATTCAATAAATTTAAAATTGAATTAGGAATGTTGGACATAGGTTAGTTTATTAAAAAAAAATACTTGGCTAAGTAAAATGGTGTCGACACATTCAGTGATAATGAGTCGACACAGAGTAGTCATATCGACTAGTCAGGGAAAATGTGTCGACACATGAGAATCTGTGTCGACACCTAAGGGTCAAAGAGTTGACTCATCCAGAAATGTAGTGTCGACATAACCAGAGTAATGATGTCGACACTTATAGATTTTGTGTCGACTCTTATACTAAGAGTCGACACATAATTTCGGCTGAACTATTCAGTATTTCCTGTGTCGACATATCATCAATTGGTGTCGACACATGGTAGTCTGCGCCGTGGTCGAGACTATAGAAGTATGTGTCGACACTTGTCAACAGTGTCGACACTTTTCGATAATTTTTGTCCGCCTCTTGACCTTCTGTGTTTTGAAAAGGTATATATAGGTCGAGAACATATTCTGTCGACACGCTCACCAGGTTTTCGAGACTAAAACCCTGTGTCGACAATCTCTCTTCTCTCCTCTCAAGTTTTCTCATCATTCCAATGTCGCCAAAGGTTGAAGACAACATCAATGAGGGATATGAGTCTATTAGGGCTGCCTTCAAAAATGCCGTGCCAGAAATCAAACAAGTGATTACTCTTCTTACAGACAATGGATTGGAATACCTTATCTCTGAACCTACTAAGATTTGGAAGAAAGAAGTTTTTGAGTTCTATACTGCTGCAACATTGGACTCCACTGGTCTCAAGTTCAAATCTATAGTTCTTGGGACTAAGGTTAAACTTACTCTAAAAGTATAAGAAAGATTCTTCACCTACCCAGCATTCAAGATGAAGAAGAGGTCCCAGCCTCAAAGACAAGGGAGGCACTCCAGTGGTGTGGTTTGGATTCAACCATAAAGATTGGAGCAGCCATAAACCGAAAGGGAATGAATCCACAAGGAAAGTTTCTATCTGAAATAGTAGGCAAAGTGATCTTATGCAAGCCAGGTGGACATGATAGGATCTCAGCCTATATGTTCAGCCTGATGACAAGAATTGTCTTTACAATTCCAACCAGTTGGTCAGCAGTTCTGTTTGAAAAAAAATCAAATAAGGAATCAAGAAGCAAAACTTGGCTAGAATTTTGAGTCTATACCTGGCTGGAATCATTCCAGAGGTAATGCAACAGATTCTTGGGTCCAAGATCAATCATATGAGGAAAATGGACATGAGGTTATTTTCAAGATGGGATAGAGTTCTGTCAAAAGAGTTGCCTGATGTGGACAGGAAGGAAATAGCTGAGAAATCACCAGAACATGATCATGGCAATGCACAAGTTCAAGAAGAACAAGTTAGAGAGCAGAATGAGGACCAGACTGGGTCTACTCAAGTCCAAGAGAGATCCATACCTGCACATATGTAGGGGGAGATAGATCTTACTCCTGCTCAAAACATTACTAATCCTGCACAGTTGTAGGGGGAGCCCATTAATGAACAAGTTCAAGAGGAAGAAAGACTAAACTTATCAGAAGATTTGAACTCTGCTGCAATTGATGTTTCACCACCTGCTCAAGTACAAAGGGAATACACTCTAGAAGAGTTGTTTCCTAACTTTGGAAAGGTAGCTAAAAAGGATGACACCCTAAGAGTTAAGAAGGAGCAAGGTGCTGTTGAGGGGGAGAAAGTGCATGTTGAGGAAGTGCGACATGAAACTGAGAAAGAAATTCCTACAACTTCTCCAGAAAGAGTTCAAATTGAAAGTTCTTCAGAATCTGAGACAGAAGAAGCCAGGGAGGCTAAGAAAAGAAAGCTAATGGTCTTCAAGAGAAGAAGTCATAGCTATAAGTCAGCTATCCAGACAAAAACTCACCAATCTCTTACTGAGTTTGAATACAATAAGTTCATGGTAAATTTACAAGTGAAGATGGATGAGCAGAGAAGAGCCTTGGAGAAATTTGTAGATGAGAGTCATAAGACACTTCAGTTTGATCTAGCCCAAGACATAAAGTCAATCAGATTTGAGGTCAATCAAAATAAAAAGGAGATGACAGATTGCTTCCACAATGGAGGTAATGCTGTGGTATATCTAGCAAAACAACAGCAAACTATCCTTGCTAAAGTGGATTACATTGCATTAAAACAAGGATATGTTCTTGAAAATCAGCTAAGAATGAATGTCAATCTTACTGAATCTCACCATGAGATTCTCACTGAGTTCAAAGATACTGCTACAAGGCTGACTGCTGCAAGGGCTACAGACATGGAAGATTATGATCAGAAGCTCAAGGCTGCCCTAAATTAAGTTCAAACTGCTATAACCACCTCACAGAAAGAAATATCTGAGAAGCTTCAAAAATTAAAACCATTCTTTAAAGAGGGTGTGAATTTTCTCGATGGCCAAATAAGGTTTCAGAAGAATGATCTTAGGGATCATGTTGCCAGAGAAGTCCTAAAGGGGGAGAGGATACTCATCTATGCTGGCTCAAAACATGCCAAGTGGGTGACCAACAGTATCAGAGCCACATTGGGATATCCACCATTATGTGATGATGATACCATTGCTTAGTCAGGGATATAACAAGGTCTACTTGAAGGTAATCAACCTGAGATTGCCCAAGTCATATACCCCCCTGCTGATTTTAAATGATTCATCAGCAAGTGCAGGCAATGTACAGTCCTCCAAAGGAGGTTACAAATGTTTTTGTAGAAAAAGTAGATAAGCCAGAAGCTGATTTGAAGGCTCAACAAGATGCTCAATTATCAAAGAAGAGATTCAGAGAGCAAGCAGAACAAAAACCTGATTTTGAGCAATGGAGCCCCACCTCAAGGAACATTATATTAACTGCCTGGAAGGCTGTTAAGGATCAGGTGCATGAAAGAGGCAAATGGTATAATGAATTAGAATGGCAAAAGTATGAGGCCAGGCAGGAGGCCATAGTTCAATTCAGAAGAAAGGCTAAGGGTGGAAAGCTACCTCTTGATGCTCAGGAGCCTAGCAAGTATTTTCCCAAGCCATTTCCTTATTTTGAGAGGCAAAGGATCAAGGCTGAGGCTCAGAAGAAAGCTGATTTGAAAGGCAAAAAGCCTGCTGATGATGCAGAACCTCCTGTGATGGCTCAAGTTCAACTAGGAAAAGGAATTGTTATCAAGGAGCCTCACCAGCCTTAGTTTTAGTTCTACTAGTTTTTATCTTAGAACTATGTTATTGTTAGTGTGTTAAAACAATCAATGTAAACAAGCTGTAACAAACATTTCGGAATTTATAAACAACACTTTGTTCTATAATCGTTTCTTTTACATCTTTATTCTGTGATGTATCTGTGTTTAATGTTTTGTTTATAAAGTTCTGTGTGATATTATGCTTTTATACATCATCATATTAAATTTTCATAAATGGTGTATATCATTAGCTAAAAGGGTTATGACTTCTCCAAATAGGGGGAGATTGTTGGGTACATTGGAAAATGTGTACCTGATTTGAAGAAGCCTAACTTATCTCAATGATATACATCAAGGTGTATTTGATGTTATTTTGAGTTTATATGTGCAGGTTAAGAATGTACTAGAATGTAGGAAAAATATTCTAAGTCCATGTGTCGACACCAGACGAAATTGTGTCGACACTTCAGAAAGATTTTGTCGACACTTGAAGAAGGCTGTGTCGACACAGAGAAAAAGAGTCGACAACAATTGTGTCGACACCTGGAGGCAGTGTCGACACACAAAATTGATAGTCGACAACATTTGTGTCGACACCTGGAGGCATTGTCGACACACAGAAGTTTAGTCGACAACATTTGTGTCGACACCAGAAGACTGAGTCGACACACAAAGGCAGAGTCGACAACAGCTGTGTCGACACCTGGAGGCTGTGTCGTGACACACTATATTCTGAGTCTACATCAACTGTGTCGACACACAGGACTTGTGTCGAAACACAGCAAAGTCTAGACTAAGTTAGTTGCTGGTGAATGGTTAAGTGTTTGTGTCGACACAAATACTCAGTGTCGACACATTCTCAAGATATAATATCAATAAGCTGAGTCGACATAAAGGACGACATGTCGACATAATCAAAGGTTGTGTCGACACCTAAGTCACTTATGTCGACACATATTGACAGATGGTCTCGACACTTTCTAAATGACTGTCTCGACACTTTGCTGACAAAGACAAAGATACAAGATCTGTTTGAAGACTTGACAGCTGTGAGTTACAACAGGTCGACTGAAGCTGTTAGACTTGTCATAAGTTTGTTAGAAACCGGATCAGCCGGTTACCAAGGATGAAGTCTATAAATAGACAGATTCAGAAGAAGAAAAGGTACATAGAAGCTGATTGATTGATCATTGTTGTGAGATAAGATCTCTAATCAAGAAAGTGCAAGGCACAGAAGAAGATCTTCGAGAGAAGATCTAAGAAGACTTTCTGAAGTGAACATCCACTCAGATTCAGTCTAAGTTGAATTCATTCAAGAATTCAGAAGTATTTTCAAGGGTTGTGGATAGAGAGAGATCCAGCCATTTGAAGACAAGAAGGAAGCTATCACAGGTTTCTTAAGAAGCAGTATATTCCAAAGGAAATCAACTCTAACTAAGTTCAGATTCAAGAAGCTTTGAAGAAAGCTAAGATCCAGTTGATTTCATCCATCAGCCTTTTCAAGAAGCTGATCAAGAACAGTCTTATCCCTTCTCTCTCAACAGGGGTAAGATATTATATAACTTCATTTTCAAATTCTGTAGGATCTATTTATAGATCTGAGTTGTAAGCCTATTTTATAAAGGCTGAGTGTAGGAGAAGGTGTTCTCTGAGTTGTAAGCCTATTTTATAAAGTCTGAGTGTAGGAGAGGTATTCTCTGAGTGGTAGGGCTGTTTATGCCTGAGTTGTAGGAGAAGGTGTTCTCTGAGTTGTAGGCTTTGTGGTGTAACGTCCCAATTCGCGCTAGGCCCCTTGATTGCGTATTTGAGTCAAGGGGGCTGTGGTGAGCCCAATGGGGGTGTGGGTGAACAGGTGCGAACGTATGGGAAATGAGGAAAACAAGGCAAAACGGTAATTTTGGCCGACACAGGTATGGACACGGCCGTGTCCATACCCGTGTGTCTCATGCCAAGATTAGGCTTATCAGTCAGAGAGGTACACGGGCATTGGGACACGGGCGTGTCCCTACCCGTGTGCTGAGGACATGGGTCGAGACACGGCCGTGTCTCTACCCGTGTGGCGCAACCCCAACACGGCAGAAAATTATTCTGGGATGAACATGGCCCTAAACACGGCAGGCGACACGGCCGTGTCACCTGAACACGGGTAGGAACACGGCCGTGTGCCTACCCGTGTCTGCGGTGTATAAAAACGAAAAAGATGTGAAACCCTAGCATTTCATCCCCTTTCTTCTGCCCCGAAATTTCTGAGAGAGTTCTCTTGGCTGGAGGAGGAAGAGGCTTGCCGGAGCCATCCTTGGAAGAAGATTGCCGGGCCATCCTTGGCGGAAACGAAATGCCGCTACGAAGGAGTGCGAGGCTCATGGCCGGCCATGGTGGTACCGCTGGACTTGAGGTGAGCTTTCTCCCCTCTCCCTTGGTGCTAGATCTGTAGTTATTTTAGGAGAGACATCGACTCCATAAAGTCTTGATGGTGAGGAGGAGAGTTCTTAGGATAAGCCATGCCTAGGTTTTCTAGGCTTAGTCTCCCTCAACCTTCTCATCATTCAAAGTGGAGATGAGAGGGGTTTTCGTTGAGGGTTTGGCTTTGAAAGGAGAAATAAGGTTGGGTGTGATTTCTGGAGAAGTTTATGCGAGGTCGTTGCAAGGAAGAAGATGAACGGATGCCGTTCATCTCGCCTTAAGATGCGTGCAGAAATCTGATTTCTGCACGCGGCAACCTTCGTGGCCAATTTCAGAGGTGTTCTGGCCAGATCTGGGTGATCGACTCAACACGAAAGTCGTAGCCCTTGTAATTACCTTTCCAACGAGTGGTTGCACGACTCCATACGATACCTATAGCGACGGGAAAGCTGGTTCGAGTCCGCTGCGTTCGGGAAAATCCTGTACAGGAAACTGTTTCCTGTACGTATTCGAGTCGAATTTCTGGTATGTTGCGACCAGACCTGGGCGATCGACTCAACACGAAAGTCGTAGCCCTCGCGAATACCTTTCCAACAAGGGGTTGAGCATTGTGATCGGATTCCTGTAGCTCCGGGAATCCCAGTTTTAGTATCGGGCTATCCTATGTTAATGCACTTGTTAATTTATAATGCTAGCACTCTTGCAATGGTTGTGATTTGCTCATTTGTTATCTTGCTCCCATATATTTATAATGCTGTAGTTACAGTAATTTAGCATGGTTACTCATTTGGTTGTGTAATAAGGAATAACCATGTATTGGTAGAGGAATGGATTGGATGAGAAGGCTAGAAATTAAGGGTTGAGATTGGTATATAATATATTTATATAGTTTGGTGTTGAACATATCTATTATGCGAAGTGTTGAGGTGAATTCATTGAATAGATGAGCGTGAATATGATGAACACTATGTGAAGAGTATTTTGTAACCGTAATCCGAGCCCAAGGGGTTTATTAACAACCGATGCTTAGAGTTGAAGCCTCCCTACGGGTAGCATCGAGTGAGTTGTTTTGGGGCATGTGATGTGCGACGATTCATCGTGTCGCAATATTGAGATAATGACTGTGGCAGGTCTACGGGTTCGCCAGTCGTCACACCGATGGGAGCCAATGGGTAGACCTTGGGCGGTAGGGTTAGATACTTGGTGTCCATACCCCGAGATCTCCTCCGCGCCATGAGAACGGTTGGGCTTGCACCTCGTGCGTTTCCGAGGTTCCATCCGGTTCGAAATCAAAGGCCAGGTTGGGCTGTGTTCTTGGTGCACATCTACCCAAGACCCCTTCTGAGCCGTAGTACGCATGTGAGCTCCGCTGTTGTGTTTTTTTAGCGTTGAGGCGTACGAGGGCCTAGGATAGGTAGTGTGATACCACCTAGTAGTGGAGACGCCCGCTCCACTGTCGCCGTCTGGCCACGACGGACAACGCCTGAGAGGTTAGCTACCTGCTCGAAAAGTGGGAACTTTAAGTCTGTGTCGACATAGCAACTTGCATGTGCGTGCACGTGATTTGGTCATAGCATAACATTCACATCATGTCATTCATTGCATACACAAGATCCTCTTCGTATAAGTTTGTATGGGCACTCTTATACGATGAGTTACTTTACTGTTAAGCCGATCCTTAACTTATAAGTTTGTATGGGCACTCTTATAAGTTAAGTTACTATTCTGATTACTTATACCTGCTGTCATATATTATAGATATTTGTAGAACTGCTAGTTGTGTAGCGTAGTTTATACTCCACCATACTTACAGTCACCTGCTTGTTTACTTTCTTATATATATACATATTGTACCTTCGTTCCTTTCTCCGCCCGGTGCCGAGGAGTCGCCGGGGGAGCGGATGTGAAGCCACTTAGTCTTATGACTAATGGTTGCTACGTCTTCCTTTTTAGGAGGAAACCCCGCAGGTAGAGCAGCAACGGACTATGCAGCAGGACAGCCAGGCCCGGACGATAGGACCTGAAGTGGTGGTGCCATCGGCACCGTCAGTGACAGTCATGAGTGTTTTCATGTAGCCGTTTGGCAAAACATTTCTAGACTCTTGTTCTTTTGTACAAGCCTGTTGTGCTTGTTATCTTCCGCTCTTTTGGACTTAAACTTAGTTGTGAATTGAACTGCTTTACTTTTCTGTTATGGTTGGGTTGGCATAGTTTTTGTGATATGGATTGTAGCCGGCGGAATAGGCGTCTTATGGTAAAGGCTAACCCGTGTGTTAGTGCTACCGCAAGGCGGCTATTTCGGGCATAAGACTCCCCTCGTGCTGTGTGTTGTGTTCCGGGAGGGGGGTCTTACAACTGGTATCAGACTTAGCCGATCTTCAACTAGAGCAGTCATGTAACAATGGGCCACTCCCGTTCGATTAGTCGGTTTGGGGACAAACCGACTTAGCGGAAGCAGTGGTGTGCCCATATGTAATTCACACTAAGTTGTCCAACTTTAACATTAGTTTTTGCCAACCTGACCCTAATTTGTACCTTGCGTATAGGTCCCAGCGCAGGTGGAGCCAGTTGGGGGCACTCCTACCCCTTCCGTCCCTTCACAATTCCAGCAGTCGGAACTGGGACAAACGCTGTCAGCCATATTGGATGCATTTAAAGCCCAACAAGCTCCGGTGCAACAACAAGCGCCAGGCTCCAACTGGTTGAGCACCTTCCGTGCCCTGTCCCCTCCTGCCTATCTTGGGACAGAATCGCCGGTGTGCACCGAGGAATGGCTTGATACCGTGCAGGAATTGATGGCTGGCATAAGATGTCCGAACAGCATGGCGGTGACATTGGTAGTGACGCTGCTAGAGCTGCACGCCAAAAGGTGGTGGAAGTCCCTCATGGGCTCCACCTTCCAAGGGCGGTTGTACACGGACATCAGTTGGAACGAGTTCACCGAGGCCTTTCTGGATCACTTCATCCCTTCTTCTGCTCGGGATGAACTTGAAGAAAGATTTCTGCAGCTGAAGCAGGGATCGAAATCGGTAACGGAGTACCAGAGGGAGTTCCAACACCTCGCTAGGTTTGCCGATTCCTATGATTTGGACGATAGAGGCTACGCGAAGCGCTTCTACAAAGGATTAAGGGACCCCCTGAGGCAGGCCCTTTTGTTTATAGCCGATGCAAGCCTGGCAGAAATCATTGACATGGCAAAGAGACTGGAGGCGGACCACATGGGATGTGGCAAGAGACCTGCGGAAGGAGTAATTGAAGTCGGCCCTAGTAATAGAAGGCGGAATGATCATGGCAGAGGAAGGGGAAACCACAGAGGCGGTCGGTGGGTCAACCGGAACTATCGGGTGGAGTACCCAATTCCGCAACCACCAGCTTTACCTCCACCACCGCAGCAGCAACATTATCAACAACCTGGGGGCCGACGTGAGGTGATATGCTTTGAGTGCAACCAACCGGGACATGTCCGACGAGTTTGCCCGCGACTGATCGGGGATGCTCCTATTGCTCTCCCTCCAGTAGCTCCACGGGGGCGAGGGCACATGCGTGGCCGAGGAAGAGGACCACCAGGGAGAAATCAAGGACATGCACGGGAGCATGTATTCGCATTGGATATGACCCAGGAGAGAAATCCGCAGGAAGTCATCACCGGTACGTGCAAAATTTATTAATAATATATGACTTGTTAGATTTACGATATAAATGATACGCGCAATTCTGAATAGTGATTACCCTTTTTGGAACCTAGGCACCGTCATGGTTAGCGGGAGCCCCGCCTATACATTATTTGACACAGGTGCGTCTCACTCGTTCATTTCGGCGGACTTCGTGAAGGACTTGGAGGGAGTGCAACACTTCACGGGCACTACTCAAAGGGTGCGCCTTCCGGACGGCTCTGAGATGACGTCGTCAGCAAGTTGCGACTTCGACACCCTTATTGGAGGAAAGTTCTTTGAAACTCCGGCTACAGTGTTAAGAATCCCGGAGTTTGATCTCATCCTGGGCATGGAGTGGTTGAACTGGCACCACGCCAGGATCAATTGTGCGAAGAAGCATGAAGCCAGCTACCCGGTGCATGATCTAGAGTTGGGAGCGGTGGTATTCGCCTTGAAGATTTGGAGGCATTATTTATATGGCGTCCACTGCGAGATCTACTCGGATCACAAAAACCTGAAGTACGTTCACACCCAAAAGGAGTTAAACTTGAGACAGCGGCGGTGGTTGGAGTTCTTGTGCGACTATGAATTCACCTTGAACTACCACCCCGGGAAGGTTAATTCCGTAGCTGATGCCTTGAGCCGAAAAGCATCGGGAACGAGCACGGAATCCCGCTTGATGGGGATGGAGTTAATCCGGACACTGCAAGAGATGGAAATCACTTTGGTCTTTAAGAATCAATCGGAAGAGTATACAGAATATTTGGCCGCGATGAGTATAGTTTGCAACATACGAGACCGGATCCGGGCGGAACAAAAGAAGGATGCGGCTTTAACCCCGGCTTTCAAGTCAATGGAGGATGGGACTACGGAAGAATACTCCCTAAAAGACGGCCTCGTCCATTTTCGTGGCCGGCTTTACATCCCCGAAGGTGACAACATTCGGGAGGATTTTGTAAAGGAGGCTCATTGCTCCAAGTACTCGGTGCACCCGGGGATCGCGAAGATGTACACCGATTTGAGAAAGACAATGTGTTGGCCGGGCATAAAGAGGGATGTCAAGTACTTTGTTACTCATTGTGTGGCCTGCCAAATGGTGAAGGCGGAGTGCAGAAGCCCCGGTGGAATGCTACAGTCGTTGCCCATCCCCGAATGGAAATTTGAGGACATCTCCATGGACTTCGTCCACGGGTTACCTCGCTTGCGCTCGGGGAATGATTCTGTGTGGGTGATAGTTGACCGGTTGACCAAGGTAGCCCGATTTATCCCAATGAAGAAGGAGGCGCAGGTGGGCGTCCTAGTGCGTCTCTTTGTGGAGCAATTTGTGCGGTACCATGG
This sequence comes from Platanthera zijinensis, assembly GCA_039513925.1. Taxonomy (NCBI): domain Eukaryota; kingdom Viridiplantae; phylum Streptophyta; class Magnoliopsida; order Asparagales; family Orchidaceae; genus Platanthera; species Platanthera zijinensis. Next base: position 151,224,265 of record CM077082.1, on the reverse strand, counting down.
TGTGCCGAAGACGATCGTCTCCGACCGGGATGGTCGGTTTACTTCAAGAGAATGGAGGGCTGTACAGGCTTATTTGGGCTCGCGCCTCGCCTTTAGCACAGCCTTTCACCCACAAACGGACGGGCAATCTGAACGAACCATCCGAACATTGGAGGACCTTCTGAGGTTGTGTGTGCTAGATAAAGGAGAACCATGGGAGAGACTCTTACCTCTCGTGGAGTTCTCTTATAATAACAGTCATCAAGCCAGTATTGGAATGGCACCTCATGAAGCTTTGTATGGAAGGAGGTGTAGAACACCCTTGTCCTGGGTGCAAGACGAAGATCCGAAGACATTGGGAAATGAGTATATTGATGACACGGACGCGGTGGTTAGGTTGATCCGGGATCGAATGCTAGAGGCTCAAAGCCGACAGGCGAAATATTACAACACAAGGCACCGTATGGTGGAATTTCAAGTGGGAGATAAGGTGTTCCTGAAGGTTCGACCGATGCACGGTGTGTCGCGGGTACGTGGAGTCAAGAAGCTCAGCCCAAGGTATGTCGGGCCCTATGTCGTAGTGGAAAGGATTGGCCCTCTGGCCTATCGATTGGAGTTACCACCGGAGCTGGAGAACCTTCACGACGTGTTCCATGTATCGTCGCTTCAGAAGGCTTTGTTGCGGCCTGAACAGTATATCCCCACGACGGATGGTGCCGTGGCGTCGAATAGGTCTGTGCGACTGGAGCCGGTGCGGATCGTTGATAACGAGACAAGAACCTTGCGCCGCAAAAGTGTTCCCTTGGTGAAAGTGCTATGGTCTAATCATGGGAAGGAGGAGTTCACATGGGAGCCAAAGGATTTAATGCGAGGGCGCTACCCGGAATTATTTACTCCAGGTAAGAATTTTATTTGAAAGCATAGTTCCCTTTTATGTGTTTCACTCCCATAGCCTTACCCTGATTTCGGGGACGAAATCTTTTATTTTGTTTATAGGATTTGTAACGTCCCAATTCGCGCTAGGCCCCTTGATTGCGTATTTGAGTCAAGGGGGCTGTGGTGAGCCCAATGGGGGTGTGGGTGAACAGGTGCGAACGTATGGGAAATGAGGAAAACAAGGCAAAACGGTAATTTTGGCCGACACGGGTATGGACACGGCCGTGTCCATACCCGTGTGCCTCATGCCAAGATTAGGCTTATCAGTCAGAGAGGTACACGGGCATTGGGACACGGGCGTGTCCCTACCCGTGTGCTGAGGACACGGGTCGAGACACGGCCGTGTCTCTACCCGTGTGCCGCAACCCCAACACGGCAGAAAATTATTCTGGGATGAACACGGCCCTAAACACGGCAGGCGACACGGCCGTGTCACCTGAACACGGGTAGGAACACGGCCGTGTGCCTACCCGTGTCTGCGGTGTATAAAAATGAAAAAGATGTGAAACCCTAGCATTTCATCCCCTTTCTTCTGCCCCGAAATTTCTGAGAGAGTTCTCTTGGCTGGAGGAGGAAGAGGCTTGCCGGAGCCATCCTTGGAAGAAGATTGCCGGGCCATCCTTGGCGGAAACGAAATGCCGCTACGAAGGAGTGCGAGGCTCATGGCCGGCCATGGTGGTACCGCTGGACTTGAGGTGAGCTTTCTACCCTCTCCCTTGATGCTAGATCTGTAGTTATTTTAGGAGAGACATCGACTCCATAGAGTCTTGATGGTGAGGAGGAGAGTTCTTAGGATAAGCCATGCCTAGGTTTTCTAGGCTTAGTCTCCCTCAACCTTCTCATCATTCAAAGTGGAGATGAGAGGGGTTTTCGTTGAGGGTTTGGCTTTGAAAGGAGAAATAAGGTTGGGTGTGATTTCTGGAGAAGTTTATGCGAGGTCGTTGCAAGGAAGAAGATGAACGGATGCCGTTCATCTCGCCTTAAGATGCGTGCAGAAATCTGATTTCTGCACGCGGCGACCTTCGTGGCTAATTTCAGAGGTGTTCTGGCCAGATCTGGGTGATCGACTCAACACGAAAGTCGTAGCCCTTGTAATTACCTTTCCAACGAGTGGTTGCACGACTCCATGCGATACCTGTAGCCACGGGAAAGCTGGTTCGAGTCCGCTGCGTTCGGGAAAATCCTGTACAGGAAACTGTTTCCTGTACGTATTCGAGTCGAATTTCTGGTATGTTGCGACCAGATCTGGGCGATCGACTCAACACGAAAGTCGTAGCCCTTGCGAATACCTTTCCAACGAGGGGTTGAGCATTGTGATCGGATTCCTATAGCTCCGGGAATCCCAGTTTTAGTATCGGGCTATCCTATGTTAATGCACTTGTTAATTTATAATGCTAGCACTCTTGCAATGGTTGTGATTTGCTCATTTGTTATCTTGCTCCCATATATTTATAATGCTGTAGTTACAGTAATTTAGCATGGTTACTCATTTGGTTGTGTAATAAGGAATAACCATGTATTGGTAGAGGAATGGATTGGATGAGAAGGCTAGAAATTAAGGGTTGAGATTGGTATATAATATATTTATATAGTTTGGTATTGAACATATCTATTATGCGAAGTGTTGAGGTGAATTCATTGAATAGATGGGCGTGAATATGATGAACACTATGTGAAGAGTATTTTGTAACCGTAATCCGAGCCCAAGGGGTTTATTAACAACCGATGCTTAGAGTTGAAGCCTCCCTACGGGTAGCATCGAGTGAGTTGTTTTGGGGCATGTGATGTGCGACGATTCATCGTGTCGCGATATTGAGATAATGACTGTGGCAGGTCTACGGGTTCGCCAGTCGTCACACCGATGGGAGCCAATGAGTAGACCTTGGGCGGTAGGGTTAGATACTTGGTGTCCATACCCCGAGATCTCCTCCGCGCCATGAGAACGGTTGGGCTTGCACCTCGTGCGTTTCCGAGGTTCCATCCGGTTCGAAATCAAAGGCCAGGTTGGGCTGTGTTCTTGGTGCACATCTACCCAAGACCCCTTCTGAGCCATAGTACGCATGTGAGCTCCGCTGTTGTGTTTTTTTAGCGTTGAGGCGTACGAGGGCCTAGGATAGGTAGTGTGATACCACCTAGTAGTGGAGACGCCCGCTCCACTGTCGCCGTCTGGCCACGACGGACGACGCCTGAGAGGTTAGCTACCTGCTCGAAAAGTGGGAACTTCAAGTCTATGTCGACATAGCAACTTGCATGTGCGTGCGCGTGATTCGGTCATAGCATAACATTCACATCATGTCATTCATTGCATACACAAGATCCTCTTCGTATAAGTTTGTATGGGCACTCTTATACGATGAGTTACTTTACTGTTAAGCCGATCCTTAACTTATAAGTTTGTATGGGCACTCTTATAAGTTAAGTTACTATTCTGATTACTTATACCTGCTGTCATATATTATAGATATTTGTAGAACTGCTAGTTGTGTAGCGTAGTTTATACTCCACCATACTTACAGTCACCTGCTTGTTTACTTGCTTATATATATACATATTGTACCTTCGTTCCTTTCTCCGCCCGGTGCCGAGGAGTCGCCGGGGGAGCGGATGTGAAGCCACTTAGTCTTATGACTAACGGTTGCTACGTCTTCCTTTTTAGGAGGAAACCCCGCAGGTAGAGCAGCAACGGACTATGCAGCAGGACAGCCAGGCCCGGACGATAGGACCTGAAGTGGTGGTGCCATCGGCACCGTCAGTGACAGTCGTGAGTGTTTTCATGTAGCCGTTTGGCAAAACATTTCTAGACTCTTGTTCTTTTGTACAAGCCTGTTGTGCTTGTTATCTTCCGCTCTTTTGTACTTAAACTTAGTTGTGAATTGAACTGCTTTACTTTTCTGTTATGGTTGGGTTGGCATAGTTTTTGTGATATGGATTGTAGCCGGCGGAATAGGCGTCTTATGGTAAAGGCTAACCCGTGTGTTAGTGCTACCGCAAGGCGGCTATTTCGGGCATAAGACTCCCCTCGTGCCGTGTGTTGTGTTCCGGGAGGGGGGTCTTACATGTGGCAAGGCTGAGGTAGGGCTGGTTAGCCTGAGCTATAGGAACCTTATAGGGTTCTGAGTTGGAGGAACCTTTCAGGGTTCTGAGTTGTAGGATCTGAGGATCTGAGATAATGGAGGAAGTTAGGCCGAATCTAGCACACTGCTAGATAGGTGAAGGGGGAAAGTGGATGTACCCAGACCTTGGGGAACCACTATAAATCTGTGTGCAATCTGTGTTGTGTACATGTTTGTGATTGCTGTGCTGTGTTAGCATCAGAGTTTTCTGAATTTTATTATAACCTGAAGTTATATTCTGCCTTAAGTTAAAATAAGCATTAGAACCTATTCACCCCCCCTCTAGGTGTTTAGGTGGTCTTGAAAGTAAAACTATCAGCCAGTATAACCTCGGTGTTCACTTTATAATTATGCCTGGAGTGGGGACGAGGAATCCTGTGTATGAAAACCCCTAATTATACCATCGAACTTCCACTTTAACTCGGGCAGTGGCTGTAATAGTTCCCCAAAACTCTTGTACTTAGCCTTCAATAACTAACGGACCTCACCGTGCATCACATGTAACATCCCATTTCAGCCTAGACCCCTAGGAGTGGTTTTGTCATGACTAGGTCATGACAAAACCGTAAGAAGCCCAAGAAGACCAAGTGAGCTTAGGCATGAAGGTGGAGATCACCATGGTCTGTAAATAGTAGAATTCTAAACACTAGTTTAGGATGACCATAGGGCTTCACCATGACTCCATGACCCCACCACAATATCCCTAAACCATTGGAAGGTCCATTAGAGCCCTAAGGGTCCATTGAAATCAACCAAGGGTGGCCAAGTTGACCTTGTAACATCCTAGACCTAAAATGGGCAAAGTGCCCTAACTAAGGTCAATGTGCCCATAATGTGCCCAAACAACCCTACGTAGGTCTTCCCAAACCTAGGGTGATGTCAATGGGTCACCCAAGACCCATTGGGGTCAACTTTAGAGGCTGAGTTGACCCAAGTCAACCTTAGCCCTATAAAGGTCAAAGTGCCCTAATTAAGAGGCAGGTGACCTCCAATATGCCCAAACAACCCTACCTAAGTCCTCCTAGACCTTAAGTGTGGTCAATGGGTCACCAAGGGCCCATTGGGGACAACCCAAGAGGATAAGTTGACCCAAGTCAACTCTATCCCAAAAGTGGTCAAAGTGCCCTTACTAAGGGTCAAGTGACCTCCAAGGTGCCAAGTCAACCCTACCCAACCCTATCTAGACCTTAGGGGAGGCCAATGGGTCACCAAGGACCGATTGGGGTCAACCAAAATGGTCAATTTGACCAAGGTCAACTCAATCCTTGAAATAGGTCAAATTAAGCCCAAATGGGCTAACCCAAGCTCAAACCCATTTCCCCCACTTGGGCAAACCTCATTATTATTATTCATATGGGTTATGGGCTGCCAATAGGCTAGGTAGATGAAAAAATTCGGCATTGATGACTAGGAGAGAGAAAACTCCATTTTACCCTTTAATGGAGGAGAGAGAAAGTTGTTTAAAGGGGTCATTCATGGCCAAGGGAGACCAAGGGCCTCTCCATTTGATTCCAAGGGCTGAATATATTCTCCCTCATATGTTTTGAGGAGTTTAATGACCATAATCAACTATAAAAGTTGCTGAATTTAATTTCCCCCATAAGGAAGAGAGAGAAAGAGGGGAAAGAAAGCCATTAATGGCCATGGGAGAGCAAGAGTTCCTCTCCAATTGATTCCAAAGCCTTGATTCATCATCCCCTCATTAGTTAGAGGAGACAAATGGTTTTCCCCAGCCTCTAGGTGGCTAAATACAAGGGATATGCCATGGCCGAATTTCACCTTTCCTGGCCATAAATGGCTTTGAAGCCTAGGCCCTTCCCCTCCCCCATTTGATTACTTTAAAAGCTTCATTAGGCAGAGATGAGGAGTTTTCACATTTTTCCTGAAGGAATTGAGCCCTCCCACTGCATGGTTGTAACATACCCAAAGCTCCAATATTCGGCCATGGCGCACCACCACCAAACTCGTCGGCAAGCACGGCTAAAGGTCCTCCTCTACTCCTCTCTTCGTGGGCTTGATCCTTAGATATTTTAGGAGAGAAATCAGGTTCAATTGAGCCCGATTGGAGAAGAATTTTATGAACATTTCATGGATTTTCAACCTTGCGGGATCGCCGGAAACCGCCCCTCCGGTGGCCGTGCCGCCGCTCGGCGATATCCCCCACCTTAACGAAGGTGGTGGCGGTGGTGGCCGTCTAGGGATGTGGATGGGTGGCCGGGAAACATAGCTGGAAATAGATCTAGGTTCGGCCAATTCTAGACCTTGGCTGGAGGAAGAAGATGACCAGGATCCCTCTGATTTGCTTTAAGATTCGTGCTGCATCATTTTATATTTAGTTTTGATTTTTTGTATTTTTTGTCCTGTTTACTAGGCTATATTAAATTATATATTAAAAATACCTAGGATAACCTAAAGAAAAAGTGGCCAACATAGAAGTTGTATCCCGTGAAGTCTAATTTAATTTAAAATTTATTTCAACTAATTTGGGTAAGTGATTTGACTACAACACTCATTTTGGTGAGGTCTATACCTAGGCTAGACCAGATATTATTTTGAGTGTCCTTATTAATCCAGCCATCCAAATGACTTGATATTTTTTGGAAGGAGTCACTATTATCTATAACTAGAACATATCCAAAAATGGGAATTTTTGGATAAAATATTTCTATAGTTTTTGTAATTATTTCATAAACCATAATTAAATTAATTAAGGAACCTAATGACCTCCAATTGCTCCAAAATTTTGGTGAGTGTTTCTTGGGGTCATTATGGGACTTTTTATAAATTTTCATCCTATTTGGTGATGGTTTGGTTTGGTTTTAACAAACCCTAGCTTTGCCTTAAGAAGGGTAATTTGGTCATAGTACTCCTTGTGGGTTTAAGTGGTCAAGTCACCTAAACAGAGGCTGGGACTTTGACCACTAGTTTAATATGAATTTAGACATCCTACCATGGATGATGCGGTGGGTTAGGGTAGTTTTGCCCTAGGATCCAAACTCAAACCCTAATGAGGGGCTTTTGAGTGTTGTGAAGGGCATAGGGTCAAATGCCCTTGTGTGAACTTACAACTTGGTATAAATAATGCTAGGGTAGCCCAAGTCCTCTGGTATGAATCTTAGAGGATTTGGAGATGGATGGACATCTCAAAACCCTAACCCTAGCTTAGGGCTTAATCACTTTTTGTGTTGAATAAGCCACCAAAACTTACTAAAATGGGAGTGAAACTTAGCTAGCATGGACTATAAGTTAGATAGGACCTCTGGTGAATTTATTGGAATTTTATGAGTAATATTATTTGCACCTCATTTATTATACATTATATGACACTAAATGGTATTTTATTTATTATGATCACATTGTACATTATAGACTCATGAAATTTGGGCAGAAGATGTTTAAGCCAAAATGATTATTCCTGAATTTTATTATAAATTTTAGTTGAATAACTTTAGTACTTTCTTCAAAAGTTTAAAAAGGTGCAATTATGGTCAATAAATTATTTAGAGCCATTTACTTGTTGTAAAATTTTTGAAATTATGTCTCTGATAATTTTAGGTCAATAACCACTTTGAGAAATTAATTCATGATTTTTAGATGACTATTTGCAGTACATACTTTACAAACCCATAAATTTTGGGAATTTGATGTATAATTTATTCAGAGCTTATTTCCTACTGAAAAATTAAGAATACTGGTCAGTGGTATTGGTAGGACAGTATTTGCATAAGGAAATTAATTCTCAATTTTTGGATGATTATTTTCTGTACTTACTTCATTAATATGGGAAAATAGGACGTATTTCCAAAATAATTTTAGGGTCCTTAGGTTACTGTAAAAATTGTTATATCTTGGATTTATAGTATTGATTAAGCTTTGTATTTATCATAATTATTTTTATGCATCTTGCATGAATATATAGGGTACTTCAAGTTCAAACTTATGGCACCTAGATCTTTTGGGACAATTAAATAAATGTCAGATTAATTAGGAAAAATATATTTACTGTATTTAGCCTAGTTAGGTCATGATAGACCCCCATTATTTATCTCGAGGCATTTGGATGAATAATTATAGTGCTACCTACTATGTACTTCATATCGCTAAGGATGGTCTGCAGATAGCAAAAGTGCGGGACCTAGGTTGTGTGTGAGTGTTGGCATAGGGTTTAGGATTCTAATAGTCTGCTTAATTAGAGAAAAAATTGGTGGCATCTCTGGAAGATAGGTTGAGTAAAGTGTGGAGTTGACTAGTGTTAGGTGGCGTTCGGGGTCGGCGAAAGATCGTCTTCCTCATAGAAGGAGAGAGAAGGTCAAATCACACTAGGACTAGTTCCATTATAACATAAAGGTATAAGGAATCGGGGTATAAACCAATAATATTAAGTGCCTTGCGAAATGGAACGGTGGGGTTCAACTACCATCATAGTTCCTAGTGCCCTTTGAGAACCCTTCACTGGGTATACCAGGGGCAGTCCTGGGCTAACCTAAACTGTAGGAAGACTAACTTGCAAGAGTAACTAGCATAATTAGGGATTCACTTTCACTCACCTTGATGTCTCAGAATGCTATGTTGGTTCACATGGGCTGTTGCTTGGGGGTTTTGGTGATGGGCAGGTTGGCCCGATGAGCTTTGGGTCGGTTGTTGATTGTAACGGACGGAATGGTCTGGGGAGCTTTGACTCAGTGGATAATACATTAATGTGCATGTGCATAAGGTATAAGGTGGTGGGTCTTCGGTAATGGATGGTCGTCTCCCAGACACCAGTACGTTTACTCGGCAGGTGTGGTTTTACACTTAGCCAAATAAAGTCCGATGCGCAACCCTGCAAGAGTACGTAGGAGCTTCGCTTAGTGCACCAGCGTTTAGGAGTACGATAGGTCTGAATGGTAGTGCTGATACTGATTTAGAGGTGGGCGAGGCCCAACCCATCGCTTCCGTTTGCAACTATGAAGGTATCTAGGGAGGTTAGGCTCCAGGAAGGGGAACTAAAGGTCTGTGTGCACATAGTCGGGTGGGTGAGTTGCACTTGCATGATCACATCATAGCATATTTGCATGTCATAGCATCATTATTGCAGGGATGCTTTATACAATAGGCCCTGCAAAACCACCCCTTGGCTTATAAGTTCCCGTGAGCATGCTTATAAGTTAAGGTTTATAGTCTGTATATAGATATTGCTTGCTTGTAAACCGACACCCCATCGTATAAATTGGTATAGGACTTTTTTAAATGATGGGAGCCTTGTAGAAGATTCTTTAGCTTATGTGTTTTCATATAAGTTAAGGTTACATATTTCATGTTCTGTCTTCCATACTTTTATTACTGCTGCTTATTCTCATAGAAATGCTAGATTAGTTCCGTCCCCACCTGCTTACCTTTGTTACTCTCCACCTTCATAGCTTCACTTTCCTTCTCCTCGCTCGGTGCTTAGGAGCCATGGGGGAGGGGTGGGGGATGATAGGACTTAGTCTTTTAGACTAATAATTTTTGAACCACATCATTTTAGGGGACCGTGGAGCCCAATATGGAGGAGCAGCCACGGAGGTCAACACGCTAAGAGGTGGGGCAGTCTAGTACCAGAGTTCAGACAGTTGGGACTGTGAGTCTCAACTGCTAGTAGTTTATTAGTTTTGCTTCCGCTTGAGAGACTCTTGTAGTGAGGATTTGATGTATTGGGCATGAGCCCTATTTTTTTTAGTACTTTATATATTAATGATGTGGACACTCCCTTCATGGAGATATTTACTATGATATGTTATTTTCTGTGGACTTTTGTTTACTCTACTTTTCTACTTTTCTGTGATCGAATTGGCCGGCAGAATCAGTGTTTTGTAGTGAAGACCTTCTCGGGCGTGTTGGTGTCACAGCAAAGCGGCGGTTCTGGGCCTAAGACCCTAGTGATTTTAAAAAGAAAAAGAATGGGGTCTTACATCACAAAATCCATGACGTCTTTCTTATTCCGGCAAAAGACAAGTTCTGGTAAACGCAACTTTCTTTTGGTAAATTGAGTTCTTGTTCTTATTCTTTCGAGTATGCCCGAGTAACATAGAATACAGTTTACTTCAATTTCAATATGTTCATGACATAATGTTTTCTAGATGAGGTCTAAGGGAAACCAAAATCAGTAACTACTTTGCCTAATAAATAAAAGTCAAGCCCCCAATAAACAAAAGATAAGCCTCTACCTACCTTGGGCTAAGTATCTTTGATATTACCAGATTATATCCGCCCTAGCTGGGTGCACAATCCTTAGGGCATCAACCCTATATTTGGGGTTCCATCCTGAAACTTGTTGATATACTCCACACTTTAAACCCTCTGAGTCACATTTACGACAACCTTATCAGGGTCTAAATGTTCCTAACCCCAAATGGGTCTCTTCCGAACTTAAATTCCTATCCGACCCTCGAAGTTTATCTTGGTGGTTGTCTCCAGGTAATCCTATTACTGGTACAAGGATTGAGACTAAGTGTCTTATACCATTATGCTAATAGATTATTGGCCCCAATTCTCTTTAAGGCAGTCCTACTGGTTCGTATAATCCTTGATAGGGAACGTAGGGTCACATGAGTTTATGGCTTAAGTATCCATTCTCGTGTTAAACTCCTCCTTATTCTCTTTGGGTATCTCCTTACCTTAACCAAGTTCATACCCAAGGTCTATTTCGAACTAAGGCATACTATAAGTTATCGTGGTTAGTCACGTGTCATAGTGGATTGAGTCTAACTCGTCGACTAGAGAATTATAAGATGAGATCTTTGCATCCGGATGTGCTCCCTGCTGATGACAGGGTTTGCCGCAGACTACAAAGAAGAATTCCAATTGTTTTCTGATTTACACATGGAACCAAAGAAAGGTGGACTTTACATGTGATTCCCCTTATGGGCACACAACTGCTTTCGCTTCTTAGTTTGTCCCCAAACTAAACTTGTGCGGGGGTGACCCAATGTTAGCGGACTGCTACTTTTTCAATCTAGGTCTTTCTCTGATACCAATTGTAATACCCCCCTTTTTTCCTTTCAAAACCATGGGGTCTTAGGCCCAGAACCGCCGCTTTGTGGTAACACCTTCACGCCCAGGATGGTCGTCACCACAAAACGCTGATCCTGCCGGCCATATCGATCACAAAAAAGTAGCAAGATCGTAGAGTATATGAAAAGAGAAACTCTAACACATGTCTACAATAACCACATATAAAATAAATAATCTCCACAAAGGGAGAGTCCACATCAATAATAATAAAGGTACTTTAAATAGGTCTCAAGCCCGATACATCAAATCCTCACTACATGTCACTCATCGTAGAAGCAAAACTAAAACATCTACTAACTATCGGGAGTCACTGTCCCAGCTGTCTGATCTCCGGTACTAGACCGTCGCGTCTCAAAGTGTGTTATCCTCCGGGGCTGCACCTCTGTGCTAGGCTCCACGATCCCCTAAAATGATGTGGTCCGAAAACCGGTTGTCTAAAAGACTAAGTCCTATTTCCCCCACCCCTCCCCCATGGCTCCTAGGCACCGAGCGGGGAGAAAGAGAGGAAAGGTAATGAAGGTGGAGAATAACAAAGGTAGTAGGTGGCGGCGGAACTAATCCAACCGTTCTTTGTAAGCATGTAGTAGTAACAAAAGCATGTAGAGTAAGCATAAGTATACAAAGGCAAAATATGAAACATGTAACCTTAACTTATAAGAATGCCCATATATACTTATAAGCTAAGGGATCTTCTGCAAGGCTCCAATCGTATAAAAAGTCCCATACCAATTTATACGATGGGGTGTCGATTTACAAGCAAGCAATATTTATCAAAGGAAAACAACCATAACTTATAAGCATACTCACACAAACTTATAAACAAAGGGGTCATTTTGCATGACCTATTGTATAAAAAGTCCCATACAAATTTATACAATAGGGGTCAAGGGTTATATGGAATGATTATGCTTTGTCACTCAAGTATGCTATGATGTGAGTCAAGCAAATGCAACACACCCACCCGACTCTGTGCACACAGACCTTTAGTTCCCCCTTTCTGGAGCCTAACCTCCCAGGATACCTCCGTAGTGGCAAACGAAAGTGGTGGGTTGGGGCTCGCCCACCTTTAAACCTATATTAACACTACCAGTCAGACCTATCGTACGCTTCAACACTGGTGCACTAAGCGGAGCTCCAGCATACTCTTGCCGGCTGGTGCACCGGACTTATTTTGGCTAAGTGTAAAACTATACCCACCGAGTCAACATACTGGTATTGGTGCAACGACTCTCCAATACCAAAGACACACCACCTTATATCTTATGCACATGTAATACTAATGTATTATCCACCGACAAGCTCCCCGGAATATCCCGTCCATCGAAACCAACAACCAAGCCAAAACTCCCCGGACTATCCTATCTGTCACAATTATCAACCGAGCCTTTGGCTCGCCAGGCTATCCTGCCCATTTACACAACCACTTAGCCTACCGCTCGGGAGACCTAACCTAACTCCCACAACACCGGGGAGTGTGATTGTAATCCTAATTATACTAGTTACTCTTTAACATTTATTATTCTTACGGTTTAGCTTAGCCTAGGACTGCCCCCAGCATACCCGGTGAAGGGTTCTCAAAGGGCACTAGGAACTATGATAGTAGCTGAAGCCCATCGTTTCCTTTCGCAAGGCACTTACTTTTATTGGTTATTATCCATTAACCGGTCCCTTTTATATTACTTTGGATCTAACCCTTGCGTATTAAGACTCTTCCTCTCTTTATAGGGAAGACGATGTTTCGTCGACCCAGAGCACCACCTACACTAGTCAACCAATCTTTATTCCTTATTATAACTCCCGATGATGAACTCATTATACTTTATCATAACCAGCAACCTGAAACCCTCACATCCTAGCTCATTCTTCACCCTATCTCAGTTTATGCAGTTTTACTATATGCAGACTACCCTAAGCTATACGATATACATAATACATCATGGGAGGTACTCTAAATCTTCATCCAAAAGCCCTCAAATATTTATTGAGGGTCTACCATGATATATTCAGTCTAAATCCAGAAATTTATAATTTTCTAATTAAACTTGATATTTAATTAATTTTTCCTAAAATTAATCCATGGGTGATTTGAACATGAAGTATTAGATTTACTTAGGGTATGACCATAGAAAAATTATAAACACTGTAGGATAACAAGATATCAGTGAATACTAAATATCATAAACTTTCATAAATTAGTTAACCTCTAAATATTTAAACCAATATAATTCATATAAATATGGGTACTAAAGGAAGTACCAAAAATACTAGTCCAAAAATTACTCAAAAAATAATAGAGCTATAATATGATCATAAAACTTCTCTTCCTAAGTTTCATGAAACTCCCAAGTCAGTAAACTAGGTAAAAGATTATCCTAAGGAAAACCATCATAAGGCACTTTATGAAGACACACCCTTGTAATCTCAATTAAACAACATTTAACACTTTTTCCATACTTCTATATGCCCTAACATGTTCCATGACTAAGTATCATAATTTTCCAGCAAGCTATAATATTTATTTCCTATTTATCAAGGTAAAGTGCACTAATTTACTTTACAAAGGATGTACTACAAATAAAGCTTCAACCACTCCAAATAAAGTACTAGTGCAACTAAATGACATTTGATTAGCTATTCCAGAATTTCAAACCATTATAACACATATACCTCATATTTTCAACATTAACATCAAAAAGGCCAATATGGAAGCTACTACTACAAGGATGATCTACTGATCTATAAACACCCAAAGATAAATACCAATGGTTAATAATACTATGAAATTAACCATACCAAAATATCATCAAGATTAAAGATCAGTTGACCCATAAGATAATTTCAAGGGTTTAAAGTCCTAAATACTTATTAAGTGGTTTATGTGGGGTGCATATGTCTAAATACCACCATAACCTCTCCTAGGGCATTTCACCACCCTAGGATCACATGGACTAGTCCCCAAGTCCATCTAACAACATAACCCCCTATGTCTTTCACAAGCCCCCAAAGTTCCACCTTAGGATTAGAACTAGGGTCCTAGGGCAAATACACCCTAATCCACCCCATAATCCATATGAGGGGGGGGGGGGGGGGTTCTAATGTCATAACAAATCAGTGGCCCAAGTTTCAGCCTCTATTGAGGTGATTTTTCCACTTAAACCCACAAGGGACACTTTGACCTAAATACTCTTCTTAGGGCAAGGCTAGTGTTTGCTAAATCCCTAACCTAAACATCACCAAATGGGATGAAAATTCATACAGAGGCCTATACTGACCCCAAGAACCTCTCATAAAAATTTGGGAGCATTTGGAGTTCATTAGGTCCCTTAATTAATTTAATCATGGTTTATTAAATAATTTTAAAAACTATAAGAAAAACAATAACAAAAAATTCTCTTATAGGTGAGGGTGACCACCAGTACAAATTTCACATCATTTGGATGGCTAGATTGGTGGGAGCACTCAAACCAAACTCTGATCAAGCCTATGCATAGACCTCATCAAAATTGGTGTTGTGGTCAAACAACTTACCCAAACGGGTTCACACAAATTTTAAATTAAACTACACTTCAAGGGCTACAATTTTTATGTTGTCCACTCTTTCTGTAGATGGGCCTAGGTATTTTTAATATTTAATTTAAAACAGCCAAGTAAACAGGACAAAAAATTCAGAAATCAATACTAAATAAAAGAAATGATCCAGCACTGATCTTAATGAAAATCCAACGCATCCTGGTCATCTTCTTCCTCTAGCCAAGGGCTGTGATCAGCCTGACCTGGAGCTTCTTCCAAGCCATTTTCCCGGCCACCCGGCCACCTCCCTGGCCGGCCACCACCGTCACCAACATCATTGAGGTGGGGGCTATCGCCGGGCGGCGGCACGGCCGCCGGAGGGGTGGTTTCCGGCGAACCCGACCACTCTATTTTTTCAGAAAAACCATGGAAAAATCATCACCCGATCTGGCTCATTTGAGCCCAATTCTCATCCTAAAAGATTCCTAAGATCTATCCATAGAAGAAAGAGTAGAGGAGAACCTTCAACCGTGCTTGCCGACGGGTTTGGTTGTGGTGTGCCATGGCTAATTTTTGGAGCTTCGTGTATGTTACAACCATGCAGTGGGAGGGCTCGATTTCTCTAGCAAAAAAGGTGGAAACTTCTGCTCTTTGCCCAGGGACGCTTTTAAGGTCATCAAATGGGGGAGGGGAAGGGCCTAGGCTTCAATGCCATTTATGGCCATGAAAGGGAATTTTGGCCATGGAGAAAATCCCTTGAAATTCACCTCCCCTTGGTAACAATTCATTTGGAAACTCCTCAAAACTGATAGGGGAGTGGAATACTAATTAATTGATGAAAAATGGAGGGGTGATTCACCTTCCCCACCATGCATGACCTTCTCTTTCACACTTTCTCTCTCCTCCATTAAAGGAAAAATAAAGCTTTCTCTATCCTAGTCATCATGAACGAATTTTCTCATCTCCCTAGCCTATTGGAAGCCCATCTAACCCACATGAACAATAAAAATGTGGTTAGTCCAAGTGGGTTTGGATTTGAGCTTGAGTTAGCCCATTTGAACCAACTTGAACTAACACTTGGGTAAAGTTAACCTAGGTCAATTTGACCTTTTGGGTTGACCCCAATGGGTCCTTGGTGACCCATTTGGATCCACTAAGGTCTAGGTAGGGTTAGGTAGGGTTGACTTGGCACTTTGGAGGTCACTTGCCCCCTAGTTAGGGCACTCTGACCACTTTAGGGCTAGGGTTGACTTTAGTCAAAATGAACTTTTGGGTGGACCCCAATGGGTCCTTGGTGACCCATTGGCCTCCCCTAAGGTCTAGGAAGACTTGGGTAGGGTTAGATTGGCACCTTGGAGGTCACTTGCCCCTTAGTTAGGGCACTTTGACCTTTTTAGGGCTAAGGTTGACTTGGGTCAACTTAGCCTCTTTGGTTGACCCCAATGGGTCCCTGGTGACCCATTGAACTTCCTTAGAGCTTGGGAAGGTCTAGGTATGGTCAATTGGGCATGTTAGAGGACAATTGCCCTTAGTTAGGGCACCTTGCCCAATTTAGGGCTATGGTGGACTTAGGTCAATTTGACACCTTTGGGTTGACCCCAATGGATTCTTATGGCTCTAATGGACTCTCTAATGAATTAGGGATATTGTGGTGGGGTCATGGAGTCATGGTGAAGCCCCAAGATCATCCCAACCTAATGTTTAGAATTTTACTATTTGCAGACCATGGTGGCCTTCACCTTCCTACCTAAGTTCACCAAGTCTTTTTGGAATTCCTAGGGTCTTGTCATGACTTAGTCATTAAAAAACCACTCTTAGGGGTCTAGCTAGAAATGGGATGTTACAGAGCATGCCGAGTTCTGTCTTGAAAAAGGAGAACTTGGCCTTGTCCAGCGGTTCGTGAAAATATCTGCCACCTGCTTGTCCATTGGGTCATAGCTGAGGGCTTTGTCCTTATTCTACACATACTCACGAATGAAATGGTAGCGTACTTTGATGTACTTTGTCTGGCTGTGGGATACTTGATTATTGGCGATAACTATTGCGCTGAAAAAGTCGCAATACATTGGAATTTCTCTGAACTTCAAATTATAGTCTTCAAGTTGATTCCTTATCCAAAGAAGATGTGCGCAATAAATACCCGCAGAGATATACTCTGACTCGGCAATAGATGTTGCCACACAATTTTTCTTCTTACTTCTCCAAGAGATAAGCCGTCTTCGAGAAATTGGCACATCCCGGAAGTGCTTTTCCTATCGTCCCTGCTTCCTGGAAAATCAGCATCTGAAAAGCCAATTAGCTTGACATCATTACTTCTTGGGTACCATAATCCAAGATTTGGTGTACCCTTAAGGTATCTTAAAATCCGCTTTGCAGCGGCGTAATGAGATTCCTTAGAGTTCTCCTGATATCTAGCATAGACACATATTGAAAACATTATATCTAGTCTACTAGTAGTCAGGTAGAGCAAGGATCCAATTATGCTTCTATACTTGGTTTCATCAAAAGGTTTCCCTTTCTCATCCTTGTCTAGAGACACAGTTGAACCCATTAGAGTCCTCATCGAGGTTGCGCTCTCCATTCTGAATATTTTAAGAAGCTCTTTGGTGAATTTTGTCTGAGAGATGAAAATTTCATCTTCAGATTGCTTCACCTGAAGTCCTAAGAAATACATCATCTAACCCATACTACTTATTTCAAACTTCCCTTGCATAAGTTTGGAACTTTTTGTAAAGGTTGTCTTCTATAGATTTGCACTAGTAAAATCTTGCCTTTAACTTCCCTAAGAAATAATGTCTTGTCTATCTTTCCCCTTGTGAACATATTCTCAAGAAGAAAGCTAGACAACATCTCATACTAAGATCAGGGAGCTTACTTTAAACCATAAAGGGATTTATTTAAGAAATAAACATAGTCAGAGAATTGAGAATTGACAAAACCTGGGGGTTGTGCTACATATAATTCCTCTTTTAGATTCCCATTGAGGAATGCTGACTTCACATCAATTTGGTAGACGGTGAAGTCTTTGAGGGAAGCATACGCAAGAAACAACCTGATTGCCTTGAGTCGAGCCACTAGAGCAAAGGTCTGGTCGAAGTCGATCCCTTTTTCTTGTCTGTAACCTTGAGCTACAAGCCTGGCTTTTCTTGATAATTACTCCGTTTTCGTCCATCTTATTTCTAAATATCCACTTGGTGCTCATCACATTCTGTCCCTTTGGCCTGGGCACTAGCTCAGACTTTGCATCGTTCAAATTGGCTGAGGTCCTCTTGCATTGCCATTATCCAAGAGGCATCTTTGTTTGCTTCCTTAAACTTCTTCGTTTCAACCTAAGACAAAAATCTTAGATGCAAAACTTCGTTAGTTGTACCTCTTCTGGTTCTCACACCGTCGCCTGGATATCCAATGATTAGATCAGCTGGGTGATCTCTTAGGTGTCGGGACCCTAGATTCCTTACCCTCTCTCCAACAGGCTCTGCATCATCTTGTGCAGCCTCTATGGGTTGAGGGACTTCTTCTTCTAGAGGTTCTTCATCCACCAAGCCTGGATCGACGATCTTTACTGGGCTTGGAGTGTCTTCTTTGACTGGTTCATCCAAGCTTAGCTCCTTGAACCTGGTTCCAGCATCTTCACCAATAATACTAGACGAGCTGCTATGTAGCATGCTAGTCTCATAAAATACAACATTTATAGACTCTTCTACCACCAGTGTTTTCTTATTAAAAAATTCTATATGCCTTACTATGGCTACTATATCCTACAAAAATACCGTCAAAACACTTTTCACTAAACTTTATGCGGTAATACTTCCCATTATTAAGTACGAAGCATTTACTTCCAAAGATTCTAAAGTAGGACACAGTCGGTTTTCTACCCTTCAATAGCTCATAGGGGTTCTTACAATAGCTTTTGTTGATGAGTGATCTGTTTTGCACGTGATAAGCCGTGTTGACTGCTTCAGCCTAGAAATACTACGGTTGTAAAGCGTCGTTCAACATGGTTGTACATACTATAATTAGGGTTCTATTCCTTCTCTTAGCAACTCCATTTTACCGTGGAGTGCTTGGGGAGGAAAACTCATGAAAGATACCTTGGCTTTCACAGAATTTTGTCATGGAAGCAGACTCAAACACTATTCCGTGGTCACTTCTGATTTTGACCACTGAGCAGTCCAATTCGTTCTGAATTTGCCGGACAAAATTAATTAAAGAGTTGAAGGTGTCTGACTTGTGTTTCAGAAAGAATACCTAAGTGAAACGTGAGTAGTCATCAACAATCTATAACATATAGACCTTACCTCCTAAGTTATGAATAGGCATAGGACCGAATAAGACCATATGATGCAAGTATAAGCTTCGTGACGAATCCTTTTAAGCAATACCCTTGAAGGTAGCCCGTGTCTGCTTACCCATTTGATTGGAGTGACATGGACTATCTTTAAGGTACTTAATGTTGGGGGCATCATGCACTAAGTTGTGAGAAAATATCATGTTTAAGGTTTTGAAATTAATATGTGCTAATCTCTTGTGTCATTGGTCACAAAGAGAAACACTATCTTTTGCAAATAAAACATACTGGGGTAGAATTGTATAAGCAAAGGAAATTTAAACAGAAAATATTTCTTCTTCGAGTGCCTGTTAAAACTGTCTCCAAATTTGCAGACGACTTTATCATACACCGGTCCTTGCAAAACTAAATGATGTTGCCTTTGTCACATAGTTGACTTATGCTTATTAGATTATGGTGTAATCCTTCAACATAAGCAACATCTATGAAAAAGACTAAGCCGTTGGAAATCTTACCATAACCTTTTGTAGTTCCCCTATCTGAACCTCCAAAGATGACTTTGGGTCTGTCTTTGACTGGGGTATATTCATGCAAAGGCTTCTTGTCCCGGTCATGTGTCGAGAGAATCCACTATACAAATACTAGATCAAAGTTCTTTTGGCCTTTGGACATACCTAAAAAGATAAATCAGTTTACCTTAGGAACCCAAATGTATTTGGGGTTTTGCGAGTGGTTGGTCTCGCATAGCTAACTCTAGGAGTTACAAGATTGACAGGGTTATACCAATAATCTGTGCCAAAATGACCAATTTTGCCACAACACCAACAATTGAATCTGTTGTACCTCCTTTTGTACTCCTGCTTTACCCTTTGAACGTGAGGTCTAGCAGGGGTAGCATTCTTAGAGGTGGAGGACTCCTAGTTGCAGTATACATAGGGGATTCCCATCTCCTTATCGTTGGGCATAACAGATTTAGCTTTTGGTGCCTTATTATTTTTATGGCCATGCACATATGGGCCATAACTCTTCATCTGAATTTCCTCAAATGGTGCTTTGAACACGTTGGCACCAAAGTCACGGTGATGGGTCCATCCCTGATATCTGTTCTTGGGCTCTACATGAGTAGGCCTAGCATGATGACCATAGGACAACTCAAGGTCATACTTCTTAGTCGGAAAGATTACTTTCCTAAACGAAGGTTGACCCATGGGTGCCTTCCCCTTTTCTTTTGCGCTAGCCTTCTTGGCAGCCTTACCCTTTTCACCGATGTGGCCAAGACCACTACCCTTCTTCTGAGTAGAAAACTCATCAATAAGAGGGAGGATAGTCTTTGGCTTGGAGTAGCTCTCAACGAGTTTCCTCTCTACCAAGAGCTTTTCTTCCAGCTCATCAAGATATTTCTATTTAAGACCTAACGTCTCAGCTGAGCTCTTGAGTTCCTCATTCAAGGAGTCAACTTCATCTCTGAGAGGATGTAATTTTCCAATTTCTTCATTCATATTTGCTTCCACTGCCTTGAGGGAGGCAATCTCTTTTACCTGCTTTTGTACTACCTTACAACATTTGTCGAAAGCCTTTAATAAGTGCTTATGCTGAGCCATCAACTCTGATTCATTCTCATCATAGGAGTAGTCTTCATGACCATTGGAGGAAGTTTCAGATTCTTAAAGAAAATTGTGAGAGTTTACCTTCCCATGGTATTCGGAGTCGCCCACTTCCTCGTCAGATTGAGCCATAAGCCTAAAGTAAGCTTCTTCATTTTCAGAACTTGACTCGCTCGAGTTACTGTCGCCGAGAGTCTTTGAATTTTGGGTGACAAAGCTCTTTTCTTCTCTCTTCTTCCCTTTGAAGGATCTCTTCTCGTCCTTCCTGGAGCTATCCTTCTTATTGTAAGGACATTCCGCAATCATGTGACCTATTTTATTGCAACAGTAGCAAACAACGTCAGAGGAAGAAAATTTATTAGGTTTCAATTTATACCTGTCCTCCTTATTGTAGCTTTTCTTCATACGATCACCATCACGATGTGATCTCCTGGAATCTGAAGAGAAAGACATATTCTTCATTTGTCTCCTCTGCAGCTTCTTGAACTGCTTGGAGATTAGGGAGAACTCTCCGTCTGATAGTATGGAGCCTGATGTGCTGGGCTCAGAGTCTTCAGGAGTGCCAGGAGCTCGTGTCCTTATGGGTGACACAACTTTGGACTTCCTTGAACCTTTAGCCTTTAAGGCTGTAGACTTCTCTTTGCTTGAAGATAGGTTGTCTTGCTCCTCCTTCTTTCTGGTTTTCATTTGGAGTTCATAAAAGAGTAATTTGCTGAAAAGATTATGAGAGTCGATCTCTGGCAATTTCTTGAATTCTCTGATGACAACAACTTTTGTATCCCAGTCCTTTGAAAAGGATCTGAGGATTTGTCATTTAGTTCACCATGAGTGAATTCATGGCCATAGTTCCCTAGACAGTTGACTATTTGAAAAACTTCTCAAAACTGTCAGCTATGGAGTCATTGGCATCTTGCTTGAAGGCTTCGTACTCCTGATTCAACAATGATCTGCGATCGTCTCTCACTTCTTTAGTACCTTCCATTAGGACAATAAGATAGTCCCACATCTCTTTGGTAGACTTGCAGTGGAATAAGTTTTGGAGCATTGAATCGTCCACTACACTCGCTATGATATTCTTTGACTTCTTGTCAAGGGAGACTAAGGCAATCTAATCCTTAGTAAGATCCATCATCTTCTTTTGAATCATGATCGCTGGATTTATCATTGAATACTATGTAGTGATGTGTGGTACATATTCCACTATTTGAAAAATCATTGGATCAGCAGCTTCCATGTAGAATCGTAATCGTTCTTTCCACATGGGAAAGTTTTCCTTTGTGCACACCGGTAGCTTCATGGATGACATGTCTTTGCTTTGATCCATGGTGAATATGCGGAATCTTTGAACACTAGATCAGGGATCTTGTTCAATGTGTTAGCCTTATCGAACAAAACGCCCCTCTAATTCGAATTGAAAGTATATAAATTCTACCTAAATCACCTAGAGGGGGTGAATAGGTGATGTTTGTGTCTTTTTGCGGAATAAAAATATTTAAAAACTCAAGCACACAAACATAGAGATTTATAGTGATTTCCCATATTGGGTACGTCCACTATCCCACCTTGTCTATCTACCACAAAGGGATAAATTCGACTACTTTACCTTTCTAAGATTATAACAATCTTATAACTCAGAGCAACGCTCCTACACCTCGATCCACAACCGGATCAACACCTCGATCCACAAACGGATCTACAACTCGATCCACAAACCAAATCTACAAACTCGATCCACAAATGGATCTACACTCAGAATAAACTTCCTACAATCTCGGAGACAAAGCTCATAAAAGAGTTAAAATTAATTTTACAAGTACAATACAAACTTTATACTTCTAGATCTGAAAACTTCAAGGGTCTTCCTTCTTGAAACTTAATAAAGAAGGTTGAGGAAGAAAACCGAGAAGGCTGATCTGAAACTAGGATTCGACCCGATCAAATAGATGATGAAGAATCTTGAACTTTGGATCAGTCAATCTTTTCTCTCTTTGAATCGCTGGAATAGGAGATTGGCTGCAGAGGAGAATCGGCGATGGTGACGTGCGGCTTCTCCCGAATTTAGAAAGAGCGATTCTGATTTTTAATTATGATATGATTAGGGTTGAAG
Source organism: Platanthera zijinensis (assembly GCA_039513925.1). Taxonomy (NCBI): domain Eukaryota; kingdom Viridiplantae; phylum Streptophyta; class Magnoliopsida; order Asparagales; family Orchidaceae; genus Platanthera; species Platanthera zijinensis. The sequence continues at coordinate 151,201,696 of CM077082.1, read as the reverse complement.
AATCCGATTGAATGGAATATATATATATATATATATATATAAATATAAATATATATATATATATATATAGAGATCATCTTCAACGGTCATGAATCATTAAGGAAAGATCCACTAATGGATCAATAATCATTAAATCAGAATAACTTGAAATCCCGTCAGAATATATAGAAAGAAAAATCTGCAAGTCCATTTCTCGAGAAGAAGTAGATTTCTCTAGAAATGAAAGGCTTTCTTGAGATATGACTTGGCTTCTCGAGAAAAGACTTGAAGAAATTTCTGTGAAGAAAATCACTGATTTCACAGGAAGAATATTATTTCTCGAGAAAGTGACTTAGTCCATTTTTAGAACTGGAGCAAGATTTCTCGAGAAGAAAATGATTTCTCAAGAAAATGAATTACTTTCTTGAGAAATAATATGGCTTCTCGAGAAATTAGCTTAAGCGCAAAATTCTGTAAACTGAGGCATTGATTTCTCAAGAAAGAATTGATTTCTCGAGAAAAAGACTTGGCTTCTCGAGAAATGATTTTGACTTCTCAAGAACTGCTTTGTATTTCTCGAGAACTAACTTGGCTTCTCGAGAAATCTTCAGCGCATTTTTCGAGAAAAGGACTTAGAGTATATTCAGACAATTTCTCGAGAAGTCTTATGGTTTCTCTAGAACAATAATGCTTTCTCGATAAATAGACATAGACTTCTCGAGAAATAGTCTTCACTTTCTCGAGAAATGAACTTAGGAAATTTTTTGAAAAGATTTCTTTTCTTCTTTATTGGAAACCAGCAACCCTTCCCTTCTTCCATTTCTTTTTTACTTTACAATGAAGTGCATCCAAATAGAGAGGTTACACATAAGTCAACACCATGGATCACACAATGAGGGATTACATTGTATGGTCCTGTGTTTAGTGACTCATTGTAAACCAGCAACACTTAGCAATATTGACCTATAAGCACTAAACTAAAAAATAGCATCAAATACAAACTTAATTCCTCTTAGTTCAAGGGTGACGTCACATAAATCTGGGTTATTATGTATACAATATCCAACATAAATGCTCCCCTCGCAAGCCATGTGATATAGACAAAGAATTCTCCAGTGCAAGTAGTTCGCGAACTCCCACAGGATCAGTCTAAGAATCAGAAGCTTTCCATCTTCACTATCTGCCGGACAGTGAAAACACCAGACATAATGAGCTCGATCATGAGTGAACTCATGGCTTGTCTATTAAGAATCAAGGGCAACACAAACTTCATACCTTGAGAAATTCCAATTCTCTCTACAATCGCTCACCATTCACTCCTGCTATCTTGACGAACCCTACCCCGTGTGGGTTTGAGTTCCTTGTGTTGGATCACGTGGCCAACCTTAGAGGGTGGTGGGGGTGAATAAGGTTTTTTGCGTTAAATGAAAATTAAGTGATTTTGCCCCAGAAAATCGAGTTCTGGAACCTACCGCGAGGCATTAGGTAGCTAACACGCGAAAGTATGTCTATGAATTTGTTTTCCTGTGCAGATTTAGTTGTACACCTCATAGAAGAATATCAACTAACAATCACAGTAGATAACAAAAGTAATAAAGCAGAAAATGAATTTCATTACAAGAATTAGAACAACGAATGTTTTATACAATTACAAAATTGTTATCCCCGTGACGCCGGAGATCGAAGGCGGTGAGAAAGAAAAACTCATTTTTTCTATACCGACCCGCTCCATGGACCGGTTGGCTCTCACCCTTTCCCTCCAAGAAAGGTCTTCGAACCAGCTCTTCACCTCCATGCAAGGATGGGTATTAGAGCCCCGCTAGAACACCCGATCTAGACGTCCTAACCCCGGGACGATTTCCCATGAAATCCTTCCCAGATTTTGACGACCTTCACCGATCGATTTTCCTCACCACAAGAATGAAAAAAAGAAGATTACAAAACGAGTTTTAAAGAATATAAAGATTAAAGTCTCCCTCTTAACGATTTCTCCGTAGAGCGGTCTGCGACCGGTGCTTGAAATCTCCGCGTGCTTGTAAACAGTCGTCTCTTCGTAATAGATGTAGTCCTTGGATTATCAGAGTTCTTTATTCACGAACATGAGGGTGGAAGTTTTCTTTTACTTCGACGAAGAAGATTGGAACGGAATGCAGAGAGGCGACCGAATGCTAGAATGCACGAACTTGATCTCTTTTCGTTGTGGTTGTTGAACACAGAAAATGAGGCGACTTTATATACATCTTCATGAATATAGGCTACCACCAGCGGTAAGGCTAGCGCATGGCGGTTGGTTCACGCGCTTGATGTGACAGCTGTACTCTAGATTTGGACAAATATTCAAAACGAATATTGTTTTCCTTTATCAATGATAGCGCGATCAAGTTTGTAGATAGCACCCCACGGTAACCCTAACAGCTATCCTTCAAATGTGGAAAAATATTCGAACCAAATATTTTCCTTTTTATAATGCTAGCGTCGCGCGGTAGGTAGGTAGCACCATGCGGTAGGTTTGTCTCAATGCACTCAAAGCCACTGACTCAACACACTCAACTCTTTTGAATCAATAGGCATTGAGCGGGTTACTACGACGCATTACCAAGCTAGCACTTGGCGGTAGGTTCGGTCTCGACGCACTTGATAAGTTGTAAATATTCATATTTTTAGTACTTTATATAAGATGTTTTAGGCTATTTTTGTAGTTTTTTTTTGTTATTTTTCTTCAATAAAATGTTTCTTTTTGTACATACTCTTCTAACATAGCTTTATTTTATTTCCTGAATTTTTTTAGAAAAAGTCAAAATTTCAAAGTACACGCCCGTGTCAAATTGGTCACGCCTGTGACCTGCACGTGTTACTTTGATTCCAGTGAAAAAGCGCTGCCTGCAAAGAAAAGAACATGTCACGCCCGTGTCCCATCCGACACACCCGTGTCAATCCTCATTCGACATTCGACATTCATCGTTTGACACTCGACGCTTCCAGAAACCACTCAACGCCATTAGTCACGCCCATGTCCAGTCGGACACGCCCGTGCCAACCACTCAATGCCTCCAACTGTCCAACCACTCAATGCCTCTAGAAAGCCAAGCAATCAACGCCTCTAACATGCCCGTGTCCCGTCTGACACGCCCGTGTCAATCCCGTTCGACGTTCGACGTTTGACGCTCGATGCCTTTACCAGTCATACCTTGCTTACACGCCCGTGTCATTCGGCGCATGCTCGTGACCGCCACGTGTCCCGTTCTAGAAGCTTCCAAAATTCAACCAGTCACCAGGATTTTGACTTCTCAAACACACCAGCATGATACGCCCCATGTCACGCCCATGACATGGGCGTGTAACCCCCGAAATTTTGCTTATAAATAGAACTTTTCTGTAATGACCAAGGGTTCAAATTTTAGAGCCATTTTGCTGTTGGACTGCTGCTTGGTTGCTTTTTGTGCTATGTAAGGATAATTTTACCCCTCCTCTTTATGTTTGTTTTAGCTTTTGTAATCAGACTTTCTACTCAATAAAATATGTTAGTCTTTTCATCCTTATATTGTACTGGAATGCCTCTGAGTGCCTCTCTTTCAACGATCTTATGTATCTTCATTTTTCTTTTTAAAATGGGTGTGTGTGTATGAGTTTAGTTTTATGTTTTCATAGTTTTGTTTTACTTAGTTTTTTTTTCTAGTTTTTCTATTATAGTTATTAGTTGTTATGATAGCTTTTATTTTCTTCTCTCTTTATTTAGGTTTAGGTTTAGCTTTTAGTACTTTGTATTCATTATTATGGTTTTATAAAAATGTTTTTCAAAGTGGTTTTGATTTTTCTTTAACTTAGTTCTTTTTTTGGTTGTAAAACTTTTTGTTCTTTTTATCTTTATTTCCAATTTTTAAGCATTTTAATAATGTTATAAGAATGAATAAATTATCGTTTTAATTTTTGTAACACTTTGATTTTTTACTTTATTTCAAAACTTTTTTTCCTTCTTTAATTTTTATTTTGTCTTTTTATGTGTTTTTATCAAATTCTAGGAGTAGAAAAGTAGTTTTAATTTTTCGATCACCTTATTTTTCTCTTTTTTGTTGTGTGTGAGTGTATGAGTTAGGCTTTCATTAATTTCCTTACGTAGAGTGTTTGAGTGTATGAGATAGTGTTTATTGCTTTCTTTCAATTACGTAGAGTGTGTGTGTGTATTTATTTCCCGCCTACTCATTCGAGTAAGACTCGCTTTGATTTCCCGCCTACTCGTTTGAGTAGGTCTTGTCAATTTACTGCTTTCATTTCTCGCATACTCATTTGAGTAGGACTTGTCATTTCTCGCCTACTCATTTGAGTAGGACTTGTAATTTGCATTTATTTCCTGCCTACTCATTCAAGTAGGACTTGTAATTTGCATTTATTTCCCGCCTACTCGTTTGAGTAGGACTTGTAATTTCTCTTTTTGTAACTTAGTTTTTTTATTTATGATTTTGTAGAGTGTGTGAGTTCCCTTGTTTATTAGCCTTGAAATTTCCTTACATTTCATTATTTTATGTCCTTTTCTTATAATCCTTTAGCGCATAGTTTCGAACTCACGCCTTATTAAAATTATAAGTCGTCGCCATTCTGATGAGTGGCTAATCGTTCTTAGCCCTCAGCATCGAAGAGTATTGGGACATATAAAATCACTCTAAATTATTAAAGGATCTTTTTCTCACTTTAATTAAAGGGCTTAAGATTTTCCCCGGGTATACGATGCGTAGAACCAAATATCGATGTGTGAGCTCTATTTCCATTATCCACATGCTAGCTAGCCGAGAGGCCGTGCGTATGGACCGATCACCCTTGGGTAAAAAGAGTTCTGTGCATACCCTAGAGAGAGGAGAAGCATAATTCTATGGGCTTGGGTTCCCCACCCAATAACGGGGTTCTTAGCATAAAGCAAGCATTAAGATAAATCCTTCATCGGACGAGAGTTCGGTCGAATAGTCTTAATGTTCATGCGAGCGATATTCCTAGATATAGGTGAGCTGATTTTTGTGGAACGTCCACGACCAAGATGAGTTTAATTAATTTGAAAACTAAGTTCTATAATTATTAAGAGTCATTTTAGTTTCGATCCGATTCGATGTCGACCGTTAACCCTTCATCGAATTTTTCTAAGTCTTTTTTACAACTCTCTTTTAAAACCGCTTTAGTTAACTAAAACCCGACAAGTTATTTTCAGTAAAATAATAGTCCCTGTGGAAGGAGTAGAAATAGTCAACCAGCCCCGGGAAATATACGACCTCGATATTCCCCACCGGAATATCCTATACAACTTGCGACATGCGCACTTGCCTACTTTTCACCGCCCGGAATCCGAACCCAGCGTGCTCATATAACAAATCCAATCCCGGGCGTCGCGCGCACCATGTTTTTAGCGCCGTTGTCGGGGACCACATGTTGTTATTTCAAATTCCGGAGTCTATTACTTTTACGTTTTTTCTAAAAATCTAAAAAATAAATACTTCAAAACTTAAAAAAGAGAGGAAAAAAGTTAAATATTTAGTATATATTTTAGGGTGTATGACCCGTGGACAACCCTCGGAGTCTGAAAATTTTGATTTTGATCCTGATATCGAATGCTCCCTTGCGCGTATTCGATCTCAATGCTGGAATCCTTTTTTAGACCCCGAAGAATCCATCGGAGAACCCTATGTCGTAGTTATGGCTGATCCTAACCTAAACGCGGCCGCAGAGCGTACAATGTCTTATTACGCCCAGCCAAACCTGGATGACACTCGGTCTAGTATTGATCGACCAATGGTGGCAAACAATAATTTTAAAATAAAATCTAGAGTTATTCAAATGATCCAAAACACCGTGCAGTTCGATGGACTGCCAGATGAGGACCCGAACATCCACCTATCTAGTTTTTTAGAAATCTGCGATACTTTTAAATTAATGGTGTCATTGATGACGCCATTCGCTTGCGCATTTTTCCATTTTCCTTAAAATCCAATGCTAAAGCGTGGTTGAATTCTCTCCCGCGAGGATGTATCACCACTTGGGCCGAGCTTGTGGAATGGTTCTTAACGAAGTATTTTCCGCCCACAAAAACTGCAAAGTTGCGGGCGAATATTTCTTTGTTTGTGTAGACCGATCCCTTGTATCTATTTGAGTCTTTGGAGAGGTTTAAAAATTTCTTCGCAGGTGTCTGCACCACGTGCTACCAGCATGGTTGCAGGTCTAAATCTTTTACAATGGGCTTAACTATCAGACGTGTCAAATGATTGACGCGGCTGCCAGGGGTACTCTGAATAATAAGACCCCCGAGGCTGCCCAAGCTTTTATCGTAGAGATGGCCATGAACGCCTACCAATGGAACGTCCCACGGGGACGTCCCAAGAAGGCGGCCGGCCTCTTCGAAGTGGATGCCACTACTCACTTGGCCCCTCAAGTTGAAAGGCTGACGAAGTAGGTGGCAGATATGTCTGATGCCTCCTCTACTCCTCCTTGGGCACTTCCCTCTAATGTCAGTGTAGTCTAAGTGTTCGTAGACTTCACGGGAAATTAGGGTCGTCCTTCCTTCCACCCCAACAACAACCCTTATAGTAATAACTATAATCAGGGTTGGAGGAACCACCCCAACTTCTCATGGAGCAACGCGAACAATGCACAGCTCCCCTACCTCTTTTGCACCCGGATTTCCGCCACCTCCCCCTCTTCAAAAACCCTCCCCAAAGGAGGAAAAAATTTTTAGATACGTTGCGTCCAACGAGTTAAATATCAGGAACATCACCGGATCGCTAAAAAACTTAGAATAACAGGCTAGACAGCTGGCGCGAATGATGTCCGAGCGTGTGCTCGGGGCACTGCCAGGGAATACGGAGCCCAATCCTTGGGAGAATATCAATGCTATAACCCTCCGTAGTGGAAAGGAGGTGGTCGATCTAAAACGGATCGATCCGCAGGTACATATTTCACCTCCGACCCCTCTCCCCCCTTCTTCGGTTATGCCACCCTTACCAATTTTAAACGATAAAATTATTTTTAAAATTCCCTTGCCGTATCCACATAAGTTAGATAGTGAGCGTAAGGACGAGCAGTACAAAAAATTTATTTCATTATTAAAACAAATTTATATTAATGTTTCTTTTTGCGAGGCAATCTCGCATATGCCTAAATATGCAAAATATTTAAAAGAACTTCTATCTAATAAATAAAAATAGAAAATATTTCGCATCTCTCTCAACGCAGAGTGCTCGACGGCTCTTTCTAATAAATTGCCCCCAAAACAAAATGACTCGGGAAGGTTTTCCATCCCGTGCCTTTTGGCAAAATATTAGTAAAATACGCTCTAGCAGAATTAGGCGCGAGCATTAATTTGATGCCGTTCTCGCTTTTTCAAAAATTAGGTTTGTGGACTCCGACCCCTACTGAAATGCGTATCTAACTAGCAGATCGCCCGGTTAAGTTTCTCGTTGGGGTAGTGGAGGACGTTCTTGTCCGAGTTGATAAGTTTATCTTTCAGGTAGACTTCGTAATCTTGGACAGGAGGAGGACACCGATGTACCAATTATACTTGGTCGCCCTTTTCTCTCCACCTCCTGCGCATTAATTGATGTGAGTAATGGTCATCTCCTCCTTTGGGTATGAGATGATGAGGTTACTTTCTCTATTAATCCCTAAATGGGGGACTCGTCATCGAGCGATGATTTTTGTTATAATTTAGATACTTATTTCAGAGATTGTTCTTCCCCTATTTTCGAGTCTTCTTTTTTAAATGACGATATTTTTGCGCCCAAAAACTTTAATTGCGTAGAGGATGACTCAAAAAATTTGTCTTTCGAACCATTTGGATCGAAAGACATTAAAATTAAATCCACGTTAGAAGAATCGCCCTGCCTAGAGCTCAAACCCCTACCCGAATCTCTCAAATATGCCTTTTTGGGAAAAGATGATACCCTTTCCATTATACTTTTCTTCGCATTTGAGCGATTCAGAGACTTTTGATTTATTGAAAGTTTTGCTTAAACATTGCCATGCAATTGCATGGCAAATTTCTGATATAAAGGGGATTAACCCCTATTTTTGCACCCATAAGATTTTCCTTAACGATAATTGTCAAAAGACTATTCAGCCGCATCGACGTCTTAATCAAAACATGAAAAACGTTGTTAAAGACGAAATCATAAAATTATTAGATGTGGGGATTATTTATCCTATTTTAGATAGTACTTGGGTTAGTCTCGTTCATGTCATGCCCAAGAAGGGCAGTCTAACCGTAGTGGAAAATGAGCATAATGAACTCGTCCCAACACATACTGTTACGGGTTGGCGGGTGTGCATCAATTATATGTAACTAAATGATGCCACCTGTAAGGATCATTTCCCACTACCATTTTTAGACCAAATTTTGGAGCATTTATTCGGTCGTCCATATTATTGTTTTCTTGATGGTTTATCAGGGTTTTTCCAAATCCCCATTTTCCTCGATGACCAAGAGAAAACAACTTTTACCTGCAAGTTTGGCACCTTCACCTACCGAAGAATGTCATTTGGACTATGCAATGCGCCAACTACATTCCAAAGATGTATGTTGGCGATCTTTGGCGAGCTGTTAGGAGACATTATGGAGTCTTTATGGATGACTGCTCTGTTTTCGGATACTCATTCCTAACTTGTCTTCGTAATTTAGATCGTGTCCTTTAGCGAGGCAAGGACACGCTTCTCGTTTTAAATTTGGAAAAGTGTAACTTTATGGTTCGAGAAGGTTTGGTTCTCGGCCATAAGATTTCGTCTAAGGGTATGGAGGTCGATAAGGCCAAGGTAGAAATTTTCAAAAAGCTTCCCCCGCCTTCTAACGTAAAATCTACTAGGAGTTTCTTAGGCCACACAGGCTTTTATAGGTGCTTTATTCAAGACTTTTCTAAAATAATAAAGAAGCTATCTCGCCTCCTGGAAAAGGAATCCAATTTTGTCTTTAGTAGTGAATGCGGGTCTGCCTTTAATTTTATAAAATAAAAACTTATAAATTTTCCAATTTTAGTGGCGCCCGATTGGTCCCTTCCGTTCGAGATTATGTGCGACGCTAGTGATATTGTCGTCGATGCCATTATTGGCCAACGCATAAACAAATACTTCCACCCTATCTATTACGCTAGCAAGAGGATCACTTCCGCACAAGGAAATTACACGACAAAGGAAAAGGAACTTTTAGCCGCCGTTTTTGCATTTGATAAGTTTCGCTCGTATATAATGCTTTCTAAAGTTATCGTATTTACCAACCACTCTGCCTTAAAATATTTATTAGCTAAAACGTACTCCAAGCCCTACCTTCTTTGATGGGTCCTCCTCCTACAAGAATTTGATTTGGAGATCCGGAATAAGAAGGGTGCGAAATATTTAGCCGTCGATCACCTCTCCTGTTAAGAAAATCCGGGTGCAGAAGCGCTCGTCGAATCTCACATAAATGACAGATTCCCCCGAGGAACGCCTCCTAGCCATTAATACTATTTCGTCCCCCCCATCTTGGATCGCCCATTTCGTGAACTCTTTAGTTGCGCGGGTGCTCCCAAAAGACTTTTCGAGCCAGCAAAAGAAGAAATTCTTTTCTGACTTGAAAATTTTCTTTTGGGAGGACCCTCTTCTTTTTCGTATCTGCGCGGACTAGGCAGTCCAAAGATGCATCGCGGGTGTGCAGTGCATGCAAATACTTAGGCACTGCCACGGGGGCCCGACTGGTAGGCATTATCAAGCTAACCAGACCGCGTGAAAGCCCCTGGAGGCGGGCTTCTTTTGGCCCACTATATTTAAAGGCGCTCACAATTTTGTGCGGTCCCACGATAGCTGCCAGCGGCTGGGTAACATCTCCCATCGCAACAAGATGCCCCAAAATTTATTTTTAGAATGTGAAGTCTTCGATTTATGGGGCATCGATTTTGTTTGCCCCTACCTCCGTCTCTTAAAAATAATTTTATTTTAGTGGGGGTCGACTACGTATCAAGGTGGGAGGAAGCGCAAAGTTCTTTTCTCGAGAAGCAGAAGCATTTCTCGAGAAGCCCAAGAGCAATTCTCGAGAAAGCCATGCTCTTCTCGAGAAGCCCAAGAGAAATTCTCGAGAAAGCCATGCTCTTCTCGAGAAGCCTTAAAAATATCTCAGAATTCTTCTAAGTCTTGTTTTCAAGAAAGCCAAGAAATTTTCTCGAGAAGGCCAAGTTTTGTCTCGAGAAAGCAGAAGTCATTACTCGAGAAGCCGAAGTTATTTCTCGAGAAGTCTAAACTATTCTCGAGAAGTCAAGGCAGTTCTCGAGAAATCATTACCTATTTCTCGAAGCGGTAGAATTCTTTTCTCGAGAAAAGTCTATACTTCTTGAGAAACCATAATTTATTTTCATTGTTTTCCTTAAGAAATTCTTCTCGAGAAGCTTATATCTTTCCACAAAACAAATGGAGTTGTTCTCGAGAAATCAATCCTTCTCTCGAGAAACAGCAGTGCAGAATTTTTTTCCTTAAGTATCTGACGGAATTCTTTTCAAATCTAACTCTCTCATGATTAGTCCATTCGGATCATCATTAAAGAATTCATACAGTTTGAGATGACCTATAAAAGGTCCTGTTAGAATTGATAACCCTAATCGACACTAGTTTTCTGAATCGTACTTTTTCATTTCCAAAATCGCGAAGCGCCGCCATCACGAACAATTCTTCCTTGCCTATCTTCTCGATCAAGCAATTCAGAGAGGAAAAGATTCGACAGATCAAACATTTTCAAGTTCTTCAATCATTCTTGATTTTGTCAAATCCTACGATTTTCAGATCCAGGTTTTCAGATTTCTTCCTCAATCTTTTTCAGAGAGGTTCACTGTTTCAAGAAGGAAGGAGTTAAAGAATTTAGATCTGAGAATTTCAAGTTTGTTTTATTGTTGAAAATCATCTTTATTATTGTAGAGCCTTGTCTCCGATTGTGTAGGGAGAGATGTTTCTCCGATAATGTAGGAGCGTTGTTCTCCGAGATTTTGTAGGAGTGTATTATCTCCGAGTTGGTGAGGAGCAATTCACTAAGGTGTAGGATTGTTTAATCTGAGATTTAGTAAGGTAGCCAAGTCTAGCGTGGTGCTAGATTGGTGAGGTGGAGAGTGGACGTACCAAAGGTTGGGGAGCCACTATAATTCTTTGTGTTGTCTGGTTTCTTGCTTAAATTTGTTCTAACATTTTTATTCCACAAAAGATGCAGATCTTACCTATTACCCCCATCTAGGTGATTTAGGTAGACAACTAGACACTTTAAATTGGTATAAGAGGGTCATTATTCGCTATAAGGTTCACACCTTGAACAGACCTCCTTCTAGCTATCAAAGAGATTCACAAGCATGGATGGATCCAAGGACTCCACAAAGCTTCTTGTATATACTAAGGCAAACTTTCCCATATGGAAAGAAAGAATAAGATTTTTTATGGAAGCTGTTGATCCCCGCATCTTCATTATTGTGGAAGAAGGCCCTCATGTTCCAATGATAGCCTCCACTATTGATCCTACAAGGAAGGTTCCAAAGAAATTGATGGATCTCGACAAAGACGAGATTGCACTTGTTTCTCTAGACAAGAAGGCCAAAAATATCATCACAAGCGCAGTCGATGACTCTATACTGCAGAACCTTATTCACTGCAAATCCACCAAGGAGATGTGGCAGTCTCTAATAGTCTTGATGGAAGGTATCGAGGAAGTAAGGATGACAAAAGATCCCTTCTGAATATGAATTATGGGCCTTCAAGCAAGGCCCAAGGACACAATTACAGATACTTTTATAAACTTCTTCAAGATCATCTACGGCCTGAAGAGCTACGACCGGGTTTTCACTAACGGAGAACTAAATGACAAATTCTTAAGATCCTTAACTAAGGAATGGGATAATAATATTT